>CM060935.1:277843589-280243589 GCA_030765085.1 Allium cepa
ATTAAATTCTTTTACCAAATCCTATTTTTAGTTAAACTATTATACCTTATTAAATATAATATTATCTTGAACTACTATACTTATTAATAAATATTTATTTGAATTTCAAACCCATAATTTAATTCATAATCTATTTATATAATTAAACAGGCACAGTGTATATTTAATTTGAAAAATTCAAATTAATTCACAATTTAATCCACAAATTTATTTTAATCATCAATTTAAATCTGACTCAAAATCGAGATCGTTACAGATTCCCCCCTTAAGAAAATTTCATCCTCGAAATTCGCTAGATAGGGAGACAACAAAGAATAGATGAACACATCTAAGATAGAAAATTGTTTTACCAGATCAAACTGAATATCTATTCTGCATTTGGCTTACCAAATCAGAATATCACTAATACATACGAGAACAAACTCATTCAACACTTCATGAAATACTGGAGTCATCCAGTCTATGAATTATACAGGGATATTGGTTAGTCCGAAGGAAAACAACCACTCGTAGAATATATCTGGACCCAATAGAACAAATAATGAATATTCAATTCTGGTTGGAATATCCTAAATTATACACCAACTTGTCCCTCTTTGGACTTTGATCCTCACAAGAAATTACAATAGAATTTCAAATTTGGTTTTAATCGAAATCATTTTATCGATACAAATCTTCATATTTTATTCATCTATTTATTTTAAATAAAATTTTAAATTCATTAAATTTTAAAATGGAAAGCTGGTAGGGAACCGATGAAGAGAATATGGAATAGGAGCTTTCTACAACGATTCACAAGGCCACTATCACACCAAAGCTTCTCCTTGTAGCTGCCATGAAGCAATCAAAAGAATTGGAACTGGATCAAAGGAGTTTGATAGAGAAAAGTTATTCCCGTTGTTGCAGGTATTGACCATTTGAAGTGGTACTCCCCTATCCCCTATCTCGTCCTCTTCTTGCACTCGTATTAACTATTAGTGGATAGTACGAGAATTTACTGAGGCATACAGACAGATATCTTAGGGATATACTCATTCTAGGGCATTTTAATCCCTATCTCTAATATGTCACCTAATGTGTTATACTCCTAATCTAAAGTTCAACCTTCAGCTTTGATATCAAATGAAACGACCCTAACTCGACCTTCGAAAATCGGCACTCAAATACATCATCCGTATTCGAATGCCGCGGATCCAAACGTCCAATCTGGTTCGTCGGAGCTTATAACACATTAAGTACAACAACACAGCGGAAGAAAAAAGAATATTATTAATACACAATAGTATTTGATATAAAATATTGATACAATTGATATCAGCATTAGAGATACAAGATAACGGTGGAAGAAATAACTCCAAAAGATAATATCTTCATAAGTCCTTAAGATAGATACTCCAATTAACTTCAACACCATTGCCAATGCTCTAAGACTAGAAAGATTCCAAACCAAAAAGCGAGAACCACCAAAAACATGAAGTGAAGAAACTCGATCCAAATGCGATTGCCAATATCCAAAGATTGAATGCTATCGAATCTACACCAACTGTTCGACTATCTGAAAAATCCAATTCTAGATTGCCCATGTGGGAAATTGTGGGCACCCAAAGTTTAGAAAGGGAACAATAAACTCAGGTCAGTCATGGGACTGGTATGAGCAAACCAAAATAGTTTTATTTGAAACAAAACAAACAAAAGAATTTAAAAATAAATCTGCAATGCCTTTTGGAAAATGAAACTGCCATAAAGCCTCCCCACACATACACAATGCAAGCGCACAATTGGAGGAGATTTCTCCTTAAGATAGTCAAACATGCTTGATAGAAAAAATCTTTTTGATATTATTATTAATGCATAGTGCAGAAAACCTTTGCAAGTATAATCTTAATCTTAGCCAGCATACGTACCATTATAGTATGCCTACTATAGCTACCATGTTAAATGGCAGGTTCTACAACTAAAACTGTACAAGACGCGTATTGGTGATTGGATTTCCAACAAATGGTCAGGCAAAGGAACTTCCTGGGCCACATGGGTACGCCTCTAGAGGGACTCCCCAAGAACCTAATTGGATCTCTGCCAACACAAGGCCGGATTACCTCTGTAACTAGGTAACTAACTATCACGAGTATGCACCCCTCGGTCGTAACCGACCTTCATCCGAGGGCCCTCAACCACAAAACAACAACCGCAAAGTAATAAATTTGCAGCAACCACATAGGTTATGTATCTAGGCTCCATACTATGATACCACCTCTATCCTAAAGGAAACAGACATACCCTCAAGGGGCGTTACCCCCAAATTACCTTGTTGCATTCTTCCTGTTTCGACCATTCTAGGTTGCGAGTTCCGATAAGGTCACGTCCACAAAGCTAAACTTTTCACAAAGCCATGCTTTGATCAACAAATGATCAGCAGCACTTCGTATTCCACATTACCAAATCGGGAATGTATCACTAGTAACCATCAACTACATAACCTCTGAGCTCGTATGTCTCATAGAAGGGTGTTAAGATATGAGAATAAATTCTCCACCACCAAACAGAAATGTATTTGATAGAAACAAGCTTTACATCTCAAAGTGTAACGTCAGACACACATCCATACAAGTCTGTTCTCGGTTCGAACAGCACTGAAGGCACTTCAAAAGAAGCCCTTGCACATCCGATTATCCCTAATCATGTCCGGACTCCTCATCACAAAGGATGATCATATCTCTATACCGGGGACCAGTCGGTGCAGAGACATTCGACAGGCAATCTTTTTGCTTTTGAAAATATTCAGTCTTCACCACTTGTCTTCAAATGCTATCCATATCATCGTATCATTATTCGGAATGGGTTTTATGACACAAAGTTCTCCCCGGCTAAACCGAATAATGAGCGCTCAATTTTAAAATCATATGGATATTAGGATCTTAGTTAAGTCACAGCTTAAAGCTCAAAACCTTTCTTCAAATGGTTTAAACAAATTACCATTTTCAAATCTTTAAACAAAAAGATTCAGTTAACAAAGTTCACCAATCTTTCACAAAGGTTAATTCATATTTTTCAAAACAATTCCATTTCAAATATTTTATACAAAAGATACACCTTTAAGATCCTCTTTAATTTCAAAACAAAGTTCTCCAATCTTCAACAAAGATTGATTCACAGTCTTTCAAAACAATTCCCCTTTCAAATTGGATTAACTCATCCAATCTTTAAATCAAAGACTCAATTCATAGCTTTCAAAACCATTTCCAAAGATTCATTCATAGCTTTTAACACAATTTCATTTCAGACTTAAAATCCTTCAAAACAAATTGGAAATCCTTTCTTCATATGAAAGCTATTATTATTTTAAAAGCAAGAGTTTTCATTTCGGGAAAATCCTATTACATTTGCTCAAGTTAAAACCTTTCAATTATAAACTTGGGTTGAATTTAAATTCTCAAAAATAGTACTTTTAAAGTTTAAAACCCATATAAATACATTATATAACTTGTATAACCTTTTTAAACCATAATTTCCAAACATAGAATTCAATTTCAAATCTTGAATCTAAATTCAAATCAAACTATTTAAATTTTAAAACTTTATCAAGTTATTCAAAAGTAACTTTTATCTTTGAAACTCCTTTTCAAAAGCTTTTCATATTTAACCCAATTCCATTTCCAAAACCATTTGGATTCAAAATTCAACTTTAAAACCATTTCAAAAATCTGTGACTTAACCAATTTCCTCATGCAATCCATAATTGTGTGTAAGGTGTAGTCCAAGGGTTTTACACAATAGTGCAACATCATCAATCATTACAGATTCAAGCATAGCAATATTGATAAGCGGTATAATACTATAACGCTTATCTTCATTCACAGATTCATAGATGAATAATATAGATCCATCACAGATAAATAAATTACATTTATCACAGCACAAATCAAAATAATTCATATCACAAAGCATCACATATCGGGGAATCAAACAATTCAGAGTATTCCATGCAATTCAAACATCCATATGTAAGGTTAATTAATCATTTGATTAATTGAAAGTAGATTAATTACTTATGAATAAATCACTAATTCTGGTTAATTAATATTAAGTAATTACGAACCATCTTAATTAGTTAACCTTAAATTTTTAATTAATTATCCTTAATTAATAAATCAAACAACCTTTAATCATTAAATAATTAACCTTTAATTGTTTAATTACTCTTTAATTAATTACTCTTAATAAATTAATTTATAAATTAATCAACCCTTAATTGATTACCATGAAAATAAATTATCCTTAATTAATTACAATAAGTGATTATCCTTAACCATTTTCATTAATTAATTAACCTTTTATTAATTACCCTCAAATTAATTACCTTAGTTAATCAATCACATTAATTATTCTTTGATCACTTGATTAAATAAATTACTTTTAATTAAGTAATTAATTACCTTTAATTACTTACATTAATTAATCTTAGGTGATTAATTATTCTTAAATGTAATTAAACAAAGTAATTACCCCTTAATTACTTCATTAATTTACCTTTGATTAAATTCATAAATAAATTAATCACCATGATTAATTATCTCTTAACTAATTACATAACAAATTTGTCTTTAATTAACATTTAAAATTTAAGTAATAAAATAATTAATCCTTAATTTATTTTATTAACAAATTAATCCTTTGTATTAAGTAATTGTCCTTATTTACTTTTATCAATCACGTTAACAAATTTTACCTTACATAATTTAATTAATCACACAAATAAGTTAAATCTTGACTAATTATATCAATTAATTAATCACCTCCATTAATTTCAAATTTTAGCATGAAAACTTGTTTCTAAAACTTGTTTGAAATTTTAATTTGAAAACTTGGTTTATTTTTTCTTTGGAAACTCATGTATTTTAAATATACTTTAAAATTTTGCTTAAACAAAAAGTTGCTTTGTAACTTTAAAAACCATTGTAATTTAAAATTTGAAATAAAATTTCCTTTCAATTTCAAAATCTGGTTAAATTATACAAAAACAGAACCCCGAGCCAACCACGTTTCTTCCCCGAGACACACACAAGCAAACCCTCACGAAAACATGAGCACCCCCGATCATTCACTACTCTGAGACAAACACGCCAACACCTCGAGTCAAACCCAAGATCACAATATCTTTCCCCAAATCCAAACAAAGACTGATACAACTGATATCATATACACATGCACAGGCGATCGATGGCCAGTACTATGACCCCTGATAAGTCGGCCACAACCCCATTGACTAGCCTCACCTACCAGATCGTCGAAATCATCGTGATATCAAGATTTAGTTGCTTGAGATATCCTATACCCAAACTCCGAACAACTTAAATAGCTCGCATCGCCTCCCTCATTCGCCGGTGATCACGCCGCCGTGTCCTAAACTTTGCCATGAGACTACACATCAATCCCCTGGGGTGCGATCACTTCCAGTGCCACATCGACGACGAACGAGCCTCAAGCATTCCAACAATCAAAACCGATTTCTGAACCCTAGTTTGATGTGGACCAGTCGCCACAGCCATCTAAAAATTGTCTCATTATTTTTCGTGTGATCGACAACTCCCGGCAAGCTTCGACCACAACCACGATGAACACCATCATGCCAATCAACATAATTCGATGAAAAACCATAAAACAATCATCTCAAAAAATCTTAACCTTCACATGCTTAAAAATCGTGAAATTTCCTTCTAAAATCATCATTTGTTAACACGAACCTGATTATGGAATTCAAACATGAAATTTAATTCATTTATTTTCAACCTATATTTAGTTCATCACTGTATTTTTCTATTTTCAAAAGTTTTACTCAAAATTTTCATTTGAATTTATTTTTAAAAATAATGTTGTACATCAAAAAACACTTTTTGTCTAGAAATCATGGTCTGAAACTGTTTGGATAGGATGGTTTGAATTTTTGAGCTCAATTTTCAAAACCTGTAAACTAAAATAGAAGTGTTATTCTTTTGTTTCCCAGACATGCATATAAAAACCTTATACACATATTCACACCGGCATAATTCATATCAAATTTCAAGGGTAATCACATGCACTTGTAGATATAAACAGATTCGACCCAAGATAGGTCAGTTTGCTCACCAATTTTTTTGAAAGGACACAGACAGGCTTGAATGCTTAAAGCTAGAATTTGAAAATAGAGGCCTGGGTTTTGATGTTGTTGAGATGATCTAGACTTTAATTTTTGAATTTGATCCTGAAAAACTTTGGAATGCTTAATGTTTCTGCGATTTGTTGAGTTTCTAGGCTTTTAAACTTTGAACTGCTGTTTTGATTTCCAGGTCTCCAGGTTTGAGATTGTTTTCAGGTTGAAGACTTTGAATTGCTTTGCACTGCATTCCTCAAGTTTGAAGATGTTTGCTTTGATCTTTAAGTCGCTTACTTAACTGATTGCTGATTGATCTCGAAGAATTTGACTGAAGTTTTCATGTTATTCCCATGTTTCAGATTTTTTCCTGGTTTCTTTTTCTTTTGTTTGATCTGAACTTGTTTTTGAGCTTTGAATTTTTGTTTTCTTTAGTTTTGTTTCATAAATTTCAATAAAAAGAAAATGAATTAACATGATACTTGTTAACATATATTGAGATCAAGCTAACACTTGTTAATTTTCAAAGTTATTTTACGTACATTTGTTTAAAACAAGCAAATTTATGTTTAAACCTTTTCTTGAATTTATTTACAAATTATATTTTAAACCTTATCATTTTACAATTTTTGAATTTATCCATCTCTTATGTTTTCAATAATTATTTCTCTTATCTATATATTTATATTATCTTAAGAAAAATGATTTAAAACAAATTATACATTAGTAAGTACACACACATGTATATGACACACACACACGTATATATATATATATACATATACATATACATATACATACATACATACATATATATATATATATATATAGAATTTTACTTAAAATAGAATTTAAAAATTATTATACTAAATTCAAATCATAACTTTCAAATCACAATGTATACATATATACATAATCACAATGTCTATATATACATATATATAATAGAAAACAAATTCCTATTAGTTTATAAAATTCTTAATCTTTAATCTGTTTATAAATTTTGTTTTAAACCCTTAACGTAACTTAGTTTATAAATTTCATTTTAAACCTTATGTCATTATAAATTATGTTTTAAATTTATAACTATACAAACTACATTTCATTTTAAAAGAAAAATATATTTTAAATCTTTTTAATTAAAAAAATCGTATAAATCCAATTTATTTTCAAAATATTTATTTTTGAACTACAAATCAAATTTCAAATTCAAACCTTTATTTATAAGATATTTAATTTAGAATTTCAAATCCATAATTTAATTTAAAATCAATATCCAATATATTATTTTATATATTATATACAAATCACATTTATTCATTTTACATTTGTAAATCTTTTTATCAAATCCTATTTTTAGTTAAACTGTCATACCTTATTAAATATCATATTATCTTGAACTACTATACTTATTAATAATTATTTATTTGAATTTCAAACCCATAATTCAATTTACAATCTATAAATATAATTAAACAGGAACAATGTTTATTTAATTTGAAAAATTAAAATTACTTCACAATTTAATCCAAAAATTTATTTTAATCATCAATTTAAATCTGAATCAAAATCGAGATCGTTGCATTTTAGCATCAAAATCTGATGACTTACAAATAAAAAAACTAAACAAAACCAAAAAAGATAATTAATTTATCTTTATTCATACAAAATTCTACAAAGGTTGTTATTTTCTTTTATGAATAAGTAAATAGAAATAACACGGTACATACTAATCTTAATTTCTTTTGTTAACAACCATCAAATTTTTGAGTGATGAAGCATTTACTTGTGATGATGGAAACTTCGTCACCATTACAAAAAGTATGATTGAAGAACTTCTCTACGGAGAATATATTTCTGGTCAAGTTAGTAGAAAAAACCGTACTTTGCTTCATTATAAATTCTACACTTAATCCATATTCTTTTGAAATGTAGGCTATCGATTGGTTTTGGCTTAGAAAACAAAGTTATTAGAATTAAGTTCTAGCATTATCTACATGAACACGACAATGACAGTAAATGAACTATAATGTCAAAAAAAAATTCTTTATAAGATGAATTTTTTGAATAAAATTTTTTTAGTAGAAAAGTGCAACAGACGGAAGCATGTAAAATATCAGAAGAGATATGTTTAATCCTTGTATTAAACAAACACTTCTAAATCCATTATGTTGCAATACATTATCTCCTATACACGGCAACGAACATTAGAGCTTGCTAGAACTAGTAGTGGAATCATGTACTTGGAACCATTACGATTCTCTACACTTAACCATAAGATCTAAGACCTTAAGAAGTGGACATTCAAAGTTTGATATTAATGTTGTAAGTAAAAATACATAGAAAGTAAAAAAGACAAATAGATTTATCTTTATACTGAAAAAATTATACATGTATTTTTTGGCAGAAAGCATCAGTAAACAACATTAATAAAGAGCTATAAGATGCAAGGCTGAAAACAATTCTGGGGAAGTCAACATTGCTTAAAAATGTTGACTGTACCCAACAAAGCTATGGGTAATTTTGAAGATAGTGGAGATTTTTATACAAAATGCATATTACATGATAACTAACTACCCAAATAATACCAATTAGATACTATTATTACTCACATACTGTTACTTAAATAAACAAACTACTAAATACAATTCATTATCAAAATGAAGAAAAGATAATCTGTTTTATCAGTGTATTCAAATTACTAAGATTAAGAAATAAGGGTTCGACTGTGGAGTTATCGTAATGATGTTCATACAAAAGATTGCACAAGGAATAGAGACTACATCAAAATTCAGTCTTGAACAACTCAATGCATTTAGAGCGCAAATAGCTGTGCAAATCCTCTCCGACGAACCATATTGCTGGACAGTTGAATTATTTTTGCAGATCAGCTTCAGCTACAAAAATGCGAACTGAGAACGATAAGAACAATTTGTTTGATATCTAATGGAATTTTGTCATGCATTTGTATTATTACAATATCCAAAACTATATTGTTCATAATAGATTTTAGACAGTATATCTGAATTTACTGATGAATTTGTGAAGGCTGATGTGAACTAGCAAATAATTACACAACCGATGTTAATTTGATGATGAAATTCTGATAACTGATCATGAATTTGTAATGAATAATTTTTTTCCAATGTTCTGTTAAGAAAGGTAAAAGCATTTATCTTTTATTGATAATATTCTGATGTCATAAATAATACGCTATTAACAGTTTGTCGTATCGATCTTTTATAGTATGCACTATTTTTATGTTTCCCAGAGTTATATGTATATCAATATTCACTTTATTTCATGTACTATTTTACATTCTGCGTATTCTCCTATGTCTGGAGCATTGGAGACAGTTCAGTGATAAGCTTAGGTTACTACTTGAGTGCCATAGGCTGAAAATGTCTGAAAAGCTACATGGTCCAAATGTACTTCCTGTCATTGAATCACTCTAATTTTGATGATCTATCCTTTAAGAGTTGTAGGAGTTTACTACGCATGCGTCACATTGACGAAGCACATGATATGCCTGCTTAATAAACAAAGAAGAGCAAATTTTTTCCACCTTTCATAAATGGTATTAGTTTTTCAGACAGAGTTTTGAAACACTAATATTATTGTTTATATTCATTGTTTCAGTTTGTAGATTAAACTATTAATTTACAAAGTTAACGATATTTGAAACATCATCAGTTTAACATGTCATGTTATAATGTCATTAATTGACTTTATTCGATACGACATACTATTAATAAAACATTAATCTTTTAAACATAAAAGCATTTATCTGAGGTCTATTCTCTTTACATTAGTCACAAACAAACCATTTTTTCCAATTCATGGTTTGCTATGGATAATATTCAAAATATTTGTAAATACATACACTTCTAAAAACTTATTTAGGTTCTTATTGTAACCTGATGCCTTACAATGACATTTAGTAGTCAATACAATAGCACAATCTAGCAATTAATCACACACACCAACAAAATCAAAGCACAAAACTGTTGAGACTTGGTTTTGATTTATGACACGAAGCTATCATTACAACATATAGATCTGACGATTGTTACGACAAAAAGAGAATATATACTACATGAAGAATATATATTACATGAGACAAGATATCAAAATCGATGCATCATTTTTTGTCTTGTTTTGAGTCTTAAGTCAATTTTGTTAAGATCTCTCCTTGGTTAACATATATATTAGCTTATATATAATCTTCCTATTTTCAAATGATTTATACATATAAGCATATACTATATATATACACACACATATAAATTATCAAATTTTTTCCTTAAAAATCATATAATATATTCATATATATATATATATTATATATATATATATATATATTCAAACCTGAGAAAACTATGCAGATAGGTCATTCGGCTGACTTGACAATTTCTATGCAACATGCACAGGTGCACAGATAAACAAATATATGTATTAAAATACGTTTGAATATTCAGTCGACTGACCTAAAGGTTTAGTTGACGGAATTTCGACAACAACTATTTTCTGAAAAGACATGACTATTTGTGAAGAGTTACGAATCTCTACAAAAAGATTTGGACATAACACTTCAACCGGAACTCTTCATCAACATTCACTGCTTTTTAACATCTATAAATACATACTCTAACTTGATTCCAAACTACCGAATTTTCTTATCTTTTGATCTAACTCTCTTGAATCTACTTTCAACTATACTTTCAAATATTCTACATTAAAGCAATATTATACCTTTCTATTCTTCATAAACTTCAAATATATTCATTTACACTCGAGGAGAAGATCATAGGAAGGGTGTACTGTAAACATACTTATCTGTGCTATCAGAACACAAAAGGTCAAACGATATTTTGTATTTGTTGAAGTCCTATTCTATTGCACAGGCGTGTGATGTCCTCTTCGGCTGCAAAGGAGAAATCCTACTCTGCTGCTCAGGTCTTTGTTCGGCTGCTCAAGGGTTGTATAGACCTATTCCTCCGAGTTAAGTGAGAGTTGTTGTTTTAGTGAAATTTCAGAAGGAGTCTGGGACTGGACGTAGAATGGAGCTCCAAACTAGTATAAAAATACCCGGTGTCATTTTATTATACAGCTTTTATATATTCCATACTATTTACTATAAAGCTATCGTCATTACACTCTGTATTATCGTATATCCATATTACATGATCCATAGCACACTTTCATTTGGTATCAGATCATGGCCATCATATAACCGTAACATGGTTATATGATAATCTAATAATATGGAAACTAACACCAGCACTAGCATTAACACTACTTTCATTGAAGGACAATCCACCACATGTCCACCACTATTTAATGGCATGAATTATAACTATTGGGCATATATATATATATATATATATATATATATATATATATATATATATATATATATGTATGCAAGTATATGGTATTGTTTCATGGAATATAACTCATACAGATTATACTATTCCTACTGAAGAGTATTCTACTTGGACTAACACATAGAAACTAGAAGCCACAACAAATGCAAAAGCCATGAATATGTTGTTTTGTTCCTTAGATAAAAATGAGTTTAACTGTGTTATCATGTGCAATACTGCATATGAAATATGGCGTACACTCAAGGTTACACACTGTGTAGTTAAAGCGCTCGGCAGATTCAAAGCGGTGGAGGTTCAAAGTCATAGCGGGGATACGCGAGGATATAGTGGGATATAGCGGATAGCTCTAAAATAGCATATAAAACTTGTACTTAATGTTTTTACAAATATATAAATGGTAATTAAATGAAAAATTATCGTTTAATTTGAATTATAATCAGTGCATAAATAATTTTAAATAAAAACATGTGTGAATATACTTTAAATAAACATAAAACTGTTATATAACATAATTAAATTTAGTAGAATAGTAGAGTATGTTCACTTCTGAAAATATATCAAAAATTAAGTCCAACAAATTAGTTCCATAATTTTAATAATGTATAAATGCAATTTTTCATTCCATTTTATTAAGAAGATATAGCGGAAATAGTGGAACATAGCGGGAATAACGGGATATAGCGGAAATAGTGGGGATTAAAGTGGGATGGCTACATTTTGGGGCTATATGGAAAAATCGTAGCGGCAGAAATCTGCTATGAGATATAGCGGGGTAATAGCGGGGCATTAACTACACAGGTTACACATGAAGGAACTAATAAGGTCAAACAACGCAAAATATCCATGCTCAAAAGTCAGTTTCAAAACTTTAGGATGAAAGAAAATGAATTTATAAATGATATGTATTCAAATTTTCAGGAATCTCCCATTCATTAGCAGGACTAGGAGAAAAATATTCAGATGTTGATATTGTATCCAAAATCCTTAACTCTTTAATGGAAGAATGGGAAAGAAAAGTTCTCGCTATTGAAGAAGCAAACGATATTTCCAAAATAAATCCGAAAGAATTAGTAGGATATCTGATGTCCTATGAAGTGAATTTGCAGGCAAAACGAGTTCAAGCTCAAGATAAAAAGAATATAGCATTCCATGCAGAACAAGAAGAATCAGATTCAGATAAAGACGACCTAGCCTTCATTGCCAAAAACTTCAAGAAATTCTTGAAGTATAGAAAAGGAAACATAAATAATGGCAGGAGAAGCTCAAATAGCAATAAACCACCATCTTCATCGGTTCTCGAGTGATTTAACTGTCACAAAAAGGGGCATATACAAAAGGACTGTTCGTATCAAAAGATAGATTATCACAATAAAATGAAGGACAAATTCAGAAGGAAATCTTTCTCGGTTACATTGGACGATTCAGACTCTTCTTCTTCTTCTTTTGAAAGTGAGAGTGACAGCGATAATGAACAAGCCAACGTATTCTTTATGGCCTGAGATAATGAGGTTAGTGATTTAACTTTTGATGATATGATAAAGATAAACTTAGAATTATAGATACTTCAAAAAGTATCAAAAGAAAATATAAAGAGGCCATAGAAAATCAGAATAAGACAGAATTCGAAAGAGATATGCTTAAAGACGAAAAGAAAATATTGGAAGAAGAATTTGAGATAACTCAAGAATCGCTTTCAAATATTAATTCTCAACTGATATTATTGAGTCAAGAAATTGAGACTCAAAAAGAAAAGAATGATGTTCTTGTTTTTGAATATCATGATTTAAAAACTAATATTAAAATGGTATAACTAGAAAATTCAAGTCAAAAAACCAAACAAGAAGGAATCATTAAAAACATTTCAAATTTTAATAAAGGAAGAGAAAATTTATCTAGAATTATTGAAAATTCACAACCTGTAACAATAAAAATGGTTTAGGTTATAAGAAGAAAGTCAAGAATTGACAATCTAGAAATTTAAATAATGTTTAGTCTAATAAAACACCCATATCTTCAAAAAGACTAGTTTCTAAAACTAAAAATATATGGGTTCCTAAAACTAATAACAAGTTAATAAGGAATAACTATATTAGATCATTCATAGAAAGCATTCATAATAATAAGAATTATATCTATAAATGGGATACTAAACCCATTTGGGTTTGGTTACCTAAGATCTAACTCTTAGCACCCTATTAAAAAGGCGGGTACCAACGTTATCTCATATTTTTTGCCAGTCCTGCTCAAGAAGAGAGGAAAATGGATAGTCGACAGTGGTTGCTTAAAGCACATGACAGGAGATAAAGATATGCTGACAAACATTAGATACTCAAACGAAGATTCTGTCACTGTTGGCGATAATTCCAAGGGCTATCATCGACAAAGTCGATGTGAGCAATTACGGTACATCTAATTTACCTCTTATTACAAATGTTTTATTAGTTAAGAATCTAAAACATAATCTATTAAGTATCAGTCAATTATGCGATAAAGGTTTTAAAATATCCTTCTATGAAAATAAATGTAGTATCTTCGATCAAAATCAGAATCTTATTTTCGAAGCAAATAGAGATAAAAAAAATAATGTTTTGAATATGAAAGTTAATCACAACTCAGACATGTGTTTAATAGCCAAAGAAAATGATCCATAGATATGGCACAAACGATTATTTCATATCAATTTTAAAATTATAAATAGAATTTCTACAAATAATCTCGTAAAAGGATTGCCAAAGATGAGTCTTAAAGTTAATAATATATGTGACGCATGTCAATTAGGTAAATTGACTAAATCTTTGCTCAAATCTAAGAAAGTCATTTCGACATTACAGCCACTTGAATTACTTCATATGAATTTATTTGGACCTGCTCAAGTTCAATCCATAAATCACAATAAATATGCATTTGTATTAGTTGATGATTTTTCTAGATATTCATGGACTATCTTTATGAAAAAAGCGATAATTTTGAAAATTTCAAAACATTTGTTAAACGAATTCAAAATTTAAAAGGTACTAAAATTAAAAATACCAGAAGTGATCACGGCGGTGAATTTGAAAACGACCTATTTGATAACTATTGTAAAAAGAAAGGAATGTTTCATAACTTTTCATTTCCTAGAACTCCACAACAAAATGGAATTGTAGAACGAAAGAATCGAACTCTACAAAAATGTGTAAGAACCTTACCAAACGAAAGCATATTACCAAAATATTTTTGGGCAGAAGCCGTTGCAACTGCCTATTATGTATTGAATCGTGTTTCTATCAGACCTCTCGCTAAGAATACACCATACGAACTTTTTAATGGAAAACCTAATATATCTTATTTTAAAATATTTGGATCAAAATGTTTTGTATCAAATACCAAAGATCAGCTTAATTCAATTCAAATTGCGATAAAGGTATATTTCTTGGATATTCGAATCGTAGCAAAGCTTATCGAATTTTCAATAAACGAACTAATACTATTGAAGAGACACTTCATATATCTTTTGATGAAAATTCTAAACTTATTTCAAAAAACAAATTATAACGATGATCTTCTTGATAATAACACGAATATAGTAAACAATTCAAGAGAAGATGAAGATATTGTTTATAATTCTAAAGAAGATGAAAACATTGTTAATAATTTAGAAAATAGAAATATTAATAATACAATAAGATCTTCTCGAAGAATCTTACGAAATCTTCTTGTAGGAAATATAATTGGAGAAATAAATTCAAATGTTTGAACCAGAAATCAACTAAATGAAATGGGTCATGCAGTTTTTTTCTATTATAGAACCTAAGAATACTAAGAAAGCATCATCTGACGAAAACTGGATTATTGCTATGCAAGAAGAAGTAAATCAGTTTGAATGCAATGAAGTTTGGAAACTAGTAACTAGACCGATCAATCATTCTATTATAGGAACTAAATGGGTTTATAAAAATAAAGCGGACGATTTAGGAAATATAACTAGAAACAAAGCGAGATTAGTAGCATAAGGGTATAAGTAAGAAGAAGGAATAGACTATGAAGAAACATTTGCTCTAGTAGCTAGATTAGAAGCAATACGAATCCTATTGGCGTACGCATACGCATGTTTTAATAACTTTAAACTCTATAAATGGATAATAAAAGTGCATTTTTAAATGGTTATACTAAAGAAATGTTTTTTGAATAGCCCCCTTTATTTGTTCATGAAAAATATCCAGATCATGTCTATAAACTTAGGAATTCTTTATATAGTTTAAAACAAGCACCACATGCTTGGTATGAATGCCTTAAAAGCTATTTAATTGAACCGGGATTCGAAATAGGGAAAGTAGATCAAACTTTGTTTATAAAACATTCTAAAAATGATATTTTGATAGTTCAAACATATGTAGATGACATTATATTTGGTTCTACCAATAATAAATTATGTAAAGAATTTTCTAAAATAATGACTTGAGAATTCGAAATGTCTCGTATGGGAGAATTATCATATTTTCTAGGTCTTTAAATAAAACAAGTTTCAAATGGAATATGTATAAATCAAGAAAAATACAGTAGTAATCTCATCAAGTGATTCGGAATGGAAAACCCTTCTGCCAAATCAACACCTATGAGCACAACAACACATCTTGATAAAGATGAAAATGGCAAGGGTGTGGACCAAAAACTATATCGTAGCATGATAGGATCATTACTATACCTAACAGCAAGTCGACCAGATATAATGATGATTGCATGTCTATGTGCAAGATTCCAAGCTGACTCAAAAGAATCACATTTACGATCCATAAAACAAATACTACGTAATCTTAGTAATTCTAAAGATTTTGGACTTTTCTATCCAAAAGATTGCTCATTCGAGTTAGTGTCATATAGCGATGCTGATGTCGGAGGATCATGAACGAATAGAAAAAGTACAAGCGGTACATGTCACTTCATTGGTAAATCATTAATATCATGGTTTAGCAAGAAACGAAATTGTGTCACACTATCAACTTGTGAAGCAGAATATATTTCTACAGCATTAGCTTGCGCATAAGTAATCTATATGCAGCAGACACTTAAAGATTTCAGAGTGAATTTATCAAAATCAACAGTTTACTATGATAACTCTAGTGCAATAAATCTATCCCAAAATCCAGTAAATCACTCTAAAACTAAACACATAGATATTAGACATCACTTTCTATGTGACAATATACAAAAGATGTGCTTTAGACTACATTCCATCTGAAAATCAATTAGATGATATTTTTCCTAAACCGTTGTTAGAGAACACTTTTATAAAACTACGCCGAGATCTCGGTATAATGTAAATTAAAGATATATAAATGGTAAAATACGAAATTTTGACTAAAAATTCAAAAATAAATTTTTTGACAAAAATTCATTTTTCTAACCATGCTGAGACTTGAACCTATAACATGTTGTGAATCGCCTAGATGTCTTAACCACCTGAGCTATTAATTATTTTCATTACAGTCCAGGCCGGGGACTTTATTATATGGTGACAACTATAAACTAAATTATGTATAACACTTACCTTTATAAATATATATTTTCTGCATACTACATTTGCATAGATAAATTATGTATAACTAAATTAGTAGTGGAGCTCGGCCAAGGGTGGAAGTGGTGGTGATTGTGGGTTGTAGAGGGGGTGTGGAGGTGTTTGCACTAGTTTCGGAGAGAGGTTTCTATAGTATCTATTTACTTATATATATTTATTTATTTTTCTATAAATTTTACATTTTTTTTTGAAAAAAGTTACTTTATTAACAAAATAAAATCATATACTTCCACAATATGCCTCGTTAAAACCTAGTAACCCCTTAACTTAAATGGGTGCCATACCAGGAAAAATAATACATATCATGTCTATATATGAAATAGCATAAAGATACTGCAAACCATTACTTAAGTTGTCAAATAGGTGGAGGAGTAGACAAACTAGCAATACACTAAAAATCACCCATACGAACAACTTAGAGCAAGATAACAAAGAAAAAGACAAAAGCAAACAAAGTGCAAATACACATGTACCTGTTGGGATACAAAAAACATGAGACACAAGGGAAAGTAAAAATCTTCACAGTGCGGTGGCAGGAGAATAGCTCATCGCTTAACTTTGCTAGATACGCTCAATTCTTCAATGGCGAAGGAGGCATGTCCCTCGAAGCACGATGAATAGGCGGTGACTGTTGTTTTTTTTTTGATTTTTTGTTCTTACCTTTCAATTGACTAACCAGATTTATCCATTCAGGATTATCTATGACATCAGTTGTAATAGTACTTTAAATTCAAAAGGTGATTCTTATGGTCTAACTTTCCTGATGGGTTTTATTCTAGAAGCCCGTTGAACGTCCTAGCTTTGGTTAGTAGATATATCGCAAAGAGTAAGCATTGCACCAAGCAGAATGACAGAGGGATTTGAAACTTCAGTCTTATTATTGGCAGAGATTTGAATAGGAATAGGAGAAGAAGTGTTTTGAAGTGGGTTTGACAAACTGGGTAAATTCACCAAATGGACTCCATTTAATGTATCCTTTGAATTGGTTTTCTTATCACGGTTTGAGATGACAGGATTAGAAACTATTTTACTCTGCTTTAAATTATCTAAATCAAGATGCATACTAGCATCATTTGGAAGATCTATCGTATTTGGACTAATCTGATTGGTATCGACATTCATATCGTTAGGATTGTTCAACCTATCAGAAGAATTCATTTTAGGTCTCTAAGCCTTAGTGAATTGACAATGTATATCCGCATGACCAAAGCTATGACAATTAACACATAAATTTGGCTTCCACTCATGCACAACTTCTTGCCATATAAGTTCATCATTCTCCAATAAAATAGGAACTTTTGAAGGAAACATACAGGAATTATCAATCTCAATTAAAACTCTAGCATAGACAATTTTAATAATACCTTCGGTAAATTTGTGCAATTTGATGGGGGTTCCAAGGACCGAGGCGATACGACTAATCCCTTCCTCCGTCCAAAAATCAAGAGGAAGGTTAGGTAATCGAACCCAAATCGGAATAAAATTTAGGAGATCTTTATTAAGTTGCACACCGAGTGACCATCATTTCATCATCATTAGCTTCTTATTGTAAAAAACAGGGGCCCCTTCTAAAACTCTATCACAGTCTTTTTATTCTGAAATTTGATAACATTATATTCGTTTTCCTTGTCTTCTTTAGGTTTCTATACTCTAGTGATGTAATCTCTAAAATATGGATAATACGATTTAGGACCAACAACATAAATTACAATTGCATTATTCCATGTTCTTTCTAGCAACTGAACAACGTCAACTAGCATCTTCGCACATTTCATCGAACTGAATTTATAGTGCCGGAAAAACTTTAGTGGAACAAAGACTGCAACATTATTTCCTTTGAAGACTTCATTCCATGCTCTGGTAGAAGAGGCGGAGGAACTCCGTATGTCAGTAGCGAAATTGTTATCCGTTTGAATTGGGGGATTAGCATTACTAGGATGACAAACTGTCTGCGATTGATTAAACTTTTGGGAAAGCTTTTCGGTTGACAGTTTCAGAGACAACTGAGGCAGATCTGGGCTTAATAGCTGGAAGAACAAAAGGGGACAGTCGCTTCCATCTCTTAGAACGCATGATGGTGAATCCATCGTCCACAGCAGGAGAAGGAGTGGAATCGTTCAACGATATGAAACCAGTGGGAGGATCGAATACTCGAGGCGAAGGATTCGGAGGACTGCTCGATCGATTGTCGACGAGCATGAGGGGGCATGGGTGGAATACGAAGGTCGGTTTTCAGAGGCCTTGGAAGATCGCAGGCGAGGTAGGAGGATTGGTAAGGCACGAAACCAGGAAAAGAAACGAGGAAGCAAGCATGCGGCGCGAAAATTAGAAGCAGGAGGCGGCGGCCGCCATTGTCAATTAGGGTTTTATCTAATTTAGTGGTGAGGATTTCCACTATTTTATTAAGAGTGAAACCATTAAAATAGCTTGGAATGAAGAAGAAGGATAAGAAGAAATGAGTGAATGGAGGAGTGAATAAGTGCATGTGTTTATAGATTTTCAAGCCTTAGTTCTTAAGCAACTTAGCCAAAATATCTCGCATTTTTTCCATCAATTTATAGCCGTGACTTCTATCTCCCATCACCCTCTGTGTGCTCGGCCCACACCTCCTTCTATAATCACCATCATATCATTGCATTGACTTTGTATACTTAGGATGAAGTTTTATAAAATATCTTAGATATTTTTAAGTGTGTATATATATATGTATATATGTGTACATGTATTTATATGTTTGTTATATGTATGTGTAAGTGTGTATGTGACATGTATGTGCATGTGCATGTAGGTGCACAAGAGAACAAACACCGTTGCAACAACTTTAAACAACTTACGCTTGTTAAACTGTTGTGAATCCAAAAGCTGATCTTTGATCACAATTTTACTTATAAATTAAACTACTTTTAAGTGTAAACCAAACTTGAAAACCAATTTCTCATCATTAGTAATGAATTAAAATGATCACGTTTAAATTATAAAACCATATAAATCAACGTTAGACAATTGTTTACGAAAAGTGCTATTATATCGATAAATCATTATGAAGTTTCTTATATTTTCAATTCAAGTATATACCTTTGTAAACTATTATAAATGATCTATCATTACAATATAACCAACTAATATGAATAATTATCCTTTTAAAAAAATTATTTGAATAATTAAAATAATTATTGAATCTCAATTTAAATTCATGAATCAATTATTAAAAATGATGACACCATTGATAATGTCATAAATAAATTTTATTCTCGGAAATAAACTAGCTCTATTTAACATTCTTATTTACATGGATAAATAAGTGTATATGTCCAGTTTCGTGCGTGACTTCTGACGATTATAGAGTGGCTTATCGATAAATCGTTTTTCGGCCATTTTATTGATATTTTTCCAAAGTGTATGTTTTTATAAATACTTATTCAAAATAAGATTAACATTACTATTTATTGTTCGAAACAAAATTATTTATGTTAAAAAAGCTTATATTTGCATACTTTAAAAGTAAATATAATTTACTAAAGTGATAAACTTGCGGGTTGTTACAAAATATTATTCATTGGTTTTAGATATACCTCATTAGATATCGATAACTTAAACCCATCTCTGTTCAAACACAAATCAGCTATGTCAAGATGGCATCAATGGCCATGATATATTAGTACCTTCTAATGTCATATGCAAGTGAAAGTACTAAAATATCCCAGGAGTGAATCAAATTTTTCAACCTTGTTTGTTGCATGACAATTTAAGATGTCTCATGTATTACAAACGTCTCAACAAAAAATAGAAACACAATTTTGTAAGACTGTGTTAATACTAAATATTTCAACGGTTATTAAAGAAAATTCTCATGCTCATCAATGTGTATTTAATCATCTTCTGATATCCAGTCTAAAAACCAGATAAAAGTTACCCTATATATATTCAAACCTACACTGATCTATGAATCTATTACTTTAAGTTGAACCATTTTGTAGTACATACATCAGAATAGTCATCGTGCTTAAACATAAGACATAGAAAGGGTTGTTTGATACATAAAAACATTTACAAAATTATTTTTTAGTGGGGCATCATAAAAAGAAATATGAAGTTGTTGGGACATCGTTGGTAATAGAAGTGTTACTTGATGTCATTTATTATTAAAACAACAAACGATGTAAAAAAAGTAATCTAGCAAAAGAGGTGGATTTACAACCTATATTCCCAGGCCAAGTCGTAAGCTTTAATCCATATTTACACTTCACATTCCCCATCACTTTTTACGATTCTTATCCCTACTAGTGTTTCCTTGCTTTTGAACCTGACATGGTTTGGTTAAGGGAGTAAACTCGCTCCACCAATCACTAGAGATGTCAAACGGGTTGGGTTGGATTGTAAATAGGTTAGGACAAAACAATCCAAACCATTTAAAAGAAAATATGATCCAAACCATTAGACCAATTTATTAAATGGATTAACCCAAGCCGCTAGTTTAACGGGTAAAGCAGACCCAAACCATTTAGCCCATTTTTAGATAAAACTTAAAAAATACTTCGAAAATCACCCATCAAACATGAAAATCACCAAAAATCTATAAATATAACAAAATCCATGGCTCGGTACCAAGAACCGCAACAAAAAAATTTAGAATAATTCAAAAAAGCTAGCAGGGAAGTAAAGACTGCAACTTGTAAACGTTCAAAAACTGCATGATGAAGACTAGAAAACACAAAACTGCAGCATATCGTACAAGAAGTATAACATTTAATATAACATGACAAAATATAACAATTTACATGTATAGAATGAAATCGAAGCTGAGTTGTATCTTTAAGTTGGAGTTAACCCTACTAAATAAGATGACTTGTAATTTCAAGTTAGCTGAGATCCAGAATGATCAGGTTCTAAAACGTTGAAGACATTTCCTGCACATAACAAAGTTAATTTATTTGAAACTTACAGAAGAGGGTTTAAAGGCGAAGTCAAGATAAACAAAACAAAGTAATATGTAGAAAGTTTAAAGAGGGAAAAAATACTGCTTAAAGCATCTACATTGAATAAATGAATTTCACAAGCAAAATATTGTTATGTAGATAACAAAGTGACTTAAAATTTTACATGTTCATTTAATGGGTTTGGCTCATATATTTTTTCTTGGACTAATTTAACTATTTGAGATATTTAATACTATATTTTCAAAAGAATTTAAACTAAGATGAAACATAATTGAAGACTACCATTGTGAATTGATAAAGTAAACCCACCTTCTTAGCTATAATGCTACCAAACTTTGCAAACATTTCAACATGTGACTGAAATAAGAGAAACTATTATTTGTGCTAACTTATCCAGTGTATATGCAAACTTAAGTCTTAACACACTTATGGTACTAATAAGATCATCATTATGAATGATCTTGTCTTGAGGAAGAAATTTACAGCATTGAAAATAAAAGAAATTAATGGAAGCAGGATTAATTCGGGTTTTACTAAAATGAAAATTTTTAGGCCATTTACTATCATTTTCAGAAAAAGAACAATGGCATACCTGAATGATTTGATCAATTCAATGCTAAGTACCGCTAAAGAGTTCTTCAGTCTATCCGAGTCCAAAAGACTAAAGAACTATTAAAGCGACCACCAAAGGAGACAAGACTATGAACTAGCCTCACATATCAACTTAAAACGTAAGTAAAGAGATTATTTTTTATGATTATTTATATGAACATGTATGCATGAAATGATCGGTCCATGTTAGTTGATTTACAAGTCTGAACTTTGATATCTATGGAGTAAAAAGAAATTGGAAAAATAACACTGCAAAAAGTCAAAATAACTCAAGATTAAGTAACTAGTACTATCTGACTAGCGTAAAACATTGAAGTGTCATTGGTTGAAAATTGTACAGAAGCAAAATACTTTTAGATTACAAGCCTATTAACACAATGTTACCACTAAATTCAATTTTGAGCGTGATTAGGTCGGTTGTGCTAGAGATTCTATTTGAAATTTCCTGGAATAAAGGTAATATTACTTGACTATTTAATCACTTCTCTATACTGTTTTGAAGACAGAACCGTCAGTTAAACCGTGATGATTCGAGGTCAAAGGTTTCAACGGTCATATCGCTCGGACCGTCAAAAGTATGAAATTAAGGTTTTATATGCATATTTGCATTAAATACAAAATAATTAGACTAACATAACATAAATATAAAATATGGACTTAAGTGGAAATTTACAGCAAGAAACAGAAAACCAATATAAAAGATGAGATTTAATGGCAAAACTGTCAGAGCTCCATTTGTCCGTGCCTTTCTCTTCTTCTTCTTCAAATGAAATCTAACCTTAAATCTCAAAATCAAAACATTATCTATTTAAAACTCAATGATGCTTAGTAAATAAACATCAAAACCGCGGTTCTTCGACGATTGGTGCAATTTTAGGAGGATCAATTGTGGTTGGGTGTAGTTTTCGTTTTTGGACACTTTCGAGCCGCCATGGCCAACAGTTGGCAGTCTTGACGGTCTAACCGATAGCTCGGTCAGGTTTTCAAAACTCTACTTCTCTATATTTATCATATATACATAAATATTTTCATCTCACATAACCAATTTTCATTTTAATGTTGCACTTTGAAGCTGACATCTGTTTCATAATGAGAATGAAATTTTTTGCTGAAAAGAATGAACAATGGCTTTACATTCCAATCAGGTAAAAAAAACATTTCTAAAATGTTATGAAGAATTGAATGCACCATTCTTTTCTTAAATTATATAAAAAGCATAGGATAGTGCAATATAAGGAAGTATATAAAAAACAGAAGGCGTTCCAGGAAACAACAAGGTAAAATATAATAATTTCACTGATTAATGAACTTCAAGGATTTGATAAGGAAAATACAAAAATCAAATTATGGTACTTAGATTCATCTAATTTAAGTAAATACCAAGTGTCTTCAGAGTGGAAAATCCACAAATATACACTACATAAACAAAATAGTATATTTCCACTCCGACTTTTCCAAAAATGACAAAGCAAAACACTGCATGATAACCTAAAACTTAATATAGACTAGCCCTCACAATTCGATTACAAATCTAAAATCGAAATTTCGAATACAAGTTCATAACTCAAATTTAAGCTGTAATCTAACCTGTAAATCCATATCTCAGAAAAGATGACTAGAACTACATAAGTAGAGACTGAAGCGATGATCAAAGCAGAGGGGACTGAAGAAGCCTAATTTCTTATCGTAGAAATTAATTTAAGAAATCCTACAATTTTATCGATTTTTATTTCAACAAGAATGAAAAAGAGAACCCTAAAATTTTCGGGTCAATTGGTTACGCGGGGCATTACCATTAAACCAATTAAAATAATTGGTTTAAATAGGTTGACCCAGTAATTCCATTTAATTAAATGGCTTTCACCTCCTTTATTTATTTTTTGGGTAATTTGTTAGGTAGTTAGGCCGAATATGTTTTTGACAGCCCTACCAATCACTAGTACAAGCTCCTTGCACCTTCCATTGCTCAAGCTTTCGATCAAAACCTCAAATCCTCCTCATATGCCCATAAACAGAAATCTTTTCCAAATTCTGACTCTTTTTCAACATGGTTTGACACTTAATAATGCTCGCCAGTGCTTAAGAAGAAAGTATGTTAACCATATGTGAGTTACAGATCATTTTGAAGCATTTAAGCCTTATTTCCTTTTTTCGGTTTTGAGAAGTTTTTGAAGAGATAATAAATATGAACTAAGAAGTTTGTATATAAATGAGCAACACATGCGTGTGATACATAGAATAGTAAATGAAACCTAAATTAAAAGAGTCGTTGTTATTTGCACATTATTTCTTTGTATGCCTTTTCCCTTATCGCCTTCTTTAGCTATACTACTAAGGTATTATTTCGTCTCTTTATCAAAATCTTACATCCAAAATTCTAACAACTTTGATACTTGTCTTAAACAAATTTTTGTTAAGTGCTAATATTGTGTGCGTGTGTGTGTGTTTTGATTAACTGTAAAATACTTTTATTTGATTATTCATAGTATATATTTCGATCACATTACCGGACATATTCTAATTTACTTATACATGCATACACACACAGAGGTATGCATACATACATATATGTAAGCATCGGTTTTAACGGAATAGATAAACAAAAGATAAAACGGTTAAGATTTAAAATTGTAACATATATCCAGTGGCCTACTAATTGTCACGTTATTCAAAAAGTCACATAACCATTGACTGCATCTACGTAAGCCTAATCAACTCCGTGTAAAATTAAAAGATCAATGAGATCGTGGGCCACTTCTCTGCATTTATTCCTCTTACACCACTTTCTACTTCAAATCTACCCTCCCCATTTCTATTTTTGTTTTTCTCGTCGACTGCAGGGATCCACCATATTGCTTTTGCATCGACTTTACTTCTTCGCTTGCTAGATCTCGCTAGTAATCTCTTAATATTCTATTTCTACATTTAAATCCTTTTTTTATTTCGTTTTGTATTAATATGACATATTTTGACAACATTCATGTTTTTCTAATACATTACTTTTCACTAATCGAGATTTACCTTTCCTTTCCATTTTTTGGTTTCGTTTGATATAGAAATTTAGTTACAAAATCAAAATTAGTAAAGGATAAAATTCCATAGATCGGTAGAAATAACTAAGTTTCATTTTAATGGTTTCTGTGCTTAATCGCATGGATCAACTGACATAACTAGGTTTCTCTTTGATGATTTCTTTGTTTCATTCCAATTTAGGATTGGTTTTTTATCGGTTATGCTTACAGATTGTATTGGAATTTTTTTATTACCCTTCCCATTGCTGCAATTTCAGGCTCATTGGATTAGTTAAATGCACATGCGTTGAGTTTCATTTATTTTACACGATTTGGATCAAGTTGGTTACCATTTCATTTTTAGTCAAACGTGCACATGAATCAATGATGGTCAATGGATAACCTGTACTGCAAATCACTGTACAGTTTCGTTTGTTTTCAATGTTTAAACTATAAGACTACTGAAGAAGTTTCAATTTCCATAAGATATTATTTTGGATTATATTTCACTTTTTGTATCATATAACTTCTAGATTGGTGATAAATGATTTAAATAAGGGACATATGCAATAGCCGGATTTTGAAATATTTTCACTCACTGCTAAAACCAGAAAACTGAAGCAATTTTTTTTATACAACTCCTATTTCTGCAATTGATTGTAGGTCTGTCAACGGATGTTTTTGGATGCGGTGTCATATCGGAATCAGCATCCAAAATCATTTCAAATATAGGATATTCGCATCTGCAAATACAGACGGATGTCGGATAATTATCCTATCTGCCAACAACTGATAAATCAAGAACTATAAAAGCAATTTTCAGTTAGCATAAATATTTTTCGATCCCATTGATTGTAAAAGTGCTAAAAATCAATAAATATGACGATGATAAATAGTTTCAGCAGTTAATAAGCATATCCGCATCCGATTTTTCGGATATCGGATATTTTTCCGCTTTCCGGATGCGGATGCGGACCGATTTCGGATTTTTCGAATATACATTGACAGCCCTAATTATTTGTTTATTTTGATAAATTAATTGTTTATAGTTCATAGGCTTTTCAACTTATTTCTGCTAAAAAAGTCGATGCACCTAATAAAGGTGATAATGAAATGAGATTTCATTTAGGAATAAGGTTGCATGTCAAAAGGGTTTCCTTAACTACACATTACAATTGCTATTTATTTGTCTTAGTCTTTTTAATTAAATTAACTTTCCATTGTTGTATTGATATATACATGGGTGAATCTGATACATGCTTAGCTATGGCAACTTCCATATATGGATCTGTCTCATAAATGTAAAAAATTATTTGATTAAATGTCTATCTAAAATAATAATCTTATCATATTAGGATTGAAATTTATTTGGTAAATTGAACCAATTTTAGGTTATTTCCAATTTTACGTTCATTTCCTTGTAGATATGTAATTTTATATTACAGTGATTCTCTATAAGTTTCATCCATTATATAAGTTGATTCAGTTTGCCCAAATAAATATGTATGTTAAAATGGGATTTTGCTTACAAAATATCACCAATTATATATATATATATATATATATATATATATTGATATAGGTAGGTTGTTTCCCTTTTGATCTTTCAATTTTTATTCATTGGTGCTTCCAATTCGAAGCGATAAAATAGTACGATTTTTTTTGATATCTTTTATGACTGATTAATACTTATTGGTATTTTCATTATTCGTGCTCCAACCACATATAGTCGCATTATATTTGCTCTTTTTACTCCTTGACCAACGCTAAATTTACGTTTTGAAGTCCTACTTGCTTATTAATAGACTGGAGGAGATAATTTTATCATCTTTGATGTGTTTTGGAGGACATTAATGTCAGTGCATTATTTTTTGGTCGACAAAACACCGAATGCATTTATTTTTAACTTGCTTATTACATTGTTCTAAGGCTATTTTGCTGTTTGATAATTCCATTAACAAAATTCCACCCCTTACATTATTCACTTTCTAGCATTTTAACTGAAAATGAACACTAAATTTAATCACTAAGTTGTTAGTTTTTTCCCTTTATTTACTATACAATATTAGTTTGGGGTTCACACTATCTGTTATGTCTTTCCCCCTTTAAATTCTTTTAATGTTTGCTTTCTTTTTCCTCTGCAAATTCATGCACACAAGTTGTGAAAAATATATGGTATATATTGCCAGTTATTATGGTTAAAATGGTAACATTTTTGATCTGTGAATTTAGAAGTGTTAGGTATAAATTTTACACTTCAACAATCTCCATGTTTACAATATTTAATATTAAAATGCACATTAGATATTTATACATGTAAGGTGATGTTTTTTTTTTGGATATGAAAGATTTTACAGCAATTGCTTTTCTTTGTAAAACAGATCCATCCATATTGTACAAGTCCTTACCCTTGGTATTAGTTCAACATTATCTCCTTGCCTTTAATTGTACATTCAAGTTTTATGGTTTATGCAGTTGGGACCAACCAGTTAGATGCTTTACAAAATGAGCTTAGTCAAATATGTGATACTACATCATAATCCACTTCCACTCGGGTTAGTCTCTATCTTTCTTAATCTGAGTATATAACTATGTATGCATGTATGTTACTTTTTGACAACTTGTTTATATCTGTCTACATAGTAAAAGTTGTTTGATCTCACTTATTACTCTTTGTTAGTTTTACTATTTGTGATTTGAATTTTTTATTACGATTTTTACTTCAAACCGAGGTGCACTCAGGTCGTATGTAGTTTAAATTTATCGCACTCGGTTTACATAGCATTAAAGAACATGAACAGTCATATTTTGATACTGGCTATATTCATCCTTCAATCTTGATAAATAGACACATAACATAGTCCGTCGTTTTCTGTTTTCTGTCATTACTTTGCATCAAAGTCTAGATGCCTATGTAATTTGGTCTACAGCTTTTTTAAACTTTTTTTAAGTGCAATATCATGTTTCAAAAAATATTTGGTAATAATAAAAACTTGAAGTGGTATATGTTAAAAATGTATAGTTGATTCCTTTAGGTTTTTCATGTTTGTATCCATTGCTTCACTTTTAGTCAAACGCATAAGTTAGTATTCCTTTCCACTTTTCATGTTCCTAACTATTCCATTAACTATTAGTCTATTGTACAACTTCTATTCATTTCTCAAAGGGAAGCATAAAAATTTATTCTACATTATCAAATGCTCCAAACTAAATCACCATAAGGTGGTACACAACTGTTTTTGAGTTGGATTCAATCCATTTGAATTTAAGAATTATATTACTCTTTAAACGATAGTATGATAAATAATGTATCGTCCATAAAACACACAATCACCTAACGGAGTCTTATTCCGAAGATTTCCAACAAATACAGAAGCCGTCTTTTGAAAAGGACAAAAGAAAAAAACTACCGATGGTTGCATTCACTATTAGCCAAATTCATCGTTTTCTTGTATAACTTTAAACTCCTACTGGCAGCTATTGATGTGTCTTGGTAAGCCAGGAGATATTGTACGTTTTATTCCTAGGGACAGAGTTCATAAAATTATGAATAGTAATTACAGCAGATCTATATCTGTAATAAAAAATGTGAGGAATATTTATACTCATGTGATGATGCACTCCACATGGAATCATCCTTAGACTAATTCCATCTTCAACACGTTAGTGCATATTGTTGGGTGCCTGTAAACTTATTGCCATCCAAAGTCCAAAAAGCTCAAATCAACCGATTTGAAGTTTGTTGGAAAATACAACGCTAGCGTAAATATAAGGGACTCATGTGCTGCCATGGTTCAAAACTAATGCCAATCTTACGCAATGTAGGGATAGGAAGACAGAAATTATTGCAATCACTAAAGTCTCAAAATTAATATTTTGTATAATGAACAAACATCCATTTTTTTAAACTTCATTACTCAAGCATATGACTATAATAACATCATTCACAAAGAGGTAAAGGTAAAAACTTTAATCCATGAAATTATATATAATCAAGGGCATAGAAGAAAATGAGATAAAGCATAAACTCATATATTATCTATTGAAGCCTTGAAGTAGGCTTCTATTCTAAGGTCCATGTGACAATATAAAAAACAACACAATTTTAATGTAAGCGTTATATGATGTTCAAGGCCGACTGGAAGATGTATATATTTTATACTTTGTGAGATCGAGAGTTGGAGACCAAAAAGGGTCACAAAACGAATGAGTCCAATCCAAACTCTAAATTAAGGAAAGATATATAACCTTGCTGCTTACTTAAATCAATTAAGAAAGTAAAGCATAAATCAAATATATTAAGTTCTAAAATTTAACTTTTGCAGACAAAACTTATTATTAGAATGCTAAAACAGTTCAACGTCTTCACGATGTTTCATTCATACAAACTTCGTATTTTATAATAAAAATTTACAGCGCTGGGGTTGTTTATATTCATCAATGAGGAAAAGTTGTCTAAGACAAAAGAGCTGCAAAATTTAGGTCCAAAAAATAAACTAAAACAATCTTTTAAATGGACATAAGTTATAGCGAAGAAGATGAATATGATGAAATGCTAGAAAAAAGAAATATGAAAAATTGTTATTGGAATACTGCTTGATTTGGAGTTAAATCACTTAGACATGAAAGACTTTAGAAGGTCAATCCATATAAAGATAAATAAAACAGTGTAAAATGTTGTTGGCTAAATTCTGCATTTTAAAATAAAAGCACTGAATAAAAGTTCAAATAATAGAATTTTTATGATTCAAAAAATGAAATGCTTAAAAGGACCTACTTACCCACATGTAGCTTTTATACTATTATGTAGTGTTGCATATACATGGATTATTTTGAAAATAGATAAAGCTTTAACTTAAACGGTCTTGTGGAGTAAAAATAAAGTAGAAAGAATATGAAGCATCTTCAAAAGATCTTAGATGTTTTTATATACTTGAAAATTAATGTAGAAAACTATACGTATACTCCATTATAGCCCTTTAGAGTAGAAAAAGTTCCTATTACAAGCCTCCAAGCGAATATGTATGCAATACTTAGAAAAATTGTTAAATGAAGCAACAAAAGATTCTAAAAGAATTTCTCTAGCAAAACTATTCTTAAATTAGATAGTATATGCACTTTCTATACCTTCACATTCACTAACACATAATCATACTAGAACTTCCAAAATGTTGATCGATATTTCGAAAAAAAATTGCATATTTATAATTTTACTTCAACTTAAATAGAGTGCTAAAAAGGATCTACTATATTGCCATATTTAGTGAATTTAGTGGAATCTTATTTCAACTCAAAATGAACAAAATTGAGAAATGAAATTAAACCTTTATGAGGGAAGAAAAATTCATTAAGAGTTTTACCCACTCAAACCTTTCTTATTATTAAGCCACTTATAAATAAATCAGGAAGCACATCAGATTTATATTTATAGAGAAGCTCACAATATAGGACAGGGCATCATCATACGTTAAAATATCAAAGAAAACCAGAAAGTAATTTTTTTTTCACATCTTCTAGATTTTTCAATTTAGATATGAATAGTAATGGGTGCATTTGTAATGAATCGTCAATCTCAATAAGGAGATGGTGATAAACGCATGGTCGTAGACTAGTAGCTACAAATTTGAAAATGGTTCATTACTATTAAACTAGTAACAAATGAGGCTATATAATTAACCAAAATTTCTTTCTTCCATCACAAATGGCTTATAAATGTTTGTACAGTTTACCTCAAATAACTACAATTAAGTGTATGCGTACTAAGTAGGAATCGCTAATAACTTTCCTCCTTATAATGCATGTGCACTATCATTGAGGTTGACATTAGGTTGCACACATAAGTAACTATGTGAAATTGGTCCCCTAGATAGTTCCTTTTCATTGAATGAGAGAAGAAGCGAGCTCGTTTTATTCTATAAAATTACAGGATAATTAGCATATGCATTCAAACGTCGCTAGTTCATTTATGATATTGAGTAGAGGAAAAATCACTGTGGATTTTACCTCATCGGTTTTTTTCAATTATTCAGCCATTACCAACATGTTAAGCAAAAAATACAGTAAGAAAATATAAAAACCAAAAATCAAATGTTTCCACAGTTTAACAATTAATGAATTTTCATTCTCAACAGGAATATGCCGACAAAGCAAGAATATGTTGAATATTCTCATATTTTCAAAATTTAATAATGGTTTAGAGGTTTCCAAAATGGAAGCTTCGTGCCAAGAACCCTTCGGATCAGTTACTTCCATTGAAGAGCCCTTATCGTATGAAGGGTTTTCCATTTTAAAGTTTGTTGTTATGTACTTGAATTTTGAACTTTGAAGGGAAGAGAGAGAGAGGTAATGGGAGAAGAAAATGTTAGATGACCTTAGTAAAATAACAATACACTACTCATACACTATATTTAATAATAAATTAGTTATTGGAAGGGACAAATATCCTACCTACATTTATTTGATGCAATGTGAAGCAATCATGTCATATAATGCTTGAGATCCGCATTAAAATAATTGTTCCTTTTTAAGCAGTTGGAACCATAACTGAGTCTAGTAATTAATGAGATGCTATTTAGTCAAAAGATCCACCCTAGCCAAGTAATTAATGATATTATGTATAAATCGCACTTTTAAAATACTGAGTGCATGTGTAATAAGTAGGAATCACTAATAACTTTCTCCCTTATAATGCATGTCCACTATCATTGAGATTGACATCAGGTTGAAAACATAAGTAACTATGTGAAATTTGACCTCTAGACTGTTCCTATTCATTGAATGAGAGAAGAAGCAAGCTTAGTTTACTCTATAAAATTACAGGATAATTAGCTTATCCATTCAAACGTCACTAGTTCATTTATGGTATTGAGTAGAGGAAAAATCATTGTGGATTTTACCTCATTGATTTTTTTATTATTCAGACATTATCAACATGTTAGTCAAAATATAGTAAGAAAATATAAAAACCAAAAATCAAATGTTTCCACGGTTTAACAATTGATGAATTTTCATTCTCAATGGGAATATGCTGAAAAAGAAAGAATATGCTGAATATTCTCAGATATTCAAATTTAGTAATGTTTAGAGGTTTTCAAAGTAGTAGTTTCGAACCATGAACCGTCCGGATTAGCTACTTCCACTGAAGAGCCATTATCGTATGAAGGCTTTTCCATTTTAAAATTTGTTGTTTTATGTACTTGAATTTTGAACTTTGGAGGGAGGAGAGAGAAGTAATGGAAGAAGAAAATGGTAGATGGCCTTAATAAAATAACATTACACTACTCATACACTATATGTAATAATAGATTAGTTATTGGAAAGGACGAATATTCTACCTACATTTATTTGATGCGATGTGAAGCGATCATGTCATATAATGCTTGAGATCCACATTAAAATAATTGTTCCTTTTTAAGCAATTGGAACCCATAATTGAGTCTAGTAATTAATGTATGATATTTAGTCAAAAGATCCACCCTAGCCAACTAATTAATGAGATTATGTATAAATCGCACCTTTAAAATACTAAGTGCATGTGTAATAAGTAGTAATCACTAATAAATTTCGCCCTTATAATGCATGCCCGTTATCATTAAGATTGACATCAGGTTGAACACATAAGTATGTAAAATTGAACCTTTAGACTGTTCCTTTTCATTGAATGAGGGAAGAAGCAAGCCAAGTTTATACTATAAAATTATTGAATAATTAGCAAATACATTCAAACGTTACTAGTTCATTTGTGAATTTGATTAAAGGAAAAATTACTGTGGATGTTACCTCATCAATTTTTTTCTATTATTCAAGCATTACCAACATGTTAGGCAAAAAAATACAGTAAAATCATATAAAAACCAAAAATCAAATGTTTCCATAATTTAGTAATTAATGAATTTTCATTCTCAACAGGAATATGCTAAAAAAACAAAAGTATGCTGCATATTCTTAGATATTCAAATTTAATAATGGTTTAAGGTTTTCAAAATGGTAGCTTCGTACCAAGAATAGTCCAGATCGGCTACTTCCATTGAAGAGCCCTTATCATTTAAAGGCTTTTCCATTTTAAAATTTGTTTTTTTGTACTTGAATTTTGAACTTTGAAGGGAGTAGAGGGAGGTAATGGAAGAAGAAAACGAAAGATGGCATTAATAAAGGAACATTACACTATATACACTATCTGTAATAATACATTAGTTGTTGGAAAGGACAAATATCATACCTACATTTATTTGATGCAATGTGAAGCTGTAACGACCCGTATAAATCCGATGTTTAAAATGGTTTAAATTAATAAGATTTGTATTTAAATTTAGAAAGAAATAAAAATCTTATTAATTTATATGAAAGCAAATATTGAAATTTGATGTATTAAGGGTAATTAAAATTTAGAAATTTAATTTTTTATTTCAATTAATTGGAATAGTGAAAATTTGTGCATTTGGATATAAAGTTAAATAAGTAAATAAAGGCAAGTATTGAATTCATCAATGAAATAAATTATTTATTTATGAAGATTGAATGTAAATGGAGGTAATAAAGTAATGCAGGATATTTATTTAGTACAATCCCTTTTTTATTTGTAAACTATTGTAAGGTGTTAATTAATTGAAATGTGAAAATTAGGAAATAGATACAAATTTATATTAGACAATGAATTGCAATAATTAGAGTTAATAATTAATGGATTAAATGGAATGCCAATTTACTCATAAACATGAATATAAGAGAACTAATAAATATTGGAGGGAATTATCGCGAAGGACAAAAATTAGGGCTTTTTTAATCACAAGGACAACCCGCTAAAATTTTATCCTCAAGGACAAATCACTGCAACTTGCCTCTCCAACTCCAGATCTTGCTACAAAACCCACACCATCGCTTCCTTCTCCAACCCAATAAACTCCGACCGAGACGTCGACCTCTCAGATCTCGACAACACCTTGGCAGAAATCAAGGACCTGCGCGCGGAGTTCGAGCTCGAGAGCACGCGAGGAAGCGGAGGACGACCGTGAAAAGTTAGGGATGGAGATCAAGCACGTGAGTGAGGATGTCGAAAAGACGATGAAGGAGGCCGTGGACGAGAGGAGGAAGCGATGACGAGAGGATGGAAATCATTCTACTGTGTTCAGTTTTTGGGTATCAGTTTTGTATGCGATGTGGTATCAGTTTTAATAAAATAACACAGTATCAGTTTTTGGGTATCAGTTTTGTATGCGATGTGGTATCAGTTTTAATAAAATAACACAGTATCGGTTTTGTATGCGATGTGGTATCGGTTTTAATAAAATAAACAGTATGGATTTGTGGTGGTTTAGGAAATAGTATGGACTTGTGGTGGAAAATTTCTGATGGGTTATTGGTTTGACGAAACGGTGAAGGTGGTGGTATAGTGTGTGGTATTTGGAAGCGATGGGTAGGGTTTGCATCAGAAGGAATTTCAAAACTGATACCTAAAATTTCAAAATTGATACCTAAAATTTCAAAACTGATACCTAAAATTTCAAAAATGATACCTACAAACTGGTATCAGTATCAGTATCAGCTTTTAAGAGCATGGTGCTGGTGAGGGGGTGGCGTTGGCGGGTGGAGGAGGTGACATGGGGTAGTTGCACGACGCTGGTGAGGAGGTGACGCTGCGGCGATGGTGAACACAAAACGGGTGGAGGAGGTGGCACGAGGTGGTTGCTCCAAAACGGGTGAAGGAGGAGGTGGCAATGGTGGCGCTAGCGAGGAGGTGGCGGCGCTGGCGAGGAGGTGGCGTTGACGCAGGATAAGGTGGTCGGAGCTGAAAACGGGATTGAATGGGCACGGGGAAGAGAGATTTGTGCATTTGAGAAAAAAATGGACTTTGGGCCTGTCCTTGAGGATAAAATTATAGGCATGTATCCTTGAGGATAAATTATCTGGATATTTTGTCCTTTACAATAAATCCCCCTAAATATTGAATAAATTTTGGAATAGTTGCAATAAATGTTAATTGAGTAAAACCAGTGTATGTAAGTAGTTACAATGTTGGGGGTGTAAATAATGAACCTCTAAAAGTGTAATTAAGAGTTAAGGACTATATTTATTGTACGTTACTTATTTTATTAGGTTTTTAAGTTAATTTGTAATCAATTTCAATTAATTCAGTAAAGTATGGCAGTTAATGTGGAATAAATTGGTAAGTAAAGAATGTTGAATTCAAATAAGATGTAACCAAAGTAAAATTCCATTCATATTAGGATAATAAATGTGATAAAAAGAAATGAGACCAAAATAAAATTTGTAAAATATAAATGTAATGAAATCTAAAATAATATTAACCATGTTGGTTAAGTAATAAATTGATTCAATATTAAGTTGTAACCGAATAGAAATCAAATTCGGAATTAATTTGCAATCAATTGGATTAATTGCAGCTGACATTTGAACATCGTATTTACTGGAATAATTGACACTAAATTTATATGTGAATTTGATTTTAGTTAATGTATACATCAAAGGGATTAATTGCAATTAAATGGATTTAGTATTTAAAGATTTTGTAGATATTTATTTAGATGAAATTGAAGCCATTATATGAGTATGAATCTAATGTAAATTTTTACTTATAGAATGAACAATTGATATTAAATGAAAGGAATAAAATTTAAGTGGGTCAACAAATTGAAATTTAATGAAATCAAACATCTAAATGTTATGTTAATAGAAATTTAAAATGGAATCTATGAATATTTGTATGATAGATTTTGAGTCAAATGTTGATTTCATCCTGTTTGCACAAAAAATGGACAAACACCTCAAAGTCGTATGATTTAGTTGATTTTACGTTGTTCTTAGCGGTTTGGATGATTTATGCAAATATATAAAAAACAGGGGCTAAACTGAAAAAAGACATGTAGATTTATAGTGGTTCGGCCAGAACGTGCCTACGTCCACTTTATATGTTATTCTCTCTTTTCTTTTTGATTACAAGTACAACGCTTTGTATATAAGTGTATGAAAGTTGTTTGAAAGTTCCTTCCGTGCTTGAGCTCTCAAACTTGTCTGCCGTTGTTGTACCCCTGCCCCTCTATTTATAGAGTGAGGCTGGGGGCAGGGGTCTTGGATGTATATAGCTGCTGGTGGGCCTGGGCTGGAGCGATCTGACCTGGCAATTTGGTTCGGCCGTGTCTTCTTGGCCTTGATTCGGCAGTGGTTAAGATGGTTCGATTGGTGGTAGGAGATGGAGTGGACCGGTGGTAGCTGGTTTGGAGGTTCATTCGGCTGTGGGTTTAGAGGTGTTGGTTCGGCATGGAGTTTGGACCGGTGATGAAGTGGACCGGTGGCAGGTCGACTCGGTGGTGATGGGGAAGGGATTGGTTCGGCATGAAGGCGGTGTTGGTTCGGTAGAACATGGAGGAGAGGTGGTTCGGTCATAGTTGGTTCGGTAGCATGGAGGGAAGGTGATTCGGTAGGGAGTCGTTCGGCAGTAGGTGGTCCGGTGGGAGCCGACTCGGTAGAGGACATGGATGGCTGGCTCGACAGCATTTGGTTCGGCTAGGGTTGGACCGTTGGTGAGAATTCTCCCAACATTTGCCCCCCAAAGTGGGGCATGTGCCTGCATATGTCGCGCTTTGTTCTTGGTTATCCCATTCGGTCCCTATTTGCCGAACCAGTTGGTCCGGTACCCTGCGTTTGCCTATAAATAGGGGCGTTAGGCCTTCGTTATTCCTTATCGAACAAAATAGCCGAATCAGTTTCTGAACAGCCGAATCAACTATTGTGCCGAGTCCATCTTAACTGCCGGACAAGGTGAGCTCTCTTCTGCCGAATGATTTCAAAGACTTTCAGTACCGGATGAATTTGGAACCTTCAATACCGAATGAACTTTCATCCTTTAAGACCGAATGAAATTCGAACTTTCAATACCGAATGGAGCTTAAACTTTCAATACCGAATGAACTGTCATCCTTTAACACCGAATGAAACTCGAAAACTTGACCACCGAATGGAGCTTGATAAATATTCGTTTATATTCCCATACTCCTTGTTCTAATACCATGTTTTTCTTGTGTCGCAGATAAATGTCTCGCAAAGTGGAAACCCGATCAGAAAAGAAAAAATCTACGGACAGAAGTGAGTCTTCCGTCGTGCCCCCTGCCCAGCCAGGACCGGAACGTCGTGGACCTACCCCGAGGTCGCTAGTAGATGGGTATGGTCCCCAAGAGCTTCTGAACTCTCCTCCTGATTGCTTTCCGAGCTCTCTCAGAGAGGAGCAACTTGACGTTATCTCCCGCTCCTTCGGGATTGATAGAGCATGCATGCTGTTGCCGGGGGAAGGAGTGATGCCGTATGACCCCCTCGAAGGCTACTTTGCTTACAGCAGATATCATTGCATGTGTGGTGCTATCCCGCCTCTCAATGCTTGGATAGTTAGCTTTATCACATATCTGAAGGTGGCTCCATTCCAGCTTCAGCCTAACTCCTACGCCATTCTGGTGAGTCTTTTCGTCATCTTTCAGAGGAAATATGGGCGTCCTCCTTCCAACCGGGAGATCTGGTATCTGTACAACTTGAGAGGCTATAAGAAGGGGTCTCCATATATCAGCTTGGAAGCGGCCGTGCCCTTCAAGCCTGTTCTGGATTTGTACTCGAAGTTTAGTATGTTCAAGAAAGAATGGTTTTTCATTAAGGACGACTCTGTTTCTTTCCGCCTTTTCACTTCCGGCTGCAAGTTGAACTTCATTTATATTTTCCTCGTCCCGATCGCGACGCTTCTTCTTATATGCTTTTATTTCTTGCTAGCAACAGGTGGCTTTGCGGTCGTGGAGAATGATTCTTTGGCGCGGATGGCTGCTGAAATAAAGGTCATTTCGGGAAGGGATAGGTCGGCTTTCTACCTGATCAGGAATGCCACTCTCCTGGAGTATAACCTGATTCTGCCACATCAATCTGTGGTTAAACAGAGAGATACGGCTGAGGAGAGGGCTACTAAAGCCAAGGATGGGGCTACTGCGACGAGTAGCAAGAGGAGACCTTTCTCGATACCTCCGGTCGTTGGGGGAAAGAAGCTTAAGAAGTCTGATGGACCCTCTCCCAGCACGTGTCCAGACATTCCGGAGGAGGAAGGTGGAGAGGAGGAAAGAGGCGAGGAGGAGAGTGGAGGAGATGGAGAAGGTGAAGGACAGGGTGGTAGTGGTGTTGGGGCTTTGTCTCCTGAGCAGGCAGGGGAGATCCAGGAGTAGACGGATGATGCCTTCCGCCAGGCTTTTGAGGGGTTGGAGGAAGGATCAGCCTCGGTGGAGAAGGCAAAGGAGGTTGACAAGGCTGGGGCTGGTGCCGATCCATTCTCTAAGAGTTCTTCAGCTAAGGCAACTCCAGCGATTCAAGGTGAACTTTTGACTTCCGCGGACTCCATTTATGATAGGGACTTAAGAATATTTTGTGGTTCGCTTCCGTCCTGGACTGAGATTCAGGACTTATTGCAGTATTCTACTCCTCCGCAGGGTTTGTATAACAGACGTGCCTTCTCATTCTTTTTAAGTTAACATATATCTTGAATTATGGACCCTTGTGTGTTCGTAACACTTGTTCTTCATTACAGGGGCAGGCGAGGTGGCCAAAACTTCAGACGTTCGACACCGCCTTGAACAATACAAGTTACTCAGAGCCTCTGCCAAGCCTACGCCTCCCACTAGTCGTCCAGGAGACGTAGTTAGCTACCGTCCTCTTCTTGGGGTCATTGAAGAGAGTATTCAGAAAAAGAAGAGGAGTCGCTCCTTATTTGAATCTTCACCTGGTCCGCAGCTTCCACCTCAACCTATCCATGATATCACGGAGGAGGACACTAAGTATATTCCCTCCCCGCATCCGTCTGAAAATCCTTCCGTTACTCGTATCGGTCGTCCCGGCTTGGCTCGTAATCCATTTGCGTGTCATCCGGATCTGGGTTCCAGTACTCAAGATATTTTCTTTGACGAGGTTACTGGTGAACATCTTCTCCCCCGCAACCCCATGGTACGGGTGCTTGATGAGGCTAAGTCGTTAGACCTCGATTTGCTTACTACTTGGATTGCGACCATGGGGGATGAGGCCAAGGCAATCATCGATCGGATGGCTGAGGAAACCAAGAGGCTAATGGAGCATCACACTCGACTGGCCAGGGTCGGGGAGGAAATCAAAAGTGCTAACATCCGGTTGCGGCTACAGGTTTCTGACCAGGCCAAACAGCTTGCCGATCAGGCTAGCCAGATATCCCAGCACGAGGCGGCCTCTCGACGACTAAAGAAAACCATGAAGGAGGCTAGCAAGGCTGAGTTGCGAAAGATGGAGGCCGCCTACAAGGAGCAGATTGACATAGATATTGCTACGGTGGACGAGGTTCGGAGGGCGGATCTCGAGCAGGTAGAGGAGTTATCTGGGAGGCTTGAGGCCGCAGAGCTTGCTCAAGCCAGGCTAAAGGAAGAGATGGAGGAAATGAGCAGGTCTCTTCAGGCTGACCGCTTGAGATATCGATCGGAGAGGGATGCTGCCATCGCCAAGTTGCTGTCCTCCGAGGCCCGGGTGAGGGAGTTTGAGGAGAATGAGGGGATGATGGATGAGATGTTGCAGGATATGTACTTCCGTACCTGGAAGCGGGGTAATCTATCCTGGATGGATGATTATCCCCGGATCATGGCTAGAATCTATCTTCGGGCTGTGGAGGAGGCCAGGGCCGATGCAGATAAGGAAGGTGGAACGGCATTCAGGATGGACATGGTTACCGCCCAGTTCTCAAAGGAGGAGAAGGTAGCGGTGAAGGAGGGGATGCGGCTACTTGCTGCAGAGGAAGCCGGTGTGCCGTTGGGGGATGAGGACCAAGAAGCGGGTGTTGGTGAGTTTTCCCTTTTTAGCTTTTCATAACTTGATCGTTCGTTGCCGGTTTAATGGACTCTTTTTCTGAATTGGATAGGTGGGTCCTCTGGTCATCATGCTGGGAGCTCCGATCCTGCAGCTAAGTAGATTCGGAGAGCTGGTTCTTAGGTGTAGTGGTTAGCGCTAATGCCGCTAGTTATTTGGTTTGGTCTGCATGACATTCCTGTATATGCTAGTTCAAAACATTAATGTACTTTTGAGCTGTAATTATGTCATTGAACGACTTTATGTAAGTTTATAACACAAGCTGATTTTGCTATATTTTGAATGCTGTTATTATTTTGATGTGCTGCATAAGAAGTATAACTATGCATATGCCTGTGATTTAGTTGTGTTTGATGCTAAGTTTTTTGCTTAAAGTATAATTTTCTCATTTTGCAACGTAAATGGGATGTGTGAATATGAATTGCAGCTATGCATTAATGTGTAAAAGTAGAAGGTACCGCCCTTCATGTTTCGGCTGTGGACGACAACTTTGCGCGCCCTGTAAGACTAAGCACGGAATGCTGATGAGTGTCTCGTCATCCGATTGTAAGTTTCTGTTCCCATTAGCGAGCGTTCCCTATTTCATGTCCTGTACTTTCAAGCACCGTTACGGAGAATAGGAGAAAAGTTTTAAATGAAATGGAAATATAGGAAAAGTAAAACTTCCTGTCACGGAAGGCCGTCGATGTGCTTAAGTTCGTGGCAAACGGGTTTTGTAGTCACTTTCCCTAGCTGTGGGTCTTGGAGACATTGGTCACCCATCTTACGCCTCTGCGGGGAGTTTTCTTTTTTACCACAGCCGCACTTAAGACACATCGGAGCCGATCGCTCACAGTAACTACCCGGGCCATTATGGCCCGTAATCGTGGGTATTATTCGATTTACTGTGGCCAGCTAGCGTGGGGGCCGATCGTCAACTGTGAACTGCCCCTGGCTGGCCACACCTTATGTTGGGGCTTATAATCGGTTCACAGTCGCCGACGAGCCGAATCGCTGTAATGAGCTGCCATGGCATAATCGGCCTTCTCTGTGGCTTATACTCGGCTTATTACAGTCGGCTTTAAGGGCCGAGGCAAACAATGAGTTAACTCGCGGTAGAGGGATACCGGAGCAAAGTGTCTCATTGGCGAGGGCATAGGATCGCAGCGTACCTGTTAGATTTTGTCCAGGTGGAGTTGTGTTGTGAAGCTCTGAATTGAAATGTCATCTGCAAAGGATTTTGTTCAACAGCAAAGGATAAAGCTTAACAAGTAGCCAAGATATAAAGGAACAAGTTAACAAGAGCCAAGTTTTTTAAAGTGGTTCGGCACGAAAATGCCTACGTCCTCTGATTCTCTTTGTTAATTCACTTCATATGGGCAGTACAAGTTAAGAAAAGTATCGACGGAGGTGTCGGATGTTCCATGCCCTCTGGAACACCTCTCCGTCCACTGTTGACAAAATGTAAGCTCCGTTGTGGAGATCTTTATGAATTACATATGGTCCGTCCCAGATTGGATCCAGCGCTCCTGGGCGCGGAAAGATTCGCTTGAGGACAAGATCTCCTTCTTGTAAGCTGCGATGTTTGACTTTGGAGTTGTATAGTGTTGCCACTTTTTGTCTGTGAGCTGCTGCTTTGAGTGCTGCATCATTTCTTCTCTCCTCAATTAGATCCAAAGACATGTGGAGGAGTTCTTAGTTTTCTTCTGGGTTGTAGTGGATCCTACGGTGGGAAGGCACAATAGTCTCAACTGGGAGCATTGCCTCTGATCTGTATGCCAAAGAGAAAGGAGTATGCCCTGTTGATGTTCTAAAAGATGTGCGGTAGGCCCAAAGTGCTGTAGGAAGTTCGTCCACCCAAGCGCCTTTTGACTTTTCAAGCTTCTTCTTAATTAGAGTCTTGAGAATCTTGTTGACAGCTTCGACTTGTCCATTTGCCTGGGGATAAGCCACGGATGAGAAGCCCTTATGAATTCCGTGCTCTTGGCACCAGTCGGCAAATTCCTCGCTGTCAAATTGAAGCCCGTTGTTTGATATGATTCTGAATGGAACCCTGTACCTGCACAGAATGTTTTTGATTAAGAAGTTGATAACTTTAGTTGAAGATATTTTATTCAGAGGCTCCGCTTCCACCCATTTGGTGAAATAGTCAACTGCCACTATAGCATGTCTGGCCCCGCCTCGGCCCATTGGCAGTTCGCCAATTAAGTCAATTCCCCATATTGCGAAGGGCCAAGGGATGGTCATCTGAGTAATTTCATTGGTTGGTAGTCGAGGAATCTTAGCAAATCTCTGACATCTGTCGCATCTTCTGATGAAGTCTAAGGCATCTTTGTTTAAAGTGGGCCAGAAATACCCATATCGGAGTATCTTTTTTGCTAGGGTCTGCCCTCCGGTGTGGTCTCCACAACTTCCCTGATGGATATTGGATAGAATTTCCTTGGCTTCTCTTCTAGCAACGCACCTCAATAATGGGTTAGAGAAGCCGCGCCGATAGAGGATGCCTTCTTGCATTGTGTAGCGGGCAGCTTTCCTTAGAATTTTCTTAATTTCATTTCGCCTGTCGGGTAGGGTGCCGTTTTGTAAGTATTCTCGGATAGGGGTCATCCATGTTTCTTCTTCGGTTGCAGCTATCAGATTTACTTGCTCGAAACTTGGTGCCAGCTGTTTTGAGATGGTTAATTCTCCGAAAATAGTGATGTTCTTCATGCTAGCTTGTCTTGCTAGTTCGTCGGCCTCTTGATTCTCTTCTCGGGGAATGTGTTTGATTAAATAGTGATCTAATTGATTAAGCAGTAGCCTGGTCTTCTCTAGATACGCTGTGAGTTGTTCTCCTCGAGTCTGGAATTCTCCCAGTATTTGATTTACAATAAGTTGAGAATCACTATGGAGACATAAAGAACTGACTCCAATTTCTAGTGCAAGTTCTAATCCGGCTATCACTGCTTCGTATTCTGCGTCATTGTTGGTGGCAGCGAATTCCAATCTTAGGGCGTAGTGCAGCTTCTTTCCCCTGGGGGTGATTATCACAACACCTGCCCCCGAGCCTTGTTCGTTCGATGCTCCATCTACGAAGAGATTCCACTTGATATCTTCTGCTACTTTAGATTTGTCCTTACCTTCGCTAGTAGTGAATTCAGCAATGAAATCAGCTATGGCTTGCCCCTTGATAGCGGTGCGAGGATGGTAAGTGATATCATATTGACTTAGTTCGATGCACCACTTAAGTAATCGCCCAGAAGTGTCGGGGCGATGGAGCACTTGCCTTAGCGGTTGATCGGTTAAAACCCTGATGGAATTAGACTGGAAGTAGTGTCGCAGTTTCCGTGACGTGATTAGTCAGCAGTACGCTAGCTTCTCAAGTTTAGGATATCTGGCTTCTGCCCCCGTAAACCTCTTACTTACGAAGTATACGGGCCGTTGCGTGCGGTTGTCTTCTCTCACCAACGCGGCGCTTAGGGCATGTGGTGACACAGTGAGGTATAGGTATAGTTCTTCGCCTTCATTAGGAGTTGAGAGTACTGGTGGCCGCTGGAGGTGTTCGATTAGGTTAAGGAAAGCTGTTGAACACTCATTGGTCCATTCAAATTTTCCTTTGTCTTTCTTCAGGGCTTCAAAGAAAGGAATGCATTTGTCAGTTGCTTTAGAGATGAACCGGCTTAGGGCGGCCACCTTTCCGTTTAGGCTCTGCATCTCTTTTCGAGTGGATGGTATCTTGATATCTTGCAAGGCCCAGACTTGTTCGGGGTTTGCTTCAATCCCCCTGGCATGAATGATGAATCCTAAGAACTTTCCCGGTGATACTCCGAAGGAGCACTTTAGAGGGTTCATCTTCATTCCATATTGGCGAAGTACTTGAAACATCTCGCCCAGGTGGTTTATATGGTCGTTGGCTTTCCTTGATTTTACCAGCATGTCATCCACATAAACTTCCATAGTTCGTCCTATCAATTCTGCAAACATCTTGTTGACGAGGTGCTGATAAGTAGCTCCGGCGTTTTTAAGTCCAAATGGCATTACCTTGTAGCAGTACAATCCTCGGTCAGTGATAAAGCTAGTGTGGTCTTGGTCGGGGGCGTGCATAGGGATCTGGTTATATCCTGAGTATGCGTCCATAAAGGATAAAAGTTCGTGCCCGGCAGTGCTGTCCACGAGTTGGTCGATTCGGGGGAGCGGGAAGCAGTCTTTCGGGCTTGCGTCATTTAAGTTGGAGAAATCGATGCATGTTCGCCACTTCCCATTAGCTTTCTTTACAAGTACCGGGTTGGCGATCCACTCCGGGTAGATGGCTTCACGTATGAAGTCATTGGCAAGTAAGTTCTTTACTTCTTCCTTGAGGGCTGCTGATCGTTCTGCCCCCATACTTCTCTTCTTTTGCTTTACCGATACCTTGGTAGGATCGATGTTTAGGGCGTGGCATGCTATGTCCGGGGAGATTCCAGTCATATCAGCGTGTGTCCATTCAAATACATCCATGTTGTGGCAAAGAAAATCAATGAGTTGATTCTTTAATTCTCTTTTTAACTGAGATCCGACTCTCAGCAGTTTACTTGGATCGCGTTTGTCTACAGATACGAATTCCATAGCCTCTGCAGACTCGGCGGTGGCCTCCTCCTCTTTGTCCCTGGGGTCTAATTCATTGAAAGGATCACTGGCATACTGAAGAGGAGGGGCCTTCTTTAGTTGCTATGCTTCCAAGCTTTTCATGCAGAGAATAGTCTCTGCATTTTTCCCTTTATCTCTCCTGCGATTATTGCGAAGTTCGGTTACATAGCAGTCTCGAGCAGCGTCTTGATCCCCTTCTACTTCTCCCACTCCATTATCCGTTGGGAACTTCATCTTCAGGCACCATGGGGCGAGGACGATTTGGAAGTCGAACAAGGCTGGTCTCCCCAAAAAGGCATTGTAGGCCGAGTGGTTGTCTATTAGCACGAATGTTTGTTTCCGAACGGCGGAGCGGGGATGACTTTCCAATTCAACAAAGAGATCCAATTGTCCGAGGGGCATCTTTGCTTCTCCAGTGAAACCATGTAGCGGTTTGTTGCAGGGAGACACGTCCTTCATTGACAGTTTCATTTTGTCGAAAGCATGCTTGAACAGAATATTCACTGAGCTTCCAGTGTCTACTAGGATTCGAAAAACTTCAGCTGGGCCGAACCAGGCAGAGATGACCATAGGATCCATAAGAGGGTATTGCCTTCCTTCTAGGTCGCGCCCACTAAATGTGATGTCACTGTTTTCCCTCCGCTTAGGGTGGTGTTCTTCCATAACAGAATTGACGCAGTCTCCCTCGCTTCTGAGTGAGTTTCCATATCTTTCCATTTCTGCCCAGCTCTTGTCGACGATGTGTGGCCCTTCAGATATTGTACGGACCGCTATCTTCTCTTGGCTGGAACCGCTGGTGTTGCGATTTCCTCCGCCTGTCTCTGGGTGGAGCTGCCCTGGGTTTTCCTTGGCGGGAGCTGGAGTCCTATCCTGGCCCTTTACATAGCGTTCCAGCCTCCTTCTCCTGATATGTTCTTCAATTAGGTCTCGAAGATGGCGGCATTCATTGGTATCGTGCCCATGAGACTCGTGGAAACGATAAAATTTTCCGGACTGGATTGCACGATCTGAATCTTTCTTATACGGGGGGCGCTTGTATGTAAGTTCGTCCTGGGTGGCCAGGAAGATGTTCTCGACTGTTTCATTCAAGGGAGTGTAAGCGTCAAATCTCGGTCCTGGTCGGTACAAGCGCTTTTCTCCCTTCTTGCCCCCTGCATTGTCTCTGGAGTCGTTTCTCCGAATGTCCTTCGCTGCGGCGGGGGCGTTTCCATGAGCCGTCTTAGCCTGTGGTCCTGTCTGCCTTTTAGTGGCAGCCTCTTCGAGTCTCATGTACTTCCCAGCTTCATGGAAGAAATCGGGCAAGGTAGCTGGTTTTTCTTTAGTTAGTCTTCTGGCAAACTTGGTATCTGGGTGCACACCACTACAGAGGGCCATTAGGGTGAGTTTCTCATCGGCATCTTGGACTGCGGCCGCTGCGGCGTTGAACCGGGTTAGATATTGTTGCAGTGTCTCTCCGGATTTCTGTTTGACGGTAGATAGAGAATAAGCATCCTTGGGTTGTTCCACATGAATGCGGAACTGGCTAATGAACTTTTCTTTCAACATCTCCCATGAGCTGATAGATCCTTGGGGTAGATGGCAGAACCAGGAGGTAGCTAGGTCTGCTAGGAATAGCGGAAAGCATTTACACAACACTCCTTCCGTTGCTCCGCTCATGAGCATATGCTGTGTGTATCTTTGCAGGTGTACAACGGGGTCAGAGGTTCCCTTGTATGGTTCCATTGTCGGCATTTTCCACTCTCGGGGGGTGATGGCAATTTCAATATCGCGGGTGAAAGGGCTGGTTACCCTAGCACCTATCCCACGATCTCTTTGGTCTCGTTGGACGCATTCTCTGAACAATCATGCCATCCTCTCATCAGAATATGGGGCAGATAAGAAAGAGCTTGGTTCTTCCCTACGGGATCAATCTCGTCCAGATGACCTGTAGGGATGGTATAGTCTATCACTTCTGACGTTATCCAGTGGCTGTCCTTGGCTGCTCGGATTCATGCTAGGACCAGCTACAGTTGGCCCCTGCCTTGACCTTCCCCTGCGGGGTTCAGTTTCGAGCATTTCCATGGGGTCAACTTCGGGCTGGGTTCTAGCTCGGCTCCGTTCAGCGGGGTTTCTATGATTAGGCGGCATGACGGGCTCAGCTACATCCGACCCTCGCCTGGTGCCTCCCCCATTGGGTTCGATTCCAAGCGCTTCCTCGAGTCGGAGTTCGGGCTGAGTCCGGGCGCGGCCCCTATCATTGTTGTTCCTATTGATAGCTTCTTCGAAGAGGGAAGACCTTTGTTGTCACCGAGATCCTCCAGATTGAGACTCACCCCATGATTCAGTGTTGCGGTTGGATTCTTCGGCATCCCTCAAGCGTGACATGAGTTAGTTAACCAAAGCTTCTTGTTGGGATGCGAAGCGGTTAGTTACTTCAGCCACAACTCTGTCTAGATCTGCCCTAGTAATTGCTGCCGGTTGTTCTGTGGAAGGGGCTGTCGGGTTCGTCTGATCCTCGTTCGGTACTGCTGTTGGAATGGGATGGTTCTCTTGATCTGTTATTACTGGATCCGGAATGCTGCTAGTTGCGATGTTCTTTCCCTTGTTGGCGTCTTTTCTCGGCCTGGAAGTCATGTTTCCTAGGCAATGAAGGGTGCTATTTGGGAAGAAGGTTGAATGAGGGAAGCTGAAGCTTCGAGTTCCAAGTTCTCAGTGAAAGCACCAAAAATGTTTGCACAAAAAATGGACAAACACCTCAAAGTCGTATGATTTAGTTGATTTTACGTTGTTCTTAGCGGTTTGGATGATTTATGCAAATATATAAAAAACAGGGGCTAAACTGAAAAAAGACACGCAGATTTATAGTGGTTCGGCCAGAACGTGCCTACGTCCACTTTATATGTTATTCTCTCTTTTCTTTTTGATTACAAGTACAACGCTTTGTATATAAGTATATGAAAGTTGTTTGAAAGTTCCTTCCGTGCTTGAGCTCTCAAACTTGTCTGCCATTGTTGTACCCCTGCCCTTTATTTATAGAGTGAGGCTGGGGGCAGGGGTCTTGGATGTATATAGCTGCTGGTGGGCCTGGGCTGGAGTGATCTGACCTGGCAATTTGGTTCGGCCGTGTCTTCTTGGCCTTGATTCGGCAGTGGTTAAGATGGTTCGATTGGTGGTAGGAGATGGAGTGGACCGGTGGTAGCTGGTTTGGAGGTTCATTCGGTAGTGGGTTTAGAGGTGTTGGTTCGGCATGGAGCTTGGACCGGTGATGAAGTGGACCGGTGGCAGGTCGACTCGGTGGTGATGGGGAAGGGATTGGTTCGGCATGAAGGCGGTGTTGGTTCGGTAGAACATGGAGGAGAGGTGGTTCGGTCATAGTTGGTTCGGTAGCGTGGAGGGAAGGTGATTCGGTAGGGAGTCGTTCGGCAGTAGGTGGTCCGGTGGGAGCCGACTCGGTAGAGGACATGGATGGCTGGCTCGACAGCATTTGGTTCGGCTAGGGTTGGACCGTTGGTGAGAATTCTCCCAACACATCCAGTGTAATATTGAATTTAATAATAAATGAAGTTTTAACTTATATTTTCTAAATTTAATGAAATTTGGAAATTAACACTGAAATGGATAGATTTATCAACTTCCAATGTACATCTAAACTTGTTTAAACTTCTGCAAATGATTAAGAAATATAAAAGGGAATTTCTGAAATCGATAAATTTAGCAACTTTCAATTAACTTTCAATTGTTAAACTATTGTAATTGATTTAGAAACATAAAGAGTTGCTTATTTATTTGAAGTTAAAATTTGGAAATTGGGTTATTTCAATTTAATTGGAATAAAATGTTAAATGTTACGTTAATGGAGTTTAAGTTGAAAATTTAGAATAACAATATATTAGACCATTAACCAATGCTAATTTATCTACTTGGTGATAATGGAGTGAATAAAAGAATTTAAAAACCAAATAAATGAAATTTAACACTTAATTTTTACGTTAATAGAAAGTTAGATGGAATGTAAGAATATTATGATAGTTTGCAAATTCAATGAATTTTTTTATCCGTTTAAGAATAGTGAATTGAATAATAGATATGAAACAAAATAATTATACCATAAGAAGAATGTATTGAAAATAAATGGAAAGCTAATTTCATTGAAAATTTTGGAAGATTTAATGTACAATCTATAAACAATTGAAATATAAGTTAAAGCTTTGAAAGTGTGGAATTTGCAACATCTAATCCATATGAGGAATCTTTGAATTAAAAGGAAAGAGAAGTTAATTGAAATTTGTGGAAATTAGTATAAGAAACGTACATTTTTGGGTTAAATAGAAAGTGCATTTTTAATGAAAATAAAAGAACAGTTTGAGAAAAATAAAATGAACGTTTCATTTTAAAGATAAGTAAAATTTTATAAAAAAGGAAAATTATGAATTTTGAAACAACATTTCACATTCATTTTATAACAACCAGATGCAGTATAGAAGTGATTTTAATGCTAACCTTATATTTTAAAGTAAATTTAATATTTTGAATCATGATTGAGCACTAATAAAAACGCCGTTTTTAAATTTGAACTTCCAGTCTCGGTTCATCTTTTATTGTGTGCAGCGGCGGTCCCCAGTGGCATTAATTGGAGTGTTACATTTTATTTAATGTGTGTTAATAAAATTTAATTGGGTGTTAATAAGGTGTATAATTAAGGTTAATAGAAATTAATTTAGCGGAGTAGACGTTTTGAAATTGGATCTCAAAGTTTTAGTACAACTGGTCCATTTGTTACTTTATATTTATTCGTTACCACCTCTTTGTTTGAAATGTATAAATTTTCATTTTTGCTACATGAAGCATTCATTTCATTGGTTCCATCGTCTATTAGCCTCATTTCAATTTTTCCAATCTCACTGAACTTCATTATGCAAACATGACCCTATTTCATTTTCTCCCTCACCTGCTTGCAACACTTTTTCCTAATCCTTCTTGAAGCTTTGAGTTGCGTGAAAGCCTCTCCACCTCACCCAATCCTTGCCACCACCTTGTTAGCAGGTACCCTAGTCGCCCTATCCCAAAACGTGAAATTTGGTATTTATTTTGTTTATTTTAATATCACTATATATATACACTTTATTATGGCAATGGTCATCTTATAACTTGAATAACTTTCGCATACAATGTCCAATTTACGCATGATTTTTTTTTGAAGGATCGTATTGAGATTTATGACATTTTGACGCTAGTTTGGGCAGATTTTGAGGCTGTTGAATTTTTGGGTTTAAATTGGATTTTAATTCAATTTAAATCCAAAAGGTGAGTGTTTTAACCCACTCACAACTTTTAAAATTTCTTATGTTTGTTAAATTTATTTGAGATATGAGTAGAAATTTATTTATGACTGTTTTGCATATTTTATTCATCATCTTAGTTAAATCGCATTTATTTAATATAACTGTTAATTAATTTTATTATTGCATATAAATTGATAGTTAAAATTTATTTATTTTGCATATAAACTGATAGTTAAACAGTTACATAAATTTATTGTTGCATATAAACTGTTAGTTAATAACTGTCATTTTACCTGTTACATTTCATATGCTCTATATTGATGTTTGTTTAAATTGGATGATGATTATAACTAATGATTAATGATTGATGTTTGGTGAATGGATGATGTGTACTATATTTTAAAATCTGCAAGTTATCATGCATTTCATTCATTCGGGATTGCGGTTTGAAATGATATACAACCGCATTTTTTTATTTTTAAATTGCGGATTGAAATGATAAATATCCGTACCACTTGACCATAGGATAGAAAATTATATACAGGCACCGCGGTATATATATAAAAATTATTTTTGAAATGATTTTTCTATGGTTTGGATAGGATACGGTTAATAAATATAGATTTTGATATTATATAAAATCTTATTTTATATATACATATATAGTTAAAGTATTGAAGATAAGCTATGTATGGATTTGTTAAATAAAATAAATAAGTTGAATGATGGAGTTTGATTATTTTATATTATATGGTTAAGTACATGTTAAGATATTGAAATTACATATAATTTTAAAGGATTTAAATTAATTAAGATCGGGAGTTAATTGGAAAATTAATTTGGAATTGAGCTTAATTAAGAAATTAACTTCATAAGTTGATGTAAAATTTATTAACTTGAAATTTTAAAAAAGGTATGATATTTATAAATGAATTCTATTCAACGTGAATTAAATGAATATTTCTAGTATAAAAATTGAAGGAAATTTTCTTTTATAAGTAATTTGAGTTTTACTTAAATGATTACGGGTTTATTATGCAATATTATTTCAAACTAAACAATAGGACTTTAAATTGGTGAAATAGAAATTTCCAACCTTAGTTCCAATTGTTTGATATTCAAAGTTTGAAATATATTGAAACTGAAGTGGTTTATTTAAACTGAAAGCGATTTTAAATTTATGGATTTTGACTTTATCTTAAATGAAATAAATTGTAAGCCGCGGAAATTATTTTATTTTATAAAGAAATTTTGAATCCAAACTATTGATGCTATATAATGTTTGAATATCCAAACCATTTAAGTTTTAGAAATTATGGTTTAAAGCTATGAATTTTCGAAGTATTATAGTTTGTAAGTTATAATTCAATGTTTGGTTTTCGATTATTGTAAGTTTGAAAACAATATGATTTTGGAAAAGAAATATATATTTGAAATAAAATGATATTATATTAATTTGGGTTTTTATAAAAATAATATCAATTGAGTTTGTTTTGGAAAGGAAATGATATCGTATTTATGGGTTTTGAAATGGATAATTATATTCTGGTTTTTGAAAGTATAATTAATTTTTAAATGACCACGGTGTTATAATAACGTTTGGTTGTTGAAGAGACCGGGATCGGAAGTTGTCATACTCTCTGCCAACTCCGAAAACCACTTTAACAACCGTGTACGCGGTGGAGATTCCGGAATAAAGTAGGATGGTGGCGGCATTTCATGTAAGGTAAATACGTGGACCTAACTCTCGTGAGTTGGCATAAGGTGGCTAAAACAGGAGCGATTGACGGGTTAATAAGGTAGCACCTTTGATTGGACACATCGCTTCGATATTATCTTTGACTTTTGGATTGATTCGGTGGCCACTTTTGATTTTATTTGGGGGTGTGGCTCGAGGTGGGCGGTAGCTGCGCACTACGCGTTACCACCAACCCGGAAGCGTAATTGGTATATCTGCCCGGGCATTGCCTAGTTGTGCCGTGTCACCTACCCTATCGCGCCTTGTACGAGTTTGGATTTCTCCCGTAGCCCATGTGGTATCCTCTGGTGGCTTCCCGATCAGGAGGGACTATGATATTGGATGAACTACTGGGACTATTACGTGTTAAGGTGGAAAATGTAAAGCCTTAATGCTATTTAAAAATAAGTTTATTTTACAATTAGACACTATTATAATAGCGCAATATACTACATAGTAAATAGTTTAACGGATCCTTAGGAGATGTAAATCCCGAGCATCTCTTGAGTTACTGCACTCATATTTATTTCTGTTAATTTAACTTACATAAGATCTTTTAGTTCTGACTCGAGTGTTTTGTCTTTTCAATTTGCTCGGGTCAGTCCGAGCGTTTCAGGATCGAAGACTTTAGTTCTGGAGGACGAAGACGAAGATTTGTAGTATTGCTATCTACTATATTATTTCACTACACTATTAAATTCCGCTGCATTGATATTTATGGGTATGTGAACTCTGATATTTATTGTAAAAAAAAGAATCAAATGTTTGTAAACAGTTTTATGAACTGTATATTTATTATTATATTTTATCCTTCCGCTGTGAGATTCTGTTTAGTTTTTCTCTTCTTTGTTTTTCTTATTTACCCCATAACAATCCCCCCTTTTGTATGTTTTAAGTCTGATGTGTGTGGTTTATCGTCGATTTAAAGCGTGCGAAAAGGCGGGACGTTACAGAAGCGACCCATGTCAAATAATGCCTGAGATCCGCATTAAAATATTGTTCTTTTTTAAGCAATTGAAACCCTCAACCGAACCCAGTAATTAATGAAATGCTATTTAGTCAAAAGATACACTCTATACAAGTGATCAATGATATTATGTATACATCGCACCTTTAAAATACAAAGAACGGACATAGCATTAGTTGGGGTTTCTAGATTTCACTTTTATTTTCCTAAAACCTAACCTGCATAAACAGATATCAAAGTAGCACTTAAAAGTGTTCGAATGGGATTACTGAATGGGCTATAGGAACAGCAAGTCAAAGCCAAAACAAACATGTAATAAAAAGTTTAAGTGATCTTACTCGAGTTAATATCAGTTACGTACATTTTAGCATTTTTTTATAATTATACCAAAATTGAAACTTTTTAATTTTTATACGACCTGTGTGCATTTGAGTTAATTTCAGACTTGAAATAAGCAAAAGGATATAATTACGAAGCATAATCGTCAATATACGCATAGGAATATTTGGATCGAAATGATGATACGTAAAACTATAACTTTTTGCTTGTAATAATTGGAGGAACCATATATGAACATACATGAAAAGGCATAAAGTAGAGCTATTGCATCTAAATTTAACTATAGTATTACACGCTGGTGATTTATAAAATAACTTGCATACATAATGGGGTAATGCAGCAAGGATAATGTTATCATATTCATTGTGCTTGAGTGCAAGATTGGTCTCATCAGCTGCTAAAAGATTTTGAATTCTTGATTTTAATATAATTTAACTAATAGGAAAATCATTCAAAAATTCAAATTATGGGGAAAAAATCTATGATAAATCTTAGCAAAATACTAAAATATAATATTTTTCTCAATATCTCTTTTTTTCAAAACGCAAAATTGCTGAAGGTCAAAATTTAGGGAACTTTAAATTTTTAAAATTAAAACATTTTTCATTTAAAGTCATTAAGATTAAAATACCCTTCTTAATACTCATCAAGTAAAACCAATCAATATTAGGTCAATAAAATTGAACAAATAATTGCATTTTAGAAGCATTAGAAAGAAATAATTCACAAATTTTAGGTGGCAGTGTAAAAATGAAAATTCCAAAGAGCAAGTGGATTCTCAACAAACAAAAACTAAAGATGAATCCTTCTACTGGTGTTCCATATTGTCCCGCATTCAATATCAATGATAAAATTGATGTCCATATGACCTTCAACGTATAACAAAATTTTCATTGAGTTTCATACTAAAATTTCATAATTATGTTCAAGTAACAATATAATTTTCAGATTAAGCATGTTATAAAGATCATGTTCAGTTAAATATAATTATATGGTTACTTTATATAAATCAATGCGACTGAGATCAGCAAACTAACGGTCGAAGGTTAAAAATCTATAGTAATAATGAAAGGAAGGAAAAAAACATTAAAACTGGGTAGACAACACCTAAACCCAACCGAACCAAACTATTCATAAATACTATCGCCGAACCTACTAAATCTGTAATAAGCATGTAATCCATAAAAAAACACCAACATTAGGTGAGTTAAGAACGAATCCAGCCGAACAGAAAGAAAGTACCTAAAGTGTGGATGGCAAAAAGATTTAAATCTTCAACTCAATTAGGACAACAGAATCGACGATGCAAACATCGATGCTAATATAGGTAAATTCAGAAAAAATCATTGATAGAAAGAAAATAAGTAAGTGGATTTACGCGATCGAAAATCGAAAATGGTGTAGAATTAGGAATCAAAATTTACCTAAACTAGAATAAGATCGATGTACAAATTCGCCACCATCGCCCTTAATCTATAAGGTTGAGATTGATGACACACTGACCCCTAAATCTTCATGAGATTCAAAGAGTGTACTAAAATCAGGGTGGACAGAACGAAAATTTAGTGTTAAAAAGAGGAAGAGAGAAAGTGAGAGAACTATTGGAAAATGGACTTTCGTGAAAGGGAGGAGAAAATAGTGTGAAGGAGGAAAGAAAGCGGTGACTGTTCAGTTTACAAAATACCTAGATGCTTCTGCGCCCTTCAACTCAAACTCGGTAATAGATTATTCATTTTATCTTAAGAATCTATATTTCTCTTAGCTATTGTGGATATGTTTCTCTTAAAAATTAATGTTTTGATTAGATGCGGTTAAAGAGTTGTATTAAAAGCTTAGAAAAGTTTCTAACAAAAAAGAAAATGATTTAGTCAGTTCAAAATTTTAAATGACCCGAACTACCTCACCAATCAAAAAAATAACTGCTCATGCCTTACTTAGATTTCTGAATTGAAAATTATCAAAATCATATCTAACTACATTTTCTTGTACTTCAGTTACTTTTATATTATCAAAACTATCATGCCACACCAAATTTCATATTTTGATTATTTCTATTGTATTATCAACTTGTTTTTCTGTTTTATGCTTATTTGCACTCAATTAGCAATGAAAGAAATTTTGTACATTTCAAAAAGGAATAAATTCAAAGTTCAAACCATATGTTTATAGCATTAAACTTGTCATAAACGCACGTATTACATTTAATATATATTTTTTGTAAAAACTTAACTATCATTGAAGTTCATTTTCAACCCGACGAACATTTAAGCAATAACCAAGTTGTAACCATTGATTACAAAATAAATTACATTTTACAACAAGTAAAAAGTTTAGAAAAGCAACAATTATCGAATTCCAATTTTCAAATTTCTTTTCGGTGACCTAAAAAGCATCAGATTTTGTGATTAGTTGAAACAGCGCTGAAACACCGCATCACATGTTTATTCAATATGAACAAGATGTAGCTACAACAATCATTTTTTTATTGATACACATACTAAGTCAGCAAAAATTTGACATAGAACTAGGTAACAATACTAACTCGCACGACATGAACAGTCATTAGGCAATGGCAGTGGTTAGAGATAAGTGTAACAATCAATGTTGCACGGCTTTAAGAAATACAAATATGAACAAATTTTCATTCTATACCTTAAAAAAGATCATAAATATATATCTCGTTTGAATCTTACTAAGAAGCAAATATAACCAAAATCTTGATCTGAAAAATTCACGCTAGAGAACAAGATAAGATGTAAAAATCAAACATATTTTCAAGGCATAAAATAAAAATTTGTCCTACCAATAATGAACCACAACACCCACCACCACTTGCCCAAAACAAAATTTTGGATTTTACCCCCACAATGGCTACCTCTAATGCAAACTAACTAACATCAACTCGGATCACTGCCTCAGACCTCAACCGAAGTCATGCTCATGTTAGCACTGTTCCCACTTCACTGCCAAATTCCAACCAACTTGTATATGATATCAGGAAACAAATGATCGCCCAATCTACATCTCATCAAAACGACCAAATTAACATGTAACATGAAGTTCCAAATCTTTTAAACTTACCCAAAATCTAACGCAGTTTAAACCATCAAAAAGAAAAGGATAAAAACATACGAGATAAAAATTAGAGAATTATCCCACTTCCTACTGTTAATATTTTGACAACAATATCGACAAACACAACTAGTTGATCTGACCAATGCAATGGTTATGCAGCTAAAAAATTAAGCCAAAATATTATTATCTAATTATAATATTTATATTATGATAGAAACAGATAAACAAAACATAATATATTAGGACTAAATTATTGCTATGAGTCTTATGGTAAAGATTTCGATAACAACATATACATATATACACAAGTATTTCATTGATAATTCAAAATACAGTTGTAAACAATCACAATTCCTCAGACGTAAGATGCACAAATTCAACGTCTAAGATTTATAAGTGGATAAATTACCAATTAACGATTAATTAGCTATGCATGATTTATAATTAGCTAGTTTATATACATTAAATGTATAGGTGTAAATACTAAAGCATTGCTAGTGTATCTAACTTTGAAATGAGTAATGTAGTGGAGTATTCAACAAAAATATCGAGCTCTATTTGCAATACAGCAGTACTACTTAAGGACATTAGTGCACTTTTGCCCAAAAATAAAACATTATATGTGTAAACGTTTAAAATCAAATAAGAAGAAAAAGACAATTCATATTATTCAACAAGACGGCTGAGCAAACAAAGATTGATTACATTAGGGCTACAGAGATAGGTTTATATAGATAGAAAACATAAATAATAATAAGGCTAAAAAGCCCAACCCAGACATGAAATGGGTCAATATGCCAACATCCCCCCTCAAACACGCCATGGTACGACAAGAAGCATCGATTTAGTTTGCCAATGAAAAATCTATGACGCTCAATAGTGTGAGCCTTCATGAAGAAATCAGCAAGTTGCGTCGATGACGAAGTAAAAGGCAGAGAAAAAGTTCCATGCAGCAAGTGATACCGAGTGAAATGACAGTCAATCTCAATATGTTTGGTGCGCTCATGGAAAACAGTATTGTGAACAATTTGAATAGCGCTCTTATTGTCACAATACATGGGAGTGGGAGAAGAAATCGAAACGCCCATATCCTCTAACAGCCAACGTAACCAAATAATCTCAGATGTAGTGGAGGCCATAGCACGATACTCTGCCTCAGTGGAAGACCAAGAAACAACATCCTATTTCTTGCTCTTCCATGAAATAAGGGAATCACCTAAAAATATACAAAAGCCAGTTGTGGATTTTCTATCCGTTGAGTCACCAGCCCAATCTGCATCAGAGAAGGCACGAAGCTCCAAAGATGAGATCGATGGGAACAAAAGACTCTGATAAAGTATTCCTTGCAAGTAACGAAGAATGTGCATAACAGCAGCCCAATGAACAGAGATAGGGGAAGATACGAACTGACTAACAATGTGAACAGCATAGGCAATATCTAGACGAGTGATGGTCAGATATACAAGGCAACCAACAATAGAACGATATAAAGTGGGATCAGAAAGAGGACTCCCATCGGTCGGAGTATATCGGGCATTTACCTCAAGTGGTGAATCAACATGACGTGTATCAGTAAGACCAGCACGACGAATAATGTCAGTAGTGTATTTGGACTTGGAAAAAAGATAGCCGTTTTCTGAGGAAGCTATTTCAATCCCTAAAAAATAAAGTAGATGACCCAAACCCTTCATATCAAAACAACGAGACAATGTGGCTTTAATACTCACAATACCATTACTGTCATCACCGGTAATGATCATATCATCTACATGAGTAGAAGAAGAATACGTCCTGCAGAAGTCAATCTGACAAAAAGTGCTGAATCATGGGGACTAGAGGTAAAACCAAGTGATGTAACTATATTCGAAAATCTATCATACCAAGCACGTGGTGCTTGCTTAAGGCCATATAGAGCTTTCTTAAGCCTACAAACCTGACCTGGAGCATGAGAAACACCAGGTGGAGCAACCATGTAAACTTCTTCCTTAAGATCTCTATTAAGAAAAGCATTTTTAACATCCATTTGAGAGATGTCCCACTTACGACTGGACGCAACAGCAATAAGAACCCGAACAGATGTCATCTTAGCCATAGGAGCAAATGTTTCCTCATATCCATGCCATACTCTTGGGAAAATCCTTTAGCAACTAAACGAGCTTTGTATCGCTCAATAGAACCATATAACTTGGTTTTAATCTTATACACCCATCGACAACCAATAGTTTTCTTCCTAGTAGGAAGGTATACAAGATCCCAGGTACCAGTTTTGTCTAAAGCAGACATTTCCTCAGACATAGCACATTGCCACACAGGAGAACAAACAGCCTCCGAGTAAGAAGAAGGCTCATAGAAAGTGTCAATGGAAACAAGAAATAAAGCAAAAGCCCGAGAGTAACAAGAGTAAGCAAAATCAGATAATTGAGTAGATTTACGTGTGCGAGTGGGATAGCGAGGTTGAACAGGATCAGTCATCACAGGAGATGTTTGAACAGTCGTAGTAGCAGGGGATAAAGTGTCACCTGCAGAAGGAGGAGAACAGAGTGTATGGATGACGGAGTATCAATGATAAGAAGTGGTGAATCAGAGGAGTTATCAGCAGGAAATGGATCAATGTGAATAAGATCAGACTTAGTCATACTATGAGGACTAGCTGGAATAGAGTAGAAAGGAATATGTTCAATAAAGGAAACATGACGAGAAACATATAGTTTATTTGAAGAAGGATCATAACAACGATAGCCTTTTTGTCCGATACCATACCCAAGAAAAACACATATAGCAACACGTGAAGATAATTTTGTACATTATACGTGTGGACGAAGAACAAAACAAGTGGAACCAAACACTTTTAGGTGAGAGTAATCAGTAGTTTGACCAAACAACTTGGCATGAGGAGAAATACCAGAGTTATGAGAAATCAGATCTTATTAATAAGATAAACGGAAGTGAGAACAGCTTCTCCCCAAAATTCTTTTGGAACACGAGCTGAAAGAATCATAGAACGGGAAGTTTCAACAATGTGTCTATGTTTTCTTTCAGCAACACCATTTTGTTGCGGGGTATCAGTGCAGGAAGTCGGATGTAAAGTACCATCAACCGTGAATATGTTAGAAAGGTCTCCCTTAGTGTATTCCCCCCCTAAATCAGAACGAAAGCATTTAACAATGGCAGAGTGTTGTGTTTTAACATATGCTTGAAAGGCAGTATATATATCAATAAACTCAGAACAACGTTTCATCAGATAAATCCAACAATAACGAGTATAGTCATCGATAAAAGAGACATAATATCTGCACCCACCTTTTGTGGAGATGGGTGCTGGACCCCAAACATCAGAATGAACTAAATCAAAAGGTGCAGTGGAAGTAGAAACACTTTGATTGAAGGGCAAAGCAGAAAATTTTCCAAGTTTACAACCACTACAACCCGAAATATCATGAGAACATAAATCTCCCAAAACACCAGAATTGCACAAGAATTTAAGACGAGAGCTTGAAATATGACCAAGTCTAGAATGCCACAAATAAAACTTAGAAGACAATGGAGTTAAATGAAAAGAAGAAAGGTCAATACTAGCAGCAGCGGCATGACTTGGAATGTGCAAGTCATCCAAAACATAGAGACCGCCCTGCCTATGGCTTGTCCCAATCAACTTCTTGGAGTTGGGATCCTGCATAGAGCAAGTGTCAGAAGAAAAATGAACAAGGTATCCAAGATCACAAAGTTGTCCGACCGACACAAGATTCATAGTTAATTTAGGAATACAATAAACATTTGGGAGGGAAACGTGTGTGGTTTGAATTGTACCGATTCCTATCAATGGAAAAGGTGTGCCATCAGCAGTAAAAATAGAAGGTGAGCGAGAATCAAAAGACATAGATATAAATGATGAACAATCATGGGACATATGATATGAGGCACCCGAATCCAAAATCCACAAAGAAGAATTCAAACCTGATGGGGAGGGAGCTGACATGGCAAAGTGCTGAGATTGAGGAGCAGTCATGTTTTGAGACAAAGACTGGCTAGCAAGGAACTTCTGAAATTGTTCTGCAATAGGGTTTCGGGTTGATCAGTAGGCTAGGGTTTCAGGACAGGGAGATCGGCAGGCTAGGGTTTCGGGGTTCTAGGGTTTCGGCAGGGAGAGGACGGGGCTCTGGGGTTTTGGGACAAGATCGACGACAGGCTAGGGTTTCGGTGGGTGCTAGGGTTTGGAGCAGGTGATGATACCAGGCTAGGGTTTCGGGTTGAGGCAGGAAGGCAAGAAAGCGATGAAGCAGCGACGAGGCAGCAGGCAGAAACAAGAACGAGGCTTTGATACCATGTAAACGTTTGTAAAACGTTTGTAAAATCAAATAAGAAGAAAACGATAATTCATATTATTCAGCAAGACGGCTGAGCAAACAAAGATTTATTACATTAGGGTTACAAAGATAGGTTTATATAGATTGAAAACATAAACAGTAAAAAGGCTAAAAAGCCCAACCCAGACAGGAAATGGGTCAATATGCTAACAATATGAACAGTACAAAACAATTAGATAAATGTCTCAATCTTTGCATGGCAGATGCAAATCAACAGAAGGATAACTAATTGCAGAGCAAAAAAGAAGAATTTAATTTAAGTCCATTAGCATTCAAAAATAGTCATTGTCCTAAGAGACTCGATTTTTGCCAAGATGGACTTGTAAATTTACATTTTCATTATTAAACCAATGTAAAATGATACGATGAAATTAAGATTAACAATAAAAGACCCAACAAAATTTGATGGTTACTTTTACATACCAATTAAAAAAAAATTCAGATAATTACAGAAATCAAACCAACCAATCAACATTCAATTGAGTATTCAACATTCAATTTAGCATGAATCGATTGTCATCATTAGCCATTGAATATAATAACAAACGGTAATAACAGTGAATAACAAACAATTAATATAACATATGCAAATCAATATATTCTGCGGATCGGTATACCATTAGTAGAAATTAACAATTAAACCAAGAAGAGGATAAATAATACAAAAAAGAAAAATTTGAAAGTATAAGGACTAAAAGCTCAGAAGTAATGAAGATTATCACCTGAAATATCATATGTTCAGAAACGGAAAACTTCATATACATCACCGTAGTTAAATTAGTTTATGAAGTAAAATGGAGATCTCTCAGAATTAAGAAATTGCAGCCAATCAACATGGCATCAATTTAGACCGCCTGTCTGCTTTGAATACCATCACCGAGGGAATATGAACGGAATTTTGAATTGAAATGAAATTGATGGATGGAAGAAACATGGAGAGAAATATGATACAGAACGGGATAACCAAAATAAGGCGGCAGCATAAAATCTCTTTCGACGACTGTCAAGTTTATATAGACGGAGCGGGCAAGAAAACCTAGTGGCGTGATTGGAACGTGAGACATGTGAATTTGTGTTTGTTTAGGAAGGATAAAATTGTGAAATGCCAGAACCGTTAGCATAATTAGAACATTGTTGATTTGTTGGTCGCGTTTCAAGCTTAAAAGCATGCAAAATTGCACATGGATCTGTTCATCATAAATTTTATGCCATGAACTAAGATGTTGAATGTACGATTGTTTGACGTCTAGCTTGATCCAAGGTTGTAAAATGTTCGGTTTGTGTTCGTGCAATTTTCATTTAGAACGTGAATTAAGTTAAGAAATATGTAGGAAAATATGTTTGTTCGAAAATGTTCGATGTTTTCTATTGTCCGAACATTGTTCGGCTTGTACGATCAATGCCTGAACTTAAAGCTTGTCATGTCTGTATTCGTTTGAATCTCTTATAGTATGGGGCTATGACACACTTTGTCTGAGCCAACGTGTACGACCCTAACCATATAAGAAAAGATTTTGATGTAAAATGAAAAAAGATATGTTTACTCTAATGTAAAAAAAACTTCTCCTAGCGTCTGAGTCAAGTATAGGTAGCATAACTAATAAAACTAATTTTAGCTTAAAATGACTTTAAAATGAAAATCGATATTTCTTTTGAAATTTTGACAAATAAAAACCGTATAACGGTATGTTTCAAGGATGACATAATATGTTATCTTTGTAACTACAACTAATGTTTTATAATTTAACTTCTTGTTTCGCATTCACTTAATCTACTTTCACTGGATTAACTAAAAACGACAAATTTGGATATAGGTCCATGGAAAAAGTTAATTTGTATAAATAAGCATCTCGTAAAACTTAATACAAAAGTTGGTCACATTTTGGCTGCTAGAAAATAACTTATATGCGTTTCACAAATACGTAATTTTTTTTTTAAATAACATATCCATTTCAAATTGTTATGTTATGTTTTTGTTTAATTGTAATTTTCTACTTGGGAATTTGAAAATGCACAAGTAAACAGGGCCGGTCCTAGAAGTTTACTTAAAACTAGTTGTAAGTCAACGACTTATTAAAAACACTAATATTTACATAAATAGAAATAAGACGTCAAAGTAGTTTATGTATGATATAGAGTACAAATGGAATAACAAAATAACCAACTGTCTCGGTAACAATAATTCAAGTTTTACAATAGTTTGAAACAACAATTATTTTTTAGCAAGTGCTTGAGTTATAAATATTAATCATTCAATTTCAAAACATTGAAGCTTATTAACCGTAAATTTTAACATTCATAGCGCATTAATATTTTATAAAAGAAATCGTAATATAAAGTTAGTAAAAACGAAGATAACTATGTCCATCCTCTTATGTAAAATTATGATTTCTGAAATTGACATGATACCCTTTAATCTTTCTTTCAATTTCTTTTAGTGAAAGTATATGAATCTATCTGAACTTGTAATTTTTAAATTTATGTATTATAAATTGAAGGAATAGAGGATGAATTAATGTTCAAATTCCTTGCGTCTAACATCCACTATCCGTAAACTAATTTTGATGGCGTCTACTGTAAATTTGCCCGAATATAAAATGGGCCAAAAGTCATGGTTTTAGTGACTTTACCCAACGGTCACCCTTGAAATAAGGCACGTGGCTTTATCAAGATAAATGCTCATTTTGTCATATATTTCTCCATCCTCCTTCATTCTTCCAAAGCCTCAAACTTCAAACCCATATCATCCAAATCTAAATACAATGAAATGTCATTTTTCCTTATATAGCAGATCAAATTTGCAACAACATCATCGTCTAATAAAATCAAGATATTCAATGAATAACTTTTTGGTTTTAATTTTGACCATATTCCGATATTTTGAATAATTCGTGTCCTAATATATAAATCAAATATATTTAATACAATTTTTTTGAGAATAAATAAAATAACAAAACAAAACATGGGCTCAAGCTCTACCGCCACATATTTACATTTGGTCCATATGTACTTGCTCTATTGCAAACACTTTAACCCAAAATCAAACCCTAATACCGCATTGCATTCTTGTACTTTCCATCCCTTTTTGCTTCATGTCAGCCGAAAAATAATGAAAGCAAAGTTCTTCTTCTTCAATAAACTTCTCCATTAATACTCTGTTCCACTCTTTACTTTCTTTGTCTTTCTCCTTTTCAACTCATTTCTCCCTTTTCTTATCATCCAAATTATTGATAACATTATTTAGGATATTTAATTAGATAAATAAAATAAAATAATGTGTTTATTAGGGAATTGGGACTTGATTTTATTAAAAGGGTTTGTCGTGCCACTAACCAATGAAGTAAAAAAGTGATTTAAACTGAATTAGAGGAGGGGTAAAATAGAAAAGAAGTGATTCCTATATCTATTACCCATAGTCGTGTACTGTAACACATGTTCACTTCATTTCAAAATATTTATAAAGCATGTCCCACCTCCATTAATAAGAAAAGGTGAAAGGATCGAAGATAAGCAAGGAAGAAGCTTAAGCAAATCAAATCTATTCATATCTCAATCTCTTTAATCACAAAAGCTAAAGTGAATAAGGTTTACATCTCTATTTTGATTTTTTTTGGGTTCATGATGATTTCGGATTATTTGGCAATATATTTCCATGTTTTTGAATGAAAAAATGTGTGTATATATATACTTGTTTATGAATTATACATGTTTATATTGAATTTTATGATATGTTTTAAGGTAAAACCCTATTAAATGACATCTTTATACCTTGCGAATTTTTATGAAGATTATAAAATATATTTTAGAGATGATTTTTAATTTTCATAATTTTTGGAATTAATGTGTATTTTATATGAATTTTCTAGTAAAGAAAATGATATTTTGGGTTAAAAATTATTTATGGGTGAATAATTAATTATTTTGGTTTGAAATTTTTATATCTTAGAAAACATATATAATTTGATTTTCTAGATTTTTTCTAGATTTTTCCTAAGAGTTTTGATAGGTATATAAAATTATTTAAGGCATGGGACTTAATTGTTTTATAAATTTTAAAATTGAGAAGGTCCTTTTGTAAATAAATTGAAATTGTTATTTCTGAAAAAAATGGAAGCACTTTTAAAAAATCACTAAAGAAACCATTTAGATATAGAGAAACAAGGCAAGTTAGGTACAAAAGCAATAGTATAAAAGTACAACGAAATAGGCTTTTCACTGATTACTCTCCTTTAGTACCAGGTTTCGCCTCTATCCCTCCCCTTCCGGCACATTCGAAATCAATGCACACGGTATTAGACAACTGTTACATAGTGAATCGAAAGAGGGCAAAAGATATAGGGTCAAAACCATGGGGTCCCAAAAGAGGTGAGCGTTGCTTTGGTTTTAAAGAAAAATATGCCTGCTTGCTTTCAACTAAGATGCTTTCGACTTGGTTGGTCTTCGACTAAGTCAAATGTTTTCGATTGGGTTGTATCTTTATTTTTAAGTGAATGCTTCCGACTAAGTGAAAGCACCTAGCTGCCAACCTTTCGACCCGGATGGTTTCGAAGGGGTTGTTTTATTTTAGAAAATATGCCCACTTCTCCAATGCTTTTGAAAGGATGGTTTTGACACCATCATTTTATGACTTAGGAAATGGTTTTGAAATAGTTACTCTTGACTTAAATGATTTAAAAGACCCTTTATCTTTTAAATGAAGTATGACCGAAATTTAGTTTCGAAAGAGATGATTTGAATGGTTTCAAAAGGTAGTGCTTTCGACTTTAATATGTTTATGTACTTTTCCTCTGCTTAAAGGCATAGCCTAATGGTTTTGACCAAAACGTTTTAAAGGGTTCCGCAGTAGTCAACTTCAAATGGTTTCTAAAAGTTTCATATGTTTTAAATTGAACCTGAATGCTTTCCAAAGGTTAAGAGTTAAAGCTTTCTAAAGGTTTTCAAAAAGATTTCGAAGGGGTGGTTCCCTAGAGGTTTCGAAGGAGTCGGAAGGTTTTCTTTCTGATGGTTTCAAATGGTTTCGAAAGGAAAGGTTTTCTAATGGTTTTGAAAGGTAATGTTTAAAGGTTTTTAAAAGAAAGATGTCTAAGGTTTTTAAAGCTTTCAAAAGGAGATTTCCAATGGTTTCGAAAGGGTTTTGATAGTAGTTTTAAAAGGAGGGTTTTGGCCTTTCGACCTAGATAATACAAAGGGTTTTACTTGGTTTCAAAGTGATACTTTAATGGTTTCGAAAGAGGTACTTTGAAAAGTTAAGTGTTTTCGTCAACTATGATTTAAGTAAAGAGTGTGTATGTGTAACATGACAAGGTGATTTTTAGTAAAGCATAGAAGATAGTATATTTTCCTTGTTTAGGTTTGATTTAAAGGTCTTAAATCATTATGAAAAGGTTTTCAAGAAAAAATTTGGGAAGATATCCGTAAGTACAATGACTTAGATAATAGATACCAAATGGGATTGATATCGAGTCATGACCTATACATTAGCTGTTAGCCCTAGCTAATTTTGTCTAAAATTCCAGTGTGTAGGGCTTTGTCACAGGTAAGACTAAATCATGGATACACATAGAAAGAAATATACTTTTGTATACAGATAGGTTATTAGTAAGCCCGCAAAACCATTAGGATCAAGTCACCCTTGAAGATGATAAGTTAAGGACAGACCATCCAGAAGAGAATTATTTAATCGATAGTTAAGGATAGATAGTCCAAAAGAAGAGAGATGTCTAATAGATGTTCGATAAATTTTGATGTTGTCTGGTAGGCCCGGGTCAGCCAAAGGTTAAAATTTAGCAAAACCAAACTTTTGTACACGAACATATAGTTCAATTTATTACCTTATATATATCTTTGCATGTTTACATAGTGATGCTTTATAGATATTTAACCAGTTTTGGTTGTAGGAAAAGAATTGCAAAAGGATATGTTTAAAAGAAATGCTAGTAAAGGAAAACCCATTCCGCTAAGCGATGTGGTCTCACTTAACATAAATTAACAGAGATGAACATTATTATTTACACCAGGCTTTAAGTCTAACTCGAAGATTTTCTTTCCCCTTAAACTCTTGGGTGCTCAAAATTGATTTAATTAGGTAGAGCGTTGAGATTTTTAGGTTTTTGAGATTTAGCGAATAAGCTTCTGGAGACGAGAAGCTGACTGATGGATAACTATTTTAGGAATTCAGATTATTCGATTTATTGTTTTCCACTGTGTATATTAAGACAGCTATGTCTACATTTCTTTGATCATACAAAGGGGCGTCATCTTATGTCACTCTAGGCATATTGTTGTGAATTATATTTGATTATTGCCTAGAATAGATTTGGGGATTTTGTAACTTGGATATGGTTCTGTTTGGAATGTAATCACTATAATTATTGTTATTTTGAAATCCATGATTTTGTTCATATTCAAATGCTTCTGATATTATGGTACCATCAACATTATCATATTTTGTCATTGGAAATTAATACTATAGATGACTACATCATCTATAGCGCTTAGCTTTTGGCCTCTAGATATAGGATGTTACAACTTGGTATCAGAGCCTAGGTTTATGAAAAATTTTAACTAAAAAATTGTTTTGAAAACATAATCCTAAAGAATTAGAGTAAGACCGGGGTATGGGATAACGCTATAGTAGCGTACTTGTGTTTGCTATATATAAATATACGCTTTATCTCTAGTCTCATATCTTTGTTTAGGTTATCTTTATGTATCTCATGAGATCTGAATACAGATATGGATTGTAAAAGAAAAAATTTACCCAAGAAGGGGAAGCACCAAAGCAAATGCCAAACCTAATGCCAGGAGAAACCAAGGTCAGACACAGGAACATAACGTAGGTGCTAGGGTCCCGTAGGTCGGAATGGAAGCTATGTATCAGTTTTTCATGAATATGATGCAAGTAGGAGTTGTAGTCGGAGTGTTAGAAGGAAATGTTGTAGGTGCAGGAGACTCAAAAGTTCCAGTTGTCCAGGATTATGCTAAGCTGAGTGGAGATTATGTTATGCTTGGAGGGAAGCCTTTTATAGGATCCGAGGATGCTATCGAGATGGAAGCTGGTTATTGCACTGCGAAAGGATTTTTGTATACTTGAGGCTCAGTGATGAGAAAAAGAGGAGGTTGACATCTAGACAGATTCAGAGAGTTGCATTATTTTAGTGGAACAATGTAATAGTGGCAGTAGATGAGGAAGAGATGACATGGGCAAAGTTCAAGAGGAGATTCAAGGAGAAGTCCATGTCAGCTATGGCACAGTCAGCTCTGATCGGGACATTTGCTGAGCTTGAGCAGAGGGAGATGTCTGATTTGGAATATGCCAGAAGGTTAGAGGAGTTGGCTCGGTATGGTTATACTGTTGTTGATACCGCGATGAAGAGGAACGAGAAGTTCATCAAGGGGTTCAAGCCTGAGTTGGCTAGGGCTACTTTACTACATATCAGAGATCCCTGTGACGCAGTTGTAGAGATGACCATGAGGTAGGAGTAGATTCTTGATTCTTTAGAGAAGAATAAGGCTAAGGAGATCCAGGTAGGCCAGGGCCAAAGGATGAATTTTTTCCATAAGAAGGGTGCTTAGAAGAATGGAGCAGCCAAAAGGGGGAAATCTGAAATTGTCTGCTTCAAGTGCAACAAGAAGAGGCACTTTGCCAATGAGTGTTATTCTGGGAAGGCGAAGGAAGTGGTCGGGGAAAAGGAATGTCAGGTGCTTCAACTGTGATCAGATAGGCCACTATAAGAACCAGTGAAAAGAGCTCACTAAGGATGGAAAGGGCAAGGTGTATGCATTGGAGCCTGCTACTTCAAATCCAACGACTCAAGGGGAGGTAAAGGTGATTTTGGGAGGCACGCTTCAAATTCATGGTATGTTTGCTTAGCGTTCTTTTATATCCAGATGTTTGATTGACAAGCTTAACCTTGAACCGACTTATTTAGTTACTTCCTTACCGGTTACAAACCTAATATGAGGGTATGCAACTCTAGGGTTGAGATGTGACCAGTTAGAGTTTGACCCGTTAGGTCATCTTTTTTACTTGCGGTTTGCATGTGTTTGATTATATGGGGTTCGGGATTATCCTTGGTATGGATTGGTTAAGTGAATATGATGCTGGGATATTTTGCCAAGATAGGAAGATATCTCTTAGACACCCTGATTGTAGCGACAAGATTGTTTATGCCGTAGAAGGTTCTAGCAGTGAGGGTTTGCTTTGTTAGGTGCTATTGAATTAGATGATGAGTCGAGTTTTTTTAGTAGAGAATTCGTAGATGTTTTTGAGCCTGTAGTTGGATTGCTACCGAAGCGAGCCACTAAGTTCCGCATAGATTTGGTTCCAGGAGTAGAACCAGTGAGTAGGTCACCAAGCAGGATGACCCCTTCAGAAATGGGGGAGTCGATAGTACAGTTGGTGGATTTGGAAAGCAAGAGTTTTACCAGACCAAGTAGTTCACCTTGGGGTGCTGCAGTAGTGTTTGCTAAGAAGCCGTACGGATCGTAGAGGCTATGTAGCGATTATCGTAAGTTGAATGAGAGGACGATAAACAATTGATATCCATTTCCTAGGATTGATGATTTGTTCGAGCAGTTGAGTGGAGCAAAGGTATTACTTAGTTGGATTTGGAAATAGGTTTTCATTAGCTCAGGGTAGCAGTGGATAATATACCTTTGACGATGTTCAAGACCAAATATGGGTGATATTAATGGTTAGTTATGCCCTTCGGACTGATGAATGCGCCAACTTTCATTGTAGAGTTGATGAACCGAATTTTCCGAGAGCACTTGGATAGGTTCGTATTGGTTTTTATTGATGATATCTTCAGTTAATCTAAGGATGAGAAAGAGCATGAAGTTCATCTTAGAGTGGTGCTTGAGACGCTGGGGCAACATCAACTGAAAGCGAAGTTTCGGAAGTCTCACTTTTGGAAGAAACACTGCACCATATTAGCATTTTTGCAACCCCCCAATGCGGAAGATTCGCAACGGCTCCAAGACGTTGCTAAATAACAACGGTTTAGAGCCATTGCGAAATTATTAACAACGGCTACCAGCCGTTTTAATTTTGCGGTGGCTCAAAATCGCTGCCAAGTTTCCCTATTTTTTTTAATGGTTCCATATCCACTTGCACAAACCCCTCATTCCCAAATTAATACGCTCTATCACAGTTAACTTATGCAAAAAATTACCGCTTGCCCTAATCTGATTTCTTATTCCCAAACCAGATCAATCTAAACCACACTGCTAAATTCACGATCAACTACAAATCCAATTTACTATTCTCTGTTCCAATAAACAGAAATTTCAAAATGAAATCTTATCATATTGAAATCCAAAATTCACTGATCTTTGTTCCACACTAAGCCTCGCCTGTCCCCAGATTCAAAATTTTGAAAATTTTAAAACTAATTTGTATGCGGTTTTGTGGGAAATTTTATGGACGATGGGTTACGGTCTTGCTTCTTGGAACTGGCAGAGGCGAATTGCAGTTGGGGTAAGAGGATGAGGTGAAGTTGTAGAGGCGATTGGGGTTTGCAAATTCATGATGGTCGACTATGACATGGTCGAAGTTAGAGGAGTTCAATGGTGTTTGTTGTGATTTGTGGATATGGAGCAGAGCTGTCAATTTGGATTGTTCAATTTGGGGTGACTTCGGCTTTGAGGAATTTTATTCAAGCGCGATTGAATTTGGGGTGATTTCGTGGTAGTGAACTGGAAGTGGGTGGAAGCGGTTGTATGAGTTGCAGTTGTAGGTGGTGGCGTGCGATTGTTTATGGATGGTGATTGGGTTTCGAAGTGAAGGTTGCAGCTACAGGTAGGGTTGCTCTGGAGGTGGATTGAGAGGAGATGCTTGAACTATAGAAGAGGTGGTAATGTGTTGTAGCAGATGTTTGATGTAGGCACAGTGAACTGGAAGGAGGTTGCGGAAAGATATTGGTAATAATGGTGAAGGCTGTGAGCAGAGGGGTGCAGAAGTTGATAACGGCTGCATAATTGGGAAGTGTAATGATGGGTAAATGTTTGTAGAGCACAATTTAATGTTTATGATGTGAGTGGTATGGTCAGAAGAAATGGCCAGAGAAATGAAGTATGTGCACAGTTTTGTTTAACTGTATTATGTGCACAATTATGGATGGTGGGACAGTGATGAAATGGTCAGTGATGGTTGAAGATGAAATGAGAGTGGTATGGTGTTTGAGGAAGGTGGTTGGAAGTTGCTTGACAACAAGGGGTGAGGCAGTGGTTGTAGCAGTTGCTTGCGAAGGAAGTGATGTTGAAAACAATCGATCCAGATCCTAATGAGGTAAAATACTGAAATTTATTCATTTATTACTTTAACTAGGATCGAGTTTATATTAGCGTGATCTTGTCTGCTTCACTTACGTGTTGAGTTGACCTATGATGTTTCCATCAAAGTCATCATCAATATAGTGTTTGTTTAATATTGTTTGGCCAAGCATCGTCATTGTCATTATTTATCATATTTCGTTTCCCTCCTATGTAAGCCCTACTTGTAGGCGTAACCAAATGGGGATGCATATATTCATATGAAAGAGGTGAATTTCTGATGATCAGATGCTTTCTATTCTGTTTATTTTTTAAAAGAATAGCTGAGAAAGTTTTTGTAATTATTGAATTATAGAAACCGACCAAAGGAATGGATGAACTGTTTTTGTAAACTGCTTATGTAAATTTCATGGCAGCTTCTAATGTTGAAACTGAAGGGATACAGACTGGAGCTTTTCTTTATATGGTATGTTATGAAATTTGTCAGACAATACATTCATGATCAGTGAGTTTTGTTTTCACTTTACTATACATCTGGAATTGATTAATTTTGAATTTGGCATATGCAGGCTATATCTATACTGGAGTTGAATTCTACAAGCGTTTATGTGGAGTTTCAGCAATCAGGAGGTACCAACATCCATAAAACTTGTTTTATCTAATGCCTTGTAGTTGAGTCAATATGGCTAACCAGTTCAAGTAAAAATCCCAGGCAAATATAACTTATAGCTCAAGCTTTATCTACCATGAGTGTAGACAATTAATCCGAGAAATATGATGTGTGAACTTGGACACTGTATTCACTCATTTTACTTTTATTGCCATAATTCATTGAACAGATTAATAAATGGATAACTAATCATAAATGAGTATTTGCTAGACAACTTATGTTTGATACTAACATGAATTATTAATAGGCAAGTTTTAAAAAAGAAACACAGATAACTAAGAAATATAGTTGAAGTTGCTGACACTGGGTAGTATACATTTTCATTACGTGTATCAATTAAGAGATACTTTGATGGACAATATGCATTTAATTATCTGATAGGAACCTGCATTTTTTTTTAAAATGTGTTTTTGAGTTTCTTTTGTACTGATAGGAACCTAAAAATTATATCCATAGTTGATATGTATACTAGGAACCTGCAAACTGAAATTGAAAGAAACCTGCAAATTGAAACTATTAGGAACCTGCAAATGTTACTATGATGGACAATGTATAATTGAACTTGCAAATTTAGATTGAAAGGAACCTACAAAGGATAATTTGATGGATAGTTTATAATTGAACCTACTGATGGACAATGTATAATTGAACCTGCAAATTGAGATTGAAAGGAACCTACAAAGGATAATTTGATGGATAGTTTATGATTGAACCTACAAATGAAACTTTTATGGACAGTGTACAAATTGAAAGGAACCACTTTAAACATCGCTTGCACTGCTTAATGATATTCATATTAGTGACATGTATGCTTTTGTCCATATAGAATTATGACTTCTGTTTCTAGTTATGAAATTCAAAGAAAAAGCTTTTGAAATGTTTTTTTAAGAATAAAAACAAAATGGATTATTGAACTTTCTCTTACATTTCATCTGTTCTCCATCCAGTAAATTCAAAGCAAAAACTTTTGAAACTTTTTTCATTTCTTCCTTTTTGAACTGGTGATGAAGAGAAAGGCATCTGAATTCAACATCATTTGAGCTTAATTATTATTAGTATTAACATTAACTCGATCATCTTCTTTAGGCCCAACTGGAACGAATGAAAATTCGAAGTCATGATCTTCATATTCTTTCTCTATGTTAAGGTCGGCACTGGTTGCAGATAAGTTCTTGAATTCTTCTCTTATCTGCATTTTTATATATTAAGCTTTGTAGGTTTTTTCTTTTCAATTTGCCGTTTTGCTTTGCAATTATATATTGCAGGAGAGTATAGGGTTTCTCAGTGCATATAAATATTGCGTTAATATATAGTATGGTACCGAATAAATGCACATTAGATTTTATGCTTAGCCTGATTACACAGCGTCTATGTTTAACGGTGCTATAGGTAGAAGAAAACTATGCGTCATGTGTGCGATTTTCCCCTTAATTCTATAGCTTGCATAGTTTAGTGAATATAAATTCTTTTCGTAAAACAGCAGAACCAAAATCTTGTATCAAAATTAATGTTTTGGTTATCGGTTCTTTTCATAAATGGAAACCATAATCTTGGATTTATTAATGTCATAAAATAGCAAATAAGTGAGAAGGCTAGGACGAGCCAAACATACAATGTCATAAAATGCAACTACTACATTTTATTTCATGATGTTTGTGACTTAATTATTTTTATCTAAAAGTGAACTTATAAACCTTATTGCTAAATGAAAAGGCGTGTGGTGCGTGTCCACTTGTATTAAGCAGGATGATGGTGTTGAAGTTTAGAGCTCTTACTTATACATCACTTGTCACACTTTGTTTTCCGCTTATGTAGTGATAATAATATCTATCAGATTATGCTATAATAGCAACATGAGGGTCACTTCTAAATTTGAAGCAATTACAAGCGACACAACCTAATGAATTGTAGAATAAAATTAGTATATTAACGTTGATAGCAAAAAATCTATTGAAATAGAGTTACTAGAGCTTGATGCTTTAAAAAAAAATTTATTTTGGTATCAATCTAATGCGATGGTAAAGGAAATGAATAACTGTATAGAAATAAAATTCTTGCTAGTTTTATCGTTGGTCTGGCTCAAGTTATTTGGTTAGTTGTTCGTAAGAGCTCCAATAAAGTAAAAACTAGTTCAAAAATTAGTATAACATGTTTCTCAAACTATTTTTAATTTACTTTGCACTTGCAGATTTTATACTGACGCAAAACATTATAAGTTAATACTTAATTTGAAATGGTGAATAATCTCTTATCATCGTTTGGTTATTTATTTTAAATGTCAATAAATGTATTTTGATGCATCTTTATTTTACTTGGTTTCCTACTATTTAACGAATTTTATGCGCTACTATAATTGAACTGAATGTGCCATAACCCCTTATAATATGTCAAGTCTAAGATGGCCGAATTACTTAAATTCCACTGTTGAATTTCGAATTTTCATGCGTGTACCAAAAAAACGGAGAAATAAAATAATCTATACCGTTTTGTAGAATTTGAACGGTATGAGTTACAAGCTTTATGATATGCAATTAAAGTACAAGCAAATGGGTAAACTACAAATAATTTTGCATCTCCTAAAAACTATAATACTGTAGGGGATAACTGATGGCATATATCAAATGAGATTTCAGGTAAATGTGAGGTTGATGTTTGAATGAGTAAAGTAGTGAAGTTGTGGACTTGAACTGATGGCAGAATGGAGATGAAATGTCAGTGAAACAGTATGTATGCAGGGAAGTTTGAATTGTGATGAAGTAGCAACACTTTGGCGGTGTGGCAGCAGTTTGGTGAAGCAGGGATATTGACGGTTTGAAGAGCAGCGACATAGAATTTTTGTGTTGAAGGTGGAATGCTGTTGTATTGGTATGGTATTTGAGTGGTAGTATTGTCTGGTGGTGATGGAGAATGTGTTGTGTTTGGGTTTGGCTAGGCAAAGTGCACTGGATGTTTGATAATGTAGTATTGTTGGCAATGATGTAGTATTGTTGTTCTAATCATTTTGTTGTTGTTGCCAAACTACGTACTGTATACTGTAATTTGCTGCTGTTGCCGCTGAACTATGTAGTGTAATGTATTGTTGTTGAACAGTGTAATTAAAAGATTTGTTATGTTTGGTCTTTATGCTGAATCTATGAAAAATATTTGATTTAATGATCTTTTTTTGTGATTCTATGTTAAATTTGTAAATGTTTGTATTGAGTATGATAATGAATTAACTCTTACTATAAGAGGGCAGAAAAAAGCAATGTATATTTAAAAAAAATATATTAAAATTAGCAACTGTTTTGAGTCGTTGTAAAACCAAATTAACAACCTATATACAAGAAGGTTTTGCAATGGTTTTTAGCCGTTGCGAAATTAAATTTAGCAATGGCTCTTAGCCGTAGTAAAATTAAGTTTTGCAACGGCTTTGAGCCATTGCTAAATTTAATTTCGCAACGGCTAAGAGCCGTTGCTAAATTTTTACCACTGCCAATTTTGCACGGCTCTAAGCTGTTGCGAAACTTGTTTGCAACGGCTCTAAGCCATTGCAAAATGGCATTTCTGGTGTAGTGAAAGAGGTGAAGTTAGTCATGTAGTCTCAGAGGAATGGTAATAGTGGATCCGACTAAGATCGAGGCAGTGAACAGTTGGAAAAGACCCAAAAAAGCAACCGAGATAAAGAGTTTCCTTGGGTTGGCTGGTTATTATCCGACATTCAATAAGGATTTTTCATGGACAGCTGCACCGATGACCAAGATAACAAGGAAAGATGTGAAGTTTTCTTGGACCGATAAGTGTGAAGAAACATTCCAGAGTTTAAAACACTTATTGACCCATGCACTTGTTTTGGTGTTCCAGAGGGAATCAGAATTTGGTGGTTAATAACGATGCGTGTGGAACAGGGTTAGGAGCTGTATTGATGTAAAGAGGTAAATTGTTTTCTTGTGCTTCTAGACAGCTTAGACTACATGAGGTCAGATGTCTGATGCATGATTTGGAATTAGCTGCAGTGATATATCTTTGAAGGTATGGGAGCTATATACAGATCATAAGCCACTGAAGTATTTGTTCTCTCAGAAAGTGATGAACTTGAGACAGTAGAGATAATTAGAGTTTATAGCCTCTTATGATTTTGGGATTGAGTACACACGAGGTAAAGGAAACAAGGTTGCAGATGCGCTCAGCAGGAAGCATCAAAACACAGTGTTAGCGATGACTGCTGAGTGGAAATTTTTTGAAGCGTTAATAGAATGTAGAGTGCAGTAGAGATCCAAGGCTGGGTCTAGTTGGGATACAGTTGTGTTATCTTGTTTGGAAATTCGATAAGTGTTGATCGAAGGATTTCTTCTAAGCAGATGGAGGATCCAGTGTTAGCTGAACAGATCAGGAAGCTAAAGGAAGGAACTGAAAGCGATGGCTTGAAAGATTTCATTCTTAACCAGAATTGGTGGTAGAGAAAGAAAGGAAGACTAGGTGTTCCGAGTGTAGGAAACATAAGGAAGGAAGTCTTGTAAGAATACCACCGTTCAAAGTTCATCATTCATCTAAGAGGTTCTAAGATGTATTAGAATATGAAGAGGAGTTTCTTCTAGGAAGGTATAAAGCGGGATATTGGCTTGTCTATAAAGTATTGCTTGAATTGCCAATAGGCAAAGGCCGAATACCAGTAGCCAAGTGGTTTTCTTCATCCTTTAGATATTCTAGTATGGAAGTAGGAGTCAATCTCTATGGACTTTATTGACGGGTTTTCAAGGTCGAACAGAGGTAATGGAAGTATATGGGTCATAGTGGATAGATTGACCAAGAGCGCCCATTTCATTCCACTTAGGTCAACCAAGAAGGCACCTGTTTTAGCAAGATTGTTTTCAAAAAATGTGGTTAGACCGCATGGAGTTCCTAGTAGTATAGTTAGTGATAGAGATTCCTTGTTCATTAAAGAGTTTTGGAAGAGTATCCAGGAGTTTTTGGAGCCAAGATTAAGATAAGTACCACTTACCATTCCGTAAACAGATGGGAAAATTGAAAGAGTTAACAAGATCTTAGAAGATTTGTTAAAAGCTTTTTTTCTGGAATTCAGGGGATCATAGAAAGACCATCTGCATCTAATCGAGTTTTCGGATAACAATAGTTATCGGACTAGGATTGGGATGGCATCTTTTGAAGCTTTCTATGGAAGGCCATGCAAATCTCCCATATATTGGTTGCAGACCGAGGATAGGTTGATTCTTGGTCCAAATTTGGTTAGAGAAGCTACAAAGATGATTAAGGCTCGATCCAGGCAGAAAAGTTATGCAAATAGGATAGGGAAAGATTTAGCATTTTCGGTTGGAGACCAGGTTTTCGTCAAAGTGTCACCGACGAAGGGTGTGATTAGATTGGGAAATCAGGAAAATTATCACCAAGATTCGTTGGACCATTTCGTACTCTTGAGAGGATCAGGAAACTCACATATAGAGTTGAGTTACCACGCAGTTTGGCTGGTGATCATGATGTTTTTCATTTTTTCATCTCAGAAAGTGTTTCAAAAACTCAGAGGCTTCTACTGCACCGACTATGCTAGATGATTTAGTGGTAGAACCAAACTGAACCATAGTTCGAAAACTACCCGGTATAGTTGTCCGAGATGAGAGGAGGCTTAGAACCAAGATGTTCGGATTAGTCAAAGTCCAGTGGAGTAACGATGACAGGGACTATACTTGGGAGGTTGAGAGTAGGATTAGAGAAGCTTATCTTAATTTGTTTGATGGTATGTTTTAACTTTTTGTTTGATTTGTCGTGTGCCTTATCGTAATTTCAACGATGAAATTCTTTTAGGAGAGGAGTCTATAACACCCTAAAATTTTGATAACATTATCTAGATTATATAAATTAAATAAAATAATGTGTTGATTTGGGGATTGAAACTTGATTTTATTTAATGGGTAGCCATGCCACTAACCAAAGAATGAAAAAGGGGTTTAAAACTGAATTAGAGGGGGGTAAAATGGGAAAAAGGCCATTCCTATATCTATTACCCATAGCCATGTATTGTAACACATTTTCATTTCATTTCAAAAAAATTATAAAGCAAGGTCGGCCACCATTAATAAGAAAGGGGAAAAAGATAGAAGATAAGCTAGGAAGAAACCTAAGAAAATCAAATCTATTCATATCTCAATCTCTTTGATCACAAAGGCTAAGTTGAATAGTGTTTACATCTCTATCTTGTTTTTTTGGTTTTGTGATGATTCCAATTTTTTTTGCAATTGCCCTGTTTTTGAATGATGAAATGTATATATACACTTGTTGATGAATTATACATGTGCATATTGAATTTTATGATATGTTTTAAGGTAAAACCCTAGTAAATGACATCTTTATGCCTTGTGAATTTTTATGTAGATCGGAAAATATATTTTAGAAATGGGTTTCAATTTTTAGAATTTTGAAATTAATGTGGATTTTATATGAATTCTCTAGTAAAGAAAATGATACTTTGGGTTAAAAATTATTTACGGGTGAATAATTAATTATTTGGGTCTGAAATTTTTATATGTTAGAAAGCATATATAATTTGATTTTCAAGAAGTTTTCCAAATTTTTCCTAAGAGTTTTGACAAGTATATAAATTTTTTAAGGTATGGGATTAAATGTTTTATATATTTTAAAATGGAGAATGGGCTTTTGTAAATAAATTGAAATTTTAATTTCTAAAAAATGGAAGCACTTTTAAAGAATTACTAAAGCAACCAATCAGATTTAGACAAAAAAAGGCAGCTTAGGTACAAAAGCGATAGTTAAAAAGCACAAAGAAATGGGTTTTACATTGTTTAGTCTCCTTTGGTACGAGGTTTTGCCTCTATCCCTCCCCTTCTAGCACAGTCGAAACCAATGCATATGGTATCAGGCAACTAGTACATAGTGAATTGGGAGAGGGCGAAAGGTATAGGGCGAAACCATGGGATTCCAAAAGAAGCGAGCATTGCTTTGGTTTGAAGGAAAAGTACGTCCGCTTTTTTTCAACTAAGATACTTTCCACTTGGTTGGGCTTCGACCAAGTCAAATGGTTTAAAAGGAAATGGTTTCGATTGGGTTTTTTCTTTGTTTTTATGTGAATGCTTTCGACTAAGCAGAAACACCTAGCTGCCGCCTTTTTACCTTTCGACCACGATGGTTTCGAAGGGGTTGTTTTGTTTTAGAAAATATGCCCACCTTTTCAATGTTTTAAAAAGGATGGTTTCGACATCAACATCTTATGACTTGGGAAATGGTTTTAAAACAGTTGCTTTCGACTTAAATGATTTTAAAGACCCTTTATCTTTTAAATGAAGTATATCCCAAATTTGGTTTCGAATATGATTTGAATGGTTTCAAAAGGTAGTGCTTTCGACTTTGATGGGTTTATGTCCTTTTTCTCTACTTGAAGGCATAATCCAATGGTTTTGATCGAAATATTTTAAAGGGTTCTGAAGTAGTCAACTTCGAACGGTACCGAAAGGTTTCTAAATATTTTAAATTGAACCCAAATGCTTTCGAAAGGTTTACAATTGAAGCTTTTGAAAGTTTTTAAAGAGGTTTCGAACGGGTGATTCCCCAGAGGTTTCACGAGAATCAAAAAGTTTCGTTTTCTGATGGTTTTGAATGGTTTCGAAAGGAAAGGTTTTCCAATAATTTCGAAAGGAAATGTTTAAAGGTTTTTAAAAGAAATATGTCTAAGGTTTTTAAAGCTTTCGAAAGGAAGATTTCCAATGGTTTCGAAAGGGTTTCGTGACGCCCCACCTCTATACCCACGCTAGCCAAGGACACTACAGGGTAATGCCGTTAACTAACACGGAGAATAAGGCTGGTTAGGAGAGACCACCATAGCCTTGCTCTAACTATCTATTGAATACATCGACAATAAACATACCAAGCAGGTCGACATACCCAATAAATACTTAAAACAAAACCATAGGTGGTTGAAGGATCTATCAGAATAGAATATAACAACTCAAATGTAATATACATCACAGAATAGTAGATCATCATATACACATATACAGATACATAACAAAGTTTACAAAATAATACATGTCAAGTGGTATAGCAAACCACAATATACAGACGAGTCAAAAGAATACATATATCAGAGTGACAACAGAAAGGACTACACAATAAGATTCAAAAAGGAACAAGCTGAATAGTCCATGCGGAAGCAAAATAGGCTAAGTCCAAAGGCACCTAACTTGAAGCATCTCGGTCTGACCCGAGTATAAAATACACGGGTCAGTCTAGCTAAACAAATCAGTTAGATAAACTGAACAATGATAAACCTGCAAGGTTACAAGGCATAACAAATATCTCTAAAGGAGATAACACAATCATCTAACAAAAGATGAATCATATGATAACAAGCCTCATATCATCGCCAACATATAGAAACAAAGGATAAGAATATCCCAAAGCAAGCCAAAAGGCAATAACAAATACCAATGAGGTATACGAGTTCCACAAGGTAAGCGCTACACATCATGCGCCTCAAAAAGACCAACACCGAAGGGCGATACCTAGGGAATATACATATGAATGAAACATCAGAAAATTGCTCGAGCTCAGTACTGTACAAACAAGGATCCATGAGCCCGAAGACTCTAAACCCAATATCACCCATGCGGCTCATAACGGACAACATCGGAAGCGATACTAAAGGGCAACAAACCCGAAGGCACAAACCCGAAGGCACATACCCGAAGGCAACAACCGTAGTGTGAAGGTCGAAGACCCAGTACTGGACACCACTAACTGGCGGAATGTGTCATAACTCTCAAAAAGGAATCCGAAAAGTGGTAACGTGAGTCCCATAACCACTCGTTCGCACTAAACGGTTTACTATCCGTTAGTTAATTTCACACTCAAAGCAGTACAAAGTTCACCTCGTTTCATCGGTAAACCAGACCAAAAGGCCAAAATGATCAATCGAATAGGTCGCGGATTAATCGGCAAGACAAACGCATGGATTCATGGTCCGTGTTTTACCTAACCATTTAATCTCCCTTCCACTCTGCTCGAAGTGCGAAATTGTGTATGTGCGTTTTAAATAGAACTTATAAATCGGAGAAGGAAACTTTTAATACGATTTAGAGGGATTATTTATGAAAACCCGTGAATGAAGTTAAAATAAGTTATCAAAGCTAAAAGATGTAATGACAACCACCAAAAACCAACTCGAATCGACAAAATTTGGAAAACCAATCAAAATGAGCATAAATAGGCAAAACAACAAAATAAGAGCAGGTCGGTCGACCAGAATACAGGGCTCGGTCGGCTGGCCAGATGCAGAAAATAAAAAAAAGCTCGGGATAGCAGGTCGGTCGACCGGCTACAGGGCTCGGTCGGCCGAACTGCAAATTTCTGCAGTTGTTGCCCTTTCTCATCGAAATGCAAACTCTTCGAAAACGCGACCGTTCAAGCAATGGACCTAAGGAGCCTTGGCCAATTGATACCCCAGCTCCATTAGCTCTCCGATTCGCCACCAAAAACATGTTCAAACATCAAAGTTAGGATCTTTAAAGAATTGAACCCAAACACTAAAAATTTGGATATTCTCCAATTCAATCCAAACCAAAAGCAAGCGCATATGAACAAGTGCTAGGAACTTATACCCAACATCAATGAAATCAAGCGAAGTAGATGTGAGTTCAAAATTCACCTTCTTACACCCAAACAAAGATATATATATATATATATATATATATATATATATATATATATCTATATATAAGCATAGATGTGAGATAAAAATCTCACCTTTTATCTCAAAACAAAGAAGAAGAAGCTCAATAACAAGGAGAAGACCAACCAAACTCTACTTCAACCCAACAAGCTTCAATCTAAGATCAAAACAAGTATTTCCTAAGTTAGGTTTAGGAAATTTTCTGAAATTGAAGAAGAAAGAGTTAGAGAAGATGAAGAGAAGGCTTACCAATGGCTTCTCTTTGATTTTGGAGCAAGAATTTGGAGTTTGCAAATGGAACTAGGGCTTGAAATTTCTATTTCCTCTTCCCTTCCACCATTTTTAATTTTAGCTTAAGAAATGAAAATGAAATGAAGATGAATGAAGGGAAGAGGCTGAGTTAGACTATTAGTTAAGCTAGTGGGCTGAACCCAAACCCAAAACCCAATAGAAAAAGGGTCAAAATTTCACAAACTCCAAACATATCAAAGATTATACTCAAAAAGATTGCAAATGCCATTTTGGAACCAATGGAGGTAGTTTCGAGCTCCAATTCGGCCGTTTGCAAAAAGTAACATGTAACAACCCGGTACTTCGCATCAATTAATAATCAACGTTTAAACGATTAATATTGTTGCAAATTGCCAATTGAAGTTTTTAAATTGAATTAAAATTCTTTTATAAAGTGTTAAAAAGATTGACGGGCTTTGAAAAAATAAATAGTGGTCCATTTTTTTTATTTGGGCCATGATAATTTGCTAAGTAAATATCCCATCCCTTTTTTTCTTCTTCCATCATTCAGTTTCATTCGTAACCCTAAAAATGAAATCACGAAAAGAATAAAAATGGTGGCCGTTCCTTTTCTTCCTCTTCGACATTTAGGGCTTCGCGTGAACTGGGTCGCCGGTTCATCCCGATTGCTTTGGTGTTCGTGGCTACCCCAGTTCTCGATCGAGTTCAAGATCTGGCTTCGCTCGATTGCTGGTGTGCTCGGCTTCTTCTAAATTCGTCGACAAGGTGAGTAACACTCACATCTATTTCATTCTTCAGTCGTTCGATTTTTTTGTCTCCATATCGTTGATTTTTGACTCGGTATTGATATCTGACTTAGTTTGCTTTCTTGTTTTCGATAGTTTGACTATCACGACACTGTTTAATTTTTGTTCGTCTGGAATTCCTTGAATTTTCCGAGTACTTTTGATTCGATGTTTGATTAATTTTCGTTGCTTGAATATACGATGTTGATTTTGATTATGGCTTGATTTGTGGACTCACGGCTTCGGCTCCAATCATTCTGACTCGTTCAATTTTGATTAAAAATACGTCTTTGAATTATTCACTTTGAGATGAAGGTTGACTTGTTCATATGACTGTGACGATTTCTCGGTGACTTCGGTTACTTTTCTGACTTGATCGTCACAGCTTTGAAATTACTATCTGCATATGTGACTAGTTTGCTTTGTGCGTGTTGACTTTGGCATGACCACGGTTTTGATTTTAATTTGAAAATGTTTCTTTGAATTCTCTCTTGCTTCTAGCTTAAAGTCTTGATAGCATTTTGGCCATTGTTTAGACTTGATATAGTCTGCACTGTGTATGTCCACATTGCATAAGCTCGAGCTCTATAGCATTACTTTGTTCAGTTCATACTTGTAGTCTTTGTGTTCATGCTGTCTGGTCTCCACAGTACACTGGTAGTTCCGTTGAGCTTTGAGCATGTGAGCACTTCATATTAGCACTTGTGTATGGCCTTACTTCTGGTCTGATGCTCGAGTCTTTGCCTTTCTGGTGCCCACTTGCATACTGCTTTGCTTCTTTGAAGTGTGCAGTCTTGTGGTTGTGTACTCAGTTGAGCTTTCATTATAGCCTGGTCTGGATTTGGTTTGTAGTTTGCATTGTTGCAGTTGCTTTGATCTAACGTTTGTGGTTAGTTGTTGTTCACTTGAGCCTTTTGTGTACTTGACATATGTTCACTGTGTATTGACATACTTGTAGTTTTGAAGCTTTATTCTTGGTGTTGCTGGTGTACTTGGGTCAGTGGCATTGATATCTTTAGCTTGTAGTTGCACACTGCTGCTATTTGTTGCACTTGTGTACTTTATATATTGTGCAGCCACACGGAATTGAGTTTTTGGGTACATTATCACTGTAGTGGCAAGGCAGTGCACGCAAGCGTGAACTGTAGCCACACGGTATGGTTTTTATGATATTCTATTTTGTTTTGATTTATTGATCTTTAGCATAATCCATATGCTGTAGTGGCGAGGCAGTGCACGCGTGCGTGTACTGCAGCCCTACTCAAATTAATATTTTAATTGATAATTCAATGGTTTGAACTGTTTTGTTTATTCAATTCAATATTCTGATTTGGTTTAATTTGCTGATTTGTTGTTTAACACTGTTACGTGTTATATTTATCGTTATCCGATTTCTTTATTTAAGGATCGGATAGACGAGATTTATTGTGACTGTCGTCTATTCATTATTTAATTATTATTGCTTCTGTGCACTAATAACTGAGTTTGAATTAGACTGACCTGTGTATTATTTTCTTTTGAATTTAATACTCGGGTCAGACCGAGTATGGTTGTAGATATCTTACTTTGGGTTGCTGCTTGAGCTATAAAGTCACTTCATATCTTTCGGAGTAGTCGTGTCAAAGCATAGGTTGATATGTATTCATGTATATTAGTCAATAATGTACTTGTATATATAACTTCCTGAGTCGACTGTTGTAGTTGTATCATATGTACCGTGTCAAATGTATTGTAACTGACATAAGTTATTATATATATGAAACTTTCTGTTTTACCTGTGTTCCGCATTTATATTATCTGTGTTATTATTTTATATTATGTCCTAAACTATTATGAACCATCGTAGTTCGTTTTATACTGGAATTGGGGTATGTCGATGGGAGTAGTTAAATCCGAGATGAAAAATGAAAGAATATATATACACCACTCCTATCGAGATAACCAATACTAGTGTAAGGCCTAACTACTGATGGCCGCTCCTCAACAGCCTTATTCTCCGCGCTAGTTGACAGCATCCGTAGTGTTCTTGGCTAGCGTGGGTATAGAGGTGGGGCATCACAGCTTGGTATCAGAGCCTGGGGTTTAGAACAAATATAAAACATAACTTAGATGGAACATGTGTTACAACTATTTGTCGATATTTTATCTCTCATCTTTGCATATGATTATCTTTGATTGTTAGGTATGAATTCCTAACGCTTATTCATGTGCCTTCGATTTTGATTTCGTGAAAGTATTTTGGCTTCGGCCTCCGTTTGCTTTGCGAATCAGGTTGGATTTTTGATGATGAGGATTTTGCTCTTGTGTTTTCGTCTTTGAATTGATTTAGCCGACGTTGATTTTGTTTGAATTTGGCCAATTAAAGCTATTTTGATCTCCTTTCATTTTTTGGTAGTCCGCTACCTTCTCGAATTTGCAGTGTACATATTTCACATTCACTTGGTGGAAGATTTTCACTACTGTCACTTGCTTATTGCATTTGTTTGCACTGTGAATTCTTGAGCATTGGCCTTTGTGCCATGTTGTTATTTCTTTATATGCTGTTGTGGCCATTACTTGTTGACTTCGGCATTGGCTTGATTCTTATTTTTTTTGAAGTCATTTATGCAATTATGCTCGTTTTTCTTTGTTATTCCAATTGTTAATCGATTCTTCTTTTCCGATTAGTTGTCGTCATCTTTGTCGACTTTGATAACTTCTATTTCTGGAATTTTTGGGTATTTCTACTTTGATGGATTTGGAATCGAATTCTTTGGATTTTATTCACGCACTATGCCATAGATGGCCTTCTGCAACATTTTTGCAAGGTGTTGCCTGGTAAAATGTTGCGATAGCTATACAATTTTGGTCCTACTGCAACGTTGAATTTTTGGTGTTGCCTTAGCCATAAAAATGTGTTGCTCTAGCTGAACAAGTGTAATTGATGCAACATTTTTTTATAGTGTTGCTATAGCAGACCTTTGCATATCTTTCGCACCGATCCGCGCCAATCTACCAAGGAAAATCCTACGTTGGAGAACGTGACACCTCATCAATCCGAATACCACTCCCTGATCTTTTAGAGCCGCGAAGAAAAAAAGCCCGCAAATAACTTTTTGTTTTCATTCTTCTCTATCTTCTTACAAAGGTTCAAGCGTTCAACGATTTCGGTTCGATTAAGGCTTCGATTTGGGGGTTCAAGCTTTGTTCAGCGATTTCGCTTCGATTTGGAGGTTCAAGCGTTGTTTACATCACTTTAGGGCTTCAATTTCGATTTTGAGGTATAACACTCTCTCCCATCACTTTAGGGTTTCGATTTAAACTACTTGTAAATTCTTAATTTGGCTTGAATTAACAATTCGACTTGTCTAGGTTTCCTCTTGTTGGACACACACGCAAATTTTATCTTTTTATGTTAAAATACTCATATTCATAATTGTAGTGATGGACAGCGAAAACATTTGGATAGAACTTCCAAAGTTTAGTGAAGGATATATTAGCAGGATTAGAGCCTTTATACAAAACGGTTTTTCTAAATTGGCCGTAGGCGATGAAATGACGTGCCAATGCAAGAATTGCAAAAATAGCAAGTGGCGTCGTCCAGATATAATTTATGATCATCTCATCTGCAATGGTCCATCTCCATTGTATGTGAAATGGATTTGTGAGGTTTCTCACCCAAATTTTGGAAGGAGTGATGAAGATATAGACTGTGATGCTGGTGATTTTGGAGATAATCAAGGTGAAATGTTGCATCGTACTCGTGGAAATATGCAGAACTGTGAAGATGAGAATTCTGATGCACCAAATGCCGATGCTAAAAGATTTTATCGCCTTGTCGAAGATGGAAAGCAGCTACTATATCCTGGCTGTTCAAAATTTTCGAGATTAAGTTTTATCATCAGGCTTTATTCTTTAAAATGTATACATGGAATTACAGAGTCTGCAGTTGGGGATATACTAGATTTGATGAGAGAGGCTTTTCCACAGGCCCACATACCTTTATCTTTTAGTGCTGCGAAGAAAATCATTAAAGATTTAGGTCTTGATTACAAAAAAATACACGCATGTCCAAACGATTGCATGCTCTATTGGGCAGAAAATGAAGATTAAGATGTCTGTAACTCTTGTGGTATTTCGAGGTGGGAAGAGGAAAAGAAAGGCACCCGTGACAATGATCCAGAGAAGTTGATTCACAAATTCCCGGCAAAAGTAATGCGTTACTTTCCGCTAAAACCAAGGCTGCAAAGGCTGTTTATATGCAAGGAGTATTCACAACTTATGAGATGGCATTCTGTGGGCCGAAAAAAAGACGGAAAACTTAGACATCCAGCTGATAGCGAGACTTGGAAGGCGATGGATGCTATGTATCCTGATTTTTCATCAGAAAATAGAAATATCAGATTGGGTGTAGCCTCTGATGGATTCAATCCTTTTCGTACAATGAGTACAACTTACAGTACATGGCCAATTGTATTAGTTAACTACAACCTTCCACCTTGGTTGTGCATGAAGCCCGAAAATCTAATTCTTTCAACACTCATCTCCGGTCCAGAGTCTCCAAAGAATAAAATTGATGTATATATGCAGCCTCTAATTGAAGAATTGAAAGAATTATGGGATCTAGGCATAGAAACTTATGATGCCTTTACTGATCAAAAATTCATGTTACGTGCAAGTGTGTTGTGGACCATTAGCGATTTTCCGGGGTATGCAATGTTATCCGGTTGGAGCACAAAGGGTAAATTAGGTTGTCCTGTATGCCATTATGAGACTTCTTCAATGTACTTGAAACATAGTAAAAAAATGTGCTACATGAATCATAGAAAATTTCTGGATCTGAAACGCAAGTGGAGGTTTGATAAGAGGAGGTTTAATGGTGAAGTTGAAATAGCACAGATTCCGGGAAATTTATCAGGAACAGACATTGAAGAACTGTTGCGTGACTTTGAAAATAATTTTGGGAAGAAAAAGGATTCCCCTTTCAAAAAGAAGTCAATATTTTTCAATTTACTGTAATGACCCCAATTTTGAATTTAATTTAAATTGATAATTAAATTCATTTTTTTTTAAATTGTGGAATTAATTGAAAATCAGTATAAAGTAAAATGAAACAAGTATATAAAAGCAAAATATATAAAATAAGTATGAACAAAACAAAGTAATAAATGCAAACATATCAGCCGAGCAAACAAGCCAAAGCAAGAACATAAACAAAGCATTAAAAAAAATCCTTGTGCAAATAAACAAGTACAAGCAATAGCAACATACCTCTGTAAAAAAACAGCCCATGTCCTTGGTACAAACAACATTGTCACACCCTGTACAAAAACATATCAACCTGTATGCTTGCTTCCTCGTATATCATCTTCATTTCAATTTCGAAAATCATAAGCTAAGAAAAATCTGAAGTAAAATCCATTTCAAACCATAAACAAAACCTCAATCTTAAGCAAAGCAAGTTCCAGATCTTTCAAACTAAAGCATTTCAAAGATCTAGAAACACACGGCAGTACTTGGCAATTAATGCAAGTTTCTCTAGCCATAACTAAAAATACTTCAGCCATGCCTTAGTACAAAACAAATCAATGTTCACACTATTGTACTAGAAAATATTATCAGCCTGCACACTGTTTATATTTTTATATATATACATCAAACTCTCGTTTTAGTTCGTCCATCATAAATGAAAGAAAAAATGAATGAAGTAAACAAAACTAAAACAAAACATAACAATACAAATCAACTCAACAAAGCAGATTCAAGAAAAAAGAAGAAACTGTAGGTCATCAAAACCCAAAAGCAACTCTCTGCTTCAAAATTTTAAAAAGGTGAGTAACTTCTTGTTGAAAATTTTGCTCTAGTATAATTTTATATGTTGCTTGAATAATATCTGAAATATGTATGTTTATCTGTATGCTTACCGTTGTAATTCTGAGTATATAGAATATCAATGTTGGTTTAGCTGGAAGATAACCTGTTTGAAAATTTCAAACCCTTCAGAAAACAATATCTCAACTTCTAATTCCCCTTAAGCTTTGCTGTTCAAACAGCTGTTATTTATAATGGGAAGATCTTTAATTTAAGAATAGTTATAAGAATGATATGTGTCATGTATTATCTGAAGAAGAAAAAGAATAGAAAAATAATAATAATAAAACAGGCTTCTCTGTTTTATAACTATGAGTAAACTCATGTTTTTTTTTTTACTTGAGTTCTGCTTGAATCATTGGTTTCATATGATCATCCGGATAGTTATGAATCAACTATGCTTGTATGGTAATGGAATTATGCCTGTATATATGTATTTATGTCTATGTGTATACCGTGTGCATTTGGAATCAAGAAAGAAGGATATTGCCTCTGAAAGAAAAATAAATTTACAGTGTCTAATTTAGTTCAAAAAAAAAATCGATCTCACCTTCCTCAATCCTTTTTAGCAAGTGATATTAAAACAAAGTATGTTTAAAATCATTATAGCTTAATTTTAAAAATATTTTCAAGTAAAATAAGATTGAATATTTTCTGGAAAATAAGAAGAACAGTGAAAACTTGATGTTATCAAAAATTCCAACATGATTAAATCGTAGATTCAGGCCTGTAATCTATTGTATCTTTAAAAACTATGATTTTTAAATAAAAAATCAAGTTTTTTAGTTAAGTATTGAATGTACATTTCGACGTTGACCTGAGAATGGGTTTTTGGTTATTTCGAATGGTCGGAGGGACTATGGTGATCGGGGTTCCTATTGGAGATGGACGAGCCTACGTTGACGGTGGGAAAAATACTCGGAGACACTCACGTTTACTGTGGCGACAGCGTTGGGCAAAATTTGTTTCTAAACCTAGTTTTTACGCGTGCTAGTATCTGGGTTCGTTCGTTGTCATTGATTGACCGAGTGCCACGCGCTTTTGGGTAATGGAAGAGGGGGAGTTGAAGAAGCTGTAGCCGGAATTGTTGACCTCCTAGTGGTCGGAGCGGTGAAAATGACACCGTGACAGGTTTGAGGAGCACCAGTTCTTTTGGTTCTAGGTTTTGACTTTTTGCTCGATTCGCATTCGAGGCTGATGGTGATGGTTCGAACGATCGAAGTGCGTTCAGGAAGTGATTGCCGACCTGTTCGACGTCGTGACAACATATGGAGATGATCGGAGATGCCGTGCACGTGAACGTGCACGAGTTCTGGAGTTTAAGGAGTTGGTAGCCTGGGTTGGAGAAGAGGACACTCGAGTAATATTTGGGTTGACTCGAGTCTTAACTCGAGTGCATTCAGTTGTGCGCCGGGTTAGATCAACACTTAAACAAAATTTTGAAGAAAAAAAAATACTCACACGGGTTGGTTTGGGGGAAAACTCGAAGCACTCAGGCATTTTTCTCGGGTGTGACTCGAAGTGGGTCTCAGGTTTGATATAAAAATAGATTTTGACTTTAAAACCAGATTTAAATTTTAAATACTTTTAACCCATGTTTTAAGATAATTTTTTTGGCTTAAAATTGGATTAATAAGTGTTAATAAATTATAAATAAAAGGTTAATTAATTAATTAATTAAGATAATTAATTAAGAAGCAACTAATGAATAAAAGGTGATAAAAAGATAATTTTTAAGTTTATTTAAACTTAAAATTCATATGTTGGAAATTATGGTTTATCTTAAATTAATTTAGGATAATTTATTAACGATTAAAGATTGATAAATCAAATGATTAAAGAATAATTAATTAAAGGAAAAATTAATGTATGTGATAAATTAATTAAGGTAATTAATTTGAGGATAATTAATTAATTGAAGGTTAATTAATTGATGAAAGTTATTAAGGGATGATTTATTAATTAAGGGTTAATTAATTAACATAATTAATTAGGAATAATTAATTATTGATTAGACAATAAATTAAAATAGTCTACAATTAATTTATTATTAATTAACTAAGATTTGTAATTTATTCATAAGTAATTAACCTGGTATAAATTAATTATAATTAGATATTAATTTATCTTACTTATGAATATTTGGATTCTATTGGATGATTTGATTGTTTGATATCCCTGATATATGATGCTTTGTGATACATCCTGATATATGTTGTGATCTGTAATTTACTTATGTGTGATATATATCTGTGATCTGCGAATGAACGATAAGTGTGATAGTTAATACCGCTTATCAACTATATTTCTGTATTCTGATCTGTGATGATTGAATGATGTTGCACTGCTGTGTGAAACCCCTGGACCACACTTATACACACACCAATATGGATTTCACGAGGAAATCGATTAAGTCACAGATTTTTGAAATAGTTTTAAATTTGAATATTTGAATTCAAATGTTTTGGAAATGGATTGTGTTTAAAGTGAAAAGTTTTTGAAATAGAATTTCATAGATGAAATTTATTTTGAATAACTCGATAAAATATGAAGTTGAATAATTTGATTTGAACTTAAATTCAAGATTTGAAATTGAATTCTATGATTTAAAACTAAGGATTAAAAATGTTATACAAGTTATATATGGGTTAAACTATTTTAAATGTATTGATTTGGGGATGTGAATAGAATTCAAGAGCTTTAACTCGTGTAAATATAATTGGATTTTTCTGAAACGAAAACTGTTTGTTTTCAAATAATAAAAGCTTTCACATAAGAAATGAACGTCCAATTTGTGTTAAAAAGAATTTCAAGTTTGAAAATGAAGATAATTTCCAAGTTATGAAAACGATTTGAAAGCTATAAGTTGAATCTTGATTTAAGGATTCAACAAGTTAATCGAATTTTGAAAGCTATGAGTTAAATCTTTGATTTAAAGATTTAATGAGTTAATCCAATTGGAATGGAAATTGTTTTAAAGTCTATAAATTGATCTTTGTGAAATAAATCTTTTTTGTAATATAAAGATTTGAAATGGTAATTGGTTTAAACCATTTGAAGAAAAGTTTTGGGTTTTAAGTTGTGACTTAATTGGAATCCCAATATCCATATATTTTTAAAATACTGCGCTCACTATTCGGTTTAGCCGGGAGAGGACCTTTGTGTCATATATCCCACTCCGAATATGTGATATGTCGTTATGGATAGCATTTGAAAACCGGTGTTGAACCGGATATTTTTGAAAGCGAAAGGACAACTCGTCGAATGTCTTTGCATCGACTGGTCCCCGGTATAGAGACTCCATATGTGATGGGAAGTCCGAACGTGATTAGTGAATATCCGGATTGCAAGGACTTCTTTGTAAGTGCCTTCGGTTCTGTTCGAGCCCGGAACAGACTTGTATGGATAGTATGTCCATTACAAATTGAGATATGAAGCTGATTTCTTTCAAATATATTTCTGTTGGTGGCGGAGAATTCATTCTCTTAGCTTAACACCCTTCTCTGAGACGTACGAGCTCAGAGGTTACATAGTTGATGGTTATTAGCAATATATTTCCAATTTGGCAATGTGACATGCTGAGTGTTGCTGTGAAATGATCATTGTGTTGATCATTTGTGATAGGATCATTTGTTTGATCGTTTATCTCTGTGATCATTTCTATGATCATTTGTTGACCCAAAGCACAGCTTTTGTATAAAGCGTGGCTTTGTGGACGTGACTTCGTCGGACCTCACACCCCGAAATGGTCGAAACAGGAAAGATGCGGCAAGGTTATTGGGGGTAGCACCCTTTAGGGTATGTGCATTTCCTTCTGGATAGAAGTGGTATCATGGTATAGAGCCCAGATACTTAACTTATGTTGATATCGCAGATATATATATTACTTTGTGATTTGTTGCTGGGGCCCCGGTTAAAGGTTGTTTACAACCGGGAGATGGCATACTCGTGTCAGTAGTTACCCAGTTAGGGGTAACCCGACCTTGTGTTGGTAGAGATCCAGTTTGGTTCTCGGGGACGTCCTTCCAGAGGCGTTCTCATGTGGCAATGGGAAGTTCCTTGGCCTGACCATTTGTTGGAAATCCAAAGAAACAATACGAATCATGTACGGTTTTAGTTGTATAACCTGCCATGGAATGTGGCGGTAACCTACTATTGAACATGGTAGCTGTAGTAGGCATAAGTGCGGAATGCCTATGCTGGCTAAGATTTATATCTTTACTTTCGAAATGAATTTTGCCTACACTATGCACTAGTAATAATATCAAATGTTTCTTTTAATGCGTATCAAGCATCTTTGACTATCATAAGGAGAAATCTCCTCCGATTCTGCGTTTGCATTTTGTGTGTGCGCGGGAGGCCTTATGGTAGTCTCATTTTTAAAAGCATTGCGAATTGACTTTAAAATCTTTTGTTGATTGTTTTAAAAGACAACTGTTTTCTTTTTGTTGCTCACACCAGTCCCACGACTGATCCGGAGTTTATTGTTTTCTTTCCTAAACTCTAGGTGCTCATTATTTTCTACACGAGCAGTCTAGAGTTTGGGTTTTTCAGATAGTCAGGTTTAGTAGATTATCTAGAGTTAGTTCAGTATTTGGACCACACCAGTCTTGCTTAGCTGGGTGCATGGTTATTGGGAGTTCGAGCTATTGCTGGATTGGTTCTTGGAGATGGAGTTGCAGTTCTCGGAGTTCTCTTTTGAAGACTATCTTAGAGTTATATTGTTCCGCTGCTATTTATTGTATCATATCTCTGATGTATATTGATATCTATTGGATCATCTGTTGTATCAGATATTGTATCAAAGCTGTATATCAATGTATTATTCTTTTATTCCGCTGTGTTATTTACTTAATGTTGTTATAAGCTCCGACGAATCGGATTTGAACGGTCGAATCTATGGCATACGAATACGATTTGAAGTATGGATGTCGATTTTCGAGCAGGCAAAATTCGAGTCGTTACATTTACCGTATTGGAGCCACAATTTATTGCGACATAACCTTGATGTTATGCATATAGAGAAAAACATATGCGACAACATACTCGGTACTTTGCTAAATATTAGTGGCAAGTCAAAAGACCATTTGAATGCTCGTTTTGATTTACAGGAAATGGGCATCAGGAAGGTCCTGCATCCTGTTTTATCAAATGAAGACAAACACTTTGAGATTAGGGCTGCCATATTTGACATGACGAATAAAGAAAAAGAAATATTTTGCTCAGTACTGGAGAATGTTAGATTGCCATATGGTTGTGCAGCCAATATCAGTCGGTATGTTCACACGAAGGAAAGGAAAATCTCAGGGTACAAGACTCATGATGCTCATTTTCTACTTCACTACTTGTTGCAATTTGCTGTGAAAAAAACACTGAAGCCTGAGGTTGCATTGCCTCTGATAAGATTTGGTGCATTCTTAAGAGGTCTTTGGGGCAAAGTAATTGATTTGGAAGATGTGAAGAGGCAACAACAAGAAATTGTCGAAATTCTTTGCCAATTTGAGATGATATTTCCACCGGCTTTCTTTGACATAATGGTTCACTTGACGGTTCACTTGTGCAAGGAAGTTGAATACGGTGGACCTGTGCACGTTCGATGTATGTTTCCGATTGAGCGTTATCTAGCTAAACTCAAATCTTATGTGCGCAACAGATCTAAACCGGAGGGTTCCATCGCCGAAGGTTACTTGGAAGAAGAATGCTTGACATTCTGCTCAAGATTCTTAAGCGGTGGTGATGCAGTACCTAAATTTGAAAGTTGTCCACAAAATATGGAATATGCTATTGGTACAAGAAGAAATAAAGACGGAAAAGCTATTCATCTAAAAGAATTCTAGTGGATGGCATGTCATCGGTACATTCTATTCAATTGTGGTAACGAGGAAATAGATAATTTAAAAGAGCAAGTTTTTATGTTCTAATTTTATTCTAGGAAGTACTAAAGAATTAGAATATTTCTTTATTGATATTAATACCATCATAATTGTTATAGGGAACATAGAGCTTTAATTGATGGTCATGCAATATCGAGAAGATATAAAAGAGAGAGAGCACATTCTGAAGAATTCTGGAAATGGCTGAAGGATGAGGTTGGGAAAAAAGAGGACATTTCGAAAGAGCTAGAAGTGCTTGCAATGGGCCCTAATCGAACAGCTAGGAAATTTAGTGGATATGTTATTAATGGATACAAATTCCATACAAAATATAGAGATGCTAAGTGTAAAACACAGAATAGTGGTGTATTCTTGACTGCCTTGACCACTAGCTTTGCAAGTTCAAAAGATCAAAATCCATTGGTTGGTAATGTTAGTTACTACAAAGCAATTGAAGAAATACTAGAAATTGATTATTGGGGAGAAATTTCAGTGGTTTTATTTAAGTATTGCTGGTACCAAGAAGAGAAAGATTTGTATGGGATGACTCGAGTTAATTTTAATAGATTGTGCCAGAAATCTGATCCGTATGTTATGGCTTCACAAGTACAACAAGTATTTTATGTACAAGATCCAACTGATACGGCACTTTATAATGTTGTCAAGAAATTGCCGAGGGACTGGTGTGAAGTCGAAAATGAAAATGGAAATGAAGATGATCCAGTTTTACATGATATTCAATGTGGTAATGGAATAGGAAATCAAGTTAGTGATGTTAGGTGGTATAGAGATGACATCCCGGCAACACAAATCCTCATTCCGCCTAGCATAGAGGAAACTACCTCTTGATTTCTATGTAGCAATATCAAGTGACTTCTATTTATGTATTGGTTCTTAATTAAGGGACGAATTCTGTATCTGTTGATTTTCATAATTAATTTACTACTTTTTAATTACTTGACTACTTGTAAGTTATTCTGATTTTATGTGTTCCCTTGTTGTTTCTAGTGCTTTATATACCTGCATACACATGTACTTAATATACATGCCCATATTATTATTTCATATCTTGCTTCCAATGTAAACTCACCATTCTGTATCCATTTTGTGTAGGATGGGGGAACTCATGCAGCTCACATTTCATCACAAGGGTGCATTTCAGAAGGCACAATATGTAGGTGGAATCGATACTGTGATAAAGAGGGTTGATCCTGACTACTTCTCGTACACAGTGCTCATGGAGTTTGTGAAGGATGACCTTCAATACACCGAAATAGGAGGAATTTATATGAGAAATGGTGAGAAGGGTGGGTGGAAGTTAGTGACGAATGATGCGGACCTCTCCGAATTAGTCAAAGGAGTTAACAGTGGTGGCAACTTGGATTTTTATATTGACAACGTTGTCGATACTGCAATTGAGCCACTAAAGCAAATGCCCGCATGTAATCATGCGGCCAAGGCAAAATTTGGTTACAGGTATATATAAATGGATAGTTAATATCATTTACAGATTGTGATATTTTGATATAGCAAAAAAAATTATTGTGATATTTTGATTATAACATTTAAAGATTATGATTATAATATCATTGTATTGTTGCAGCTACAAAACCAGTGAAACGACAGTATGTGACGGCTCATCAACTACAACAGAACCAAAAAAACAAGAGTTAGCTGAAGTCAACAGTCCTCGGAAGTCAGCACGGCTGAATAGCAATGCAACTGTGAATCTAAAGTAAGGTGAGGTGAACAGTTCTCGGCAGTCGACACGGCTGAATAATCCAGAACCCAGCGATGCAACCGTGAATCTAAAGTTAGCTGAGGTGAGGAGTCCTCGGAAGTCGGCACGGCTGAATAATCCAGAACCCAACAATGCAACCAAGAATCTAAAGTTAGCTGAGGTGAGGAGTCCTCGGAAGTCGACACGGCTGAATAATCCAGAACCCAACAATGCAACCGTGAATCTAAAGTTAGCTGATAAGGTAAATCCTCAGAAGATGACACAGGAAAAAAACCAAAAATCAGCGATTCAACAGTGAATCTGAACTCAGCAAGTGTTAAGAGGAAGTTGGAATCACGTTTACCAACATCAGAAGAAGAAGATATGGATGAAAATGGCATGCAGGTTTGAAGAATTGTTATTATGATGATCTTATTGTAATTTGAATATTTTGTACCACTCTTGCAGCATACTTACTATGATGTTCCTGTTTATTATATACTTGCAGGATGTTCATCCACCACCTCCAAATGAGTATTCTACACCTCCACTATCTCTAAAAGATTATGAAGTACAGAGAACTGCTAAGTTGATGATGAACCTAAAAGATTATGAAGTACATAGAGCTGTTAATGTGATGAGGAACAACGAAGTTCTTGCTTCTCTAGGTGTGTCTGCAATTTCAGCTGAACTGAGAAATGCAAACCAAAAAAAAGATAACGGAGAAGAAAAGATGCAAGAGGATGTGGATAGTGATCAGGAATATAATCTGGACCATGAGGAGCATAATGAAGATGATACTTCACAAAGTCCAAGAAAGGTGTGTGATAGCTACATATCTTATTTTTTCTGCTTATGAAGATAATAACTATAAAATCCAATCTTATTTCCTACTTATATATACAATTTAGAGAACTAAAAAAGTTGAGAAGCCCAAGCCTGTTAGTGGACCACAAACTTGTTTAGCTAGTGGTATCGCAAAGGAAAAGGAAAAGTTGAGAAGCACAAGCCCAAGCCCAAGCCTGGTAGTAAGTTCAACTGAGAAGGATGTTGAAGGAAAAGGAACAATGGCTGATTATTTGGCTCTGCGGGAACGACAAAAGAAAAATGCTGCAAAAGCTAGTGCAAGTGGTATGGCAAATAAGTATGTTGCAGAGAATGTCTTGCCAGACATTGAAAATGAAGAAGTTGAAGCAGGTACTGAATTGATGTGATAATAATATTTAATATTACAGTAGGATTAATATTTAAGTACCGAATTTACATTATGATTTATGTTATTATTTGACGGGACTTTTCATTTTAATTAAAGGTGAAGTTCCTAAAAGACTCAGTGGTCACACAAAGATGTTTAATGTTTATACAAGGGCGAATGACAAAAGAGTTGTAATTATGATGAACCAGTGGTTCCAACCTATTTCAGATGATGACAAAGTAATATCTGAACTGAGCAACTTTTTAGGAACATTGAAATGGTCTGTGCCACTTACGTATAAATCTTGGTCGGATGTTCCTGAAAAGTTGAAGAAATCTCTATGGGATTATGTTAAGGTAATCTATTATTAACTATAATGTTGCTGAATTTTACTTTATTAAGTAATATTGATCTATTAACTATAATGTAGCTGGATTTTGATTTATTTATTCTTTTTTATCTTTGATTTATATTTAAGCAACGGTATATTATTCCGGATGAATGTGAAAACTGGGTGTTGAAGTCTATTCGTGACTGTTGGAGGGGGTACAAGAGTCGCATAAAAACAGCTCATTATAAAGCTTATAAGACTGATGAGGAGAGGCTAGAAAACAAGCCGGACAACATCCCAGTGGAGGATTTTAAAGTGCTCTTGAGGTATCGGGCAGATGATGAGATTCAGGTATACGTACATATTATTTATTTCGCAAGATAAACGAGTATTTTTTTTGTGAGATACACGAGTACTTTGTTTATTATGTATTTTTCAGCAAAAAGCCCTGAAAAATTCTGTTAGTCGTAAGTCGTATCAAGACACACACACCGCTGGTCCAAAGTCGTTCGCCCAGCTTCGTCATAAGATGGTATGTGATACTTTACATTTTTGATTGAAGAGAGTGTATGCTAAACTATCTATTGAACTTGTATCAGGAGACACCATCCGATGCAGCACTTTTTCTTAAAAGTCGTAAGAGAACAGATGGACGTGAGTACGCGTCTAATCCTCAAGTAATGAATCACAAACTTGTAAGTAATAATTCTGTTTTGTAACAAATTTGTTCTGTTTTGCACATGCTGCATATTGTTCATGTCTTGCTCATGTGCATGCATGCTCATGTCCTTGAAACACTTGTTGAACTTGAGTTTCACAAACGTACTAATGGCATAGATGTTTGCTTTGGAAATTGTAATTGAGTATATTGTGAGATTAAGAATTTTGATCCCTTGGCCATTTTTTTCCTTTTCAAGTCGAATGAAGAGGACTTGCTTTTGCGTTTGGCTAGAAATGACACAAAAACTGGAAACAAGGAAATGAATTTGGTTAAAGGGATTACTGACTTGGTTTATATAAAAATATATGTCTATAGTAATACACATATGTGCATAAATAAAATGAATGGCCGTTTGAAGCCTCAGAATCCAGATGACGAAGCCGTAGCTGGTTGTCGACGGATTTGTTTTCCAGTTTTCACTAGTATATATGTTACAAATTGTTTTCTAATTACATGCACATAAACAAATTGTTTTCCAAAATTTGGCTTTCTCTGCATTTGCTGTACACAATCCATATGTAAGCATTTGCTGCATTCTCTACATTTACTGTAGGGTAATTTTGATGTGGCTTTATTTTGTAGGACTTAGTTCAAAAGGCAATGGCTGGTGGAGAAGGAGGAAATACTGTTGAAATAGTAATTTCGAATGGAAAATCACAGGGTCATCCTTTGCTTATAGGGAGGCGTGCAACGTGTGCAAAACAATCAACCGAGGCTCTAACAAATGCTTACGTACATGACTTAGGGCAAAGGCTTGTCGAAGAAATGGAAGCACAGCTAGAATCCAAGGTAAATAAGAAGGTACAAGAGAATTTGGCTAGGGTGCTTAAGAAATTAGGTGATGCCAACCCGGAGATGAACATCAATGTAGAGGATCTAACTTCCACAATCATGTCCAGTGAGACTGATAATCTGACTGGAGGCACCAGCTCTTAAGTCTCATTTATGAATTGTTATGTGTACCGGATATTTTTGGGGTATCTTTGTATTATTTTTGGGTAACTGGATATTTTGGGGTAACTGACTTGAATTGTGTTGTGTACTGCTGTATGAATTGTTATCTGTATTGTGTATTATGATGTGTATTATGCAAGTGTTTTATGTGATATTGTACTGTGTATTATGCAAGTGTTCTATGTGATATTGTACTGTTCTATGTGCTCTTACTGTCTCTTCAGTATAGTGTTGCAGTAGCTTCAGTATAGTGTTGCAGTAGCTTCAGAATAGTGTTGTAGTAGCTTCAGAATAGTGTTGCAGTAGCTTCATAATAGTGTTGCCACCGGGTAATAAATGTTGCTTAAAATAATGTTGCAATAGTCATTCAAGGTGTTGCCATAGGGATGGACCCAGTTGGGTCGTGGGCCCCACATTGTGGGCCCCACAACTTCAGAAAGTTAATATCTATAGCAACATTTTTGGAATGTTGCTACAGATACCTATGGGTGTTGCCATAGACCCAAATAGGGTTCTATTGCAACAATATTACATATGTTGCCTTAGATTGTCAAAATATTGCCTTTGAGGTCTAAGGCAACGGCAAAAATTGCATCACCCTAAAAGTGTTGCCGTAGACCTATGGCAACATTTTTTGGGTCTGAGCCAACATTTTTTTTGTGTTGCAGAAGGCCGTTTATGGCGTAGTGACGTCTTCGAATGTGAATTTTAGTGAATTGATTTGGTTTCCAAATTTAATCGACTCTTGATTATTTCCTCGATTTGTTGCTATCATTTATTAGCAATTTGATGACATTTTCTTCGGGATTTTTGTGAACATGCCTTTTGATGAATTCGGTATCGATTTCTTTGGATTCTATTCACGTCTTCGTATGTGAATTCTTGTGATTGATTGTTTCTACAATCACTTTTATGCTTTGTCACTTTAAAAATATAAAGGTTTTCTATACTAGTAGTAAATATCAAAACCCTTTTTCCAAACGATTTCAAAACTATTTTCAATAACAAAGCTCTTTTCTTAAACCGTTTTCCAATCTACTAGTATATACAAACCTTTACCTCACTCGTATGAGAAATCTAATTAAACGACTTAGTAAAACGAGTGGTATGAAACGCTTGCGTTCACTTCGTCGATTAATTCTTGGACTTATCCGATTGAACCTTTTGTGACAATTTTCTAGTGAAGATTTACAGTTTGTTCGTAAATATTTAAGTTAAGCAAGTGGTTATGAGACATGAAGCTAAACTTTTATATTTACTAGCTTAATGTAATTGACACTTCTCGTTGATCATGACGATCATTTTATGATTTAGACTAGCAATTGTGCGATGTCTCTTTGTTGCGAGGTTAGGCTAGACACCACTTGTGTGATTCCATTCACACATACCTTTTTGCTTTTTGGTTAGCCTAGACACCATTTGTGTGATTCCATTCACACATATCTTTTTTCTTTCTAGTTAGGCTAGACACCACTTGTGTGATTCCATTCACACATACCTTTTTGCTTTTTGGTTAGCCTAGACACCATTTGTGTGTTTCCACTCACACATATCTTTTTACATTCTGATTAGGCTAGACACCACTTGTGTGATTCCATTCACACATACCTTTTTGCTTTTTGGTTAGCCTAGACACCATTTGTGTGATTCCACTCACACATATCTTTTTACTTTCTGGTTAGGCTAGACACCACTTGTGTGATTCCATTCACACGTACCTTTTTGCTTTTTGGTTAGCCTGGACACCATTTGTGTGATTCCACTCACACATATCTTTTTACTTTCTGGTTAGGCTAGACACCACTTGTGTGATTCCACTCACACATATCTTTTTGCTTTTTGGTTAGCCTAGAAACAATTTGTGTGATTCCACTCACACATATCTTTTTGCTTTCTGGTTAGGCTAGACACCACTTGTGTGATTCCATTCACACATACCTTTTTGCTTTTTGGTTAGCCTAGACACCATTTGTGTGATTCCACTCACACATACCTTTTTTCTTTTTGGTTAGCTACCCTATGATAGCGTCTCGCTTTGCGTTACACGTGTTGGTGAGTTTTCATGCTCACGTGTGGGTGAGTTTCCATGCTCCCGTTCTCGCTTTGCGTTACACGTGTTGGTGAGTTTTCATGCTCACGTGTAAGTGAGTTTTCATGCTTCCGTTCTCGCTTTGCACTACACGTGTTGGTGAGTTTTCATGCTCACGTGTAGGTGAGTTTTCATGCTCCCGTTCTCGCTTTGCGTTACACGTGTTGGTGAGTTTCATGCTCGCGTGTAGGTGAGTTTTCATACTCCCATTTGAGTTTTCATACTCCCATTTGAGTTTCCATACTCTCATTTTGTGATTTCTGGATTTCTTATGTGGTCTTCTGGAACATGTGCTTCACCAATTTTCATGATTTCTATTGATAGGTTTTATCAATTTTTGTGCATTGGTGAATTCATGTGTCATTAACTTGTTATGAATACAAGTTTAGGGTAAGATACCCCTTTCTATCTTTGAGAAGATCCTTGTGACATTTTTTATGAATGAAAATTCACTGGTACTATGTTTTAATGCCAATTATTTTGATGAGATTTTGACGTATAAAAATTACTGTCGCTTTGACTTCAGTAACCGTTAATTTTAAAATGGATTTTCAAGCGGTTATTCCGCGATGCTTATTTTATTGTCCGTTTTTACGGTATTTTGAGAAGTGCAATTTCCTTGTCGAAATTGCTACTGACGTTGCTGTTTTAATCACGAGTTTTAAAAAAATTTGTTATTTTTAAAAAAATTTCAAAATATAAATTAAAATTGTTTTCAGAAGTTTTGCACTTTGCGCTTTCAAAAGGATGAGGAAGCGATTTAAACGTTTCAGAAAAATCGAGGACTATGACCCCTTTCTTTTACTGATTCGCTTAATTCCGGACTTGTCCGTTTGAGAATGTGAAATGTTATTTATTTAAAATACACAATTTTACACTTTCAAGGAAACGATGAAGTGAATTAAACGACTTAGTAAAACTCGTGGTTATGGGACATGTGCGTTTGCTATTTCGGTTAATCCCAGACTCATTAATTGAAATATTAGTGATTTCTGATTATCGTTTTTGATAATCAGATATTTGTTGTTTCTAATTATCGTTTGTGATAATTAGATATTTGAGATTTAATTATCGTTTGTGATAATTAAATATTTACGATTTAAGATTTGATTATCAGTTGTGATAATTAAATATTAGTTGATTTGTGATTTCTGATTATCGTTTTTGATAATAAGATATTTGTTGTTTCTAATTATCGTCTGTGATAATTAGATATTTGAGATTTAATTATCGTTTGTGATAATTAAATATTTACGATTTAAGATTTGATTATCAGTTGTGATAATTAAATATTCGTTGATTTGTGATTTCTGATCATCGTTTTTGATAATCAGATATTTGTTGTTTCTGATTATCGCTTGTGATAATTAGATATTTGAGATTTGATTATCGATTTTGATAATCGAATATTTGTTGATTTGATTATCCTTGTTGATAATCGAATATTTGTTGATTTGATTATCGTTTCTGATAATCGAATATCTGTTGATTTGATTATCGTTTTTGATAATCGAATATTTGTGATTTGAGATTTCTGAATTATCTATTGATAATTAAATTTTGTAGAGAATTTGTGAATTTCTTTTATGAAATTAAAAGATTTCTTTGGTGTTTATATTGTACTACGCCGGTGTACCGACTCAATTTTCTACTATTCATGACGTTTTCCACGTCATCCAATTACGGAAATGCCTTAGGGATTTTCGATTTTTATTTTTGAGCAACTATCTATTCACATCATTGCTTCGGGGGTGTAGCACCTTCGAACTAAAGACGTTTTTCTTGCGGAAGTTCAATGGTTCTCAAATCCTAAGGATTGCACTTAGGAATCCAGAGAATTCATCGAGCAAATACGTTCAGGCTTTCTCTTTCATGCTCTATATGGTGAACTTCCTATTTCAAATTTTGTCATTTTGTGATGATATGCTCTTATGGTTGTTACCCTTTTGTCCATTTATTCATTATGTTTGCGGGGACGCAATTTCTTTATGGAGGGGATTCTGTAACAACCCTGTACTTCGCATCAATTAATAATCGACATTTAAACGATTAATATTGTTGCAAATTGCCAATTGAAGTTTTTAAATTGAATTAAAATTCTTTTATAAAGCGTTAAAAAGATTGATGGGCTTTGAAAAATTAAATAGTGGTCCATTTTTTTTATTTGGGCCGTGATAATTTGCTAAGCAAATAACCCATCACTTTTTTTCTTCTTCCATCATTCAGTTTCATTCGTAACCCTAAAAACGAAATCACGAAAAGAATAAAAATGGTGGTCGTTCCTTTTCTTCCTCTTCAACATTTAGGGCTTCGCGTGAACTGGGTCGCCGCTTCATCCCGATTGCTTTGGTGTTCGTGGCTACCCCAGTTCTCGATCGAGTTCAAGCTCTGGCTTCGCTCGATTGCTGGTGTGCTCGGCTTCTTCTAAATTCGTCGACAAGGTGAGCAACACTCACATCTATTTCATTCTTCAGTCGTTTGATTTTTTTTGTCTCGATATCGTTGATTTTTGACTCGGTATTGATATCTGACTTAGTTTGATTTCTTGTTTTTGATAGTTTGGTTATCACGACACTGTTTAATTTTTGTTCGTCTGGAATTCCTTGAATTTGCCAAGTACTTTTGATTCGATGTTTGATTAATTTTCATTGCTTGAATATACGATGTTGATTTTGATTATGGCTTGATTTGTCGACTCACGGCTTCGGCTCCAATCATCCTGACTCGTTCAATTTTGATTAAAAATATGGCTTTGAATTATTCACTTTGAGATGAAGGTTGACTTGTTCATACGACTATGACGATTTCTCAGTGACTTCGGTTACTTTTCTGACTTGATCGTCACAGCTTTGAAATTACTACCTGCATATGTGACTAGTTTGCTTTGTGCGTGTTGACTTTTGCATGACCACGGTTTTGATTTTAATTTGAAAATGTTTCTTTGAATTCTCTCTTGCTTCTAGCTTAAAGTCTTGATAGCATTTTGGTCATTGTTTAGACTTGATAGAGTCTGCACTGTGTATGTCGACATTGCATAAGCTCGAGCTCTATAGCATTGCTTTGTTCAGTTCATACTTGTAGTCTTTGTGTTCATGTTGTCTGGTCTCCACTGTACACTGGTAGTTCAATTGAGCTTTGAGCATGTGAGCACTTCATATTAGCACTTGTGTATGGCCTTACTTCTGGACTGATGCTTGATTCTTTGCCTTTATGGTGTCCACTTGCATACTGATTTGCTTCTTTGAAGTGTGCAGTCTTTTGGTTGTGTACTCAGTTGAGCTTTCATTATAGCCTGGTCTGGATTTGGTTTGTAGTTTGCATTGTTGCAGTTGCTTTGATCTGATGTTTGTGGTTAGTTGTTGTGCACTTGAGCCTTTTGTGTACTTGACATATGTTCACTGTGTATTGACATACTTGTAGTTTTGAAGCTTTATTCTTGGTGTTGCTGGTGTACTTGGGTCAGTGGCATTGATATCTTTAGCTTGTAGTTGCACGCTGCTGCTATTTGTTGCACTTGTGTACTTTATATATTGTGCAGCCACACGGATTTGAGTTTTTGGGTACATTATCACTATAGTGGCAAGGCAGTGCACGCAAGCGTGAACTGCAGCCACACGGTATGGTTTTTATGATATTAAATTTTGTTTTGATTTATTGATCTTTAGCATATTCCATATGTTGTAGTGGCGAGGCAGTGCACGCGTGCGTGTACTGCAACCCTACTCAAATTAACATTTTAATTGATAATTCAATGGTTTGAACTGTTTTGTTTATTCAATTCAATATTTTGATTTGGTTTAATTTGCTGATTTGTTGTTTAACACTGTTACATGTTATATTTATCGTTATCCGATTTCTTTATTTAAGGATCGGATAGATGAGATTTATTGTGACTGTCGTCTATTCATTATTTAATTATTATTGCTTCTGTGCACTAATAACTGAGTTTGAATTAGACTGACCCGTGTATTATTTTCTTTTGAATTTAATACTCGGGTCAGACCAAGTATGGTTGTAGATATCTTACTTTGGGTTGCTGCTTGAGCTATAGAGTCACTTCATATCTTTCGGAGTAGTCGTCTCAAAGCATAGGTTGATATGTATTCATGTATATTAGTCGATAATGTACTTGTATATATAACTTCCTGAGTCGACTGTTGTAGTTGTATCATATGTACCGTGTCAAATGTATTGTAACTGACATAAGTTATTGTATACATGAGACTTTCTGTTTTATCTGTGTTCCGCATTTATATTATCTGTGTTATTATTTTATATTATGTCCTAAACTATTATGAACCATCGTAGTTCGTTTTATACTGGAATTAGGGTATGTCGATGGGAGTAGTTAAATCCGAGATGAAAAATGAAAGAATATATATATATATACCACTCCTATCGAGATAACCAAAACTAGTGTAAGGCCTTACTACTGATGGCCGCTCCTCAGCAGCCTCATTCTCCGCGCTAGTTGACAGCATTACACCGTAGTGTTCTTGGCTAGCGTGGGTATAGAGGTGGGGCGTTACATAACATTCCGGACCCAAAAATCCAACTAACGACGTTATATTTAAATATAAAATCGTTAAATATGCGGGTTGTTGCAGATCTCCCCTCCTTACAAAATTGCGTCCCCGCAATTCCTAGAGACGATATTTCTAACAACTACATATATACAATATTCAAAAGAAAAGGAAATAAGTTTGAGACGAAAAGATATTCTCACCCTTCACAAGCTAAGATAGAAAACCCGGATAAGATCGCTCGATAAACTCTCTGGTTTCCCAAGTACAGTCATTGGGATTAGCGGACCATTGAACCTTAACGAGCGACACGTCCTTGTTCCGAAGGTGTCACTCCTCCGTGTCAAGTACGCGAATAGGCTGTTGTACAATAGATAAGTTCGGTGAGATCTCAAGCTCTTGCAAATCAGGAGAAGTTATGACAGAATCCGACTCCCGAAGACACTTCCGAAGCTGCGAGACGTGAAACACGTCATGAAAACCAGGTAAATGAGCTGGAAGTGAAACTCTATAAGCCACAGGGCCAATACGTTCAGTAATAGAAAATGGTCCTATATAACGAGGAGCCAATTTTTCAGTCGTACTGAAGCGCATAACCCCTTTCAAAGGAGAAACACGAATAAAAACATGATCGCCAATTGAGAACTCGAGAGGCTTCCTACGGTTGTCCGCGTAGGATTTCTGGCGACTCTGTGCCTCTTTCATTCTCAACCGGATAAGATCAATCTTCTTGGAAGAATCACGAACAAAATCTGGACCAAGAATAAGCTTCTCCCCAGATTCCAACCAACAAGAAGGTGATCGACATGGCCTTCCATATAAGGCTCCGAAAGGAGCCATACCGATACTAGATTGAAAACTATTATTGTAGGAGAATTCCATAAGAGGTAGGTGATCCTCCCAAGTTCCATGAAATCAAAAATACAAATACGGAGAAGATCTTCTAAGATACAATTCACCCATTCAGTCTGTCCGTCAGACTGCGGATGATAAGCTATATTAAAATTAAGCTTTGTCCCCAAAGCTTGCTGAAGACTCTTCCAAAAATGACTTGTGAATAAAGTATCATGGTCACTCACAATAGAACTAGGAACACCATGAAGTCTCACGATTTCCTTGACATATAACTTAGCCAAATGCGAAGCAGTCCTATTAGACTTAATAGGAACAAAATGAGCAGACTTAGTGAGGCGATCAACAATAACCCAAATACTAGAATGGCCTGATCTCGAACGAGGTAGGTCGTCAATGAAATCCATAGATATCTGATCCCATTTCCACAACGGAATCTCAAGAGGTTGAAGAAGACCAGAAGGACGCTGATGCTCGGCCTTAAAACGCTGACAAGTTATGCAATTACTCACATAACCCGCCACATCGCGCTTCATGCTTTCCCAATAATAAAGACGACGCATATCGGCATACATCTTGCTACTACCGGGATGAATAGTATACTTAGAACTGTGACATTCATCAAGAATGTCATGCCTAAGTGCAAAATCAGAAGGCACAAAAAGACGGTTCTTCTTACGAAGACACCCATGAGAATCAATGCTAAAATCCCACAATGCCTCATCAGAAGATCCAGACTCACAAAGCTGAATAAAATGCAAAAATCAGGATCACGCCGTTGGGCATCGGCAATACGATCCAACAAAATAGGTTAAGCTCCCAAACTAAATAATAGAATAGGAGAATCAGAAGATGAACCTCGATCACGAATTTCATAAAAAGATAGAGTCTCAAGAACATCCCATTCAGCAAGCATCATGGAAACAACAGCCGAATGTTTGCGACTAAGCGCATCAGCAACACGATTACCCTTTCTAGGGGTATACTGGATATTAAAGTCATAGGAAGCAAGAAACTCGAGCCAACGTTATTGTCTCATATTGAGTTCCTTTTGAGTAAACAAATACTTCAAGGATTTTTGATCGGTATAGAGAATGAAGCGCTCGCCCAATAAATAGTGTCGCCAAATCTTCAAAGCGAAGACAATGGCGGCTAACTCAAGATCATGAGTGGCATAGCGAACTTCATTCGGACGCAGTTGCGTAGAAGCATAAGCAACTACCCGATCCTTCTGCATAAGAACAGCACTGAGACCACTACCACAAGCATCGGTGTAGACAACAAGATCATGATTCCCCTCGGGAACCACAAGAATAGGAGCATTAGTGAGAAGTTCCTTCAATGTCTGAAAGGAAGCTTCACACTTGTCAGACCAAATAAAACGAATGCCTTTCCGAGTAAGGCAGGTGAGAGGATGCACCACACAGGAAAAATCCTTAATGAACCGATGGTAATAACCCGCCAATCCAAGGAAACTATGAATCTCATGCACATTCTCAGGCCTCTTCCAATTCTGAATGGCTTCGATCTTTGAGGGATCGACAGAAATGCAATCGGAAGATACAACATGGCCTAAGAGCTTAACCTTATTCTCCCAAAAGTGGCACTTGGAGAATTTGGCTTTAAGCTGATGATGACGGAGAGTACTCAAGACAATACTCAAGTGATTAGCATGCTCGACTTCAGACTTAGAATAAATAAGGATATCATCAATGAACACAAGGAAGAACTTATCAAGATATTACCGGAATACTCGATTCATTAGATCTACAAAGAAAGAAGGAGCGTTCGTCAAACCGAACGGCATAACGAGCCACTCAAAAGAACCATATCGAGTGCGGAAAGCTGTAAGAGGTATCCTATCCTCCGCGACTCGTAATTGATGAAAACCTGTGGCAAGGTCGAGCTGAGAAAATACCTTAGCACCACTCAATAAATCAAACATATCATCGATCCTGGGCAATGGATACCTATTCCTGATGGTCAACTCGTTAAGTTTGCGATAGTCAATGCAAAGCCTAAGAGTTCCATCAGACTTCTTCATGAAGACGACCGCGGATCCCCAGGGAGAAAAACTGGACTGAATCAACTGCTTGGACTCAAGCTCTAAAAGCTGCTTCTTGAGTTCTCATTTTCCTTTGTAGACATCCTCGTAGGAGGGCGACTAACTGGCTGCGCGCCTGGAATGAGATCAATGCGGAACTCAATTGCCCTCTTGGGTGGCAAACCCGATACAGGCTCAAAAATATTAGAAAAGTCACAAGCAATGGGAATACGAGATATATCATCATCATCTCGCGAGTCAAGAGAATATAAAGCCATCTCGGAATTATCCACATCCCGAAGAACAAGTGATAGCTGAGTAGGCAAATCCGGATGTCGAAGATATATAATTCTCTCCGAACAAATAATCCTGGCATCATATCTCACTAGCCAGTCCATACCCAAAATCATATCAAATCCCAGACAAGAAGTAACGTGCAGATTCGCACAAAAAGAAAAGCCACATAAAACAATCTCAACATCATCACAAAGTAAGCTAAGGGTCGCGGATCCCCGAATAGGATTCGCAATCCTTAAAGAAGTAACCAAACAAGAAACATCCAAAGATAAATCATCGACGAGCTTCTTCGATACGAAAGAATGTGAAGCACCCGTATCGAAAAGAACTCGAATACTATGATCATGAAATAAAATAGACCCTTCAAAAATAGATGGAGATAAACCTTTGGGTCGAGAAGGACGTTCAGAAGCCTTGGCAGCACTAAGCTTGCTAGGCTTGGCACCAGCCGGAATAGTAGGGCAAGCTGAAACATGATGACCTTCCTTCTGGCAATAGCGGCAGAAGAGAGGCTTAGGACAAGCTCGAATAATATGATCAGGAGAACCACAATTGAAACACTTCCGAACGAAAGGTGTTCCAACAGACTGAGGCTAAGAACTAGAACCACCAGTCTTCTTCTTCTTAGAAGGAAAAGGCCTGGACTTCTGAAATGGAATCTGTGACGCCCCACCTCTATACCCACGCTAGCCAAGAACACTACGATGTAGTGCTGTCAACCAGCATGGAGAATAAGGCTGTTGAGGGGCGACCATCCACGTAACTTCTTTGTGCGAGCACCGTTATGTCAAATAGTATAGCATGCATTTCATTTAAGGAGGAAGTCCGGCATACCGATACAAACTCAAAGCTATCACACGGTGGCTATAAATAATCTTCGGAAACAAACATAGAAATAAGCATAACACAATCAGTCACAGACATCCATATCACAAAGGCGGAAGAAGATATGGATATATAACTAACACATGAAAGTGTACATCAGAGTAGTGGTCAAAAAGATCCACAATAAAACAAAAGAATAGCAACACGTGCTATACAAAAGAATACAACTATGAGTCTATATCTCAAGTGTATACAACAAAAACTGCTAATCTAAATAGTTAGCCAAAAGTCAGAGTAGCAAACCCTGGGGAGAAGTCAAGCTGAAGCACTTGTAACATTTCGGTCTGACCTGAGTATTATTTAAGAAAACAATAAACGGACCAGTCTAGCTATAAATATCAGATGACATGGTATAAAATAAAAGATATGGCATAAAAATAAAATATCCATACTAACATACTACTATAAGTATGCAAATGATGATCAACAGAAGATCAATCAATAAGAGATAAATCGATATCACAAGAATCTTCTCAAAGATCCAAAGAGGGCATCATACCCTAAACTTGTACTCATAACAAGTCAATAACATAAATTCCAGAAATCAACACAAGAAATCCAAAAATCACAGAAAAAGGGAAAGAGGCCTATCACATGACGATCCGAAGACCATGGGGAGCTACCCCATATGCGTGAGTCGAAATCACACTGATGGGGTCTAGACTAACCAAAAATCAAAAAGGTATGTGTGAGTGAAATCACACAAATGGTGTCTAGTCTAACCTCGCAAACAAAAACGTATGTGTGAGTGAAATCACACAAGTGGTGTCTAGACTAACCAAGAAGGTAAAAAGGTATGTGTGAATGAAATCACACAAGTGGTGTCTAGTCTAACCAAGCAAACAAGAGACATCGCACAATTGCTAGTCTAAATCATAAGAATGATCGTCATGATCAACGAGAAGTGTCAATTACACTAAGCTAGTAAATATAAAAGTTTAGTTTCATGTCCCATAACCACTTGCTTAACTTAATATTTACGAACAAACTGTAGATCTTCACTAGAAAATTGTCACAAAAAGGTTCAATCGAACAAGTCCAAGAGTTAACCGACGAAGCAAACGCAAGCGTTTCATACCACTTGTTTTACTAAGCCGTTTAATTCAATTTCTCATACGAGTGAGGTAAAGGTTTGTATATACTAGTAGATTGGAAAATGGTTTAAGAAAAGAGCTTTGTTATTGAAAATAGAGTTGAAATCATTTTGTTGAAAGAGTTTTGATATTTACTACTAGTATTGAAACCTTCATATTTTAAAGTGACAAATCATAGAAGTGATTGTAGAAACAATCAATCATAAAAATTCACATACGAAGACGTGAATAAAATCCAAAGAAACCGATAAAGAATCCATCGAAATAGATATTCAAAAATCCATAAAATCGACCGAGAAGCCCAAGATAGTTTGTCTCGAAGAATGGTCAACTCAGCATCTCAACAAAGCAAGTTCTATTGATAAGAGGCCGAGCGACCTAAAATGGGTTCGCGACCTAACACTCAAGCGACCTAAAGAAAATAAGGGGCCGAGCGACCTATAAGAAGCAGCGACCTAAATAGAATCGAGGTCTAACGACCTACGGGTTAGGTCATGCGAGTTAAGGAGGTCAACGACCTAACAGAGACACGCGACCTAATTAAGGAACGCGACCTAGCGACCTAAGCAGGAAACGCGACCTTTAAGGGACAAGTGACTTAAGTGGGGAAACAACATAAAGGAAAAAGGTCCAACGAGTTAAAGCCCAACGACCTAACAAGAATAAGGCCCAACGACCTAGTGGTTTACGCGACCTAGTGGGCGAACAGGTCGAGCGACCTAAGAGGTTTGCGAGTTATCGGTTTAATAAGGCCGAGCGACCTAATGAAGGAACAAGGCCGAACGACCTATAGGGCTCGCGACCTACGACCTAAAAGGCTAAACGACCTCACGACTCAAGGGTATGACGACCTAAAAGTATAAAGGTCATGCGACCTATCTGTTTAAGAGGCGAGCGAACTAAGTGTTATGACCTAAGAGTCGAACGTCTAGCGTGGAAGCGACCTAAAAACCATAGGACCTGACGACCTAAGGTCATGCGACCTAGCGGCCTAAAGAGTTACGACCTAAAGTCGAACGACTTAGCGACCTAAAGAGTTATGACCTAAAGTCAAACGACTTAGCGACCTAAAGAGTTACGACCTAAATTCGAACGACTTAGCGACCTAAAAAGTTACGACCTAAAGTCGAACGACTTAGCGACCTAAAACCCAACGACCTAATTCCGAGGCGAACGACCTAACACGTGCTAACGGGTTTTAAGGCCAGAAACGAGCTATTTGAAGGCCGAGACTTTTCCACGCGAACGACCTAGCATTGGCAGAACGACCTAAGTGCAAAATTTTACCGAAAACACTAAAAATTGGAGTTTTTCGCCAATCCAAACCAAATCCAAATGTACATGCTAAAGCGATGGGGAATCATTCCCAACAGTCCAATATAGTTATAGACTAGAATTGTGAGATAAAAATCTCACCTTTTCACTAAAATGGATGAAGATGAAGCTTGAAATGCTATGCAAGGATCAACCACTAGCTTGAATCAATGTCTTCACTTGAGTTATGGAGTTGATGTTGGATTAGCAATGAAGACTTAGCTTTTGGAGTTTTAATTTCTCTTTCTACTCATCATTAATGCAAAAGCTTGAGTTGGTAGGAATTTATGAAGAGTGAAGAGAAGGAGGGGGTTGGGCTTGATTTATAATGGCTAAGCTAACCCAAAGTCCGAAGCGGGAAAAATTAGTGAAATTCCACTAACTCCAAACCTATCAATGTTTATACTTAAAAAGTTGTAAACGACATTTCGAACTCAATGGAAGTGGTCTCGAGTCCTAATTTAACCGTTTGCAAAAAGTAGCTTTTCGGACCCTTATCCGATTAACGATAAAATATTTAAATATAAAATCGACAAATATGCGGGTTGTTACAGACTCCCATCCTTAAAGAAATAGCGTCCTCGCCATATATAAGATGGATACAAAAAGTAACAACCATAAAAGCATATTAACACAAAAGAAATTTGAAATAGGAAGTTCACCATAAAGAGATCTGGTGAAACTTCAATTTCTTCCACAACACCTGGCTCAAGAATAGAATCAGAATCTCGAAAGCATCTCCATAATTGAGAAACGTAAAACACGTCATATAATAGCAGAAAATTGAGCCGGTAATAAAAGGCGATAAGCCATGGAATCCATACGTACGGTGATAGGAAATGGCCCAATATACTGAGGCGCTAATTTTCCCGATCGACTGAAACGTACAACACCCATCATAGGTGAAACATGAATAAATTCTGGATCTAAAACCAGCTTCTCACCGGCCTCAAGCCAACAAGAAGTAGATCGGCATGGCCTTCCCTAGAGTGTCTCGAAAGATGTCATACCAATACTAGATTGGAAGCTATTATTGTAGGAAAATTCAACAAGAGGAATATGATCTTCCCAACTTCGACCGACATCAAGCACACAAGCTCGAAGGAGATCTTCAAGAGTTTGATTCACATGCCCGGTTTGTCCATCGGACTGGGATGATAAGCGGTGATAAAATCTCGAAGACTTTTCCAAAGTCCACTAGTAAACAGTGGATCCCGATTGCTAACAATAGAAGTAGGAACTCCATGAATTTAACAACTCCTTTAACAAAGAGTTTGGCCCAAAGAGGAACGATTCGGTTAAACCAAACGGGAATAAAATGGGCTGATTTAGTAAGTCTATCTACTATAACCCATAAGTTACGATGACCCGAATGAGAACGGGAAAGGCCATCTATAAAATCCATGGAGATTTGGTCCCACTTCCAAATTGGAATTTCTAAAGGTTGCAATAACCCATCAGGCTTTTGGTGTTCGGCCTTGACAAGTTGGCAAGTCATGCAACACTTAACAAAGTTAGCGATAACAAATTTCATTCACTCCCAATAATAAAGTCGCTTCATATTTGCGTACATTTTACTACTACTGGGATGAATGATAATTTTAGAACGATGAGAATCTTCTAAAATATTTTTACGAAGATCACTAATAATTGGTATGATAAGTTTACCAAATTTTCAAATGCCGCTACAAGAATCAATATCAAAGTCTTTCAAACCTTCAATATCAATTTTTCATCCCTACAACTTTGGCTAAGAAGAGCCAACTCGGGATTTAGCCCATTTTGAGCTTTAAGAATGCAGTCTAAAAGAGAATGATGAGCCTAAATCGGATACGCACTCTCGAATCTCACAAGTGGATATAATCTCGAGATCGTTCCATTCGGATATCATCATAGAAACAACTGCTTGTTGTTTACGACTAAGAGCATCGGCGACACAATTACCCTTACCGGGGTATAAAGAGTATCAAGATCATAAGGTGTAAGGAACTCTAGCCAACGAAGTTGACCCAAATTAAGTTCCTTATGAGAAAATAGATATCCCAATGATTTATTATCGAGGTAGAGAACAAATTTCTCCATCAAAGATGATGATGCCAAATATTGAAAGCAAAATCAATAGCCGCGAGCACCAGATCATAAGTGGCATACATAGTCTCGATCGGTTTTAAAGATTTAGAAGCAAAAGTGATTGCACGTTCTCTTTCGTAAGAGAACGACATCCAAACCAATACAATAAGCATTGGTACTAAAGTTAAAGTCTTGGTTCCCTTCGGGAATCACAAGAATAAGAATATTGAAAAGAAGGAATTTAATCTTCTTTCCCAAAAAGCTAAAACTTTAAAAATCACAATTACCTTCATAGAAAAATTTATATTTTACAAGTCAATTTATTATGTCTGATTGTCTCATCAAAGCGTTTAGGAAATCCCTATCGATAGCGTTGGTCAAGTGCATCGACCAGAATTCTTAAAACACTAAATGAGCAATACAACACAAAATTATCTTTTTATAGGAATTTAAAATATCTTCTTAAAAAGATTTGCAAAATTTTAAATTTCTATTCTCATCCAAAATTAATAAATACAAGATTGAAATTATTGAGATATTCATAGAATACTCGATTTATAAAAGGGATAAAATAGATTGGATAAACTGAATGACACAATATGTCATTCATATGAATCATAACGAGTGCGGAATGCGGTATGTGGAAGGCTAACCTCCGCAACTCGTAGCGATTGAAATTCGGTGGCAAGGTCAAACTGGAAAGACCTTAACACCACTCAAAAAGGTTGCTTAGGTGATAATCCTAAGACAAACTCAAAAATACCGGAAAATTCTCAACCGATAAGAATGAGAGAGATATCTCTTTACTCAACATGTGAGCTAAAAGAGCAAAATGATGCCATCGATTTGAAATCGAAATCACAAAGGAAAAATATGAATCTGCTTAACAGATCGAAAATGAATAGTCCTTTCGGAAAAATTGGATATGGGCTTTGCAATAAGCCAATCCTTTCACGCAACTCAATTCCAAAACCTAAGCAATGCATAATATGCAAATTGGTTCGGAAAGAAAAATCACATGAAATAATTTCGATATCAATAAAAAGCAAGTAGAGTGTTGCAGATCCACTGATCCGGATTCGCAATCCTCAAAGAAGTCATCAAACCCAAAACAAAAGAAAGAGAGTCAACAAGTTCTTTTGATGTAAAAATGATGAGACGAACCCATATCAAAAAGAACTCGAATCGGATAATCGAAAACAAATGAAATCAAGGATTAAATAAGAAGTACCTTGACCTAGAGGAGTTTCGTTAGAAGCTTTTAGCTTTCCTTCTCTTTTGCTAGGTCGTATGGGACATGCAGACAAGTAATGGCCCGAGCCTTTGCAATAGAGGCAATAGAGAGGTTCCAGGCACTTAATTATGTAATGGTCTGTGGAACCACAATTGTAACATCGTTTAATACTAGAGGTAGGTGGCTTGGCTACCGAAATTTCTGGTTCCATCCTCTTCTTGCTTAGAAGTATGGGGCAGACAAAAATATGATGACTGGAATCTTCGCAATAACGACAAAAGAGTGGTTCCAGGCACTCCTTCGCATAGTGGTCCCTAGAACCACAATTGTAGCATCGTCCATGATGAAGGATTGGAGTCTTTACTACAAAAGCAGGTTACTTCACCATCTTATCGGGATAAGGGCTTTTGAACTTAATATGCCTCTTCTTGGACATCCCAATATCACTATCAATTCCTTTATCAGCCTCTTCTTCTTGTAGAGTGATATCTACAAGTTGGTCGAAAGGAACTTCTAGTTTCAAAGGTAAGATCTTTGTGGGATTCTTACTCAAAGCACAGATAAACCTTTGATTCTGAGCAAGATCCGAAAGTTGTTGGGTAGACATGAATACGTCATCCAGAGAAGGACTACTGGATTGACCAGCGCTAGGACTGCCAGAACTAACCATCTCTTCTTCCTTCAAGAAAGAAAGGAAGAAGAAGGAAAAGATTATTCTCAGAATGAATATCAAGCAATATTGATAGATAGAACAAGGAATCGCAAAAGAAATTAGGATGAATCGGTACAAAGACTCGAATAATCCTAAGGTAGGACTTCTAAGATGGACTTATGACGATGATCCTTGTTAAGTTATTCTACATTGTTTCGAAGTTTGGCTCCGATACCAACTGTGACGCCCCACCTCTATACCCACGCTAGCCAAGAACACTACGATGTAGTGCTGTCAACTAGCACGGAAAATAAGGCTGTTGAGGAGCGACCATCCATGTAACTTCTTTATGCGAGCACCGTTATGTCAGATAGTATAGCATGCATTTCATTTAAGAAGGAAGTCCGACATACCGATACAAACTCAAAGCTATCACACGGTGGCTATAAATAATCTTCGGAAACAAACATAGAAATAAGCATAACACAATTAGTCACAAACATCCATATCACAAAGGCGGAAGAAGATATGGATATATAACTAACACATGAAAGTGTACATCAGAGTAGTGGTCAAAAAGATCCACAATAATACAAAAGAATAGCAACACGTGCTATACAAAAGAATACAACTATGAGTCTATATCTCAAGTGTATACAAAAAAACTGCTAATCTAAATAGTTAGCCAAAAGTCAGAGTAGCAAACCCCGGGGAGAAGTCAAGCTGAAACACCTGTAACATCTTGGTCTGACCCGAGTATTATTTAAGAAAAACAATAAACGGATCAGTCTAGCTATAAATATCAGATAACATGGTATAAAATAAAAGATGTGGCATAAACATAAAATATCCATACTAACATACTACTATAAGTATGCAAATGATGATCAACAGAAGATCAATCAATAAGAGATAAATCGATATCACAAGAATCTTCTAAAAGATCCAAAGAGGGCATCATACCCTAAACTTGTACTCATAACAAGTCAATAACATAAATTCCAGAAATCAACACAAGAAATCCCGAAATCACAGAAAAAGGGAAAGAGGTCTATCACATGACGGTCCGAAGACCATGGGGAGCTACCCCATATGTGTGAGTCGAAATCACACAGATGAGGTCTAGACTAACCAAAAATCAAAAAGGTATGTGTGAGTGAAATCACACAAGTGGTGTCTAGTCTAATCTCGCAAACAAAAACGTATGTGTGAGTGAAATTACACAAGTGGTGTCTAGAATAACCAAGAAGGTAAAAAGGTATGTGTGAATGAAATCACACAAGTGGTGTCTAGTCTAACCAAGCAAACAAGAGACATCGCACAATTGCTAGTCTAAATCATAAGAATGATCGTCATGATCGACGAGAAGTGTCAATTACATTAAGCTAGTAAATATAAAATTTTAGCTTCATGTCCCATAACCACTTGCTTAACTCGAATATTTACGAACAAACTGTAGATATTCACTAGAAAATTGTCACAAAAAGGTTCAATCGAACAAGTACAAGAGTTAACCGACGAAGCAAACGCAAGCGTTTCATACCACTTGTTTTAGTAAGCCGTTTAATTCAATTTCTCATACGAGTGAGGTAAAGGTTTGTATATACTAGTAGATTGGAAAATGGTTTAAGAAAAGAGCTTTGTTATTGAAAATAGAGTTGAAATCATTTTGTTGAAAGAGTTTTGATATTTACTACTAGTATTGAAACCTTCATATTTTAAAGTGACAAATCATAGAAGTGATTGTAGAAAAAATCAATCATAAAAATTCACATACGAAGACGTGAATAAAATCCAAAGAATGCATAAAGAATCCATCGAAATAGATATTCAAAAATCCATAAAATCGACCGAGAAGCCCAAGATAGTTTGTCTCGAAGAATGGTCAACTCAGCATCTCAATAAAGCAAGTTCTATTGATAAGGGGCCGAGCGACCTAAAATGGGTTCGCGACCGAACACTCAAGCGACCTAAAGAAAATAAGGGGCCGAGCGACCTATAAGAAGCAACGACCTAAATAGAATCGAGGTCCAACGACCTACGGGTTAGGTCATGCGAGTTAAGGAGGTCAACGACCTAACAGAGACACGCGACCTAATTAAGGAACGCGACCTAGCGACCTAAGCAGGAAACGCGACCTATAAGGGACAAGCAACTTAAGTGGGGAAACGACATAAAGGAAAAACGTCCAACGAGTTAAAGCCCAACGACCTAACAAGAATAAGGCCCAACGACCTAGTGGTTTACGCGACCTAGTGGGCGAACAGGTCGAGCGACCTAAGAGGTTTGCGAGTTATCGGTTTAATAAGGCCGAGCGACCTAATGAAGGAACAAGGCCGAACGACCTATAGGGCTCGCGACCTATGACCTAAAAGGCTAAACGACCTAATGACTCATGGGCCGACGACCTAAAAGTATAAAGGTCATGCGACCTATTGGTTTAAGAGGCGAGCGACCTAAGTGTTACGACCTAAGAGTCGAACAACTTAGCATGGAAGCGACCTAAAAGCCATAGGACCTAACGACCTAAGGTCATACGACCTAGCGGCCTAAAGAGTTACGACCTAAAGTCGAACGACTTAGCGACCTAAAGAGTTACGACCTAAAGTCGAACGACTTAGCGACCTAAAACCCAACGACCTAATTCCGAGGCGAACGACCTAACACGTGCTAATGGGTTTTAAGGCCAGAACGAGCTATTTGAAGGCCGAGACTTTTCCACGCGAACGAGCTAGCATTGGCAGAACGACCTAAGTGCAGAATTTTACCAAAAACACTAAAAATTGGAGTTTTTCGCCAATCCAATCCAAACCAAATGCAAATGTACATGCTAAAGTGATGGGGAATCATTCCCAACAGTCCAATATAGTTATAGACTAGAATTGTGAGATAAAAATCTCACCTTTTCACTAAAATGGATGAAGATGAAGCTTGAAATGCTATGCAAGGATCAACCACTAGCTTGAATCAATGTCTTTACTTGAGTTTTGGAGTTGATGTTGGATTAGAAATGAAGACTTAGCTTTTGGAGTTTTAATTTCTCTTTCCACTCACCATTAATGCAAAAGCTTGAGTTGGTAGGAATTTATGAAGAGTGAAGAGAAGGAGGGGGTTGGGCTTGAGTTATAATGGCTATGCTAACCCAAAGTCCAAAGCGGGAAAAGTTAGTGAAATTCCACTAACTCCAAACCTATCAATGTTTATACTTAAAAAGTTGTAAACGACATTTCGAACTCAATGGAAGTGGTCTCGAGTCCTAATTTAACCGTTTGCAAAAAGTAGCTTTTCGGACCAAAATCCGATTAACGATAAAATATTTAAATAAAATATTTAAATATAAAAACGACAAATATGCGGGTTGTTACAGAATCGGCCTCTTGTTGGGGTTCTTGGAACATCAACATCACTATCACACTCCTTTTCAACGGTCTCGAAATGAAGTGCCGAATCAACCAACTCCTCAAAAGAAAGTTTAAGCTGGAGCAACAAAGACTTCTTAAGATATTTCTTAAGACCAGAAACAAACTTCAAATTCTTCTTATAAGAAGTGCTAATGAATTCAAGACCATACTTAGATAAAGCCTCGAATGATGCAATATACTCAGAAACAGTAGATTTCCCTTGCTTCAACTCAAGGAAGCGACGGGTCAATAAAACTTTTTCAGATTCAGGAACGAACTTAAGTTCAAATCGCTCCCGAAACTGAGTCCAAGAAAGAGTAGACCCATCCATCTCGGCTATAAGAAGCTCATACCAATCAAGGGCACCCTCTTGTAATAAGCTAGAAGTTACAAGAACTCTATCATGGTCAGAAAGATCCATACGAGAAAAGATACGCTCGCATGTGCGAAACCAAGCTTGGACTTCAAGAACGGATTCGGAGCCTTTAAACGACTTTCCTCCAAGATGAACAAAATCACTGCACTGGCATGCAAAGACAGACTTACGAGGTGGAGAAACTCGAGGAGGAACTGGAGGCTGAGTGCTCCTAGACAACTCCATAAACTGATCAGCAGACATATAAACGCCATCCGGCTGTGAGCCACTGGATTGCCCAGCATCCGAACGTCGTCCTCTGCCTCTTCCAGCCATACGCTGAAAGTAAGGTAAGAAAAAGATTATGCACAAGGTAGATATTGCAATATGGAATACTACGGAATAGAAATGCATTCCTAGACCTATTCCCAAACTCTATCTAACCTTGATGGAATAAAGAGACACGATGATTCAAAGATCTTTATCACTTATCACACTATGATGTATCTTAATATGTGCTGTATTCTGTGTTTATGATACTTTGTTCTGAACTCAGCTTTGATACCACGTTGTGACGCCCCACCTCTATACCCACGCTAGCCAAGGACACTACAGGGTAATGCCGTCAACTAACACGGAGAATAAGGCTGGTTAGGAGCGACCATCCATAGCCTTGCTCTAACTATCTATTGAATACATCGACAATAAACATACCAAGCAGGTCGACATACCCAATGAATACTTAAAACAAAACCATAGGTGGTTGAAGGATCTATCAGAATAGAATATAACAACTCAAATGTAATATACATCACAGAACAGTAGATCATCATATACACATATACAGATACATAACGGAGTTTACAAAATAATACATGTCAAGTGGTATAGCAAACCACAATATACAGACGAGTCAAAAGAATACATATGTCAGAGTGACAACAGAAAGGACTACACAAAAAACTTTAACAGAAAGGAACAAGCTGAATAGTCCATGCGGAAGCAAAATAGGCTAAGTCCAAAGGCACCTAACCTGAAACATCTCGGTCTGACCCGAGTATAAAATACACGGGTCAGTCTAGCTAAACAAACCAGTTAGATAAACCGAACAATGATAAACCTGCAAGGTTACAAGGCATAACAAATATCTCTAAAGGAGATAACACAATCATCTAACAAAAGATGAATCATATGATAACAAGCCTCATATCATCGGCAACATATAGAAACAAAGGGTAAGAATATCCCAAAGCAAGCCAAAAGGCAATAACAAATACCAATAATGTATACAAGTTCCACAAGGTAAGCGCTACACATCATGCGGCTCAAAAAGACCAACACCGAAGGGCAATACCTAGGGAATATACATATGAATGAAACATCAGAAAATTGCTCGAGCTCAGTACTGTACAAACAAGGATCCATGAGCCCGAAGACTAACCCAATATCACCCATGCGGCTCATAACGACCAACATCGGAAGCATACTAAAGGGCAACCCAATATCACCCATGCGGCTCATAACGACCAACATTGGAAGCTATACTAAAGGGCAACAAACCCGTAGCCCGAAGGCACATACCCGAAGGCAACAAACCGTTGTGGTGAAGGTCGAAGACCCAGTACTGGACACCACTAACTGGAGGAATGTGTCATAACTCTCAAAAAGGAATTCGAAAAGTGGTAACGTGAGTCCCATAACCACTCGTTCGCACTAAACGGTTTACTATCTGTTAGTTAATTTCACACTCAAAGCAGTACAAAGTTCACCTTGTTTCATCGGTAAACCAGACCAAAAGGTCAAAACGATCAATCAAATAGGTCGGGGATTAATCGGCAAGACAAACACATGGATTCATGGTCCGTGTTTTACCTAACCATTTAATCTCCCTTCCACTCCGCTCGAAGTGCGAAATTGTGTATGTGCATTTTAAATAGAACTTATAAATCGGAGAAGGAAACTTTTAATACGATTTAGAGGGATTATTTATGAAAACCCGTGAATGATGTTAAAATAAGTTATCAAAGCCAAAAGATGCAATGACAACCACCAAAAACCAACTCGAATCGACAAAATTTGGAAAACCAATCAAAATGAGCATAAATAGGCAAAACAACAAAATAGGAGCAGGTCGGTCGACCGAACTACAGGGCTCGGTCGGCTGGCCAGATGCAGAAAATAAAAAAAAGCTCGGGATAGCAGGTCGGTCGACCGGCTACAGGGCTCGGTCGGCCGAACTGTAAATTTCTGCAGTTCTTTCCCTTTCTCATCGAAATGCAAACTCTTCCAAAACGCGGTCGTTCGAGCAATGGACCTAAGGAGCCTTAGCCAATTGATACCCCAGCTTCATTAGCTCCCCGATTCGCCACCAAAAACATGTTCAAACATCAAAGTTAGGATCTTTAAAGAATTGAACCCAAACACTAAAAATTTGGATATTCTCCAATTCCATCCAAACCAAAAGCAAGTGCATATGAACAAGTGCTAGGAACTTATACCCAACATCAATGAAATCAAGAGAAGTAGATGTGAGTTCAAAACTCACCTTCTTACACCCAAACAAAGATATATATATAAGCATAGATGTGAGATAAAAATATCACATTTTATCTCAAAACAAAGAAGAAGAAGCTCAATAACAAGGAGAAGACCAATCAAACTCTACTTCAACCCAACAAGCTTCAATCTAAGATCAAAACAAGTGTTTCCTAAGTTAGGTTTAGGAAATTTTCTGAAATTGAAGAAGAAAGAGTTGGAGAAGAATACGAGAAGGCTTACCAATGGCTTCTTTCGATTTTGGAGCAAGAATTTGGAGTTTGCAAATGGAACTAGGGCTTGAAATTTCTATTTCCTCTTCCCTTCCACCATTTTCAGCTTTAGCTTAAGAAATGAAAATGAAATGAAGATGAATGAAGAGAAGGGGCTGAGTTAGAGTATTAGCTAAGCTAGTGGGCTGAACCCAAACCCAAAACCCAATAGAAAAAGGGTCAAAATTTCACAAACTCCAAACATATCAAAGATTATACTCAAACAGATCGCAAACGCCATTTTGGAACCAATGGAGGTAGTTTCGAGCTCCAATTCGGCCGTTTGCAAAAAGTAACATTTCGGACCTAAAAATCCGACTAACGACGTTATATTTAGATAAAACATTTAAATATAAAATCGTTAAATATGCGGGTTGTTACAGGTTTTGAGAGTATTTTCGAAAAGAAGGTTTTGGCTTTTTGGAAAAGATAAAAGAAAGGTTTTACTTAGTTTTGCAAGAGATACTTTCAATGGTTTCAAAAGGGGTACTTTCAAAAGTTAAATGTTTTCATCAACTCTCATTTGAATAAAGTATATATATATATATATATATATAACATGGCAAGGTAATTTTGAGTAAAGAATAAGAGATTATATATTTTTCTTGTTTAGGTTTGATTTAGAGATCTTGAATCTTTAGGAAAATGTTTTCAAGGAAAATTTTGGGAAGATATACCTAAGTAAAATGACTCATATATTAGATATTAGATGGGACTGATACAGGGTCGAACCTTGTACATTAGCTAATAGCTCTAGCTAATTTAGCCCAAAATTCCAATGTGTAGGCTTTGTCACATATAAGACTAAAATTATGGATATACAAAGAAATGAATATATTTTCGCATACAGATAGGCTATTAGTGAGCCTACAAAACCATTAGGATCAGGTGACCATGGGAGATGATAAGGACAGACTGTCCAGAGGAGAATATTTAACAGATAGTTAAGGACATGTGGTCCAAAAGAAGAGAGACGCCTAACAGATGTTAGATAAATTTTAATGTTGTCTGGTAGGCCCGAGTCAGCCAAAGGTTAAAAGTTAGCCAAACAAAACATTTGTCCATGAACATATAGTTTATGTTATTACCTGATATAACATTATATATGTTTACATAATGATGCTTTATAGATATTTTGACTAGTTTTGGTTTTAGGAAAAGAATTGCAAAAAGATATGTTTAGAAGGGATGTTAGTGAGTGGAAACCCATTTCGCAAAGCGGCATAGTCTCAGTTAATATAAATTAACAGAGACGAACGGTATTTTTCACACCAAGCTTTAAGATTGACTCGAAGTTTTTTCCCCTTAAACTCTAGGGTGCTCAAAATTGATTTGAGTAGGCTGAGGGTTGAAGTTTTTAAGTTTTTGAGATTTTGGCGAATAAGCTTTCAGAGACGATCGGGTGGCTGGTAGATAACTATTTTGAAATTCAGATTATTCTGTTTATTGTTTTCCACAGTGTATATTAAGACAGCTATGTCTATATTGCTTTGATCATCCAAGCGGGTATCGTCATATGTCGCTCTTGGCGTGTTGTTGTAAATTATACTTGATCATTTCCTTGGATATGTTTTGGGTATTTTGGAACTTGGATATGATTCTGTTTGAAATGTAATCACTATATTTATTGTTATATGGAAATCTATGATTTGTTTATATTCAAGTGCTTTAAATGTTATGGATACCATTAGCATTGCCGTATTTTGTCACTAAAAGTTAATACTATGGATGACTGCAGCATTTGTAGCTCTTAGCTTTTGGCCTCTAGATATAGGTTGGTACACTTTCTCAGTATGATAAACCAGGTTTAGGATTCTCCTCATGTTTGATACTTCAACACAAGGGCTTTTCCTTTATTTTTGCATTGTTCTTGCTCCAATCTCTGTTGATGCGATTCACTAATTTGATTGCTTATGAGATCTATCATAGATCTTAGATCTACTAATTGATTAGTAAGATCCAAGATTTCCTTTAGCATGCAGGGCTCTACTATCGATAAAGCAACATTTGATAGAGTTCTATTTATGTCTTAGGGGTAATACTATAATTTATTGTAAATTATTAGCTCTACAATCAATTCTTGCTCGTAATAAAAGGTGTTTTCTTCCTGTTATATACTTATGATTATATGTTATAAATAATTAAATGTAACGACCCGTAATTTAGTCACTTTTTAATTTCAATTTTTGATATATTTTTAAATAATTAATTAATAAATCTTATATTATAAATAAAACTCGTTTAAATAATAACTAGAGATAGGGAAATGATTTTCAAATTTTGTTTATGAAAATAATTAGTTCAAAGGAAAATTGTAAATCTGACCTAAAATCGTTTCCCGAATTTCTATGTTTTCGGTGTCTAAAAATTATTGGAAATATTTTGTGCATTATAGTTTAAATGTATACATATTTACAAATATTATAATTATGGATAAGGTAACTAATATGGTGAGGATATATTTACTAAAGTAAACATAAGACGACGTGACATCTTTTCAAAATAATTTAAATATAAATAAAGTAAGAATTATATGTCACATTATATGGCATCATGGTATAAGGAAATGTTAGATTTTGTGGACAATATGGGGCTTTCATGGGTGGCGTGTGCTATAAGGCATTAAGGAGGGAAGTGATGACATGCACAAAAAGTAATGGAGGGTATGCAAGGAAGGTCTAATTTAGTTATTCCACTCTTTATGAAAACAATTCTCTCATTTTTTTCTTCTCATTTTATCATTTCATTTTATTACTTTTCTAAAACTTCATCTCGTTCTTTAAGCTTTTGAAAAACTTATTGATGGCTTCCTAGTATTTATATTCAAAAATCCATTCTTTTTCACTTCTTTCTTAAGCAAAAATACTAAAGCTTGTTTCCTTCTCCTCTACACATCCTTATTAACCAAAATAAGACCCATACTCCCTCAAACCCACCATGGTCGAACCCCTATAGCCCATCGTTGAACTCATCTAGCCTATCTAGGCTCTAAAAATACAAACTTCAAAGAAGAAAAATAAAGACCGAGTTTTTAAGGCGCACCAGTAGATCGACTTGGTTTAGTTGCAATTTAGTGAGCAAAATCTCACCTTTATAACTAAAATTTTAAACTTCTTATAGTGATAGAAATAAATATTGTTTTCTTATGTTGATATGTGTGTAAAGTGTTAGATTTGTTGGCTTGGTGACTACTTTAAAAGTTGACATATTGGTGCAGTAAAGTAACTTGAAACATAATCGGTAAGGTTTAAGTAAATAATATTTGGATGCTCTATACATGTTGTTTAGTGTTATTTTCCTTTGTATGTACGCTCACAATTATGATATGTGATGTTTGATTGAATAAGTGACACATAGAAGTGTTAATGCAAGTGTCCGTATAGAGATTATCGCTATATCAACAATTTGAAAAATGTTGTCCGCTTTGAAATATCATGATTAAATCTTTTGCATAGGTTTTGTAACACCCATATCTTAGTAATATTATTTAGGATATTTAATTAGTTAAATAAAAAAAAATAATGTAAGATGATTAATGGATTGAGATTTGTGATTAATAGGGGTAGCTGTGCCATGTTAATGAGTAACTCAAAATGAGATAACATGAAACAAAATAGATAAAGGGTTAGGAAATAAGCAGGGCAGAATAAGAACAAGGCAAATCCTTACACACTAAACCTAAACCCTTTAGCCATGTTTTGTCTCATTCATTCTTATTTGCAAAACTAAAATTTAGAGGTCGACCATCATTTTAGAGAACAAGAGGAAGAAAAAGCTAAGGAAGAAGATTAATCAAATCAAAAGCTATTCAAATCTCAAATCCTTAATCTCAAGCTAAGGTGAATAATTACTACATCTTCTTTTCTTATGTTTTTTGGTTTTATGAATGAATTCGAAGTGTTTTGCATGATAATGCCATGTTTTGGAGTGATTAAAAGTTTATATATGCTTGTTGATGAAATATGATTGTTCACATGAATTTTATAATATGTCTGATGTAAAAACCCTAGTAAATGACATCCAAACACCTTGTGATTTTAGATTTAAATCAGAAATGATATTTTAGAGATGGGTTTCAATTTTCATAATTTTCTGAAATATTGTGGATTTTATATAAATTTTCTAATGTAGAACATGATTTTTTGGGTTTTAAATTATTTACGGCTAAATAATTAATTATTTGGGTCTGTTATATATATTAAAAACTTACTAAAACCGATTTTTCTAGAATTTTTGTAGAATTCCTAAGAATTTTAAATATAAAATTATTTAAAGTATGGGACTTAAATGTTTTAAGTATTTATAAAAGGAGATGGGTATTTTCCAAAATAAAATTTGTTGTTTATTTCTGAAATATTAGCAACATTTTTGAAAAATAAATTTAGCGATCAATGAAAATTTGGCAAACATAACATGTTAGTTGAAAAGTATTTCTCTTTTAAGTTAAAAACAAAGTTTGCATGATTTGAGTAGGATGTGGGTTGAGGTTTTCAGGTTTTTGGTAGGATGACAGATAAAGCTACCGTAGATGAGCAGGAGGCTGATAGATGGCTATTTAGGAGTTTTAGTTCTATTTTGTTGTTTTTAATTTCGCTGTGTGTATTAAGTCATCCAAGGAGGCATCATCATAGTCGCTGTTGGCGTATTTTGTAATAATTATATTTGGTCGCTGTTCGGGAAACGTTTTAGGATTCAGTAATTTGAATATGGAAATATTTTTTGAAATGTAGTGGAAAATGTTGTTTTGAAATTTATAATTTGTTTCGTATTCAAGTGCTTCTGATATTATGCATACTATTAACATAGCTATATTTAATCACCAGAAGTTAACACTATAGAGGATTGCAACATCTATAGTGCTTAGCTTTGGGCCTCTGGATAAGGATGTTACAACTTGGTTTTAGAGCATAGGTTTATGAAATACTTTAACTCAAATTGATTTTTGAAAATATAATCTTAAGGAATCGGAGTTATGATCAGGGTATGGGATAACGCTATAGTAACATATATTTTCTATACATAAGTATATGTTATATTTCTATTCTCATATCTCTCTTAGGCTATTCTTTGTATCTCATGACGCTTAAATACAGATATGGATGCAAGAAGAGGCAGAGTTAACCCAAAAGGGGACAACACCACCACAAATGGAAATGGATGACCTAATATAAGGAGGACCCAAGGTCAGGCTCAAGCTTAAAATGTTGGTCCCACAAGTGGATATGGGATATATGTATCTGTTTTTCGTATACATGATGCAAGCTAGAATTACTGCTGGAGTTGTTGGAAGAAATGCTAGAGGAGGAGTTCAGGAAGCTTCGGTGGTCAACCACTATGTAAAATTGAGCTGAGATTATGCTAAGCTTGGAGGGAAGCCGTTTATTGGAACCAAAGATGCCATAGAAGTAGAAAACTGGTTGTTGCACTACGAAAGGATTTTTGCTGAATTGGGGCTCAATCATGAGCAGCAGAAGAGGCTTACTTCGAGACAGCTTCAAGGAGCCTCACTATTTTGATGAAATAATGCGACGGCTAGTGTGGATGCACTATGCCATAGATGGCCTATTGCAACGAAAATACAAGATGTTGCTAGCTACAATGTAACGATAGCTATGCTGATTTTTGTCTATTACAACATTACCTTCAAGATGTTAGCATAGATATCAACACTATGTTGTAGCAGCTATAGACTTATAAAAATATTATAAAAAATGAGTGCGGGCTGGAAAAAAGCGGGCTGAAATAATTTTTAAAGCGAGAAGCAAAAACAAAGCGGCAAAAATTAACAAAATATTGAAGGCTTTCACTCAAACACCTAACAAAATACGTACACCGCCGCTCAACCTCTCAAACACTCAGCCACTCTACAATTTCAATTAGGGCTGAAAGATCTAAGTTTACAAGCTTAATTGGGGTTCAATTACGGCAAGTTCGAGTTCAAGTTCAATTAGGGTTTCGATTGAACCGAGATTTACAAGCTTTTGGATCGATTTCGGGTCGTCTCTCCCACATAGTATTCCAGAGATTTCAAGTTTGATTTCTCGCGTTTTGAGGCTTGGAGATCTAATACTAATACTTCGATGAAAAGACTATGTCGTTGCTCTATTCTAAAATTCTAGGGTTCTTGAAGAAGACTTCACGACTATCTTGGTTTTTAGTGCTGATATGTTGTAAACGCCGAGAACTGAAGCCGTAATATGATAAGCTCTGCCTTTGCCTGAAGCCGCTCTTGATTTTGGATCTAGAATTTGGACACATTTTTGCTGGAGCTCGCCCCCGAATTGCGATTGGAAACTATGTCAAGATGTTGACCGTCGTGCCGTATCCAAGTCATTGTTGGAGCGATGTGCGCTACTGTGTAGTGATGTTTATCTGTGTGGTTTGTTTGTGATGCAAGTTGATGTGGACAAAGGTGATTCCTCATTTAAAGACAAAAAAGGTGATGATATTTGAACTTAGTAGTTGTTGTTATACGTCTAGTATACCAAAACAGAGAATAATTAATTATAAACTTGTCGCACAAGTATATAACTCAGATTTCCACTACACTAGAATTCGATAGTAATTATTATATCAATATGAATGTTGTAAATAAATTACAACAACAGCGTTATACTATTTTGAATAAATAGTATAACTAGAATAACGGATAGAATATAGAATAATGTATATAAATATACAATCAGACTAGAATTCTAACCGGATTATGTCTGAGGCTCGTCATAACGATTTCCTTAAAAAATTTATTTCAAAATTCTCTCAAGATAAAACAGACGTATTCTGCTCGAAATTGTAATGAGTATATCACTCTGTGATTTAGAGTATGGTAGAAGAAAAGAAGAAGAAGATTCGATCTGAAAAATGAGTTAGGAAAGTGACTAGTTTTCCTTCTTATTTATAGTTGGTCCGTATCTCTTCTGAACGGTCGTGTCTGCACCCGTTCGCTCAAACAGTCGCGTCCGTACCACTTCGTACAGTCGCACCCGCTCATGCCACATCCATTCACCCGCGTCTGCTTCAGTCGGGTCGCACCCGCCTGTGTTCGCGCCTATTCAACCCGCGTCCGCTTCCGAACAGATCCGCATCTGTTCGTATGGCCTGCACCTGTCAGAAAGCCCGGTCCAGTTTGCAGTAAAAATACGAGTATCATATTAGACCCAAACCCAAAGCCGAGCTCGGTCGGACGGCGGCGCGCGTGTGGTGGAGATGCATGATCTCCCTCCTCACAACGAAGCATACATTTGGGAGCCCCACGCCCCCAACCTTCTCAAGAGAAAGCCATATATAAACCGATATAGCTTCAATAATTTGGCGATGTGAGACTTTGTATATTTCATTCATGTAATTTGTTAAGGAATTCCAACAGTTGTTTCATGATTTGATCGAATAATTGTTTTGACAATGTTTACTTTGTTGATTGAAGTTGTGGGAGATGTAGTGCGGTTAATCCAATTAATTAAAATGAGTGATGTTGTTGGGTTTACATAGAGTCTATGGAGATAAATAACAGGGGTAAGGGAGTAATTTTTGGGAGTACAGAACAATATTTTGGGAAAGGGTTGGTACAGCCTCTGCTTGGGATTAATCTTCATATTTATATATTGTAGCTATACTTACATTGTAATTAGGAATAAACCCTTATTAACCCAATTACATGAACTTTCAGAAATGAGTGAATCCTCATTTTGTATGTAATCCTATATTTTAAATTATCAACTTTTATTGTGATCTATTGAAGAAAAAAGATGTATAAGAAAGAAGTTTGATTGCTTTTACCGATCACTTATAAATATATCTTCACAATTAGAAGACTGTGGTTATTGCGTGATTTGATTATATTATATGCACTGAAACCTCAGTACTCATAAAAAAAGTGTTTAACAATTATAAGTCATAATCATTCACCAATGTAAATATTTTGTATTTCTATTTAGCTTAAGCACTTACGCAAGAGCTAAACAAGCACAACTACAAATATTTATGTAACTGGCTGCCACGATGTTCATTTGTTGCTGTAATGTTCACTCAACTTTACACAAGAATGCACATTTACCAATTACTCCAGATGATTTGTAACAAATTTTGACGTAGCGGATTAATCAAAACAAACTTCAATTGATGAAATGTAGCAATCGATGATTTGAAATTACTGCAATGCCCAAATTCGTTGATCCGAAGATACCGAATTTTAGCTATCTCTAACACGTTGATCCGAAGATTCCGTGAAAGAGATCTACGATTCTTGAACGTTGATCTTGACACACAAGATTCCGTGAATCGGCTTCACAAACGAAGATTCGAGCGCACTCGAATGACGTAGGTGGAGATAGGAGATCACACTCGACTACCAATTAGAAGAAAGCACAAAGCAATCTAAAAGAAATTTTATTCAATATTCCACCTCTTACAAATGACACGACTTGCCTATTTATAGGCTTACAACTCATTACAAGACTTATAAAAAAAAAAAAAAAATTACAACACCATATGCATACGACTTAAGACTAAACAGTAAAACGACTCAACACAAGTTCGTGACTTAAAAACGACTCAAAAATAAGTCGTTCACGACTTATTGAATCATCAGCGACTTAATGGAGCTTCAGCACCTAAGAGAATGGCAACGACTTATGGAAACCAGTAGCGACTTATGAATAAGTCGATCGCGACTCATGGAATTGGGGAAAGGTTGTCTCGTGTCTCGGTGATATGGATTTAGGGTTTTCAGCGACCCACTGGAGAAGCATAGTTCGTTCACGACTTATCATAATCACGCGCGCGACATATGAGAAGGAGAGGAAATCGCGACTTAGGGTTTTGGGGATTGGGATAAGTCGCGGATTGGTGAAGAGGGCGATGAGTCGTGAGTCGCGTGGAGATTGATGACTCGTGAGTCGTTGGTGGGTTGAGTCGTGGATCGGTGGAGTGGTGATGTCTCGTGAGTCATTGGTAGGATGAGTCGTGCTTGGTGAGGAGTCGTGAATCGCGATGAATCGCGACTGGTGATGAGTCGTGAGTCGAGGTATGTACTTCATCATCCTCCCCTTGTTGGAAAGAATTCGTCCTCGAATTCACACTCTCGTCATTTTCATCAAGTTCCTGCCCATAATACGGGACTAAGTGTTTGACATTGAAAACATCCGAAGTATGAATATTTTCCGGCAGTCGTAATTGATACGCATTATCATTGATCCTCTTCAAGATTTCTACTGGACCAATTTTTCGTGCTTTCAACTTGTTATAAGTCCCAATTGGAAAACGATCTTTCGTTAAAACCGCGTAAACAAAATCACCTTCTTTAAAGACTACACTTCTTCGTTTCTTATCTGCCATTTGTTTATACTTCTCATTTGTCTTTTCCAATCGTTCCTGAACGATTCTATGGCATTCCGTCAACCCATCAACAAAATCAGCAGCTCGTTTAACTACCTTTTTCGGTTGTGGTACTACTGCCAAACCCAACGGTCCCCTGGGTAAATTTGAATATACAATCTGAAATGGACTGAAACCAGTACTTCGATTGACTGCGTGATTGTGTGCGAACTCAGCTTGACACAATTTCCAATCCCAACTCTTCAAATTGTCTTTCACAAGACATCGTAACAAGTTTCCCAACGATCTATTCACTACCTCTGTCTGCCCATCTGTTTGCGGATGATAAGCACTACTAAAATTCAGCTTCGTTCCTACCATCTTCCACAAACTCAACCAAAAATGACTTAAAAATCTGGTATCTCTGTCGGAAACAATAGACTCTGGCAACCCATGTAAACGATAGATTTCTTTAAAGAACAACTGAGCCACTCGAACTGCATCCGCTGTCTTCTTACAGGCTGTAAAATGTGTCATCTTCGAAAACCTGTCCACCACAACAAATATTGAATCATTTCCCCTCTGAGTTCTCGGCAAACCCAAAACGAAATCCATGCTGATATCAACCCATGGCTTAGACGGTACAGGTAGCGGCATATACAACCCTGCATTCATTGCTGTTCCCTTCGAAACCTAGCAAATATGGCATCTCTCCACAAATCTTTCAACCTCTTTTCTCATCGATGGCCAAAAGTAAGATTGAGAAATCAACTTCAATGTACGATCTCTACCCACATGGCCTTCTTCATGCAACTCCTTGATAATTTTCATTCTCAAACTGCCCTCTGGAATACATAACTGATTTCCTTTAAACAAGAATCCATCAACCAACATAAATTCATCAGTACTTCCTTCCTTAACTTTCTCAACATATTTCACAAAGTAAGGATCTTCTTCAATCTGTTCTGGCAACAATTCAAACCCCGTCACTTCAACCTTCAATGTTGTTAATAAATGACTCTTCCTACTCAAAGCATCAGCCACACGATTCGTCACCCCTGATTTGTGCTTAACGACAAAAGTAAACTGCTGCAAATAAGCAATCCATGATGCATGTCTCGCAGAGATTTTATCCTGTCCCTGTAAATGTTTCAAAGCTTCGTGATCAGTGTAAAGAACGAATTCCTTCTGAAATAGGTAGTGTCTCCAATGCTTAACAGCTTGCACAACAGCGTAAAATTCAACGTCATATGTACTGTATCTCATCTTTGCCCCTGATAACATTTCACTGAAATATGCAATAGGTCTCCCCTGCTGACTCAACACTCCTCCAATCCCAACCTTTGATGCATCAGTGTGTAGCTCAAACAACAACTGAAAATTAGGTAGAACAAGAATTGGCGCTGTCGTCAACAGTTCTTTGATTCGTTCAAAAGCAATCCCGGCTTCTTCTGTCCACGAAAACTGTTTACCCTTCATGCAATCAGTAACTGGAGCCATCACGCTACTAAAGTGTGGAATGAATCTTCGGTAGAATGACGCTAGCCCATGAAAACTTCTCACTTCCGTAATTGTCTTTGGCTGTGGCCAATTCCTGACTGCCTCAACTTTACTCTGATCAACTTGAATACCTTCTCCTGAAATAACATAACCCAGAAATAAAACACTGTGCGTCATAAACACACATTTCTTCGTAGCAGCATAAAATTGTTCCTCACGAAGAATATTCAATACTTCCCTCAAATGTTGGACATGCTCCTCCGTACTCCTGCTGTAAATCAGAATATCATCGAAATAAACTACAACGAACTTCCCAATGAATGGTCTAAAGATTTGATTCATCACCCGCATGAATGTACTAGGTGCATTTGACAAACCAAATGGCATAACCAACCATTCGTATAACCCCTCTCTCGTTTTGAAGGCTGTCTTCCATTCGTCTCCAGGTCTGATCCGAATCTGATGATAACCACTCTTCAAGTCAATCTTCGAAAATATAGTTGCCCCACTCAACTGATCCAACAAATCATCCAATCTCGGCATAGGAAATCTATAACGAACAGTGATCTTATTCAAAGCTCTACTATCAGTGCACATCCTCCAAGTTCCGTCCTTCTTTGGTACTAACAATGCAGGCACAGCACAAGGACTCAAACTTTCCTGGATACGTCCCTGCTCAAGCAACTCTTCTGGAAAGACATCCTCAAATTCTTTCAAAACTGGCTTTGCTTCTTCCGGGATTTCAACTTCTTCACTGCTCTCTCGCCCAATCAACAAAAATACTTCAGGTTCTTCCTCCACTTCTTTAACAAACTCCTTCAAAGTCAACAGAGTTTTCAATTCTTCAATTTCCTCCAGCTTGCTTTCTTTCTGATGTTGCTTCTTGGGAATTAACGTGATTTTAGTACCCTCAAACATGAAACTGTAGCTATTAGCACGTCCGTCATGTTGTACTGCTCTATCATACTGCCATGGTCGGCCCAACAACAGATGACATACGTCCATGTCTACAACATCGCACCAAATTTCATCCTTGTACTTCTTTCCAATCGAAAAATTCACACAAGCTCTCCGACACACTTTCACTTCACCTCCCTTCCTTAACCATGCTAGCTTGTATGGTTTAGGATGCTTCTCGGTCTTCAAGTTCAACTTTCTCACTGCTTCTGTAGAAATAATATTATCATAACTTCCTGCATCAATAACGAACTTGCAAACTTTCCCCAGAATAGTACATGTCGATTGAAAAATATTGCTTCTCAGCCAACTACAATCCTCCTCTTGCTTTGGTTTCAAACAACTTCTCCTCATCATAAGATTACAACCTTCATCACCCGACACTTCTTCTTCCTCCTCAACATAAGGTGTATTTGAACATTCTGCCTCCTCACCATCATCTGCCTCAACCTCTGCAACCATGGTTCTCTTCTTCGGCTTTGGACATTCGTTGCTTTTGTGACCCAACTCCTGGCAATTATAACATTTGAAAATACTACTAGCCTTTGCTTTCTCAGCCTCCTTCACCACTGGCTTGGTAACTGGTTTAGGAACATTAGAACTTCCGCCAACACCCTTCACTAGATTATTAGAATTAGTAAACACACCACCTCCACGCCTTCCTTGTTTCTCCCAAGCTAACGCTTTCTGATGTGCTTCTGCAACTGATCTAGGATCAAACATATTAACCATATCCTGGATCTGCATTCTCAAACCTCCAATAAATCTAGCAGTTAACTGTTCTTCAGTCTCCATAATATCGTTCCTGGCAATGAGTTGGTAAAATTCATCAGCATAATCACCAACAGACTTTGTCCCTTGCCTCAGATTCTGCAACCTCTGGTACATAAGTGATTGATAGTTGTAAGGTAAGAAAGTAGATCTCATCAACTTCTTCATCTTATTCCACGATTCTATCTTTGACTTCCCCATTCTCTCCCTGGTAAGTTTAGTTTGTTGCCACCACGCCAAAGCTCTCCCCCTCAGCCTTGTAGCAACTAACTTTACCCTTCGATTCTCCGGAACCTCCTTGAAATCAAATATCTCCTCCACGTTAGACAACCAATCTAAAAATTCCTCAGCTACCATCCCACCTTTAAACTCCGGAATCTCCATCTTCATTCCCGATTCCCATCGACGATCATCATCTGCATCTCGATACTGACGTCGTGTTTGTTCTCTATCTCGATGCATACTCCCTCTGTCACCAACAAATTCCTCATCAAAATCTGAAGTATATCGTTGTCGTTCACGTCCTCCAACATCTCTACCACCACTCCTACTACCAACATCCCTTCGATCCCGATCATCAACATTCCTCCTACTTCGATTATCAACACTCCTATGCTCTTGACTTTCTCTCCTCTCCCGTTCTGAATGTGATGAAACTCTACTACCCCTACGGTTTGTTTCAGGTGAAATTCTTCTTCTACTTTGATTCATTTCAAGCATCATTCTCTCTAATCGACCAATCCCTTCATTCAACTTTTCAGTAAAACTCTCATGGATTCGTTGCTCCATTTCATCGGCCTCTTCTCTTCCATACAAGGCATTAATGTTGCGATGGCGTTGAGCTCGTCTCGGTGGCATGATTGAACTTCTCCAAACTTCAACAAATCAAACTTCAACAATTTTGACTTCAAAAATCTTCAAACAAAACAACTCCAAAATTACAATTCAAATCAACTAGTACGGCTTCAAGCTTGCTTCGAACTTCAAACACCTTTCCCACACTTTGATTCAAGAGACTATGGATCACAAACCCCAAACTTGTTGCAACTTCAATATGAACACGACGAACACAAACTTCAAACTCCAAACTTCTCGACAATTTGCAAATTCGATCTCTAAACTTCAACTTCTCGAAACCCAATTCTCCAAATGATGCAAACTCCTTGCAATCTCGCTCTGATACCAAAACTGACGTAGCGGATTAATCAAAACAAACTTCAATTGATGAAATGTAGCAATCGATGATTTGGAATTACTGCAATGCCCAAATTCGTTGATCCGAAGATACCGAATTTTAGCTATCTCTAACTCGTTGATCCGAAGATTCCGTGAAAGAGATCTACGATTCTTGAACGTTGATCTTGACACACAAGATTGCGTGAATCGGCTTCACAAACGAAGATTCGAGCGCACTCGAATGACGTAGGTGGAGATAGGAGATCACACTCGACTACCAATTAGAAGAAAGCACAAAGCAATCTAAAAGAAATTTTATTCAATATTCCACCTCTTACAAATGACACGACTTGCCTATTTATAGGCTTACAACTCATTACAAGACTTATAAAAAAAAAAAAATTACAACACCATATGCATACGACTTAAGACTAAACAGTAAAACGACTCAACACAAGTTCGTGACTTAAAAACGACTCAAAAATAAGTCGTTCACGACTTATTGAATCATCAGCGACTTAATGGAGCTTCAGCACCTAAGAGAATGGCAACGACTTATGGAAACCAGTAGCGACTTATGAATAAGTCGATCGCGACTCATGGAATTGGGGAAAGGTTGTCTCGTGTCTCGGTGATATGGATTTAGGGTTTTCAGCGACCCACTGGAGAAGCATAGTTCGTTCATGACTTATCATACTCACGCGCGCGACATATGAGAAGGAGAGGAAATCACGACTTAGGGTTTTGGGGATTGGGATAAGTCGCGGATTGGTGAAGAGGGCGATGAGTCGTGAGTCGCGTGGAGATTGATGACTCATGAGTCGTTGGTGGGTTGAGTCGTGGATCGGTGGAGTGGTGATGTCTCGTGAGTCGTTGGTAGGATGAGTCGTGCTTGGTGAGGAGTCGTGAATCGCGATGAATCGCGACTGGTGATGAGTCGTGAGTCGAGGTATGTACTTCATCAAATTTCAAGCATATCTTTCATTAAATAAATAAATAAATCAAGCATATCATCCATCAAAACTGTATACAATTTTCCAAAGTAATTTTTCACCCAAGCCTGACTTGTGTAGCGGCCACATGTTGGAATCCCAAATGTACTAACTGGAGATATAGAATGCTAAGATGAGTTTTATTGTAGCTTTACATGTGATATTTTGAATATTTAGATCTGGACCGTCCTGTTGACAAGTAACATAACCAGATAACCCGATTTCAAAGATTCAATCCTCACATTCTACAGTTATCGATAATTACTCTGCGATTTACCTGGAGTACATGTTAAAGATTAATGCATACTCTCACTTACAAGCATTTTTTTGGTGGACATTTCAGCGAAACAATAATGACGAAACAAGATAAAGACAGATGATATGAACATGCAACTATGCAGGTATTGTAGACACATACATTTGCCTTACAGCTAAACCTGATTAACACTCATGAATACGTTATTGCAGTTCCTTCTTCTTCTGAACTGCTCCCGAAATTTAAAAACCATCTGTGTTTTAGGTATCATTTATTGCAAAATAACTTTGATTTTGAGTCTAATGTCATACGTAATAATATTAGTTCCACGCATGTTTATGTAAGTAGTAAGAATGAACATTCAGACACACAAAAATAAATAAACAATTAATTATGCAAATTGTCTTAAGTGTGCGCGGCAATCTGTGTATGTGTGTAAAATCCTTCAAATTATTTCATGCAGTGATGAAGTATTGAGCATGCTTGAGCCAAGGTTGGAACGTTAATGAAGCGTTTACCTTGAAATCGCGACTCATCACCATGCCGCGACTCACGATTCACAATCCCCGACTCAACACTGCAGCCGCCTCATTCCACCGACTCATGACTCATCACCTTCTCCACGACCCACGACTCAACCCAACAACGACTCACGAGACATCACCACTTCACCGACCCACGACTCATCATTCCATCAACAACTCCACCACGACTCACGATTTAAACCCCATCGCAACTCACGAGTCACCTAGAATTTCCCCAACCATAAATCGCGATCGACTCAATCCCTCCACCTTAAGTCGCGGCAAAACCATAAGTCGTCACCGAGTCATTGCGTCTTCCTATGAATCGTCACCGAGTAATCAAAGCTTCCAGTGAGTCGCTGAAAACCCTAAATCCATATCACCGAGACACGAGACAACCTCCCCTCAATTCCATGAGTCGCGAACAAGATAATTTGAGTCGCGGACGACTTATTTACAAGTCGCAACCATTTGTTTTTCCTGAATCTTCTATTGAGTTATTGCCGAGATGAAAGACGAATTGAAGCCAAAGCCTGCTGATGAGTCGAGTTTAATGAGTCGTAACCAAGTTAACATGAAGTCATTGTACTTTTCTTTAAGTCGCGAGTCACGTTGAGTCGTGGCCGAGTCAAGTTGAGTCATGTACTGTTATATTGTTTAGGTTATTCGTGTGTGTGTTTGTTGTACCGCTTTGTTAAGTCGTGTATTGAGTTGTAAGCCTATAAATAGGCATGGGGTTCATTTGTAATAGTTGTTGAAGATTAGAATAAAATTTCTTGTTGATTGCTTTGTGCTTTCTTCTCTAATTGGTAGTCGAGTGAAATCTCCTATCTCCACCTACGTCATTCGAGTGCGCTCGAATCTTCGTTTGTGAAGCCGATTCACGGAATCAAGTGCGCTTGATCAACGTCGAAGAATCGTAGATCTTTGTTTCTCGGTATCGTGCGCGATCAACGAGACGAAGATAGCTAGAATCCGGCGTCTTTGGATCAACGGATTTGAGCATTGCAGTATTTTCAAATCACCGATTGCTACCGTTCTTCAATTGAAGTTTGTTAAGAAATATCCGCTGCGTCAGTTTGGTATCAGAGCTTGTTTTAGCCAATCATAGCTAAATCGGGTCTTGGAGCCAAGTATTCGAAGTTTGAAGTTTATGTTCATCGTGTTCATATTGAAGTTGCAACAAGAGGAAGAACTTTCGATCCATTCCATTGTGGATCAAAGTGTTGAAAGTGTTTGAATTTGAAGTAGGCCGTGTATACTAGTGAAGTAGTCGAGCCTAGGGAGGATCATTGGAAGCTTGTTTCGAGCTAAGGAGTTAAGGCCGAGCCTTGTGAAGTTGTGTAGAAGCAAGCTTGAAGCCGTGCTAGTTGATTTGAATTATAGCTTTGGAGTTGTTTTGTTTGAAGATTTTTGAAGTTTGATTTGTTGAAGCTTATTTTTTTTTTTTAAAAAGGATTTTGCGAAGTTCAATCATGCCACCGAGACGAGCTCAACGTCATCGCAATATTAATGCCTTGTATGGAAGAGAAGAGGCCGATGAAATGGAGCAACGAATCCACGAGAGCTTTACTGAAAAGTTGAACGAAGGAATTGGTCGATTAGAGAGAATGATGCTTGAAATGAATCAAAGTAGAAGAAGAATTTCACCTGAATCAAACCGTGGGGGTAGTAGAGTTTCATCACATTCAGAACGGGAGAGGAGAGAAAGTCAAGAGCATAGAAGTGTTGATAATCGAAGTAGAAGGAATGTTGATGATCGGGATCGAAGGGATGTTGGTAGTAGGAGTGGTGGTAGAGATGTTGGAGGACGAGAACGACAACGATATACTTCAGATTTTGATGAGGAATTTGTTGGTGACAGAGGGAGTATGCATCGAGATAGAGAACAAACACGACGTCAGTATCGAGATGTAGATGATGATCGTCGATGGGAATCGGGAATGAAGATGGAGATTCCGGAGTTTAATGGTGGGATGGTAGCTGAAGAATTTCTTGATTGGTTGTCTAATGTTGAAGAGATCTTTAATTTCAAAGAGATTCCGGAGAATCGACGGGTGAAGTTAGTTGCTACTAGGTTGAGGGGGCGAGCTTTGGCGTGGTGGCAGCAAACTAAACTTACGAGAGAACGAATGGGGAAGTCAAAGATAGAATCGTGGGATAAGATGAAGAAGTTGATGAGATCTACTTTCTTACCTTACAACTATCAATCACTTATGTACCAGAGGTTGCAGAATCTGAGGCAAGGGACGAAGTCAGTCAATGATTATGCAGATGAATTTTACCAACTCATTGCCAGGAACGATATAATGGAAACGGAAGAGCAGCTGACAGCAAGATTTGTTGGAGGGTTACGAATGCAGATCCAGGATATGGTTAATATGTTTGATCCAAGATCTGTGGCGGAAGCACACCAAAAGGCGTTGGCTTGGGAGAAGCAGGGAAGGCGTGGAGGTGGTGTGTTTACTAATTCTAACAATCAAGTGAAGGGAGTCAGTGGAAGTTTTAATGTTCCTAAAGTTGTTACAAAACCAGTTGTGAAGGAGACTGAGAAGGCGAAGGTTAACAGTGGATTCAAATGTTACAATTGCCAGGAGATGGGTCATAAAAGCAACGAGTGTCCGAAGCTGAAAAAGAGAACTATGATAGTTGAAGCTGAGGATGAGGATGAAGAGGCAGAGTGTTCTAATTCATTACCAGTTGAGGAGGAAGACTTGTTGTCAGGAGACGAAGGGTATTCACTAATGATGAGGAGAAGTTGTTTGACACCGAAGCAAGAGGAGGAAGACAGTTGGTTGAGGAATAATATATTTCAGTCTACTTGCACTATTCTTGGAAGGGTTTGTAAATTCGTTATTGATGCTGGGAGTTGCGATAACATTATCTCTACAGAGGCAGTAAAGAAGTTGGAATTGAAAACCGAGAAGCATCCTAAACCGTACAAGTTAGCTTGGTTGAGGAAAGGTGGTGAAGTGAAAGTTGGAAGGAGAGCTTGTGTTAAATTTTCAATTGGGAAGAAATACAAGGATGAAATTTGGTGCGATGTTGTAGACATGGACGTGTGTCATCTGTTGTTGGGCAGACCATGGCAGTTTGATGGAGCAGTTCAACATGATGGTCGTGCTAATAGCTATAGTTTCATGTTTGAAGGCACTAAGACTACTTTAGTTCCCAAGAAGCCGCAACAGAAAGAAAGCAAGCTGGAGGAAATTGAAGAATTGAAAACTCTGTTGACTTTGAAGGAGTTTGTTAAAGAAGTTGAGAAAGAACCTGAGGTGTTTTTGTTGATTGGGAGAGAGAGTAGTGAAGAAGTTGAGATTCCAGAAGAAGCAAAGCCAGTTTTGAAAGAATTTGAGGACGTATTTCCAGAAGAGTTGCCTAAGGAGTTACCGCCATTGAGGGACATTCGACATCAAATTGATCTTGTTCCAGGAGCAGTTTTACCACATCGACCACATTACCGAATGAGTCCGAAGGAACATGAAGAGTTACGAAGGCAGGTGGAAGAGTTGCTGGAACAAGGACGTGTTCAGGAAAGTTTGAGTCCGTGTGCTGTGCCGGCTTTGTTAGTACCGAAGAAGGATGGGACGTGGAGGATGTGCACTGACAGTCGAGCCTTGAATAAGATTACTGTGAGATATAGATTTCCAATGCCGAGGTTGGATGACTTGTTAGATCAGTTGAGTGGGGCTATTATCTTTTCAAAGATTGATTTGAAAAGCGGATATCATCAAATTCGGATTAGACCTGGAGACGAATGGAAGACAGCCTTCAAAACGAGAGAGGGGTTATACGAATGGTTGGTTATGCCATTTGGTTTGTCAAATGCACCTAGTACATTCATGCGGGTGATGAATCAAATCTTTAGACCATTCATTGGGAAGTTCGTCGTGGTTTATTTCGATGATATTCTGATTTACAGCAGGAGTACGGAGGAGCATGTTCAACATTTGAGGGAAGTATTGATTATTCTTCGTGAAGAACAATTTTATGCTGCTACGAAGAAATGTGTGTTTATGACGCACAGTGTTTTATTTCTGGGTTATGTTGTTTCAAGAGAAGGTATTCAAGTTGATCAGAGTAAAGTTGAGACAGTCGGGAATTGGCCACAGCCAAAGACAATTACGGAAGTGAGAAGTTTTCATGGGCTAGCGTCATTCTACCGAAGATTCATTCCACACTTCAGTAGCGTGATGGCTCCAGTTACTGATTGTATGAAAGGGAAACATTTTGTATGGTCAGAAGAAGCGGGGATTGCTTTTGAACGAATCAAAGAACTGTTGACGACAGCGCCAATTCTTGTTTTACCTAATTTTCAGTTGTTGTTTGAACTACACACTGATGCATCAAAGGTTGGGATTGGAGGAGTGTTGAGTCGGCAGGGGAGACCTATCGCATATTTCAGTGAAAAGTTATCAGGGGCAAAAATGAGATACAATACATATGACGTTGAATTCTATGCTGTTGTGCAAGCTGTTAAGCATTGGAGACACTACCTATTTCAGAAGGAATTCGTTCTTTACACTGATCACGAAGCTTTGAAACATTTACAGGGGCAGGATAAAATTTCAGCGAGACATGCATCATGGATTGCATATTTACAGCAGTTTACTTTTGTCGTTAAACACAAATCAGGGGTGACGAACCGTGTAGCTGATGCTTTGAGTAGGAGTCATTTGCTAACAACATTGAAGGTTGAAGTGACGGGATTTGAATTATTGCCAGAGATGATTGAAGAAGATCTTTACTTTGTGAAATATGTTGAGAAAGTCAAGGAAGGGAGTACCGATGAATTTATGTTGGTTGATGGATTCTTGTTTAAAGGAAATCAGTTATGTATTCCAGAGGGCAGTTTGAGAATGAAAATTATCAAGGAGTTGCATGAAGAAGGCCATGTGGGTAGAGATCGTACATTGCAGTTGATTTCTCAATCTTACTTTTGGCCGTCGATGAGGAAAGAGGTTGAAAGATTTGTGGAGAGATGCCATATTTGCCAGGTTTCGAAGGGAACAGCAACGAATGCAGGGTTGTATATGCCGCTACCTGTACCGTCTAAGCCATGGGTTGACATCAGCATGGATTTCATTTTGGGTTTGCCTAGAACTCAGAAAGGGAATGATTCTATATTTGTTGTGGTGGACAGGTTTTTGAAGATGGCACATTTTATAGCCTGTAAGAAGACAGCGGATGCAGTTCGAGTGGCACAATTATTCTTTAAAGAAATCTATCGATTACATGGGTTGCCGGAGTCTATTGTTTCAGACAGGGATACCATATTTTTAAGTCATTTTTGGCTTAGTTTGTGGAAGATGGTAGGAACAAAGCTAAATTTTAGCAGCGCTTACCATCCACAAACTGATGGACAAACAGAAGTTGTTAACAGGTCATTGGGAAATTTGTTACGATGTCTTGTGAAAGACAATTTGAAGAGCTGGTATTTGAAGTTGTGTCAAGCTGAATTTGCTCACAATCATGCAAATAACCGAAGTACAGGTTTCAGTCCATTTCAGATTGTATATTCAAGCTTACCAAAGGGGCCGTTGGATTTGACAGTAGTACCACAACTGAAGAGGACAGTTAAACGAGCTGCTGATTTCGTTGATGGGTTGACGGAATGCCATAGAATCGTTCAGGAACGATTGGAAAAGGCAAATGAGAAGTATAAACAAATGGCGGATAAGAAACGAAGAAGTGTAGTCTTCAAAGAGGGTGATTTTGTTTACGCGGTATTGACAAAAGATCGTTTTCCAGTTGGAACTTACAATAAGTTGAAAGCACGAAAGATTGGTCCAGTGGAAATCTTGAAGAGGATCAATGATAATGCGTATCGGTTAAAATTACCAGAAAATGTTCATGCTTCTGATGTTTTCAATGTCAAACACTTAATTCCGTATTATGAAGAGGAACTTGACGAAAATGTGAATTCGAGGACGATTTCTTTCCAACTTGACGAAAATGTGAACTCATCACCATGCCGCGACTCACGATTCACAATCCCCGACTCAACACTGCAGCCGCCTCATTCCACCGACTCACGACTCATCACCTTCTCCACGACCCACGACTCAACCCACCAACGACTCACGAGACATCACCACTTCACTGACCCACGACTCATCATTCCATCAACAACTCCACCACGACTCACGATTTAAACCCCATCGCAACTCACGAGTCACCCAGAATTTCCCCAACCATAAATCGCGATCGACTCAATCCCTCCACCTTAAGTCGCGGCAAAACCATAAGTCGTCACCGAGTCATTGCGTCTTCCTATGAATCGTCACCGAGTAATCAAAGCTTCCAGTGAGTCGCTGAAAACCCTAAATCCATATCACCGAGACACGAGACAACCTCCCCTCAATTCCATGAGTCGCGAACAAGATAATTTGAGTCGCGGACGACTTATTTACAAGTCGCAACCATTTGTTTTTCCTGAATCTTCTATTGAGTCGTTGCCAAGATGAAAGACGAATTGAAGCCAAAGCCTGCTGATGAGTCGAGTTTAATGAGTCGTAACCAAGTTAACATGAAGTCATTGTACTTTTCTTTAAGTCGCGAGTCACGTTGAGTCGTGGCCGAGTCAAGTTGAGTCATGTACTGTTATATTGTTTAGGTTATTCGTGTGTGTGTTTGTCGTACCGCTTTGTTAAGTCGTGTATTGAGTTGTAAGCCTATAAATAGGCATGGGGTTCATTTGTAATAGTTGTTGAAGATTAGAATAAAATTTCTTGTTGATTGCTTTGTGCTTTCTTCTCTAATTGGTAGTCGAGTGAAATCTCCTATCTCCACCTACGTCATTCGAGTGCGCTCGAATCTTCGTTTGTGAAGCCGATTCACGGAATCAAGTGCGCTTGATCAACGTCGAAGAATCGTAGATCTTTGTTTCTCGGTATCGTGCGCGATCAACGAGACGAAGATAGTTAGAATACGGCATCTTTGGATCAACGGATTTGAGCATTGCAGTATTTTCAAATCACCGATTGCTACCGTTCTTCAATTGAAGTTTGTTAAGAAATATCTGCTGCGTCAAACGTTGATACAATATATATCCTAAATGGATTAGATATCGTGCCTACGCAATATCATGTGTACAATATATATTATATTGTGTTCATATTATTCAGTACATTGACATTACTTACCCATGGTTTTGAACCACGCTAGTTGTTTTAACAAAAATGTGAATAATGATAATATCTTCAAATTATCCTTATTAAAGGAGTATGTGAGTATGAATAACATAAAGCTACCCCTACTGGGATGCCTATGGCTTCTTGATGGTAAGCTAGTCATAAAGGATTTGAAAATTCATTTTCGTTTGGAATTGACAGCAGCTAGGCATCTAATGAAAATGAAATTAAATTGTCAGAATCAAGCTTCTTCTTAGTCTTGTGGTTTGGGCTTTTAATTTTCTCTCGATCAGTCGTATAACTTTTAAGGTTGTTTTGACCATGGTTCAAAATTCCGGCGGAATTCCGGTTATTTCGGTGATTCCGTTCCGGATCGGTTCATAACTGAAACGGAATCCGGTCAAAATTTCGGTACCGGCCAAAATTCCGGATTTTCATTTCAAATATTGAAATTTTTTTATAAAAAATTAAAAAAATATAACGAATATATATTAACTAAATAAAAGAAAAAAATTAATCGGGACAATAAATAAATAAAGAAGAAATCATATAGTTTATAAAAAAGTTGTTATAATTTTATTAATTAACATCGAATCATAATAAAATATTAGAAATTTTCAAAATTGATTCAAGTTTTAAAATCTCAAATGAACAATATAAAATCCTACACGCTGGATTTTTAATTAAAGCATTTATTTTATAAGTAATGTAAAAGACATATTATAAATTTATGATAATATTAGATATTTATTAGCGTATATAGCAAATTAAAGCAAAATCAGTATCGGAATTAGAAAACCGGAATCAAAACGGAACTTTCAGAATGTCCGGAACAAAACCGGAATTTTAAAATTACCATTGACCGGAGCGGAAACAGAAAACGGAATTTTGAATCTTGGTTTTGACACCATTATAAATTGGTTATTTGATAGTCCTGTAAACATATCAACTATATTAAAAAAGAATAAGGGATAATGGATTTTGTTGTCTAAGACTCTAAACCCCTTTTACAAAATGTTTTTGATCTAGAAGGTCCATTTAAAGTTAGAACTCTACCTTCAGAGTTTGCTAGATGAAGATTTCCATCAACCGAATAAAAAACTTCGAAAGCTTTATTTCGTAAGGAATTTCACTATAAAATTTTATTTTTGATGTTAGTAATTTCACTGTTTGAAAAATATACAAGTTTGTGGATCACATAAGCTTGGTTTGTTAATCAGATATTTTGTTTTGATGTACATCAGCAAATAAAAGGAAACACATAATTATTTATTGTATTTGGAATAACATATGGAAACGTAAGAAAAATGTGTCATCATAGAGGAATATATCTTCTACATGCTATATGATTTTACAGATTCGCCCCCTTAAGTACTATAGTTTTGAAATCCGTGCAAGGCCAAAATCATAAATCACGCACCAGCACTACTTGAGATCATCTATGCTTTGTTTCATACTTTATGTACTCGTCTTGCATGGTTTATTCTCTCTTTTGCAGACCCACGTTAATCAGATTTTGGAATACGCAGCAAAAGGAGAGCTTTATAAAGAGTTACAGAAGTGCAAATATTTTAGATGAAAGAAGACTGCTACCGTGAGTGCTACTATAATAAAACTCTCACTTTTATGTAATGTAATGATCAAGAGAGAAGCTAACAATTGCAGTTCCTCTGAATTCATAATTGATGCAGAGCATACCTTAGCTCGATCAAATCGAAAGTGCCGGTCCTTTCCCTTGTATCGCGATGCCTTGAATCGCCTCTGCCTCTCCTTAAATCGCGCGGCCATGAATCGCGAGCGACTTATCAATGTCGCGACTCAATATGAAGCTGAAGCCATGAGTCGTTGCCGATCCAAAATGAAGCTGAAGCCCTATGAGTCGTCACCGAGTTATTCGCAGCAACCCATGAGTCGTCACCGAGTTATCGAAGCTCACATGAGACGAAGCCGAGACAGCTATGAGTCGCGATCGATCCAAAACCCTAAGTCGCGAACGACTTACTTTCCCCCCCCCCCTCCATATGCCGCGTGCGAGCTACCCAATTTGCAGCCGATCCATCTATATGTCGCGAACGACATAACTATGTCGCTGAGAAATCCCCAAATCGCTGATTCGAACTTTATTAAGTCGTGGCCGTGTTATCTCTTAAGGCGCTGATGATTTCATAAGTCGCGAAGCTTCATTGAGTCGTTACCGAGTTATCCTCAAGTCGCGAAGAAGAAAATTAAGTCGTTGCCGAGTTTGTTTAAGTCGTGGCTCGTATTGCTTAAGTCGCTGCATTTTGTTTTCTTAAGTCGTGTACTGTTTGTGTTGTAATTTCTTAAGTCATTTGTGTTGAGTCATAAACCCTATAAATAGGGATGTAATGTCATTGTAATGGTGGTTGATTTTTGAATAAAATTCTCCTTTGTTAGCTTTGTGCTTTCAATTTAAATTGGTAGTTGAGTGTAATCTCCTATCTCCACTTTCGGTTATTCGAGTGCGCTCGAATCAACGATTGTTGAAGCCGATTCGCGGAATCAAGTGCGCTTGATCAACGTCAAAGAATCGTAGATCCTTCATCACGTTATCGTGTGCGATCAACGTGTTAAGGATAGCTAGAATTCAGTATCTTCGGATCAACGAATTCGGGCATTACATGATTATCAATTGACCGATTGCTACATTTTCATCGTTATATCGATTTTCTGTTAATCCGCTGCGTCAGTTTTGGTATCAGAGCTTGTTTTAGCTAATCATAGCTAAATCGGGTCTTGGAGCCAAGTGTTTGAATTTAAAGTGTGAGCCGAGAGTTGAAGCGTCAACTTTGGTATCATTTGTTGAAGTTAGGCCGTGTATACTTGTGAGAAGTAGCCGAGCCTTGTGAAGTTGTTTTGAAGTTTGAAGCCGAGCTAAGGAGCCGTGACTTGTTTGATTTCGTGTTGAAGTTTTGATTTGTTGAAGTTTGGAGATTTGTTGAATTATTTGTGAAGTTCAATCATGCCACCGAGACGAGCTCAGCGACATCGCAATATTAATGCTTTATATGGAAGAGAAGAAGCTGATGAAATGGAGCAACGAATCCACGAGAGTTTTACTGAAAAGTTGAACGAAGGAATTGATCGATTAGAGAGAATGATGCTTGAAATGAATCAAAGTAGAAGAAGAGTTTCACCTGAATCGAACCATGGGGGAAGTAGAACTTCGATACATTCAGATCAGGAGAGAAGAGAAGATCATAGAAGTATTGACAATCGTGATAGGAATGTTGATCAAAGGAGTGGTAGTAGAGATGTTGGAGGTCGTGATCGACATACTTCAGATTTTGATGAGGAGTTTGATGGTGATAGGGGAAGTGTTCATTATCGAGATAGAGAACAAACACGACGTCAGAATCGAGATGTAGATGATGATCGTCGATGGAAAACGGGAATGAAGATGGAGATTCCTGAAGTTAAAGGAGGAATGGTTGCAGAAGAGTTCTTGGATTGGTTATCTAATGTTGAAGAAATCTTTGATTTCAAGGAAGTTCCGGAGAATCATCGAGTGAAGTTGGTTGCTACTAGGTTGAGGGGGAGAGCTTTAGCGTGGTGGCAGCAAACTAAACTAGCATGAGAACGGATGGGAAAGTCGAAGATTGTTGATTGGGAGAAAATGAAGAAATTGATGAGAGCTACATTTCTACCATACAACTATCAATCACTTATGTACCAGAGATTGCAGAATCTAAGGCAGGGGACGAAATCAGTCAACGATTACGCCGATGAATTTTACCAACTCATTGCCAAGAATGATATAATGGAGACGGAAGAACAACTGACTGCTAGATTTGTTGGAGGGTTACGAATGCAGATCCAGGATATGGTTAATATGTTCGATCCAAGATCTGTAGCGGAGGCACATCAGAAAGCGTTGGCTTGGGAGAAGCAGGGAAGGCGTGGAGGTGGTGTGTTTACTAATTCTAACAATCAAATGAAGGGTGTCGGTGGAAGTTCTAATGTTCCTAAGGTTGTTGACAAACCAGTTGTAAAGGAGGGTGAGAAGGCGAAGGTTAACAATGGTTTCAAATGCTACAATTGCCAGGAGATGGGTCATAAAAGCAATGAGTGTCCAAAACCAAAGAAACGAGCCATGATAGCAGAAGTCAAAAGTGAGGATGTTGTTGAGGGTGAAGATAGTCCGGTTGAGGAGAATGAACATGATATCGCATCGGGAGACGAAGGGTGTAATCTAATGATGAGGAGGTCTTGTTTAACACCAAAGCAAGAAGATGAAGCTAGTTGGTTGAGGAGTAACATCTTTCAGTCGACATGCACTATATTGGGAAAAGTTTGTAAATTTGTGATTGATGCAGGAAGTTGTGACAATATTATTTCTACAGAAGCGGTGAGAAAATTGAAATTGAAAACGGAAAAACATCCAAATCCTTATAAGTTAGCGTGACTGAGAAAAGAAGGAGAGGTGAAGGTGGATAAGCGAGTTCGAGTTCCATTTTCTATTGGGAAGAAATATAAAGACGAAATCTGGTGTGATGTAGTTGAGATGGATGTTTGTCATTTGCTTTTGGGAAGACCGTGGCAGTATGATCGAGCGGTGCAGCATGACGGTCGAACCAATAGTTACAGTTTTATGTTTAAAGGCGTTAAGATTATTTTAGTTCCAAAGAAGAGACAACATGGAGAGAGCAAATCTGAGGAGATTGAGGAGCTGAAAACTCTCTTGACTTTAAAGGAATTTGTTGAAGAAGTAAAGGAGAGTCCAGAAGTATTTTTGTTGATTGGACATGAATCTACTGAATCCGTTGAAGTTCCAGAAGAAGTAAAGCCGATATTGGAAGAATTCCGTGATGTGTTTCCTGAAGAGCAACCAAAGGAATTGCCACTGTTGAGAGACATACAACATCAAATTGATCTAGTGCCAGGTGCTATTTTACCGCATAGGCCACACTATCGGATGAGTCCGAAGGAACATGAAGAATTGAGAAGGCAGGTGGAAGAATTGCTTGAGCAGGGACGTGTGCAGGAAAGTTTGAGTCCATGTGCTGTGCCAGCTTTGTTAGTACCGAAGAAGGACGGGACGTGGAGGATGTGCACTGACAGTCGAGCCTTGAATAAGATTACTGTGAGATATAGATTTCCAATGCCGAGGTTGGATGACTTGCTAGATCAGTTGAGTGGGGCAACTATCTTTTCGAAGATTGATTTGAAGAGTGGTTATCATCAAATTCGAATTAGACCAGGAGACGAGTGGAAGACAGCTTTCAAGACGAGGGAAGGATTATATGAATGGCTGGTTATGCCATTTGGTCTATCGAATGCGCCGAGTACATTCATGAGGGTGATGAACCAAATCTTTAGACCATTCATTGGGAAGTTCGTGGTGGTTTATTTCGATGATATTCTGATATATAGCAGGAGTATGGAGGAGCATGTTCAACATTTGAGGAAAGTGCTGATTATTCTTCGTGAGGAACAATTTTATGCTGCTACGAAGAAATGCGTGTTCATGACACGTAGTGTTTTATTTCTGGGATATGTTGTGTCAGGAGAAGGTATACAGGTGGACCAGAATAAAGTTGAAGCAGTCAGGAATTGGCCACAGCCAAAGACAATTACGGAAGTGAGAAGTTTTCATGGGCTAACGTCATTCTACCGAAGATTCATTCCACACTTCAGTAGCGTGATGGCTCCAGTTACTGGTTGCACGAAGGGTAAACAATTTTCGTGGTCAGAGTAAGCCGGGGTTGCTTTTGAGAAGATCAAGGAACTATTGATGACATCACTGATTCTTGTTTTACCAGATTTTCAGTTGTTGGTTGGATTGCATACTGATGCGTCGAAGGTGGGAATTGGTGGAGTCTTGAGTCAGAGTGGGAAACCTGTTGCTTATTTCAGTGAGAAGTTATCAGGAGCAAAGATGAGGTATAGCACGTATGATGTGGAGTTTTACGCAATTGTTCAGGCTGTTAAGCATTGGAGACACTATCTGTTTCAGAAAGAATTTGTTCTGTACACTGATCATGAGGCGTTGAAGCATATGCAAGGGCAGGACAAGATTTCAGCAAGGCATGCATCGTGGATTGCCTATTTACAGCAATTTACTTTTGTTGTCAAACACAAGTCTGGGGTGACGAATTGAGTAGCTGATGCTTTGAGTAGGAGGAGTCATTTATTAACGACAATGAAAGTTGAAGTGACAGGGTTTGAATTATTGCCAGAGTTGTTTGAGGAGGATCCTTACTTTGCAAAGTTTCTTGAGAAAGTTAAGGATGGTGATACTGATGAATTTATGTTGGTTGATGGATTCTTGTTCAAGGGAAATCGATTATGTATACCAGGTTGCAGTTTGAGAATGAAGATTATCAAAGAGTTACATGACTAAGGCCATATAGGCAGAGATCGTACCTTACAGTTAGTTTCACAATCTTATTTTTGGCCGTCAATGAGGAAAGAAGTAGAGAAATTTGTGGAGAGATGTCATATCTGTCAGGTTTCGAAAGGAACAGCGACGAATGCGGGATTATATATGCCGTTACCTGTGCCTACCAGACCATGGGTTGATATCAGCATGGATTTCGTTTTGGGTTTGCCTAGAACTCAGAGGGGGAATGATTCTATATTTGTTGTGGTGGACAGGTTTTCGAAGATGGCACATTTTATAGCCTGTAAGAAGACAGCGGATGCAGTTCGAGTAGCTCAATTATTCTTTAAAGAGGTGTATCGATTGCATGGTTTACCAGAATCTATTGTTTCTGATCGAGATACTAGATTTTTAAACCATTTTTGGTTTAGTTTGTGGAAGATGGTGGGAACAAAGCTGAATTTTAGTAGTGCTTATCATCCGCAAACAGTGGGCAAACAGAGGTGGTGAATAGATCGTTGGGAAACTTGTTACGATGTCTTGTGAAAGACAATTTAAAGAGTTGGGATGTGAAGTTGTGTCAAGCTGAATTTGCTCACAATCATGCAAATAACCGAAGTACAGGTTTCGGTCCATTTCAAATTGTATATTCAAGCTTACCAAAGGGGCCGTTGGATTTGACGATGGTTCCACAACCGAAGAGGACAGTTAAGCGGGCTGCTGATTTTGTTGATGGGTTGACGGAATACCATAGAATCATTCAGGAATGATTGGGAAAGACAAATGAGAAGTATAAACAAATGGCGGATAAGAAACGAAGAAGTATTGTCTTCAAAGAGGGTGATTTTGTTTAAGCAGTATTAACGAAAGATCGTTTTCCAGTTGGAGCTTACAATAAGTTGAAAGCACGAAAGATTCGTCCATTAAAAATTATAAAACGAATCAATGAAAATGCTTATAAGTTGAAGCTGCTAGAGGATGTTTACACTTCTGAGGTGTTTAATGTGAAGCACTTAATTCCGTATTATGAGGAGGAACCTGTCAAAGATGACGAGAGTGTGAATTCGAGGACGAATTCCTTCCAACAGTGGGAGGATGATGCAGAGCATACCTTAGCTCGATCAAATCGAAAGTGCCGGTCCTTTCCCTTGTATCGCGATGCCTTGAATCGCCTCTGCCACTCCTTAAATCACGCGGCCATGAATCGCGAGCGACTTATCAATGTCGCGACTCAATGTGAAGCTGAAGCCATGAGTCGTTGCTGATCCAAAATGAAGCTGAAGCCCTATGAGTCGTCACCGAGTTATTCGCAGCAACCCATGAGTCGTCACCGAGTTATCGAAGCTCACATGAGACGAAGCCGAGACAGCTATGAGTCGCGACCGATCCAAAACCCTAAGTCGCGAACGACTTACTTTCCCCCCCCTCCATATGCCACGCGCGAGCTACCCAATTTGCAGCCGATCCATCTATATGTCGCGAACGACATAACTATGTCGCTGAGAAATCGCCAAATCGCTGATTCGAACTTTATTAAGTCGCGGCCATGTTATCTCTTAAGGCGCTGATGATTTCATAAGTCGCGAAGCTTCATTGAGTCGTTACCGAGTTATCCTTAAGTCGCGAAGAAGAAAATTAAGTCGTTTCCGAGTTTGTTTAAGTCGTGGCTCGTATTGCTTAAGTCGCTGCATTTTGTTTTCTTAAGTCGTGTATTGTTTGTGTTGTAATTTCTTAAGTCATTTGTGTTGAGTCATAAACCCTATAAATAGGGATGTAATGTCATTGTAATGGTGGTTGATTTTTGAATAAAATTCTCCTTTGTTAGCTTTGTGCTTTCAATTTAAATTGGTAGTTGAGTGTAATCTCCTATCTCCACTTTCGGTTATTCGAGTGCGCTCGAATCAACGATTGTTGAAGCCGATTCGCGGAATCAAGTGCGCTTGATCAACGTCAAAGAATCGTAGATCCTTCATCACGGAATCGTGCACGATCAACGTGTTAAGGATAGCTAGAATTCGGTATCTTCAGATCAACGAATTCGGGCATTACAAGATTATCAATTCACCGATTGCTACATTTTCATCGTTATATCGATTTTCTGTTAATCCGCTGCGTCAATAATGAATTACAAACGTTTCATCCTGGACAACTAACATAGTTATCTGTACATGGTTTCACTCCAAATTAGGGAATTGAAGTTAACTGTTGCGTTTTTCATTTTAGTACATTGCCTCATCGACAAGGGCTCATATATACCTACATGGAAAGCATGTCACTTACAGAGATATCATATCAGAAAACATTCTTGTTCGGGTTCAGGTACTTGCACATTATAATTTATTTTCTTAAATTCTAAAAAATACATAAAAACATGTTTATCTGCATTCATTATGATTATAAATTAATCAAAGGAGAGTTGAAGATTGCATATTTTGGATGGCCTGTGCACACATTTAATAGGAGAAAGACAATGTGTGGTACACTTGGTTACCTTCCACCTGTAATGGGTACTAAAACTAAACTCTGGTGACAATGGTACTGCTTCTAACATATTCATCTTAGAATTTTTATACATTAAATTTGGTTACTTTTTTTATAGTTGAGATTGCAGAGCATGATCATACTGTAGATATATGGATTTTGGGGAATGTTATGCTAGCTTTATGGTCTTTTGAGGCTAAAGAACACTCTGATGCTTACAGAAGGTAAGAACACAAATTCGTCACCATGATAGGAACATAGCGAGCATACATATTCGTCTTAGTATTTCAGAATGTAAGATCCATTGAAGCCTCTACTTCCTAGAAAGACACAGGTATGGCCATTAAATTTACAATTTTTATTTATCATTCCTAAAGACGACTACAGGTTGTCAGTTTTCTTAAATTTTAAGTTATTCAAACACTTAATATAGTCATCGCTACTTTAAACTAACAAATTATTAAAAAATATGATTTATCTGCTATGTACGTAAATACTAAAACATAAAGTATAGAAGCATCAGAACTCATGACCTTTAATTACTTTTCGCATTGGTCTGCGTTTATCTGCATGGTCTAGACAGAGTAGATCAATATCATTCCACGCGATTTCAGAGTATAATTCCATCACGCTTGAAAGCTTTATCATCTCTCCAGATATGCAGCCTCTGTAATTCAAATTCTAATAAGTATTTGAATTCTAGGTTCAGTAAATTGTTAAATGTACTAACGACCAGCAAGAGAAGAAGGAGATCCATCCATTGAAATTAATCTTCAGACTACAACATGAACATTCCATTCCCTGGGTAATTTTTGATAATAAAATCCAATGTCTATGGATAAATAGATAGCGACTTTGAATTTCATACCATAAAGAAAATTTGATAGTTCAATGGACAAACATAAACAATCCCGATTGAGAAAAAACATAATTTTCACAAGCAATTATCTACATTGCATAGCATAGTTTTTACAAACATAAACATAGTTTTGACAAGCAATTATCTACATTTCTTTACATTTGCCTAGGAAAAAATCTTATATGTAACATCCACATATTACATTTACATTTGAATAAAAAAAGGATAAAGGGATAAAGAAGAAGAATCTGCTTCAAGAATTTAATTCTCTAGCTTAACTTGCATGTACTGCTAACAAATACTAAAACATAAAGTATAGAAGCATCATATCAAAAAGGCTAAAGTAATTACGCTCTTCTAGCCTATTTAATGAGTTCTAAACTCTAAAATACACGTTTTGTTTAGGTAGTTCCAGTAGATATCATATAACTATAGGTGAATAAAAAAAGGGCCTACTTCTGCCTGGGGCTTTAAGTCTGAATGAATTTCCTTATAGGGGATCTTTGTACGACCATCTGCAGTGATGGCACTGGAGGCACTAGAGGCACTAATGACACTGGAGGCTCGCAAATATGAATGTACTGTTAATAAGTAGAATTTAGTATGTACTGGCTGTAACTATGAATACACTAGCTATGTTTTTAAGTATGTTTGTTATTTTATACTTGACTAAGTAAAACTTGTTTTGCTAGTTATTCTGAAATATAAAGTTCTTTGTTGCAGTGTAATGTTGTCATTAGATATGATATAATGTTGCAGTATAATGTTGCCATAGATATAATATAATGTTGTAGTAGTATAATGTTGCAGTACATTTCCAATTTAAATTGCAAAAGGTGTTGCCATAGATATGATATAATGTTGCAGTATGTGATATTAAATGTGGTAATAAACTGACAAAGTGTTTCCATTGGATGGTAAAAGTGTTACCATAGATTAATGAATATGGACCCTACAACAGGGTTCTGTAAAGGTGAGCCACAGAATTAGTGGGCCCCACAATATGGGCCCACATGTTGGGGCCTAGATTATAGGGCCCACTTTTTAGTAAATTTGGTACCTGTGGCAACAACAGAACCGATGTTGCTCTAAGGCCGTAAAGATGTTGCCTTTGACTCTAAGGCAACGCGGCAAAATGCATCACCGAGAAAGTGTTGCCTTTGTCCTTTTTTAGCCTACATCAACATTTTTTGGCACTTCCTGCATCACTTCTTGGTGTTGCAATATGCAATCTATGGCATAGTGATGAAGAGTAAGTGACATGGGCAGAGTTTAAGAGGGGGTTTCAGGAGAGGTTCATGTCGGTGATGGCATAGTCTGCTTTGATCCGAAAGTTTCTGAGTTAGAGCAAGGAGAAATGTCTATTTTAGAGTATGCTAGTTTGTTTGAAGAGTCGGCTAGATATGGCTATGCCACTATTGATATAGTGATGAAAAAGAATGAGAAGTTTATCAAGGGTTAAAGCCTGAGTTGGCCAGGGCTACCTTACCTCATATTAGAGACCTTGTGATGTATTTGTGGAGATGACCTTGAGACATGAAAAAATTCTTGCTTGTTTGGAGAAGGAGAAAGTGGTCTAGGTTCGGCAAGTTGAGAAGAGGAAGTTCTTCCACAAGAAGGGTGCTCGATAAGGTGGAGCAATGGAGAAAGGAAAGTCTGAGGTGGTATGTTTTATGTGCGACAAGAAGAGGCATTTTGCTAACGACTGTTGTACTGACAAGGTGAACATGTGATCGAGAAGAGGAACACCGGGTGCTTCAACTCCAATCAAATAGGCCATTATAAGAATCAATGCAAAGCGCCCGCTAAGGATACAAAGGGTAAGGTGTGTACGTTGGAACCTGCTACTTTGAAACCAACAGTTCAGGAGAAAGGAAATGCGGTATTGGGAGGTGCACTTTAGATCCATGATATGTCTATCAGCGTTCTATTTGATACTCGTGCGTCGCATTCTTTTATATCTCATTGTTTGATAGATTAGCTTAACATAGAACTCTCATATTTAGTTACTTAATTAAGGGTTGCAAATCCAATAAAAGGGCATGCGACACTTAGGATGAAGTGTAACCACTTAAAGTTTGATTTGTCAGGTCATACATTTGCTTGCTCTTTGCATGTGTTTGACTTTATAGGGTTCAGAATTATATTGGGTATGAATTGGTTAAGTGAGTATGCTGCTAGGATATTTTACCATTATAGGAAAATATCACTTAGGAAACCTAACTGTTGTGATCAGATAGTTTATACCATAGAAACCCCTAGTTATGAGGTGAGTACTTTATTGGGTTTTGTGGAGTTAGAAAATGAGTTGAATCGAGTCTTCATGGTTAGGGAATTCGTGGATGTCTTTAAGCCGGTAATTGGATTGCTACTTAAATGATTCATTGAGTTTTGGATAGATTTAGTGCCTGGTGCAGAACTGGTAAGTAGACCACCAAGCAGGATGACACCTATAGAGATGAGGGAGTTAAAGGTGCAATTGGTGGATTTCGAAGGCAAGAGTATTATTAGGTCGAGTAGTTCACCTTAGGAAGCAGCCATAGTATTTGCTAAGAAGTCGAACAAATAGCTAAGGCCTATGTATCAATTGTCGTAAGTTGAATGAGAGGACGATAATGAACCGATATCTATTGCCGAGAATTGATGATTTGTTAGATCGGTTGAGTGGAGCCAAAATAATTTCTCAGCTGGACTTGGCAACAGGTTTTCATCAGTTTAGAGCAGCAGAGATAATATACCTTCGATGGAGTTTAGGACTTGATATGGATCATACGAATGGATAGTTATGTCGTTCGGACTAACCCATGCATCGGCATTCTTTGTGGATTTGATGAATCGAGTTTTCCAAGAGCACTTTAATAGGTTTGTGTTGGTTTTCATAGATGATATTCTAATACACTCTAAGGATGAGATGGAGCACGAAGTTCATCTTAGAATTGTGCTAGAGACGCTGAGGCAGTATCAGTTGAAGGCGAATTTTTTAAAGTGCCACTCTGAAAAAGGAAGCGAAGTTTTTTAGTCATGTAGTCTCAAAGAAAGGGTTGTTTGTAGATCCGACTAAGATTGAAGCCAGGAATAATTGGAAGAGATTCAAGACAGTGACTGAGATAAAGAATTTTCTTGGATTGGCTGGATAATATCGGAGATTTATTAGGGATTTTTCATGGATAGGAGCACGGATGACCAAGCTAATGGGAATGGATATAAAGTTTGTCTAGATCGGTAAGTGTGAGGAAGTGTTCCAGAGCTTGAAATACTTATTGACCCATGCATGTGTGTTGGTTGTTCCAGAGGGGAATCGGGATTTGGTAGTCTATACCGATGCATGTAGAACTGGATTAGGAGCAGTGTTGATGCAGAGAGGTGTTAGTACTAAAATTGGTCACTAACACCCTTAGAAAGGTCGTTTACTGAGATTAATGAAGAAAGTAAATTAAAATAGAGAATATAAACTTCAATGCAGAGAACAAGAACACTAAATTTATAGTGGTTCGGCGTAACTGCCTGCGTCCACTTTGAAGTTGATTTCCATTGATTTCCTTGATAATTGATTGCAGATACAATCCGTTTCTAATTACTTGAATACAATTGCAAAGTAAAAGATTAAGTCCTGAGTGAGTGTTAAATGCGGCAAAGTTTCCCCCGTGTTCCTAAAAAACTGATCCTTTTCACTGTGCCCCCTGCCTCTCTATTTATAGACGAAGGTGGGTTGGACTTACCTGGTGGGCCTGGTAGCTGAATATCTCAGCCCAAATGGAGTAAGCTCCGCGTGCCGACCCAAACATGCCGAACGGCTAAATGCCGAACCATCATCTTCATGCCGATCGAGGTGGTGTTGTATGGGAAGAATAGGCCGAGCAATAATCGAAGCCGGTCGAGATTGGAGGAATGTCGAACAATCTTTGATTGCCGAACGTTCTCGAGAGGCCAAACAATCTCTAGATGCCGAACGATCTTATGCCGAACGATCTTCAGATGCCGAACGATCTTACGCCGAACGATCTTTAGATGCCGAACGAAACTCATGCCGAGCGTCCTTGGTATGCCGAACGTCCTTGGTATGCCGAATGTTCATGGATGTCGAACGATATACAATATCCAACGTTTCCCAATACCGAACGCTTCTGGATGCCGAGCGCTCCATCATGCCGAGCGTTTCTCTGATGCCGAACGCTCTTGACTGCCGAATGACCATGATTGTCGAACGATTCCTTGTGCCGAGCGTTCAGAATGCCGAGTGACACATACATTGCCGAGCATTGTTCTAATGCCGAGTACGTTTTTGCCTGGTCAAATCGCCAGGAAACACTTGCCCCCCAAAGTGTATCGCATGACAGAACGTGATACGCTTTGAACTATGAGTCCTTTGTGCTTCGCTTCGAACCTTGGCCCCTTACTCTTGGAGGTGGTTTTCTTCTGAGTACCAGGTGAGATGTTGTGTGCCGAACGTAATGCGAATGCCAAGCGATACAGCTGAAGCCGAACATCCCATGCATGCCCAAAAAACCGATGCCCAATGATGTTGCTTTGACCGGTTCTACCGGTCATTGTCGTTTCGCCTTCTTCTTCTTCCCTATAAAGGTCAGTACGTTCCTTCTTCTTCCCTTTTTTTCATTTCCACCTCTACTACTTTATACTCGTGAACCACGCCTATTATCAAACTCTAAAGACTAACAATCCTTCCCAATCCATTCGGTATCCCCCCAAGTCTCGATCTACAAACTAGGTATCTATCCCTCTTTTTAAATCCTTTCCCTGATTAAAAAATTTCGATAAGATGCTCGAGTTCGTAAATTAAAGCATTAGAACCAAAGCCGATAAAATTGAACTTCGATTAGGCTATTTTTTAGAGCTAAATGGTATGGAGGGAAAGGGAAGTGGCCAGAGACGAGTGCATGAGGGAATTATTTGGGGGTGTATAGTGGTTCGGCACGGTTATCTTGTTCTGAACGAGAGTGGAGGAAAAGAAAGAATAAAGAAGGAGTACGAAGTGTCTAGGATGCCGAACATCATGGTCTGGTATGACTCGCCAAACGATCCTTCCTGGTGGTTCGGTGTGGATGGAGGAAGAGAGGAAAAAATGAAACCGCAGTTAATGGAGGAGTGCTGAGCATTAGAGCTCGGCGTAACTCTGTTTCGGCGTGACTCACCACACACCGAACAGTGGGATGGAAGGTTAGGGAGGAAGCATGAATTAGATGGGACGCCGAGTGTTATTTCGGCTGAATAGAATTTTGGCTGAATGACACTTTGCCGAACGCTACCTAAGGCCGAACGAAAGTTTGGCCGAACAATATTCAGGCCGAAAGGTAGCTAGGCCGAACGATTGTTTGGCCGGTCGATTCTTAGGCTGAACAACCATAAATACCAAACCCTATTTTATAGGTCGAACAATCATAAATGCCGAACCATGCTTTAGCTTAGGCCGAACAACCATTTGCTTTGCCTAATCATATAACAAAACGAGGGCAACCCGGTCGATTCTTGGACAACCCGATCGATTCCCAAGCTTCGAAGGTCAATGAAGTTGCTCTCCGGCAAATATGCTCTATCCATGAAATCCCTTTCGACGACGTGTTGTTCCATCAGGGCACGATCATCCACACCTGCGCCTAGTTGGATATACTTCCTATAATAAGTTTATGTGCTGGGTCGGTAGTGTGCCACCGTTTAACTTATTTCTTTGGGATGTGCTACAGTACATCGACATTGCCCCATCACAACTGCATCCAAACGGCCACGTGTTCATTTACGGGACCTACATCCTTTTCATGACCGTCCTCTCTAGGCCTCCAACTCCAGGCGACATCCAATATATATATATATATATATATATATATATATATATATATATATGATCAAGAAGCGGGGAGATAACCCCTCTTACATGTTTCTCGAGCCATATCGCAAATGCCAAATCCTAACTGGGGCGTGGAGCAAATTTGCTCTGTACAAACAGGAATGGTTCTATGTGCGCTGCCCTCCTGGTTTCGCGAGGAGATGGGTGGAAGGAAGTAAGTCTTTTATCTGGATTGATATTCATATTTGGTCAAAGCCATGCCTTTCCTAATTCTTTTCTCATCTTCTCAGGTATCAATCCACGTCCTGACGGCCGTGGGTATTCTAAAGCCGTTGAAGCTATTAGAGCTCTTCCCATCGAAGAGCGAGACATCCGAACTCTCATTTCAAATTAGTCGCTATCGAGGTTCGGACTGTTAGCGGAAGGTCGTCGGATTAGCCTTCCTGAGGGTGTCTCCCTACCCAGGCCTGCATCCGGTAAAGGGGAAATTGGCTGAGTCGTCATCACGTCACATCCTTGATGCACAGGAAGAGGGGGAAATTAAAGAGAATGAAACACCCGAAGCACAAGGTGAGAATTTGGGTCCCACTGAGGATCCAATAGTCGAAGTGCATGACATTGAAACGCCATCTTCCCCTTTGAAAGACGAAAAAGGGATTGACGTACAAGATTAGGAAGGAGAAGGTTGGCGGGACTTCAAAAGTTACGCTCATTCCGATTAAGAAAGAGGCTTCTTCACAGCACGTAGAAAGTTCTTTAAAGGGCCTATCGAACCTCTCCATTCCCGATGACCTGCTCAATTACGACTTTGACAATCCGGAAGCATTCAAGCTTCATTCGCCCATCAGAGGTGGTATGGGCACTCTAACCCAAAGTCAGGGAGAAAAAACTCCCATTAGCAAAGCGACTGGTCCGTCGGGGGGAAGCACACGAACACTTGCACTTCAATTTGCACTTAGATTTTCGTCGTCACGCTAATCTTTGCTAATTCGTTGTTATTTAAATTCTATGCAAGTGACATGGGGCGCTCACATGGATTCGATCGCCTTCGTGGTTCATCTATTTTTTTATCAATCTGGACGGGACTCATGTTCGGAAGACGTCGAGATAGGGATGGTGACGGCGATAAAGACTATCATTCCCAGGACTAGTCATCTCGAAAGAAAACTTACTATCGGCCAAAATACCACCAGGATACTTCTTCTCATCCGGAGCAAAGCAAAGACAAGCGTGGCCATTAGAGGTCACAATCTGATGCTCCCCGAGACCAACACTCTGATTCTTCTTCTACTCGACAGTCTCGAGATTCTCATAGGAGAGCCAAACTTTCAAAGTCGTCTCCTCCCGCTCCTGCAACAGACCCAACAGTATCGGAGAGGTTGGCCGAGCTTAAAGATAAATTTCCAAAAATCTGCTTCGACGGCATGAAATTCCTCCCGGCGATTCATCCAATCCCCGGACATGTCAAGCAGAGCGCCATCGCCTATACCAACGATGTCTATGTTCAACATGACGCGTTTGTTCGTTTGGCTGAAAAACTTTCTAAAGTCTCCGTGGAGTGCCAACATCAAATCGATCGCCTGAAGCTTGAGGCTATCCACAACAAGGATATCATTAAAGCTCAGGAAGAAGAAATTGCAACTTACAAGTCTGAACTTGAGGCTGCCTAGCAGAGCGCCAGAGACACCGGCGAAGCCGTAACTCGTCTAGAGTCGATTCACAAAAAAAAAACTCGACGAGGCGGTACAACGCTACGGGGCTTTGGCTTTGGAAAAGGACTGAGTCTAAAAAGAGAGGGACACATTCAGCCTCCGAGTCAACGAACTCGAGGATCAACTCCACAGAGAGACGGAAGAGAAAACGGCTGCCCAAGAAGAATCACAACGATACTGTGATGAGATCGTTGCTACTCGACTCTTAAAAGAAAAACTTAAGGGCGAACTTTCCAAAGTTAAGGTGTTAAAGAGTGAAGCCCGTGAGGAGGGCAAGAAGATAGCGTCCGCAGACATCAACTCCCATCTTGAGGCGGCTAGAGAAGAAGGTATGGAGGAGGTCAAAAGCATGTTTAACCCGCTAATCGCTGAATTCAATGTCCACGTTCTCATGCAACGAGACTTGACTTTTTTGGGCGAGGGCTATCTTGAATCTTTAGCCGAGGCATGGGAGGCCTTGATAGAAATTAGGAAGGCCGAGCTTGGTACCGAAGAGGTTGATGAGGGGGCCTTAATAAAAGAGTTCCTCAAGGGAAAGGAGCCTTCGGAATTGTCAGCAGCGAAGGCTATTTATTGCAAAGGTTCCCCCTCCAAGAAAGGGAAAGAAGTTATTACCGGTCGTTCGGGGTCGTGCCTCCAGCTCATGTGCCTACTCAATCGGCCGATCGACCGATACTCAATCCATTTGAGCAGCTTATTGGTTATAATCCAGAGGACCCTGGCCTTGGTGTCCATATTCTGTCTCCCATCCCGGAGGGTGAGACCCCCTTGATAGATGAGAGCCTGCCGGAACCTGGTAGATAACCCTTCACTTTAAGATTCTAGAATTCGTCATTCTTTATGAAGAACTATTGTATTCTAATGCTCGTTTTTCATGATTTTGTGCACGCCATTCTGATCCCGAGCCCACTCTGAGGAGCGATGTTGCCAATGATGCAGAGAAGGAAACAAGTGAGGCCCCTCACGTAGGTAACGCTCCCGGTCCCGATGCTCAGGTGATCGGGGCGCTTGATGAGGACAAATCCGAAACTTTCTCTCCTACCGACGGGGGTTATGAAGTAGAAATTACAGGCGCCTCTGAGCACACTTTCGAATTGATCATGAAGGAGCAGCTCGAGAAAGAGAAGGAGAAGACAACGAAAATCAAAATTGAGCCTCGAGTTGTAGACCTGGACGGTTCCCTGAACAAGCCGTTAAAGGTCATCCTTCCTGGCGGGTCCAAGCCTATGGATGTCCCTCGTACTTCTTCATCTTCTACCCCTCCATCAAAGAAGGGTACCAGGTGTAAACGCGGAGGTGAGGAGCCGTATGATAAGACAACGGAGGTGAATAAGTCAAAGAAGCATAAGAAGTAACCATTACTCTCGTTCAACGAGAGTTAGTTTACGTTATGTAATTGCTTTCATTTACTTTCGTAGTTCTTGTAAATAGATTGTCGACTCCGAACTTTGAAGGGGTTGTAGTAGAAACTTATTCCTGAATAAAGTTTAGTTCCTTTTTCTGTCTTACAAAAGACTTTTACCATTTAATTTTCTTTGTAATTGTGATTTAAATCCAAGCTGTTGCGAATGACATGGACTTCTCGGTTCACCTTCATATAGCTCGGAGATTCTTTGAGAGTTGTTCGTTTTTCCCTCCGCACTTCAAGTACTTGGAATATTTTCTAATACGTGTGCCGAAGGCTCGATGACTTCAAGTCATTTATATCAGTCTGCCTTCAGGGGACTTGGTTATTTAGATCGTTTATACTTGAGTCCACACTCCAGGGACTTAGAGTACTCCAGTCCGCACTCCGGGGAATTAGAGATTTTAAGTCGTTTATACCCGAGTCTGTGCTACAGGGACTTAGAGTACTCCAATCCGCACTCCGGGGACTTGGAGATTTTGAATTGTTTATACTCGAGTCCGCGCTCCGGGGACTTAGAGTACTCCAGTCCGCACTCCGGGGACTTGGAGATTTTGAGTCATTTATGCTCGAGTCCGCACTCCGGGGATTTAGAGTACTCCAGTCCGCACTCCGAGGACTTGGAGATTTTGAATTATTTATACTCGAGTCCACGCTCCAGGGACTTAGAGAGCTCCAATCCGCACTCCGGGGACTTGGAGATTTTGAATCATTTATACTCGACACCGCACTCCGGGGACTTAGAGTACTCCGGTCCGCACTCCATGGACTTGGAGATTTTGAGTCGTTTATACGAGTCCGCGCTCCGGGGACTTAGATTACTCGAGTCCGCACTTCGTGGACTTGAAGAATTTGAATCGTTTATACTCGAGTCCGCACTCCGAGGAATTGGAGATTTTGAGTCGTTTATACCCGAGTCCACGCTCCGGGGACTTAGAGTACTCCAGTCCGCACTCCGAGGACTTGGAGACTTTGAATCGTTTATACTCGAGTCCGCAGTTCGAGGACTAAGAGTACTCCATTCCGCACTCCGGGGACTTAGAGATTTTGAGTCATTTATATTCGAGTCCGCACTCCGGGGACTTAGAGTTCTCCAGTCCGTACTCCGGGGACTTGGAGATTTTGAGTCGTTTATACTCAAGTCCGCACTCCGGGGACTTGGAGATTTTGAGTCGTTTATACTCGAGTCCGCGCTCCGGGGACTTAGAGTACTCCAATCTGCACTCCGGGACATAGAGATTTTGAATCGTTTGCACGTGTTAGTACGTCAGCCAGAATAATGTAGTTTCATTTGCCTGTCACAGGATCATCATACGCGGGAACATTAGTAATCCATGGAAAAGATGGCATCAAGCCTTTATTAATGAAAGCAAGCTAAATTGTCTTACTACATGTCAAGAACTAGAAATAAAAGCGTACTGGAAATAAATGCAACTAATACATGAAAGAAATAGACTAAGTATAATAATGCCACAAGTGCTCACTGTTCCATGCTCGGAGGAGTGTCGCACCATCGACAGTTGCCAGCTTGAAAGTTCCTTCTCCAAGCTTCCGTTCGATGACGTATGGACCTTCCCATGCGGGATTCATATGAGATGGTATCGGAAAAACTCGTTTCAAAACAAGGTCTCCCACGCCAAAAATTCTCGGTCGGACCTTTTCGTTATAATATTTAGCGACTTTATGTCTGTATGCGGCCGCTCTCAAATTGGCTTCTTCGCATTTTTCGTCAATGAAGTCCAACGATTCCAACAAAAGATTCTTGTTCGACTCGGGGTCGTAATGAGTTACCCGATGTGACGGAGCTTCAACTTCCATGGGTATGACAGATTCCGTGCCATATGCCAATGCGAATGGAGTGTGGCCGGTTGCGGTCTTGTGGGTGGTCCGTAGGCCCAAAGCACCGTTGGGGGTTCATCCACCCACTTGCCTCTAGCCTTTTCCAGATGCTTTTTCAATATCGACTTGATCTTATTTACGGCTTCCACTTGTCCGTTGGCTTTCGGGTGAGCAACCGCTGGAAACTTCTTCTCAATGCCATATTTCTGACAAAATTCTTTGAACTCCTTTCTCTCGAATTGAGTTCCATTGTCTGTAATGATGGTCCATGGAAGGCCAAAACGGCATATGATATTTCATATGGCGAATTTAATAACCTTCTTGGGGGTTATTGTGGCCAGAGGCTCTTCTTCTGCCCATTTGGTAAAGTAGTTGACCGCAACTATTGCATATTTCGCTCCACCTTTGGCTAAGGGTAAAGAGCCAACTAGGTCAATCCCCCACATTGCAAATGGCCAGGGAATAACCATCTGGTTGAGATCCGTCGGCAGAGTTCTTGGGATTTTTGCATATATCTGGCATTTATCACATCTTCTCCCATAGTCTGCAGCATCCCGATTCATATTTGGCTAGTAGTATCCATAACGGAGGACTTTCTTTGCTAATGTCTGCCTCCCAGTATGGTCACCGCACTCTCCCTCATGAACTTCCTTTAATATTCGTTTTATCTCATCGTGGGCCATGCACCGGAGTAAGGGGGTCGAGGATCCCTTTCGATACATTACCCCATCCTGCATTATATATCGTGAAGCCTTACGAAGGACTCGTCGTTTTTCACCTCTTTCTTCGGGTAAGATTTCGAATAGCAAGTACCGTTTGATTGGGGTCATCCACGATTCTTTCTCGATTTCTGTTTCTAATACAAAATCTACCTCCATCATATTTATACTCGGAACATGTAAGGTTTCGACAGGAACCAATCCATCTGTTGCGCATCACCTGTGCTTGCGAACTTTGCCAATGAATCGGCTACTCTGTTTTGCTCACGCGGGACATGTGAAATATCATAGTACTCGAGATTCGCTAGCAGCTCCTGAACTCGGACCAAATATGGGGCAAGTCTCTGCCCCCTTGCTTGATAGTCTCCTCGCACTTGGTACACCACCAGTTGAGAGTCGCTAAAGATTTCAACCGATTTTACTCCCAGTTCTTTGATAAGTCTTAAGCCGGCAATCAACGCTTCATATTCGGCTTCATTATTCGTCACTGTGAATTTAAGCTTCAAAGCGTAGCAAACTGATCGGTTCTCAGGAGTTATAAGAACTATGCCAACCCCCGAACAATGGTCGTTAGATGCCCCATCGGTGTACATCTTCCATCGAACGGAGGGTATGACATTGTGGTCGTTTGATTCGTCTGTCATAGTAAATTCAAAAAATGAAATCATCTAGTGCTTGTCCTTGTACGACCCTTCGCGGCAGGTAGGTAATGTTGAACTGACTTAACTCAGTATTCCATTTTAACATCCTTCCGGAAGTTTTTGGTCGTTGGAGTATCTGCCGCAATGGTTGATCAGTGTAGACACTGATTGAGTGTGCCCCAAAATACGGACGAAGCTTGCATGATGAAATCACTAAGCAATAGGCTAGTTTTCAATCTTTTGATAATTTCTTTCTGCCCTCGTCAAGTGTTTACTAACATAGGAAACTGGCATTTGAACCCGGTTTTCCTCGCGAACCAAGGCTGTGCTGATAGCGTGTTGGGATACAGCCAAGTATATGTACAACATTTCGTGATCTATTGGTTTCGACAATACCAGGGTACTTTCCAAGTGCCTTACAAGAGTTCAGAATGCATCCTCACAGTCGGATGTCCATTCGAAATTCCTCTTTCCCTTCTTTATAACATCGAAGAAAGGAATAGACTTGTCTGTGGCCCTGGATATGAATCGGCTCAGCGTGACCACCTTTCCATTCAAGCTTTGCACTTTTTTTATGGTTCTGGGCACTTGTATATCTCGGATAGCTTGAATCTTCTCCGGGTTAGCCTCGATTCCCCGTGCATTCACAATTAAACCCAAAAACTTTCCTGACGCTACGCCGAATGAACACTTCAAAGGATTGATCTTCATTCCATAATGCCTGAGTATGTCAAACATCTCCGCTAAGTCTCGGATGTGGTCGTTTGACTGCCATGACTTAGCGGGCATGTCATCCACATAAACTTCCATCGTTTTACCAATCTGATCTTTGAACATCCGATTAACCAGATGCTGATAAGTTGCTTCCGCGTTTTTCAATCCAAAGGGCATCACGTTTATGACAAAACTGGTGTGTTCTTGTTCTGGGAGGTGCATCAGGATTTCATTGTATCCGGAGTATGCATCCATAAATGATAGTAACTAATGTCCGGCAATTGAATCGACCAGCTGATCAATCCTAGGCAATGGGAAACTGTCCTTTGGGCATGCTTTATTTAAATCAGAATAATCAACACAAGTTCTCCACTTTCCATTCGCTTTCTTCACTAGCACCGGATTAGATATCCATTCAGGGTAGAGGGCGTCGCGAACAAACCCTTTGGCATTGATTTTGTCCACCTACTCTTGTAGAGCCGTGGACCTCTCTAGGTCCATGCCCCTCCTTTTCTGTTTCACAAAAACATGTCTTGGGTCTATGTTCAACATATGACTCGCAATTGTAGGAGAAATCCCACACATGTCAGAATGTGTCCAAGCGAAGACATCAAGATTCGCTCGGAGGAAGTCAGTGAGGTTCTTGGCCACCACAGGGTCGAGTTGTGATCCAATTTTAAGAATTCGTGACGGGTCGTCTCGGCTGACTGGGATATCAATTGTTTGTTCAACCGGTGCCTCATTTGTTTCCTTGGGTCCCCCATCATTATCTCTCGGATCTATGTCTCTATGGACCCATGAATGTTGCACGAGCCAGGGCTCGGGCGCTACTTGTCAATCATCCGCATTTCGGATGCGGACGGAGCAATCCGCAACCTTTCCTTTCTCTCTACGCTGAGCCTCTCTCAGATCAGCCACATAGCAGGCACGTCTGATCGCTTGATTGCCGTGTACCACTCCAATACCACTGTTTGTAGGAAATTTTAACGCCAGACACCAAGGGGCTAATGCTGCCCTAAATTCTGCCAGGGATGGACATCCTAGAAATACGTTATATGGAAAGTCAACATCCAACACTATGAATGGTAGGATCTGCACCCTCCTACGCTCGCCTTGCCCCAGTTCAACTGGTAACTCCACATATCCCACTACACCATTGCTGCGCCGTTAAAGCCATGGATTCCGGCTTTAGATGGTCTCTGTTTGCACCAAAATTGGTCACAACACTCTTCGGGAGTCGTTGAAGAGATAATAACGAAGAATATAGATTCAAAACGAGTATTATCTAACAAAAGCTCCAATCAACAGTAAAGTAAAAGAGTAGACAAGTGATTTATAGTAGTTCGGCGTGTTGCCTACGTCCACTGTGAAGTTTTCTGCAGTTTTATTGATTCTCTTTCAATGATTACAAGTTGTTATAGAAATCAGCAGCAAGTTACAACTGGAAATTCGAAATAGACAGCAAATATATGATATAGGATGATGGAGATCTTGATCCTGCAGAGTCTGGGCGCTTCAGAGTCGAAAAGCCCCTTTTCCCGTTGGCCCTGGGGCTCTATTTATAGGCGTAGGATGCTGATATTTCGCTGAAAACTCGGGAGACTACTTCCGGCACATGAGGGGGCCCACGCGCCCGGTCTCAGGAAATTTGGGCCCACTTTAGCATCGATTCGAACCCCATTCGAATCGATCATAAAATCATCCAATCGAGGTGAAATTTGTTGTGGACATCCTTCAACATGAATGCAAGCTTCTGTGAAAATTTCGTGGCATTTGGATCAGTAGATTGAGAGATATGATGGGTTCGAGATGACGTTCTTCGAGTGGCTATTTGGTTTGAAACCATCCCTTTGAATCGATGGTTTCGAATCGATGGCGGCACGTGTCTTCATGTTGACGTGGAGCGCACACTTCGCTTCGATCCGGGTTTTGCTTTGAGTTGACTGTTTCGACTCCATATATCTCGGCGCATTCGAACCGATAAAGGACACGTCATTAAGGCTAGTTGACCCAGTGGATTCGAACGAAGCTTCACAGATGGGTTCGAACAAGGCTTCACGGATGGGTTCGAACGAAGCTTCACAAATGGGTTCGAACAAGGCTTCACGGATGGGTTCGAACAACTGATGCTTGATGGATTCGAACTTGTGTTTCTCTGATGGATACGAGCTTTGCAACTTCTCCATGGATATGAGGTCCATCGATATGAACTTGATCGATTCGAAGTTGATGGAGTTGAACCGAGGCACTCTGATTGATTCGAAGCTAATCGATACGAAGGCGATCGGTTCGAACGGTGCTTCATTGATGGATTCGAAGACACCTACAATGATGAGTTCGAAACCAGTGTTCTTCCCTCCAAGTTGAATCGATCATAACTTGAGCGTATGAACTCGGATTGACTTGAAATTTGAGATGCTGACTCCTATGACCTTTCTTTCCATGTCCTATCAATTATAGCTCAATCTGGACTCGGACAAAATTCAGTGATATCCATAGCGAAACGAAGTATGACCAATCTCTGAGACGAACTGTTCTCCGTTTTCGATCGATCTTTTGGTATTGCGGCTTTCCCAAAAAGCAGGATAACATTTTGCCCCCCAAAGTACGTCTTATGGGAACATGACGTGCTTTGAATGGCTGCAATTTCTCTCCGAACAATCATTGCTCTCCTTTTTGTTGAGACTCGTATTCTGTATTGCTGTAGCCCTGTGCTGATATGATTGATTGCTGTATAATAGCGCTTAGCCGTTGGCTGTTGCATTTGTAACAAGATGAGTATTCGATCCCTGTAAATGTTTAAAATCGAATGTTAGCTCGATCTATATGCACATATGTTGGTTTGACCCTTGTTATCGTCATGTGTCCACGACTCTTTGTCAGTTGGTTTGCTATTGAATTTCGTATCGATTCTCTCCTGAACCGATATAGAAGGTTGAAGGAAACGACTTTGGGTTGCGCAAATGTAATACTTCGAACCGATGTGTTTGAGCATCGATGGATTCGTAATCTACATTCGTATGGATGGAGTACGATTATGTAATGATGGGTACGAAACTGACATTCGAACCGATGGCTTGGACGAGTACGAAACGTTCATTCGTACCGATGAGAAAAGATGGATACAAAATCGTCGTTCGTATCGGTAGGAGATGATGGATACGAAATAGTCGTTCGTATCGATCGGTTGTGGATGGAGTTGAGAATTTGTTGGTGTGAACAGGGGCTTCGAATCGATATGCCCACTGTTTGTTTCGCATCGATGCAACTCGTCGACCTGCTGTGTGTTTCGTATCGATGAAGCGTGAGGGTAATTTCGAATCGATAGGGCCTTAGACCTATGGATTCGAAGGCTGACTTCGAACCGATATGATAATTGACCGGTTGTGACCAGTTGAGTTAACTGGGATGCCAAGCAGCCCGGTCACTTCCTTGGCTTCATATAAATAGCAGGGGTTTCACTTTTTTCACTTTTTACTTTTTTACTTTTGCCTTGTGTCTATTGTGCTCTGCCTCATTTCGAAGCTCGAGAGAGAAAACACTACGTCACATCGCCGAAACAATCAAGATTCAAGTCTCTAATTCCTCGAATCCATCACTTAAACTAGGTAATTAGTCTCGAATCCAAACGGCAAAGCTATTTCGAACCTATTTCTTCCTCATCGATTGTTCACTCTGGTGATTGGCAAAACCAGATCTGGTTTAGTAGAGCTTCGAATCGATTCATGGACTTGAGTTCGAATCGATGATGGTGGCGTCATTTTTCCTTGGATTTCGCATCGATCCCTGGAATGACTTTATGGGGGTGACGCAGTTCGCACCGATTGACTACCTTTGATGGGTCTATTCGAATCGATGGATTCGAATCCATCAGCTATCGGTTCGAAGTTCTCAACTTTGCATCGATACGGAGGGTATCGATTCGAACGTGATCGATGTTAAGTTGAGGGTTTCCTTATCGGTTCGAACCAGTTAACCAAGGATCGATTCGAAGTCATCCCTCATTGATCGATTCGAACTTGACACCTGAACATCGATTCGAAGCGCGCCTTTTTGCATCGATTCGAAGTGATGTTAGGATGGGTTCGAATGAGTTCCCTGTGATCGGTTCAAACCCTCTATGATGGATACCAAAGTTTGACATTTTCTAAGCATAACTCCGACGAGCTTCATCCTTGCATATTCGGACTTGATAATTAAACTACATACTTGACCACCTTTTGACGCTCGCCGATGGAACCATAACAACTTCTATCCGAATCAATTTCCATCATATAAATGGTTTAGTGATGACGGTCAGCGATGACGGTCATTATAACTGGACTTCGTAGCTTTGTCGTTTGCATATTTCTTTTAACTCTACCATACTCATTCAAGTAAGGTATGGCACTGTACAACATACATTCATACACTTTACACTGGGGAACGCACGGGTCCTTTGTCGTCGAACGATGGTTTCTCATGATTTAGCTGGTCATGGAACCTTCAAGTTTGCAACAGCAGGAGTTTCAAAGCACGGTTACTCCGAGACTAGAGGGTCCAGATATTGAACCTGAGATCGTCGGTCCAGCCCCGGATGAACTTCCCAATGCGTCTTTCATTGCCAATCCGTCGGATTCCGTTCAATCCAATATTTCTGAAGATATGTTGGAGAGAATATGCTTAAGGCACGGCCTGTCACTGGATGACGTGTTATTGCCGGGGCCGAATGATAGACCACACAACCCGCCGGAGGGATATACAGCATTTAATCGCCACGCGTGTGCGTCTGGTACGCTTCTTCCGTTCAACGAGTACATAAGGGAAGTGTTGTCTTTTTTAAGGATCGCTCCATCTCAACTACATCCGAACGGATATGCTTCCGTGAACAGTTTACTCATCGTCTTCATGGAGTACCTTCATAGACCACCGATCCCGACCGAGATCAGATATCTATTTAATTTCAAAACTCGAGGTGATTACCCTTCCTTCATATTTCTGGAAGCAGTGAGGAATTGCCAAGTGGTTACGGGGTCCTGGACCAGGTTGAGTTATTACAGGAAGGAATGATTCTATGTCAGATGTCCTCCGGGGTTTGCCCGGCGATGGTTATTCAGACGTGAGTGTAGCTGAGTTATCATATAATTATTAAGGCAATTGCAGTCAAAGTGAAACTTATGTTTTTTCCCTTTTTTTTACAGCAACGATTCGGCGACATGAGGGCGAACACTTTGAGGAGATGGTGCGAGTACTTCGAGAAGCCCCGAGTGAAGATAGGGATATCGAGTCGCTTTTGACCGATAGGAATCTCCGGACTTACGGGTTGATTGAACGAGGGCAGAGCATAAAGTTTGACGGGGAATTAAGGATCGTTTCGAAGAAGCGAGTCAAGCACAAGAAGCCCAAAGTTATTATAGCCGAGGAGGTTGATTCTGAAAGAACTCATACTGACGACGAGCCGTTGTTGGAGCCTACAGACGTGGTTCAGGATGTCGCAGAGCAAAGAAAAGGCAAGGCAGCCGTCGTCACGTCAACTAAGAAGGGGATATGGAAATCGGTTGTCACGGCCCGATCCTCTCCCGGAGTTAGAATTTCGGAGATGTCTCCTCCGAGAACTAAAAGTCTTTATGAAGGGCTCGTCGATATTCCAATTCCGGACGATGTGTCCCTGCAGCATGAGCCGGATTGGAAGAACTTTCAGAAACTTTAGTTTTGAGCGAGTCTTTTCCCACTGGTGTGGCAGACACATCCGGTTGGTCGGGGGGTTGCACATTCATACATATTTCACAACACTGCATAAGCTTTGGCTATAAACTACATGTATCGAAAGGTGATTAATCCTGCTTTATTTTGTTTTGCAGATACCATGTCCGGGCGAGGTTCAATGTTAGGGAGTCTCCGACACGCGCGCAAGTCTTCATATCATGGGTCGCGCAGACGGGAAGGGGACAGAGATTACGACCATGGATGCTCTGGGTACTCTGGTCAAGAGAGATATGACACAGATAGAGGCTATAAGCACCGATCCCGATCGCGTACTCCTCCTCCCCCCAGAGATCCCATACAACCTCCTGCTCATGTCTCTCGTCCCTCTGAATCTTCACACTACATGTCGGCCTCTCAATCTTCTAGGCATGAATCCCGCCATTCTAGGAGCGAAACAATAACTGCTGCCGTTACAAAACAGCCCCCCGTGGAAATTTCAGGGGAAGGAGCAATCAAGCTTGCTCAGCTGAAGAGAGATTTCCCAAACATCTGCTTCGACAATTATATCTTTCCTCCACATTTAAAGAAAATCCCAGAGGAAGCTGAGCAATTGGTACATGAATACGTACACGATTTTTACGCTCAGTACAAAGCGTGATCGAAAGCAGCTGACAAAGCGTCGGCATTAGCCTTTGAGCGTGGGGCCACCATCGAGAGATTGCAGGCTGAGTCTGCTCAAAAGAGCCGTATTATTGGGGTGTTAAACACTGAAGCTGAATCTTCTCGGAAATCTGAAATGGAGGCTATCAAAAAAGCCGACGAAGCCCAAGCAATGATGGATAGGATGAAACGTGAGCATTATGCCACGGTAAAGGATACTGGGCATCGAAACACCCTGGTCAATGCCGAGAGGGACGCAGCCCTGAAGGAGTTAAACGAGCTTAAGTCAAAATTTGCCGAAATCGCCAAAGATAGGGATGACGCGAATAACGCAGCCCAGGAGGCGTGTGAGCAAGCCGTGATTCTCCGGACTGAGCGGGATGTGGCAGTGGCCAAGGTCCAGGCGGTCGAGATGGAGGTCGAGGAGAAAGTTCAACAAGCGGAGGCTAGGCTGGAGGCCGATATTGAAGATCTTCTCATCACTTATAACGCCAATGTGTTGAGACACAGAAACTTGGCCTGGCTCCAAGATTACCCAGTACACCTCCGCAGCGCTTGGGATTGATTGGTTGAGGAAGAAGAGGAAGCACATCTGGATGAATCGGTCGGCCGATTCGAACTCGAAAACCGGTTGCTGACAGATGATGAGAAGAAGATCCTCAATGACGCTATTATTGCTCATGAGAAGGAGATGATTGGTGGTCGATCTTTGGAGGTTGGAGAGGGATCAAGTGTTGAGCATCACGCCACTGTTAGTGAAATCACCGCTCCACCTTCGTTAGAGCCTGTATCTGCGGTTGGTTCACAATCTGTTCCTGCTTATGACCCAGAACTACCGCGGTTATCTCCCATCCGAGAGCACGTCTCTGAGGCCGTCCAACCGTCAACGAGTCAAACTGAGGAAGGTAATTTGAACATACCTCAAGTATGTTTCTATTAAAGTGTTTGTTTTAGAGCGGTTACTAATAACTTCTTCTTATCTTTGCTCAGTAACCGAGACTACTCCAGCATCTTCGGCTCAAGAGTCTATTCAAGGGCAAAAGGCCATCACCATCGAGACGAATGTCGTGACGACGGCAGTGTCTACTGAGATGGCGCAGGGGAGATCCTTATCACTCGATGAACAAATGGTGAGTGACCTGCTTGGCCAACAGGGTGACCCTTTTACAGACGTGCCATTTATCATCAGTGATCTTCCGCCGACCTCTAGATTTGTGACGCCGACCACAAATGCCCCCAGCCAGGCCCATCAACTCGAGACGAGGAAATCTTGGCCGAGATCAACGCCGAAATAGAGGATACAGGGCGTGAGGGAAGTGCTGGAGTTAGGACTACGATGCATAGTCCAGCACCTCTAAATGTGATATTGCCATGTGGCTCTGTGGCCAGTACTCGGGTATCCGCCCCATCTTCTGTTGCAGGTCCGGTCCCTTCAACTCCTCCCGTGGGGAGCCTTCATTTAAGTTCAAGTTCTGAGGAGGACGTGGACATTATGCCCTCGGCCGAAGAGCGGTCACCGGAGAGGAGACCCTTCAAACGAAGGATTTCTGTTCCTAGTGATTCCGACGACGAACCACTGATAAGAAGGTCGAAAAAGAAGAAATAGATCGGCCTCTCAAGCAGATTTTGGTAGATAGGAACTTATTTTTGTTTTTTTGTTAGTAGGCCGTGTATAGATGCAGGTTCGGCCCCTGCTAGTAGGGATTCTTTTTTTTGGAAGAACTTTTTTGCATGTAAGTTCTTGTCTCCAGTTAGTTGAAATAAAATTTAATTTCTTTGTTTCAATTCTCATTTCATTTGTGCTTGAGTACTTGCAGTGTTTAGCTTTTAGTCCGGTGTACTTGTGAAGTTCTTACCGTCAAGTAGAGTTCGTTTTATTTGCTAAGTCTGAAAATCTTGGTCATATGTTGTTACCGATGAACAAGTTGAACCTCAGACATTATATCACTTTGGCTAGTGACTAACACTTAGCTTTTTTTTGGTGGTTGATTACATTTATTGCGCATCCGAAGCACAAGTCTACATTTTGGGGACTTAGGATAATTTGAGATCGATAATCCGGTTCGCACTCCGGAATTTTGAGAGTTATTGATATTTGTAACACGGTTCGCGCTCCGGGAACCTGGAATTGATGTTCGTACTCCAATTCACACTCTGCGAACTTGGAGTAAGTATTGATATTTCGGTTCGCACTACGGGAACTTTGACTTGGTATTTGTGCTCTAATTCACATTTTGGGAACTTGGAGATAACATGTATGTTTGGATTTGCACTCCGGGAACCTGGAATTGATGTTTGCACTCCGATTCGCGCTTCGGGAATCGGGAGTCCGTTCGCGCTCTGGGAACGAGTTATCGAATGTTTATACTCCAATTCACGCTCTGGGAAGTTGGAGTCCGTTCGCACTCCGGGAACGAGTTGTTGAATGCTTATACTCCAATTCACACTCTGGGAAGTTGGAGTCCGTTCGCACTCCGGGAACGAACTATTGAATGTTTATACTCCAATTCACGCTTTGGGAAGTTGGAGTCCGTTCGCGCTCTGGGAACGAATTATTGAATGGTTATACTACAATTCACGCTCTGGGAAGTTGGACTCCGTTCGCACTCCGGGAACGAATTATTGAATGTTTATACTCCAATTCACGCTCTAGGAAATTGGAGTCCGTTCGCGCTCTGGGAACGAATTATTGAATGTTCATACTCCAATTCACCCTCTAGGAAGTTGGAGTCCGTTCGCACTCCGAGAACGAAATATTGAATGTTTATACTCCAATTCACGCTCAGGGAAGTTGGAGTCCATTCGCGCTTTGGGAATGAATTATTGAATGGTTATACTCCAATTCACGCTCTGGGAAGTTGGAGTCCGTTCGCGCTCTGGGAACGAATTATTGAATGTTTATACTCCAATTCACGCTCTGGGAAGTTGGAGTCCGTTCGCACTCCGGGAACGAGTTGTTGAATGCTTATACTCCAATTCACACTCTGGGAAGTTGGAGTCCGTTCGCACTCCGGGAACGAATTATTGAATGTTTATACTTGATATGCACGTAACTGTGCATACATTTACATCCATATTTTATCTCTTTTTACTTAAATAATCATCATATTTGGGCATTTTAACATGTTTAAAACCAAAATTCAATTATTTCCAACCATCATATTTTCCTCTTCATTCAGGGGCAAAACGGTCATTTTGTGCATGTGTCAATATAAGAATTTTTACTTGGACATTTTTTGACAATTTTTATAGGAATTTGGATGCATATGGATGAGGCTTATATGAAGATATATGCATGCACAAATGAATACAAAGGAAAGAAGAGGCAAATAATTCAAGCCATGAACATGGAGGACCCCACCCACTTACCTAAAAGTACAATTTGGAGCTAATGGACAACTAAGTGGAGGTTAAAGCTTCATGCAAAACAAATGATGGATTAATTAGTGGTTAATGGTTACTTGTTGGCCACACTTCCTAAATGGCATTTTTGGTAGCCCCCTAAAAATAGAATTAGGGTTTTATGCATGTATATATAGCCCTCTTATGTATATGAAACTATCATCTACTCTTTCATTTTACTTAGGAAATTAAGAAATCAAAGCGTAAGCTCAATGTTCTACGAAATAAAAATGGCTTCCAAGCCTCTTTCTTATCTCTTTTCTACATGCTTTTCTTTACTTTATTGTTAATGTTTATTTCTATGCTCTCTTTCTCCTTATGTTCATAGCTTAGATTCATATTTATGCAAGTAGTTAGTAGCTAATCTCTTTTGCCTTCTTTACTTATTTTCTATTTTTCTTTTCTTTTTAATGTTGAAACTTACATGTGATGCTTCAATGCCACAAATGAGTAGCTAAACCCCTTCAATTTAGGGGTGATGAAGCTCTCTAACTTTATGTAATTTCAACATTTTTATGATTTATGTTCTCTTTGTTTATACTTCATGAATGTGAATTTTGATGTAAGTTTATACAAGTGGGTTTGATAGCTTATATTGCTTATGCAAATGAGCTATTCTTATTCAACATAAACACAATTTACATCATCATTTGCTAATTAATTTTTGATTATGAAATGAAAGTAAAAATGAAATTTGATGATCTATATTACTAGTTACAATAGTAAATAGATCATATTTAAAATAGTTTTTGCTTTGGCTTCTTTTTCATGAGAATTGTAAGTGGTATAATTGTTGTATTATAGTTTGATGGTTTGAGTTATGTTAACTAATAACATAAAAAAGCCATACTTATGATAAATGCAATGATTATTTCACTTAATATCAAAGTTAGAGATCATAAATTATGTGTTTGTTGATTTACAAAAATTTGAGAGTGGATTTGCCTCTAAATTGTTCTTTAGTCTAATAATTTTTGAATCACATTTTCTAGTGTTAGCCTCATTTTATTTCTAGTTAACAAATCCTCTTCGACTTTGGTATAATTTTGATTGAATAGATTTTTAAAATCATCAATTCCCTACGGATCGACCCGTATTCGCCGCGTGCTACATTCGTACACCGTGCGCTTGCGGTTATATTTTTATCTCTAAATTCGTTCGACGGTTTTCTAAACCGATAGAATTTCCGTCGAAGAACAAGTTTTTGACGCCGTTGCCGGGGAGTTGTTTTGATTTCAATTTTCTATTCTTCGAATTATTTGTGTTTGATTTTAGTGTGTGTTTGTTTTGTGTGTTGTGTTAAAAAAAAAGATTTGTGTGTTTGTTTAGTGTTTGTGTGCATTTTTTTGTGTTCTTGTTTTGCATTTTCATTTGCTCTTCTATTATTAAAAAAAAAAAACCATTTACAATTTCAAAACAAAAACAAAAACATTTTATTTTCATTTTCTTTTACAATTTGGCAACTACCTTTTCTTCTACAATTTCCTTTTTTTTTTACATTTACATTGAGAAAAAAAAACACTGTTAACTGTTCACTGTGCATTCTTTTTCCTGCACACCTTCATACAAGCCTCATTTCCTCACTTCAACATAAGCCATTACACTCCTCTGCCAATCTACCCTGTGAACCCTTCATCATACCACTGCCTATACAAACCTTACCAACCTCTATGCACATTGGCATTCTGTCAATACCCACTTACAACACTGCCTGTTTCTACCACACTTTCTTCCCTCTGCCTTCTACCGCAAAATTGCCAACAATCCACGTCAACTATCATCCTCTACATCCAAACCAACCTCATTACTCCACTTCAATACCACTTCCAAATACCTCAACCTCCTCAACCACCAAAATCGAACACTGAACATTCAAACTCATCAACAAACACTCCTACAGCATGCAACTCTCTTGCCCTCTACTTCAACATCCACCTGCAAATACCCCCACCACACAAAACAATTCACCTTTCTGATAATTTCCAAAACGCCACTATCCTAACTGCTGCAGCCAACCCCATTTCGTCCCCACTTTGCACTTCTCACCATCCTTCTCTGACTACCAAACATCACCATTCTCTGCCAATATCATCTCCTACAACTCCCATCACCTACACTATTGAACTGTCGGACCACCATTCACCTACTTTCTTCACCTTTCACCACATCAACCAGTGCTAACATCTCCTTCATCACCATCTATACAAAAATTTGCATGTGACAATACACATTTCCTCTGCTAACCACTTCAACCCACTGTCGAAACACAAACCACTTCCAATACAACAACAACTTCAGAAACTTCTCTAACAACAGTAACCTCACCTTGAACATTCACCATCAATCATCACTTCCACTGCTCTTCCATACAGCACTTCACATTGCCACACTTCGGCACCACCATCTCACATACCAACCTCGCCGACATCTACTGACCACTGCCAAAAACCCCCAGTTCAATCGCCTCCACAAACATTGTCTCCACCACCCATTCAACACTCATTTCTACAATTCACGTATCATAAACCACCACCCCAATCATCAAAAACAAAACATAAAAACTCACCTGTGCATACCATCTTGCCCCTCCATACTGACCACTAAACAACATCCTGCACTACCTTCATCAATATCCATCACCACTACAAATTCACAACCGCAAATCACAACTGCACAAAGCCTTACCACTGCTGCCTTGTTCCACCCTGCATTCCCACTTCAACGACAACAAAAGTGCTGCCTACCCACTTCATTTCTGCTGCGATCAACTTCACTCCTCAACCTTCACTCCACTTCATCATAAAACAACAAGTACCTGCCTCAAACCACCACTTCAGATCATAACTTCAGGCTACATCAATTGTTTCTCTCCTACAAAACCCACTGTCAGTTTCAACCACATCAAACAAGCACTACATTCTGCCATATACCATCCTCTTCCTTCAGACCAACTTCATCATCTTTGACAACTTTCACAAGCCATTAACCCTCCCTGTATACAGATCCCCGCTCCTATATTTTACTGCAACTTCTCTACGGTTCCATCTCCTCCTGCAATCTCCAAATTCTCAAACCAACGCGAACCACCCCTGCAAACCCAATTTCATCGCCTCGAGCAGCTGTAGATCGAACTGTTATACCCTTCGACAACCCAAACCTCTGTCTCAACAGTCGACATCACCGTCGCAACTCCACCAATCGCCTTAAGCACAAGTTTTTGGCGTTGAACCATATCAAAATTCGAACGATGATATTTTTTATTATTCATTTTTGAGAATTTGTTTTCCTGGAGTTGGACGATTTCGTTTGGGAATTTGTTTCGGAATTGTGGTTGAATTAATTTGGGTCGGGTTTGTATTGAAGCCTGAGTAAGAATTTGTTTTGTTTTATTAGTTTTAAATTTGTTGTTTTGTTTTGTTTTGTTGAAGTGATAAAAATTTGTTTTAAAAAGAGTAGTTTGTTAGTTTTGTTTTGTTGAATTTATTTTGTTTCAACTTGTCTTTAGTTCCAACAAAAAAAAGGAGAAGTTTCAAGCGTTTCATTTTGATTTCGATTATTTTGTTTGTGCTTTTTTTTCCTTCTTCACCCAAAAAAAAAAAAAACTTTTTTTTTAAGTAAAACCCTACTTTTAAGTTTCCTTTCAAAAAAAAAACAAAAAAAAAGTTTGTTTGGTGAAGATTTTGAAATTTTTTGGGGCTTGTGAGTGTTTGATTTTAGTGTGTCTTCTTTTGTTTTTTATTGTTTTGTATAATTTCTACCAAAAAAAAACAATTGTCATAGAAAAACTTGTTTTGTTTTGGTTCTTTTGTTTCAATAGTTTTGATTTTACTTTGTTTAGTTTCTCCTTTGATATACAAAAAAAAATTTGTTTGAAAATCTTTTGTTTTGTTTCCTTTGATTTCAAACAGTTGTGATATTTTCCTTTGTTTTATTTCATTCGATATATATAAAAAAAAATTTGTAAATATATCTTGTTCTTCATTTCAGGTTGTCAAAGCAGAAATTCAAAAGGGAAAAGTGTTTGCCAACAAATAAACTGCTTTGCTTTGCTAAGAAAAATCGCCGCTAAAAAAAAATATTGCTAAAATAATCTGCATGCTCTGGTATTGTGCTTCCATCTTTATTCGCATTGTTGGTTGCTTGCTTTGCATTAAAAAAAAATTCAAAAAACCAAAAACAAACTTCATTTTAGTTGCATTGTTAATACACGTTTAATTTCTTGTTTTGCATTCATCTCATCTTATTTTCTTTTCTAAGGGCAATATGCCAATTCACATAAGGTGAGGGATTTCATCACCCTTTCCTTAGCCCACAAACGCATTTCATCGTAGAATTTGACTAATAATAAAGGTTAGACGTTGGACCTAAGGATGTCACGAGCTCACTTAGGGCTTAATTGTATCTTCACAACTGTTTTATTTGAACGATTTTATTTCTTGGTGTCTAGGCTATGGCAGAGTAATAACCAGTTATAAAAATTACGGTGATATGTAAATATTATACTGGTTGTTCCTCTGAAGGTACTTAAACCTTCGGCTGCATTGCTACGGTGATTCGTGGTGCACCGATAACTCCTGTCCGTTACCTAGCTGAGAAATATTTTTGTTGATTTAAGATAAAGTGTGATTATACAATTTTGGGTTAGGAGCTACTAAGGACAGAAAATTGTAATTAAGTCCTTTGCATTCATTTAGTTGCACTAGTTCATGCATATTTAAAAAAAAAAAAATTAAAAATCCAAAATCCAAAAAAAAATTTGTAAATTTTAACTTGATTTTTCATTCAAAAAAAAAATACTTTTCTTTCTTTCCTTTGAAAATATTCAAAATTCCAAAAAAATATATAATCTTTTCAAAAAAGAAAAAAAATTTGAAAAACAAAAACCAGTTTCCATTTTCTTAAGGAAAAAAGAAATCTTTTTGGTAAATATTTGAAAATTAAAAAAAACAAAAAAAAAAATACAAAACCAAAAACATATAAAAAAATTTGAAAAACCAAAAACAAAATAAAAATTAAACTTTTCTTTTGAAAATAAATCTCACTTGTTAAATAGTTTTCTCCCTTGTAAAAAAAAAATTTCAAAAAAAAAAACACGTTTTCAAATCTTCTTTCACTCCCTAAACTCAGTTCTAACTCCTTTCTCTTCTCGACTTTCACTTGTGCATGAGTACTTGGACTCATGACACAACAACGAATTGTTGGACTCGCGATCCTTCTACAAACCGTTTAACTCGAATAGACGATCCTCCTGAAATGGCGAACGAAAACGCCCCTCGAACTCTTATGGATAGAATCTTTCCCGATAGAGTTTCTATTCCATCTTGCATCACGTTACCCGCCCCTACGGGTAACCATTTCGAAATCCATTCGAACCATATTGCCACGCTTCCAAAATTTGGCAATTTCGAGCACGATGATCCATACATCTTTTTGACTAAATTCGAACAAGTTTGTGCAACCATTAAACTCCGGCAACTTTCTGATGACGGAATCAAACTTCGACTAATCCCATTTGCTCTTACGGATTACGCTGAAAAATGGTTGTACAGTTTACCTTCGAACTCAATTAAAACGTGGGAAGAATTTGTAAAAGCTTTCTTAAAAAAGTTCTACCCCTTGGAAAAAAAAGTAGAATTCGAAACGAAATTGTAAATTTTCATCAATTCAAGGGTGAACCATTTGGAAAATATTTTGAAAGATTCAAAGAGCTTTTGATAAAATGTCCACACCATAACTTTGAAAAATGGACGATTTGCCAAATCTTATACGATGGACTAGAAAACAGCTCACGAACGATGCTTGAATCAATGTGCCAAGGCAATTTTCTTGCCCAACATCATGATGATGCTTGGCAATTTCTTGAAAACCTTCCTGAAAAGTCGTCCCAATGGGAACGCTCGAACGAAAAATCAATCTACTCACGATCGAGTGCACACTCGATTGGATCTTCTGTTGCTTTGGAAGCTAAGATCGACGCAATGATTAAAAAAATTTGATAACGTTTTCTCATCGAATCAAACGAACCAAGCTTCCCAACCAATGTGTTATAAATGCAACGATCCTAATCATATAGCCGATCAGTGTCCTAATTCCGTCGAACAAATCAATGCTTTCAATAAAACCAAAAACGACCCGTTTTCTCCAACGTACAACCCTGGTTGGAGAAATCATCCGAATTTTGCGTGGAGCCAAAACAATCCCAACAGAATACGATTCGTCCCAATTTTCAAGCATTTCCGAATAATGCTTCGAATCCTCCCTTTCAGCCCAATAATTTTCAACCAAACTTTACGGGCCCGTCTCATAATCAAACACAACAACCAAATTTTCCACCAAATTCTGCACATCATCACAAGACGATAAACGTTTAACTTCGCTTGAGAAAACTCTTGAAACGTTGGCTAAGGCAACTACTCAAAGCCTTCAATCAAACAGCAATTTGCAAAATTTATTGACTTCATATATGCAAAACACAAACCAATCGATTGCAAAACTCGAAATGCAAATGAGTCAATTAGCCACGTCTGTAAGTGAACGTGAACGTGGAACATTCCCAAGCCAGCCCCTTCCAAATCCCAGAAATCAAAATGCAAATTCAAATCAAGCCCATGTTGTTCAAGATAGCAACGTCATCCAGTTGAAGCTATCACAACTCTCCGTTCTGGTAAACAAATCGATAATCAAGTCGTTAATCCAAATGATTTACCGAAAACTTTTCTCGACGCTTCTAAAACAACGAACGACTCAGAACAGAACGTGGAGCCAAACGTCGAAGCGAAGGACAATCAAAATTCTTCTTCTTCTACTCGAGTAGACCCACCTACCGAGTATCGTGTTCCATTTCCACATCGTCTTCGACGAAAGAAACACTCGGACCAAATGGAAAAGATGATGGAAATTTTTAAACAAGTGAAGGTTAACATCCCGCTTCTTGACATCGTGCAACAAGTCCCCACTTATGCAAAATTTCTTAAAGACTTGTGCACCCAAAAGCGACACACTCAAGTGCCCAAAAAAGTCTTCTTAGCCGCCAGTTTGAGTGAAGTCTTGTCCCAATCCATGCCCGTTAAATATAAAGATCCTGGCTGCCCTACGATTTCGTGTACAATTGGAGACAAGACGATTAACAAATGTTTGATAGACTTAGGCGCGAGTGTCAACTTGATTCCATACTCCGTGTACGAACAATTAGGCTTAGGTGAGCTCAAACCCACGAAAGTTACGCTTCAATTTGCCGTTCGTTCCATTAAGAAGCCCGTGGGAGAAATCGAAGACGTACTCATTCGAGTAGGGCAATTTATATTCCCCGTTGACTTTATCGTTCTCGAAACACAACCTGTGACGAATCCCTCGATTCAAATTCCGTTGATTTTAGGCCGACCATTCTTAGCCACCTCAAATGCCTTAATCAATTGTCGTAATGGATCAATGAAAATCTCTTTTGGAAACATGACTTTGGATCTTAATATTTTCAATCTTGAAAGCCAATCGAATGAACCTTGTGACCAAACGTTGGAAGTTAGTGCCATTCACGAAAATGTTGAAAATGAAACACTTGATCTTAACGATGAACGTGAGGCCGAGTATGAAAAATTGTTTCACAAAATTACCAACGATATTGAATACACTCTTCCTTTTGAATCTCTTCCAGTTGAGTCCGAATCTCAACCCAATTCTTTGATCGAAAAAATTCCGAAGTTGGACCTCAAACCGCTTCCCGACAACCTTAAGTACGCATACTTAGGTGAAAATGAAACCAGTCCTGTCATCATTTCTAACAATCTTTCTCTTGACCAAGAAGTTTCTCTTCTCTCTATCCTTTCGAAAAATAAGGAAGCAATGGGATGGTCGATTTTCGATATAAAAGGAATTAGTCCTGCTCTGGCTCAACATCGCATCCATTTAATCGATGATGCCAAGCCTGTTCGTGACGTGCAACGAAGGCTTAATCCAAAAATGAAAGATGCGGTACGTGATGAAATTCTTAAACTTCTCGACAACGGAATCATTTACCCAATCTCCGATAGTTCACGGGTTAGCCCAATTCATGTTGTACCGAAAAAGTCCGGGCTAACCGTAGTGAAGAACGATTCAAACGAGCTTATTCCAACTCGTACTCAAACGGGTTGGCGTGTTTGCATTGACTACCGAAAACTAAATGCCGCAACATGTAAAGATCACTTTCCTCTTCCTTTCATTGACCAAATGCTCGAACGTTTAGCCGTCCATGAATTTTACTGTTTCCTTGATGGTTATTCTGGCTATAACCAAATTCCAATTGCTCCCGAAGATCAAGAGAAAACAACTTTCACATGTCCATTCGGTACCTTCGCTTATCGACGTATGCCATTCGGACTATGTAACGCTCCTGCGGCTTTCCAACGATGCATGGTTGGAATCTTTTCCGACATGATAGAACGCTTTCTAGAAGTTTTCATGGACGATTTCTCAATCTTTGGCGATTCTTTTTTCCAATGTTTACATCATCTCGAGTTGGTTCTAAAATGTAGAGAAAAACATTTGACTTTGAATTGGGAAAAATGCCACTTTATGGTCAAACAAGGCATAGTCCTTGGACATATCATCTCAAATAATGGCATTGAAGTAGACAAAGCAAAAATCGATGTCATTGCAAATCAACCCATTCCTAAATCCGTTAAGGACATTCGATCATTTCTAGGACATGCTGGCTTTTACCGTCGCTTTGTGAAAGACTTTAGCAAAATCGCCCGTCCTTTGACGACCCTTCTTGGAAAAGATGTTCCTTTCGATTCTAACTCTGATTGTATCTCTTCTTTTGAACGTCTTAAGAGCGAACTCATTTCTTCCCCAATCATTTGAGCACCCAATTGGGATCTTCCTTTCGAAATAATGTGCGACGCTTCAAACTTTGCCGTTGGTGCTGTCTTGGGACAACGCATCAACAAGATCCTTCATGTCATTTACTACGCGAGTATGACCTTGAACGACGCTCAACTCAACTACACAACAACTGAAAAAGAGCTTCTAGCTGTCGTTTTTGCGCTTGAAAAGTTTCGACCTTACTTGATAGGTTCACACATTACGGTCTACACTGACCATTCTGCGCTTCGATATCTCTTCACTAAAAAGGATGCTAAATCCCGTTTGATTCGTTGGATCCTTTTACTTCAAGAATTTGACCTTACAATCAAAGACAAAAAAAGATCCGATAATGTCATAGCCGATCACTTATCTCGTCTTTCGAACGCACCATCTCCTTTGCCAATCAATGAAAACTTCCCCGATGAACAACTTCTTTCAATTTCGATCGATCCATGGTACGCTGATATAGTAAACTACTTAGTCACTAAACAAACTCCCTCATCTTGGTCCAAACAGGACAAATGCAAATTTATGTCCCAGGTGAAATACTTCTATTGGGACGATCCATACTTGTTCAAATATTGTCCTGACCAAATCATCCGACGTTGCATTCCGAATAATGAAATAAGGAGTGTTCAGTGTGGTTTCTATTGGCCTTCTCTTTTCAAAGACTCGTTTGAATTTTGTAAAACTTGTGATCGATGTCAAATGCTTGGATGAATTTCTCGACGAGATATGATGCCTTTAAACCCCATTCTTACGATCGAAATCTTTGATGTATGGGGTATTGACTTTATGGGACCTTTTCCTATTCTTTTGGAAACTTGTATATCCTTCTCGCTGTCGATTACATTTAAAAATGGGTCGAAGCCGTTCCTTGCAAAACCAATGACCATAGAATTGTTGTGAAATTTCTCAAAGAAAATATCTTTTCGAGGTTCGGCACACCTCGCAAAATAATCAGTGATAACGGAACCCATTTTTGCAACCGTTCTTTTGAAACTTTAATGAAAAAAATACTCGATAACCCACAAGTTATCCACTCCGTATCATCCTCAGACTTGTGACCAAGTTGAAGTTTCAAATTGACAAATAAAACAAATCTTGGAGAAAACTGTCAATAAAAATCTAAAAGATTGGTCTCAGAAAGTGACCGACGCGCTTTGGGCTTACCGTACTTCTTTTAAAACTAACCTTGAGATGTCCCCATTTCGTTTAGTTTACGGTAAAGCTTGCCATTTACCCGTTGAAATTGAACACAAAGCGTTGTGGGCAATAAAAAACTTAAACTTTGATCTTGAAAAAGCTGGCGAAAATCGAAAACTACAACTCAACGAACTCGAAGAACTTAGGAACGACGCGTATGAAAACGAGAAAATTTACAAAGAAAGAACCAAAGTTTTTCATGACAAGTCAATCCTAAGGAAAACGTTTTCGCCTAACTAGAAAGTTCTTTTATATGACTCGAGACTTCATTTATTCCCTGGGAAACTTAAATCAAGGTGGACTGGACCATTTATGGTACGAACTATTTTTCCACATGGTGTCATAGAAATAGAAAACCCAAATGATGGATCAATTTTCAAAGTCAATGGTCATCATTTAAAACCCTTCTTGGAATTGCCCGGTAACCAAGAGGAGGAGCTCATGATCCTTCATGAGCCAAGCTACGCCTAGTAAGAATGTTAACCCTCTTTTGTAAATATGTACATATTTTTCCCCGTTACACTATTATATCATGCATCGACTATGGGGACACAGTCAAAATTAAGTGTGGGGGGGAGTCTCATTTTCATTTTTTTAGTTTTTCATGGAATTTTTTTTGAATTTTCATTTTCTTCAAAAAAAAATCTCAAAACTCCTAAATCTCAAAAACAATTTCTTTTAACCATTTTGATTTATTTTTGAAGAAACACTATGGGATAAGTATAAGTTTTGGTTAATAAATTGAAATTTTTGAAAATTTATTTGTCTTAAAATAAAAATAAAAATGAAGTTTGATTACAAATAACAATGGTTTAACTAGTATATAGAAAGGTTCATCTATGCTAATTATGAAGTATGTTCTAATTGAAAATCTTTGTTTAAAAAGTGGTAAATTCAAAGTAAAGGATATAACATTTTTGTCTTCTAAGTTAAATGGTGCTAAGATGATTTTGCAAAACTCTCTCCTTTAGATATATATATATATATATATATATATATATATATATATATATATATATATATAAACAACATCCAAAGTATTCACTCTCATTTAAAAGTCCCCATGGTTATGCATGGGCGAATTACTTGGAATTTTTGATTTGTGCTTTCATACTCATTTAAAAGTCCTCACGGTTATGCATGTATGGAACACATGTAAAAAAAAAGAACAGATTTAATAAAAACCACCTACGGTCGATAGGTGTATGCACGAAAGTGTGTGCACTCGCCATGCTTTGTACTCCCCTCACATAAGCCCGAAAGGCAGTGCATGGGTGGTATATCTGGCCTCAGTTTACCTGAGCTAGGTGTATAATTTTTCTTGCAAATAATGAGAGAGCAAGCAATTGAAATCCAAGCACTAGTTTAACTTGTTTGATTTAACTTGTTATTGAAAAGAAATGAAAATATCACTTTAACAAACTTTGATATTCAACTAAGGATTCATTTCATAGTTACATTATCAACCAAAACAACTAGATAAACTGTGGTCTATCTGTTATAACAACTTGATTTTTATTGGAAATTTTGACGAGTAAAATTTTCAAGACAATGACCAAAACTTGTATTTAACTTATTTATGTCAATTTAAAAATAAATCCTTCATTTGTAAATATTTCCAAAAACTCGCATTCATCTCTTTGTAAATAAATCTTGCATTTTGTAAATATTTTCATCCTGCATTTGGATTTTGTGGGTAGTATCCACTGAAAACCCTCATGAGACAACACACGTCCTACTGGGGACACCCAGAGGTTTAACGGCTTGTTGCATACGCTCAATCTTAGTTTTCCTTTGTTCGAGGACGAATAAAAAGATAAGTGTGGGGGTATTTGATATGCACGTAATTGTGCATATATTTACATCAATATTTTATCTCTTTTTACTTAAATAATCATCATATTTGGGCATTTTAATATGTTTAAAACCAAAATTCAATTATTTCCAACCATCATATTTTCCTCTTCATTCAGGGGCAAAACGGTCATTTTGTGCATGTGTCAATATAAGAATTTTTACTTGGACATTTTTTGACAATTTTTATAGGAATTTGGATGCATATGGAAGAGGCTTATATGAAGATATATGCATGCACAAATGAATACAAAGGAAAGAAGAGGGAAATAATTCAAGCCATGAACATGGAGACCCCACCCACTTACCTAAAAGTACAATTTGGAGCTAATGGACAACTAAGTGGAGGTTAAAGCTTCATGCGAAACAAATGATGGATTAATTAGTGGTTAATGGTTACTTGTTGGCCACACTTCCTAAAGGGCATTTTTGGTAGCCCCCTAAAAATAGAATTAGGGTTTTATGCATGTATATATAGCCCTCTTATGTATATGAAACTATCATCTACTCTTCCATTTTACTTAGGAAATTAAGAAATCAAAGTGTAAGCTCAATGTTCTATGAAATAAAAATGGCTTCCAAGCCTCTTTCTTATCTCTTTTCTACATGCTTTTCTTTACTTTATTGTTAATGTTTATTTCTATGCTCTTTTTCTCCTTATGTTCATAGCTTAGATTCATATTTATGCAAGTAGTTAGTAGCTAATCTCTTTTGCCTTCTTTACTTATTTTCTATTTTTCTTTTCTTTTTAATGTTGAAACTTACATGTGATGCTTCAATGCCACAAATGAGTAGCTAAACCCCTTCAATTTAGGGGTGATGAAGCTCTCTAACTTTATGTAATTTCAACATTTTCATGATTTATGATCTCTTTGTTTATACTTCATGAATGTGAATTTTGATGTAAGTTTATACAAGTGGGTTTGATAGCTTATATTGCTTATGCAAATGAGCTATTCTTATTCAACATAAACACAATTTACATCATCATTTGCTAATTAATTTTTGATTATGAAATGAAAGTAAAAATGAAATTTGATGATCTATATTACTACTTACAATAATAAATAGATCATACTTAAAATAGTTTTTGCTTTGGCTTCTTTTTCATGAGAATTGTAAGTGGTATAATTGTTGTATTATAGTTTGATGGTTTGAGTTATGTTAACTAATAACATAAACAAGCCATACTTATGATAAATGCAATGATTATTTCACTTAATATCAAAGTTAGAGATCATAAATTAGGTGTTTGTTGATTTACAAAAAATTGAGAGTGGATTTGCCTCTAAATTGTTCTTTAGTCTAATAATTTTTTAATCGCATTTTCTAGTGTTAGCCTCATTTTATTTCTAGTTAACAAATCCTCTTCGACTTTGGTATAATTTGATTGAATAGATTTTTAAAATCATCAATTCCCTACGGATCGACCCGTATTCGCCGCGTGCTACATTCGTACACCGTGCGCTTGCTGTTATAATTTTATCTCTAAATTCGTTCGACGGTTTTCGAAACCGATAGAACTTCCGTCGACCTCCGATTCACGCTCTAGGAAGTTGAAGTCCGTTCGCGCTCTGGGAACGAATTATTGAATGTTTATACTCCAATTCACGCTCTGGGAAGTTGGACTTTGTTCGCACTCCGGGAACGAATTATTGAATGTTTATACTCCAATTCACGCTCTGGGAAGTTGGAGTCCGTTCGCGCTCTGGGAACGAATTATTGAATGGACTGTCGTGTGTTGGTCCAGTTCAGCCTTTGATGTGTTGGCTTGCCCCTGAGCTGGGGTTTCACTTAGTGAGTGGCCGGTCGTATCACAGTCACTCGCTGTCTGAATAAATTCCATTGTTTGATGGAATCTAGCTCTTCATGTGTCGTGATTGTTGAACATTGCACTCGGTGAATCACAGCTTTAGCTTGAAGAGATAGTACTTTATTGCTGAAATAAGAAAATACGGCAAAGTCAGTGCCTTATTACAAATTCAAATTTCAGAATGTAAAAGAAACAGCAAAGTATTCATAGATTGAGTGAGCCTGTCAGGTGTGACAGTGACGAAGATCTTCATCGTTCCAGGCTCCTGAGAAAGTTGGTCCGCCACTGATGGCGTTGATCACCAATCTTCCACGTAGACAAGTCGAGTCCTCCTATCTCGGTCGATTGGGTTCATTGTTCTGATTTGGTGGGCCCGCTTCTCTGGGCTGTGGTATCCGCACAAACTGTTCCAGCTTCCTTTCTCTGATCAGTTTTTCAACGAGATCTTGTATGTGACGACACTCGTTCGTATTGAGCCCGTAGCTTTCATGGAACCTGCAAAACTTTCCCGTCTGGATTTGTCTGTCAGACGACGGTCTTGGTGCAGGTTTTTGGTATCGAATTATATCACAGGTTTGTAAGTACAAGTCCTCTAGTGAAGTATTCAGGGGGGTGTAACTGTCAAACATTGGGTTCTTGCGCTGCGGGCCATGATTTTGATCTCGTTTTTTAGTTTGATTCACGCTCTCTCTTCGCCGAGCTTGTTTGTTTTTAACATTCAACTGAACTTTTCCGGAGCTCTCGCCGGACTGTTTGATTGCAACATTGCTTTGGATCCCTTCCGTACTTGGTCCTGCATCAGTTTGCTTCCTAGACTTTTTCGCATCTTTCCGTCTCAGGAATTGAGCCGCCTTAGCGTGGAAACGGTCCAATGATGCAGGTGGTTTTCCAGCTAGCCAGTTGCCAAATTCAGAATCGGGATCGATCCCCTTGGTCAACGCCATAAGGATGGAGTTATCGTTTGGATTACTAATCTCCGCGCATGCAGTATGGAATCTCTCTAAGTAGCGTCTGAGCGTTTTCCCAGGAGCTTGAGTGACGCTAGACAGAGTGTTGACATCTTTGGGCCTTGCGACGTGCATGCAGAATTGTTCAACGAATTTCGTGGCCAACTGGTCGAACGAAGAGATGGATCGAGGTGGCAGTCGAGTGAACCACATGGTAGCGATGCCCCCAAGGATATGGGGAAACTACAACATTTCACTGTATCATCAGCTCTGGCAGCGGTCATTGACCATACATATTTCAGAATGTGTTGATTGGGGTCGGAGTTTCCTTCGTACACGGGTAGAGCTGGCATTCTGAATCGCCGTGGAGGTTCAGCAGTAAGGATATCGTCTGTAAAAGGAGTGTGACTTCGGGAAACTCCCCAATCGTCATTTGTGAATCCCTGGCTTTCACGGATCATCTGACGTATCATAGTTGAAAGATCCGGCATTTGCGCCAGAGTATGATTACGTTCCATACTTTGGGTTTGAACCAGATGTCGTTGATGGTCCAAGTCTTGCCTTCTTGGCTCATAGTCCTCTGGGACGTATGGTTCAGGAGTACGTCCGCTATAACGACGGTCCAGGTCCGACTGATCTTGGACGTCGACCCCCGGTTCAGCCGCAATGTTAGTAGTGCGGTATTCTGTAGTGTGGTGAGGGATGGCACCTCCTCGGGAGGAAGGTTCGGTTTGGAAGCTGGCCGATGGACCAACTCTCAGTTGTCCAACGGTCAGCGTGGGTTGATCTCCAGCAGCAGGCATGCGACCCCTATCTAGTCGGGGTCATGGAAATCGATTGTGATAACCAGAAGATGAAGAACTCTCGCTGGAGGAGCAAGACGCGTGGTTTCTCGTGGATCTCTTTCGCTTCCGGCGATCCAGTTTGTTGATCGGCTCGGCATTAGCACGTAGCTGTTCTGCTAGTTGTTGTCGACTCTGGGTCAGCTCTTGGAGTAGTAACTGTAACTCTTGTCGGGTAACCGGACCTGACGGTTCCGAGTGCCCGGTAGCATCTTGGTTAGATGGAGGTGGCGGAGCAGGATTCTGTCTATCCTGTTCTTCTTGATTGACAGCGTTAGAGGTGGTTCTCGTACTAACCATCTTAAAAGTTGAATTCCTTTCCTAGAATTTATGCAAACCTTAATAGATGGGAAGGAACTTGGATTTTCTAATCTGGATCTCTCTCTTAGATTTATTCAATCCGGTATCGATGACAGATCCAAAGAGAAGGAGAAAATCTGGGTTTTCTCAGTGAAAGCACTAAAGTGTTTGCACCAAAATTGGTCACAACACTCTTCGGGAGTCGTTGAAGAGATAATAACGAAGAATATAGATTCAAAACGAATATTATCTAACAAAAACTCCAATTAACAGTAAAGTAAAAGAATAGACAAGCGATTTATAGTGGTTCGGCATGTTGCCTACGTCCACTGTGAAGTTTTTTGCAGTTTTATTGATTCTCTTTCAATGATTACAAGTTGTTATAGCAATCAGCAGCAAGTTACAACTGGAAACTCAAAATAGACAGCAAATATATGATATAGGATGATGGAGATCTTGGTCCTGCAGAGTCTGGGCGCTTCAGAGTCGAAAAGCCCCTTTTCCCGTTGGCCCTGGGGTCCTATTTATAGGCGTAGGATGCTGATATTTCGCTGAAAACTCGGGAGACTACTTCTGGCACGTGAGGGGGCCCACGCGCCCGGTCTCAGGAAATTTGGGCCCACTTTGGCGTCGATTCAAACTCCATTCGAATCGATCATAAAATCATCCAATCGAGGTGAAATTTGGTGTGGACATCCTTCAACATGAATGCAAGCTTCTGTGAAAATTTCATGGCATTTGGATTAGTAGATTGAGAGATATGATAGGTTCGAAATGACGTTCTTCGAGTGGCTGTTTGGTTCGAAACCATCCCTTCGAATCGATGGTTTCGAATCGATGGCGGCACGTGTCTTCATGTTGACATGGAGCGCACACTTCGCTTCGATCCGGGTTTTGCTCTGAGTTGACTATTTCGACTCCATATATCTCGGCGCATTCGAAGCGTTGAAGGACACGTTGTTAACTCCGCCTCGACCATGACTTACCGATCTAGTGCATCAAGAGGTTCCGACCTAACAGTCAGAAGCATGCCGACTTAAGGCTTAACAGGGGTACCGACCTAAGGCCTAAGGGGTATGCCGACCTAACATTCAACGTAGATACCGACCTAACTGCCTTATCAGGGAGACCGACTTAAGGCTCAAAGGGTTACCGACTTAAGGGCTCAAAGGGTTACCGACTTAAGGGTTTGAGAGGCATACCGACTTAAGAAATACCGAGTTAAGGCTAAAACAGTGGACGACCTAACGTGGGTACTGGATTAAGACTCAGAGGATGCCGACTTAATAGGAAGGCCGACCTAAGGCCTAAAAGAGATGCCAACTCAGTGACTTGACCGAGTTACCGATCTAATGTTTTACCAAGCTGGCGACCTAGAATAGTTACCGACCCAAGTCACAACCGATTTAGGACCAATGTTAGCTCGTTCACGACTCAAGAAAAGGAAGATGAGTTCAATGCAGCTACTCAGCACAGCAGCCTCCTAACTCGTGCACGATTCAGCTCCCAGTTATCTCGGTCACGACTCACGACCTAATTTGAGTCGTGAACGACTTAAAGCTATTAAATGCAAACCCGAGGCCGTATTACTAAGAAGGGGTGGTGTTGACTCGGAGGCGACCTAGGACTCGTGCAAGTGAACTCCTGTGAAGCCATGAAGGGGCCAGATGGACCGGCCACGACTCATGTTAAGTCGGCTACGACTTAACTTAAATCGGCCACGACTTAGGACTTGGCAATAATTCCAGACCGAAACTCTCTATAAATAGGCAACCACCTCCAACATTCAAAGGACTTTTGGCACATTCTCTTCATACACCGTTACCTTGCTGCATTGAGAACTTCATCAACACTTAGAGCTTTCAAGATTAGAGGAATTCATCAAAGAACTCCACGAAGAAACCACACATCTTCAACATGGATTTAAGGACTTTAATCGACATTGAAGCTTAAGACTTGTTCCAAATCACTTGTAATTTGAAGTATATTGTACTTGAGAAGAATTGTATCAGCTTGTAACGGGATTATTAATAAAAGTACTTAGAGTGGACGTAGGCTATACCCTTAAGCCGAACCACTATAAAATTGTTGTTGTTTACTGCTTTTCTGCTATTACTTGCTTGTAATTCTTTCCCGATCTATCGGGTGGTGCTTTCACAACTACACTTCACACACCGGGGTGTTAGCGTTCACATTTTAGCGTTAACATTTTTGGTGCTTTCACTGAGAATTGAACTCAGGAAAACTGTCGTCATTGCTTCACAGAGATTTGAAGAAAGAATTTCCTTAAAAACCAAAAGTCCATCTGAGATTATGGCTCCTGGAAGGAAAAGTAGATCTGTCAGATCTGGAAACATTCAAGAGGGAACCTCCGCTTCCCCTGTACCTAATCAACCCACTCCGTCTGTTGGAGTTACGAAAGCGGAGTTGGATGCTGTGATTCTAGGGCTAAACCAGCAGATAAACGCTCAAAATGCACAATTAGAGGCTCAAAGTGCCCAGAATGCTCTGATTCTGAATAAGTTAAACGACTTACTTGGGGCAAACAATCAACCGGCTGGTAATGAAAGGAACTATGCTGGCAACGTTCATGATGTTAATGAAAGGAATGCTCCTGAAAGGGCTACTAGTCCCTTTGAGCAGGCAGTTCCTGAGGCTGGTGGATCTAGAACTCGGCATGATGAGGAATATCTTTCTGGAATGGTCCGGCAGATCATGAAAGAAAGTATGCAAAGGGTTGAAGATGAGAAGGAATGGGGTTTCGCCCCAAGTAAAACTCCGTTTACTGAAAAAATCTTGAAGGCGGAATTTCCAAGGAAGTTTGTCCCTCCGACTATTCCAGCTTACAAAGGGACAAGTGATCCGAATGAATTCTTGTATAAATATGATTGGCACATGACAGGTGCCAGAGCCTCTGACAAAATAAAGTGTCGATATTTTCCCGTATACCTGGAAGGTGTGGCTCTACTATGGTTCACCAAGTTGCCAGTCCGATCTATCGATCAGTTTTCAGACTTGACCAGAAAATTCAAGGAGCAGTTTAGACTATATGCTTCGAAGGCCAAGGACATTATGTCACTGTCGAGTTTAGAACAGAATCCTGGTGAGTCTATCAGATCCTTCTTGAACCGCTTTAATATAGCGCTGGCTGAGGTGGACAATGCTGAACCACGAATGATATTGACTTATCTGATGAGGGCTATTGATAAGTCGAGCGAATTTGGGAAATGGTTAAATATGAAGGAGCCAACCTCTCTCGAAAAGTTCTACAAAAAAGCAGATGAATTCATTCGCTTGGAAAGTCGTCCTTTACCAGTAAAGACAGTGTTGGAGAAAGCAGAAGACAACACTGTCGCTCCACGCAAGAATGAATCGGTGGGGCAAAAAAGGGAGAATAATAATGGGAAGAAACAGGGTAATCTGAAGAAGCCCCGATCCTTCAAGCCATCAGAATATACTCCATTATCACATACGCCGGAGCACATCTACCTTGCCACTAAAGATTCCGTCGATTTCCCTAAACCTATCCCTTTGAGAACCGGGAAAAAAGCCATACAGAGTGGGAAATTATGCCGCTTCCACAATCAACCCGGTCATGAGACTGATGAATGCCGCTAGTTGAAAAATCTGATTGAAGAGTTGCTAAGAGAAAACAAACTGCAGCAATTTGTGAAGAAGAATAGCAACAATCCTGCATCGTCAAGTCAGGGGCAACAGGTTCCTGTTCATCAGCCTAGGACAGGTGAGAAAGCTACGGGACATGAATCTGGAAGGCCCGTTATCAATGTCATTACAGGAGGGCCTCACCCAGCTGGCAAGAGCTGGGGTGAGATGGAGATATATTCCAGGGCTTTGAAATATGCTCCAACCGAAGAAGACGTCTTTGTTTTAGAAGACACTACGCCCCTGAAACAACAGAAAACTTTCAGCGATGATATTGTTTTCAGAGCCAGAGATTCCACAGGTATAGAAGCTCCTACCCTAGATCCCTTGGTCATCTCGGCTGGTATTGGACCGGCCATTGTCAGAAGAGTCCTCATCGACTGCGGAGCATCATGTAATATCCTCTTCAAGAAGACATTTGACCAGATGAAAATCCCTATGATCGATGTACAAGCCTCATCACAGAAGATCGCTGGCTTCACTGGGGAGCCAAAACAACCAATTGGGACCATCGATCTGCTTGTAGAACTTGGGGAAGCAGAAAGGAAAGTGGTCCGCAAGCAAACATTTGTGATTGTCGATGAGTTTTCTGCTTATAATGCTTTTCTTGGCCGTCCAACACTCGCAGCATTCAAAGCTATCCTAGCCCCGTGGTGCCTCACTATTAAATTCCCTACTGACAATGGAGTAGGAGTTATAAAAGGGGATCAAAATGCTGCGCGAGAGTGCTATTTGACAGAGCTGCGAGAGTCAAGAAAAAGAGAAATGGGAAAGGATGCGGCAACCCCAGTCCGCATCGAGGAACCAGCCTTGTAGCAATTACGGGGCGGACCCTGCACTGGAGAGCACAGCGGGGCACGGAAAGAAATGGATCCCAGAAAAGCCAGTGCAGGGGAGAATAGAGTGGTACCGGTGGAAACGACAGTTCCGGTACCTGTTGACCCGAAGGACCCAAATAAGGTGTTGAATGTGGGTTCACAGCTTAATGTGTCAATTCAGAATATCTTGATATCTTTCCTGAAAGCAAACCCGGATGTCTTTGCTTGGACTCATGCCGATATGTGTGGAATATCTCCAGAAGTTGCAGTACGCGCTCTGAATATTGACCCAAAGTTTACGCCAGTTAAACAGAAAAGAAGAACCCAAGGTCCAGAAAGGTCAGCAGCATTAAAAGAAGAAGTTAATCAACTCATGGAAAATAACTTCATCAAAGAATCTACATATCCGAATTGGGTTTCAAATCCTGTGCTGGTCAAGAAAGCTAATGGAAAATGGAGAGTGTGCATCGATTTTTCTGATCTAAACAAGGCTTGCCCCAAAGATTGCTTCCCGTTACCCAGGATCGATCAACTGGTAGACGGAACTGCGGGACATGAATTGTTATCTTTCATGGATGCATACTCCGGTTATAACCAAATCATGATGCACGAGCCGGATCAGGAGGATACAAGCTTTATCACAGATGTTGGACTTTATTGCTACAGAGTTATGCCCTTCGGATTGAAAAATGCAGGGGCAACCTACCAAAGACTTGTTAATGCTATGTTCAAACCGCAATTGGGCAAAACTATGGAAGTCTACGTCGACGACATGTTAGTGAAGTCTAAGAAAGCAGCGGATCACATTGAACACTTAGCAGAAATGTTCGCAGTCCTCCGGAAATACAGAATGAAGCTTAACCCTCTGAAATGTACATTTGGGGTCGAGTCCGAAAAGTTCTTAGGTTTCATTGTTAGTGCTAGGGGCATTGAGGCTAGTCCAGCTCAAATTACTGCCTTAAAAGAAGTTAAAGCTCCTAGAACAAAGAAGGAATTGCAGAGTCTCAACGGAAAGGTCGCCGCCCTGAGCCGGTTCATTTCCAAAGCCACTGATAAATGCATCCCATTCTTTGACGCCCTGAAGAAAGGAAAGAAGAATTTTGAATGGACTTCCGAATGCCAAAAAGCCTTCGATGAGTTGATCCGTCATATGGAAACGCCTACAATACTTTCTAGGCCAGGAAATGGTGAGGATCTTCTTATATACTTGGCAGTATCATCTCATGCTCTAAGTGCAGCGCTGATACGGGAAGACAAAAGGATTCAACATCCGGTTTACTATATCAGCAAAAGACTCACTGGGGCAGAGCTGAATTACTCCAAGTTGGAAAAACTCGCCTATTGCCTACTAGTTGCATCAAGGAAACTGAGGCAATATTTCCAAGCTCATCCTATCAGAGTACTCACTGATCAACCCCTAAAGCAAGTCCTATTTCGCCCTGAAACTTCGGGTCGCCTTCTAAAATGGAACATTGAACTCAGTCAATATGACATCACCTATCACCCCCGAAAAGCAATCAACGGACAAGCTTTAGCTGATTTCATTGCAGAATTCACAGACAAAGATAATGGTAAGGAAGAAACGATCAATGATTCCCCAATCCAGTGGAAGATGTATGTTGATGGCGCAAGAAATGACTACTGTTCTGGAGCCGGAGTGGTACTTGAAACTCCTGAAGGTCGATCATTATGTTATGCACTAAGATTGTAATTTCCTTCAACAAACAATGAAGCAGAATATGAAGCTCTTATTGCAGGTCTGAAAATCGCTAAAGAGCTAAACATTCGAGCATTACAGATCTTCAGTGATTCTCAGCTTATTGTATGCCAAGTCAAGAAGGAATTTCAAACAAAAGGTGGAAACTTGCCTTCCTACTTGTCAAAGGCTTGGGAACTTCTATGTGAACTCGATCACTAATCAATAAGCCACATTCCTCGGGAGGAGAATATGAAGGCAGATTCCCTCGCAAAGTATTCAAGTTCTGGTGAAGCTCAACTATTGGGATTGGTCCCTGTAGAAGTCCTTTCAGCACCAAGTATAGACGAGATGGATATTGACTGGATTATGAATGTATCTCAAGAACAAGAGTCATGGATGACTCCAATACTGGACTACCTACTCAGAGGTTCTCTGCCAGAAAATTCGATAGAAAGACGAAAGCTACTAAGGAAAGCCTCTCGCTATGTAATTCAGGATGGCCGATTGTACAGACGGGGATTCTCAATGCCATTGCTTCGATGTGTATCCCGGGAAGAGTCCAAAACAATCCTAGCTGAGGTGCATGGAGGAGAATGTGGTGATCATTCAGGTGGTCAAACATTAGCAAAGAAAATTCTCCGATACGGATATTTTTGGCCAGAAATTAATCGAGATGCTGCAGATTACTCCCGAAAATGTGACAGATGCCAAAGATTTGCCAAAATTCCTAGAGCACCTTCTACCGAACTCACACAGATGGTCAGTCCATGGCCGTTTGCGATTTGGGGAATGGATCTCATTGGGCCGCTACCAACTGCCAAATCAGGGATTAAATATGCTATTGTTGCAGTTGATTACTTTACTAAATGGGCTGAAGCTGAACCATTGGCTACTATCACTTCTAAGAAAATGATAAGCTTTATGACCAAGAATATCATTTGTAGATACGGTGTGCCTCAGAAAATAATCACAGACAATGGTACTCAGTTTGAAAGCGAGGAATTCCAGGATTTTTGCAAACGATTCAAAATCCAGAAAAGCTTTTCGGCAGTAGCTCATCCGCAGGCAAACGGGCAAGTGGAAGCAGTGAACAAGATCATCAAATCAACCATCAAAAAGCAACTTGAAAGAGCAAAAGGTGGTTGGGTCGATAAACTACCACTTGCACTATGGGCATACAGAACTACTCACAAAACTGCAACTGGGCATACTCCTTTTTCGTTAGCATACGGATCAGAAGCAATGATCCCGGTTGAAACAGAGGTCCCTTCACACAGAAGAATCCATTTCAATCAAGCAGAAAATGAGAAGCTACAACTTGAAGCGCTGGATCTCCTTGATGAAAAAAGAGATGAAGCTAACCTCAGAGTTGCAGCTCATCAGCAAAGGATAGCCAGACATTTCAATTCCAAAGTTCGTCAACGCAGCTTTGAAATTGGAGATCTAGTCCTGAAAAGAATTATGACCGCGACAGGTGTGTTTGGGCCAAATTGGGAAGGACCGTATGTAATAGGTCAGAAGCTTCTTGACGGCACATTCAAACTCACCACTGTTGATGGAGATCAAATTCCAAGGGCGTGGAACAGCAACCATTTGCGTCCATACTTTACTTGAAAATTTTGTTGAAACATTGTAAAAAGAATTATGAATGTACGATTCTTATAATTGAAAGCAATTGTAAAACTGATGCAAGTAAATAATGAAAGAATATAAAGTGGATGTAGGCCCAATTTCATGGCCGAACCACTATAAATCTTGTGTTCCTTATTATTATTACATGTTTGCTTTATTTTCGATATAAAAATACATAAAAAGTATTGCTGAAATGTCGATTTAAATTTTTGCAGACAATGGAAATAAAACTTGCGCATAATAAGACCGAGTGATTCTCACCATCATTCAACAAACAAATTTCAAGTCATAAAGGCCCCGAATTCAAATCCTAGATAGGAAATACTTCAATTGAACGGCTTATGATTTCGATAGAAACGAGCCCTTGCTAATAAATTGAGATTGTTTGAACGAACAAACATCCAGTTAGGAAGCTAGTGCCCGTTCTCACGAACTTGCCTGACAATGAAGTACACTTCCTTGGATTAAACAAGCCACTTGCGAGAAAAGGGGAATGAAAACTTGAAAAGCAAAAAAAAGGGATCGCTGAAAAGGCATAAGCAAGTGAACAGAGGAACAACCAAAGCTATCATCAGCAGCACAAGTCCTCTTCGGAGGCACAACTCTTCGGAGGATAAAAGACCTCTAATGGGTCATACGCCACAAAAAAGAAAGTTCTCTACTCAACAAAAAAGATTGGAGGAGTCATGACCCTCCAACCATGAGAGAGTAACTTCCAGGCGATGAAAACCCTTTCTGAGGCACATTTCACCAGGAGTTGAAGTGTTATAGCCGCTCTTCGGAATTTCACTTCACCAGAGTTGAAATGCAAACAAAAGAAAGACCTCTTCGGAGGCACATTTCACCAGGAGTTGAAGTGTTATAGCCGCTCTTCGGAATTTCACTTCACCAGAGTTGAAATGCAAACAAAAGAAAGACCTCTTCGGAGGCACATTTCACCAGGAGTTGAAGTGTTATAGCCGCTCTTCGGAATTTCACTTCACCAAAGTTGAAATGCAAACAAAAGAAAGACCTCTTCGGAGGCACATTTCACCAGGAGTTGAAGTGTAACAGCCGCTCTTCGGAATTTCACTTCACCAGAGTTGAAATGCAAACAAAATAAAGACCTCTTCGGAGGCGCAATTAAGAAGAAAGACCTCTTCGGAAACCTACGTTTCACCGAGATTGAAATAAAACTTCCAAGTGTTGAAACGTGAAAAGGATTTCTAAGGCATAACTCTTTGGAGGTACACGTTTCACCGAGATTGAAATAAAACTTCCAAGTGTTGAAACGTGAAAAATCCCTCCTCAGAGGTACAACTTTCTATATATATATATAAAAAAAAAAGGATCCTCATCAAGAGCATACTTTAACTTCCAAAGGAAGAGTAATTTACCTATTATGGAGAATGATCTTCCTCAAAAAAAAAAGGGGGTTAAAGTACATTCATAGGTCCGCTTTGCCACATAGAAGAATTCACTTGGCAAAATATATACATACGCAAAAGGAGAAAGTGATTTCTTCGAAGGACAAAGCATAGAAACTTATATGAAGGAAGTTGCACTCTACGAAAATTCTCTTCGAGAATGAAGTAATTATTCTTTAGAAAACGAGAGTGCAAGTCCCCTTAAAGTATACGATATTGCAGTAAGCTCATGGTATAGGGGCAACATGGTATAGTTACATACAAAGCGGTATAACTATGTCGGTAAAGTACGCTCAAACAACATACCACAAGCTCACCGCAACATCGTATAAATAAAACTTGTGCAAAAAAAAAAACTTGTGCAAAAATGAATAATAAATGCATTCTCAAATTCAAACAAAAGTCTGTACAAATAAAGAATCATTTTATTCAATTGCAGATATTGCAGATACAGGTTTCAAAATAAAAAAAGCAGGAGCCGGTGCCTGCACAACATCCGACCATTACACAAAAAAGGAATCAAAAAGTTCAACTCTTCATTTCTTCTTGCCGCCTTTAGACCCTTTACCCGGCCGAGTGGTTAGCTTTTCGGGTCTTTCAGGTTGGCCTGAAGGCATAAGGGAAGAAGGGGAGGGAGGTGCAACTGGCGCAATTTCCGGTTCCTCTTCAGTGGTGATAATTTTCTTCCCCCTCCTCTTCGATGTCCCATGCTTCTTTCTTCTCTGCGAAGAAGACTCACTCCCCGGAGTAACGAGAGCGGACAAAACTACGTCGTCAGAAGGAGTCCGCTCCGGAGAGATCTCGCCTCCTTCGAGTCCCTCATCTTTTTGCTCCTGCGAGGCAACAGGGTCATCCAAACCATGAAGAGCCTCAATTTTCTCCTCTTGTGACCCAGGTTACGAAGCAGAAGGAGGAGTCACCTGAAGAGATGGAGGAGGAATAACCAGAGAAGGCGAAGTCTGCACGGCACTTGTTGTTTCAACTGCAGAAGAAGAAAAATTGAAAATGTTAGTATCTTCCCGAAAGAAGGGAGATATGGGTTCATCGAGATTCAAGAGGTAATCGAGAAGCTCATCAAATTTTTGAGGAATAAGCAGGCAATCCACCTGAATCGGACCAATGTCGAAATTACCTGAAGATGTTGGCTTCGTCAGTTCAATCTCATAATTCTGAGCCCCAATGTCCTCCAAAGCCTCTTCATCAGTAGGGGTGATTACCCCAGTTCTTGTAGGAGGCGGCAAATGAGCACTAGGGCCTGTAATGTCCACCTCGGGAGAAACTAGAGGACGTTCAGAGATGGTAGGCGGTACTTCTTTTTCAGAACGCTCCTCTTCCGCCTTCCCGGCCCGCGCTCTGGCAAGCTGCTCCTTTCCCTTGGCAAGAGCGGCACGGGCTTCGTCATCAAGATAATGCTCTTCAAGGGCTGACTCAGCATATCCAGCACCTTTACCACCGAGCATATCAAGTGCTGCCTCCCAAACTTCAGCCAGTGTGATTTCATACTTGGGGCCTAGAAAGGCAAGGCTGCCACGTCCCAAAACACTGTGCAAGTAGAAGTCGAATAATGTTGAGCTGATGCTGTTTTTGGTCGCCTCATGAGATTCTTCAGCTGCGATTCTGCCGGCGACAGCCTCATCACGCTCCCTTTCAGTTTTGGCAAGCTGAAGCTTAAGCATTTGTATCTCCGCCTCCTGGGAGTTGTTTTTCTTTCGGAGCTCAGCAATATCAGTAGCATAGCCTTCACTGATTCTTTTTTGTACTTCGAGCCTGTCTTCGGCATTCCTTTGGCTAGCGTGAGCGTCTCTCACTTGTTTCAGGAGCACTTCTTCTTTTTGAGAATAGGAAGTAGAGGAAGCAGCAAGCTCATGTTTCAATTCCTCGACTTTTGCTTCAAGCTCCTCGTTGTAAGAAGCAATGCTCCTCATTTCGGTGTCGTGTTGCTCAACGACCTTTTGCCATTCGGCCTTATCATTTTCCATAGTAAGCATGGCCTCTATGTTGGCACGGTTAACCCTTTGAAGCTCGTCAACAAGTTTTTGCCAGTTCGACATCCTCTCAATATCGAGCTTGACGGCATCAAGATTGCGCAACATGGCAGACTTGTCGATGGGGACCAAGTCTAGGTCGAACCTCACTCCCTTAAGGCACCATTGAGGAAACCGGCTCTGCAGAGTGGCAGGACCCGGTCCAACTTGAAATTTGGGCCTGCTAATTATCGTTTGAATGTCTGATTTCCCAAGAGCGGGAGAGTCAGAAGGAATGTCGAGCGAGGCAGGAGTAGTAACTTTCTCAGGAGTAGTAGAGGCCTGCTTTTCACTGTGACGGGCTCGTTTGCTTAAGTCTTCACCCATGTGACCTTTTCCTCGATCGTCATGAGATTTTCTCTTGTGGGAATCATCGCCTTTTTGCCAAGAATCATGGCGCTCTTCTCTCTCCCTTCTTTCACGACGTTCTTCTTCAGTCCTCCTTTCATGAGCCTTTCGGGCAGCCCTCTCTTCATCCGATTCTCTGTAAGAAGGAAGGTAACGCCTGTAATCATACTGGCTACGTCTCCCGTAGCGCTGGAAATCATCATAGTACGAGCCGCTGCGCCCCATAGGAGAATCTGGAATTAAAATAATAAGCTTTAGAAATCTTTAAAGTACAAGAAGATAAGTGCACAGAAGTGATGAGAAATCCTAAGTGTGTGTGATGTGCAAACTACGCGCATTAATCTACGAACCACTCTTTATTTGGGGAGTGGTTGTGGGTGTAATAGCTAACGTCAACTCTTGAGTCGACGGCGACTGTTGCAAGATAGAAGTAGCCTCAACTACTGAGGAAGAAATCCCGGCAGTAGTAGGGTCATCTTTGAAGATCTCTTGTGAGGTAGCGAAGAGGTCGCTCAATCCTTCGAAGGTATCGTCCCTGCTTTGCTTGACAGGACTGGATTTCTTAGCCTTTTCACCAGATTCTTGTGAATGGTGAGAGGATCCCTGAGGCTCTTCTTCCTCGATAACCGGGGCAAGTTTATCAGATGGCCCCGCAACATCAACAGAAGTGGAGCACTTCACCAGCGAAGATTCAGGAGTCTTTATCGGAGAATCGGGGACTTCCGTTGGAACTTCATGAGCATGCATAGAGCGAGAAGTGTGTAGAAGCCCATGTTGATGTAAAAATTCATCCCTCAACAGAAATTTTATGCTCCTCTCTTCTGCGGCCACGGCACTCAACCTCTCAAAAACTTGCTTATGAATTGGATCTCTAGAAGGGAGAGGAAGTGCTGAAAGGAACAAAGAATGAAATTAGCAACTGAAAGTTCGGATCTCGAAAAGGTTTCAAAACGGAAAAAATAGAAACACTAATCTTACTTCCTACTCTCCAGATGGCATAAAACCCTGGGGGACAGCGGGCAAAGAAAAACTGGTTCAAAAATCCATGAACGCTTTCAGTAAGATCGGAAATGAGCTTGCGGTTTCTGGCACTTCTCACAATAATGAGGGAAGGATGATCTTTACTCTTTGCAAACGAGCACAGATAACGAATTTCTTCAAAACTCGGTAGGCGATCAAGGGTTCTTCTAAACAAAACACATAACCCCGTCAAGATGGCATAGCCATTGGGATGAAGTTGAAACGGAGAGATTGTCAACCGAAGGAGAAGAGTTCGAAGGAAGTCGTTAAAAGGAGGAATCGCCCCACTTAAGCACATTTGGCGATTGACTGCAACAAAACCATAGGGAGGATTGTCAGCAGTATCACTTGGCCCAGGGAGAAAAACATCACTTTCAGCAAAGCCAAATTGAGTGCGCAGCTGGACAAACGCTCTCGAAGTTAGAATAGTCGAGGTTCTCTCCGGAGGATTCTCTATGGGAACAGCTATCGGAAAAGTTTCTTCCTCTTGAGTTACCACTTCTTCTTCTCGGTGGGAAGTCATTCTACATAAACAACTGGGTATTCAAACATGAAGGTGCACGTTTCCTAAAGTGTGTGAAGTGTTGTGTAAAATCAATCAAGCAGTAAACAAATGTAATTGGAATAAAAGCTAACAAGCATTTGTCAGTTATAAAGTCCAAGATCCATTGTTTTAATATGCAAGTGTAATGTTTATGCAAGCAAATCAGTTCAAGTTAGCGATGCTTTGCATTAATACTTCACTTTAGTTGAATGGTTCACAGCATTTCATACAATGTATTTAAATTGATTACTTTATGTCAGCTAATCTGTCATTTGATGTGGGCAGTCAATGGCAATATATTCGCCTTGGTCTTTGTGATTGTTGTTTTCAGCAGGTTGTTAACCTATGAGACAATGTGGTCTATGAAGTAAAGCAACAAGGTTAAAATGATCCAAAATTTAAGCTGTTTAGCACAGTAGATCAAGTTAAGAATTCAAATTGGAACTATGCTTTTAAGTGGGAATTCGAGTTGGGCATCTAAGTGTTAAATCGGCTGCGACCCAAGGAATTTCTCGCAAGTTAAGGTTAGGTTTCTGGTTCCTTAAAGCGGCAGTTCTTTAGGTCGTGGAGGATAGTAAGAGAGGAAGGCTCTGGTTCAAGAAGTGGTGTGAAATTCTCTAAGTGTTAACTCAACAACGGTTTAAGTGTTAACTCGGCGGCGGTTTAAGTGTCAACTCGGTCACGGGTTGAAGGCTTAACTCGGCTATAATTGAAGGCTTAACTCAGCTACGATTGAAGGATTAACTCGGCTATAATTGAAGGCTTAACTCAGCTACGATTGAAGGATTAACTCGGCCACAGTTTTAAAGCTTAAATCAGTAGAAGATTAGATCGGCAGATTCTCCCAAGAATTAATTCGGCTACGATCTAAGGGTAAGGTCGGCCAAATGTTAAGCTACCCAAATTCACTGAGTTGCTTCCGGACTAACATCTCACTACATTCAACCCGTTAACCCAATAACCATTCCATCAACAGCCGCCTTCATTCACGTAATCCAATCACCCAATAAAACAATGTGAAATTGTTACAGATTCGATGTCCTGCCATCAAAGACCATCGAGCCTGAGGCGATAAGCCACCTTCATTGTATCAACGATCATCTCAAGCAACCTAAACTTCATCAATTACAAAAACAATGGTATTCTTGATGGAGCATCACGCAAAGAGGCGATTCGTGTTCGAGCGACAGGATTCATGAATCGACAGTAATCTACAATCGAAAGAGGAATAGAATCACTTACGCAATGGATGGTAGAGGTTATCGGTGATTAGTTGGAAGGAAATCGCTTCTAGGAACTTGAGAATACTTTAATGGTGGAATCAGGCAAGAGGGTAAGTGACGAAGAAAGAGGAAGAAGGTTAACTTATACCCTACAGTGGAAAATTTGGAGCAACACATACGGTCTAACTGTTAGGTCGCATACGACCTACCGACCTAAGAGGGGACGGGTTAAGGGCTATCGAAGCACACGACCTAACATTTAGGCGTATACTTCGAGGGGCAAATGTTAACTCCGCCTCGACCATGACTTACCGATCTAGTGCATCAAGAGGTTCCGACCTAACAGTCAGAAGCATGCCGACTTAAGGCTTAACAGGGGTACTGACCTAAGGCCTAAGGGGTATGCCGACCTAACATTCAACGTAGATACCGACCTAACTGCCTTATCAGGGAGACCGACTTAAGGCTCAAAGGGTTACCGACTTAAGGGCTCAAAGGGTTACCGACTTAAGGGTTTGAGAGGCATACCGACTTAAGAAATACCGAGTTAAGGCTAAAACAGTGGACGACTTAACGTGGGTACTGGCTTAAGACTCAGAGGATGCCGACTTAATAGGAAGGCCGACCTAAGGCCTAAAAGAGATGCCAACTCAGTGACTTGACCGAGTTACCGATCTAATGTTTTACCAAGCTGGCGACCTAGAATAGTTACCGACCCAAGTCACAACCGATTTAGGACCAATGTTAGCTCGTTCACGACTCAAGAAAAGGAAGATGAGTTCAATGCAGCTACTCAGCACAGCAGCCTCCTAACTCGTGCACGATTCAGCTCCCAGTTATCTCGGTCACGACTCACGACCTAATTTGAGTCGTGAACGACTTAAAGCTATTAAATGCAAACCCGAGGCCGTATTACTAAGAAGGGGTGGTGTTGACTCAGAGGCGACCTAGGACTTGTGCAAGTGAACTCCTGTGAAGCCATGAAGGGGCCAGATGGACCGGCCACGACTCATATTAAGTCGGCTACGACTTAACTTAAATCGGCCACGACTTAGGACTTGGCAATAATTCCAGACCGAAACTCTCTATAAATAGGCAACCACCTCCAACATTCAAAGGACTTTTGGCACATTCTCTTCATACACCGTTACCTTGCTGCATTGAGAACTTCATCAACACTTAGAGCTTTCAAGATTAGAGGAATTCATCAAAGAACTCCACGAAGAAACCACACATCTTCAACATGGATTTAAGGACTTTAATCGACATTGAAGCTTAAGACTTGTTCCAAATCACTTGTAATTTGAAGTATATTGTACTTGAGAAGAATTGTATCAGCTTGTAACGGGATTATTAATAAAAGTACTTAGAGTGGACGTAGGCTATACCCTTAAGCCGAACCACTATAAAATTGTTGTTGTTTACTGCTTTTCTGCTATTACTTGCTTGTAATTCTTTCCCGATCTATCGGATGGTGCTTTCACAACTACACTTCACACACCGGGGTGTTAGCGTTCACATTTTAGCGTTAACACACGTCATTATGGCTAGTTGACCCAGTGGATTCGAACGAAGCTTCATAGATGGGTTCGAACAAGGCTTCACGGATGGGTTCAAACGAAGCTTCACAGATGGGTTCGAACAAGGCTTCACGGATGGGTTCGAACAACTAATGCTTGATGGATTCGAACTTGCGTTTCTCTGATGGATACGAGCTTTGCAACTTCTCCATGGATATGAGGTCCATCGATACGAACTCGATCGATTCGAAGTTGATGGAGTTGAACCGAGGCACTCTGATGGATTCGAAGCTAATCGATACGAAGGCGATCGGTTCGAACGGTGCTTCATTGATGGATTCGAAGACACCTACAATGATGGGTTCGAAACCAATGTTCTTCCCTCCAAGTTTAATCGATCATAACTTGAGCGTATGAACTCGGATTGACTTTATGTTGGAGATGCTGACTCCTATGACCTTTCTTGCTATGTCCTATCAATTATAGCTCAATCTGGACTCGGACAAAATTCAGTGATATCCATAGCGAAACGAAGTATGACCAATCCTTGAGACGAACTGTTCTCCGTTTTCGATCGATCTTTTGGTATTGCGGCTTTGCCAAAAAGCGGGATAACAGTTTCAAATCCTTAGTCTCCAGCTTCATTTGGTCGGATTCCTTCTTGATGATGATGTTAACGGAACTTCCACAATCAATTAGAATTCTCTTCATAAATGTCGCCCCGATTGTCGCAGATATGACCATCGGGTCGGCGGTAGGGGCCTCCACCTTATCCGCATCTCTGCTCCTGAATACAATATCATCATCCAACATGTGCTGCTGCTTTGCAGGAGTCCCATCCTCCACATTCGAACAACACTCATACTCCGCGTGTCTTAAAGAGTTAGCATATCACTCCATCTCCTACTAATTCTTATCCACAGGATGAGGTCCGCCAGCAATCGTGTTGATAACCAATCTACCCACAGTTCGAGCAGGTTGTTCTGGTTGGCGTGGAGCTGGCCCACATCCGGTGTCTGATGTCTCTTGTCTTCTATCTTGTGGGTCTTTGACGAACTCCTGCAGCTTCTTCTGTTTAATCAGCTTTTTTATAGCGTCATAGAGGTGTCTGCACTCCTCTGTGTTTTGCCCATAAGACTCGTGAAAGCGGCAGTACTTCCCAATGCGCTTCTGTTCCTCCGTTGATTCTTTTGGGCGTGGTTTTCTATACCGAAAAGTGTTGCAAGTTGACAAATAGATGTTCTCAAGTGATGCGTTGAGCGGGGTGTATTTATTGTAGGTCGGGATCCTTGACTTCCATTTCCGCGTCTCTCTTTTCTTTCCGGGATTTCTACCTCCGGATCCTTTAGACTGTCCAGGCTTGTTTTGGACGTTGACTTGAGCTTTTCCCAAATTACCGCCAGCTTGCTTCATGGCGACGGTACTTTTCACAGTCTCCTAACCAGGCCCTGGTGCCTTGTCTCGTATTGTTCATCGAGCTTCTTCCCTTCTTATGAACTGATGAGCTTTCGAATAAAATTGCTCTAGCATGCCTGGGGGCTTTCCCGCCAACCAATCTCCAAATTCAGAGTCAGGATCCACTCCACGCATTACTGTCATCAATATTGCATGGTCATTTGGATTGCTTACTTCGGTAGAAGCAACATGAAATCTCTGCAAGTATGCTTTTATTGACTCTCCCGGAGCTTGGATTACGCTTGACAAAGAAATCACATCCTTTAGACGAGTGGTGTGTAACCTGAACTGTTCTATGAATTTCATTGCCAATTCGTCAAAGTTGGAATAAGACCGTGGGGGAACTCGAGCAAACCACATGGTGGCAATTCCGGACAGAGTGATTGGGAAGCACCTACACTTGGTTGCATCATTAGTTCTTGCAGAATCCATCATCCATCCGTACCTCATCACATGCTGCCTGGGATCAGTCTTCCCTTCGTAGGCGAGGATAGTCGGGATATTGAACTTCTTAGGGTACTCAGCCTGCAGGATACCATCCGTAAAGGGAGTATGGCTTCTGGACACTCCACAATCTTCATTAGTCAAGCCTTTGTTTTCTCTCATCAACTGCCTGACCATAGCTGTTAAGTTTGGAGTTTGTATGGAGGATGGAAGGTTGGGTTCCGTTCCACGAGACCGTGCGGGTTGATGTCCCGTCTGATTTGGGTCTTGGAGATTCGGGTGTCCGATTTTTTCGCGGGCTTGATTCCCAACGCCTTCCTGTGCGCCTTCATCCTTATGGCGTCTACACCTAGGAGGTTCGTCAACTGACGTTGAACTATCTGATTCAGAATAAGGAGCAGGGTTACCTCCAGTATTTTGGCACTGTTGCTGAGCGAGCTGAGTCATGAGGTTAGTGTTGGCTTGAATCTGCTCACCAAGTTGCCTTCTACTTTCATTGAGTTCTCTTATCAAGTCGTTGAACTCTGTTTGGGAAACGACTTCCGCTTGGTTTTGGGTGGAGGTCCATGCACCTCTATTTGCTTGCTGATTTCTAGGTCCAACTTGTTGTATACTAGTAGTTTCGTGGACATCTGCGTTGTGGGAGGCCCATTTGGTTCGTGGTCTTCCCATGGTAGAGTTGTTGGTTATAACTCTAAATAGAATCAACAGATGCCTTGTGAATGATCTTGGATCTCCTTTGGGGGATTTACACAATCCAGTAGCTACAAAGCAGATCCTAATAGCATGAGAATTCAATTCTCAATGAAAGCACCAAAATTGGTCACCAACACCCTTAGAAAGGTTGTGTAGAGAGATTAATGAATAAAGTAAATTAAAATAGAGAATATAAACTTCAATGCAGAGAACAAGAACACCAAGTTTATAGTGGTTCGGCATAACTGCCTACGTCCACTTTGAAGCTGATTTCCATTGGTTTCCTTGATAACCGATTACAGATACAATCCGTTTCTAATTGCTTGAATACAATTGCAAAGTAAAAGATTAAGTCTTGAGTGAATGTTGAATGCGGCAGGGTTTCCCTGGTGTTCCCATAAAACTGATCCTTTTCACCGTGCCCCTACCTCTCTACTTATAGACGAAGGTGGGTTGGACTTTCCTGGTGGGCCTGGTAGCTGAATATCTCTGCCCAAATGGAGTGAGCTCTGTGTGCCGACCCGAACATGCCGAATGGCTAAATGCCGAACCATCATCTTCATACCGAACGAGGCGGTGTTGTGTAGGTAGAATAGGCCGACCAACAATCGAAGCCAGTCGAGATTGGAGGAATGTCGAACAATCTTTGGTTGCCGAACGTTCTCGGGAGGCCGAACAATCTCTGGATGCCGAACGATCTTATGCCGAACGATCTTACACCGAACGATCTTTAGATGCCGAACGAAACTCACGCCGAGCGTCCTTGGTATGCCAAACGTTCTTGGTATGCCGAACGTTTATGGATGCCGAACGATATACAATACCGAACGTTTGCCAAAGCCGAACGCTTATGGATGCCGAGCGCTCCATCATGCCGAGCGTTTATCTGATACCGAACACTCTTGACGGCCGAATGACCATGACTGCCGAACGACTTCTTGTGCCGAGCGTTCAGAATGCCGAGCGACACATACATTGCCGAGCATTGTGCTAATGCCGAGTACTTTGTTGCCTGGTCAAATCCCCAGGAAACACTTGCCCCTCAAAGCGTATCTCGTGACCGAACGTGATACGCTTTGAACTACGAGTCCTTTATGCTTCGCTTTGAACCTTGGCCCCTTACTCTTGGAGGTGGTTTTCTTGTGAGTACTAGGTGAGATGTTGTGTGCCGAACGTAATGCGAATGCCGAGCGATACAGCCGAACCCGAGCATCCCATGCATGCCGAACAAACCGATGCTGAACGATGTTGCTTTGATCGGTTCTACCGGTCATTGTCATTTCGCCTTCTTCTTCTTCCCTATAAAGGTCAGCATGTTCCTTCTTCTTCCTTTTTTCATTTCCACCTCTGCTACTTTGTACTCGTGAACCACGCCTATTATCAAACTCTAAAGATTAACAATCCTTCCCAATCCATTCGGCATCCCCCCAAGTCTCGATCTACTAACTAGGTATCTATCCCTCTTTTTAAATCCTTTCCCTGATTAAAAAATTTCGATAAGATGCTCGAGTTCGTAAATTAAAGCATTAGAACCGAAGCCGATAGAATTGAACTTCGATTAAGCTATTTTTTAGGGCTAGATGGTATAGAGGGAAAGGGAAGTGGACATAGACAAGTGCACAAGGGAGTTATTGGGGGTGTATCATGGTTCGGCACGGTTCTCTTGTGCCGAACGAGATTGGAGGAAAAGAAAGAATAGAGAAGGAGTACGAAGTGGCTAGGATACCGAACAGCATGGTCTGGTATGACTCGTCGAACGATCCGCCCTGGTGGTTTGGTGTGGATAGAGGAAGAGAGGAAAAAATGAAACCATAGTTAAGGGAGGAATGTCGAGCGTTGGAGCTTGGCGTAACTCTAGTTCGGTGTGACTCACCACATGCCGAATAGTGGGATGGAAGGTTAGGGAGGAAGCATGAATTAGATGATGCCGAGTGTTATTTCGGCTGAATAGAATTTTGGCCGAACGACACTTTGCCGAACGCTACCTAGGTCGAACGATAGTTAGGCCGAATGAAAGTTTGGCCGAACAATATTCAGGCCTAACGGTAGCTAGGCCGAACGATAGTTTGGCCGGTCAATTCTTAGGCTGAATAACCATAAATGCCGAACCATATTTTATAGGTCGAACAATTATAAATGACGAACCATGCTTTAGCTTAGGCCGAACAGTCATTTGCCTTGCCTAATCATATAACAAAACGAGGGCAAAGTCTCCAGCATACTAGCATATCGAACTGTCCGGGACTGATAACTTAAATCGACAAGAACACACAATTAAACTCGTAGTGCCAATGTCCGAGTCCAAAATTGATAGCATCGCAAAGCTGTTTTTCGGAGACGGTCAGTGATGACGGTCTTCGAAGGCGATAGTTCAAAGCTCGACTTTACATCATTAATTCTGTGACATATAATTTCTCATCACTTATACACGAATGGTCGCACCAGTTCACACACCACATGGGGGTAATTCTTGTGTCGTTAATTCTGACGTCGATTGCTTTTCAAGTATAGTTCAATTAGGTACTCTGTAGGATTCAATTTCCATCAAAGATGTCTAAGAAATCTAGCTCCGCCACAATCTCAGATAGACCCGGGCCATCTTCTAAACAAGGGGTCGTAGATACTTCTAACCCATCAACTTCCCCCGCTCGTAACTTAGCTCCCGGTGCACTGGAGGCATCAATTTTCTTGGACAACCCGGTCGATTCACAAGCTTCGAAGGTCAATGAAGTTGCGCTCCGACGAATATGCTCTAACCATGGAATCCCTTTCGACGATGTGTTGGTTCCATCAAGGCACGATCATCCACACCTGCCCCTAGTTGGATATACTGCCTGTAACTAGTTTATGTGCTGGGTCGGTAGTGTGCCACCGTTTAACTTATTTCTTCGGGGCGTGCTATAATACATCGACATTGCCCTATCGCAAATGCGTCGAAACGACCACGCGTTCATCTACGGGACCTACATCCTTTTCATGACCATCCTCTCTAGGCCTCCTACTCCAGGCGACATCCGATATATATATATATATATATATATATATATATATATATGTGATCAAGAAGCGTGGAGATAGCCCCTCTTACATGTTTCTCGAGCCATATCGCAAATGCCAAATCCTTACTGGGGCGTGGAGCAAATTTGCTCTGTACAAACAGGAATGGTTCTATGTGCGTTGCCCTCCTGGTTTCGCGAGGAGATGGGTGGAAGGAAGTAAGTCTTTTATGTGGATTGATATTCATATTTGGTCAAAGCCATGCCTTTCCTAATTCTTTTCTCATCTTCTCAGGTATCAATCCACATCCCGACGGCCGTGGGTATTCTGAAGCCGTTGAAGCTATTAAAGCTCTTCCCACCGAAGAACGAGACATCCGAACTTTCATTTCAAATGAGTCGCTATCGAGGTTCAGACTGTTAGCAGAAGGTCGTCGGACTAGCCTTCCTGAGGGTGTCTCCCTACCCAGGCCCCCATCCAATAAAGGGAAAAATTAGCTGAGTCGTCATCATGTCACACCCTTGATGCACAGGAAGTGTGACGACCCGGAATTTCTAACAATTTAAATTGGAACAATAAATTGTTTCTAAAATGTTTTAAAAGTTAATTTTAAACCTGAATTCAAGATATTAATATCTACTTGATAATTAAACCATTGAATTTTATATAATTTAAACATTTAATTTAATAATTGGAATTGGGTAAATTATTGAATTCTTCAGTTTTAAGGCTGTTAAGAATAATTTTAAGGCTTATAAAATTCATACCAATGATACTGACGATAATAGAATGGTTGAAATTTAATTTAAAGGTGATTTGTTAAGTTTTGAAAATATAAACGTTTAAATTGAATTTGAAAATAGCCTTCCGAGGCACAGTCTCCGAATTTGACGAAACCAGTTCCATTGGATCCGTAATAGTTAGTTATTATCGGATTTCAATTTTCGTAGCAATCGGAGTTGTCGTTTGACCCTGGCAGCTCAAAACGCTTAGAAACTATTTAATCGATTTAATTTAAAATCAATCGTTTTCTTCTTTAACTCGCGCATATGATTGAATTAGCTTTTGAAACAAGTTCCATTTTGTTCGGAATGCGGGTAAAACCTTATAATCACATGTCGGCATGTCTGTTTCGGGTTTCGGAATCACGCATTATGCTTAACGAGACGTTTCGTAAATCTTATATATATTAAAAAAAATAATCAACGTGTCAGTGATATTTATAAAACTAGCGTACTCGTGAAGCTTCCCCTATCCTTATCATATTCCCGTTCCCCTTCTCTATTCTCAAAAGGATCGAACTCTCAAAGAAAAAGAAAAAAAATCTTCTAAACGAATAACAAAAATGGCGTCCTCCTTTTCAAATCATTCTTCACGAATACGAGTTCAATAAAAAATAATAATAATAACCGAGATTCGCGAGTCATTCACAGGCGAATCGTGACCCATCTTCAACTTACTGGATCGATCTCCTTTTCAGTTTCATCCTTGAATTCGACGAGCATGTGAACCTAGGGCTCGCGACTCTGGAGGGGGTTTCGACTTCGATCAGGTGAGGGCGAGGCTCACGACTTTGGTACAGTGAACGCGAGTCGCGACTGGGTAGCAGAGAGTGGGCGGCTACGATGGGAATTCGTCAGGTTTAGGATGTAGGCTCGTCGCTCTGGCTTGGCCGTTGGAGTTCTGGTGAGAACTTTGTTTTTATCCATAGTAATTATCGCAGATTATAAAAAAAAAATTGATGAATGAATGAATGAGCCCGAGGAAATTTATTAGTTTGGAATTAAAATATCAGTTAAATAATAAATGGTAATTAGGCTGTTGTAATTAACCTGTTTAATTTTTGGGTTGTCAAAACTAGTTTGTTGAAAGAAACTATTAGTTCAAAAATATTAGATCAAATAATGAGTTAAATTAAATAAGTTTGGAGTGTTAGTTGATGATTATAAATTAGTTAATCTAGTAATTTAAGATAATCAATTAAATGTTAATAAATTGTGAATGTTAATTCAAGGTTTGAAATCTAAAAAGAAAACAAGCTGGTTGGAATGGGTCGCAAAAACAAAAGCAAAATCGAAGGTGAGTAAGTCTCACACTGTTGGATTTCTATTTAAATTTTAAATGGTTAAATTTAAATATCTGATTGAATGATTGCATTAATTTGATATGCATTGTGAATTGATGGTTTGGTGATTGTGATTTTGGATGATTCTCGAGTTAATTGTGGTTTGACTCGAAATATTGGGATTTAAGTTGTTTAAAACTTAAACCATAAAAGTGAGTTGTTTTCATTTAAATGTTAATAAGGATTTAATAATTTGTAATTCATTAAATTAATAGGGCAATTAAAATGGATAAATTAATTAATTTAGTCAATTAATGATTTGGGGCGATTAATTTAGTAATTAAAGGTTTGAATTAATTAATTTAAAGTTTAACGCAATCTATTAAGTTTAATAAATCCAGAATAATCAATGGATGGTTGGATAAGCGATTACTTAATGTAATTAATAAAAGATGAATACTTGTGTAATTAATCAAGAGATTAATTAAGATAGATTAATTAAGATGAATTAATCAGAATAAGTGACTTAAGAGGAGTTAATTAATGTATGTAATTAAGAATTAATGGAAATAAAATAGTTAATCAATAAAATTACATATTGATTTTGGTTAAGTACAATGAATATCAGATAATTTAAGATAATTACTTGAATGTAATTGAAAAATAATTAATCCAGGGCGATTAATTAAGATAAATAGTGAAGGGCTGATTAATTAATTGATTTGGAATTAATTAATATTGAATGAAGGAATCTAAGTAATTTAAGTTTGAAATTCAATTAGAATCAATTGAATTGAGTTGTATGTAATTAAGCTTCGTTATGGATAATTGTATGGTATTAGATGTTTTGAATGTGTGTTGATATCCCTGATATGAAATGTTGTGTATTTCATTTGAATAATTTGGGATGGGATAACATGAGTTTCGAAGAGGCCGGAGTCGGGTATTAGGAAATACCCGAAACCACTTCGAATTTCACAAATTGACTTGAGAAATCAATAAGGTGGAATATAATTGGATTGATTTATCTAAGACGGATACTTAGAAATTGATATGTGAAACGAAGATTACTTATAGCAAATTGTGAATTAGTTAAATTGATATAAGTTACCCTGGTTTATATGAGTTGTATACTTTTGTATTCTATGTTAGTTGAGTTTACTCACGCTGGTTTCCAGCCTGACCCGGGTGTTACTTTGGTGTAATGCTCGGGTCAGACCGAGTATTACAAATTTTCAGGTAGGTACGAACTGGAGGTGAGCTGGATGGTAATAGCGTATAGAATACTTCCGCTGTATTTATATTATGGTTAATCTGAGACATGATAACTGTATATATTCTGTGACTGTATATATGTGAAACTCTGATGTATATTAAATGTAATCGACAGATATAGTATTCTTTGTAAACTGTTATTATCTATTATTATATTTAACCGCTGCGTATGTGAGATGTTTGGTGTTTCTGTTCTTCTTCTTCTATCTCTTTCTTCTTTTTCACAACTATCTGGATTTTTCGGGTTCGAAAATTCCGGGTTGTTACAGTTGGTATCAGAGCGAGGTTAAGCGAGAACCTTGGCTCTGGTGGGGATTTCTCATTAACTAGAGTTCGAAGTACTCTAGAATAAGTTGAGTGTATATATACGAGAGCGTACTTGTTATTTGCTTATAAAGGTTTCAAATGGTTTTATATAAAAGAATATTTTGATGTATAAAGCAATAATTCCTTCAAATAAATATTAAGGTGATTGGGTGTTAAATTATTGGAATTAAGTTAAGAAGTAATATAACACAGCCAAATTAAAATTAAATTAATTAAAAATGAAATTCTTGAATTAGAACTCAGAAATTAGAATTGTTTGAAACTTTAAAATGAACAAAGTTAATTTGGTTTAAGGGGGTTAAACCAATCATTGAGAATTTAGCTCGAATTATATAATTCGAAATGGTTTAAATTTGAAGTTGGAATTGAACTCATTCAAATTGAATTCGATTTGAATTAATTGGATGAATTGGGAATTTGGAATTTTTGGGAAAATTTAAAAATTCCTTTGGATTTGAAAGTGGTTTCCAAAGGTTTTGGAGAAATTATTTCAAAAATATTTTTAGTGTTGAATTTGAAATCTAGGAGATTTGAAGTTAAAAATATTTAGGTGTGTTTTTAAAAGAGATAAAAGCACTGTACTCTTTCGGTCACTGGAAAATAACGTCGGTGCTGACTGCAGCATTATCGATGTTTATTTTCGAGTTTCTAAAAGAGAAATTGCTACCAAATTGTTTTAAATTGAATTGTTTTTGAACTGGGTTTGGTTTTGAAATTCAAAGGGATATATGAATTTGCCAAAGAATTTTGGATATAGTTGAATTCTAAGGTGATACTGGAAATTTGGAAATTTGTTTAAACTCTGGAATATTGATTAAAATGTTTATAAAAAAAATAAAATAAAAATATATTGGTTAAATAAAATGTATAATTCCAAGCTAAAAGCAAATGTGAATGTAATTGATTATAAATAGAGGTGTAAAACTTAAATTATAATTAAAGTTGAAAAAAAAAATGAAAAAAAAAATCAAATGGAATTTGATTTAAATTTGGAAAGAAATGGAGAATTAATTCAACTTAAATTAGGGGTAAATCAAGTCCAATGGAAATTGGAGTTATTTAAATTGGTATGGGATCAATTTAAATGGAGGAGGAAATTTGAATGGCATTGTTGGGGAAGTGAACAGTTTTGACTCTAGACCATTTTCAATATGAATTGTTTTAATATAAATAGTTTTACATCTATTTTCTTATCTATTTACTATACAATTTCTTTTAAAACCCAAACTATTTTATACTTGTTTTGTCACTACTTTGGAACTACTTAACTATTTTACAACTGTTTTATAAACTAACCACTAATCTTTAACTAAGGTACAAATTAATTACTAATTTACAACTATTTTGCAAGTATCTAAGATTTCTATAACTATGTAACTATTCTCTAACTATTTTTCAATTAGTTAACTATTTTACAGCTATTTTGCAAACTATAAATTATTTTTCAACTACTTATCTATTTTAAAATCTTCAAGCTATTTTCTAAAAATGAACTGGTCGGAGTTCAAACTGTTATTGATTTAAATACTCAACTGAGATAAGAATTGAAGTAATAATCCAAATGGGGATTAAGGAAATTGATATTGGAAAGAGTAATCAAATTTGAATATTTGATTTGAGTAAACAAAGCTATATATCTTTGTTATAAAGAATTTTATGAGAATTTTGTAAAAGGTTTTGGGAACCTTTGAATGTAGAAAGGCTTTTGATTTTTGGGTAAAATCAATATTGAAATTTGTAAAGCCTAGTTTGAAAATTTATCGATTTTGGGATAATTGATTTTGTGTAAAGAGCCTTGTATGAGATCATACTAGGTGCATGATTTGAAAGATACTATATAGGTATAGTATAAAGTGTTTTGATGATAGCTCTAGGGAAAAAGGCGCTCCCTTGAAATGGACTTCTCAGGAGTGCCACAGGGTGGTGCTGCCTTGAGCCCCAAGGGGGTTCTAAAGTTGATCCTGTAAGGAGTTCAGACAAAACGTTCCTGGGGATTATGAGTAGTGTACCATAGCGAAAGTCGTGTGTGTCGCTGAGAGCCAACAGTCTGCGTTTGATTTTATATCGGTAGACTGCGACACTATGGTATACCACATAGCGAAAGTCGTGTGTGCCGCTGAGAGCCAACAGTCTGCGTTTGAGTTTATCTCGGTAGACTGCGACCTATATAGGAGTGGAGAAGTTTCATTTCGACAGCGAAAATCAGAGGGCCGCTGAGAGCCTGCAGTTACATGGACTTTTGTTGCGACTGCAACGTAACCCTGGATGTAGCTGTGATCTGTTGTGTGGGATTCCATGGCGTAATCGAGAGTGCCGTGGAGAGCCTGCAGTTACATGGACTTTTGTTGCGACTGCAACGTAACCCTGGATGTAACTGTGATCTGTTGTGTGGGATTCCATGGCGTAATCGAGAGTGCCGTGGAGAGCCTGCAGTTACATGGACTTTTGTTGCGACTGCAACGTAACCCTGGTATGTAACTGTGACCATGGAATGGGGGTGATGATTTTCAGAGCATCCTCACTAAAGAAATTTCCTCCATTTTCAAAAAAAAAAACTATTTTCGATAATTTCGATAAAATTAATTTTCAAGTATTTTCACTGGGTGTTGAAAACGGGTTTACCAAGTACTTACAGATTTTCAGTCTTACGCCTGATCAACGCATGATTGAATTTCTATGAGAACAAGGATGGACTGGTTGAGACATCGAGTTATAAGAATGTTTTATAAAAAGCTATTTTAATTGTATTATATGAATTTAAGGGCATTTCTAAATTTTAAAAATAAAGTGGAGTTCAAACTGAAATTATAAAATAAAATTGGACTCCGGAAATTTAAATGAAGCGATTCCTTATAATTAAAAATCGAATATTAAATTAAAAGGGGAAGTAAGCTAATTAGCTAAATAATTATTTGACTCGGTTAAGAAAAATGGATTGTAAGTTAATAATGGAGTTTGGAATGAGTTCGAATTATAAATAGGATTCGACTTGGGTTTGATAATGGATTAAATAAGAAGAGATGAAGTGAGAATGGCTTTGTATTAATGAAATAAATTCGAAAATGAATTTAGTATAAGAATTTAAAATTTAAAGTGAGGTGAATTAAAATAAAATAGAATGAGATCGAAGTAGTGATGGGATGAATTGCAAATAGAATCCAAGTGTAATATGAGTAATATCTAATGGAAGTGAATTATAATAGTCATGGTTTGAATTGCAAACAAAACCCAGGGGAAGAGAAATAAATTGAGAATGGCTTGGTGTACAAAATTTAGTAATATTATTTTGATAAAAATTCAATTTAATTAATTAAAATATAACTTAATGTGTTAATATATATATTTGATGTAATTTACATAAGTAAAAAAATAAATAATAATAGATAAGTAGATTAAATTTGTAGTTAAGTGTAAAAATAGAAATAGAAGAAAAAATATATAGTTATGAAAAATATAAATGAATACATGTTGTACATAATAGAAATATGAACATGAGTTGAAATGGAAATATGAAATGAGGCAAAAGAACAGTATGAATGAAGTAAGGCAATATAGTTAACTGTGTAGTTAAGTGTGTACAAATTTTTTTTTTGATTTAAATCTGATTAAATCTGAATGCTCGCAATTAATATCTGAAGTAAAGTGTGATAAATTGATGCATTATTGTTATACATGGCTGTACATGTTTTGATTTTAGGGCTCTATCTAATTGTACAGGTATTAAATTTTGAAAAAAAAACCTTTCACTTGTTTCTTTTTAGACTTAGCTGTATAAATCAAACTTGATTTTTATGATAAGGAGTTTTGTCAAAGCACAAATACAAGAACAGATTCCAAAAAAACTCAAGAGTATGTCCTCTGTTATCAATTTTCAAGTGAGTAGTAAACCTGCTACTTTTATTCATGATTAAACCTGTTTAAAATGTGAATGCTTGTGATAATCATTGAAATGGCTTTGTGAAATTTGTTTGTATGATGAATATATGTCTGGACACAGATAAATATGTAGTTGATCAATATGTATGACTGCATGTATGTTTATAAACTTCTTTTATTTGCTGCAGTCTTATAAATTAACTTTCAAATTTAGTTTTCCTTTATTCAGACAATATTAGGCTAAGATTAAATAAAAAAATAATCAAAAAGTCTTTTTCACCCCATATAAATGTTTACAGGTTGAGGTAGCTAAAGTAAATAATGAATGGAAGCAAATATAATTGATCTTTAAATCAATTGATATGAATACGGGCTTGTTTTGCTTAAAAACGAATTGATTGTAAGCAATTATATTGTAAACATTAAAATTGAATGCAATGGTATATAAATATGATTGAAAGCAATTGGATGTGCTTTAAATCATATAAATTGCCCATGGGAATTGTTTGGTGCTTGTTATTTATGTAATGCATGTGTTTAGCTATGGAAAGTAAGTGAAATGCTAATGGAATTTATATATATGGCACTTACGTATTTAAATTGAGTAAGTACAGGTACAGGGAAGCCGTTTGGCTAGATTTGGGATGCTAATAGCTAAAATTTATAAGCTGCTTGCTTAAAATGCTAAATAAGGTACGCCTACGCAATAAAAATAGGAAATATGAACTATTTTTTCTTTTTCCGACCGTGTGGGTCGATGCATGCATAATTATATCTTTTGTCAAATTGCAAAAGCTCCTCCGTACAAAGGAGACTTTGCCAAAAAAATTCGAAAATTTTGGGCGTTAGATAATTTTTAGAAAATTTTGGTTAACGACAAAACAATTTCAAATTGGAAATTAAAGTAAACTAGTAAAAGAAACTAATAGAAATCAGTTTAAATGAAAGATAAAACTTAATATTAGAAATTGAAAAATAAATTGAATCCATATGAAACGGTGAAAACTAATTTAAATTGAAATAGATATGAGACTTATGTAAGAAAATGTATAAAATGATTTTGGAATATTGTGATTGGATATTAGTGCTAAGCAGGATATGCAGGTATTATAAAAAGGTAAAAGGAAATTGAATTTGATTCCAAATGATAAATGTGAATTGCCCGACAAAAAGGTATGAATTTAAAATTTTGTATGGAATTGGATTGGGTTTTTGATGTAGCCACTTGGCTTTTGTTTTCTTTTTGGAATTTGGGAGCCCGTAGAGGCCTTTTGTAGTTGTACCGAGCTAGCCGCGCAAAGGAGACGCTGGCAAAAATTTTCGGAAATTTAGAGAGTTAGAAAAAATTTTGATAATTCAAAATTTGTAACGATCGCGATTTTTTCGTTGCCCAAAAACCGAACCGTTAGCGTTTAAGAAGAAGAAAGAGGTAGAAGAAGAGAGAGAAAGATAGAAGAAACAGAAACAAACTACAGAACAGGATAACAATATCAGGATCTCACAATCGCAGCAGAATAACATATAATAGATAGATAAATAATCATTAAACAAAAGAGCAGTATATTTTATACATTTTATACATTACATCACATTACATCACATCATCAGAGTGTACAATAATAAACAGCGGAAAAAGAAATACTATATACTAGTAATATACAACGCTATCCTGCTCGCCTCCAGATTTGCTACAGCAACTCCCGAATCCAGAATAACCTGATAAACTAACTCTAGACTGACCGTGTGTAAAATAGTGGGCACCCAGAGTTTAGGAAAGGAACAATAAACTCCAGGTCAGTCATGAGACTGGTGTGAGAACTCAAAACAGTTTATCTTTAAACAAGCAACAAGAAAATTTAAATTTTGAAATCCGCAATGCTTTTTGGAAAATGAAACTACCATAAGGCCTCCCGCACACACACAATGCAAACGCAGAATCGGAGGAGATTTCTCCTTATGATAGTCAAAGATGCTTACTACGCAAAAATCAAATCATTTTTGATATTATTATTAGTGCATAGTGTAGAAAACAATTTCAAAAGTAGAATATAAATCCTAGCCAGCATAGACATTCCGAACTATGCCTACTATAGCTACCATCCAAACAGTGGGGCGCCACCATAAGTGAATGGCAGGTTATACAACTAAAACCGTACAGGGCGCGTATTGTTTTGATTGGATTTCCAACAAATGGTCAGGCTAAGGAACTTCCTACTGCCACATGGGATCGCCTCTTTAGAGACATCCCGAGAAACTAACGTTAATGTTAGATCTCTGCCAACACAAGGCCGGGTTACCTCTATAACTAGATAACTACTACACGAATAGGTCATCCCCCGATCCTTTGGGACCTTTATCCGAGCGCTCGATTCCAACAACACCACACAGTAATAGATATAGTGTATCAACATGAGTAAGTATCTGGGCTCCATACCATGATACCACCCTTTTCCAGAAGGAAATGACATACCCTAAAGGGCGCGACCCTCATAACCTTGCCGCATATTCCTGTTTCGACCATTTCCGGGGAGTGAGGTCTGACGAAGTCTCGTCCACAAAGCTACGCTTTGTGCAACAAAGCCATGCTTTGGGTCAACAGATGACCAAAGCAATGATCACAAAGATAAATGATCAAACAAATGATCATATCACAAATGACCAACCAATGATCATCATAGAGCAGCACTCGGCATGTCACATTACCAGATTGGGAATATATCGCTGATAACCTTCAACTACATAACCTCTGAGCTCGTACGTCTCAGAGAAGGGTGTTAAGCTAAGAGAATAAATTCTCCGCCACCAACAGAAATGTATTTGAAAAGAAATCTTCTCTATATCTCAAAATGTAATGTCAGACACGTAACCATACAAGTCTGTTCCGGGTTCGAACAGAATCAAAGGCACTTCCAAAGAAGCCCTTGCAAATCCGGGTATTCACAATCTCGATAAAATTTCCCATCACAAAGGAAATCTCCATATCGTAGCTAACGATGCAGAGACAATCGATAGGTCATCCTATCGTTTTCACAAATACCCGGTCTTCAACACCGGTCTTCAAATGCTATCCATAACGACGTATCACATATTCGGAATGGGATATACGACACAAAGGTCCTTCCCCGGCTAAACCGAATAGCGAGCGCTTATTTTAAAAATAAGTGTAGCATTCAATCTCAAACAAACACAACAGATACCATCCAAGGGTAAATACTGATAGTCGGTTATTTAACTATCAATAAAGATGCGCCACATCATCAGATTCCAAATAATTTTCCAAAATTATTTAATCCCCAAAAAAAATATCTTTATAAGATATATATACATTTCCCAAATAATTGCCCAAATTATTTGTTTTACCAAAATATCTTTATAAGATATAATTTCCACACTTCAACCATTTGAAAACCAATTTCAAATTGCTTTACATCATTTATACCCTTTGAAAACAAATTTCAAATCATTAAATAAATCTTTACCGATTTATTTTAAACTTACGTTCCAAATTCGTAAATTCATTTCCATACTTCAAAATAAACCAATATTCATTTTTAAACAAATTTCCCTTCCTTTTATAAATCCCATAGGAATTTCAAATTTCCAAATATCTACCGATATACGATTTTCAAATCGATTTCAAAATATTCGCTTACAATTTACCTTTAAAAGATAAATTCTCAAAAACGTTCCATTTCATATTGGAAAGCGTTTCCATACTTATTTAAAAATAAGTAATTTACAAATTCTATTTATTTTCAACAATTTGAAAATATTCAACATACTCAAACCATAGTTAAGTATATATTTCATTCCTTTAAGGAAAACATTCTTTTTATTCACTTTTATTTGGGTTAAAACGAATGTTGCGTAAAACATCGTTACGACAACCCAAAATCATTAGTATGGGGATTCGAAATAAAAATAGATACATAAATCCCAATACTATACAAAATATTGCCTTTTGGAAACCATTTACTATAATAACGGTGTTATAGTCCACCATTTCCTTGTTTCCTCGAAAACGCCTATTTCAATGATGAATGTTGAAATCTACGTATTCATTTCCTTCTATTTCTCGAAAACGTCTATTTCAACAATAAATGTTGAAATCTATGGTTTCGATACTTAATGCATTTTAAAGCATCTTTAAATCGTTTTAAATTCCATTTAAAACATTCCTTTCCCAAACATGTCCATTTAACTTAATAATATATTCATCTTTCAAAATAGTGAATATAACTCCTTTAACAAATTCTATATTTAATTTATCAAATTCCATTGATTTCAAATTTATAAACAACGTTTATAAATTCCATTTCTATTAATAACTTCGGTTTAGAAATCTCTTTTATCCGTCCAATTAAATTTATAAACCCAATTTCTATACCAAAGGTTCGTATTATAAGTTAAGAGCTTATAATCCATTTATTTGCTAAACCGCTCTTTTCAAACTTCACAAATTATTTTATAATAGTTTTCGACTTAAAAAAACTCCTTTATTAACAATTTCCATAAATATCCCCTTTAAATGCCCAAAATCCATTTTATAAGTTAATTACTTATAAACTTTCATTTTCAACATCTATTCATTTTATAACTTTCACAATTTATAAATCTATAAATTTTAATGAAATTCATTTTATGCATCAACTTAACACTTAATCAACTCGTTTCATAATTTCAATAAATTTAATTTATAAATATCTGTTTATAAAAATCTTTTGTACAAACCATTAATAATAACTATTCAAAATCCCAATCTAACTATTTTATAAAATCTATTTATTTTAGAAATTTCCTTTTGTTATTTTTCACAAAAATCATAATTTTTATAAATTAGTAATAATAAAAAATTTAATTTATTTAAAATGAATTAATTCAAAATTTAATGTAGACATACACTTTGAAAAATTACTTTAAAATCCTTTTTAAATTCAAAATCGTTATTTTTTTTACTTTACAAATGAATCCGATGATGCAACAGCATCAAATGGTCAATCACGGGAATAAACATCATATATCGATATGATAGTTAACAATCAACACAATATTTATAAACAAATAAATATTTGAGAGGAATCCAGTTGGATCCCTCCAACCTGTTCCTCTGCATCCACAGACATTAGCACAATACCAATTCCACTTCAAGGTGGAATATCGCGGTATATGGGATTTTATAAAATATTATCCGCTTAATAGGCGGCGCAATAGGGTCTCATCCGCTATACGAGGCGGGAAATCAATTCCAATATATACATATGCCAATATATATATATTGCTATATATAGTATAAATCCTATTATATCTACTAGCACAATCAAACAGCAATCATGAATCAACAATAACTATTTAAAATTTTAAACCAAACTGTTCGATTGAGTGAGGAGTTCTCACCTAGATTTTATTTCCGATTCAGCGTTCGTTTTCGAATAAAATACCCAAAATTCAAACGAGCTCCAATCGACCTCAAACTGGTTGCATCGCGAAGAGCACGACCATACGATTCCAACGCACTTTGATTCGTCCAAATCGGACCTCGCAGTAAAAAGATATCGCAGTTTAAAGTTAATACGATTTAAATTAAAAACAATTTCAATTTTTTTTTTTTTTTTTTTTTTTTTACCAGGCCGCACGTGTTGCTCCCCCTTCCATCTCTTCACGCACGCAACATTCTCCTCTACAGGTAAAACGCACGCATATAACCCATCAAGCTCGATTCTAGGGTTCCAAGCCACCACCTCCTCGCTCCACTTGAAGGCGATCAATCTACACCATAATGAAGCCCTCACCCACGCGCACCCACGCCACAACCATGGCCAAGCTCGGCGGCCTCTCCAGCACGCAAAACGAAGACGAACGTGGCCCCTTCCCTCTCGTTTTCTGGCCACCACGATCCACTAAATACGATCTCGACCGTTGATATGATAGATCTCGCTGTCCTCTTCAATTGGTTAGTTGGAAGTTTTGTGAATCGTTGCTTGGATTCGAAGAAATCGAGGGAGGAAGAAGGGTGTGTTTCGGCCATTGGAAGGTGGGGGTGGTGGTTGGTGATAATACATTAGGGTTTAAAAGAAAAATGAATATATGTAACAGTTTTTATATTATTTAATTAATAAAACTCTCGATTGAACAGATTATGCAAACGACCCCCAATCTACGCGTTCCGACAGGCGATCTTGGGGTTTTTCCACGTTCCGGACACAATGGAACAGGTTTCGAAAGCTAATTCGATCATCTGTGCGAGATACGGCTATAAACGATCAATTTAAATTAAAACCGATTTAAACGATTTTCTAGGCGTTTTGGCTTGCACCAGACAAAGGATAAATCCGATTGACCTGAAATTTGAAACCTTACAATAATATCACATTACGGATCCGATGAAACTGGTTTCGTTGAAATCCGAGACCGTTTGAAAAATGGCTATTTTAACTCGCTAAATTAATATTAAAACGATATCGATGCGTTTCGAGCTGCCACGGTCAAACGACAACTCCGATTGCTACGAAAATTGAAATCCGATAATAACTAACTATTACGGATCCAATGGAACTCATTTCGTTCAATTCTGAGACTGTTCAAAAATTGGCTATTTTTCTGTCGATAATTAAATATTAAAATAATCAATTTTTTCAGATTAACTCCAAATTCAATTTTAAAAGTTCTAAAATATTTCTATAACTCCAGTATGATTAAATAAAATTTTCCAAATCATTTTCAGTCATATTTAACCACAATATTCAATTATTTCTGGGATTCCAATTATTAAAAAATCGATTTAATTATCCCATTAAATCTAATATTCGAGAAATAAATTATTCAACTTAAAAATTCCACTTATTAATATTTAAAATTAATTAAATACTCAAATTCAAATTATCAAAAATTCCGGGTCGTTACAATCTTCCCCCCTTAAAAGAATTTCGTCCTCGAAATTGTAAGTTAAGAAAACAATTCCTAATCCGTTTATTATTTTTCCAAAACTAATTAGTTTTATCAACTTTTTAACACGAATCTTTTTATTAAAGATTTGATATCATTTCAATTAGCTTTCCAACTTCAATTATAGGTTTCAAACAACATTGTTTCCTAACGATTCAAATTTAAATTTAAATACAAAAATTTAAACTTTCAAAATTTTCTCAAAATTTTTCTAACACCCGAAATTTTCAAAAAGTTTCGCCAGCGTCTCCTTTGCGCGACTAGCTTGGCACGACTACAAAACGGCACTACGGCCCCTCAGAATCAAAAAGAAAAGAGAAAGCCAAGTGGCTGGAGAAGGAAATCATCAAATCTGATACTAAAATTGAAATACGTACCTTTTTGTCGAGCAATTCAATTTTTAACTTCAAAATCAAAATCCCAATTCCATTATATACCTGTATATCCTGCTAGTAGTAGTATCCAATTCCAACATTCAAATCATTTTGCCAATTCAATTACAAAACCTTTCAACATATGCTTCTTATACATTTTAGTTTACTATTGAAGTTATATATTCATTCTCATTCGTTTCCAATTAGTTTACATTCACTAATTATATTCACATTAGTTTACTTCCAAATTGGATTAAATTCAGTTCATATTCAAACTCATTTACTTCACTTTCAATTTGAATTCAATTACATAGCTTTCAATTTGCGCTAATTCAATTTCATTAACACTTAATGAATTTTCATACAATCAACCAACAAGCAAATAACAACCAATGTATATCCAATACAACCAAATTATTTATTTTACTTACATTCAATTTGGTTCAACTGTTTCAATTCCAATTGGTTTAACATTCAATTGATTTTCATTCAATTATCCAACTAGCTTCAAATGGATTTACACTTACATACATCATTTCATATCAACTTAATCATATTCTATTGATTAACATTCAATCCATACTTTAATTCAATTGCCAATTCTTTTTACAAATAAAGATTGAATTTCACTTATATAACTCAAGTTCACATCATTTAATTCTCTTGATTATTTTACTTTCGATACAAAATCAATTTTCCTATTCAACTTCGCTTAAGTTATACTCCATTTAACACCATTTGTTAATTAAACTTAAGTTTACACTTGTCAATCCAATTCAGTTTTCAATTCTAAAGTAAATTCTATTCAACTTTTACTTAAGCCAAATTCATATTGACATTCCAATTAAAATTTTATTTTACTTAACTTAATTGTTTAACCACTTCAATAATTGGTTTCACTTACATTTTCCCATTCTATAAGTTATACAACTTATTATTCAACTTCCAAATCATATTATAAGTTCAAAACTTATTTCGTTTATATTTATTAATTTCAAGTTGAATTTTAATTTCAAATTTGTTTATTTCAACAAAACCTCAATTTTAAATTCATTATTGTAGCAAATCCATCACATAGAAACTCGAAAATGATACTGATGATGCTGCAGTCATCACCCTTATTATTTCCCAGTAACAATAGTGAATCCAGTGCTAAATATTCTTTCAAAAAGTTTCCTTTTATTATTTATAAATCACATTTATAATCTTTTTCTCATAAAATTTCACTGTGTATATATAAGATCATTTTCAATTGTAAATAATTCTAATTATAACTTCATACTTATAATTCATTGGCTTATACAATTATTCTTTTACAATTGTTGCTTTCATTAGCTTGTTCAACAACTTTTAATTAACTTATATATATTTATATTTCAAACAATCAAACAACCAATTATATACCCACTTCAATAATTCTTGAAAAAATATTTTCTTTATATATAAAACATAATCGAGGTAAAATTATTTCATTTACCCAATTTAAAACAATATCGTGTCGAATTGTTCTGTATAAGTGTTTAGAGATCCCTATCGATAGAGTTGTACAGACTATACCGACCAGAATCCATATACCACTCAACAAACCAATCACCACAATACAAAACAATTTTATATTCACTAACAAATACGCGCTCATATCTATTATTACACTCACACTCATTATAGAGTACTACTGACTCTATCTCTAATGAGTAATACCCAACAGAGCCATGGTTGTCGCTTAACCATATGTTCTGATACCAAATGTAACGGCACGAGGCAATGGCGACCGGTAGGCTTTGCAACCATCCCAGACCCACCGTGGCATACAATGGTACCCCAGACCTTGCTTTTACGGCCAGCCTTTCGACTGTCTCGGCTTACGCCTAACCAACCCCTATTCACTAAGAGAGGACATGTAGGGGTAAGAGTCTCCCGTACGCCACCAAACCGCGAAGCGAGAACCCCCTATCACATTCACTAAGAGAGCAAGACTGGTGTGAGAACTCAAAACAGTTTATCTTTAAACAAGCAACAAGAAAATTTAAATTTTGAAATCCGCAATGCTTTTTTGGAAAATGAAACTACCATAAGGCCTCCCGCACACACACACACAATGCAAACGCAGAATCGGAGGAGATTTCTCCTTATGATAGTCAAAGATGCTTACTACGCAAAAATCAAATCATTTTTGATATTATTATTAGTGCATAGTGTAGAAAACAATTTCGAAAGTAGAATATAAATCCTAGCCAGCATAGACATTCCGAACTATGCCTACTATAGCTACCATCCAAACAGTGGGGCGCCACCATAAGTGAATGGCAGGTTATACAACTAAAACAATACAGGGCGCGTATTGTTTTGATTGGATTTCCAACAAATGGTCAGGCTAAGGAACTTCCTACTGCCACATGGGATCGCCTCTGGCGGGACGTCCCGAGAAACTAACGTTACGGTTAGATCTCTGCCAACACAAGGCCGGGTAACCTCTGTAACTAGGTAACTACTACACGAATATGTCATCCCCCAGTACTTTGGGACCTTTATCCGAGCGCTCGATTCCAACAACACCACACAGTAATAGATATAGTGTATCAACATGAGTAATTATCTGGGCTCCATACCATGATACCACCCTTTTCCAGAAGGAAATGACATACCCTAAAGGGCGCGAGCCTCATAACCTTGCCGCATATTCCTGTTTCGACCATTTCCGGGGAGTGAGGTCTGACGAAGTCTCGTCCACAAAGCTACGCTTTGTGCAACAAAGCCATGCTTTGGGTCAACAGATGACCAAAGCAATGATCACAAAGATAAATGATCAAACAAATGATCATATCACAAATGACCAACCAATGATCATCACACAGCAGCACTCGGCATGTCACATTACCAGATTGGGAATATATCGCTGATAACCTTCAACTACATAACCTCTGAGCTCGTACGTCTCAGAGAAGGGTGTTAAGCTAAGAGAATAAATTCTCCGCCACCAACAGAAATGTATTTGAAAAGAAATCTGCTCTATATCTCAAAATGTAATGTCAGACACGTAACCATACAAGTCTGTTCCGGGTTCGAACAGAACCGAAGGCACTTCCAAAGAAGCCCTTGCAAATCCGGGTATTCACAATCCCGATAAAATTTCCCATCACAAAGGAAATCTCCATATCGTAGCTAACGATGCAGAGACAATCGATAGGTCATCCTATCGTTTTCACAAATACCCGGTCTTCAACACCGGTCTTCAAATGCTATCCATAACGACGTATCACATATTCGGAATGGGATATACGACACAAAGGTCCTTCCCCGGCTAAACCGAATAGCGAGCGCTTATTTTAAAAATAAGTGTAGCATTCAATCTCAAACAAACACAACAGATACCATCCAAGGGTAAATACTGATAGTCGATTATTTAACTATCAATAAAGATGCGCCACATCATCAGATTCCAAATAATTTTCCAAAATTATTTAATCCCCAAAAAAATATCTTTATAAGATATATATACATTTCCCAAATAATTGCCCATTATTTGTTTTACCAAAATATCTTTATAAGATATAATTTCCACACTTCAACCATTTGAAAACCAATTTCAAATTACTTTACATCATTTATACCCTTTGAAAACAAATTTCAAATCATTAAATAAATCTTTACCGATTTATTTTAAACTTACGTTCCAAATTCGTAAATTCATTTCCATACTTTAAAATAAACCAATATTCATTTTTAAACAAATTTCCCTTCCTTTTATAAATTCCATAGGGAATTTCAAATTTCCAAATATCTACCGATATACGATTTTCAAATCGATTTCAAAATATTCGCTTACAATTTACCTTTAAAAGATAAATTCTCAAAAACGTTCCATTTCATATTGGAAAGCATTTCAATACTTATTTAAAAATAAGTAATTTACAAATTCTATTTATTTTCAACAATTTGAAAATATTCAACATACTCAAACCATACTTAAGTATATATTTCATTCCTTTAAGGAAAACATTCTTTTTATTCACTTTTATTTGGGTTAAAATGAATGTTGCGTAAAACATCGTTACGACAACCCAAACTCACTAGTATGGGGATTCGAAATAAAAATATATACATAAATCCCAATACTATACAAAATATTGCCTTTTGGAAACCATTTACTATAACAACGGTGTTATAGTCCACCATTTCCTTGTTTCCTCGAAAACGCCTATTTCAACGATGAATGTTGAAATCTACGTATTCATTTCCTTCTATTTCTTGAAAACGTCTATTTCAACAATAAATGTTGAAATCTATGGTTTCGATACTTAATGCATTTTAAAGCATCTTTAAATCGTTTTAAATTCCATTTAAAACATTCCTTTCCCAAACATGTCCATTTAACTTAATAATATACACATCTTTCAAAATAGTGAATATAACTCCTTTAACAAATTCTATATTTAATTTATCAAATTCCATTGATTTCAAATTTATAAACAACGTTTATAAATTCCATTTCTATTAATAACTTCGGTTTAGAAATCTCTTTTATCTGTCCAATTCAATTTATAAACCCAATTTCTATCACAAGTCCAAACAAATAGTACCAGGGATTTGATGTCACAAGTCCAAACACCAAAGAAACAAAATTGATATAAAATCTGAAAAACATTATGAACCAGATTTCGAAATTCATCTCAAAACAAAAAAAATGGATCCAGTTTAATCAACCCTGGAATTAAAATCAAGTAAGCAAGTCTGCAATCTGGAAATTGGTTCTGCATGCAAATCAAAAGCAAAATCTGGAATTCAAGAAGATTCAAAAACAAAAGCTAGAAGCAACTTCAGAAATCTGGAAAAAATGAAATGAAAACCTGGAAATAATGAAAGGCAAGTAAATTTCTTTTTTTAAAAATTTGAATTTGATGGTAGTGATCAGTAAGTAAAACAAAGATTTAAACAACTTTGTCAATCAAATTGCAGAGAAACAAATCAAGTGCAAGGCAAAATTTGTTTCTGTTTTCAAATGTAGGAAATCCTCTGTTATATACACAAGAATTCATACTGTAAGTACGAAAATTAAAAACTTTGTTTATTTATGAAACGAATAAGCAAAACAAAAGGTAAATAAAGATCTGTACTTACAATTTACAGATCTAAACTCCAAGATTGAAGAAGAAGAAAAAGATGCAGGCTTTCTTTCATCCTTTATTTGAAACTGTCGGGATTTTATTCTCTGTTCCCTGTTCTTTGCTTCTGCCTTCACATTCCAAGTGAGCAAACTCAACCTGTTTTTATATCTAAATGATTGGTGCATTAGGATATATAATGTGTTTAAATTATGTGTATATTTATCTGCATGTTTGTGTATGCAAAATATCTGAGAGCATATGTATGTAGATAGGGAAGTAGGCTCTGTTCTTAGTTATAGGATTCAGAAACAAGACAAGAAAAAAAAATTGAAGTTCTCATCCTATAATCCCTTTTAAGTTTGAATATTTAAACAAAAGATGTTCAGATTAATAAGATGACAATTGTAAAAATGGGTTCAAGCATTTATATTTAGTTAATATGCAGAAAATGAGAAAATACAGTAAAATATTTTAAAAAATCTAGAAATAAGAGATTCTTGATTTCATGTTTTGTTTATATCAACATATTACTATCTGAAAATTATGATTTTTAATGCAAGAATGAAGATTTATAGATTGGTAATTTATGAGCAGTTAATAATTGAATAAATTTTGCATTTTGACAAATTTAAAATAACCGAGTCAATTTAAATTGTTGAAATTTAGGCTCTGATACCACTGTAACGATCCTGACCCGATCTTCAAAAATCAGCACCGAATACGACACTCGTATTCAAATGCCGCAGATCCAAACGTCGAATCTGGTTCGCCGGAGCTTATAACACCATTAAGTAAAACAACACAGCGGAAGAAACAGAATAGCATACATCAATACACAACATTGATACAATATCAGATACAATATGATACAACAGATGATACAATGAATATCAATATACATCAGAGGTACGATACAAGATAATAGCAGCGGAAAAGAAAAGATAACAACAGCAGAACAAATCTTCAATATGGTCTTCAAAGAAAGAACTTCAGTATCAGGAATCTCCATCTCCAAAGCACCAATCCAGAAATGGCTCGAACTCCCAATAACATTCGCTAAGAGAGAAAGACTGGTGTGCAAAGGATTACCACATCCTAGGCTGAAAGCTATCGAATCTACACCTACTACTGATTATCTGAAAGCCCAATTCTAGACTACCCGTGTGGGAAAATAGTGGGCACCCAGAGTTTAGGAAAGGAACAATAAACTCCAGGTCATTCATGGGACTGGTATGAACAAACAAAAGCAATTGGTCTTTTACAACAAGCAACAAGAGAATTTAAATTTGAAATCCGCAATGCTTTTTGGAAAATGAAACTACCATAAGGCCTCCCGCCACACACACAATGCAAACGCAGAATTGGAGGAGATTTCTCCTTATGATAGTCAAATATGCTTAATACGAGAAAATCTTTGATATTATTACTATAAGTGCAAAGTGTGGGAAAACCATTTTGAAAGTATAATATAAATCCTAGCCAGCATAGACATTCCGAACTATGCCTACTATAGCTACCATCTAAACAGTGGTGACCACCATAAGTAAATGACAGGTTCTACAACTAAAACCGTACAAGGCACGTATTGAAGAATGGATTTCCAACAAATGGTCAGGCTAAGGAACTTCCTACTGCCACATGGGATCGCCTCTGGCGGGACGTCCCGAGAACTAACGTTACGGTTAGATCTCTGCCAACACAAGGCCGGGTTACCTCTGTAACTAGGTAACTACTACACGAATATGCCATTCCCCGGTCCTTTGGGACCTTTATCCGAGGCGCCTCAAAGCAACAACCACACAGTAAATGAGATTGGAGCAACCACATGAGCAAGTATCTGGGCTCCATACCATGATACCACCCTTTACCAGAAGGGAATGACACACCCTAAAGGGCGCGACCCTCATAACCTTGCCGCATCTTTCCTGTTTTGACCATTTCCGGGGTGTGAGGTCCTGATGCAGTCTCGTCCACAAAGCTACGCTTTATACAAAAGCCATGCTTTGATCACAAATGATCAACAAATGATCATCATCACACAGCAGCACTCAGCATGTCACATTACCAAATTGGGAATATATCACTGATAAATATCAACTACATAACCTCTGAGATCGTACGTCTCAGAGAAGGGTGTTAAGTTAAGAGAATAAATTCTCCGCCACCAAGCAGAAATATATTTGATAGATATCAATTTAATATCTCAAAGTGTAATGTCGGACATACAACCATACAAGTCTGTTCCGGGTTCGAACAGAACCGAAGGCACTTCCGAAGAAGCCCTTGCAAATCCGGGTATCCACAATTACGATCGGACTTCCCATCACTAAGAGAAAACTCTATACCGGAGCAACTCAGTGCAGAGTCAATCGATAGGTTATCCTATCGTTCTTGAAGACACCTGGTCTTCAACACCGGTCTTCAGTTGCAATCCATAATGTCGTATCACTATTTGGAATGGGTTATATGACACAAGGTCCTCTCCCGGCTAAACCGAATAATGAGCGCAATAGTTTAAAACATATGGATATGGGATTTCAGTTAAGTCACAACTTATAAATCCAAAACTTTCCTTTCAAATGGTTAACAAATTACCATTTTAAATCTTTAAACAAAAAGATTTATTTCACAAAGTTTCACCCAGTTTCACAAAGATCTATACATAGAATTCACAACAATTTCCATTTCAGTTGGATTAATTCCTCAAATCTTTAAGCTAAAGATTTTATTTATAGCTTTCAAAAAACGTTTCCAAAGATTTATTCATAACTTGGAAAACCTTTTTTATTTTAGACATGGAATCCTTTTAACACAAATTGGAGTTCATTTCTTATGTGAAAGCTTCTATTATATGAAAACGAATAGTTTTCATTTCAGAAAAGACCAACTATACAAGTTAAAATCTTGGGTTAAATTTAAAGCTCCAAAACGTCACTTTTAAAATGGTTTAAAAACCCATATAAACATATTTAAAAGTTGAATAACCTTTTTAAACTCTAGTTCCCAAATCATAGAATTCATTTCAAATATTGAATTCAATTTAAATCAAACCATTTAAATTTCAAAAACTCAATCTAGTTATTCAAAATAACTTTTATTTTTTGAAATTCATTTCTAAAGCTTCAATTCTAATTCCAAAACCATTTTGGATTCAAAAATTCAATTTCAAAACAATTTCAAAATCTGTGACTTAACCCATTTCCTCGTGCAATCCATATTTGTGTGTGTATAAGTGTGGTCCAGGGGTTCAACACAATAGTGCATAACATCAATCATCACAGATTCAATCATATCGATAAGCGGTATAACCCATAACGCTTATCTTTATTCACAGATTCATAGATAAGATGAATTTATCAATCACAAGATTCACCATTACCATTCGATGTGGGTTTCGGATAACCAACTGGAATCCGACTCCCTGTCGCATCGAAATTCAAATGTCGTTTTACGGGTCAAGGGGATTTCATATTCATACAACAGTACATTCATCACAAATATAGCAGCTGAGTACAAAGCATCACATAGCATCACATCATATATCAAATATATCAATCTATCACACAACATTCAAAAACAATCAAACAACTTTGATTAAGGTGGATAAGTCGTGTGGTTTTAAATTTATTACTCACATAATTATTCAAATTAGTAATCTTTTTATCCATGATAAACTATCATTAATTTCAATTGATATAGTCTTAATTAATCATTTCTTAATTAATCATCTTAATTAATTAACCCTTAATTGTAGCTAATTAAATCTTATTCCTTAATTTGTCACTTTAAATAATAAACCTTTAATTATTGATTAATTGAATCTTAATTATAATTAATCACCCTTTGATTAATTATTCTTAATTTAATTACCCTAATTAATTAACCGCATTAATTAATTATGCTTTAAAGTAATTAGCTCTTAATATTGGTTAATCAAAATTTTCAATCTTAAATTATCTACTCTTAATTACTTTCAACAAGTAATTATCATTTTAATTAAAATCATTCATTAATTACTTGATTTTATTACCCTCGATTATTAATTAATTTATAACTGAACTGTTAATTTATAAACTTATTTTTCCATTATTTAACCACTAATTACTTGATTAATCAATTATTAATTCTTAATTAAATTATTTAATTAATCATACATCGATGAACTTTAAGTAGTAAATTTAAACTTCTTAAATTATCAATTGTGTAACAGCCCGCGAATCCGTACCCCTTGAGTCAACACTATTCTACAACAATCAACTCAAGTTGTACAGAAATACGAACCATTTGGGTTTAAGAAGAAGAGGTAGAAGAAGAGAAAACAAAATCAATATCAGAATCTAACCATCGCAGCGGAATAAAATATAATAGATAATAAATAACCTTTACTCAAAATCAAATATATCTGTTTACATACATCACATCATCAGAGTACATCAGTCACAGCTCACATCAAAACAATACAATGGATACACAACAACTCAAGGTACACAACAACTCAAACAGCGGAATATATATATAACAAGTACGACTATACGTATCGTCATCCAGCTCGTCTCCTGAGCTCCACAGCATCATATCTTGTATCCTATAATACTCGGTCTGACCCGAGCATTACAGTTAAATAATACCCGAGTCAGTCTGGAATACCAGAGTGAGAAAATCACACCCAATTGATTATTAAAGTTTCAAAAATCCTTTGAAAACAAAAGCATCTCGTAAGACCACGCCACAAATAAACATGTCGGGTTTTTACCTTACGATAGCTAAAACAATTTTTATAGAAATCCTCTGATATTATAATAGGGTCTATATACAAATACTTATAAAATAGCCGAAATTGTTACATCTATTAAATTCCAGCTACTAGCCACAAAAGTGGGTAATACAAACAAAACTCGTACAAGGCTCGTAGGAAAAATGGATTTCCAACAATGACTAGGCACTGGGGTACCACCTGTCACAGTACGGGGCCTAGATCACCGTACCGAGGACTACTCCCTTCATCCCCTGCAACACAAGGCCGGAACCATTCCTTACTGAACAGTCCCGAACAAGATAACCCCCGTGGTTGGCGCGACCAACCACCCACTAAGCCGAAATATATAAGGGACGTCTAGACAGGGGAATTATCTTGTCCTGCTTGGGCATGACCCACCTAACCTTGCTGCATATCCCCTGATTTTCAGTCATTCCCATTTGATGAGGCTTGAGGCTAAGCGTTACCTTTAGAACGTTTTCACTTAGAATGCCCATCGTCCACCTGACGATGTTTCGCAAGCATTCGTCCATACAAGTCCGTCCCGGGTTCGAACGGAACCGAAGGCACTATTCCTACTACATCCATTTTGGAAATATCCTCAGGATTAGTAGCGACTAGCCCTTGCACTTCACTGCTCCATCTTCGAATCCAAAAATCGTTTTTCGCACGAAAACGTACAAACCGGATCGAAGTGGTTTTCGAGAAATAAATCTCGATCCCGGTCTCTTCGAAACGATCAACGTATTTGTCCAATATTGATAGTCGGTTATTTAACTATCAATTTATATTCAAAAACAACCATCAACCAATAAATAATTTTCCAAATTATTTATCTCCAAAAATATCTTCACAAGATATATTTCTATTTTCAATCCTTTGAAAACAGTTTCAAACCATCTTTCTTCCCAGAATAAACTTTTCCAAATATTTTCTATCTCCTCTGAAATCACCAAGCATGAAACTAGATTTTAAAAATGAATTTTAAAACATTTACTTGAAATATATATATATTTTTAAACAGCTAAGTTAAATTTCTTCAATATTTGTAAAAATACTTACTATATGAGTATTTGAAAATAAAGTTACTTAATAGAATATAAAACTAGAATTTCACTTTTGAAAACAAAATACTAGGTCATCTTTTAAGTAATTACTACTATATTAGATTTTTAGAAAATACTTACCCTTTGAATTTTAAATATTGGATATAATAATTTTTTTTCAAAACTTGCTTTTTTTTTTTAAAAACAACTTTAAAACCCTTTTAACTTATATTTAAAAACTCGCTTTGAAAACATACTTGGTTATTCGAGGAGAATTTTCCAACTTCAATCAATTAAATCAATTTTCCAAATTGATTTTCAACTTATTTTATTTGAAATAAATTTCTTCACTTATTCAGTTCATTTCAGAATTCATTAATTATTGACTCAATTATAATTGTTATTATTTTCCCTTTTATTTTACATCTTAAACTGAAATATACATATTTCATATTTTTTTTCCATTTCTTCTTTATTCTTCTAGAATAATTTAAATCCTAAATTTGAAATAATTGTTTTATTCTTTTAAACAGTAACATTTAAATTTTAAGTTTTCTTAACTTTCTGTTTATTCAAAAATTCCTTTCCATATACAGGATTCATTAATTAGCATTTTGGAAACACTAATATTCTTATCAATTCATTTTTAATTTATTTACATTCTTTATAATTATTTTCTTAAAAATTTACTTCTTTTATTATTTCTTTCCAAGAATCCAATGCTATATAATTTGATAACTCAGAGTTCAAGAATATATCCAAGCAGCTATAGCATTCAATATTTCAATATGATTCATCACAGAATATCCACAAAGCATGTCAGAGAATAATAAACAATATATATATGTTGAGGGACCCAGTTGGATCCCTCCAACCTGTTTTACCTGCATCCACAGATGTTAGCACAACATAAACATCAATCCAAAATATATCATACTAAAGCACAACAATCAAATCAACCATTCCAACAATTATTTAAATTTAATCCTTTAAATTTAAATTAACTGAGTGAGATTAACTCACCTTTGCTTTTATTTTCAATCCACGTCAATATTGCCTTGGTCTTTTTTTCTCGATTTTCTGACCTTGTAAAATCATTAGATGTTTCGTTAATATTTGATCAATCGAATAAATTAATTTCCATTTTGAAAAAATAAAATTTAATTAACAAAATTTTATTCAATCTATTTTTTTTATATATATTTTTTTTTTTTATAGACCAGTAAAGTAAAATGTGTGCATGTCTATATGATTTTATTTTTTCCACTTTTTTGGAAAACCTCATATACCTATAAAATGATCTGCATTACCATTGGAATTTCGTATATTCCTATGTTTTTAACTATGTATCTCTGTTTTACTATATATAAAATTAGACTAAAATACAAATATGAATATATCTATTTTCACTGTTCAACATAAAATTATATGTTCAAACTTACATATAATCCTACTGTTACTGTTTCACCTATATATATTAATTAAAAACTTATGTGTATAGATAAATTTAAATAAAGGAATACCTTACCTCAAAATCACTGCAGCTCACACGAAAACTCCAAAGAAGATCGCGACCTCCATTGGAAACGAACCCGAGCATCGCAACTTCCCACGAGCAACGCGCCTCCACCCCGATACTCGAGAACTTCACAGCAAGACTGCGATGTCGATGAACTTCGAAATCCTCCCGAAGTCGTCGCGTCGAACTTGAGCTCGATTCTAGTTGCCATCACGGAACGAGAACCCCACCTCGTCGACACCGCCTCAGGTTGCTACGCGATTTAATCGCAACCCCCTTTGTCGAAGTCGAAATCGACTTCGGTCCTTCACTTATTTTCTTCTGGGTTTCGGTTTCAATTAAATAAAACATAGAAAAGAGGGAGCTAGGGTTTTTATTTTTGCCAATTCGAAATTGAAGGAGGAGGCGATTGGGTTTCGAGCAGAAGAAGAAGAGGGGAACTTGCGATTTCGGCCATTACTGGTTTTTTTTTCTTTTTCGAACGACTTGAATTTGTATGAAAAAGGGAAAAAAGAAATGGGTTTCGAACTCGTGAAATTGGAAGAGAGAAAAGGAGTAGGGCCTTCGATTTCTGAAAGAATTTTGAGAGAAAGCTCGACCATTTTTTTTTCATTTGATAATGACTGGAAATGGAATTGAATGAACGAAGAAGGAACAGGCAACTTTTAGAAGGAACGAGAAGTGTACGATGGAAGATAAGGGTAGCGTGATTAAAACGAATATGAGATGGCGTATTAGATAAGCTTGACTATTTAAATTAAATTTCATTAGATTATTAGCAATAAATTCTCAACGCGTTTATATATCGTACACTCACACACTAACTCCGATAAATACGAAATTTGAAATCCAGTAATAATTCAATATTACGGACCCAATGGAACCAGTTTCGTCGAATTCCGAGACTGTGCCTCGGAAGGTTATTTTAAATTCAATTCAAACGATATAAATTTTAAAACTTAACAAACCATATTTAAATTTGATTTCATCACTTCTATTCTCTTCAGGATTATCAATATAAATTCTACAAGCCTTCAAATTATTTTTCATAGGCTTATAATTCCAGATTCAGTAACTTACCCAACTTCAAATTATTTAATTCAACAATTTTATTGTCAAATAAATCATGATATTCATGATTTAAGTTAATAATTAACCTTAAATATTTAAAATAAATTAAATATCCCGACTACAAATGCTTGAAAATTACGGGTCGTCACATTTCTCCCCCCTTAAAAGAATTTCGTCCCCGAAATTACTAGTTAGGAAGAATGATCCAATACCCGTTTATTATTTCCCTAAACCAAACAGTTTTCTAACAATTCAACATCTTACCAATTATCTTTTATATAAAAGACTCATTATCTTTCTTACTAACTTCCAAACCTTTCTCTAGTTCCAGACCATACCATTTGTTTAACCATTCAAGTTTTCAATTTAAAACCAAATTTTGAATTATCAAAATTTTCTCAAAATTTTTCTAACTCCCTAAATTCCCGAAAAATTTCGCCAGCGTCTCCTTTGCGCGGCTGACTCGGTACAACTACAAAATGGCTCTACGGCCTCCCAAATTCAAAAAGAAAACAAAAAGCCAAGTGGCTCAATCCAAATCCAAATCCAAATCAAATTCCATACCAAATTTAAATGCGTACCTTTTGTCGGGCAATTCAAATTTATCTTCTGAATCAAAAACCAATTCTCTTTTCCCCTTTTACAATACCTGCATAACCTGCTTGGTACTAATATCCAATCACAATATTCCAAAACAATTTATCGATTTTCTCACAAAACGCCGATATCTATTCATTCTAATATTATCTTAGGATACATTTGTAGCATCGATTTCCAATTAGGAATTCACCATTCCCTTCTTAAATTAATATAAACATTTTATATGTTTCTTATCTTTATTTCTTTTTACCTCTTTTAGTTTATACTTACTTCTATTCAAATCGATTTCCACATTACATATGTATTCCATTTATTTTCAACTTTGAATTTTTAATTTTTATCCTTCATTTATTCCTAATTTAAGTCATTACTTTAATTAGTTTCATTTACTAATTAGTTTCATTTACTAACTTATTTTAGTTTCCCATTCTAAATAGTTTTGTCGTTAACAAAATTTTCCAAAATTTTCAAAAAATTTCTAACTCCCAAAATTTCTAAATTTTTTTGGCAGAGTCCCCTTTGTACGGAGGAGCTTTTGCAATTTGACAAAAGAGATAAATATATATACATCGACCCACACGGTCGGAAAAACCAAAAATAGTTCATATTTCCTATTTTTATTGCGTAGGCGTACCTTATTTAGCATTTTAAGCAAGCGGCTTATTATTTTTAGCAAGTAGCACTACCAAATCCAGCCTCACGGCTTCCAGGTACCTGTACTTACTCAATTTAAACATGTAAGTGCCAAATATATGCAGTTTAACTATATTTCACTTATTTATAATAGTTAAAACATATGAATTCTAAAAGAAACTCATACCAAACATTTTTCTGTAAGCAATTTATATAGTTTCCATGCTAATTCAACCGTTCCAATTTATTTATAACCATTTTCACTCAATTCGGATGGTTTTCGATTCATTCGTATACAATTCCATCAATTTGAATGGTTTAGAATTCAATTGCTTACTTTTAATTTATTCTTAAGCAAATTGAACTCATATTTAATTCAATTGCTTTCAAAATTAATTTATTTTACTTCTATCGACTCATAGAATTTTAATTACTTCCATTTACATCAAATGACAATTAATTCTATGCGAATTTGATGAAAACTATGTGAATAAATAAGTATTATGTTTTATAACCAATTTAAATGGATTTCAACTCAATTTATACTTAATTCTATCCCATTTTTAAATTTATTCACAATTCATATATTCTCATTCTCATTGCATTTTAAATTTTATTGACCAAACTAGTCCATTCAAAACCATTAACAATCTAGGCTTCATCTCCATTACCAATTAAGCTTCCCCTTTATTTTAATCCATTCACAATCATTTATTTAGCTCGACACATTCCATTTAAATTTTATTTACAATTCATTTATTTACATTTCATTCCATATTTGTTTATTCCGAACTACTTTATTTAGCTCAAAAATAATCCAAGCTATTTCATTCAAGAACCATTTCTCAACTTATTTAAATCACATTTCATTTGATACTTATTTATTCCATCCATTTATATTTATTCAATAATATTAATTTATCCACATTCACTTAAACCATTCTAATAAACTTGAAACATCCTATTTTCCCTATTGTCTCCAGTTATTTCAATTCCTTAATAATTTTTTTAAATGGTTTACAATTTTTTATTCTGGAATTTCATTCCATTAATATTAGTTAATACTCATCGAATTTTATTTCGATTAACAATTTATTTTCACTTAATTTAAATCCAACCCAATATCATTAAACTCGATTCAAGTTGAATTCAATTCAACTCACCTCCATTCATTTAGCTTAAGTCAATTTACTTCAATTTATTCGAATTTTATACTTAAGCTCATTTCCATCTTACAAGTATATTTTCTCTTTTATACTCAGCTTGACTCAATTTATTACAGAGCCATATCCAATTTTATTTCCACATATTTGGATTTTATTTGCAATTCATACCATTACTATTTTAAATCCAGATCCTTTTTTTTTCGATACATTCCCAATTATTTTTAATTTGTCAACACTTCAAGTTAAATTTTAATTAATAACTCAAGTTCTGATTTCACCATTTACATTTTAACTTACCATCCAATTTATTAATTTACATTGCAATTTGGTTCACAAATCAATTAATTAATTGCAAGGCCACTTTCCATTATATTTTCTTCATCGACCATGTAAGTCGAATTTAATTATAACTTGAGTTTTATTTTCAAACCTCATCATAAACTCACAATTCAATTTCATTAACTAATTTATTATCCAATTAGTTCTCCCATTATTCATAATCCAACACTTGAAATTTTATTTAAAATATCACTCCATTTAATTTCTTAAGTTCAATATTTATTTTATACTTCCAGTTTGGATCCTCATTTCATTTTTCAATTTATCAAAATATTGATTTTGGGCATTGTATTCCATTTTCAATTAAACTTTAACTCAGATTTATTTAATCCAATTCGATTTCAACTTATTCTGAATATAACTGGATATTATTTCGGCTTATTCAATTTATTTTAATCCAGCTAAATTTCATTTCTATGGATTTTTAATTCTTTTATAAGTTATTCTGATTTATTGATTTCAATTCTCATTTCTTATCCAATTTACTTTCCATTTATTCAGGTAAGAATCTAATTCATTCAATAATTCAATTGAATTTTTTCCAATTCAGTTTTATTTCAACTCTGATTTATTCAACTCAATTTTATAAGCTTACAATTTTATATCTCATCGAGATTTTTCAACTTCTGGCTTTAGCTTCAAATCATTTTGAAATCTCCAATATCTCAAATCACACTTCTCAAAATTTAAACCGATCCTGGTTTTTATTTCCAACAAATTTCCTTTGGAATTTCAAAAACAACTTGCTTTTCTAAACAAAATCAATTTGGTAGCATTACTTCACTTAAAAATTCGAAAACGAATACTGATGATGCGGCCGTCATCATCAGAATTATTTTTCAATAATCCAAGTGATTTCAATGCCATATCACCTTCAAAATCCCTTTAAAACAATTTCCTTTCAGAAATATCTCCAAAACAACAATACTATTATGTATCTTCAAAACACTTTCAAATCCTGCTTAAATCAAATTTAAGTATAATTCATTTGCATGGTTTATGTTCATACAAATTCTCATTTGGTTTTTATTTCAATTTATAAATTACCTTTATAATTCATATTTACAAATTTCATTTTATCATGAATTTATTTCCGTAAACTTTGTTTATTTTCAATTTCTAGTTAAATTTTCATTTAACAATGATAATACTTTAATATTATCATTTCTAACATCCAAGCAACCATATAATAGCTATATAGTTTACCAAAAACTTTCTTCATATCAAAAATATATTTTTGGGTAAAATTATTTCATTTACCCATATTGAAAACAATACCGTGTCGATTGTTCTATTCAAGTGTTTAGAAACCCCTTCGATACAGTTTTCGAGGCTGTGCCGACGAAGGTTCATATACCACTCCATAAACCAATCAACACAATATAAAACCATTTTATATTCACTAACAAATACGCGCTCATATCTATTAATACGCTCAAACTCATTCTAGAGTACTACGGACTCTATTTGAGTAATTCCCAACAGAGCCAAGGTTATCACCAACCTAAGCTCTGATACCAACTGTAACAGCCCGCGAATCCATACCCCTTGAGTCAACACTATTCTACAACAATCAACTCAAGTTGTACAGAAATACGAACCATTTGGGTTTAAGAAGAAGAGGTAGAAGAAGAGAAAACAAAATCAATATCAGAATCTAACCATCGCAGCGGAATAAAATATAATAGATAATAAATAATCTTTACTCAAAATCAAATATATCTGTTTACATACATCACATCATCAGAGTACATCAGTCACAGCTCACATCAAAACAATACAATGGATACACAACAACTCAAGGTACACAACAACTCAAACAGCGGAATATATATATATATATAACAAGTACGACTATACGTATCGTCATCCAGCTCGTCTCCTAAGCTCCACAGCATCATATCCTGTATCCTATAATACTCGGTCTGACCCGAGCATTACAGTTAAATAATACCCGAGTCAGTCTGGAATACCAGAGTGAGAAAATCACACCCAATTGATTATTAAAGTTTCAAAAATCCTTTGAAAACAAAAGCATCTCGTAAGACCACGCCACAAATAAACATGTCGGGTTTTTACCTTACGATAGCTAAAACAATTTTTATAGAAATCCTCTGATATTATAATAGGGTCTATATACAAATACTTATAAAATAGACGAAATTGTTACATCTATTAAATTCCAGCTACTAGCCACAAAAGTGGGTAATACAAACAAAACTTGTACAAGGCTCGTAGGAAAAATGGATTTCCAACAATGACTAGGCACTGGGGTACCACCTGTCACAGTACGGGGCCTAGATCACCGTACCGAGGACTACTCCCTTCATCCCCTGCAACACAAGGCCGGAACCATTCCTTACTGAACAGTCCCGAACAAGATAATCCCCGTGGTTGGCGCGACCAACCACCCACTAAGCCGAAATATATAAGGGACATCTAGACAGGGGAATTATCTTGTCCTGCTTGGGCATGACCCACCTAACCTTGCTGCATATCCCCTGATTTTCAGTCATTCCCATTTGATGAGGCTTGAGGCTAAGCGTTACCTTTAGAACGTTTTCACTTAGAATGCCCATCGTCCACCTGACGATGTTTCGCAAGCATTCGTCCATACAAGTCCGTCCCGGGTTCGAACGGAACCGAAGGCACTATTCCTACTACATCCATTTTGGAAATATCCTCAGGATTAGTAGCGACTAGCCCTTGCACTTCACTGCTCCATCTTCGAATCCAAAAATCGTTTTTCGCACGAAAACGTACAAACCGGATCGAAGTGGTTTTCGAGAAATAAATCTCGATCCCGGTCTCTTCGAAACGATCAACGTATTTGTCCAATATTGATAGTCGGTTATTTAACTATCAATTTATATTCACAAACAACCATCAACCAATAAATAATTTTCCAAATTATTTATCTCCAAAAATATCTTCACAAGATATATTTCTATTTTCAATCCTTTGAAAACAGTTTCAAACCATCTTTCTTCCCAGAATAAACTTTTCCAAATATTTTCTATCTCCTCTGAAATCACCAAGCATGAAACTAGATTTTAAAAATGAATTTTAAAACATTTACTTTGAAATATATATATATTTTTAAACGGCTAAGTTAAATTTCTTCAATATTTGTAAAAATACTTACTATATGAGTATTTGAAAATAAAGTTACTTAATAGAATATAAAACTAGAATTTCACTTTTGAAAACAAAATACTAGGTCATCTTTTAAGTAATTACTACTATATTAGATTTTTAGAAAATACTTACCCTTTGAATTTTAAATATTGGATATAATAATTTTTTTTCAAAACTTGCTTTTTTTTTTAAAAACAACTTTAAAACCCTTTTAACTTATATTTAAAAACTCGCTTTGAAAACATACTTGGTTATTCGAGGAGAATTTTCCAACTTCAATCAATTGAATCAATTTTCCAAATTGATTTTCAACTTATTTTATTTGAAATAAATTTCTTCACTTATTCAGTTCATTTCAAAATTCATTAATTATTGACTCAATTATAATTGTTATTATTTTCCCTTTTATTTTACATCTTAAACTGAAATATACATATTTCATATTTTTTTTCCATTTCTTATTTATTCTTCTAGAATAATTTAAATCCTAAATTTGAAATAATTGTTTTATTCTTTTAAACAGTAACATTTAAATTTTAAGTTTTCTTAACTTTCTGTTTATTCAAAAATTCCTTTCCATATACAGGATTCATTAATTAGCATTTTGGAAACACTAATATTCTTATCAATTCATTTTTAATTTATTTACATTCTTTATAATTATTTTCTTAAAAATTTACTTCTTTTATTATTTCTTTCCAAGAATCCAATGCTATATAATTTGATAACTCAAAGTTCAAGAATATATCCAAGCAGCTATAGCATTCAATATTTCAATATGATTCATCACAGAATATCCACAAAGCATGTCAGAGAATAATAAACAATATATATATGTTGAGGGACCCAGTTGGATCCCTCCAACCTGTTTTCCCTGCATCCACAGATGTTAGCACAACATAAACATCAATCCAAAATATATCATACTAAAGCACAACAATCAAATCAACCATTCCAACAATTATTTAAATTTAATCCTTTAAATTTAAATTAACTGAGTGAGATTAACTCACCTTTGCTTTTATTTTCAATCCACGTCAATATTGCCTTGGTCTTTTTTTCTCGATTTTCTGACCTTGTAAAATCATTAGATGTTTCGTTAATATTTGATCAATCGAATAAATTAATTTCCATTTTGAAAAAATAAAATTTAATTAACAAAATTTTATTCAATCTATTTTATATATATATATTTTTTTTTATAGACCAGTAAAGTAAAATGTGTGCATGTCTATATGATTTTATTTTTTCCACTTTTTTGGAAAACCTCATATACCTATAAAATGATCTGCATTACCATTGGAATTTCGTATATTCCTATGTTTTTAACTATGTATCTCTGTTTTACTATATATAAAATTAGACTAAAATACAAATATGAATATATCTATTTTCACTGTTCAACATAAAATTATATGTTCAAACTTACATATAATCCTACTGTTACTGTTTCACCTATATATTTTAATTAAAAACTTATGTGTATAGATGAATTTAAATAAAGGAATACCTTACCTCAAAATCACTGCAGCTCACACGAAAACTCCAAAGAAGATCGCGACCTCCATTGGAAACGAACCCGAGCATCGCAACTTCCCACGAGCAACGCGCCTCCACCCCAATACTCGAGAACTTCACAGCAAGACTGCGATGTCGATGAACTTCGAAATCCTCCCGAAGTCGTCGCGTCGAACTTGAGCTCGATTCTTGTTGCCATCACGGAACGAGAACCCCACCTCATCGACACCGCCTCAGGTTGCTACACGATTTAATCGCAACCCCCTTTGTCGAAGTCGAAATCGACTTCGGTCCTTCACTTATTTTCTTCTGGGTTTCGGTTTCAATTAAATAAAACATAGAAAAGAGGGAGCTAGGGTTTTTATTTTTGCCAATTCGAAATTGAAGGAGGAGGCGATTGGGTTTCGAGCAGAAGAAGAAGAGGGGAACTTGCGATTTCGGCCATTACTGTTTTTTTTTTCTTTTTCGAACGACTTGAATTTGTATGAAAAAGGGAAAAAAGAAATGGGTTTCGAACTCGTGAAATTGGAAGAGAGAAAAGGAGTAGGGCCTTCGATTTCTGAAAGAATTTTGAGAGAAAGCTCGGCCATTTTTTTTTCATTTGATAATGACTGGAAATGGAATTGAATGAATGAAGAAGGAACATGCAACTTTTAGAAGGAACGAGAAGTGTACGATGGAAGATAAGGGTAGCGTGATTAAAACGAATATGAGATGGCGTATTAGATAAGCTTGACTATTTAAATTAAATTTCATTAGATTATTAGCAATAAATTCTCAGCGCGTTTATATATCATACACTCACACACTAACTCCGATAAATACGAAATTTGAAATCCAGTAATAATTCAATATTACGGACCCAATGGAACCAGTTTCGTCGAATTCCGAGACTGCGCCTCGGAAGGTTATTTTAAATTCAATTCAAACGATATAAATTTTAAAACTTAACAAACCATATTTAAATTTGATTTCATCACTTCTATTCTCTTCAGGATTATCAATATAAATTCTACAAGCCTTCAAATTATTTTTCATAAGCTTATAATTCCAGATTCAGTAACTTACCCAACTTCAAATTATTTAATTCAACAATTTTATTGTCAAATAAATCATGATATTCATGATTTAAGTTAATAATTAACCTTAAATATTTAAAATAAATTAAATATCCCGACTACAAATGCTTGAAAATTACGGGTCGTCACAAATTGATTCAACCCATAATTATTAATATCAATCTTTAATCACAAATTTATTTAAATCTTAAGTTATTTAATTTCATCATTTAAATTAAATACTCGAAGTTAGCTTATACAGGAAATTTTGATAAATTATAGTTCAAAATACTTACCCTAATCACCTTCTTAATTCAAACATTTTTAAAGCTCCAATTGAAAATACTTAGAAATCTATTCATTATTATCATATATATTCAATAATTCTAATTCGGAACCATATTTGATTTCTTAAAACTTGAATAAAAACTGTTTGAAAACTTTGTCTATATATATATATATATATATATATTTTAACCTTTAAATCTGGATAGAATTTACATTGTAACTTTAAAACTCCATGACTTTAAAGTGCCTGAATAATCAAACAACTTCCCGAGCCAAGACTTTGTTTACCCGAGCTACTTTTCGATTTCCCCAGATATCACTTCGATTTATTACAGCTTCCCATTGTATACTTTATCTCTCAATGATTTTAAATGCTACTTATTTTCAAAACACTTAAAATTTCAATTTCAAATTTAAACTTGAAATACAAACATTTATGTCCATTTGTTATATTCACACATATCCCAAAAAAAAAAAATTAATTTCCAATATGTATTCAATTTTCTCATATATGCAGAGTACCAATGTATAAGATTTTAAATTTAAATAACATTTTAAAACATTTATTATTTCAATATTTTCAACTCAAAATAAGATTGGAATTTATTTACATATTATTTTCACTTATTTTATTTGTTTAAGATATTTCTCTCAATTTATTCTCAAATTAAATTCCAAGAGTTTAAGTATATTAAATTTATCTTAATTGATAATTTTTGGGATGTTACATTTTATTTATAAGATATTAAATATCCAATTTAAATTTTAAAATCAATGTCCGAATATCCTATTTAATTTGAAAAAAATTCAAATTAATCTACCATTTTATTCAAAAATTTATTTTAATTATCGATTTAAATTTAATTGAAAATCGGGATCGTTACAGATTCCCCCCTTAAATAAATTTCATCCTCGAAATTTGCAAGGAAGACGAGAAAGAATAGATGAAAGATAGAGAAATATCTTTCCAAATCAAAATGAATATTAATTCTGTATTTGGCTTACCAAATCAGAATATCAACAATATGAGAACGAACTCATATAATATTACACAAGATATTTGGATCCACCGGTCTACGAATATGCAAGCGCATTGATTAGTTCGAAGGGATAACTAATCGTTCGTAGAATATATAGGATCCCAGAGAATAGATAGATGGACTAAATCTTCCATAATTCTCAAACACTAGATATAAATTCCAAACTTAGGTTGGAACATCCCAAAATATATATCAATTTGCCCCACTTCGGACTTTGATATTCACAAGAAATTAAATAAAGTTTCAACTTTGGTTTTAACCGATATCGTTTTATCGATACAATTCAAATTCAGCTTCATATTAGTTAACCAATTTACTTAATTTAAAATTTCCAATTTATTTAATTTAAATTTTCAATTAGACTCGACCTTCGAAAATCGGCACTGAATACGACACTCGTATTCAAATGCCGCAGATCCAAATGTCGAATCTGGTTCGCCGGAGCTTATAACACCATTAAGTAAAACAACACAGCGGAAGAAACAGAATAGCATATATCAATACACAACATTGATACAATATCAGATACAATATGATACAACAGATAATACAATGAATATCAATATACATCAGAGGTACGATACAAGATAATAGCAGCGGAAAAGAAAAGATAATAGCAGCAGAACAAATCTTCAATATGGCCTTCAAAGAAAGAACTTCGGTATCAGGAATCTCCATCTCCAAAGCACCAATCCAGAAATGGCTCGAACTCCCAATAACATTCACTAAGAGAGCAAGACTGGTGTGCAAAGGATTACCACATCCTAGGCTGAAAGCTATCGAATCTACACCTACTAGTGATTATCTGAAAACCCAACTCTAGACTACCCGTGTGGGAAAATAGTGGGCACCCAGAGTTTAGGAAAGGAACAATAAACTCTAGGTCAGTCATGGGACTGGTATGAACAAACAAAAGCAATTGGTCTTTTACAACAAGCAACAAGAGAATTTAAATTTGAAATCCGCAATGCTTTTTGGAAAATGAAACTACCATAAGGCCTCCCGCCACACACACAATGCAAACGCAGAATTGGAGGAGATTTCTCCTTATGATAGTCAAATATGCTTAATACGAGAAAATCTTTGATATTATTACTATAAGTGCAAAGTGTGGGAAAACCATTTCGAAAGTATAATATAAATCCTAGCCAGCATAGACATTCCGAACTATGCCTACTATAGCTACCATGTAAACAGTGGTGACCACCATAAGTAAATGGCAGGTTCTACAACTAAAACTGTACAAGGCACGTATTGAAGAATGGATTTCCAACAAATGGTCAGGCTAAGTAACTTCCTACTGCCACATGGGATCGCCTATGGCGGGACGTCCCGAGAATTAACGTTACGGTTAGATCTCTGCCAACACAAGGCCGGATTACCTCTGTAACTAGGTAACTACTACACGAATATGCCATTCCCCGGTCCTTTGGGACCTTTATCCGAGGCGCCTCAAAGCAACAACCACACCGTAAATGAGATTGGAGCAACCACTTGAGTAAGTATCTGGGCTCCATACCATGATACCACCCTTTACCAGAAGGGAATGACACACCCTAAAGGGCGCGACCCTCATAACCTTGCCGCATCTTTCCTGTTTTGACCATTTCCGGGGTGTGAGGTCCTGATGCAGTCTCGTCCACAAAGCTACGCTCTATACAAAAGCCATGCTTTGATCACAAATAATCAACAAATGATCATCATCACACAGAAGCACTCAGCATGTCACATTACCAAATTGGGAATATATCACTGATAAATATCAACAACATAACCTCTGAGCTCGTACGTCTCAGAGAAGGGTGTTAAGCTAAGAGAATAAATTCTCCGCCACCAAGAAGAAATGTATTTGATAGATATCAATTTGATATCTCAAAGTGTAATGTCGAACATACAACCATACAAGTCTGTTCCGGGTCCGAACAGAACCGAAGGCACTTCCGAAGAAGCCCTTGCAAATCCGGGTATCCACAATTACGATCGGACTTCCCATCACTAAGAGAAAACTCTATACCGGAGCAACTCGGTGCAGAGTCAATCGATAGGTTATCCTATCGTTCTTGAAGACACCCGGTCTTCAACACCGGTCTTCAGTTGCAATCCATAACGTCGTATCACTATTCGGAATGGGTTATATGACACAAGGTCCTCTCCCGGCTAAACCGAATAATGAGCGCAATAGTTTAAAACATATGGATATGGGATTTCAGTTAAGTCACAACTTATAAATCCAAAACTTTCCTTTCAAATGGTTAACAAATTACCATTTTAAATCTTTAAACAAAAAGATTTATTTCACAAAGTTTCACCCAGTTTCACAAAGATCTATTCATAGAATTCACAACAATTTCCATTTCAGTTGGATTAATTCCTCAAATCTTTAAGCTAAAGATTTTATTTATAGCTTTCAAAACACGTTTCCAAAGACTTATTCATAACTTGGAAACCTTTTTTATTTTAGACATGGAATCCTTTTAACACAAATTGGAGTTCATTTCTTATGTGAAAGCTTCTATTATATGAAAACGAATAGTTTTCATTTCAGAAAAGACCAACTATACAAGTTAAAATCTTGGGTTAAATTTAAAGCTCCAAAACGTCACTTTTAAAATGGTTTAAAAACCCATATAAACATATTTAAAAGTTGAATAACCTTTTTAAACTCTAGTTCCCAAATCATAGAATTCATTTCAAATATTGAATTCAATTTAAATCAAACCATTTAAATTTCAAAAACTCAATCTAGTTATTCAAAATAACTTTTATTTTTTGAAATTCATTTCTAAAGCTTCAATTCTAATTCCAAAACCATTTTGGATTCAAAAATTCAATTTCAAAACAATTTCAAAATCTGTGACTTAGCCCATTTCCTCGTGCAATCCATATTTGTGTGTGTATAAGTGTGGTCCAGGGGTTCAACCCAATAGTGCATAACATCAATCATCAAAGATTCAATCATATCGATAAGCGGTATAACCCATAACGCTTATCTTTATTCACAGATTCATAGATAAGATGAATTTATAAATCACAAGATTCACCATTACCATTCGATGTGGGTTTCGGATAACCAACTGGAATCCGACTCCCTGTCGCATCGAAATTCAAATGTCTTTTTACGGGTCAAGGGGATTTCATATTCATACAACAGTACATTCATCACAAATATAGCAGCTCAGTACAAAGCATCACATAGCATCACATCACATATCAAATATACCTGTAACGATCCTGACTCGACCTTCGAAAATCGGCACCGAATACGACACTCGTATTCAAATGCCGCAGATCCAAACGTCGAATCTGGTTCGCCGGAGCTTATAACACCATTAAGTAAAACAACACAGCGGAAGAAACAGAATAGCATATATCAATACACAACATTGATACAATATCAGATACAATATGATACAACAGATGATACAATGAATATCAATATACATCAGAGGTACGATACAAGATAATAACAGCGGGAAAGAAAAGATAACAGCAGCAGAACAAATCTTCAATATGGTCTTCAAAGATAGAACTTCAGTATCAGGAATCTCCATCTCCAAAGCACCAATCCAGAAATGGCTCGAACTCCCAATAACATTCACTAAGAGAGCAAGACTGGTGTGCAAAGGATTACCACATCCTAGGCTGAAAGCTATCGAATCTACACCTACTATTGATTATCTGAAAACCCAACTCTAGACTACCCGTGTGGGAAAATAGTGGGCACCCAGAGTTTAGGAAAGGAACAATAAACTCCAGGTCAGTCATGGGACTGGTATGAACAAACAAAAGCAATTGGTCTTTTACAACAAGCAACAAGAGAATTTAAATTTGAAATCCGCAATGCTTTTTGGAAAATGAAACTACCATAAGGCCTCCCGCCACACACACAATGCAAACGCAGAATTGGAGGAGATTTCTCCTTATGATAGTCAAATATGCTTAATACGAGAAAATCTTTGATATTATTACTATAAGTGCAAAGTGTGGGAATACCATTTCGAAAGTATAATATAAATTCTAGCCAGCATAGACATTCCGAACTATGCCTACTATAGCTACCATCTAAACAGTGGTGACCACCATAAGTAAATGGCAGGTTCTACAACTAAAACCATACAAGGCACGTATTGAAGAATGGATTTCCAACAAATGGTCAGGCTAAGGAACTTCCTACTGCCACATGGGATCGCCTCTGGCGGGACGTCCCGAGAACTAACGTTACGGTTAGATCTCTGCCAACACAAGGCCGGGTTACCTCTGTAACTAGGTAACTACTACACGAATATGCCATTTCCCGGTCCTTTGGGACCTTTATCCGAGGCGCCTCAAAGAACCAACCACACAGTAAATGAGATTGGAGCAACCACATGAGTAAGTATCTGGGCTCCATACCATGATACCACCCTTTACCAGAAGGGAATGACACACCCTAAAGGGCGCGACCCTCATAACCTTGCCGCATCTTTCCTGTTTTGACCATTTCCGGGGTGTGACGTCCTGATGCGGTCTCGTCCACAAAGCTACGCTTTATACAAAAGCCATGCTTTGATCACAAATGATCAACAAATGATCATCATCACACAGCAGCACTCAGCATGTCACATTACCAAATTGGGAATATATCACTGATAAATATCAACAACACAACCTCTGAGCTCGTACGTCTCAGAGAAGGGTGTTAGGCTAAGAGAATAAATTCTCCGCCACCAAGCAGAAATGTATTTGATAGATATCAATTTAATATCTCAAAGTGTAATGTCGGACATACAACCATACAAGTCTGTTCCGGGTTCGAACAGAACCGAAGGCACTTCCGAAGAAGCCCTTGCAAATCCGTGTATCCACAATTACGATCGGACTTCCCATCACTAAGAGAAAACTCTATACCGGAGCAACTCAGTGCAGAGTCAATCGATAGGTTATCCTATCGTTCTTGAAGACACCCGGTCTTCAACACCTGTCTTCAGTTGCAATCCATAACGTCGTATCACTATTCGGAATGGGTTATATGACACTAGGTCCTCTCCCGGCTAAACCGAATAATGAGCGCAATAGTTTAAAACATATGGATATGGGATTTCAGTTAAGTCACAACTTATAAATCCAAAACTTTCCTTTCAAATGGTTAACAAATTACCATTTTAAATCTTTAAACAAAAAGATTTATTTCACAAAGTTTCACCCAGTTTCACAAAGATATATTCATAGAATTCACAACAATTTCCCTTTCAGTTGGATTAATTCCTCAAATCTTTAAGCTAAAGATTTTATTTATAGCTTTCAAAACACGTTTCCAAAGATTTATTCATAACTTGGAAAACCTTTTTTATTTTAGACATGGAATCCTCTTAACACAAATTGGAGTTCATTTCTTATGTGAAAGCTTCTATTATATGAAAACGAATAGTTTTCATTTCAGAAAAGACCAACTATACAAGTTAAAATCTTGGGTTAAATTTAAAGCTCCAAAACGTCACTTTTAAAATGGTTTAAAAACCCATATAAACATATTTAAAAGTTGAATAACCTTTTTAAACTCTAGTTCCCAAATCATAGAATTCATTTCAAATATTGAATTCAATTTAAATCAAACCATTTAAATTTCAAAAACTCAATCTAGTTATTCAAAATAACTTTTATTTTTTGAAATTCATTTCTAAAGCTTCAATTCTAATTCCAAAACCATTTTGGATTCAAAAATTCAATTTCAAAACAATTTCAAAATCTGTGACTTAACCCATTTCCTCATGCAGTCCATATGTGTGTGTGTATAAGTGTGGTCTAGGGGTTCAACACAATAGTGCATAACATCAATCATCACAGATTCAATCATATCGATAAGCGGTATAACCCATAACGCTTATCTTTATTCATAGATTCATAGATAAGATGAATTTATCAATCACAAGATTCACCATTACCATTCGATGTGGGTTTCGGATAACCAACTGGAATCCGACTCCCTGTCTCATCGAAATTCAAATGTCGTTTTACGGGTCAAGGGGATTTCATATTCATACAAATATAGCAGCTCAGTACAAAGCATCACATAGCATCACATCACATATCAAATATATCAATCTATCACACAACATTCAAAAACATAAGGTGGATAAGTCGTGTGGTTTTAAATTTATTACTCACATAATTATTCAAATTAGTAATCTTTTTATCCATAATAAACTATCATTAATTTCAATTGATATAGTCTTAATTAATCATTTCTTAATTAATCATCTTAATTAATTAACCCTTAATTGTAGTTAATTAAATCTTATTCCTTAATTTGTCACTTTAAATAATAAACCTTTAATTATTGATTAATTGAATCTTAATTATAATTAATCACCCTTTGATTAATTATTCTTAATTTAATTACCCTAATTAATTAACCACATTAATTAATTATGCTTTAAAGTAATTAGCTCTTAATATTGGTTAATCAAATTTTTCAATCTTAAATTATCTACTCTTAATTACTTTCAACAAGTAATTATCATTTTAATTAAAATCATTCATTAATTACTTGATTTTGTTACCCTCGATTATTAATTAATTTATAACTGAACTGTTAATTTATAAACTTAATTTTCCATTATTTAACCACTAATTACTTGATTAATCAGTTATTAATTCTTAATTAAATTATTTAATTAATCATACATCGATGAACTTTAAGTAGTAAATTTGAACTTCTTAAATTACCAATTGATTCAACCCATAATTATTAATATCAATCTTTAATCACAAATTTATTTAAATCTTAAGTTATTTAATTTCATCATTTAAATTAAATACTCGAAGTTAGCTTATACAAGAAATTTTGATAAATTATAGTTCAAAATACGTACCCTAATCACCTTCTTAATTCAAACATTTTTAAAGCTCCAATTGAAAATACTTAGAAATCTATTCATTATTATCATATATATTCAATAATTCTAATTCGGAACCATATTTGATTTCTTAAAACTTGAATAAAAACTGTTTGAAAACTTTGTGTGTGTGTGTGTGTATATATATATATATATATATATATATTTTAACCTTTAAATCTGGACAGAATTTACATTGTAACTTTAAAACTCCATGACTTTAAAGTGCCTGAATAATCAAACAACTTCCCGACCAAGACTTTGTTTACCCGGGCTACTTTTCGATTTCCCCAGATATCACTTCGAGTTATTACATCTTCCCACCCGAGACACTGACGCATCTTCTTCTTCTCTTTTTTTTTCCCCCTCTCCTGTAGTTTAAGTTTTTACTAAGTTAATTAGCATCAGGCTACTCGCTCTCGAACTCAACAAAACACCCGAAGCAACCCCCAGTTAAACTCGAGAATAACTCGAGATGCCAAGCATCAACGACACTGACACGAAATCCACCGCCGTACACATGCACGGCGGCACCAATGGCCTCCGGCGAACACCTACGACGTCGGCACATCCCAAATCATACGTAGATACGAAAATCAAGCACGAATCATCTCAACAACATTCGAATCGAAAATCAACAGTTTGACCCAAATAAAAAACTCAACCCAATCGCTAAGATCACCTCGTCACCATCGCAGACACTACCGGAGTCGCCCATATTGCGGCCACACGACGACAACGCGTTGAGCAACCCTCCACCGGACCCTCAAGCGACTCGATCACGTGAAGTGGACGAACACATCACGTTTACAGACCAGCTCAAAAACTTGACAAAAACCCTAACTCGGCCTCGTTCCTCATATTCACACAATAGAAAAATTATTTCACATTTTTCCCGAGATCATGGATGGTTAAACTTGCTTCAGCCTAAATTTCAACAATTTAAATTGACTCAGTTATATTAAATTTGTCAAAATGCAAATTTTATTCAATTATTAACTGCTCATAAATTACCAATCTATAAATCTTCATTCTTGCATTAAAAATCATAATTTTCAGATAGTAATATGTTGATATAAACAAAACATGAAATCAAGAATCTCTTATTTCCAGATTTTTTAAAATATTCTACTGTATTTTCTCATTTTCTGCATATGAACTAAATATAAATGCTTGAACCCATTTTTACAATTGCCATCTTATTAATCTGAACATCTTTTGTTTAAATATTCAAACTTAAAAGGGATTATAGGATGAGAACTTGAATTTTTTTTTCTTGTCTTGTTTCTGAATCCTATAACTAAGAACAGAGCCTACTTCCCTATCTACATACATATGCTCTCAGATATTTTGCATACACAAACATGCAGATAAATATACACATAATTTAAACACATTATATATTCTAATGCACCAATCATTTAGATATAAAAACAGGTTGAGTTTGCTCACTTGGAATGTGAAGGCAGAAGCAAAGAACAGGGAACAGAGAATAAAATCCCGACAGTTTCAAATAAAGGATGAAAGAAAGCCTGCATCTTTTTCTTCTTCTATAATCTTGGAGTTTAGATCTGTAAATTGTAAGTATAGATCTTTATTTACCTTTTGTTTTGCTTATTCATTTCATAAATAAACAAAGTTTTTAATTTTCGTACTTACAGTATGAATTCTTGTGTATATAACAGAGGATTTCCTGCATTTGAAAACAGAAACAAATTTTGCCTTGCACTTGATTTGTTTCTCTACAATTTGATTGACAAAGTTGTTTAAATCTTTGTTTTACTTACTGATCACTACCATCAAATTCAAATTTTTAAAAAAAGAAATTTACTTGCCTTTCATTATTTCCAGGTTTTCATTTCATTTTTTCCAGATTTCTGAAGTTGCTTCTAGCTTTTGTTTTTGAATCTTCTTGAATTCCAGATTTTGCTTTTGATTTGCATGCAGAACCAATTTCCAGATTGCAGACTTGCTTACTTGATTTTAATTCCAGGGTTGATTATACTGAATACTTTTTTTTTTGATATGAATTTGGAAATCTGGTTCATAATGTTTTTCAGATTTTATATCAATTTTGTTTCTTTGGTGTTTGGACTTGTGACATCAAATCCCTGGTACTATTTGTTTCCAGTATTCTAAAAAGCTATTATAATTGCTTGTGGGGAAATGGAAAGGTTTCTTGTAATTTTTAATTTTATTAATTTATTCAATTAATTATTTTTGATGCCATTTGTAAGAAATCATCATATGATCAAGATTTTGTCAATTATTCTACTCTACCTTCCATGTGCAATATATGTCTAGTCTTTGATGTTTACAAAGCAAAAGAAAATTTTATATCTATATCTTATACATTTTAAAAATAAATGTATATCTTTATTCTTTTCAATATATATATATATATATATATATACATGTGAACAAAGTTTAAAGAAAAGTTGTTTTGACCATTGTATACTTTATCTCTCAATGATTTTAAATGCTACTTATTTTCAAAACACTTAAAATTTCAATTTCAAATTTAAACTTGAAATACAAACATTTATGTCCATTTGTTATGTTCGCACATATCCCAAAAAAAAAATTAAATTAATTTCCAATATGTATTCAATTTTCTCATATATGCAGAGTACCAATGTATAAGATTTTAAATTTAAATAACATTTTAAAACATTTATTATTTCAATATTTTCAACTCAAAATAAGATTGGAATTTATTTACATATTATTTTCACTTATTTTATTTGTTTAAGATATTTCTCTCAATTTATTCTCAAATTAAATTCCAAGAGTTTAAGTATATTAAATTTATCTTAATTGATAATTTTTGGGATGTTACATTTTATTTATAAGATATTAAATATCCAATTTAAATTTTAAAATCAATGTCCAAATATCCTATTTAATTTGAAAAAAATTCAAATTAATCTACCATTTTATTCAAAAATTTATTTTAATTATCAATTTAAATTTAATTGAAAATCGGGATCGTTACAGATTCCCCCCCTTAAATAAATTTCGTCCTCGAAATTTGCAAGGAAGACGAGAAAGAATAGATGAAAGATAGAGAAATATCTTTCCAAATCAAAATGAATATTAATTCTGTATTTGGCTTACCAAATCAGAATATCAACAATATGAGAACGAACTCATATAATATTACACAAGATATTTGGATCCAACGGTCTACGAATATGCAAGCGCATTGATTAGTTCGAAGGGATAACTAGTCGTTCGTAGAATATATAGGATACCAGAGAATAGATAGATGGACTAAATCTTCCATAATTCTCAAACACTAGATATAAATTCCAAATTTAGGTTGGAACATCCCAAAATATATATTAATTTGCCCCACTTCGGACTTTGATATTCACAAGAAATTAAATAAAGTTTCAAATTTGGTTTTAACCGATATCGTTTTATCGATACAATTCAAATTCAGCTTCATATTAGTTAACCAATTTACTTAATTTAAAATTTCCAATTTATTTAATTTAAATTTTCAATTCATTAGAGTTTAGATCGAAAAGCTGATAATAAACCGATGAAGGTACGAAGTAAGGATTTTCTACAACGATTCGTAAGGCCACCATCACACCGAAGCTTCTTCTGGAGCTGTCGCGAAGCAACGAAAAGAATTTTGGAATCGAATCAAAAGAGATTGAGAAGAAAGCTGTTTCCACTGTTGCAGGGTATTGACCATTTATAGTGGTACTCCCCTGTCCCCTATCTCGTCCTCTTCTCGCACTCATACTTACTATCAGTGGATAGTAAGAGAATTTACTGAGGCGTTTGAACGGATATCTTAAGGATATACTCATTCTAGGGTATACTTCACCCTATCTCTAATGAGTTACTTAACGTGTTATACTCCTGAGCTAAAGTTTTAACCCTCGGCTCTGATACCACTGTAACGATCCTGACTCGACCTTCGAAAATCGGCACCGAATACGACACTCGTATTCAAATGCCACAGATCCAAACGTCGAATCTGGTTCGCCGGAGCTTATAACACCATTAAGTAAAACAACACAGCGGAAGAAACAGAATAGCATATATCAATACACAACACTGATACAATATCAGATACAATATGATACAACAGATGATACAATGAATATCAATATACATCAGAGGTACGATACAAGATAATAGCAGCGGAAAAGAAAAGATAACAGCAGCAGAACAAATCTTCAATATGGTCTTCAAAGAAAGAACTTCAGTATCAGGAATCTCCATCTCCAAAGCACCAATCCAGAAATGGCTCGAACTCCCAATAACATTCACTAAGAGAGAAAGACTGGTGTGCAAAGGATTACCACATCCTAGGCTGAAAGCTATCGAATCTACACCTACTATTGATTATCTGAAAACCCAACTCTAGACTACCCGTGTGGGAAAATAGTGGGCACCCAGAGTTTAGGAAAGGAACAATAAACTCCAGGTCAGTCATGGGACTGGTATGAACAAACAAAAGCAATTGGTCTTTTACAACAAGCAACAAGAGAATTTAAATTTGAAATCCGCAATGCTTTTTGAAAAATGAAACTACCATAAGGCCTCCCGCCACACACACAATGCAAACGCAGAATTGGAGGAGATTTCTCCTTATGATAGTCAAATATGCTTAATACGAGAAAATCTTTGATATTATTACTATAAGTGCAAAGTGTGGGAAAACCATTTCAAAAGTATAATATAAATCCTAGCCAGCATAGACATTCCGAACTATGCCTACTATAGCTACCATCTAAACAGTGGTGACCACCATAAGTAAATGGCAGGTTCTACAACTAAAACCGTACAAGGCACGTATTGAAGAATGGATTTCCAACAAATGGTCAGGCTAAGGAACTTCCTACTGCCACATGGGATCGCCTCTGGCGGGACGTCCCGAGAACTAACGTTACGGTTAGATCTCTGCCAACACAAGGCCGGGTTACCTCTGTAACTAGGTAACTACTACACGAATATGCCATTCTCCGGTCCTTTGGGACCTTTATCCGAGGCGCCTCAAAGAAACAACCACACAGTAAATGAGATTGGAGCAACCACATGAGTAAGTATCTGGGCTCCATACCATGATACCACCCTTTACCAGAAGGGAATGACACACCCTAAAGGGCGCGACCCTCATAACCTTGCCGCATCTTTCCTGTTTTGACCATTTCCGGGGTGTGAGGTCCTGATGCAGTCTCGTCCACAAAGCTACGCTTTATACAGAAGCCATGCTTTGATCACAAATGATCAACAAATGATCATCATCACACAGCAGCACTCAGCATGTCACATTACCAAATTGGGAATATATCACTGATAAATATCAACTACATAACCTCTGAGCTCGTACGTCTCAGAGAAGGGTGTTAAGCTAAGAGAATAAATTCTCCGCCACCAAGAAGAAATGTATTTGATAGATATCAATTTAATATCTCAAAGTGTAATGTCGGACATACAACCATACAAGTCTGTTTCGGGTTCGAACAGAACCGAAGGCACTTCCGAAGAAGCGCTTGCAAATCCGTGTATCCACAATTACGATCGGACTTCCCATCACTAAGAGAAAACTCTATACCGGAGCAACTCAGTGCAGAGTTAATCGATAGGTTATCCTATCATTCTTGAAGACACCCGGTCTTCAACACCGGTCTTCAGTTGCAATCCATAACGTCGTATCACTATTCGAAATGGGTTATATGACACAAGGTCCTCTCCCGGCTAAACCGAATAATGAGCGCAATAGTTTAAAACATATGGATATGGGATTTCAGTTAAGTCACAACTTATAAATCCAAAACTTTCCTTTCAAATGGTTAACAAATTACCATTTTAAATCTTTAAACAAAAAGATTTATTTCACAAAGTTTCACCCAGTTTCACAAAGATCTATTCATAGAATTCACAACAATTTCCATTTCAGTTGGATTAATTCCTCAAATCTTTAAGCTAAAGATTTTATTTATAGCTTTCAAACCAAATTTCCAAAGATTTATTCATAACTTGGAAAACCTTTTTTTTATTTTAGACATGGAATCCTTTTAACACAAATTGGAGTTCATTTCTTATGTGAAAGCTTCTATTATATGAAAACGAATAGTTTTCATTTCAGAAAAGACCAACTATACAAGTTAAAATCTTGGGTTAAATTTAAAGCTCCAGAACGTCACTTTTAAAATGGTTTAAATACCCATATAAACATATTTAAAAGTTGAATAACCTTTTTAAACTCTAGTTCCCAAATCATAGAATTCATTTCAAATATTGAATTCAATTTAAATCAAACCATTTAAATTTCAAAAACTCAATCTAGTTCTTCAAAATAACTTTTATTTTTTGAAATTCATTTCTAAAGCTTCAATTCTAATTCCAAAACCATTTTGGATTCAAAAATTCAATTTCAAAACAATTTCAAAATCTGTGACTTAACCCATTTCCTCGTGCAATCCATATTTGTGTGTGTATAGTGTGGTCCAGGGTTCAACACAATGAAAGTGCCTCATCATCAATCAGCACAGATCCAAATACAACATTATATTTGATAAGCGGTATAAACTATAACGCTTATATTTGATAAGCGGTATGTACCATAACGCTTATCTTCCATTCACAGATCACAGATATATATATCACAGATGATAAACTACATTAACACAGCTCAAATCAAAGCAGAACATATCAGGGTATCAAACAATTCAACCATTCAATAGAATCCAAACATCCATAAGTAAGATCAGTTAATTGTTTGATAAATTCAAATCAATTTTAATTGCATATGAAAAATTACTAATCCTGGTGAATTAACATTCATAAATTACCTGGTTACAGAGTTTTAAAATAGATAAAAGAAGATTCAAACTTTCCATATAAAAAATTTGCAGCCTTGAGTTTTCAAACAAATTTGTTGAGTTTAATCTCCGTCTTGATTATGAAACATGTTTAAGTTTTTAAAACTTGCACTAGTGAGCCAGAAATAAAATTAAAAGCAAGTTTTGAAGTTTTTTTTTCTTTCTTCTACTAAGAAATGAGTATCAGGAGTTATACAATGAATTACATTTTATACAGCGGGATAAACATATATCTATTTAAAGTACAAGAAATTTTTTTTCTTCTGAAAAGCTTTAGTGAAGTGCTTTCCCCTCTCTCTCTAACTTCGCTGCGAGAAAATCTCCAAGCTGTAAAATACTCGGTCTGACCCGAGCGTTTATTGCAAAACACAAAAACACTCAAGTCAGGATTAATCTTAATTCAAGTAAATAAATTTGCAATGAATTGAAATAAAATGGTAACAGCAGTAAAGATGCAAGGTGTAGGCAGCGGAGATAACAACAATTGGATCAACACATAGTATAAATGATGTAAATGCCCACAAGTGATGATAAGTAGTGTACAGGAGTTATAAGCTTGATTCAATAATTTCAGTGTACAGCAGAGATAACAACAACTGGGATGTAACAGAGCAAAAATGACTATGGCCAAACAAACATGCATTCATGTAAACTAAGCAACAGAGATGATGAATCACATGAATCAATTTAAATCTATTATGGATTTCCATATTAACAACTTCAATTTTTTTAAAATTTGTCAATCCTGTGTGGCTGCAGTACACACGTATATTTATACACATGTGCACTGCCTCGCCGACTCGTGTGCACCAAACAAAAACACACAGCTATCAGATCAAAACAAGATCAAACCCAAGTTTCAAAACTAGGTTCAACTCAAGGCCAATGCACAGACAAAAGAGTCAAGAAGGCATCAGACAAAGCAATACAAACAGCAATGTCAAAGCAGGCATCAAGGGCAGAGTCTCAGAAATACCAAAGACATGAAGCAACGAAAGATTCACAAATACAACTCAAAGTTTACAGAATGCAGACCAAAATGAGCACAACTCATTAAGCTCATAACAAAAAGAAACAGACCATAAGAGATGCATCAGAGAATCAACACATATGAGCAAGTGAACTAGTCAACATGCATATATACCTCAAAAACAAAGGGACTGCACTGTTTCAAATGAGACAACAATTTCAAACTCAAGTGAACAGTATAGCAAAACACATGTTCAACAAAGATCAGGCTACAAAAGCATATGGTGGTGCAGACTACAAATGGGTGCTAACAAAATAAACTAATTGCAACAGGGTTAGACCAACATAGTGCAACAGTGAAACACTGAATAGTATGCAGACCAGAAACACAAGTCAAATGCAACGGAATGGAATGCAACTACAAGTGCAACAGTCAGGTCCAAATGCAACAAAATGGAATGCAACTAAAGATTAAACTTAATTTGAAAATTGTTTAGAACAAAACAAAACTTAATTTGAAAATTGTTTAGAGCAAACAAAACTTAATTTGTTTAGAACAAAATAAAACTTAATTCATGAACAAAGGCACAAACCCTTTCATAAGGAATAAGTGGAGAGTGGTATCAGTTTTCATTTCAACGTTTAAAGCTAATATGAATTAGATTTGTATATATTGAAATTTTTAAACAGAACCTTCACAGTAAATCAACAGAGAACACTTGAATGCGTATAAAAAGAATATAAAATGTAAATGCACAAAGATGTAAATATGTAAAACATAAAGCATGCAGGAAGTTTTTAATATGAAGCACTTCAGATCTGGGGAACAATGTAAACTTGAAGATCTGAGGATTTAAAACAAAAGGAAATTATGAAGGATTCAAAACTGAGAATTTCAAGCTGAAGATCAAGCTTATTTACAGAACAAAAAAAAAATTCTAGTTGTAGTTCGAATCTGGTGCATGCCAAGGAATGAAGTTCAAAATCATGTAGCAAGCAAATTCAAATTTTCAAACAAAATGATCTGTAGCTAAAACCAGAAAATCTCAACTCAAAATCTACAAGCAAATACAAAGTCCCCGTGTCAATCTAGTTTTGGCATGGTTTACACTGTAAACCATGGTGTTACAGGAAACAGAAGAACTGGAAACAACATTTCCAAGCAAATATAAACACAAGCATAACCATTCATTCACATGCAAAAGCTATTCACATTTATGCAAGCATTCAAACACAAAGAACTGAATTAAGCATAGGTTTACTCACAGCTTTAATTACTGAAATGTAATACAAGTTTAAAACAATATTTCAACTTGTGTGCAATCCCTGTTAGAATCAAAGAGGAGGAGATTTAGATTTTCTTTGATATAAGTTGACCTGTAAACAAAATTTTTTGGAAGAAACTTCACAACTTTACTTTGATTTATTACTGAAACACATATTACAGATATATTTAAAATTTTGATATGGTTTACTTGTTGAGCCTGATACTCATTTCCTAGTAGAAGAAAGAAAAAAAACTTCAAAACTTGCTTTTAATTTTATTTCTGGCTCACTAGTGCAAGTTTTAAAAACTTAAACGTGTTTCATAATCAAGATGGAGATTAAACTCAACAAATTTGTTTGAAAACTCAAGGATGCAAAGTTTTTATATGGAAAGTTTGAATCTTCTTTTATTTATTTTAAAACTCTGTAACCAGGTATGAACAGAGAATCAAGTTATGCAGATTCAAATGCATTCATAACCCCCGTTTCAAACTACTGCCTATACATGCAGGAATCCTTATAGATTCTTGCTTCTCATATTATTATTTTTACAATTTAAATATTGCAGGTTTAAGACAAATTTTGTTAAAACTTCTCAACATAAAATGAACCAGAAGAGGAACTAACTAATTTTTGAGTTTATTTTACACCCTGTAGTTTCAAAACAGAAAAAAAACTAACATGCACACACATTAACATATTCATATATATTCAATATGCAGTAATATCACAACAAGCATCATTATTACAGCAACCACTTAAGCAACCATATTATCTTACTTAATATTTAAATTTAGATGTTTGCTCACATGCAAAGAGATTTAAATTTATTCAAAACCAATATTCTTTTTTTACTTTAAAAAAAGTTGTTAAAACTAAAATTAAAAATTATTTCAAACTCAGATTCAAATTTCTTGAATTCAGATTCAAATTCAGATTTAAACTTAGTTTAAAATTTTTAGTTTACATTTAAAACTTGTTTTAAAATTTAAACCAGAACAGGTTCTGTGTTTTTTTTTGTTTAAAACCCTGAAACAATTTTAACCTGAGTTGCCCCTGCTTCAAACCAAAACACTGACACAATCTCTCCCTCGTGCACGTGCACCACCACCAAAGCCACCTCCGGCCTCCGATCACCTTGCTGGCACATCAGCAACCGATGCAGCTACCCAACTCAATCACCAGAATGCAAGCCCACATCCCCGATCAAAATCGAACGTCACCCCCCAAACCTGGAACAGATAAACAGGTATCCCCCCAAACCTGTCAACGCCACATTCACATGCCTCCGTCCACCGTTGCCCCTGAAATTCCAGCGAAGACTTCGAATAACCACTACCTTCCAGTACCCAAAACATGATTGCACTCGATCAACTATAAATGCCGTAATGATCGATTCTTCATAGCCCAGTAAAACTAGGGTTATAAACTTAAATCGTTCACCGCCGCCACCGCCGTGCCTTGACCGCCCTACCGCCATTTTTGCCGACCTCACCGTTTACTCCTCTACCTTCAGTGATGACCTCGACACCCCAGACCACTGAGATCACCAGTAAACGCTAAAAATTGAATTCCTGTTCAACCTCTAATTTCTCATTCAATTAAGAACTAAAATTTGTGATTCTACTTTTAAAAATCAAAATTTTGTATAAGTTTTCAGTTTATAAACTTGAATAAATGAATTATGAAGATTAAATTTTAGTCAAAAACTATGGCTTGCTTGTTCTCTTTGGTTTCCAGAGCCAATTCAAGTATTTTTAACTTAATTAAAATTTTAAAACTTACTTCAAAATTAAACAAACAATATTTGTTTATATTCCAGGTCCTAGCAGATTTTAGATCAAAGGATAAGAATTATCAACATGCAAAGGCAATATATATCTCATTCACAGATTTTTGTTGCATGCAAACCATTTTTCCAATTTGCATATATCAAGTATTCAATCAATCAGATAAAAAAATCAAATTCCTTGAAAGATTTACTCACTAGCTTTTCAAAATAAAAGAGGTGGAGTTTGCTCACCTGTAGATGGAAAGAACAGGGACAGTGTTTTATTTTTAAATCTGGAAATTGTTTTCAAGTTTGAAAACCTGAAATTGATTTTGCTTTGGTCACTGCATTGCCTTAAATTTCCAGTCTTTAATCTAAATTTGATCCATGACTTTGGTTTCAGATTTGTCTCAGTCATTTTGATTCCCAGATAATTTCCAGAGACATTTCAATATTTTCAACTTAAGTTTAATTTTAAAAATGATGTTATACTCACATAACGATCTTTCATTCAGTAATTATAATCTAAACAAGTTTGGGGTGGGATGATTTTTTTTTAATTTGCAAACAGGTTCTTGAGATCTGGAATGTATGAACAAAAGCAAGCTTTGTTCTGTTTCCAAACATGCATCACATATATACATACACATGTAAACAGATTTACATTTCAGAATCATCACATATCAGAGAAGACAATTCATTCAAGCATTCATCAAGACAGAGAACAAATTCAGGGCTAGATTGCTCACCTGTTCCCTGAAGGCAGTAAAGCTCTTGACAGTTTTTCAAAAGAAAAGATGAAGCCTGCAAATTTTCTTCTTTTCCTACCTTATTTCTTTTAGTTTAGATCTGCAAGTTGTAGATGAAAATTCTTGCTTACTCTTGTTGTATTTATTTATTTACTTCAATAACAACTAACAATTTGATTTTTTTTAACGATCGCGATTTTTTCGTTGCCGAAAAACTGAACCGTTAGCGTTTAAGAAGAAGAAAGAGGTAGAAGAAGAGAGAGAAAGATAGAAGAAACAGAAACAAACTACAGAACAGGATAACAATATCAGAATCTCGCAAACACAGTAGAATAACATATAATAGATAGATAAATAATCATTAAACAAAAGAGCAGTATATTTTATACATTTTATACATTACATCACATCATCAGAGTGTACAATAATAAACAGCGGAAAAAGAAATACTATATACTAGTAATATACAACGCTATCCTGCTCGCCTCCAGATTTGCTACAGCAACTCCCGAATCCAGAATAACCTGATAACCTAACTCTAGACTGCCCGTGTGGAAAATAGTGGGCACCCAGAGTTTAGGAAAGGAACAATAAACTCCAGGTCAGTCATGGGACTGGTGTGAGAACTCAAAACAGTTTATCTTTAAACAAGCAACAAGAAAATTTAAATTTTGAAATCCGCAATGCTTTTTGGAAAATGAAACTACCATAAGGCCTCCCACACACACACACAATGCAAACGCAGAATCGGAGGAGATTTCTCCTTAAGATAGTCAAAGATGCTTACTACGCAAAAATCAAATATTATTATTAGTGCATAGTGTAGAAAACAATTTCGAAAGTAGAATATAAATCCTAGCCAGCATAGACATTCCGAACTATGCCTACTATAGCTACCATCCAAACAGTGGGGCGCCACCATAAGTGAATGGCAGGTTATACAACTAAAACCGTAAAGGGTGCGTATTGTTTTTATTTGATTTCCAACAAATGGTCAAGCTAAGGAACTTCCTACTGCCACATGGGATCGCCTTTGGCGGGACGTCCCGAGAAACTAACGTTACGGTTAGATCTCTGCCAACACAAGGCCGGGTTACCTCTGTAACTAGGTAACTACTACACGAATATGTCATCCCTCGGTCCTTTGGGACCTTTATCCGAGCGCTCGATTCCAACAACACCACACAGTAATTGATATAGTGTATCAACATGAGTAAGTATCTGGGCTCCATACCAAGATACCACCCTTTTCCAGAAGGAAATGACATACCCTAAAGGGCGCGACCCTCATAACCTTGCCGCATATTCCTGTTTCGACCATTTCCGGGGAGTGAGGTCTGACGAAGTCTCGTCCACAAAGCTACGCTTTGTGCAACAAAGCCATGCTTTGGGTCAACAGATGACCAAAGCAATGATCACAAAGATAAATGATCAAACAAATGATCATATCACAAATGACCAACCAATGATCATCACACAGCAGCACTCGGCATGTCACATTACCAGATTGGGAGTATATCGCTGATAACCTTCAACTACATAACCTCTGAGCTCGTACGTCTCAGAGAAGGGTGTTAAGCTAAGAGAATAAATTCTCCGCCACCAACAGAAATGTATTTGAAAAGAAATCTGCTCTATATCTCAAAATGTAATGTCAGACACGTAACCATACAAGTCTGTTCCGGGTTCGAACAGAACCGAAGGCACTTCCAAAGAAGCCCTTGCAAATCCGGGTATTCACAATCCCGATAAAATTTCCCATCATAAAGGAAATCTCCATATCGTAGCTAACGATGCAGAGACAATCGATAGGTCATCCTATCATTTTCACAAATACCCGGTCTTCAACACCGGTCTTCAAATGCTATCCATAACGACGTATCACATATTCGAAATGGGATATACGACACAAAGGTCCTTCCTCGGCTAAACCGAATAGCGAGTGCTAATTTTAAAAATAAGTGTAGCATTCAATCTCAAACAAACACAATAGATACCATCCAAGGGTAAATACCGATAGTCGGTTATTTAACTATCAATAATGATGCGCCACATCATCAGATTCCAAATAATTTTCCAAAATTATTTAATCCCCAAAAAAATATCTTTATAAGATATATATACATTTCCCAAATAATTGCCCAAATTATTTGTTTTACCAAAATATCTTTATAAGATATAATTTCCACACTTCAACCATTTGAAAACCAATTTCAAATTACTTTACATCATTTATACCCTTTGAAAACAAATTTCAAATCATTAAATAAATCTTTACCGATTTATTTTAAACTTACGTTCCAAATTCGTAAATTCATTTCCATACTTCAAAATAAACCAATATTCATTTTTAAACAAATTTCCCTTCCTTTTATAAATTCCATAAGGAATTTCAAATTTCCAAATATCTACCGATATACGATTTTCAAATCGATTTTAAAATATTCACTTACAATTTACCTTTAAAAGATAAATTCTCAAAAACGTTCCATTTCATATTGGAAAGCATTTCCATACTTATTTAAAAATAAGTAATTTACAAATTCTATTTATTTTCAACAATTTGAAAATATTCAACATACTCAAACCATAGTTAAGTATATATTTCATTCCTTTAAGGAAAACATTCTTTTTATTCACTTTTATTTGGGTTAAAACGAATGTTGCGTAAAACATCGTTACGACAACCCAAAATCACTAGTATGGGGATTCGAAATGAAAATAGATACATAAATCCCAACACTATACAAATATTGCCTTTTGGAAACCATTTACTATAACAACGGTGTTATAGTCCACCATTTCCTTGTTTCCTCGAAAACGCCTATTTCAACGATGAATGTTGAAATCTACGTATTCATTTCCTTCTATTTCTCGAAAACGTCTATTTCAACAATAAATGTTGAAATCTATGGTTTCGATACTTAATGCATTTTAAAGCATCTTTAAATCGTTTTAAATTCCATTTGAAACATTCCTTTCCCAAACATGTCCATTTAACTTAATAATATATTCATCTTTCAAAATAGTGAATATAACTCCTTTAACAAATTCTATATTTAATTTATCAAATTCCATTGATTTCAAATTTATAAACAACGTTTATAAATTCCATTTCTATTAATAACTTTGGTTTAGAAATCTCTTTTATCCGTCCAATTCAATTTATAAACCCAATTTCTATACCAAAGGTTCGTATTATAAATTAAGAGCGTATAATCCATTTATTTACTAAACCGCTCTTTTCAAACTTCACAAATTATTTTATAATAGTTTTCGACTTAAAAAAAAACTCCTTTATTAACAATTTCCATAAATATCCCCTTTAAATGCCCAAAATCCATTTTATAAGTTAATTACTTATAAACTTTCATTTTCAACATCTATTCATTTTATAACTTTCACAATTTATAAATCCATAAATTTTAATGAAATTCATTTTATGCATCAACGTAACACTTAATCAACTCGTTTCATAATTTCAATAAATTTAATTTATAAATACCCGTTTATAAAAATCTTTTATACAAACCATTAATAATAACTATTCAAAATCCCAATCTAACTATTTTATAAAATCTATTTATTTTAGAAATTACCTTTTGTTATTTTTCACAAAAATCATAATTTTTATAACTTAGTAATAATAAAAATTTTAATTTATTTAAAATGAATTAATTCAAAATTTAATGTAAACATATACTTTGAAAAATTACTTTAAAATCCTTTTTAAATTCAAAATCATTATTTTTTTACTTTACAAATGAATCCGATGATGCAACAGCATCAAATGGTCAATCACGGGAATAAACATCATATATCGATATGATAGTTAACAATCAACACAATATTTATAAACAAATAAATATTTGCGAGGAATCCAGTTGGATCCCTCCAACCTGTTCCCCTACATCCACAGACATTAGCACAATACCAATTCCACTTCAAGGTGGAATATCACGGTATATGGGATTTTATAAAATATTATCCGCTTAATAGGCGGCGCAATAGGGTCTCATCCGCTATACGAGGCGGGAAATCAATTCCAATATATACATATTCCAATATATATATATATATATATATATATATATTGCTATATATAGTATAAATCCTACTATATCTACTACCACAATCAAACAGCAATCATGAATCAACAATAACTATTTAAAATTTTAAACCAAACTGTTCGATTGAGTGAGGAGTTCTCACCTAGATTTTATTTCTGATTCATCGTTCGTTTTCGAATAAAATACCCAAAATTCAAACGAGTTCCAATCAACCTCAAACTGGTTGCATCGGGAAGAGCACGACCATACGATTCCAACGCACTTTGATTCGTCCAAATCGGACCTCGCAGTAAAAAGATATCGCAGTTTAAAGTTAATACGATTTAAATTAAAAACAATTTCAAATTTATTTATTTTTATTTTTTTTACCAGGCCGCACGTGTTGCTCCCCCTTCCCTCTCTTCACGCACGCAACATTCTCCTCTACAGGTAAAACGCACGCAGATAACCCATCAAGCTCGATTCTAGGGTTCCAAGCCACCACCTCCTCGCTCCACTTGAAGGCGATCAATCTACACCATAATGAAGCCCTCACCCACGCGCACCCACGCCACAACCACGGCCAAGCTCGGCGGCCTCTCCAGCACGCAAAACGAAGACGAACGTGGCCCCTTCCCTCTCGTTTTCTGGCCACCACGATCCACTAAATACGATCTCGACCGTTGATACGATAGATCTCACTGTCCTCTTCAATTGGTTAGTTGGAAGTTTTGTGAATCGTTGCTTGGATTCGAAGAAATCGAGGGAGGAAGAAGGGTGTGTTTCGGCCATTGGAAGGTGGGGGTGGCGGCTGGTGATAATAGATTAGGGTTTAAAAGAAAAATGAATATATGTAACAGTTTTTATATTATTTAATTAATAAAACTCTCGATTGAACAGATTATGCAAACGACCCCCAATCTACGCGTTCCGACAGGCGATCTTGGGGTTTTTCCACGTTCCGGACACAATGGAATAGGTTTCGGAAGCTAATTCGATAATCTGTGCGAGATACGGCTATAAACGATCAATTTAAATTAAAACCGATTTAAACGATTTTCTAGGCGTTTTGGCTTGCACCAGACAAACGATAAATCCGATTGACTTGAAATTTGAAACCTTACAATAATATCACATTATGGATCCGATGAAACTGGTTTCGTCGAAATCCGAGACCGTTTGAAAAATGGCTATTTTTAACTCGCTAAATTAATATTAAAACGATATCGATGCGTTTCGAGCTGCCACGGTCAAACGACAACTCCGATTGCTACCAAAATTGAAATCCAATAATAACTAACTATTAAAGATCCAATGGAACTCGTTTCGTTCAATTCTGAGACTGTTCAAAAATTGGCTATTTTTCAGTCGATAATTAAATATTAAAATAATCTATTTTCTCAGATTAACTCCAAATTCAATTTTAAAAGTTCTAAAATATTTCTATAACTCCAGTATGATTAAATAAAATTTTCCAAATCATTTTCAATCATATTTAACCACAATATTCAATTATTTCTGGGATTCCAATTATTAAAAAATCGATTTAATTATCCCATTAAATCTAATATTCGAGAAATAAATTATTCGACTTAAAAATTCCACTTATTAATATTTAAAATTAATTAAATACTCAAATTCAAATTATCAAAAATTCCGGGTCGTTACAAAATTAGAATTTAAATTGAAATTTAAAGGATTGTGCAAAGGGGTGTTGCGTGAAAACTATAGAAGGTTTGGGAAGTTAGTTAAGGATAGTGGGTCTCTGATAAAAGATTGTTAAAGATTGTTGGTAGGATTATGGATTGGGAATTTTGGAAAAAGGGAAACGGGTACTGTACCATTCTTCCATACTAGTAATTTCGGGGACGAAATTCTTTTAAGGGAGGAGGAATGTGACGACCCGGAATTTCTAACAATTTAAATTGGAACAATAAATTGTTTCTAAAATGTTTTAAATGTTAATTTTAAACCTGAATTCAAGATATCAATATCTACTTGATAATTAAACCATTGAATTTTATATAATTTAAACATTTAATTTAATAATTGGAATTGGGTAAATTATTGAATTCTTCAGTTTTAAGCCTGTTAAGAATAATTTTAAGGCTTATAAAATTCATACCAATGATACTGAAGATAATAGAATGGTTGAAATTTAATTTAAAGGTGATTTGTTAAGTTTTGAAAATATAAACGTTTAAATTGAATTTGAAAATAGCCTTTCGAGGCACAGTCTCGGAATTCGACGAAACCAGTTCCATTGGATCCGTAATAGTTAGTTATTATCGGATTTCAATTTTCGTAGCAATCGAAGTTGTCGTTCGACCCTGGCAGCTCAAAACGCTTAGAAACTATTTAATCGATTTAATTTAAAATCGATCGTTTTCTTCTTTAACTCGCGCATATGATTGAATTAGCTTTTGAAACAAGTTCCATTTCGTTCGGAATGCGGGTGAAACCTTATAATCACCTGTCGGCATGTCTGTTTCGGGTTTCGGAATCGCGCGTTATGCTTAACGAGACGTTTCGTAAATCTTATATATATTAAAAAAAAAATCAACGTGTCATTGATATTTATAAAACTAGCGTACTCGTGAAGCTTCCCCTATCCTTATCATATTCCCATTCCCTTTCTCTATTCTCAAAAGGATCGAACTCTCAAAGAAAAAGAAAAAAAAATCTTCTAAACGAATAACAAAAATGGCGTCCTCCTTTTCAAATCATTCTTCACGAATACGAGTTCAATAAAAAAAAAAGAAGAAGAATAATAACCGAGATTCGCGAGTCATTCACAGGCGAATCGCGACCCATCTTCAACTTACTGGATTGATCTCCTTTTCAGTTTCATCCTTGAATTCGACGAGCATGTGAACCTAGGGCTCGTGACTCTGGAGGGGGTTTCGACTTCGATCAGGTGAGGGCGAGGCTCACGACTTTGGAACAGTGAACGCAAGTCGCGACTGGGTAGCAGAGAGTGGGCGGCTACGATGGGAATTCGTCAGGTTTAGGATGTGGGCTCGACGCTCTGGCTTAGCCGTTGGAGTTCTGGTGAGAACTTTGTTTTTATCCATGGTAATTATCGCAGATTATAAAAAAAAATTTGATGAATGAATGAATGAGCCTGAGGAAATTTATTAGTTTGGAATTAAAACATCAGTTAAATAATAAATGGTAATTAGGCTGTTGTAATTAACCTGTTTAATTTTTGGGTTGTCAAAACTAGTTTGTTGAAAGAAACTATTAGTTCAAAAATATTAGATCAAATAATGAGTTAAATTAAATAAGTTTGGAGTGTTAGTTGATGATTATAAATTACTTAATCGAGTAATTTAAGATAATCAATTAAATGTTAATAAATTGTGAATGTTAATTCAAGGTTTGAAATCTAAAAAGAAAACAAGCTGGTTGGAATGGGTCGCAAAAACAAAAGCAAAATCAAAGGTGAGTAAGTCTCACACTGTTGGATTTCTATTTAAATTTTAAATGGTTAAATTTAAATATCTGATTGAATGATTGCATTAATTTGATATGCATTGTGAATTGATGGTCTGGTGATTGTGATTTTGGATGATTCTCGAGTTAATTGTGGTTTGACTCGAAATATTGGGATTTAAGTTGTTTAAAACTTAAACCATAAAAGTGAGTTGTTTTCATTTAAATGTTAATAAGGATTTAATAATTTGTAATTCATTAAATTAATAGGGCAATTAAAATGGATAAATTAATTAATTTAGTCAATTAATGATTTGGGGCCTAATTTAGTAATTAAAGGTTTGAATTAATTAATTTAAAGTTTAAGGCAATCTATTAAGTTTAATAAATCTAGAATAATCAATGGATGGTTGGATAAGCGATTACTTAATGTAATTAATAAAAGATGAATACTTGTGTAATTAATCAAGAGATTAATTAAGATATATTAATTAAGATGAATTAATCAGAATAAGTGACTTAAGAGGAGTTAATTAATGTATGTAATTAAGAATTAATGGAAATAAAATAGTTAATCAATAAAATTACTTATTGATTTTGGTTAAGTACAATGAATATCGTGAAGATAATTTAAGATAATTACTTGAATGTAATTGACAAATAATTAATCCAGGGCGATTAATTAAGATAAATAGTGAAGGGCTGATTAATTAATTGATTTGGAATTAATTAATATTGAATGAAGGAATCTAAGTAATTTAAGTTTGAAATTCAATTAGAATCAATTGAATTGAGTTGTACGTAATTAAGCTTTGTTATGGATAATTGTATGGTATTAGATGTTTTGAATGTGTGTTGATGTAACGACCCAGAATTTTTAGAAATTAAAATTTGAATATTTAATTTATTTTAAATATTTATAAGTGAATTTATAAGTCGAATAAATTTTAATTTGAATTATTGGATTTAATTGAATAATTAAATCAATAATTTAATATGTTAAATTATGGAAAATAATTGAAAATTGAGTTAAATATGATTGAAAATGATTTGTAAAATTTTATTTTATCATATGGGAGTTAGAAAGATATTTTAGAACTTTCAAAATCGAATTAAAAGTTAATTTGTGAAAATTGAATATTTTAATATTTAAATCGACTAGTGAAAATAGCCAAATTTTGAACTGTCTCAGAATTGAACGAAACCAGTTCCATTGGATCCGTAATAGTTAGTTATTACCGGATTTCAAATTTTGTGTCAATCGGAGTTATCGTTTGATCGTGGCAGCTCGAAACGCATCGATTTATTTTTAATTTAAATTTGGCGAGTGAAAATAGCCATTTTTCAAAAAGTCTCGGATTTCGACGAAACCAGTTTCATCGGATCCGTAATGTGATATTATTGTAAGGTTTCAAATTTCAAGTCAATTGGATTTACCGTTTGTCCGGTACGAATTAAAACGCCTAGAAATCGAGTTAAATCGGTTTAATTCAAATTGAGCGTTTATAGCCATAACTCGCACATACTTCCGAATTAGCTTCCGAAACCTGTTCCATTGTGTCCGGAACGCGGGGTAAACCCTAGAAACGCTGGTTACGACACCTAAATCGAAGTTTGGAATTTCCGGGATGAATAGTGTCGTTCGTTCTCTTATAAATAGCCCCAACATCTTCATAATTTGATAAAAAAAAAAAAACCCTAATTTTCAACCCTAGCCGCCACCCCCCCTGAACGGCCAGAATTTGCCAAACTTCTTTCCTCTAGATCTTCCAATCCATCAGCAATTAGATGAAGCTTCCAACTAGAAAGTTGTAGAGCACAACACGAACTAGAGATCCAACAGTTATGATCGGATTTGGAGCGACGATGGAGGAGAAAAGGGGGCCGTTCTCTTCAGGCCTGCGCACGAAATTCGAGGCTCATCATGAGGCCGAGCTCCACATGCTTCAGGCCGAGCATAGCTTAGGTCATGAGCTTCGAGATGAAGGTGGTTTGATCGAATTTCGTTGAGTAATTGCGATGCAAATGCTAACCCTAGTTGAATGGTTATGGGTTTGGTGGTTGCGGCAAATAGCCTGTAGACGTGAGATAGAGGAGAAGAGAAAATGCACGGGCCTGATTTCTTGGCCTTGGAATGCACGGCTATGATCTAGCCTAGGTTTAAAATTTTATATTTCAGTTGTAATTAGTTATATAAAATTAGTGCAAACTTCAAAAATTCATAACTTTTTCATACGAGGTCGAAAACGCGCGAAACCAGTTGCGTTGGAATCGTATGGACGAGCACTACGTGATGGAGTTGGTTTGGAGTCGTTTGGAGTTAGTGAGAATTTTGGATAAAATTAAACGTCCGTTTAATTTTATTCGAAATAAATCGCTAAAACGGAAATTTAAAACCAAGGCGAGAACTTCTCACTCAATCGAATCAGTTTCGATTTTATTTTAAATAGTTAGATTTAAAATATTTGAATGCATGTTTGAATGTTGATTGATATCTATTGATTGTTAAAATAGACATTATACGCCGTTAGTAAGCGGATGTTATTTAATAAAAACATATACCGCGAATATTTCATAAACAGTGAAATTGGTATTATATATAGTAGCAATATATATATATATATATATATATATATATATTGGCATATGTATATATTGGAGTTATTGATTTTCCGCATTTTTTGTTTAGCGGATGAGACCCTATTACGCCGTTATTAAGCGGATAATATTTAATAAGAACATATACCGCGATAATTTCGTACTGGAGCGAAATTGGTATTGTGCTAATGTTTTTGGATGCAGGAAAACAGGTTGGAGGGATCCAACTGGATTCCTCAACAGCTTTTATTTGATTTCAGATATTTTGATATTTGATGGATTATCATATTGATATATGATATCGTTGTTGTCGTGATTGACTATTTGGTGTGTAGCATCATTGGACCCAGATTTTGGGATTTTAAAATGATTTTAAAGTGATTTTAGAAAGTATACGTTTTATGAAATAATTTTGGAATTGATCCATTTTAAATAAATAAACGTTATAATTTTTACTGTTATAAAAATTATGATTTTTGAGAAATATAGTTAAAAACTTATTTTTGAGAATATGATGCTATTGAGTTTATAAAATAGTTTAATCGAGATATTTTAGAATTATTGTGAAAAGTTTAAATATAGGATTTATAAAATTTAATTATTTTATGAATCAAAATGGTGAAATAATAAAGGAGATTAAAGAAGTTTTAAAAGGATAATATAAATTGATTTATATTAAGAGATTTATAAATGGATATTTATAAATTGAAATATGGACATTATAAAACGAGTTTTTATAAGTGTTTGAATGAAGTGAAAATGAATTTCATAATTGAATGGAATTTATAGAATTTTATACGGTGAAGTTATAAATGGAATTTTATAAGCAGTAGGTTTATAAAATTTATTAAGTTATTAAAATAATGATTTTGGATAAATGAATGAATCTTATAAGTTATAAGATTTATAATTTGGGAAGTTAAAAAGAACGATTTTGTAAAAATAATCGTTTTATAAGCATTTGACTTATAATATGAACTTTTAGTTTATAATTGAGTTATAAACTGGAATAGGCTAATAAAGGAATTTATAAAAAGGAAGTTTTTATAAATAAATAGAAATGGAATTTATAAACGTTGTTTTGTAAATTCGCAAACGACTTATTTTGATAAGTAAATTGTTATAACCTAGAAATAGAGTTATATTCACATTTTTGAATAGTGAATAATCCTTTGAATTAAAAGGAATAAAAGGATGAAATTGTTAACGTAGTATATTCACGTTTTTGAATAGTGAATAATATGTTAAAGAAATTGTTTTGAATTTGGATGTTTTAAATAGAATTAAAACGATCGAACAATGTTTTAATTGTGTTGAGATTCGAAACCATAGATTTCAACATTCACTGTTGAAATAAACGTTTTCGAGAAATAAAAGGAAATAGTGGACTATAACACTGTTGTTATAGTAAATGATTTCCGAAAGGAAATGTTTTGTATAGTATTGGGATTTATATATCTATTTTAATTTCGAATCCCTATACTAGTGATTTTGGGTTGTTGTAACGATGTTTTAGCAACATTCGTTTTGGCCCAAATAAATATGTTTATGAGAATGATTTCCTTAAAGAATGAAATATATACTTAATTTCGATTTAAGTATATTGAATATTTTCTAAGTGTTGAAAATAAATAAAATTTGTGAATTACTTATGAATAAATAAGTATGGAAATGTTTTCCAATATAAAGTGAATATTTTGAGAATTTATCTTTTTGAAGATAAATTGAAAAGAAATATTGAAATGAATAATTGAAACCGAATATTCATTGATATTTTGGAATTATAAATTCACTAAGGAATTTATAAAGGAAGTGGGATTTGTCTAAAAATAAATATTGATTTATTTTTGAAGTATGAAATAATATATCTTGTGAAGATATTTTGGGAAAATAAATAATTTGGAAAATTATTTGGAATCTGGTGACGTGTGCATATCCTGTGATAGTTCAATAACCGACTATCAATATTTCCCTTTGAATGGGTAATTGATGTGATTTGATTGAATGTGAATGCTACACTTATTTTTGAATAAGCGCTCACTATTCAGGTTAACCGGGAAAGGACCATGGGGTCGTATAACCCATTCCGAATATGTGATACGTCGTTGTGAATTGCATTGAAGATCGGTGTTGAAGACCCGGTATTTGCGAGAGCGATAGGATGACCTGTCGATTTACTCTGCACCGAGTAGCTACGGTATTGAGTTCTCCATATGTGATGGTGAATCCGATCAGGATTGTGAATATCCGGATTGCAAGGACTTCTTTGTAAGTGCCTTCGGTTTTGTTCGAGCCCGGAACAGACTTGTATGGATTGTGTGTCTGACATTACAAGTTGAGATATAAAGCCGATTTCTTTCAAATATATTTCTGTTGGTGGCGAAGAATTTATTTTTTAGCTTAACACCCTTCTCTGAGACGTACGAGCTCAGAGGTTATATAGTTGAAGTTATCAGCGATATATTCCCAATTTGGTAATGTGATATGCTGAGTGATGCTGTAAATGATCATTGTGTTGATTATTGTGATAGGATCGTTTATTTGATCGTCTATCTTGGTGATCATTGTGTTGATCATTTGTTGACCCAAAGCATGGCTTTTGTATAAAGTATGTTTTTGTGGACGTGACTTCGTCGAACCTCACACCCCGGAAATGGTCAAAACAGGAAAGATGCGGCAAGGTTATGAGTGGTAGCACCCTTTAGGGTATGTACATTTCCTTCTGGATAGAGGTGGTATCATGGTATGGAGCCCAGATATTTAACCTATGTGGTTACTACGAATTTATTACTTTGTGGTTGTTGGTTTTCGGGATCCCGTGAGAAAGGTCGTTTACGATCGGGGAATGGCGTGCTCGTATCAGTAGTTACCCAGTTAGGGGTAACCCAGCCTTGTGTTGGCAGAGTTCCGGTTTGGTTCTCGGGGATGTCTTTCCAGAGGCATTCTCATGTGGCAATGGGAAGTTCCTTGGCTTGACCATTTGTTGGAAATCCAAAGAAACAATACGTAACTTGTACGGTTTTAGTTGTATAACCTGCTATGGAATGTGGCGGTAACCTGCTATTGAACATAGTTAGCTATAGTAGGCATACGATAATGGTCGTATGTTGGCTAAGATTTATATTCTACTTTCAAAATAATTTTTCCTACACTATGCACTAGTAATAATATCAAATGTTATTTTAAATGCGTATCAAGCATCTTTGACTATCATAAGGAGAAATCTCCTCCGATTCTGCGTTTGCATGTGTGTGTGTGCGGGAGGCCTTATGGTAGTCTCATTTTTAAAAGCATTGCGAATTGAATTTAAAAATATCTCTCTATTTTGATTTTAAAGATAAATAAACTGTTTTGAGTTCTCACACCAGTCACATGACTGACTTGGAGTTTATTGTTTTCCTTCCTAAACTCTGGGTGCCCACCAATTTCCACACGGGCAGTGAAGAGTAAGGTTTATCAGGATATTCTGGATATTCTTGAGTTGCTGGAGGCAAGATGGCTGGCATGGCGTATTACTAGTTATATAGTATTCCTTTTTCCGCTGCACTGTTTGTTGTTGTTGTATACTCTGATGATATGATGATATGATGTAATGAAATGTGATGTAATGTAATAACTGATATAGTTCTTTGTTTAAAGATTATTCATTTATTATTATATGTTGTTCCGCTGCGAATTGTGAGATTCTGATGTTGTTCTGTTGTTTTCTGTTCCGTCCTATTTTCCGTTCTATTTTCTCTTTTTCCTCTCTTCTCTTTTTCTTCTATTTTAAAATTTTCTTTCTTCTTTTCCCTCTATCTTCTACCTTTTTCTCTCTTCCTTTCTACATTTTCTTTTCTTAAATTTTTCTTAAACCCATAACTATTCGGTTTTTCGGCAACGAAAAATCGCGTACGTTACATTTGGTATCAGAGCTTATGGTTAAGCGACAACCATGGTTATGTTGGGTATAATTCATTAGAGATAGAGTCAGTAGTACTCTAGAATGAATTTGAGTGTAATAATAGCTATGAGAGCGTATTTGTTAGTGAATATAAAAATTGTTTTATATTGTGATGATTGGTTTGTTGAGTGGTATATGAACCTTCGTCGGCGCAGCTTCGAAACTGAACCGAAGGGGTTTCTAAACACTTGAATAGAACAATTCGACACAATATTGTTTTAAAAATGGGTAAACGAAATAATTTTACCTTGAGTATATTTTATATATAAAGAAATAATTTTTCAGAATTATAAAAGTGTATATAAGTTGATTGTTAGGTTGTTTGAATAATCTAAATAAGAGAATAATTATATAAGAAAAAGAATTATAAGAAAAGAATTATAATTAAAGTGATTTACAATTGTGAAATAAACTTATATATATATAAGAAATGAAACTATATGAATATATTTATGAATATGAGTTGTAAATAAGCAAATGAATTTAAAGTTAAATGGAAATTTACTTCAGAATTGAAATTTGAATTTATTTACAAGTAGGAATTTAAGTTATGTAAAACCAAATAATGTTAAATGGAATATAACTTAAGAGATATTGAATGAAGTTGATATTAGTATCAAAGTAAAATAATAAAATTAAGTGATAGATATGAACTTGAGTTATATAATTGAAATTCAACTTTGAAATTGAATTGAATGAATGGATTGAATATTAATCAATTAAATGTAAATTTAAGTTGATATGAAATATGAATTTAAGTGTTAATTCATTAAAATCAAATGTTACTGAAAGTTGAAAGTTTGAATGAAAATCATTTAATTAAACCAATTGATAAGCAAAGGAATTTGGTTGTAATTATATATACATTGGTTGATATATGGTTGTTAGTTGATTGTATATAATTCATTAAGTATTAATGTTATTGGAAGCTAAAGAAATGGAATCCAACTTGAAAGTGAAGTAAATCAATTTAAATAGATTTGAATTTGATTTGGAAGTGAACCAACTTGAATATGAATTAGTGAATATAAGCAAGTTGAAAAATGAATGTTGATAAAATCCAATGTAAATAAATCAAATGTGATTTAAATTGAAAACCAATTCATTGAATATTAATGAGAATATGAATGAATATATATTGGTTATGGATGTTAGTTGGTTGATGGTTGAATATATTGCTTTTCATACATTTGCTATGTTGACATATATAGTTATTATGGAGATATATGTTGTATATTGAGATTATTTTCATATATGCATGTTCTCATGTTGTTTGTTGAGTAATTAGTAGGTGCGGATCGCGTTTGCTTCGCATTTGGAGCTCGCTTTTGCGCTATATTAACCGTATATGCTTGCTAATAAAATATAAGGTACATATCCCGGATTAAATATCGTACTTTTACACTTTTTTCCCTTCGGGATGCCTCATTACTTGATGAGATGTATATTTGTGATATATATACTGTCATTTTTTTTTTCGGATCGAGCCGCGCAAAGGGGATTATGGCGAATTTTTCCGAAAATTTAAGGCGTTAGAAAAAATTTGAGAAAATGGGAAAATTTGGAAAACTTTAAACTTTGTTTTGAAGTTGAAAGTTAAACAAGATAGTTGTTTTTGGAAAGATAACTGAGTATGATTTTGAAAACTTAGTAAGTTATTGTAAGAAGTTTGACTATGAATTATGGAAAATTAATAGAATTCTGTAATTTTTCTTACTTGTAATTTCGAGGACGAAATTCTTTTAAGTGGGGAAGATTGTAACGACCCAGAATTTTTAGAAATTAAAATTTGAATATTTAATTTATTTTAAATATTTATAAGTGAATTTATAAGTCGAATAAATTTTAATTTGAATTATTGGATTTAATTGAATAATTAAATCAATAATTTAATATGGAAAATTATGGAAAATAATTGAAAATTGAGTTAAATATGATTGAAAATGATTTGTAAAATTTTATTTTATCATATGGGAGTTAGAAAGATATTTTAGAACTTTCAAAATCGAATTAAAAGTTAATTTGTGAAAATTGAATATTTTAATATTTAAATCGACTAGTGAAAATAGCCAAATTTTGAACAGTCTCAGAATTGAACGAAACCAGTTCCATTGGATCCGTAATAGTTAGTTATTACCGGATTTCAAATTTCGTGTCAATCGGAGTTATCGTTTGATCGTGGCAGCTCGAAACGCATCGATTTATTTTTAATTTAAATTTGGCGAGTGAAAATAGCCATTTTTCAAAAAGTCTCAGATTTCGACGAAACCAGTTTCATCGGATCCGTAATGTGATATTATTGTAAGGTTTCAAATTTCAAGTCAATTGGATTTACCGTTTGTCCGGTACGAATTAAAACGCCTAGAAATCGAGTTAAATCGGTTTAATTCAAATTGAGCGTTTATAGCCATAACTCGCACATACTTCCGAATTAGCTTCCGAAACCTGTTCCATTGTGTCCGGAACGCGGGGTAAACCCTAGAAACGCTGGTTACGGCGCCTAAATCGGAGTTCGGAATTTCCGGGATGAATAGTGTCGTTCGTTCTCTTATAAATAGCCCCAACATCTTCATAATTTGATAAAAAAAAAAATAAACCCTAATTTTCAACCCTAGCCGCCACCCCCCCTGAACGGCCAGAATTTGCCAAACTTCTTTCCTCTAGATCTTCCAATCCATCAGCAATTAGATGAAGCTTCCAACTAGAAAGTTGTAGAGCACAACACGAACTAGAGATCCAACGGTTATGATCGGATTTGGAGCGACGATGGAGGAGAAAAGGGGGCCGTTCTCTTCAGGCCTGCGCACGAAATTCGAGGCTCATCATGAGGCCGAGCTCCACATGCTTCAGGCCGAGCATAGCTTAGGTCATGAGCTTCGAGATGAAGGTGGTTTGATCGAATTTCGTTGAGTAATCGCGATGCAAATGCTAACCCTAGTTGAATGGTTATGGGTTTGGTGGTTGCGGCAAATAGCCTGTAGACGTGAGATAGAGGAGAAGAGAAAATGCACGGGCCTGATTTCTTGGCCTTGGAATGCACGGCTATGATCTAGCCTAGGTTTAAAATTTTATATTTAAGTTGTAATTAGTTATATAAAATTAGTGCAAACTTCAAAAATTCATAACTTTTTCATACGAGGTCGAAAACGCGCGAAACCAGTTGCGTTGGAATCGTATGGACGAGCACTACGCGATGGAGTTGGTTTGGAGTCGTTTGGAGTTAGTGAGAATTTTGGGTAAAATTAAACGTCCGTTTAATTTTATTCGAAATAAATCGCTAAAACGGAAATTTAAAACCAAGGTGAGAACTTCTCACTCAATCGAATCAGTTTCGATTTTATTTTAAATAGTTAGATTTAAAATATTTGAATGCATGTTTGAATGTTGATTGATATCTATTGATTGTTAAAATAGACATTATACGTCGTTAGTAAGCGGATGTTATTTAATAAAAACATATACCGCGAATATTTCATAAACAGTGAAATTGGTATTATATATAGTAGCAATATATATATATTGGCATATGTATATATTGGAGTTATTGATTTCCCGCATTTTTTGTTTAGCGGATGAGACCCTATTACGCCGTTATTAAGCGGATAATATTTAATAAGAACATATACCGCGATAATTTCGTACTGGAGCGAAATTGGTATTGTGCTAATGTTTTTGGATGCAGGAAAACAGGTTGGAGGGATCCAACTGGATTCCTCAACAGTTTTTATTTGATTTCAGATATTTTGATATTTGATGGATTATCATATTGATATATGATATCGTTGTTGTCGTGATTGACTATTTGGTGTGTAGCATCATTGGACCCAGATTTTGGGATTTTAAAATGATTTTAAAGTGATTTTAGAAAGTATACGTTTTATGAAATAATTTTGGAATTGATCCATTTTAAATAAATAAACGTTATAATTTTTAATGTTATAAAAATTATGATTTTTGAGAAATATAGTTAAAAACTTATTTTTGAGAATATGATGCTATTGAGTTTATAAAATAGTTTAATCGAGATATTTTAGAATTATTGTGAAAAGTTTAAATATAGGATTTATAAAATTTAATTATTTTATGAATCAAAATGGTGAAATAATAAAGGAGATTAAAGAAGTTTTAAAAGGATAATATAAATTGATTTATATTAAGAGATTTATAAATGGATATTTATAAATTGAAATATGGACATTATAAAACGAGTTTTTATAAGTGTTTGAATGAAGTGAAAATGAATTTCATAATTGAATGGAATTTATAGAATTTTATACGGTGAAGTTATAAATGGAATTTTATAAGCAGTAGGTTTATAAAATTTATTAAGTTATTAAAATAATGATTTTGGATAAATGAATGAATCTTATAAGTTATAAGATTTATAATTTGGGAAGTTAAAAAGAACGATTTTGTAAAAATAATCGTTTTATAAGCATTTGACTTATAATATGAACTTTTAGTTTATAATTGAGTTATAAACTGGAATAGGCTAATAAAGGAATTTATAAAAAGGAAGTTTTTATAAATAAATAGAAATGGAATTTATAAACGTTGTTTTATAAATTCGCAAACGACTTATTTTGATAAGTAAATTGTTATAACCTAGAAATAGAGTTATATTCACATTTTTGAATAGTGAATAATCCTTTGAATTAAAAGGAATAAAAGGATGAAATTGTTAACGTAGTATATTCACGTTTTTGAATAGTGAATAATATGTTAAAGAAATTGTTTTGAATTTGGATGTTTTAAATAGAATTAAAACGATCGAACAATGTTTTAATTGTGTTGAGATTCGAAACCATAGATTTCAACATTCACTGTTGAAATAAACGTTTTCGAGAAATAAAAGGAAATAGTGGACTATAACACTGTTGTTATAGTAAATGATTTCCGAAAGGAAATGTTTTGTATAGTATTGGGATTTATATATCTATTTTAATTTCGAATCCCTATACTAGTGATTTTGGGTTGTTGTAACGATGTTTTAGCAACATTCGTTTTGGCCCAAATAAATATGTTTATGAGAATGATTTCCTTAAAGAATGAAATATATACTTAATTTCGATTTAAGTATATTGAATATTTTCTAAGTGTTGAAAATAAATAAAATTTGTGAATTACTTATAAATAAATAAGTATGGAAATGTTTTCCAATATAAAGTGAATATTTTGAGAATTTATCTTTTTGAAGATAAATTGAAAAGAAATATTGAAATGAATAATTGAAACCGAATATTCATTGATATTTTGGAATTATAAATTCACTAAGGAATTTATAAAGGAAGTGGGATTTGTCTAAAAATAAATATTGATTTATTTTTGAAGTATGAAATAATATATCTTGTGAAGATATTTTGGGAAAATAAATAATTTGGAAAATTATTTGGAATCTGGTGATGTGTGCATATCCAGTGATAGTTCAATAACCGACTATCAATATTTCCCTTTGAATGGGTAATTGATGTGATTTGATTGAATGTGAATGCTACACTTATTTTTGAATAAGCGCTCACTATTCGGGTTAACCGGGAAAGGACCATGGGGTCGTATAATCCATTCCGAATATGTGATACGTCGTTGTGAATTGCATTGAAGATCGGTGTTGAAGACCCGGTATTTGCGAGAGCGATAGGATGACCTGTCGATTTACTCTGCACCGAGTAGCTACGGTATTGAGTTCTCCATATGTGATGGTGAATCCGATCAGGATTGTGAATATCCGGATTGCAAGGACTTCTTTGTAAGTGCCTTCGGTTTTGTTCGAGCCCGGAATAGACTTGTATGGATTGTGTGTCTGACATTACAAGTTGAGATATAAAGCCGATTTCTTTCAAATATATTTCTGTTGGTGGCGAAGAATTTATTTTTTAGCTTAACACCCTTCTCTGAGATGTACGAGCTCAGAGGTTATATAGTTGAAGTTATCAGCGATATATTCCCAATTTGGTAATGTGATATGCTGAGTGATGCTGTAAATGATCATTGTGTTGATTATTGTGATAGGATCGTTTATTTGATCGTCTATCTTGGTGATCATTGTGTTGATCATTTGTTGACCCAAAGCATGGCTTTTGTATAAAGTATGTTTTTGTGGACGTGACTTCGTCGAACCTCACACCCCGGAAATGGTCAAAACAGGAAAGATGCGGCAAGGTTATGAGGGGTAGCACCCTTTAGGGTATGTACATTTCCTTCTGGATAGAGGTGGTATCATGGTATGGAGCCCAGATATTTAACCTATGTGGTTACTACGAATTTATTACTTTGTGGTTGTTGGTTTTCGGGATCCCGTGAGAAAGGTCGTTTACGATCGGGGAATGGCGTGCTCGCGTCAGTAGTTACCCAGTTAGGGGTAACCCGGCCTTGTGTTGGCAGAGTTCCGGTTTGGTTCTCGGGGATGTCTTTCCAGAGGCATTCTCATGTGGCAATGGGAAGTTCCTTGGCCTGACCATTTATTGGAAATCCAAAGAAACAATACGTAACTTGTACGGTTTTAGTTGTATAACCTGCTATGGAATGTGGCGGTAACCTGCTATTGAACATAGTTAGCTATAGTAGGCATACGATAATGGTCGTATGTTGGCTAAGATTTATATTCTATTTTCAAAATAATTTTTCCTACACTATGCACTAGTAATAATATCAAATGTTATTTTAAATGCGTATCAAGCATCTTTGACTATCATAAGGAGAAATCTCCTCCGATTCTGCGTTTGCATGTGTGTGTGTGCGGGAGGCCTTATGGTAGTCTCATTTTTAAAAGCATTGCGAATTGAATTTAAAAATATCTCTCTATTTTGATTTTAAAGATAAATAAACTGTTTTGAGTTCTCACACCAGTCACATGACTAACTTGGAGTTTATTGTTTTCCTTCCTAAACTCTGGGTGCCCACCAATTTCCACACGGGCAGTCAAGAGTAAGGTCAGGATATTCTGGATATTCTTGAGTTGCTGGAGGCAAGATGGCTGGCATGGCGTATTACTAGTTATATAGTATTCCTTTTTCCGCTGCACTGTTTGTTGTTGTTGTATACTCTGATGATATGATGATATGATGTAATGAAATGTGATGTAATGTAATAATCGATATAGTTCTTTGTTTAAAGATTATTCATTTATTATTATATGTTGTTCCGCTGCGAATTGTGAGATTCTGATGTTGTTCTGTTGTTTCCTGTTCCGTCCTATTTTCCGTTCTATTTTCTCTTTTTCCTCTCTTCTCTTTTTCTTCTATTTTAAAATTTTCTTTCTTCTTTTCCCTCTATCTTCTACCTTTTTCTCTCTTCCTTTCTACATTTTCTTTTCTTAAATTTTTCTTAAACCCATAACTATTCGGTTTTTCGGCAACGAAAAATCGCGTACGTTACAGTTGATATCCCTGATATGAAATGTTGTGTATTTCATTTGAATAATTTGGGATGGGATAACATGAGTTTCGAAGAGGCCGGAGTCAGGTATTAGGAAATACCCGAAACCACTTCGAATTTTAAAAATTGACTTGAGAAATCAATAGGGTGGAATATAATTGGATTGATTTATCTAAGACGGATACTTAGAAATTGATATGTGAAACGAGGGTTGCTTATAGCAAATTGTGAATTGGTTAAATTGATATAAGTTAATCGGGTTTATATGAGTTGTATACTTTTGTATTCTATGTTAGTTGAGTTTACTCACGCTGGTTTCCAGCCTGACCCGGGTGTTACTTTGGTGTAATGCTCGGGTCAGACCGAGTATTACAAATTTTCAGCTAGGTACGAACTGGAGCTCAGGAGGCGAGCTGGATGGCAATAGCGTATAGAATACTTCTGCTGTATTTATATTATGGTTAATCTGAGACATGATAACTGTATATATTCTGTGACTGTATATATGTGAAACTCTGATGTATATTAAATGTAATCGATAGATATAGTATTCTTCGTAAACTGTTATTATCTATTATTATATTTAACCGCTGCGTATGTGAGATGTTTGGTGTTTCTGTTCTTCTTCTTCTATCTCTTTCTTCTTTTTCACAACTATCTGGAATTTTCGGGTTTGAAAATTCCGGGTTGTTACAGGAAGAGGGGAAATTAAAGAGAATGAAACACCCGAAGCATAAGGTGAGAATTTGGGTCCCACTTAGGATCCGATAGTCGAAGTGCACGACATCGAAACCCCGTCTTCCCCTTTGAAGAGGAAAAAGGGATTGACGTACAAGATTAGGAAGGAGAAGGTTGGCGGGACTTCAACAGTTACACTCATTCCGATTGATAAAGAGGCTTCTTCACAGCACGTAGAAAGTTCTTTAAAGGGCCTATTGAACCTCTCCATTCCCGATGGCCTTCCCAATTAGGAGTTTGATGATCCGGAGGCATTCAAGCTTCATTCGCCCATCAGAGGCGATATGGGCGCTCTAACCGAAAGTCAGGGAGAAAAAACTCCTATTAGCAAAGCGATTGGTCCATCGGGGGGAAACACTAGGACACACATGAACACTTGCACTTCGATTTGCACTTAGATTTTCGTCGTCACGCTACTCTTTTCTAATTCGTTGTTATTTAAATTCTGTGCAGGTGACATGGGGCGCTCACATGGATTCGTTCACCTTCGTGGTTCGTTCATTTTTTATCAATCTGGATGGGACTCGTGTTCCAGAAGACGTCGAGATAGGGATGGTGATGGCGATAAAGACTATCATTCCCGGGACTCGTCATCTTGGAAGAAAACTTACTATCAGCCAAAATACCACCAATATACTTCTTCTCACTCGGAGCAAAGCAATGACAAGCGCGGCCATAAGAGGTCGCATTCTGATGCTCCCCGAGACCAACACTCTAATTCCTCTTCTACTCGACAGTTCCGAGATTCTCACAGGTTAAGCGAACTTTCAAAGCCGTCTCCTCCCGCTCCTATAATAGACCCAACAATATCGGAGAAGCTGGCCGAGCTTAAAGATAAATTTCCAAAAATCTGCTTCGACAGCCTAAAATTCCTCCCGACGATTCATCCTATCCCCTGACATGTCAAGTAGAGCGCCATCGCCTGTACCAACGATGTCTATGTTCAACGTGGCGCGTTTGTTCATTTGGCTGAAAAACTTTCTGACGTCTCCATGGAGTGCCAACATGAAATTGATCGCCTGAAGCTTGAGGCTATCCACGACAAGGATATCATTAAAGCTCAGGACGAAGAAATTGCAACTTACAAGTCTAAACTTGGGGCTGCTTAGCAGAGCACCAGAGACACTGCTGAAGCCATAAATCATCTAGAGTCGACTCACAAAACAGAACTCGACGAGGCAGTACAACGCTGCGTGGCTATGACTTTGGAAAAGGACTCAGTCGAAAAAGAGAGGGACGCATTCAGCCTCCGAGTTAACGAACTCGAGGAGCAGCTCCGCAGAGAGAAGGAAGAGAAAACGACTGCCCAAGAAGAATCACAACGATACTGTGATGAGATCGTTGTTACTCGACTCTTAAAAGAAAAACTTGAGTGCGAGCTTTCCAAAGTTGAGGCGTTAAAGAGGGAAGCCCGTGAGGAGGGCTAGAAGATACCGTCCGTAGACATCGACTCCCGTCTTGAGGCGGCTAGAGAAGAAGGTAGGGAGGAGGTCAAAAGCATGTTTGAACCGCTAATCGCTGATTTCAATGCCCGCATTCTCATGCATCGAGACTTGACTTTTTTGGGTGAGGGCTATCTTGAATCTTTAGCCGAGGTATGGGAAGCCTTGATAGAAATTAGGAAGGCCGAGCACGGTACCGAAGAGGTTGATGAGGGGGCCTTAATAAAAGAGTTCCTCAAGGGAAAGGAGCCTTCGGACTTGTCAGCAGCTAAGGCTATTTATTGCAAAGGTTCCCCCTCCAAGAAAGGGAAAGAAGTTATTACCGATCCATCCGAGGTCGTGCCTCCAGCTCATGTGCCTACTCAATTGGCCGATCGACCGATACTCGATCCATTTGAGTAGCATATTGGTTGTAATCTAGAGGACCCTGGCCTTGGTGTCCATATTCTTTCTCCCATCCCGGAGGGTGAGACCCCCTTGACAGCTGAGAGCCTGCCGGAACCTGGTAGATAACCTTTCACTTTAAGATTCTAAAAGTCGTCATTCTTTATGAAGAACTATTGTATTCTAATGCTCGTTTTTCATTATTTTGTGCAGGCCGTTCTGATCCCGAGCCCACTTCGAGAAGCAATGTCGCCTAGGAGGCGGAGAAGGAAACAAGTGAGGCCCCTCACGTAGGTGAGGATCCCGGTCCCGATGCTCAGGTGATCGGGGCGCTTGATGAGGACAAGTCCGAAACTTTCTCTCCTACCAACGGGGGTTATGAAGTAGAAATTACAGGCGCCTCTGAGCACACATCCGAATTGAGCATAAAGGAGCTGCTCGAGAAAGAGAAGGAGAAGACAACCAAAATCAAAGTTGAGCCCCAAGTTGTAGATCTGGACGGTCCCCTGAACAAGCCATTGAAGGTCATCCTTCCTGGCGGGTCCAAGCCCATGGATGTCCCCCATACTTCTTCAGCTGCTGCCCCTCCATCAAAGAAGGGTACCAAGGGTAAACACGGAGGTGAGGAGCCGTTCGAGAAGACAACGGAGGAAAAGAAGTCGAAGAAGCACAAGAAGTAACTATTACTCACGTTTAGCGAGAGTTAGTTTAAGTTATGTAATTGTTTTCATATACTTTCGTAGTTTTTGTAAATAGATTGTCGACTCCGAACTTTGGAGGGGTTGTAGTAGAAACTTACTCCTGAATAAAGTTTTGTTCCTTTTTTGTCTTACAAAAGACTCTTACCATTTAATTTTCTTTGTGATTGTGATTTAAATCCGAGCTGTTGCGAATGACATGGACTTATCGGTTCACCTTGATATAGCTTGGAGATTCTTTGAGAGTTGTTCGTTTTTCCTTCCGCGCTTCAAGTACTTGGAATATTTTCTAATACATGTGCCGAAGGCTTGATGACTTCAAGTCATTTATATCCAGCCCGCCTTTAGAGGACCTGGTTATTTAGATCGTTTGTACTTGAGTCCACACTCGGGGGACTTAGAGTACTCCAGTCCGCACTCCGGGGAATTGGAGATTTTAAGTCGTTTATACTCGAGTCCAAGCTACGGGGACTTAGAGTACTTCAATCTGCACTCCGTGGATTTGGAGATTTTGAGTTGTTTATACTCGATTCCGCACTCCAGGGACTTAGAGTACTCCAGTCCACACCCCGGGGACTTGGAGATTTTAAGTCATTTATACTCGAGTTCGCACTATGGGGACTTAGAGTACTACAGTCCATGCTCCGGGGACTTGGAGATTTTGAATCGTTTATACTCGAGTGGAGTCATAAGTCGTTGAAGTATTTGTTCTCTCCAAAGGAGATGAATATGAGACATCAAATATGGTTAGATTTTATTGCTGCTTATGATTTTCGGATTGAGTACACAACAAGGAAAGGAAATAAAGTAGCTGACGCACTTAGTGGAAAGCATCAGAATGTAGTATTGGCTATGGTTGCTGAGTGGAAAAACTTGGAAGCATTGTCAGCACGCAGAGTTCAGTGGAGGCCCGAGGCTGGACCTAGTAGAGAAAGAGTTATGTTGTCTTGTTTAGAAGTTCAACCGGTAATGGTTAATAAGGTTGCTTCTAAACAGAAGGAGGATCCAGTTTTAGTTGAATTGATGAGGAAGTTAAGAGATGGAATAGAGAGAATGACTTGAAGGACTTCAGTCTTAACCAGAACGGAAGGCTAAGAAAGGAGGGAAGGTTATGTGTTTCGAATGTGGGAGACATATGGAAAGAAGTCTTGGAGGAATGTCATTGTTCAAAGCTCACTATTCACTGATGAGGAGCAAATATGTATCAAAACATGAAGAGAAGTTTCTTCTAAGAAGGTATAAAGAGAGATATTAGCTTAAGGCTAAAGCATTGTTTGAATTGCCAATAGGTAAAGGCTGAACATCAGAGGCCAAGTGGGTTGCTTCAGCCATTGGATATTCCAATTTGGAAGTGGGATTCAATTTCCATGGAATTTACTGAGGGATTGCCAAGATCTAGAAAAGAAAATGAAAATATATGGGTCATAGTGGATAAACTGACCAAGAGTGCCCATTTCATTCCACCTTAGTCAACTAGAACGACACTTGTTTTGAAGTTTTTTATGAAGAATGTGGCTATACTGCATGGAATTACTTGTAGTATTGTTTGTGATATAAATTATCTATTCACTGCTGAGTTCTAGAGAAGTCCACAGGAGATTTAAGAATCAAGCTCAAGGTGAGTACCGCTTACCATCCAATAACCGATGGGCAAACGAAAAGAGTTAACAAAGTCTTAGAAGATTTGTTAAGAGCTTGTGTACTGGATTTTGGGGGATCATGGAAAACCATCTATATTTAGTCAAGTTTTCATATAACAAAAGTTATTTAACTAGTATTGGGATGGCACAGTTTGAAGCTTTGCACGGAAGGCCATGAAAATCTCCCAATTTTTGGTTGGAGACCGAGGATAGGGTGGTTCTTGGTCCAGATTTTGTGAGAGAAGCTACAGAGAAGATTAAGTTGATTCGGGCTAGAATGATGGAAATCTGGCCGAGGCAAAAGAGTTATGCATATAGAAGAAGGAAAGACTTAGAGTACTCTGTTGGAGACTGTTGGAGATCATGTGTTTATTAAGGTGTGATCGATGATGGGTGTGATTAGATTCGTAAGATCAGGAAAGTTGGCACCGAGATTCATTGGACCTTTTTTTGTTGTAGATAGGATCGAAAAACTCGCATATAGAGTAGAGTTACAGAGTAGTTTGAAAAAGTCCACGATCTCCATGTTTCTCACCAAGGAGGTGTGTTAGTGAGCCGGAGACTACTATAACACCAACCGTGTTAGAAGATCTAGTAGTAGAGCCGAACTTGACCTTAGTTAGAAAGCCGATTCGTATGGTTACAAGAGATGAAAAGAGGCTAAGGAACAAGACAGACAAATCAGTGACAGTCTAGTTGAGTGACGATGAGAAAGACTGTACTTGGGAGGTTAAGAGCAGGATTACAGATGCTTATCCTGATTTGTTTGATGGTATGTTTTACCTTTTGATTGATTATGTACCCTATCGTACTTTCGAGGACAAAATTCTTTAAGGAGGGAATATGTAACATCCCATATTTTCAGTAACATTTTTAAAGATATTTGATTAGTTAAATCAAAGAAAATAATGTAAGACAGTTAATGGATTGAAATTTGTGATTAATAGGGGTAGCCCTGTCATGTTAATGAGTAATTCAAAACTAGATAACATAAAATAAAATAGGTAGAAGGTTAGGAAATAGGCAGGGGGAAAATAGGAACAAGGAAAATCCTTACACCCTAAACCCCTTAGCCGTGTATTGTCTTATTCATTCTCATTTGCAAAACTAAAACTTAGTGGTCGGCTACCATTTTAAAGAACCAGAGGAAGAAAAAGATAAGAAAAAAGATTAAACAAATCAAAAGCTATTCAAATCTCAAATCCTTAATCTACAGCTAAGGTGAATAATTACTACATCTCATTTTCTTATGGCCGGTTTTTTAAATAATCTGAAGTGTTTTGCATGGTAATGCCATGTTTTGGAATGATTAAAAGTTTATATATGCTTGTTTAAATGAATTTTATGAGATGTTTTGATGTAAAAACCCTATTAAATGACATCCAAATGCCTTGCGATTTTGGACTTAGATCAGAAATGATATTTTAGAGATGAGTTTCAATTTTCATAATTTTCTAAATTATTGTGGATTTCATATAAATTTCTAGTGTAGAAAATGATATTTTAGGCTTTAAATTTTTTACGGCTAAATAATTAACTATTGGGTCTGAAATTTATATATGTTAGAAAACTTATTAAAAGTGATTTTTGGAATTTTTGTAGAATTTTCCTAAGTATTTTAATGAATATTATTTATGAAATCTTGGAAGAACTTTTTAAAAATAAATTATGCAACCAATGAAAATTTGAGAAACAAAGCAGGTTAGTTATAATGTATTTCTCTTTTAAGTTAAAGACAAAGTTTACATGATTTAAGCATGTTCCGCCACTTTCGACATCTTCCGACCAAGACATTTCACCATCATAGGTTTCGCAACCAATGCACATGTTATCAGTTTACTCGGTATGTAGCGTATTGGATGAAGGCAGAAGGTATTGAGTCGAAATGCTAGGTTCCAATGGGATCGAAGCGTGCTTCTATTTTAAAATGAAACAGCGCCTTCTTTGCTTTCGAAGTGTTAGCTTTCGACTTGGTTGGCTTTCGACCGAGTCAAATGTTTTCAAAGGAATGGTTTCGAGTGGGTTGTGCTCTTTTGTTTTAACTACTGCTTTCGAAGGTTCAAAAACTCTAGCAACCGCTTTTCTACCTTTCGAAGTCAATGATTTTGAAAGATATACTTTGTTTTGAATTTGGTCGCTTCTCCAACATTTTCGAAAGCGTAGTTTCAACACCATCACTTCTTTTCTTAGAAATGCTTTCGAAAGAATGGCTTTCAATTTAAATTGTTTTAACGATCCATTTGCTCTGTTGAAGTATAACCCAATTCGTTTCGAAAGTGATAGTTTAAATGATTTCGAAAGATATTTTCTCCGCATGTTTGAAGTTGAACCCAAGTGCTTCTGAAAGATTTGTTTTTATAAAGGTTTGATGCTTTCAAAAGGATTTAAATAATGGTTTCAAATGGGTGGTTCCCCAAGAGTTTCGAAAGGGTTGAAAGGAAAGGATTTACAAGGGTTTCTAAAGGCAACCTTTAAAGGTTTTGAGAGAAAGATGTCTAAGGTTTTTAAAGATTTCGACAGGAAGGTTTTCAAGGGGTTCAAAAGGTTTATATGAATGGTTTCGAAAGGAAGGTTTTGGCCTTTCGGCTAGGTTAAATAAAGGGGTTTTACTTGGTTTTGGAAGAGATTCTTTCAATGGTTTTGAAAGAGGTACTTTCAATGGATTCGAAAAGGGTACTTTCAAAGGTTTAAATGTTTTCATCAACTAAGGTTTGAGTAAAGTATATATATAATGTGATTTAAGTAAAGCATAGAGATTATACATTTTCCTTGTCTAAGTTTGATTTAAAGGTTTAAATCATCTTGAAAAGGTTTTCAAGGAAATTTAAGGGAAGGTTTTCATAAGAAAAATGGCTTGGATATTAGAATACCAGATGAGACTGGTATAAGGTCACGCCCTATAGATTAACTATTAGCCCAAACTAATTTATTCCAAAATTCCAATGTGTAGGGCTTTGTCATGGGTAAGACAAAAATTAGGGGTACGCACAGAAGGGAATATATGTTAGTATACAGTTAGGTTATTGGTAAGCCCGTAAAACTATTAGGATCAGGTGACCATGGGAGATGTTAAGTTAGGGACTGACCATCCAAAAGAGAAGTATTTAACAAAAATTTAAGGAAAGACCTTCCAGAAAAGGAGTGTCTATCAGATGTTAGATTATTTTGTTATACTGTCTGGTAGGCCCAAGTCAACCAAAGGTTAGTAGTTAGCCAAACAAAGCTATAGTGTTCGAACATATAATTCATTTATTACCAGATATGTATGTTTACACAATGAGGCTTTACAGTTTCAACTAGTTTTGGTTGCATGAAAAGGTTTTCAAAAGAAAGATATGTTTTAGAAGTATGTTAGTGAGGGGAAGCTCATTCCACTAAGCGAGGTGGTATCACTTAGCAATAAATAACCGGGATGTATAGTAGATTCACAGCAGGCTTTATGTCTGACTAGAAGTTTATGTTTTTCTCCTTAAACTCTCGGGTGCTCAAAATTCATTTGAGTAGGATATGAGTTGAGGTTTTCAGGTTATTAGTATGATGACAAGTAAAGCTACCGAAGACGAGAGGAGGCCGACAATAGCTATTTATGAGTTGCAGTTCTGTTTTGTTGTTTTTATTTCCACAGTGTGTATTAAGTCGTTATGACAATATAATACTCTAGTCATCCAATGGGGCATCATCTTATGTCGATGTTGGCGTATTTTTAGAATAATTATATTTGATCATTGCCTAGGAAACATTATGGAATTGTGTAATTTGAATATGGAATATGTGTTTTCAAATGTAATGGAGAATGTTATTTGAAATCTGTGATTTGTTTCATATTCAAGTGCTTTTGATGATATAGATACCATTAACATAGCCATATTTAGTCATCGAAAGTTAATACTATAGATGACTGCAACATCTGTAGCTCATAACTTTGAGCCTCCAGATAGGGGTGTTACAGGGTTTTACAAAGACAAATATATTATTCAAATAAAGTGTAATTAAAGTTAATTAATATTTTAATAAGTATATTTTAAAATTAATTAATCATTTCAAAAATGATTAAGGTTAATTAATTTAAATAATGATGTGCTTAAGACTAATTAAACATTTTATTAATGAAGTTTTAAAATTAATTAATCATTTTTACTAATAATGTTAAAGGTTAATTAATTATTTAAATAATAACGTGATTGAGATTAATTAAACATTTTATGAATGATGTTTTAAAACTAATTAATCATTTTAACTAATGATGTTTAAGACTAATTAATTATTTAAAAAATGATCTATTAAAGTTAATTAATCATTTTTAATGATATTTTAAGATTAATTAATCAGCGTAATTACGATGTTTTAAATTTAATTAATCATTTTAAATAACGATGTTTAAATTAATTAATCATTTTAACAATGATGTTTAAGGTATAATTGCTCATTTAATAATGATGTTTTAAAGTTAATAAATCGTTTAAATAAGGATGATCAAAGTTAATTAATCATTTCAAATAATATTGTTTGAAGTAATTAAGCAAGATTAAAGCTAGTTAATTATTTTAAATAAAGGTGTTTGAAATATTTAATCATTGATTTAAGTTAATTGTATATAATAAATAATGATACCGAAGAAGTTAATTAGTGTTTAAAGTAAATTAACCATTTTGATAAAGTCAGTTAAAGTTATTGTTTGAAATGTGATCCTAGCACAAATTCAGTTTATCGGGAATGGAAAGGAAATTTCCATAAACGATATCACTTATATGGAATGGATTTAGTCATACTTTCAAGACCAAATGTTGAGGCATTGACTTGTTTCTATCTCGAAGGTTAAAAATGTCGTCTAGGCAATGTCCAAAGTTTATACTACATCATGCCCGGCTTCACTTTTAACCGAGGGATAACACAAGTTTGAAATCAGTAAGTAGTGGTAAAAATATGAAATTTAATTTGCATATATGATCAATTTTAGTTATCCTCAATAGTTGAATTATTAACTATCAGTTCAGCTTTCCTCTTTGAGTATCGTCAATTTATGACGATTTTTTGCACATTTGAGTATCGCTATCCTTCGTCGGAAGTGATTAAAACTGGAAAGCGAGTAGGGGCTAAGATATGTGGAGTTGCTTCAATTAGGGTATATCCATATCAACTCTTTAGTTTCAGTTATACGTGCACGAAGATGTCAAATGCTCGGATTCTCAGTAAGGTTGGTGGGATTCGACTAAGAGTTCCCGAGAGGATTACAAGAGAGAATGACCCTCTCAAGTATATTGACTAGAAGTATACTTTCGGTAAGGGAGCGCACCCTCCTAGTCATTTGTTGGCAAATTTTCTTTTCTTTTACTTTGATTCCAAATTTTTATATTTTCCTCTTTCTTAATTGCATTGGGAAGTGCCGTGAGCACTTCGCGATATTGAATTACTTTTATCCATTGTTGTGATTGGATATTGTTATTGTAAGGGAAAATCCATTCTGCAGTTGGCGTTATGGTCTCACATACTGTTTTATTTCCACCCTTTTGGTTAGAGATTTTCTCATACCAGACTTATTAGCTGACCTAAGTTGTTTGTTGCTGCAAAATCTTGGGTGCTCACTTATATTTGAGTAGTCCAAGAGTAGTAGGTTTCCTTTGGGCTCTTTGAAGATGATGGACTAGCAAGAGGCTTCTTTACCTAACTAGTTATTTATTTCTGTTGTATGATTGTGTATATGTATCTTGTACCAAAAAGTGCAAAGGAAGAATGTATAACTACATAGTCTGATAGTTGCAGCACTTTTGTGTAACCCTGATTACTCCATGTTGCGAGTAACATGATGTACTATATTATTTTATTATTATTATATGTAATTGCTCCATTGAGAGATTTTTTTGTTCTATTCTAATCTGTTCTTTTAGTTCACCCCACGACAATTTTCCTTTCGGATGCTTGGACAATGGCACACGAACACAAAGGTTGTGTCAAGCATCATTCTTAAGAGTCAGAAAGGTGGGTCGTCACAATTGGTATTAGAGATTTAGTTGAGCGAACAGCTTAGCCCGATTGGGGTACGACTCAATAGAGATACGATAGTTAATGCCCTAAAATGAGTAAATCTTGAGAGAGCATATTATAATTTTTATAATAATAAAATCCATCCTCTAAAGTCTCATTTTCGATCCATTGGTGTTGTTTTCCTTAAAACTATTTTGATCCTCCTCTTGTATTCTAACGATACATGTTATCTATTCAAGTAATAGAAGATGGATACAACAAGTGGAGGAAGGAGAGCATTTGGAACTAGCATGGTAACCAACGATAGGGTACCTAGAAATGCTACTATGCCATTTGTAAATCCAATCGAGGAAGTGGTAGCTCGACCTTTATGAACTTCACGATTTTGTGTAAGAATTACACCACTTTGGGTGGGAAACCATTCTATGATACCGAGGATATTCTTGGTGTGTAGATTTGGCTTAGGTTGGAAGACATAGAGAAACATCCGTTAGCATTGCAACAACTTCAAAAGTCGGTGATAGGCTGGTGGGATTCTATAATGGCTAATACTCCAGAGGAGGAGTTCTCTTAGGCACAGCTTAGGGATGTCTTTGAAGTGTGGCTCATCCCAAAAATCAAAAGGACGTAGTTAGTTAGGAGTTTTCTGCATTTGAAGTAAGGTGATATGATCGTGGAACAGTATGAGCACAAGTTTAATGCATAATCCCGTTTTGGACTTGGATTGATAGACACACCTCTTAAAAAGCATGAAATGTTTGTTAGTGGAATGCGATTAGAGTTGCAGAGAAAAATGACTAGCCATCTTATGGGTACATTCACTAACCTTATCGGTATGGCTTTGAGGTTCGAAGTCCCTAATATTAAGGAGGGAGTCTATAAGGGAGTAATGCCTACAATTAATGCTAAGCATTTACCAGTGATACCCATTGGAGGCAAGGCGATTTTCAAGTGCAAAGGAAAGAAGCAGTGGTTAGGAAAGAAACCTAAAGATGGAACCCCATCACAGAAGAAGCCATGGGACTTGTTCAAAATTCTTTGTTTCAAATGCAACAAAATGGGTCACTTCGCAAATCGTTACACTAACCATCCTACCGATCCAATCTGCTACAATTGTAACATGCAATGACGCATAAAGAATAAGTGCCCTTTTCCAAAGCTGGTGCCACAAGGGTGGAATTTTGTTATTGAGGAGATACCATGCACTTCGTTAGGACAGAAGGGGAAGCGGGTGTTTCAAGGTACACTATCCATCCATGATCTTCCTATTAGGATGTTATTCGATACAGATGCTTTCCATAGTTTTATTTCAGTTGATCACGTCGATAAGCTTAACCTTAAACCCATCCTTTTAAGTAATCTCTTTGCATGTCAAATCCTTTTGGGGTCTGAAAAATCTTTACAGTATGTGTCTATATGTCCCAATTTCTCGTAAAAATTATTCCTTTCCCTTTCATTTATTTGTTTTTGGGTTCCTGGGTTTTGGAGTGCTATTGGAATGGATTGGTTGTCTAAGTTTAGAGCGAACTTGGATTATGATTGAAGTATTTTCAAAGCTAGGAATAGTGGAAATGTAGGGACAAATATATGTTGTGAAGAGCCTAGCAGTGTCGATAAATACAAACAAAAATTAATTAAACAAAAGAAAACAACAAATGAATATAAGGTACATGGATACATCTTGGGAATACAGCTCGTCTCTTGAAATCTCCAAAGAATTTAGCTAAATCTAGAAAATATGTACGGGCTGATCCAAGCATTATAAAAAATAACACTCGAGTCAGTCTGCTAAACCAACATGAGTAAAATTCGAATCAAAACATATGGATTTCTATATTTAAAAACCTTTTCAAAATAAAAGGTGTCTCATAAGATCACGTCGCACATTAACATAGGTGGGTTTTTACCTTATGATAACCAAATATATTTTTATTACATAATCCAATGATATTATAATAATTCTAATGTTAAAAATACCAACAATCAAGTAGTTGTGATGCATGTACATCACAACAATAATAGGCATATACTCAGAAACTGAAGGCGCTTATTAGAGAATGGATTCCAACAAATGGCAAGGTAAGGGATTACCTTTCGAAAAACAGTACACCTCTAGATAAAATGTACCGTGGGCTGTAGTTACCATTGAAGCCCTACCAATATAGGATCGTCCTACCCCTAGCTAGATAGTACCAAATATGATCACCCCATGGTTGATCAACAACCAAAATGGGCCCCAAGCATACATACATATTGACTCTATATAACGGATGACCATACCTAATGGGAGCGAGCCACATGGCCCTACTACATCTACCATGTTTTCGTCATTACCATAGGGTGAGACTTGAGGCAACGATTTACCTTCTCTCTTAATAGACCATCTTGGAATGCTAACACTACCCTCCACGCAGAAAGCAATGTTAGCATTCATCTGTACAAGTTTGTTCTGCGTTTGAATGAAACCGAAGATGCTACCTTAACTACATCCATTTTGGAGCCCCTCAGGATTAGTAGCAAGTAGCCCTTGCACTTCAAAGTGCACCATCTTAGATTATCCTCGAGATGTCTTCCATTCAAATGTATGTGTTGGTTCAAAGTGGTTTTCGAATAATATATTCGATCTCAGTTTCTCCAAACCAACGACCAATAATTTCTGATTGACTCATTCTCTGTTCCTTTAGAAGCAAGCACACCATACTAAAGTCTAAAAAGGATCTCTGATATGTCCCTTAAAGCTAGAGACGTTTCACCGAATGAGTTCTCTCGATGGAACTCAAACCGTATGAACACTTGAAACTCTTATCTACTTCCTAAGTAAATAATGGACAAAATTTGATATTCGATTATTTAACTATCAAATACACAAACAGCTTACAATCCAGAGATTCAATTTTACATGGAAACAACTATGCATATTAACAATCCTTAAAATAAATCTTTCATTTTTTTGATCTCTTTCCTATATCATAATATTCATACACTTACTTTGTTGGCATGAGCATATTCACAAAACATTGTGAAAGATTTCTTACTTCAAAATTATATTAAAAGGATCGCAATAAATGTTATTTAAATTGGAGATAAAGGTAACCTCAGGCACTATTCTTTCGGTTTTAAGTGTGGAACAAATGCCCATACCACCAAAATTAAGAAAGTCAGTTAAAGGAAATCCAATCTCATATTCTTTTATAAATTGCTTCAATAAATCTTTTTAATATATCTCTTTCATTTACAGAAATATCCTTTACTAAAATTCCAAATCTATTTATAAAACAGTTTATAAATCACAGCTTATTTATAAAACTCTTTTATAAATATCCAAAATCATTTATAAGACTTCTTTTCAAATTTCAAGATCCCTTTCAATTTAAAAACCACACCTTTTTATAAACTTCCATATTTAAAAAAAAATCTTCAAAAATAAATTTTATTTGATCAAGTTCCTTTTAATAAACAATTAATTATTTAAAACAATTTTTAAATATCAAGCTATTATGTATTAAACTAACTTCAACACTTTGAATAAAATAGTTAGTGAACTATCTTTAAAATATCGTGTTGAAATGGTGATAAACATTAAACATTTCAATTAAATTATAACTTCACTTTAAGCCATAATAATTATCTTGATACCCTTATTTAAAATGAAATAAGATTAAAAGAATGATTTTCAAAATTTAAAAGAGGGTTAGCGACCATAATGGTTTATTCAGTTTCAGTTAAAGTTTCCAAGTTATAAAAAGGTATTTACATAACAAGTAGACATATAAAAGGGATAATAAACAACGATCAATCAATACACAGGTAATGTTTAAATCGTTATAATGGCAGACGATGATTTTTGTGCTAAAAACACATCTCAATTATTTTAACAGAAGAATGGTGTTTTATTTTGCTAAATACTTGTCATTTGGTTTCATAGTCATTTGGGGTTACTTATGGATAATCGATAAAGAAATCCCTTGGTTTGAAATATTATTACAAAAGAAACTTCTTTTAAAAAACCAATCCTTGGAAATAAGGCGACCATGAATATCAAAAAAAATTTAACCTTTATTATTTAATTTAACTTAAATTAAACCTTTATTTAATAATAATTAAATATTAATTGATTTCTAATTAAATCTTAATTGAATTTAACTTAATCGGTATTTAATTAATTAATAAATCCCCTTTTTAATAATTAATTATTTCATAACTAATCATTAATAAATAATAATAATTAACCTTGATTAATAATTAAATAATAATTAATCTTTAGTGAATTAACTAATTATAGTTAATTTACTTAATTTATGATTAAATACGAATTTCCTTTATTAGTTGATGATTAAGTACTAATTAACTTAATTAATTAATTTAAATTATAAATAAATAAATAAATGCTTTTAAATACTTATAATTTGTTTTGAAAACACTTTTCGAACAGACACTGAAGTAAAAAAACATAAAATCAATTTAAATAAATTAAATTATACTTTAAATATATTCAAGGGATTTTGAAACATTTAAATTCAAAAACTATTTTAATTTCAAAACTAGAATTCAAATCATGATTCAGATTCAGATTCAAATAAATTAAATTTAAAATCCTGTTTTAAATTTTATTTCAGATTTTAAAAAAAATTAAATACTTAAACCTTGTTTAAGTCTAAATTTGATTTCATTTTAATTTTAATTTAAAATGGAATTTAGAGAAAATTTAAAAGTAAATTATTTTTAAAATTTCTTTGATAGTGATAATGAGATCATTAATAAGATTAATGATTATCATTAAGTTGATTTGAACCTAATAATTTATTAATTAATCCAGGTAATCAAGTTTTGTAATTAATTAATTTAATTAATTAATAATTAGGTTAATTAATTAAATAATTAAGGGTTTATTTAATTAATAAAAAGATTAAGTTAATTAAACTTGATTAAAGTGTGATTTAGAAATTAATTAAATAAGATTTGATAAATTTAATTAATGATTTGAATTATATTAATCAAGTAATTAACAATTAATTAAGTTTTTAATTATCACTTGATTAATTAAATAATTAGCAATAAATTAATGAGTTTATTTAAATAAATTAAGAATTAATATTGATTAATTCAATTAATTACTTTGGAAAAATAAAAATATTAAAGTTTTATTATGGGTTAATGAAGGTCATTAACTTAATATTATTTTATAATTAATTAATGTAATTAATTTTAATGATTAATTGTATTAATTAATTTAAAGATAATCATTTGAGAATTGTTTAAGTAAATTACTTAATAAAAGTAATTAATAAAATTAATTAATGATTGTAATTAATTAAGTTGTTTGATTAATTAATTAAGTTTAATTAATTTAAATTAGTCACTAGTTGATTGAAAGTAATTACAAATGTAATTAAAAATGGAAAATTACTTAGTGAAGTAATTAAGAAAATAAATTACTAGATGTAATTTAATGGAAGAAGTTTTGGAATTCAATTACTTTGTGTAATTAATATGTAATTAGTATGTCGATTAATTACTTAGGGAATTAATTAATAATTAATTACCTAGTGTAATTAATTTAGGGTTTTCATAATTGAATTATTTGAAGAAAATAAATGGATGCAAATAATTTAATGTAATTACTTAATGTGATTAATCAAAAATGATTAATCAAATATGGATAATTGATAATTATTTCAATAGGGTAATTTTTAAAATAAAATAATTTAGGATCATTAATTTAAATAATTAATGATGTGATTGAGGATTGATTAATAAGAATAATTAATCAATGAAGGTATTAATTAATGTAATTAATTAAGGATTAATGTAATTAGTTATAATTAATTAATAAAGTAATTACAGGTAAATTACTGAATTTGGTTTGGATTAATTAATTTGTGAAATTAATTGAAGAGTAATTACTTGAATGTAATTTAAGGATAATTAATCAAGAGGATTAATTAGGGTAACTTGTTAAAAGTAATTAATTGATGTGTAAGCAAGATTTATATGGATGGATAATTAATTTAATTTATTTCAAATTAATTAAGGAAGAAGTAATTAATTTAATTCATTTTAAATTAATTATAGAATGGTAATTTAATAAGTCATTGCTTATGAGTGATGATTGATAATTATTAGCCTGAATGATTGAGATCTCAGTTATGAGATAAATGATGTTGTGTGATTTGGATGCTGTGGTTGCATTGAATTGATGATATGAATTATCTGTTTGGAGTGATAATATTGATTATCTAATATAATGTTGTGAATTATCTATCTGTGTGTATATAGTTAATATTGAATTGAATTATTTTAAATTTTAAAACAACTTGGACCAAAAAGACACGCTTTGGATATCGATGGGACCGGGATCGGGTTTCTATATTTGGATATCCGAAAACCACATCGATCCAAATTAACGTTAGGTCGTGAATCTAAGTGGAGCAAGTGAAGACTCGAGGTGTAAAAACTATACGTCAGTATAACTCTGTGGGTGATTCCGTAATGAGTTTGACGGAATAGTACTTATAGGTTCGAGACGGTGATTCAGATTGCAAGGGTTATCGTCGTTAACTCTGAGGGTGATTCCAAAATAAGTGTAACAAGATAATGCCTTCGGTTTCGTTCGAACACGGAACGAACTTGTATGGATTGAATGCTTTCAGAACATCGTCAGGTGGACGATGAGCATTCTAAGAGATGTGTTCTCTAAAGGTAATCGTAACCTCAAGCCTCATCAACCGGGAATGGCTAAAACAGGGGAGGTGCAGCAAGGCTTCGTGGGTAGCTCCCACTGGAGAGCGAGATTGATCCCTGTCTAAAAGTCCCTTTATATTCGGCTGTGTGGGCAGTTGGTTGCAAACAACTGCGGGGTTGTCTTGTTTGGAACTATTCAGTAAGGAATGGTTCCGGCCTTGTGTTGCAGGCGAGCGGGCATACTCCTCTGTACAGTGATCTAGGCCACGTACTGTGACGGGCGGTACCCCAGTAGCCCTGCCATTGTATGGAAGCCAAAATCCTATAAGTGTCGTACGTATTAATTGTGCCCAATTATGTTGGAACGTGAGATGTATCCATTCCAGCTATTTCTGTATTTTACTTGAAAACCCTAGACACTATTATAATATCACCGGATTTCCTATCAAATGTTTTGGTTAGCGTAAGGTAAAAACTTTTCCATATTTATGTGTGGAAAGTCTTACGTGATACCTTTCTTTTCAAAAGTTTTTAAAAGTTAAGCAACCTTAACCTGTTACTCACACCAGACCCATGTCTGACCCGTAGTTTATCTTTGTTTTCTTAAACTCTTGGGTACTCAAATTTTTACGAGTAGCCAAGGGATTCAGGTTAGCTTTGACGTATAATGGAGGAGCAATGGAGCAGGAGGCCTCTGCGTTGTAGATATATAGTTCCGCTGTGTGTTCTCTATGTTGTGATTGTATTGAGTTGTAAATACTTGACAAGTGTTTATAACTGTCTAGTATATGTGATGTGTATGCTGTGTATCTCTGATTGATATTGTATATTATGTAAATACTTATGTTATTAATATAATTTATTCGTTCCGCTTTTGAGATTCTAGTGTTGTTTCTTCTTTCTCTTCTTTCTTTTCTTCTTCTACCCCTTTCTTTCTTAATTGATGATACGATTTTCTGGGAGTGGAAAGTCGGGTCGTCACAGTTTTAGATGTCAAAAGGAGTTCGTCTTCACGAACTACAACCATAACGACTATCGCTATACGAACCATAATTTTCAAAGCTTGATTTTTATTTCATGTAGCTTCAGAATCTTATATTTTGTACTTTAACTACCTTATAAATTTAGTAAATGTTTTGAAAAAATAAGTAAGGGTTTTTGAAACTTTACAAAAACACTTCTAGAAACCAAAGTAAGGAAAACAAGTTTTAAACCAAAGGACCTCGATACCACAAACCAACAACTTCAAATACCAGCTTTACTTTTTCCTATAATAACATATGCATGTACATAACTTACATGCATGCCATCACAACACACAATTAGCAAAGAAAGAAACTTTCACTTTACTAACTTTTAATTTCATTTTCCAAGTTTATAATCAATATTACATATACATAGACATAAGAAAACTACCACTACAATTTGCATCCACCCTATGTTAACCCCGTTAAGTCAACGAGTTAAGGCCTGGGACGATCCATGACTTAAGGTGCTTAACGGTTCAAGAGGGATCTATGACATAGGAAACCTCACGACTTAAGGTGTGTGACGACTTAACAATTTAAGGTCTGGACGACTCAACGAGTTAAGGTCCACATGACTTAAGAATTGAGACAGTCTAAATAGTTTTCGACTCAAGCTGGTCTACGACTTAAAGCAATCTACGACTTAAGGAAGTCTACGACTTAAAAAAGTATACGACTTAAGGAAATCTACGACTTAAGAGATGTCATGACTTAAAAGGTCTACGACTTAACGACTCAAGGCACGAAAATGTTAAGACAACTACTCTTAAGTCGCAACCGACTTACGACCTTTGCTAGGTCGATCAGGACCTAAGACTACAGAGGCAAGTTCAATACCACGCCATGATTCGTTAACTCGTTGGCGACTTGGGACTTGAGATGTGAATCCAAAAGAGCAAACTTACTCTAGTTAAGCCACAAGCCAAGACTTAGTTTAGGTCGGTCACGACCTACGACCTATGATGAGTCGTACACGACTTAAGAAAACAGATAAGAAGCCGCATCCGGTTAACTCGTGAACGACTTAGGACTTGTAACATGAATTCGAACAGATAAGCGAACTTCTACCAAGCTACGAGCTGGACTCAATAGGTCGGCCATGACCTACCCTAAGTCGGTCACGAGTTACGACCTAAGGGGTAAAATTCTCTATAAATACCAACCTACATTGAACGTGAAAGCGACTTTTGGGGGGGACATTCTCTTCAAGCGCCGATACTCTGCCAGTTTCTAAACCGACTCTATACTTGAAGTTTTGAAGAACACTACAAGCTACTTTGAAAGACTTTCACACGTCCGACATGGATTCAAAGACTTTCATCTACATCGAAGCTTAGGCTACTTGCTCAAAGTGTTTTGTAACTAAAGAGATCTGTACTTGAAGAGCATTGTATCGTTTTGTAACAAGATCGGTAATAAAGATACTTAAAGTGGACGCAGGCTACTCCTTAAGCCGAACCACTATAAAATCGCTGTCTCTTACTGTATTTTCTGTTATTTTAGCTGATATTCTGTTCCCGAACCATCGGGTGGTGCTTTCACATTCACACTTCACACACCGGGGTGTTAACGTTCGATTTTAAGCCTTAACATTTTTGGTGCTTTCACTGAGAATTGAACTCAGGTTGGTCTCACCATTGCTTCTCAAAAAGTTATCGAAAGGAATTCTTTTAAAACCAGAAGTTCATTGGAAATAATGGCTCCTGGGAGAAAATGAAGTTCTGTAAGATCCGACAATGTTCAAGAGAATACCGCTACCTCTCCTCCTTCAAGTCAAGCAGCTCCAACTGTTGGAGTTACACGAGCAGAATTGCACGCCGTAGTTTTGGGGTTGAATCAACAATTGAATGCCCAGAATGCACAGTTGGAGGCTCAGAATGCCCAGAACGCCCTGATCTTAAGCAAGTTGAATGATCTACTTAGGGCTAACCATCAACCGGTTAATAATGATGGAAACCCTACTGCGGGAGTTCAAGATGTTGTAGGAGGGAACGTTTCTCAAAGAGCCGCAGACGCTGTGGAAAAGACACCCCTCCAGGCTGGAGGATCAGGACCGCAACCGACCCTCCGTGAACGGTTGTCAAGACAGAATTCAGAGAGAATGGTTGATGTTTGCCCTCTAGATCCTTTAAATGATGAAGAATATTTCTCAGGCATGGTTCGTCAGATCATGAAGGAAAGTATGCGAAGGGATGAAGATGAGAAAGAATGGGGTTTTGCTCCAAGCAAAACTCCGTTTACTGAGAAAATCTTAAATGCAGAATTCCCAAGAAAATTCGTTCCTCCTGCTATTCCGGCATACAAAGGGACAAGCGATCCTAATGAGTTTCTGTATAAGTACGATTGGCATATGACGGGTGCCAAAGCGTCTGATGAAATCAAATGTCGATATTTCCCGGTATATTTGGAAGGTGTGGCTTTATTGTGGTTTACAAAGCTGCCGATCAGGTCCACTGATCAGTTCTCTGGTTTGACCAGGAAATTCAAGGAGCAATTTCGATTGTATGCTTCAAAAGCAAAGGATATAATGTCGCTGTCAAGTCTAGAGCAAAATCCAGGAGAATCCATCAGATCATTTTTGAATCGTTTAACATAGCATTGGCTGAGGTAGATAATGCTGAGCCACGCATGGTCCTAACATACTTGACGAGGGCGATTGACAAATCAAGCGAATATGGAAAATGGTTGAAAATGAAAGAACCAAACTCGCTTGACAAATTCTACAAGAAAGCAGATGAATTCATGCGCTTGGAGAGCCTCCAAACACCGGCTAAGGTGGTATCAGCAGAAGCTGGGAACAATGGTGCTGCTTCGAACAAGAAAGAACCTTTCACTCAGAAAAGGGGCATTGAAGCTAATCCTGCTCAGATCACTGCCCTGAGTGAGGTCAAAGCTCCTAAAATGAAGAAGGAATTGCAAAGTCTCAATGGAAAGGTTGCTGCCCTGAGTCGGTTCATTTCAAAAGCTACTGACAAATGCATTCCATTCTTTGATGCTCTGAAGAAAGGAAGAAAAAACTTTGAGTTGACTCCTGAATGTCAGAAAGCATTTGATGAGTTGGTTCGTCATATGGAAGTGCCTCCGATACTTTCAAAGCCTGAAAATGGTGAAGATCTCTTCATATATTTGGCAATTTCATCTCATGCTCTCAGTGCAGCGTTGGTACGGGAAGACGCAAGGATTCAACGCCCGGTCTATTATATCAGCAAAAGATTCATTGGGGGCAGAGATGAACTATTCAAGGTTAGAGAAGCTCGCCTATTGTTTGTTGATCGCATCAAGAAAATTGAGGCCGTATTTCCAAGCTCATCCCATCAAAGTCCTCACTGATCAACCTCTAAAGCAAGTCCTATTCCGTCCTGAGACTTCGGGCCGTCTTTTGAAATGGAATATTGAACTCAGCCAATATGACATCACTTATCATCCCCGGAAAGCAATCAATGGACAAGCCTTAGCAGATTTCATCGCAGAATGTACGGATAAAGGTGATAGTGAGGAAGAAGCCGCTGATAACATCCCAATCCAATGGAAACTGTATGTCGATGGCGCAAGGAATGATTACTGTTCTGGAGCAGGGGTTGTCCTTAAAACCCCAAAAGGGCGATCGCTATGTTATGCACTGAGACTAGAATTTCCTTCGACAAATAATGAAGCAGAATATGAAGCTCTCATCGCTGGTTTAAGGATCGCTAAAGAACTAAACATCAAGGCATTGCAGATCTTCAGTGATTCTCAGCTTATTGTCTGCCAAGTCAAGAAGGAATTTCAAGCTAAAGGAGGGAATCTACCCGCCTATTTATCAAAAGCCTGGGAGCTTCTTCAAGATTTTGACCGTTATTCAATAAGCTATATACCCCGAGAAGAGAACATGAAGGCAGATTCTCTCACAAAGTATTCAAGTATTGAAGCTCAACTATTGGGATTAGTTCCCGTCGAAGTCTTGTCAGCTCCGAGCACAGATGAGATGGATGTTGACTGGATTATGAATGTATCTCAAGAGAGAGAATCATGGATGACTCCAATATTTGAATATTTGCTCAATGGTTCTTTTCCAGAAAGTTCAAAAGAACGACAGAAGCTGTTAAGGAAAGCCTCTAGATATGTGATCCAGGATGGCCGATTTTACACACGGGGATTTTCAATGTCACTACTCCGTTGTGTAACTAAAGAAGAAGCCAATACAATTCTAACTGAAGTACACGGAGGGCAGTGTGGAGATCATCCAGGAGGTCAAACTTTAGCAAAGAAAGTTCTCCGTTATGGATATTTTTGGCCAGAGATTAATCGAGATGCTACTGACTATTCCCGAAAGTGTGATAAATGCCAGAGATTTGCCAAAATTCCTAGAGCACCTTCCACTGAGCTAACACAAATGGTCAGTCCATGGCCGTTTGCCATCTGGGGAATAGATCTCATTGGGCCTTTGCCGACTGCCAAATCGGGGATTAAATATGCTATCGTTGTTCTTGATTATTTCACTAAATGGGCTGAAGCTGAACCATTGGCTACAGTTACCTCTAAGAAAATGATAAGTTTTGTGACTAAAAATATCATTTGTAGGTATGGTGTGCCTCAGAAGATAACCACAGACAATGGTACGCAGTTCGAAAGTGAGGAATTCCAAGATTTTTGCAAACGATTCAAGATCCGAAAAAGCTTCTCAGCAGTGGCTCATCCGCAGGCAAACGGGCAAGTGGAAGCAGTAAACAAGATCATCAAATCAACCATCAAAAAGCAGCAAGAAAAAGCAAAAGGTGGATGGGTCGATAAGTTACCAATCTTGCACTATGGGCATACAGAACTACCCACAAAACTGCGACTGGGCATACTCCATTTTCATTGGCATACGGATCAGAAGCAGTGATTCCAGTAGAAACGGAAGTTCCCTCACACAGAAGGATCCATTTTGATCAAGATGAGAATGAAAAACTGCAATTGGAAGTGCTTGACCTCCTTGATGAAAGAAGAGAAGAGGCTAAGATTAGAATTGCAGCCCATCAGCAAAGGATAGCCAGGCACTTCAATTACAAAGTTCGTCAGCGCAGCTTTGAAGTTGGGGACTTAGTCCTAAAGAGAATTATGGCAGCCACAGGTGTGTTTGGGCCAAACTGGGAGGGGCCATATGTCATAGGCACGAAACTTCTCACAACTATCGAAAGAGAACCAATCCCAAGAGCTTGGAACAGCAATCATTTACGTCCATATTTTACTTAAAAGCTTTGCTAAAATGTTGTAAAAGAATTACGAATATTTGATTCTTGTATTGAAAGCAATTGTAAAGCAAGTGAATAATGAAAAGCTATAAAGTGGATGTAGGCCCAGCTTTTGGCCGAACCACTATAAATCTTGTGTTCTCTACTACTATAAACTGCTTTGTTTTATTTCGAAATATAAAATACGTTAATTGTGTTACTAAAATGTCGATTTAATAATGCAGGCCATAAAAACAAAGCTTACCCATCGCAAGACCAAGCGATCTCCGACATCACCCAGCAAGAAAACTCTAAACCATTCAAAATTTCCATACTCAAATCCTACGAAAGAAGTGCTTCGAACAAAAGTTAGCGATGTGGCTGGAAGTGGACCATTTCTAACTAACTGCGAATGTTTGTACAAACGAGCATCCAGTTAAATAGCATGTGTCTACCACCACCAACTCGCTTAACTATGAAGTATATTTCTATGGATAAGGAAAATTATTGGCAACTAAAAAGGGATGATATTTGGAAAAGATAACGGGGATCGCCGACATGAATAGATGGCAAAGGGACATGGGCGAGCAAGAATCAAACAGCAAAAGACCTCTTCGGAGGCACAAGCCCTCTTCAGAGGCACAGCTCTTCGGAGGATGAAGACCTCAAACGGGGCATGCCAGAAGACTTTCTCAACATGGTATGGAATGATCGGAAGCACCTTCCCAACAGGAAGGCAAAGCGCTTGTTCACTAGTTGAGACAGTTTGCGTAGACAAGCGTCCAAGTAACTTGCGTCCGCCCCGTGAGTCCATGAGACGACTGGAGGCACCTTCCCAAGTGGAAGGCAAGGCGCTCGTTCACTAGTTGAGACAATCTACGTAAACAAACGTCCAAGTAACTTGCGCTCGCCCCGTGAATCCAGCCAACCATGAGAAAGAAACTTCCAGGTAGACTCGGAGGCACGCATTCCACCGAGATCTGAAATAAAACTTCACAAGTGCTGGAATGTGAAAAGCCATCTTCGGAGGACCATTTCACCATAGTTGAAATGCTAAAAGACCTCGAGCGGGCCTCGCCAGAAAAAGAGAGTTCTTTCTTGACATAAAGTTGCGGACTGATCGGTGGTACACCCCCGTGAATCCATCCAACTAAGAGAAAGAAGCTCCAAACTTCCGGGCAAAAGCCCTACTCAGAGGCACACGTTTCACCGTGATCTGAAATAAAACTTCACACGAGTCGAAATGTGAAAAGCCCTCTTCGGAGGCCCGCTTCCCTGCGAACAGGGAAAAGATAAAAGCCTCTCCCAAGAGGCAGAAACAAAAAGACCTCTTCCCAGAGGCACAATCTAACAAAAAGACCTCTTCCCAAAGGCACAATCAAACAAAAAGACCTCTTCCCAGAGGCACAATCAAACAAAAAGACCTCTTTCCAGAGGCACAATCAAAAACTCTCATCAGAGGCTCAAGCAGGTTGAAACCCCTTTTTCTTTTCGAAAGGCCCACTGCACTATGAAGTGAAACTCACTAGCCAAAGCAAAAGTGACTTTTTTCAGGAAAAAGAAAAGGAGGAGTGCAAAAACTTTGCAATAAAAAAAAGGGAAGCCCTCTTTAAAGGCACACTTTAGCTTTCAAAGGAAGATTGGTCCATCTATTCTTGAAAATACTCTTCCTCAAAAAAGTTAAAGTGCCCTTCGCCGCTCTACCACGTAGGAGAATTCGCTTTGTAAAAATGTAAATATGAACAAAAGAAAAGGTGATATCTCCGAAGGTTGAAGCGTAAAAACTCATATGAAACGAGGTGTACTCTGTTTAGGGCGAAATGATATTTCCACAAATATGGAATAATTATTCTCCAAAAATAGGAGTACAAGTCCCCTCAAGATTGGAAATATTACGATGAGCTTATGGTATGGGGGCAATACGGTATGCCGGCATTGGTAAAAGCAACGCCCGAACAACATACCACAAGCTCACTGTAATATTATATAAAGAAACTTGCATATAAAAAAAGAATAGATGCATTCTCCAACACAGACAGAAGTTTGTACAAGCAAGAGAATCATTTTATTCAACGTTATGAAAATTATGTACATTTATTCAACGTTATGAAAATTATGTACATATGCAGGTTTCAGAATAAAAGAAAAGCGGGGGCCGGTACCCGCACAACGTCCGGTCAGTACAAACAAAAAGCTAAAAGAAAAAAGTAAAAACAAGGAAGGGGAAGCAGGGTCCATCACTTCTTCTTCTTACCACCACCTTTGGAGCCTTCACCTGACCTAATATGTAGTTTTTCAGGACGGCTTGGGAGTGTTGGGGAAGAAGGAGAGAGGGCTACTGCCGGATCAACCTCCGCTTCCTTTTCAGTAACGGAAATGCTTTTCCTCTTCTTCTTAAAAGTACTACTCTTCCTCCTCCTCTTCGAAGAAGACTCGCTTCCCGGGGTGAAAAGAGCAGACAATTTTATATCATCGGAAATGGTTCGCTCCGGGGACTCATTGCCTTCTCCAAGCCCTTCTCCCTTGTGTTCCTGTGAAGCATTAGGATCATCTAAGTCTCGGAGAGCCTCTATTTGCTCCTCTTGTGACCTGGGTTGAGAGGCGGATGGAGGGGTGACTTGGAGAGGCGGGGGAGGAATAACTGAAGGAGGGGGAGTCTGAACGATGCTCGGCACTTTCTCTACAGAAGAAAAGAAGTTAAAGTTAGTAAAGAGAGGAGATAAAGGCTCGTTGAGATTCAGGAAGTAGTCAAGAAGCTCATCAAACTCACAGGAAGCAAATGAGCAGTCTATTTGAGCAAGATCAGCATTAGGATTACCTGGCGAAGTTAGCTGTGCTACGTCAATCTCAAAACCCAGCGCTTCACCGCTCTCTTGGCTTCCATCTCCATTATGGACAGTTGCACCTTCTGTGATAGCATTGGTAGGGGGTGGAGAATGAGAACTGGAACCGACAATGTCGATTTCGGCCGAAGGAGAAGGCTGAACTGGATCAGTTGAAGTAGTTTTTCCTAAATGCTCCCCTTCTGCCATTTCGGCTCTTAATTTCGCAAGTTGTTCTTTTCCCCTGACAAGAGCGGCGCGAGCTTCGTCATCCAAGTAATGCTCCTCAAGAGCTGATTCGGCATAGCCAGCACCTTTACCACCAAGCATGTCAAGTGCGGCCTCCCACACTTCAGCCAGAGTAACTTCATATTTGGGGCCTAGAAAGGCGAGACTACCGCGCCCCAAGACGCTGTGTAGATAGAAGTCAAATAATGTCAAGCTGATGCTGGTTTTCGTTGCCTCATGAGATTCTTCAGCTGTAATTTTACCAGCAACGGCCTCATCACGCCCTCTTTCAGCTTTGGAGAGTTGAAGCTTTAGTATTTCGATCTCCACCTCTTGAGAGTCGGTTTTCTTCCGAAGCTCTGCAATATCAGCGATATAGCCCTCATTGATTCTTTTTTGCGCATCGAGCCTGTCTTCGGCATCTTTTTGGCCGACATGAGCATCTCTCACTTGTTTCTCAAGCACTTCTTCTTTTTGAGTGTAGGAAGTGGAAGAAGTAGCAAGCTCCTCTTTAAGTTTTCCGACTTTCGCTTCGAGCTTTTCGTTATAGTCAGTGATGCTCCTCATCTCTGCGTCATGTTCATTGAGAATTTTCTGCCATTCAGATTTATCGTTCTCCATGGTCAGCATAGCCTCAAGATTTGCACGGTTCACTCTTTGGAGTTCGTCAACAAGTTTTTGCCAGCTCGACATTCTCTCGATATCAAGTCTGGCGGCGTTAAGATTTCGCAACATGGCAGGCTTGTCAATTGGAACTAAGTCGAGATCAAAGCGAACCCCCTTCAAACACCATTGTGGAAACCGGCTTTGGAGAGTAGATGGACCTGGCCCAACTTGATATGAAGGCCTGTTGATGATTGTCTGGATATCGGTACGGGAAGGGGCAGGAGATTGAGGAGGAATGGGAGCAGTGGTCTACTCAGAAATTAAAGGCACTGATTGCTCGCTAACTTTAGCTCGTTTGCTTGGGTCATCAGCCATGTGGCTCTTCCCTCTGTCATCATGGGATTTACATTTATGGGAATCACCCTCTCTATGGGAAGAATCGTACCGCTCATCCCCCCTTCCATAGCGTTCTTCATAAGAACGTCTCTCCCGAGCCTTTCGAGCAGCCCTCTCTTCATCAGTTTCCCTATAAGTGGGAAGATAGCGTTTATAGTCATACTGACCACGCTTTCCGTATTGCTTGAAGTCGTCTTAATATGAACCACTTCGCCCCATCGGAGAATCTGAAATTGGAAAAAAGACAAGTCTTAAAAGTCTTCATAGAAAAGAAGTTAAGTACGAATAAATGCTGAAAATCCTATGTGTGTGGTGTGCAAACTACACGCGTCAGGCTACAAACCACTCTTCGGCACAGGGGTGGTAGTGACTTGAGTGGCAGGCATCAAAATTTGCTGAAAAGTGGATGTCGCCTCGACAACAGGAAAAGAAGCTTTAGGGACATCATCTTTAAAAAGTTCCTATGAAGTTATGATCAGGTCGCTTAGCCCCTCAAAAGTATCATCACCGACATGCCCGGCGGGAGTTTCTTTTTCGGCTTCCAGATCGGCCGCATCTTCAGAGCAACGAAGAGTTTCTTCCTCCTCAATAACTGGGGCAAGTTACGATTTGCTGGACGGACCCGCAACATCGGTAAGTGTGGGGCACTTCACCGGTAAAGTTTCAGTAGAGGGCTCCTTTGGCATAAGCCCTTCAGCAGGGATTGAGACATCTGGTGCCTCCGCTGGAGAATCGGGGACTTTATGAGGCTGTGTGGAGCGAGAAGGGTGAAGAAGTCTGAACTGGTGGAGGAATTCGTCGTTCAACAAAAATTTCATGTCCCGCTCTTCAACCGGTACATCCATGAGCCTCTCCAGAGTTGGCTTGTGGCTAGGATCTCTAGAAGGAGGGGGGAGCGCTGAAGTGAAAAAACGAAGTTAACACTTGGCAATTCGGACTTCGCAAAACTCAGAGAATAGAAGAAGTAAAGGTAGATGATCTTACTTCCTTCCCTCCACACAGCATAAAACCCCAGGGGGCAGCGGACAAAGAAGAACTGAATTAAGAACCCAAGAGCAGTGTCGGGAAGGCCAGCGATCAATTTGCGATTTCGGGCGCTTCTCACGACGGTGATAGAAGGGTGATCCTTAGTCCTGGTAAAGGAGCATAAGAAGCAAATCTCGTCGAAGCTTGGAAGTCGATCAAATGTTCTCCTAAATAGCACACACAGCCCCATCAGAATGGCGTAGCCATTCGGGTGTAGCTGGAATGGGGAGATGGCTAGTTAACGAAGAAGATTCTGGAGAAAGTTGTTGAAAGGGGGAATGGCCCCGCTCAGGCACATTTGCCGGTTAACCGCTACAAAGCTAGGAGGCGCCACATCAGCAGTGTTAGTTTTCTCAGGAAAAATGGCATCTGCTTCAGCAATGCCAAACTGAATGCATAACTGACGAAAAACTTTGTATGATAAAGTGGTAGAGGCTCTCTCTGGAGGATTAACTAGGGGAGCGGGAATAAGAGTGGCTTCTCCAGTCTAGGCTGTTATCTCTTCTTGTTGAGAAGTCATTCTACACAAGCAACTGGATATTCAAATGTGAAGGTGCACGTTTCCTAAAAGTGTGAAGTGTTGTGCAGAACTAATAAAAATAACAAGTAAATATAACTGGAATTAAACTAGTCGACAATTGATCGATTACCAAATTTCATGACCTGTTAATTTAAAGTTCAGGTATAGTATTAGTGCAAACTGGGCAGTTTCAGTTGACTATTTCAATGTTGCTTTAATACTTTACTCGAATTTGATGATTTAAAAGCACTTCGTTCACACAATCTATTTAAATTGATTATCTGTTGTTAACTAATCTGCCATTTGATGTGGGCGGTCAATGGCAGTATATTCGTCCCAATTTTCTATAAATGATGTATTGAACAGATTGTTAGCTTGCAAGTCAAAAGTGATATGTGAAAGAATGCAATAAAGTTTAACAGTTTAAAGACTAAACAGTTCAAGGTTCAAGCAATCCAAAGTTCAGAAAGATCAAGTGCTAACTCGCCGACGAGTTAAGAATTTTTCCTACGGGTTAAGCTAAGTCGTTGGTTCACTGGCTAACTCGTCCACGACCTAAGGATTATGAGGCGATTCAGGTTAGGTCGCTTCAATTTTGAGTCATTGATGTTTTAAGTCGGCAGTGCTTTGAGTCGTAAGTCGTGGAACAGAAGAAAAGCTTCAGTTAAAAACAGTGAGAAATTCTCCAAAGTCCTAACTCGGCCCCGACTCAAAGCTTAAGTCGTAAAGTATGTTAAATCGGTTCATAGCTAAGTCGCTAAAATTGCTGGATCGCACAAAATTGCCAAGTCGCACCCGAGGCAACATTCCACTCTATTTGGCCAACACACCTTCTTACTCCTAACCCGTTAACTTTCTTACTCCTAACCCGTTAACCATCTAACTCCTAACCCGTTAACCCAATAACCTCACAATGGTCAACCCTAGTTCTATCACACCACTAGATCGCCTCAAATCACGAATCGTCGGAAGTCAGATCAAACCGCTTGCCTTAAGTCCATCGATGTCCAAAATAACAATATTCGCAAGGCTCAAGGGGGAAAATCGGAGACGAAGATCGACGATGATCGGCAATTGGAAAAGAGGCAAAATCTCTTACGCAGTGTGATGCTAGAGATGATTGGAGATGAATCAAGTCGAAATCGCCTTTGAAAGCTTGGAGAAGTATAAATGGCAGATGCAGCTTAGAGATTAAGTAATGAGAAGAAGGAGGTAAGAGTAACGACTCAAGCCTTTTATATCTCAAGGCAGTGGAACTAGAAACGGCACACGTGAGTTAAGGAAAGTCGAAGCACATGACCTACGACTTAGGCGTGTACTTCGAGGGGCAAATGTTAACCCCGTTAAGTCAACGAGTTAAGGCCTGAGACGATCCACGACTTAAGGTGCTTAACGGTTCAAGAGGGATCTACGACTTAGGAAACCTCCCGACTTAAGGTGTGTGATGACTTAACAACTTAAGGTCTGGACGACTTAACGAGTTAAGGTCTACACGACTTAAGAATTGAAACGGTCTAAACAGTTCTCAACTCAAGCAGGTCTACGACTTAAAGCAATCTACGACTTAAGGAAGTCTACGACTTAAGGAAGTATACGACTTAAGGAAGTCTACGACTTAAGAGATGGCACGACTTAAAAGGTCTACGACTTAACGACTCAAGGCACGAAAAGGTTAAGACAACTACACTTAAGTCGCAACCGACTTACGACCTTTGCTAGGTCGATCACGACCTAAGACTACAGAGGCAAGTTCAATACCACGCCACGATTCGTTAACTCGTTGGCGACTTGGGACTTGAGATGTGAATCCAAAAGAGAAAACTTACTCTAGTTAAGCCACAAGCCAAGACTTAGTTTAGGTCGGTCACGACCTACGACCTATGATGAGTCGTACATGACTTAAGCAAACAGATAAGGAGCCGCATCCGGTTAACTCGTGCACGACTTAGGACTTGTAACATGATTTTGAACAGATAAGCGAACTTCTACCAAGCTACGAGCTGGACTCAATAGGTCAGCCACGACCTACCCTAAGTCGGTCACGAGTTACGACCTAAGGGGTAAAATTCTCTATAAATACCAACCTACATTGAACGTGAAAGGGACTTTTGGGGGGGACAATCTCTTCAAGCGCCGATACTCTGCCAGTTTCTAAACCGACTCTATACTTGAAGTTTTGGAGAATACTACAAGCTACTTTGAAAGACTTTCACATGTCCGTCATGGATTCGAAGACTTTCATCTACATCGAAGCTTAGGCTACTTGCTCAAAGTGTTTTGTAACTAAAGAGATTCGTACTTGAAGAGCATTGTATCATTTTGTAACAAGATCAGTAATAAAGATACTTAAAGTGGACGTAGGCTACTCCTTAAGCCGAACCACTATAAAATCGCCATCTCTTACTATATTTTCTGTTATTTTAGCTGATATTCTGTTCCCGAACCATCGGGTGGTGCTTTCACATTCACACTTCACACACCGGGGTGTTAGCGTTCGATTTTAAGCGTTAACACCCCAGAACTTGATTTTCCCTTTTTTAAATGGGACTTTATGGCTTAATATGACCTAGGGGGTTCGGCTTTGGAGGAGTGGGCTCGACCTAGCTTGGGAAATGTAGGTTTGGGCTTGCTTTTAAGGGATGTAGAAGTTGAAGAGAGAGGCTTTAAAAAAGGTTTAAGAGTTTTTAATTGTGATAAAAGCTAATATTTTAAACTTTGGAACACACAGAAGAGTTCAAGTAGCCAAGGAAGAGGAAAAAGATTTTTGAAACAACGAAAATAAGAATGAAAAAGAATTAGGAAATTTCTTTATACAAATTGCAAAAATCAAATTACTAAAAACCCATTTGTACCCTGCCTTCCACTTAAACCATGCCACCTCACCTTGTCTCCCCTCCCATTGTACGTCACACAATATATGTTCCGCCTACCTCACGCAATATATGCCCTCCCCTTTGAGAAAACATGACACGACTTGTAGTTAGTGAGACATATTATAACACTTTTTATTCCATTTATATTTTGTTTTAAATTTTCACAAAAAGTCACATCATCTCTTATTATATTCTTTTAAATTAACATATCATATATAATTATTAAGATCCTAATTTATTAACAAATAAAAGTCAGTATTTAATTTAAATTCCCATAATTTTTTTCGACAACATCTAGACATAAAAAAGTTGAAAATTTGAAAAAACAATTTTCAGTCAGATTTTTCATTTTTCTTTGAACTAATTATTTTTGTAAACAAATTTTAAAAACCATTTCACCATCAATAGCTATCATTTAAAAGAGTTTTATTTTAAGTTATACAATCGTTAGTTAATTATTGAAAATACATTTAAATATCCATATTTTGAAGTGATTAAATATCAGGTCGTTACATCTAAACTCTAATACCACATGTAACAACACCCTCCACTCTAATACCTAAGATCCACACTATATTCCATCCACCAGTATAATGTGCTAATAATTAAGCATCCAAATGCAAGATCCTTTGGGGAAAAGTAAAACAATGAAATTTAGGATAAGAAAACCATGCTAACATTGTATCGATGAAATATAATATAACATAGTCTAAAACATATAGTACATGTTGCCACTCCTAAGAATAAATTTCTTAGAATTTATGCATCAACTACATAAGCATTACCCTCAGCTTTATAGAGTTATAATTAACTTCCCTTACAACAAAAATACATGCATGTCGACTAATGCCACAAAAATAATAAATATTTTATATATCCAAAGACTTCTGGTCATCAATAGTCAGCTTCAGAATATCAAGCTAAATCCTGTACTCCGAGTAGTCAGATTATAAGAAAAGTTTGCTTTTATCACATCAATGTATAACACTGTATTCCATACATAGTGTTATTGGTTATTGATTTTTTAATTTTTTCATTCAAAGTAGGGATCGATAGTTACATAACGTTATTTGATAGAGGCGGCTCCCCTCAATTGTTATTGCTTCCACTTTCCTAATAACCTCCTAGCACGAGGTCCGTGCTTCGCACACTGGCTATTGGTAGTATAACATTATTGTCAATTATTGATTTTGTAGCACCATCTTCCCGTGTTTCAATAGGAGGGATTCATTTGACTGATTCAACAATAAGAAATGATTGTACATATTGAAATGATAATTCAATTTGTTATTAAATCATAGTTTATAACATGATCTAGTTAAAATTAAGTGTAAGGAGATTTAGTTAGCTAGAATAAACTTGAATTAAATGTAAATGGCACAAGTGGAAAGACGATGTCAAAATCACATAAGTAGAAAGATGGACAATAGACATTAAAATAATGTCCCATTGCACCAATTGTAAAGGAGATTTAGTTTTCTTCTGATAACCAAGCTTTCTTCCACATTCAAAGAGTATTATTAGGTATTGCTTTACTAAAGTTTGTGCGAATAATGCGATTTTTGATTTTTTGTGAAGTAATTGAAAATATAAGGAGAAAATTACTACAAAGGACTATCTACTAATTACCATAGCACGGTAGGAATGGAAATTATTAATAAGAAATAATGGTAGTTTACTTCTCTACCAAATTAATGTTGCATGAGAAATAGAACTGATATAGTACCTATGTATTGGAAAAAGCACCCAAACTTTCAATTTTCTTTAAAACGTAAAAAGTATTACCCTTTTACGTTAAATAAACTAGGCAAAAGGCTTCTTTTTACATGTAGTTTATGGGATATAGTTCCCTAAACTAAATAAAAGTCATAACAATGCAAACACCTGCCATTTGAGCTAAGTCACCTTGGTCTATGGCTATAACTTTTTATGCATTTTGCTACATGGTTCTTGCAGGATACTTTGCATTATAGAAATGACCATTTTTATTCATTTGTATGTCCCAAATATGTGTTAACTTTTGAATCTATGTTCCAATATTGTATGCATTTAAGAATGACCCTTTCCAACATATAGCACCTCGAACTTACATCTCATTAAAAGTAAAGAAGGCATCAGTCTTTTTATCATTCTCTATCATGACATGGTTTCTCAAAAGTTGTAATTTTGTAAATGTATCCCCATGTTTGACTCGTCCTTTATTTAGGTAGTGGAATATAGTTAGAATTCAAAAAGAAACTTTAGAGTTACATGTTCATTACCAAATCATAATATTACGCATTTTAGAGATTATGAGGGTGTTAATGTAAATATATACATATATATATACACATATTCAAGCTTCAAATCTTTATATTTCTTAAATTACAGTTTTACTAAGTTTTGTTGAATTGTTGGCTTTGATTCATGATAAAGCAATTTAGAAGAAAAAGAGAATGCACGATCAATCACAACAAAAAGAGACAATCAAAGGACAACGGTGATATCAAGACTTTGAATCTTTGTTTTCACTGTTTATTACTTACGTTCGAGTCTTAGAAATTGTTAAAATCAATCCTCAAGTAGTCCGCACTTCATTGTTCTCATTTTTTTAATCAAAACAGAGTTACTACTGTGAATACACTACAACCAGTCGATTGGCTATAAACAAACAATCGACTGACTAGTGTACATACACGAGTATGCGCTATTTATCTTTAAAATCTATTGCATGATCGGACAACTGACCAAAAACGACCAGTCGACCGACCAAAAATGACCAATCGACTGACCTGAACCCAACTGTCATATTTTGAATAGACATTTCCATTCTGCGAAAGCTTGCGATCCTTCTCTAAGCAGAAATGGTTGCTTCTTTTGGTCAGAACTCTTCAACAATGGTAGTAACCCTCTAACTACTATAAATACATGTTCCCAAACACTTCATATTCACCGAAAATCATTCTAACTATCTTATATTCTTCTTGTGCTCTCATACTTACATTCAAACAATAAACAAGCATTTTATTGCTTTGAATATTCAAATAAATTTTCATACTTTTCAATTCTTAGCATTACCTTCTCTTCATATCTTCGCATACACTTCATATACTTGAGGATTTGATTATAGGAGGTTTTTACTATCAGAGACAAACAGTGTTATCAAGAACCCGTAGTGTCAGATATTCTTTTGTATTAGTGAAGTCCTTTTCTACTGCTGAGGAGAAAATCCCGTTCTGCTGCTCAGGCTTTGTATATCTGTTCCACCAGGTTAAGTGAGGATTGCTGTTTTAGTGAAATTCCAGAAGGAGTCTGGGACTAGACGTAGGACGGTGCTCCAAACCAGTATAAAAATCTTTGGTGTTATATTTATTATTATACTGCTTTTATACTCCACATTATTTACTACATTTCTATTATCTCTATACTCTACATTATTGTATATCCATATTGCATGGTCCTACACACTTTCAAGTTTGGTGTCAAGCTTTGATGGTGTAAATAAACTTTCCAACTTTCTCTTAACTACTGAATATAAAAAATTATTTTGTTGAAAGTAAGGTACTATTTATCGAAAATGCTCTATCGAATGAAAAATTATTATGTAGAGGATATTGTGCTAACCATGTTTGCAAATTCCATATACATGATAAATTTTGCAAGTTTAAGATGTGGATAGGATAAATCATCAATAATATAGTATGTATGTGTGTGTCTCTACATATAGGACCAACTAATTGGACATAAAATAAAACAAAAATGGTGAAATAAAAGATTCGAACTATTTGGATCTTTTTGTATTTGTACATGAGGTGGAACTCAAAGAGCAATCAAATAGTGCAGATCCATTATGCCATAAATTGTGTTATTAAATTGTATCCAAATAAAATTTCCCTCCGTATACAAATACACACACACACACATGTGTATGTATTCGTCTCACTTCACTTTAATTCATTCTTTACTCAGTTAGAGGATGTAATGCCATTTTTATTCACCTTTCAATTAGGTAAACATTTTAAGAAATCATTTAATGGTTTGCCTCTTGATATTCCATTTTAAGATTTATCCAAAATATATAAATCCTTGTGGCATGTAACATGGTTATTAAGTATTATAACTAATACCAAATTTACTATCTTTATGGGAGGCAATGTAAATCAAGCAACATTTAAACTTTAGAGCATTTAGTACAAAAATTGACTAATTTTCCTTATATTAAATATTAAAAACTATGAGAAGGATGACAGATGCGGGAAACATATTAAAAAAGATAGTTAAAATAAAGAAGTGAACATATGTTTCACACGTTAAATGCATACTTAAATATATGTTCCCTTATCTATTAATTCATATTCATGTTTATAAAATTATGTAAACTCAAATCTAAATTGTTTTATTATCTATATATAATAGGAATATTTGGTTATTGAGCTTTGAAATGTCTAAATTATACTTAAATTCTAGCTCATTTGAGGTCATTTTATTAATTATTCCTTCCCACATTCTTACTGTAATGACACACCATTTAAACAAGGACATTTTCTTAAATGATAGATAGTTATTTAGGGTAAAACAGAATCAACCACAAAACACAAACACAGAAATAAAACAACTCAGAGTCTCGTAGCGGGAAAGAAATAAGTACATAAATAAGTCATGAAAACTCCAAATAAGTTACATTATTCTCACTCTAAATACTGGAAAGAAATAACTAGAATAAAACGAGTCTAACTGACATAATGAACTAAAATAATGAAATAACCGAAATAGAACAGAATCTTCAGAAATGCCTTCGTCTTCATAGAAAGCTTTCCAAACTGGAAATACTCAGGCTGACCCAAGTATAATGGAAAAATACAATACTCGAGTCAGAACTAATATTCTCATGAAAGTCAATAAATCAATGCAAAGTAACTTAGGAGATATTACGGTTTCCTATCTCCTAAGGATCCGTTTAACTATTTACATATAATAGTGTACGCTATAATAGATAATGTCTATTAGTAAAATAAATATCAAAACAACATTAAGGCTTTACATTGATCTACCTCAAAACATTCTACAGTTTAAACCAAAATCGTAATGGGTTCTATAGGGGTAAATATGACAAGGCATGTGAGGCAATGCTCAAGGTAGGATTCTACCAGTTTACCCTTTCTGGCTGGTAGTAACCCATCCATGGTCGACTGCGACTATCAATCCAAACAGAAGGGTGCACCCATCGAGGTCAAATCATGACAGTAAAATACGAAAGATCAATGTCGCTAGAGGTAGCTAACCTCATTGGCCTAACATAGACTCCTATTTTAGTCATTAATTATGACACGAATGTCAAAGCTATCCATCATCGTTCTCTTACTTCATTCCAGTAAACGTCGCCAATTCAAACGCTGCATTCTAGGACACGGTTATCAAAGTGGTTTCGGGATTGACAGAGAGTATGTCAATATCCAGCCTCGGTCTCTTTGACAACCCAACATATGTTTTACACACCATCTGGTTAGTTATGGTTTAAAAACAGTTCATATTGATAACAACAGGATATTTTTCCAAATTCCTCAAATACACATTTCCTGTTCCCAAATTCCATTATAACCATTTTGATTTCAAAACTCAACTTCCTTTGAAAACTTAAATTTTGAAGTCCATTTACATCCATAAATTGGATAACTTAAATCAAAAGTTATTTAAGTTGAATTTTAAATTCCACTACAAATTAACCAATCAATCTTTCAATAAAACCCACAAAAATTGTTAAACAATTTAAATCTCCATTAAAATTTTATCAAACTAATTTCTAATCAATTCCAAATTTATTAAACAATTTAAACTTCCCCTTTTTTAAAATAAAATTTTTTTGACTCCAAATAAATTTAGTTTACACAAATTTCAATATAGGAAAACAAGTTACTGATTTAAGTTTAGATTTTACTCAAAATTTTACTTAAATTTTTGTGTTTCAATACTTTTAATTTCAAAATTTTGCAATCTTATTTTCAATCAAATTTTTACGAAATTAAATCAAAAGGTCAAATTTCTTTAAATAAAACATCTCAAACATTTATCTTAAATTTACCATCTACTAATAAAATCACTTATTTCACCCTAATTTTATTTAAATAATAAATTCCAATTTAAACAAAATTTAAATATTTTAGATCATATATATATATATACGTATGTATGTATAAATTTCTAACAATCGTTGTTTAAAAGATAATTTATTAGACCATCGGTGTTTTAATTTAATTTTCTACCCAAGCCAAGTGGAATGATTAAATTTAAATTATGGATATGTATCATTTCAATCCTTTCCAACATTATAGCTTCAATATATAACCATATCCAAATATCGATGGGAAATTTTAACAAACATCATACTAAAAATGTCAATATCAACTATCAATGTGGAAATTTCAACAAACAGCATAAAAAATGTCAATAACAGTGTGAATGTGACACGTCCAATTTAACTTTTCTATTCTTGTGTGCTTATCGTGTTAAACATACATGCATCTCATTCGGTAATTCATCCTACGGCTGTATATTAATCAAATTCAACCACAATATATAATTTCAGAATTATTAACTTGCATCATAATATTAGATAAGCGTGAATGTAAAACATTCACCTCAAACTACGCTAATCCAATACGATCAATTATGCAACACGATCGAACTGCAACGACGACGACTCGAGAGATGATCCACTATACTGCTTACGATGCGGCACAGTCGGAATCAACAGCTCACACTCGTATGTTTGATATCAAAAATCCAGATAGAAACTTCCCTTTTTGTATTTTTTTTGTTTTTTTCCTCAACTTATATGCATGCGGCTGGAAAAGAGATGGTAGTCGAGCTCGAGATAGGGTAAGCTTGGTTCGATTGGCAGTAGTAGGCATCGAAGGTGATAGAAGGAGGTGGTTGCGAAGTCGAAAGGTAGGGGAGGCGACAACACAAATTTTGCAGTTATTTTTTTAAACAACGGCGGCAGCGATTATAGGTGATAAGAGGGTGCACTGATTGGCGAAGCGGCAGCGGTAAAGGCAAGGAGGTGGTGGAAGGTCTGTACTATCAGGGACAAAACAGTGTTATCAAGAACATACAGTGTCAGATATTCTTTTTTATTAGTATAGTCCTCTTCTGTTGCTGAAGCGAAAATCCTGTTCTGCTGCTCAGGTGTCTGTTCTGTTGCTCAGGCTGTGTATACCTGTACCTCCGGGTTAAGTGAGGATTGTTGTTTTAGTTAAATTCCAGAAGGAATCTGGGACTGGACATAGGACGGTGCTCCGAACCAGTATAAAAATCTCTGGTATTATTTTTATTATTATACTGCTTTTATACTTCGCATTATTTACTACATTACTATTATCTCTGTACTCTGCATTATTATACATCTATATTGCATGATCCTTCACACTTTCATTTGGTATCAGAGCAAGGTTTCATCTAACCATAACATAGTTATTTGATTCTTTGCTAATATGGATAGTCACACTAGCACTATATGCACTCATACTATAAGCACTAACACCTGTTTTATAGAAGGTCAATCCACTACACGACCTCCATTTTTCTAATGGTTTGAACTATAATTATTCGGCTACTTGTATGAGAATCTATATGCAATCAAATAGTTTTGAATCATGGAATATCACGTAGAATGAATAACCCATCCTACAGGAGAATACTCCACATGGACAAACACATAAAAATTGGATGCTTCTACCAATGCTAAATCTGTGAACGTGTTATTTTGTGCACTAGCTAGAAATGAATTTAATCGTGTTAGCATGTGTCAAACTGCTTATGAAATATAGAGAACTCTTAAAATCACACATGAAGGAACTAATAAAGTTAAACAAAGCAAAATATCTATGCTAAAAAATCAGTTTCAAATTTTTTGAATGAAGCAAGATGATTCTATCAATGATATGTGTTCCAGATTTCAAGATATCAATCATTCACTATAAGGATTAGGAGAAAAGTTCACTTATTTTGATATTTTATCGAAAATCCTAATCTCTTTAAAGGATGAATGGGAAAGAAAAGTCTTGACTATTGAAGAAGCTATGACCTCTCTACCATAAAACCAGAAGAGTTAATAGGAAATCTAATGTCGTATAAAGTGAATTTGCAGGCAAAACGAGTACAAGCACATGAGAAAAAAAATAGCTTTCCACGCTGAACAAGAAAAGGGTGAAAATTCAGATGAAGAAGATCTAGCATATATTGAAAATTTCAAAAAGTTCTTGAAATTATGGAAAAACAACAGAAACAATGGAAAAAGGAACTTTCCAAACAAACCATCATTTCGGTACTAGAATGTTTTAATTGCCAAAAGAAAGGTCATATCCAGAAAGAATGTCTAGAACTAAAGAAAAAACACTTCAATAAGGACAGAAAAGATAAGAAAAAGAAAGCATTCTCTATGATATGGGATGATTCAGATGCCTCTTCATCAGATAGCGGCGGTGACAGTGACAATAAGCAAGGTAATTAACATTCCCGAATTTTAACCAAGTTTAATTTGGCAATTAATTTAATTTTGGAGTTTAATTCTGAAACTATTTGTGAATCAATTAGAAAATTTCCAAAATAAATAAATATTTTAGATTTTTAAATAGAATTTTGGTTTTGAAATATAAAAATAAAACTTAATTGACTTTTAAGCTGGAAGTTCTAGAAAAATAAATATATTGTAAATAGAATTGGGGTATATTTGAATTCACCAAATTTAAATAAGATATATAGTTATATAAATGAATTATAATTGGAAATTTGATTTTGAAATTTATTTAATTTATTGACAATGAATATTATTGATTTTAAAATACTAAAATGAATATGACGCAGAGAATTTACAAACTTTGACGTGCTAAAGATGTTTGATACAAATTGATGCAATTTCTTCCTCACGAAATGATTCGTGTCAAGTAAAACAAGATAAATTCCCAAATCCGTTGATATCTCGAGATACCGGATTCTCGCTATCTTCAACTCGTTGATCGCGCACGATTCCATGTTAGAAGATCTACGATTCTTCGATGTTGATCTCGCGCACGAGATTCCGTGAATCGGCTTCAAGTTCGTTGATTCAAGCGCACTCGAATAACCGAAGATGGAAGAAGAAGGAGATCACACTCAACTTCAACAAAAGAGGCATAAAGCACACAAACAAATTTTATTCAAAATCAATCTACTTTACAATGACAATGCACCCGTATTTATAGAAATTTTACAACACACATACATGACTCATCATACATGCGACACACGAGCTAACACTACACGACATACAAACGACCTAAGACTCAACGGCCTATCAATGGTACTGGTTACAAGAATTCACGACCTAACAACACGACCAAACAATAAGTGACTTATAAACCATGTGACTTAACGGCAGCGACATAAGGAACTTCTCGCGACCTAGGCCTTCGCGACTTAAACAAATGGCTTCTGGAAATCTGGAGCAACTTAAGAAGCTCCGACCTATTGGAGGTGACATAAGAAAACCCCACGACTTAAAGAGTTCTGTAGCTCAGGACCTAAGGAAGATCTGCTAGATCGGAACTTAGGTTGGAGCGATCTAGGGTTTGGAGCAATCTAGGGCTTCGTTTGCGTCTTAAGGAAGGTCGTTCACGACCTAGGAAATGCTCGCGACTTAAATTGGTGGAGTGACCTACTGGAGATGTTCGCGACTTAAGGAATATTGCTGCATAATCTTTGCGACTTAAGGAAGGTCATTCGTGACCTAGGGTTTGCTCACGACATAAGCTGGCGGCATCTGAAAGTAGGTGCGATTCAAGGCTTAGGTCGCTAGGTCGTAACTCGCTGGTGAGCGACCTAAGGCTTAAGGCATGGCGCGCTGCATCATCCTCCCCTGGCTGCAAAGAATTCATCCTCGAATTCACACTTTCCTCTTCCTCCAAAAGCTTGTGCTCATGATACGGAATCAAATGTTTGAGTTGAAAAAGTCAGCAGTATGAATATGATCCGGCAATCGCAACTGATACGCATTCTCATTAATCTTCTTCACAATCTCCAAAGGACCAATCTTTCTAGCAGCTAGCTTGTTGTAAGTTCCAACTGGAAAACGATCTTTCATCAATAATGCGTAAACAAAATCACCCTCTTTGAAGTCCACACTCCTTCGCTTCTTATCTGTCAGTTGGTTATACTTCTCATTTGACTTAAGCAATCGTTCATGAACAATCCTGTGACACTCCTGCAACTCATTCAAGAAATCACAAGCTCGTTTAACAACTCCTTTCTGACGTGGAACTGTCGACAAATCCAATGGTCCCTTCGGAATTGCTGAATATACTACTTGAAATGGACTGAATCTAGTACTTCGATTAACAGCATGATTATGTATGAATTCTGCCTGACACAAGTTCACATCCCAGCTCTTCAAATTATCCTTCACAAGACACCTCAACAAGTTTCCAAAATATCTATTCACCACTTCCTTTTTCCCATCCGTTTGTGGATGATAGGCGCTACTAAAATTCAGCTTAGTCCCAACCATCTTCCACAGACTCAACCAAAAATGACTTAGAAATCGAGTATCCTGGTCAGAAACAATGGTCTCAGGTAGCCCATGTAGTCGATAAACCTCTTTAAAGAACAATTGAGCAATACGGACTGCATCGACGGCCTTTTTACAAGCTATAAAATGTGCCATCTTCGAGAATCTATCCACCACAACATATATAGAATTATTCCCTCATTGAGTTCTTGGCAAACCCAAAAGAAAATCCATGCTAACATCAACCCATGGTCTAGTAGGCACGGGAAATGGCATATACAATCCTGCATTAGTAGCTGTCCCTTTGGAAACTTGACATACATAACATCTCTGCACAAATCTTCCAACTTCTTTCCTCATGAAGGCCAAAAATATGATTGAGAAATCTACTGCAAGGTACGATCTCTTCCCACATGACCTTCTTCATGCAATTCCTTCACAATCTTCATTCGCAAACTGCACTCTGGTATACACAACCGATTTCCTTTGAATAGAAAACCATCTACCAACGCATACTCATCCGTCTTCCCTTTCTCGACTTCATCTACAATCTTAGCAAAGTAAGGATCCTCAACAAACAATTATGGAAATACATCAAACCCCGTCACTTCAACTCTCATCGTAGTCAACAAATGATTTCTTCTACTCAATGCGTCTGCCACACGATTTGTAACTCCCGACTTATGTTTTACAACAAATGTAAACCGTTGCAAGTATGCAATCCATGAAGCATGGCTGGCTGCATTCTTATCCTGTCCCTGCAAATATTTCAATGCTTCATGATCAGTATACAACACGAATTCTTTATAAAACAAGTAGTGTCTCCAATGCTTTATGGCTTGGACAATAGCATAGAACTCCAAGTCATAGGTACTGTATCGTGTCTTGGCTCTAGAAAGTTTCTCGCTAAAATAAGCAATTGGATGCCCCTTTTAACTTAACACTCCACCAATTCCAACTTTAGACGCATCAGTATTCAGCTCAAAGAGTAACTGAAAGTCCGAGTATCTAAGAATCGGTGTTGTGGTCAAAAGTGTCTTGAGCTGTTGAAAAGAAGAATCTGCTTCTTCAGTCCACACAAACTGCTTTCCTTTCATATAATCTGTCACTGGTGCCATCACGCTACTAAAATGTGGAATAAACCTTCGGTAGAATAATGCTAAACCATGGAAACTTCTTACTTCAGTTATAGTCTTGGGTTGTGGTCAATCCTTGATTGCTTCAACTTTACCTTGATCCACATGAATACCTTCCTTGGACAACACATGTCCCAAGAAAAAAATACCGCGTGTCATGAATATGCACTTCTTTGTGGCCGCGTAAAATTGCTCCTGACGAAGTATCATCAACATTTCCCATAAGTGTTGTAGATGTTCTTCTGTGCTTCCACTGTATATCAATATATCATCAAAGTATACCACCATGAACTTTCCAATAAACGGTCGAAAGATCTGATTCATCACTCGCATAAAAGTAATAGGTGTATTCGAAAGACCAAATGGCATGACCAGCCATTCATACAACCCCTTCCGTGTCCTGAAGGCTGTCTTCCATTCATCCCCTGGTCGAATTCGAATCTGATGATACCCACTCTTTAGATCAATCTTTCAAAAGATAACAGCTCCACTCAACTGATCTAACAAGTCGTCCAATCTTGGCATCGGAAATCTGTACCTCACTGTAATCTTGTTTAGTGCTCGACTATCTGTAGACATTCTCCAAGTTCCATCCTTCTTTGGCACCAACAAGGCTGGTACTGCACAAGGACTTAAACTTTCTTGTACGCGCCCTTGTTCAAGTAACTCCTCCACCTGCCTTCTCAACTCTTCGTGCTCTTTTGGACTCATTCTATAATGTGGTCTATGTGGTAACACAGCTCCTGGAACAAGATCAATCTGATGTTGTATGTCTCTCAACGGTGGTAATTCTTCAGGAAATACATCTTCAAATTCCTTCAACACTGGCTTAACTTCCTCAGGAATTTCAACCGTTTCACTACTTTCACGTCCAATCAACAGAAATACTTCCGGCCCATCCTCTACTTCTTTGACAAACTCCTTCAAAGATAACAGAGTTTTTAGTTCCTCGATTTCCTCCAACTTGCTTTCACTTTGTTGTCGCTTTTTAGGAACTAAAGTGATTCTAGTGCCATTGAACATGAAACTATAGCAGTTAGTCCTACCATCGTGTTGCACGGCTCTATCAAATTGCCACGGTCTTCCCAACAACAAATGACATACATCCATATCTACCACATCACAATTTTCATCCTTATACTTCTTTCCGATGGAAAAAGTTATACAAGCTCTTCGACTAACCTTTACTTCCCCACCTTTCCTCAACCAAGCCAATCTGTAGGGTTTGGGATGCTTCTCTGTCTTTAACGCTAACTTCTTTACAACTTCTGTAGAGATGATGTTATCACAACTCCCTGCATCGATAACAAACTTGCAAACCTTTCCCAAAATAGTGCACGTCGACTGAAAAATATTACTCCTCAACCAGTTAGTCTCCTCTTCCTGCTTTGGTGTCAAGAAAGATCTCCTCATCATTAAAGAATATCCCTCGTCTCCCGTCAGTAATTCTTCTTCTTCCTCAACTTGTGGTGAATTGGAACATTCTATTTCTGCATCCTCATCCTCAAGCTCAGCAACCATCGCTTGCTTCTTAGGCCTCGGGCATTTATTGCTCTTACGACCAAACTCTTGATAGTTATAACACTTGAAATTGTTGTTGATCTTGGTCTTAGCAACCTCATTGACAACCGGTTTACTAACAGCCTTGGAAACATTAGTATTCCTACTAGCCTGTTTCACTTGATTGATCGAACTTGTAAATGCACCACCTCCTCTTCTACCTTGCTTCTCCCAAGCTAGAGCTTTCTGGTGTGCTTCAGGAACGGATCTTGGATCAAACATATTTATCATATCCTGAATTTGCATTCTCAATCCTCCAACAAATCTAGATGTCAACTGTTCCTCCGTTTCCATGATATCGTTTCTAGCAATCAGTTGATAAAACTCATCTGCATAATCATTTACCAACTTTGTCCCTTGTCTCAAATTCTGTAAGCGCTGATACATAAGAGACTGATAATTGTAAGGAAAGAAGGTAGCCTTCATCAACTTCTTCATCTTTTCCCATGAAACAATCTTCGACTTTCCCATTCTTTCCCGTGTAAGTTTAGTTTGTTGCCACCATGCCATAGCTCTTCCCCTTAATCGTGTAGCAACCAACTTAACTCTACGATGCTCGGGTACTTCCTTGAAGCTAAAAATTTCTTCAACATTTGATAACCAGTCTAGAAACTCTTCCGCTATCATTCCCCCTTTGAACTCTAGAATTTCTGTTTTCATACCTGATTCCCATTTATGATCATTCTCTGAATCAAGATATCAATTTCGCACTTGACCTCGATCTCGACCATTAATACTTCCTCTATCACCATAATCCTCAAAATCATATGTATGTCGATATCGATCTTGTCCATCTACATCTCTATGACTATGCATGTCACTTCTATCATGTCTTTCGGCATCACCATACGGATCATCTTCACATCCACAATGGGTTCTTCTCTCTTCACCTCGACACTCATGATGTTCTTGCCTCATAGAAACTGATGATTCTCTCCGATCTCGATAAGCTTGGGGTGACATTCTCCTTTCTCTCGAAACTGAAGGTGAAACACTGTTTCCACTATGGTGCGAAACTGTGAAGTTCTCCTTTGATTTTGATTTATGTCTCTCATCAACTTCTCTAACTTTCCAATACCTTCATCAAACTTTTCATTGATACGCTGCTCCATCTGCTTAGCTTCTTGTCTTCTATATACATCTTCAACATATTGAAATTGATTAGCACGTCTCGGAAGCATGATCTTCAAACAATCTCTTTCCGATCTAACTTTGATATAGTTCGACTTAACTCGGCTTGCACTAGGACTTAGCTCGGCTCGGCCTGACTTGGTTTCGACCTAGCTTAGCTCGGCTTAGACTTAACTCTTGTTCGGCCTTGATCTCAATTAGCTTCAACTTAGCTCTTCAAGCTATGATACCAAATTGACGCAGCGGATTAACAAACTTTGACGTGCTAGTGATGTTTGATACAAATTGATGCAATTTCTTCCTCACGAAATGATTAGTGTCAAGTAAAACAAGATAAATGCCCAAATCCGTTGATCTCTCGAGATACCGGATTCTAGCTATCTTCAACACGTTGATCGCGCATGATTCCGCGTTAGAAGATCTATGATTTTTGACGTTGATCTTGCGCACGAGATTCCGTGAATCGGCTTCAAGTTCGTTGATTCGAGCGCACTCGAATAACCGAAGATGGAAGAAGAACGAGATCACACTCAACTTCAACCAAAGTAGCACAAAGCACACAAACAAATTTTATTCAAAGTCAATCTACATTACAATGACAACACACCCGTATTTATAGAAATTTTATAACACATATACATGACTCATCATACATGCGACACATGAGCTAACACTACACGACTACGAACGACCTAAGACTCAACGACCTATCAACAGTACAGGTTACAAGAATTCACGACCTAACAACACGACCTAACAATAAGCGACTTATAAACCATGCGACTTAACGACGGTGACATAAGGAACTTCTCGCGACCTAGGACTTTGCGACTTAAGAAAATGGCTTCTAGAAATCTGGAGCGACTTAAGAAGCTCCGACCTACTAAAGGTGACATAAGAAAACCCCACGACTTAAAGAGTTCTGTAGCTCGGGACCTGCTCTGCTTGCGACCTAAGGAAGATCTGCTCGTTCGCAACTTAAGTTGGAGCGATCTATGGTTTGGAGCGATCTAGGGCTTCGTTTGCATCTTAAGGATGGTCGTTCACGACCTAGGAAATGCTCGTGACTTAAACTGGTGGAGCGACCTACTGGAGAGCTCGCGACTTAAGGAATATTGCTGCATAATCTCCACGACTTAAGGAAGGTCGTTCGCGACCTAGGGTTTGCTCACGATATAAGTGGACGACATCTGAAAGTAGGTGCGATTCAAGGCTTAGGTCGCTAGGTCGTAGCTCGCTGGTGAGCGACCTAAGGCTCAAGGCATGGCGCGCTGCATCAGAATATCTTGAAAAAAATAAGTATACATACTTTTTTTTTAAAAAGGATTCACTTATTAATAAAATTAGTTTTAAAATCATTTTCTTAAGGATATGTAAATAGTTATGAAAGTAAATATATATAGATTAAATATTTTTGAATAATGAAAAGGTTTGTATGCAAAAAATGCATAACATATAAACATATATTTGTAAAGTTAAATTGAAATCTTATATATCTATAAACATAAGTACTAAAACAAAAAGGGGTTTAAAATACAAATAGCAAATTATAAAATGACAAGGGTTTAAAACATAGTTTATTAAACAAGGGCTTAAACATAAATTTAAAAATGTTAACCAGTGTAAGATTTTAAAGCATAAGACTTACTAGTGTAATACATGAAGACTAGGAATTGAACAAGTGTGGAGGAATTGGCATGCAAATGAACAAGTGGCATCTTATTCTTTTAAATTGAATTTATACAAAACATAAATATGTAAAAAAAAGGAACTTAACTATTCTCAGATTTCAAATCTGGAAACAAAAGAGAGAGTTGATTGAAAACTGAAAACAAGAAATCAAAACTAGAAAAAGAATGCAACTCAGATTCAAAGGAAATTCAATGCAAGTAAACAAAGCAAATTCTTTACAAGTTCAACTGGGAAATCGAGCTTCAGGTTTGAATCAGTAGAATAGTTCAAACAAATGGATTCAGCAATCAAACCCAGTAGCAATTCAAAGCACACCAGGAAAAAAAATCATCTCAAAATCATTCTCTGTTCTTCTCTGTCAAACAACTCAGATCATCTCCAGATTCAAACTGCAACCAACAATTAAGCTTCAGATTAAAATCCAGATCATCTCAAATTTTCAGGTCAAAGACTTAAAACTGTCTGCTGTTCTTCAGTGTCAGGTGAGCAAACTATCCAAAATACAGTTAAATCTGTGTTATACTTTGATATATGTGTTAATTCTGGGGTGAAAATTGTTTGCATGGATGATAATTATCTGGAATATAGTATGAATTATTATGTAATTCATGTATATGCCCTTGTCCATGATATTATATATATCTCTGATATATATACAGGTTCAAGAACATAAGAAAGAAAAAATAATCAATAACCTTTCCTCTAATTCATTTTAGGCTTTAAAATACAAATGAGATAAGTTTGTATAATCTAGATTTAAACTCTAAAAATACATTCAAGTTGAATTTTGAAGAATATATGGTCTGGGCAGAAGATAAGCAGTGGAAACTAGAAATATGTTAAAACCAAATCATCACAATACTATGATTTGGTTATATGATTTGAATCCCCATTTGAAATAATGATTTTTAAAACTTAAATCACAATTTTTAATTCGAAATCAAGGGAGACATTTGTAGTTGAATGAAAATGGTATTGTCGTTGATTGCCGATGATCGGCAAGCTTTCGAAGGTTGAGATTTGGCATGGAGGGGCTAGAATGATCACTGATCATGGGAAAAGCGCAAGAAATTTTTTGAATTCAGTGTGGTTGGAGTTATGAATTGGTTTAGGGTTTAAGCGCTACATTTGGGCGTCGACATTCGCGAGGCAATTGGGAAGGCCAGGGGGAATCAGAGGTCATCGCGATTGGGGGATTCACTGCGTGGATGGGTGGACATGTTCTGGTTGGAGGGGCATGGTTCCTGATCATCGTGAGCACCGCGGCGATCGCATTTTGTCGAGATGGGTTTGGTTTCGGGTTGAACTCGAAGCTTGATTTTCGATTTAGAGATATCTGGGTATGTTAGGTTGTTTGAATTGATACTGGATATCATCGTGGGTGTTCGGGTGGCGTCGTTGTCAATCGGTGATGGTCAACATGCTTGTGCATGTACACGTTCACGTAGAAGTCTGGTCATTGATTGGTTGCTGTTGGTTTGAGAAGATGGAGTAGAAATCGAAGATGGTCGCGGGGGAATTTCGTTTTGGCTCGGGTTGGGATTCGAGTGCATACGCGAGTGATTTTATACAGTTTTGAATTTTAAAACAAATCAAAGTCAAAAGAAAAGAGAAGAAGAAGAAAGGGTTGTGTTAACGCTTAAAATCGAACGCTAACACCCCGGTGTGTGAAGTGTGAATGTGAAAGCACCACCCGATGGTTCGGGAACAAAATATCAGCTAAAATAACAGAAAACACAGCAAGAAACAACGATTTTATAGTGGTTCGGCTTAAGGAGTAGCCTACGTCCACTTTAAGTTTCTTTATTGCTGATCTTGTTACAAAACGATACAGTGCTCTTCAAGTACAAATCTCTTTAGTTACAAAACACTTCGAGCAAGTAGCCTAAGCTTCGATGTAGATGAAAGTCTTCGAATCCATGTCGGATGTGTGAAAGTCTTTCAAAGTAGCTTGTAGTGTTCTTCGAAGCTTCAAGTGTAAAGTTGATTTAGCAACTGGTAGAGTATCGGCGCTTGAAGAGATTGTCCCTCAAAAGTCCTTTTTCATGCTTGAGGTAGGTTGGTATTTATAGGGAAATTTCCCCCTTGGGTCGTAAGTCGTGATCGACCTATGGTAGGTCGTGGCCGACTTTTCTGGCTTAGCCCCCATGGTCTTACAAAGGTTCACTCGTATAAGTTCTAAGTCGCCCACGAGTCAACATCACAGCATTAGACTTTTACTTAGTAGCTTTAGGTCGTGGACGACTCAAGCTAGGTCGTGAGTCGTGGCTTAACTGGTAAGCTTGTTTATTTCAGATAATAACCCAAGTCCTGAATCGTGTATGGGTTAAAAGGCCACCGTGTTAAGTAAGGAGCAGCGCTTCATTCGCTAAGTCGCTCATGACACATGCTAGGTCGTAAGTCGCGGATAGCTTTAAGTCGTTAACTCATTTCCTTCTTAAGTCGTGCCATCTCTTGAATCGTTAAGTCATCCTGTCCTTGAGCCGTGGACTTCCTTAAGTCATAGAAACCTTAAGTCGTGGATTCCTTAGGTCGTGAAGCATCCCTTCTCTTTTAAACCGTTAAGTCGTAGACTTCTCTATGTCGTAAGTCACCAAGTCCTTCAACTCGTTAAACCGATAGGTCGTCCATACCTTGAGTCATAGGTCGTGAAGTACTCTGAGTCGGCAACTTCCTTAAGGTATTGAGTCAGTCTATTCTCTTAAGCCGCTAAGTCATAGCTTCCTTAAGTCGGTAGGTCATGCCACCAACTAAGTCGCTAAGCCGTTATACTTTTAAGGTTGTTAAGCCCTTAAACCGTTAAGTCGTTTGACCCCTTAAACTGTTAAGTCATTAGTCCCTTAAGTCATCCATCCTCTTGACTCGTTGAGTCGTGCATCTTTCAACTCGTTAGGTTGATAACTCACTGAGTCGTTTGTCCATTGAGTTGTCGCCCTCCTTGAGTCGTTTGCTTATTGAGTCATTGACCATAGGAGTTAACATTTGCCCCTCGAAGTACATGCCTAAGTCATAGGTCGTGTGCTTCGACTTAGCTTAACTCGCGTGTGTCGGTTCAAGTTCCACCGCTCCGGGATATAAAGGGCCTGGTCGTTTCTCTGTCTCCTTTTTTCTCATTACCTAATCTTTAAGCCGCATCTGCCATTAACACTCCTCCAAGCTTTTCAAAGGCGATTTCAACTCGATTCATCTCCGATCATCTCCAGCATCACACAGCGTAAGCGATTTTTCCTTTTATCCAATCGCCAATCACTGTCGATCTTCGTTTCCGACTTACCCCCTTGAGCCTTGCGAATATTGTTATATTGGATATTGATGGACTTAGGGCGGTTTGATCTGACTTGTGATGGTTCATGACTTGGGGCGATCTAGCGGTGCGATAGAACTAAGGTTGATGATTGTGAGGTTACTGGGTTAACGGGTTAGGAGTAAGTAGGTTAGCGGGTTAGGAGTGAAATATTGCTTTGGATAAGACTTGGCAATTTTACTAGATCCAGCAATCTTGGCGACTTAACTGTGACCTGACTTAACATACTCTACGACTTAAGCTTTGAGTCGTGGCTGAGTTAGGCCTTGAGGATTTTTCGTTGCTTTGAATTGAAGTTTCTCCCATCTTCCACGACTTATGACTTTAGAGCACAGCTGACTTAAGGCATCAACAACTCGAGATTGAAACGGCCTGACTTAACTCGTCTCATGATCCTTAGGTCGTAAATGAGTTAGCCAGAGAACCAACAACTTAACTTAACCTGTAGGAAAAACTTCTTAAGCCGTCGACGAGTCAGCATTTGAATCGTTGGTGAGTTAACACTTAAGTTTTGCCTGAACTTTGAAATGTTGCTTGAACTTTGAACTGTTAAACTCTGTTGCATTTTTTCACAGATCATTTCGACTTGCAAGTTTACAATCTGTTCAATACAACATTTACAGAAAATTGGGACGAATATACTGCCACTGACAGCCCACATCAAATGGAAGATTAGTTAACAACGGATAATCACCTTAAATAGATTGTGTGAACGAAGTGCTTTTAAATCATCAAATTCAACTAAAGTATTAAAGCAACATTGAAACAGTCAACTGAAACTGCCCAGTTTGCACTAATACTATACGCGAACTTTAAATTAACAAGTCCTGAAATTTGGTAATCGATCAATTGTCGACTAGTTTAATTCCAGTTATATTTACTTGTTATTTTTATTAGTTCTGCACAATACTTCACACCTTTAGGAAACGTGCACATTCAAATTTGAATATCCAGATGCTTGTGTAGAATGACTTCTCAACAAGAAGAGATAACAGTCCAGACTGGAGAAGCCACTTTTATTTCGGCTCCCCTAATTAATCCTCCAGAGAGAGCCTCTACCTCTTTATCATACAAAGTTTTCCGTCAGTTATGCACTCATTTTGGCATTGCTGAAGCAGATGCCATTCTTCTTGAGAAAACTGACACTGTTGATGTGGCGCCTCCTGGCTTCGTAGCGGTTAACCGGCAAATGTGCCTGAGCGGGGCCATTCCCCCTTTCAACAACTTTCTCCAGAGTCTTCTTCGTCGACTAGCCATCTCCCCATTCCAGCTGCACCCTAATGGCTATGCCATTCTGATGGGGCTGTGTGTGCTATTTAGGAGAACCTTCGGTCGACTTCCAAGCTTCGACGAGATTTGCTTCCTATGCTCCTTTACCAGGACTAAGGATCACCCTTCTATCACTGTCGTGAGAAGCGTCCGAAATCGCAAATTGATTGTTGGCCTTCCCGACACTGCTCATGGGTTCTTAACTCAGTTATTTTTTGTCCGTTGCCCCCCAGGGTTTTATGCTGTATGGAGGGAAGGAAGTAAGATCATCTACCTTTACTTCTTCTAATCTCTGAGTTTTGCAAAGTCCAAATTGCCAAGTGTTAACTTCGTTTCTTTTTCATTTTAGCGCTCCACCCTCCTTCTAGAGATCCCAGCCATAAGCCAACTCTAGAGCGGCTCGTGGCTGTACCGGTTGAAGAGCGGGACATGAAATTTTTGTTGAACGACGAATTCCTTCACCAGTTCGGACTTCTTCACCCTTCTCGCTCCATTCAGCCTCATGAAGTCCCTGACTCTCCAGCGGAGGCACCAGATGTCTCAACCCCTGCTGAAAAGCTTATACCGAAGGAGCCCTCTACTGAAACTTCACTGGTGAAGTGCCCCACGCTTACCGATGTTGCGGGTCCATCCAGCAAATCAGCACTTGCCCCAGTTATTGAAGAGGAAGAAACTCTTCGTTGCTCTGAAGATGCGGCTGGTCTGGAAGCCGAAAAAGAAACTCCCGTCGAACTTGGCGGTGACGATACTTTTGAGGGGCTAAGCGACCTGATCATAACTTCACAGGAACTTTTTAAAGATGATGTTCCTAAAGCTGCTTCTCCTGTTGTGGAGGTGACATCCACTTTTCAGCAAATTTTGACGCCTGCCACTCAAATCACTACCACCCCTGTGCCGAAGAGTGGTTTGTAGCCTGACGCATGTAGTTTGTACACCATACACACATAGGATTTTCAGCACTTATTCGTACTTAACTTCTTTCCTCTGAAGACTTTTAAGACTTGTCTTTTTTATTTCAGATTCTCCGATGGGACGCAGCGGCTCTTATTACGACGACTTTCAGCACTATGGGAGGCGTAGTCAATATGACTATAGGCGCTACCTTCCCGTTTACAGAGAAACTGACGAAGAGAGAGCCGCTCGAAAGGCTCAGGAGAGGAGGGCTCAAGAAGAGCGTTATGAGAGGGGAGAAAGAGAGGAGCACCACGATTCTTCCTAGAGAGGTGACGACTCTCACAAAAGAAAGTCGCATGACGACCAGGGAAAAAGTCATACAGTTGAGGACCCAAGCAAGCGTACCAGGCACGGTGAAAAGCGTGCATCTACAACTCCTGAAAAGGCCGCTACCCCGTCTCACTTAACATCCCTTCCGACTCTCCTGCTCTCGAGAAGACAGACATTCAAACAATAGTCAACAGGCCTAAATTCCAAATTGGACCAGGCCCGGCTACTTTGCAACGCCGGTTCCCGTACTGGTGCCTAAAGGGAGTGCGGTTCGATCTTGACTTGGTCCCTATTGACAAACAAGCAATGCTGCAAAATCTTGATGCTGTTAGACTTGTTATCGAGCGGATGTCAGGGTGGCAAAAGCTTGTTGATGAGCTTCAAAGGGTCAACCGCTTGAATATAGAGGCCATGCTGACCATGGAAAATGATAAGGCCGAGTGGCAAAAAACTTTAAGCCAGCATGATACTGAGATGAGGAACATTGTTGATTACAACGAGAAGCTTGAAGCAGAAGTTGAGAAACTTAAACAAGAGCTTGCTACTTCTTCTACCTCATATACTCAAAAAGAAGAAGTACTTCAAAAGCAAGTTCGCGATGCTCACGCTGCTCAGCGACATGCCAAGGCACAACTTGAGGCTGAGTAGAAAACAACGGGAAGGTATCGTGCTGAAGTTGCAGAGTTACGGAGAAGGTCAACTCCCAGGATTTGGAGATTATGAGGCTAAAGGCCCAATTATCAAAGACCGAGAAGGAACGTGACGAAGCTGTCGCTGGAAAGCAGGCTGCCGAACAGTCGCATGAGGCGACTAAAGCCAACATCAACTCCACTTTATTTGACTTCTACGTGCATAGTGTTATGGGGCGTGGGAGCCTTTCATTCTTAGGACCGAAGTATGAGATTACCCTGGCCGAGGTTTGGGAGTCAATTCTTGACATGCTTGGAGGTACAGGCGCCGGCTATGCTGAAGCATCTCTTGCAGAACACTTTCTACATGATGACGCTGTAGCTGCTCTAGCCCGGGGAAAAGAGCAGCTTGCCAAAGCACGAGCTGAGGCAGGGGAGCAGCACTTTGTGAAAGAAGCAGCACTAACTGCACCCGTCCCTCCTTCGGTTTCGGTCGATGTTGACATCAGAGGCTCTGGTTCTCATTCTCCATCCCCTGTTAAAGTTACAACTGTGATCACAAGCACGCAGGGTGGAGATGAAGGCGAAGAGAGCACCGAAGCACAGGCTTATGAGGTTGATATTAGGAAGCCGACTTCTCCAGGTAACTCTACTATTAATCTTTCCCAAGTGGACTGTTTGTTTGCTCCTCATGAGTTTGACGTATTTTTTGATTATTTCTTAAATCTTAATGAGCCGCTATCTCCTTTCTTCACGGGAGATACTAATATTTTTGGCTTTTCTTCTTCTGTAGCAAAAACGCTAAGTGCCACACAGACTTCTCCTCCTCCAGCTGTCCCTCCTCCGTTCCCTCAAATCACTCCTATATCCTAACCGGGATCACATGAAGAATTAATAGGAGCCCTTCAAGGCTTGGATGATCCAATTGCTTCGCAGGAGCAGAAGGACGAAGGACTTGAAGGAGGCGACAAATCCCCGGAGCGTACTATTTCTGATGACGTAAAACTGGCTGCTCTTGTTACCCCGGGAAGTGAGTCTTCTTCAAGGAGGAGGAGGAAGCGTACCACTTCCAAGAAGAAAAGGAAAAGCATTCTTGTTTCTGAAGAGGAAGCGAAGGCTGATCCGGCAGTAACCCTCTCTCCTTCATCCCCGACTCTCCCAAGCCATCCTGAAAAGCTGCCTATTAGGTCAGGTGAAGGCTCTAAAGGTGGTGGCAAGAAGAAGTAACGGGCCCTGCTTCCCTTTATTTTTACTTTTTGCTTTTTGCATGTACTGACCGGAGATTGTGCGGGTACGGGCCTCCTCTTTTCTTTTTATTTTTATTTTGAAACCTGTACCTGTACAAAATTTTGACGGTATTGAATAAAATGATTCTTTTTGTTTGTACAAACTTCTATCTGTATTTGAGAATGCATTTACTATTCGTTTTTGTACAAGTTTCTTTATATGATATCGCAGTGAGCTTGTGGTATGTTGTTCGAGCGTAATTCTTACCAATGTAGCTATACCATGTTGCCCCTATACCATAAGCTCGTTGCAATATTTTCAATTTTGAGGGGACTTGTACTCTTATTTTCTGGAGAATAATTATTCCATACTTGGAGGAATATTATTCTGCTGAAGATAGAGTACAGCTCGTTTCATATGAGTTTTCATGCTCCACCCTTTGGAGATATCACTTTTTCTTTTGCATGTATACATTTTTACAAAGTGAATTCTCTTATGTGGTAGAGCGGTCCTCTGAAAGGCACTTTAACCTTTTTGAGGAAGAGTATTTCAAGAATAGGTGAACCAATCTTCTTTTGAAAGCTAAAGTGTGCCTTTAAAGAGGGCTTCCCTTTTTTTTATGTTGCGCCTCGGTGGAGAGTTTTTTATCTTTGTTTTGCATTTCTGATGAAATGCTTCTTTGAAAAGTTGTACCTCTGAGGAGGGCTTTTTCACGTTTCAACACTTGGAAGTTTTATTTCAATCTCGGTGAAACGTGTGCCTCCGAAGAGTTGTGCCTCCGAGGAGGGCTTTCCACGTTTCAACACTTGGAAGTTTTATTTCAATCTCGGTGAAACGTGTACCTCCGAAGGGGTCTTTCTGTTTAATTATGCCTCTGGGAAGAGGTCTTCCTGTTTGATTGTGCCTCTAGGAAGAGGTCTTTTTGTTTGATTGTGCCTCTGGGAAGAGGTCTTTTTGGTTTCTGCCTCTTGGGAGAGACTTTAATTTTTTCCCTGTTCGCTAGGAAGCGGGCCTCCGAAGAGGGCTTTTCACATTTCGACCCGTGTGAAGTTTTATTTCAGATCACGGTGAAATATGTGCCTCTGAGTAGGGCTTTTGCCTGGAAGTTTGGAGTTTCTTTCTCTTAGTTGGACGGATTCACGGGAGTGTATCACCGATCAGTCCGCAACTTTATGTCGAGAAAGAACTCTCTTTTTCTGGTGAGGCCCGCTCGAGGTCTTTTAGCATTTCAACTGTGGTGAAATGGGCCTCCGAAGAGGGCTTTTTCACGTTTCAACACTTGGAAGTTTTATTTCAATCTCGGTGAAATGTGTGCCTCTAAGTGGGGCTTTTGCCTGGAAGTTTGGAGTTTCTTTCTCTTAGCTGAATGGATTCACGGGAGTGTATCACCGACCAATCCACAACTTTATGTCAAGAAAGAACTCTCTTTTTCTGGCGAGGCCCGTTCGAGTTCTTTATCCTCTGAAGAGTTGTGCCTCTGAAGAGGGCTTGTGCCTCCGAAGAGGTCTTTTGTTGTTTGATGCTTGCTCGCCTATGTCTCTTTGCCATCTATTCATGCCGGCGGTCCCCGTTATCTTTTCCAAGTATCATACCTTTTAAGTCGCCAATAACTTTCCTTATCCAAAGAAATATACTTTGTAGTTAAACGAGTTGGTGGTGGTAGACACAGACTATTTAACTGGATGCTCGTGTGTACAAGCATTTGCAGTTAGTTAGAAATGGTCCACTTCCATCCACATCGCTAACTTTTGTTCGAAGCACTTCTTTCGTAGGATTTGAGTATGGAAATTTTGAATGGTTTAGCGTTTGCTTGTTGGGTGATGTCGGAGATCGCTTGCTCTTGCGATGGGTAAGCTTTGTTTTTATGGCCTGCATTATTAAATCGACATTTTAGTAACACAATTAACGTATTTTATATGTCGAAATAAAACAAAGCAGTTTATAGTAGTAGAGAACACAAGATTTATAGTGGTTCGGCCAAAAGCTGGGCCTACATCCACTTTATAGCTTTCCATTATTCACTTGCTTTACAATTTGCTTTCAATACAAGAATCATATATTCGTAATTCTTTTACAACATTTCAGCAAAGTTTTTAAGTAAAATATGGACGCAAATGATTGCTGTTCCAAGCTCTTGGGATTGGTTCTCCTTCGACAGTTGTGAGTTTGAATGTGCCATCAAGAAGTTTCGTGCCTATGACATATGGCCCCTCCCAGTTTGGCCCAAACACACCTGTGGCTGTCATAATTCTCTTCAGGACTAGGTCCCCAACTTCAAAGCTGAGCTGACGAACTTTGGAATTGAAGTGCCTGGCTATCCTTTGTTGATGAGCTGCAATTCTAAGCTTAGCCTCTTCTCTTCTCTCATCAAGGAGGTCAAGCGCTTCCAGTTGCAGTTTTTCATTCTCATCTTGATCAAAGTGGATCCTTCTGTGTGAGGGGACTTCAGTTTCCACTGGAATCATCGCTTCTGATCCGTATGCCAATGAAAATGGAGTATGCCCAGTCGTAGTTTTGTGGGTAGTTCTGTATGCCCATAGTGCAAGTGGTAACTTACTGACTCAACCACCTTTTTCTTTTTCCAGCTGCTTTTTGATGGTTGATTTGATGATTTTGTTTACTGCTTCCACTTGCCCGTTTGCCTGCGGATGAGCCACTGCTGAGAAGCTTTTTCGGATCTTGAATCGTTTGTAGAAATCCTGGAATTCCCCACTTTCGAACTGCGTACCATTGTATGTGATTATCTTCTGAGGCACACCATACCTGCAAATGATATTTTTAGTCACAAAACTTATCATTTTCTTAGAGGTAACGGTAGCCAATGGTTCAGCTTCAGCCCATTTAGTGAAATAATCAACAGCAACGATATCATATTTAATCCCCGATTTGGCAGTCGGCAAAGGCCCAGTGAGATCTATTCCCCAGATGGCAAACGGCCATGGACTGACCATTTGTGTTAGCTCAGTGGAAGGTGCTCTAGGAATTTTGGCAAATCTCTGGCATTTATCAAACTTTCGAGAATAGTCAGCAGCATCTTGATTAATTTCTGGCCAAAAGTATCCATAACGGAGGATTTTCTTTGCTAAAGTTTGACCAGCTGTATGATCCCCACATTCCCCTCCGTGTACTTCAGTCAGAATTGTCTTAGCTTCTTCCTTTTGTCACGCATCGGAGTAATGGCATTGAAAATCCTCGTGTGTACAAATGACCATCTTGAACTATATATCTGGAGGCTTTCCTTATCAGCTTCTGTCGTTCTTTTGAACTTTCTGGCAAAGAACCATTGAGAAAATATTCAAATATCGGAGTCATCCATGATTCTTGCTCTTGGGATACATTCATAACCCAATCAACATCGATTTCATCTGTGCTCGGAGCTGACAAGACTTCGACGGGAATTAATCCCAATAGTTGAGCTTCACCAGTACTTGAATACTTTGCGAGAGAATCCGCCTTCATATTCTCTTCTCGGGGTATATGGTTTATTGAATAAAGGTCAAAATCTTGAAGAAGCTCCCTGGCTTTTGATAAATAGGCGGGTAGATTCCCTCCTTTAGCTTGAAATTCCTTCTTGACTTGGCAGACAATAAGTTGAGAATCACTGAAGATCTGTAATGCCTTGATGTTTAGTTCTTTAGGGATCCTTAAACCAGCGATGAGGGCTTCATATTCTGCTTCATTATTTGTCGAAGGAAATTCTAGTCTCAGTGCATAACATAGCGATCGCCCTTCTGGGGTTTCAAGAACAACCCCTTCTCCGAAATAGTAGTTATTCCTTGCACCATCGACATGCAATTTCCATTGGATTGGGATGTTATCAATGGCTTCTTCCTCACTATCACCTTTATCCGTACATTCTGCGATGAAATCTGCTAAAGCTTGTCCATTGATTGCTTTCTGGGGATGATAAGTGATGTCATATTGGCTGAGTTCAATATTCCATTTCAAAAGACGGCCCGAAGTCTCAGGACGGAATAGGACTTGCTTTAGAGGTTGATCAGTGAGGACTTTGATGGGATGAGCTTGGAAATACGGCCTCAATTTTCTTGATGCGATCAACAAACAATAGGCGAGCTTTTCTAACCTTGAATAGTTTATCTCTGCCACATGAATCTTTTGCTGATATAATAGACTGGGCGTTGAATCCTTTCGTTTTCTCGTACCAACACTGCACTGAGAGCATGAGATGAAATTGCCAAATATATGAAGAGATCTTCACCATTGTCAGGCTTCGAAAGTATCGGAGGCACTTCCATATGACGAACCAACTCATCAAATGCTTTCTGACATTCAGGAGTCCACTCAAAGTTTTTTCTTCCTTTCTTCAGAGCATCAAAGAATGGAATGCATTTGTCAGTAGCTTTTGAAATGAACCGACTCAAGGCAGCAACCTTTCCATTGAGACTTTGCAACTCCTTCTTCGTTCTAGGAGCTTTGACCTCTCTCAGGGCAGTGATCTGAGCGGGATTAGCTTCAATGGCCCTAGTGCTCACAATGAAACCCAAAAACTTTCCGGACTCCACTACAAATGAACATTTCAAGGGATTAAGCTTCATTCTGTATTTTCGGAGTACTGCGAACATCTCTGCCAAGTGATCCATGTGGTCCACGGCTTTCTTAGACTTCACTAGCATATCATCAACATAAACTTCCATTGTCTTGCCAATCTGCGGTTTAAACATGGCATTAACAAGCCTTTGGTAAGTTGCCCCTGCATTCTTGAGTCCGAAAGGCATGACCTTGTAGCAGTAGAGTCCAACGTCTGTGATGAAGCTTGTGTCCTCTTGATCTGGCTCATGCATCATAATCTGGTTATATCCGGAGTATGCATCCATAAAAGATAACAATTAATGCCCCGCTGTCCCATCCACCAACTGATCGATCCTGGGTAGCGGGAAACAGTCTTTGGGGCAGGCTTTATTCAAATCCGAAAAGTCAATGCATACTCTCCATTTCCCGTTAGCTTTTTTAACTAGCACTTGATTTGATACCCAATTTGGATAAGTAGATTCTCTGATGAAACCGTTCTCCATGAGCTGATCCACTTCTTCCTTCAACGCTGCCGTACTCTCAGGACCCTGAGTTCTTCTTTTCTGTTTCACGGGTGTAAACCTTGGACCAATGTTCAGAGTGTGTACTGCAATCTCTGGGGATATTCCACACATGTCAGCATGAGTCCAAGCGAATACATCCAAATTTGCCTTCAAAAATGAAATCAGAACATTCTGAACTGTTGTGTTGAGTTGCGAACCCACATTCAGCACTTTGTTTGGGTCCTTTGGGTCAACGGGTACCGGCACTGTCACCTCTACCAGTACTACCCTATTCTCCCCTGCACTGGCTTTCCTTGGATCCATCTCCCTTCGTGCGCCGCTACATTCACCAGTGCAGGGTCCACCCTGTAATTGCTACAAGGTTGGTTCTTTGATGTGGACTGGAGCCGCCGCACCTTTTCCCGTTTCTCTTTTCCTTGATTCATGCAACTCCGTAAGATAACATTCTCGCCCCGCATCTTGGTCTCCTTTAATCACACCAATTCCATTATCTGTGGGGAATTTTATAGTCAGACACCATGGGGCAAGAACAGCTTTGAATGCAGCAAGAGTTGGTCGGCCTAAAAAGCCATTGTAGGCAGAGAATTCTGCAACAATTATAAAGGTTTGCTTTCGAGCCACCTTCCTCAGCCCTTTTCCAAGTTCCACAAACAAATCTATGGTCCCAATCGGCTGTTTGGGTTCCCCAGCAAACCTAGCAATCTTAAGTGATGAAGCTTGAACATCAGCCATTGGAATTTTCATTTGATCAAAGGTCTTTTTGAAGAGAATGTTGCATGAAGCTCCACAATCAACTAGAACTCTTCTCACAGTAGCCGGCCCAATACCAGCGGATATGACCAAAGGATCTATGGTAGGAGCCTCGATACCTAAAGAATCTCTGGCACTGAATACAATATCATCTGTGGAAGTCTTTTGTTGCTTTAAAGGCGTATCATTTTCTAAAACAAAAACATTCTCTTCAGCCGGTACATGCCTCAAGGCCCGGGCATACCTTTCCATCTCACCCCAGCTTTTGCCTGCTGGGTGAGGCCCTCCAGTTATTATATTGATGACAGGTCTTTCTGATTCATGCTCTACGACCTTCTTACTTGAGCCAGGACGGTGAGTGGGAATTTGTTGTCCTTGAGTCGACGAGGCTGGGGCATTTCTATTCCTTTTCACATACAGTTGGAGCTTGTTCTCTTTCAAAAGTTGTTCAATTACCTCCTTCAATTGACGGCATTCGTTGGTGTCATGGCCGGGTTGGTTGTGGAACCGGCAGAACCTCCACTTTTTTCCATCTTATTTCCCACTCTCATTTTAGGCGGTGTTGGATAATTGACATCATCCTTGGTTGCAAAGAAGATGTTCTCAAGGGTATCGGTCAAGGGCGTGAAATTGAAAGGACGGCCTTTCTTAGCATCTCCCTGTTTCTTTCCACCATCATTTCCCCTTTTCTGAGTGTTGGGCTCTTTCTTGTTCGAAGCAGCACCACTAGTCCCAGCTTCTACTGATACCATCTTAGCCGGTGTTTGGAGGCTCTCCAAACACATGAATTCATCTACTTTCTTGTAGAATTTGTCAAGTGAGTTTGGTTCTTTCATTTTCAACCATTTCCCAAATTCACTCGATTTGTCAACCGCCCTCATCAAGTATGTTAGGACCATGCGTGGCTCAGCATTATCTACCTCAGCAAATGCTATGTTAAAACGATTCAAAAATGATCTGATGGATTCTCCTGGATTTTTCTCTAGACTTGACAGCGACATTATATCCTTTTCTTTTGAAGCATACAATCGAAATTGCTCCTTGAATTTCCTAGTCAAATCGGAGAACTGATCAATGGACCTGACCGGCAGCTTTGTAAACCACAATAGAGCCACACCTTCTAGATATACCGGGAAATATCGACATTTGATTTCATCTGACGCTCTGGCACCCGTCATATGCCAGTCGTACTTATACAGAAACTCGTTAGGATCACTCGTCCCTTTGTAAGCCGGAATAGCAGGGGGAACGAGTTTCCTTGGGAACTCTTCCTTTAAGATTTTTTCCGTAAATGGAGTTTTGCTTGGAGAAAAACCCAACTCTTTCTCATCTTCGTCTCTTCGCATATTTTCCTTCATGATTTGAAGAACCATACCCGAAAAATACTCTTCATCATTCAGAGGCTCTAGAGGATAAACATCAGCCACTCTCTCTGAATTCTGCGTTGACAACTGTTCACGGAGGGTCGACTGCGGCCCTGATCCTCCAGCTTGGGGAGGTGTCCTTTCCACAGGGTCTGCGGCTCTTTGAGAAATGTTCCCTTCAACATCCTGAACTCCCACAGTAGGGTTTCCATCATTATTAATCGGTTGACGGTTTGCCCCAAGTAGATCATTCAACTTACTTAAGATCAGGGCATTCTGGGCGTCCAACTGTGCATTCTGAGCATTCAATTGTTGATTCAACCCCAAAACTACGGCGTCCAATTCTTCTCGCGTAACACCAACAGTTGGAGCTGCTTGACTTGAAGGAGGAGAGGTAGCAGTATTCTCTTGAACATTGTCGGATCTTACAGAACTTCGTTTTCTCCCAGGAGCCATTATTTCCAATAAACTTCTGGTTTTAAAAGAAATCCTTTCAACAAACCTTTGCGGAGCAATGATGGAAGTATCCTGAGTTCAGTCCTCAGTGAAAGCACCAAAAATGTTAACGCTTAAAATCTAACGCTAACACCCCGGTGTGTGAAGTGTGAATGTGAAAGCACCACCCGATGGTTCGGGAACAGAATATCAGCTAAAATAACAGAAAACACAGCAAGAAACAACGATTTTATAGTGGTTTGGCATAAGGAGTAGCCTACATCCACTTTAAGTTTCTTTATTACTGATCTTGTTACAAAACGATACAGTGCTCTTCAAGTACAAATCTCTTTAGTTACAAAACACTTCGAGCAAGTAGCCTAAGCTTCGATGTAGATGAAAGTCTTCAAATCCATGTCGGATGTGTGAAAGTCTTTCAAAGTAGCTTGTAGTGTTCTTCGAAGCTTCAAGTGTAAAGTTGGTTTAGAAATTGGCAGAGTATCGGCGCTTGAAGAGATTGTCCCCCAAAAGTCCTTTTTCATGCTTGAGGTAGGTTGGTATTTATAGGGAAATTTCCCCCTTGGGTCGTAAGTCGTGATCGACTTATGGCAGGTCGTGGCCGACTTATCTGGCTTAGCCCCCATGGTCTCACAAAGGTTCACTCGTATAAGTTCTAAGTCGCCCACGAGTCAACATCACGGCATCGGACTTTTACTTAGTAGCTTTAGGTCGTGGACGACTCAAGCTAGGTCGTGAGTCGTGGACGACTCAAGCTAGGTCGTGAGTCGTGGCTTAACTAGTAAGCTTGTTTATTTCAGATAATAACCCAAGTCTTGAATCGTGTACGGGTTAAAAGGCCACCGTGTTAAGTAAAGAGCAGCGCTTCATTCGCTAAGTCGCTCACGACACATGCTAGGTCGTAAGTCGCGGATAGCTTTAAGTCGTTAACTCATTTCCTTCTTAAGTCGTGCCATCTCTTGAATCGTTAAGTCATCCTGTCCTTGAGACGTGGACTTCCTTAAGTCATAGAAACCTTAAGTCATGGATGCCTTAGGTCGTGAAGCATCCCTTCTCTTTTAAACCGTTAAGTCGTAGACTTCTCTATGTCGTATGTCACCAAGTCTTTCAACTCGTTAAACCGTTAGGTCGTCCATACCTTGAGTCGTAGGTCGTGAAGTACTCTGAGTCGGCAGCTTCCTTAAGGTATTGATTCGGTCTATTCTCTTAAGCCGCTAAGTCATAGCTTCCTTAAGTCGGTAGGTCGTGCCACCAGCTAAGTCGCTAAGCCGTTATACTTTTAAGGTTGTTAAGCCCTTAAACCGTTAAGTCGTTTGACCCCTTAAACTGTTAAGTCGTCAGTCCCTTAAGTCGTCCATCCTCTTGACTCGTTGAGTCGTGCATCTTTCAACTCGTTAGGTTGATAACTCACTGAGTCGTTTGTCCATTGAGTTGCCGCCCGCCTTGAGTCGTTTGCTTATTGAGTCGTTGACCATAGGAGTTAACAGGTTGTTGCTCGAGTAACTCTGCAATTGGCTTGGGGAAATATGTTGTGGGATCGGGTATTTCAGCAACTAACTCGGGTTTTATTAAATAGATAGCAGGTTTTTTAATTTTCAATAAATCACGTTTTAAAATTTAAAACAACCAAGTTTTTAAACTATCTTCTTAAAATAAATTATTTTTAAATGATTAATGATAATTTAAAAGGTTTGGACAAATATGAGTTTAATAATTTATTTTTAACCTGGATTAATTAAGTTAATTTCCAAGTTTATTTAAAATAGATTAAATGGGTTATTTAAGAAATGTTTATAAGTCTTAATTAACTTAAAGGTTTAAGTTAATCTATGGGCTAATAATGAATTTTATTTTAACGGTTAATTTTTTTAAAATTTATTTAAAAGTTAGTTAATTTAGGATAATTAATGAAAGATAACTAAGTAATTAATTTTTTTAATTAATGATTAAAGTGTATTAATCAAGTGATTAAAGCATAATTACTCAATGTAATCAAATTGTGGTTTGTTAACATAAGTGATTAAGCATAATCACATATTGTAATTTAACTAATTAAATGGTAAGTAATTAAGGGTTAATTAATTAAGGATAATTAATTAAAAGATAATTAAGTTATTAAAAGTTAATTACTTAATAATTAAAGGTTATTAATTAACGTACTTAGTAAGAGGATAATTAATTTAAAGTGATTAATTAAGGAAAAAATTAATTAAATGAAGGTGATTAATTAAGATAAACAATTAAGGTTGATTAATTACATTAATTAATATCAAATGATTAGTTATAAATTAATCAAGATTTGATAATTGATTCATAAGAAATTAATTAATTAGGAATTAAATTGAGTTAATAGGATTTGAATAATTAATTAATCCTACTTATAAATGATTTTTTTGAATGCTTCGATTGTTTGTATTGTATGAAATGCCTTAAATTGCTTGTTATCTCTGGACTGTAATATTCTGTTCTATGAATTAAGCAGTGTGAAATTTATTATTTATTTATTTTATCTATGATACATCTATCTGTGAATATGTGAATGAAGATAAGCGTTATAGGATTATACCGCTTATCATTATTTATACGATTGAATCTGTGATGATTGATGTTGTTGCACTATTGTGTGAAACCCCTCGACTATACCTTACACACACAAGTATGGATCGCACTTGGAAATCGGTTAAGTCACAGATATTTGAATTAAATATTTTAAAATGATTTTTGAGTTAAATTTAGAATTCAAATGATTTTTGGAAATGGAATGGAATTGATATGAAAAGATTTTGAAAAGGGATTTCAAAAATAAAAGTTATTTTGAATAACTTAATAAAATTTTGAAATTTAAATAATTTGATTTGAATTTCAATTCAACATTTGAAGTTGAATCCAATGATTTGGGAATTATGGTTTAAAAAGATCATACAAGTTATAAAGATGTTTATATGGCTTTTTAACCATTTAAAGAAAAATATTGTTTTGGGAATTTAACTTTAAACCTAAGTTTTATTCTTAAATGGCTTTAATTTATGTAAATGTAATTAGCTTTAACTTCGTGAAAGATTATTAAACCTTGTTTTGAAATTGAAGAGAATTTTAAATGGTATATCTTTCATATAAAAGATTTGAAACGTAAATGGTTTGAAAGTTATGAATTAAATCTTTAATTTAAAGATTGGATAAGTTAATCCAATTCGAAGTGAAATTGTTTTGAAAACCCGTGAATGGACCTTTGTGGAAAAATTGGTGAACTTTGTGAAATAAATCTTTTTGTTTAAAAGATTTAAAATGGTAATTTTTTTAAACCATTTGAAAAGAAAGATTTGGGTTTTTTTTTTAAAGTTGTGGCTTAACTGAAATCCCAATGTCCATATGTTTTAAATATTGCGCTCACTATTGGTTTAGCCGAGAGAGGACCTTGTGCCATATAACCCATTCCGTATAGTGATACGACGATAGCATTTAAAGACCAGTGGTGAAGACCTGGTCTCTTCGAGAATGATAAGATAACCTGTCGATTGACTCTGCACCGAGTTGCTACCGTATAGAGTTCTCCTAATGGGAAGTTCGATCGAAATTGTAGATGCCTGGATTGGAAGGGCTTCTTCGGAAGTGCCTTCGGTTCTGTTCGAACCCAGACCAGACTTAGTTATCTTAGTGAAACGTGATGGAGGGTTCTCGCTTTTTGTTTGGTGGCGAGCAGGAGACTCTTGCCCCTACACGTCCTCTTTAAGGGGTTGGTTAGCCATAAGGCGTGACAGTCGAAAGGCTGGCCATAAAAGCAAGTTTGGGATAACAGTGTCTGCCACGGTGGGGTTGGGATGGTTGAAAAGCCTACTAGTCGAGATTGGCCGCTGTTGATGGTTGAAAAGCCTAGACCGTGATATTTTGGTATCAGAGCTGAAGGTTGAAACTTTAGCTCAAGGGTATGACACATTAAGTAACTCATTAGAGATAGGGTGAAGTATACCCTAGAATGAGTATATCCCTAAGATATCCATTCGAACGCCTCAGTAAATTCTCTTACTATCCACTGATGGTAAGTATGAGTGCAAGAAGAGGACGAGCTAGGGGACAGGGGAGTACCAGTACAAATGGTCAATCCCCTGCGACAGTGGAAACAACTTTCTCTATCCATCTCATTTGATTCGATTTCGAATTCTTTGATTGCTTTGTAGCAGCTACAAGAAGAAGCTTCGGTGCGGTGATGGCCTACGAATCGTGTAGATAAGTCTCTATTTCGTATTCTCTTCGTGAAATTTCTATCAGCTTTTCATTTTTAACTTTAGCGAAATTGAAATTTGATTTGAAATAAACTGGTTAACTAAGATATAAAGTTAAATAAATTGTATCGATAAAACAATTTCGATTAAACCAAAATTTGAAATTCTATTGTAATTTCTTGTGTAGACTGAAGTTCGAAGAGGGACAAGTTGGTGTATACTTTGGGGTATTCCGACTTGAGTTTGGGATCCATACCCTGTGTTTGAGAATTATGGAAGATTAAATCCATTTATCTGTTGTTTGGGTCTAGATATATTCTACGAGTGGTTCGTTATTCGTTTGAACTAACCAGTGCCCGTGCATATTTCAGAGATATGGTGACCCGAGCATCTCATATAGTATTGAATGAGTTTGTTCTCGTATCTGTTAATGATATTCTAATTTGGTGAGCCAAATACAGAATAGATGATCGGCTTAATTTATGAGTCGATTCTCTATCTCTGCGTATCTATCCATTCTTTGTTGTCTCACTGGAATATTTCGGGGGTGATTTTTTTTTTAAGGGAGGAATCTGTAACATTCCCGAATTTTAACCAAGTTTAATTTGGCAATTAATTTAATTTTGGAGTTTAATTCTGAAATTATTTGTGAATCAATTAGAAAATTTCTAGAATAAATAAATATTTTAGATTTTTAAATTGAATTTTGGATTTGAAATATAAAAATAAAACTTAATTGAATTTTAAGCTGGAAGTTCTAGAAAAATAAAATATATTGTAAATAGAATTTTGGATATATTTGAATTCTCCAAGTTTAAATAAGATATATAGTTATACAAATGAATTATAATTGGAAATTTGATTTTGAAATTTAATTAATTTATTGACAATGAATATTATTGATTTGAAAATACTAAAATGAATATCTTGAAAACAAAAGAAGTATACATACTTTCTTTAAAAAAAGATTCAGTTATTGATAAAATTAGTTTTCAAATCATTTTCTTAAGGATATGTAAATAGTTATGAAAGTAAATGTATATAGATTAAATATTTTTGGATAATGAAAAGGTTTATATGCAAAAAATACATAACATATAAACATATATGTGTAAAGTTAAATTTAAATCTTATACATATAAACATAAGTACTAAAACAAAAAGGGGTTTAAAATACAAATAGAAAATTATAAAATGACAAGGGTTTAAAACATAGTTTATTAAATAAGGGCTTAAACATAAATTTAAAAATGTTAACAAGTGTAAGATTTTAAAGCATAAGACTTACAAGTGTAATACATGAAGACTAGGAATTGAAAAAGTGTAGAGGAATTGGTATGCAAATGAACAAGTGGCATCTTATTCTTTTAAATTGAATTCATACAAAACATGAATATGTAAAAAAAAAGAAACTAAACTATTCTCAAATTTCAAATCTGGAAACAAAAGAGAAAAAAAAAATTTGATTGAAAACTGAAAACAAGAAATCAAAACCGGAAAAAAATGCGACTCTGATTGAAAGGAAATTCAATGCAAGTAAACAAAGCAAATTCTTTACAAGTTCAACTAATCAAGCTTCAGGTTTTAATCAGTAGAATAGTTCAAACAAATGGATTCAGCAATCAAACCCAGTAGCAATTCAAAGCAAACCAGCAAAACAAATCATCTCGAAATCATTCCCTGTTCTTCTGTGTCAAATAACTCAGATCATCTCCAGATTCAAACTGCAACCAACAATCAAGCTTTAGATTAAAATCCAGATCATCTCAAATTTTCAGGTCAAAGACTTAAAACTGTCCTATGTCCTTTAGTCTCAGGGGAGCAAATTATCCCAAATATAGTTAAATCTATGTTATACTTTGATATATGTGTTAATTCTGGGGTGAAAATTATTTGCATGGATGATAATTATCTGGAATATAGTATGAATTATTTCGTAATTCATGTGTATGCCTATGTCCATTATATTATAAATATCTCTGATTTATATACAGGTTCAAGAACGTAAGAAAGAAAAAAAATCAATAACCTTTCCACTAATTCATTTTAGGCTTTAAAATACAAATAAGATAAGTTTGTATAATCTAGATTTAGACTCTAAAAATACATTCAAGTTGAATTTTGAAGAATATATGGTATGGGCAGAAGATAAGCAGTGGAAACTCCAAATACGTTAAAAACAAATCATCACAATTCTACGATTTGGTTATATGAATTGAATCCCCATTTGAAATAATGATTTTTAAGACTTAAATCACAATTTTTAATACAAAATTAAGGGAGACATTTGTAGTTGAATGAAAATGGTATTGTCGTTGATTGCCGATGATCGGCAAGCTTTTGAAGGTTGAGATTCGGCATGGAGGAGCTGGAATGATCACTGATCATGGGAAAATGCAAGAAAAATTTTAAATTCAATGTGGTCGGAGTTATGAATCGATTTAGGGTTTAAGTGCTACATTTGGTCATCGACATTCGCGAGGCAACCGGGAAAGCCAGGGGGAATCGAAGGTCATCGCGACTGGGGGATTTACCGCGTGGATGGGAGGAGATGTTCTGGTTGGAGGGGCATGGTTCCTGGCCATCGTGAGTGCCATGGCGATCGCATTTTGTCAAGATGGGTTTGGTTTCGGGTTGAACTCGAAGCTCGATTTTTGATTTAGAGATATTTGGGTATGTTAGGTTGTTTGAATTGATACTGGAGAGCATCGTGGGTGTTCGAGTGGTGTAGTTGTCGATGGTCAACGTGCTTGTGCACCTATACATGCACATTAAAGTCCGGTCATTGATTGGTCGCTGTTGGTTTGAGAAGATGGAGTAGAAATCGGAGAAGGTCGCGGGGGAATTTCGTTTTGGCTCGGATTGGGATTCAAGTGCATACGCGAGTGATTTTAGATAATTTTGAATTTTAAAACAAATCAAAGTTAAAAGAAAAGAGAAGAAGAAGAAAGGGTTGTTGCTCGGGTAAGTCTGCAATTGGCTCGGGGAAATATGTTGTGGGATCGGGTATTTCAGCAACTAACTCGGGTTTTATTAAATAGATAGCAGGTTTTTAATTTTTCAACAAATCAAGTTTTAAAATTTTAAAAGAACCAAGTTTTTAAACTACCTTGTTAAAATAAATTATTTTTAAATGATTAATGATAATTTAAAAGGTTTGGATAAATATGGGTTTAATAATTTATTTTTAACCTGGATTAATTAAGTTAATTACCAAGTTTATTTAAAATAGATTAAATGGGTTCATTAAGAAATGTTTGTAAGTCTTAATTAACTTAAAGGTTTAAGTTAATCTATGGGCTGATAGTAAATTTTATTTTAAAGGTTAAACTTTAAAGGTTAATTGTTTTTAAAATTTATTTAAAAGTTAATTAATTTAGGACAACTAATTAAAGATAATTAAGTAATTAAGTTTTTAATTAATGATTAAAGCGGATAATCAAGTGATTAAAGCATAATTACTCAATGTAATCAAATTGCAGTTTGTTAACATAAGTGATTAAGCATAATCACATATTGTAATTTAACTAATTAAATGGTAATTAATTAAGGGTTATTAATTAAGGATAATTAATTAAAAGATGATTAAGTAATTAAAAGTTAATTACTTAATAATTAAAGGTTATTAAATAAAGTACTTAATAAGAGGATAATTAATTTAATGTGATTAATTAAGGAAAAAATTAACTAATTAAGGTGATTAATTAAGATAAATAATTAAGGTTGATTACTTACGTTAATTGATATCAAATGATCAGTAATTAAATAATTAAGATTTGATAATTAATTCATAAGAAATTAATTAAATGGGAATTAAATTGAGTTAATTAGGATTTGAATAATTAATTAATCCTACTTATAGATGAATTTTTTGAATGCTTGGATTGTTTGTATTGTATGAAATGCCTTAAATTGCTTGTTATCTCCGGACTGTAATATTCTGTTCTGTGAATTAAGCTGTGTAAAATTTATTATTTATTTATTTTATCTGTGATACATCTATCTGTGAATCTGTGAATGAAGATAAGCGTTATAGGATTATACCGCTTATCATTATTTATACGATTGAATCCGTGATGATTGATGTTGTTGCACTATTGTGTGAAACCCCTCGACTATACCTTACACACACAAGTATGGATCGCACTTGGAAATCGGTTAAGTCAGAGATATTTGAATTAAATATTTTAAAATGATTTTTGAGTTAAATTTTGAATTCAAATGATTTTTGGAAATGGAATGGAATTGATATGAAAAGCTTCTGAAAAGGGATTTCAAAAATAAAAGTTATTTTGAATAACTTAATAAAATTTTGAAATTTAAATAATTTGATTTGAATTTGAATTCAACATTTGAAGTTGAATCCAATGATTTGGGAATTATGGTTTAAAAAGATCATACAAGTTATAAAGACGTTTATATGGCTTTTTAACCATTTAAAAAAGTATATTGTTTTAGGAATCTAAATTTAAACCCAATTTTATACTTGAATGGCTTAACTTATGTAAATGTAATCAGCTTAAACTTGTTTTGAAATCGAAGAGAGTTTTAAATGGTATATCTTTCATATAAAAGATTTGAATTGGAAATGGTTTGATAGTTATGAATTAAATCTTTAATTTAAAGATTAGATAACTTAATCCAATTTGAAGTGAAATTGTTTTGAAAAGCCATGAATGAACCTTTGTGAAAAAATTGGTGAACTTTGTGAAATAAATCTTTTTGTTTAAAAGATTTAAAATGGTAATTTGTTTAAACCATTTGAAAAGAAAGTTTTGGGTTTTTTGAAAAAAAGTTCTGACTTAACTGAAATTCCAATATCCATATGTTTTAAAGATTGTGCTCACAATTCTGTTTAGCCGGTAGAGGACCTTGTGTCATATAACCTACTCCGAATAGTGATACGACGATAGCATTTGAAGACCAGTAGTGAAGACCTGGTGTCTTCGAGAACAATAGGATATCCTATCGATTGACTCTACACTGAGTTTCTCCGGTATGGAGTTCTCCATATGTGATGGGGTGCCCGATTGGAATTGTGGATGTCCGGATTGCAAGGACTTCTTCGGAAGTGCCTACGGTTCTGTTCGAACCCGGAACAGACTTGTATGGTTGTATGTCTGACACTACACTTTGAGATATTAAACTGATCTCTATCAAATACATTTCTGCTTGGTGGCGTAGAATTTATTCTCTTACCTTAAAACCCTCCTCCGAGATGTACGAACTCAGAGGTTATGTTTTTGAAGTTATCAGTCATATACTCCCAATTTGGTAGTGTGACATGCTAAGTGCTGCTGTGTACCATTTGTTGATCAAAGCATGACTTTTTTATAAAGCATAGCTTTGTGGACGAGACTGCATCAGGACCTCACACCCCGGAAATGGTCGAAACATGAAAGATGCGGCAAGATTATGAGGCTCGCTCCCTTTAGGGTGTGTCATTCCCTTCTGGAAAAGGGTGGTATCATTATATGGAGCTCAGATACTTAACTCATGTGGTCACTGCAAATCTATTACTTTGTGATTGCTTTGTGGTTATTGGATTAGAGGTACCTCGGATAAAGGTCCCAAAGGACCAGGGGATGGCATGCTCGTGTAGTTGTTACCTAGTTATAGAGTTAACCCGGCCTTGTGTTAGCAGAGAGCTGGTTAAGCTCTCGGGGCGTCCCTCCAGTGGCGTGCCCATGTGGCAGTAGGAAGTTCCTTAGCCTGACCATTTGTTGCAAATCTAATCTTCATTACGTGCCTTGTACGGTTTTAGTTGTAGAACCTGCCATTTACTTATGGTGGTCACCACTGTTTAGATGGTTGCTATAGTAGGCATAGTTCAGAATGTCTATGCTGGCTAAGATTAATATTATACTTTCGAAATGTTTTTCTGCACTATGCACTAGTAATAATATCAAATAAAATTTCTCGTATCAAGCATATTTGATTATTATAAATAGAAATCTCCTCCAATTCTACGTTTGCATTGTGTGTGTGGCGGGAGCCTTATGGTAGTTTAATTTTCTAAAAAGCATTGCAGTTTTAAATTTTAAATTCTTTTATTGTTCGTTTTAAAGATAAACTGTTTTGTTTGCTCATACCACTCCCACGACTGACTTGGATTTTATTGTTTCCTTTCCTAAACTCTGGGTGCCCACAATTTTCCCACACGGGCAGTCTAGAGTTGGGTTTTGAAAATAGTCAGGTTTAGTAGATTATCTGAAGCTAGTTTAGTCTTTGGATCAGGACTGCACTTGCTTAGCTTTGTGCATCGTTATTGGGAGTTCGAGCTATTTCTGGATTGGTGCCTTGGAGATGGAGATTACCGATACTGAAGTTCTCTCTTGAAGACCATATTGGAGATATTGTTCCGCTGCTGGTGTTATCTTTTCTTTCCGCTGCTATTGTCTTGTATCATATCTCTGATGTATATTGATATCTATTGTATCATCTGTTGTATCATATTGTATCAAATATTGTATCAATGTTGTATATTGATATATTCTTTTTCTTCCGCTGTGTTGTACTTAATGTGTTATAGTGTCCGGCACAAATCGAATTTCGACGTTTGGATCTACGGCATTCAGGTACAAGTGGATTACGGATGTCGATTTTCGAACACTTAAATTTGGATCGTGACAGTAATGTTTGCTTCATGGCTACTGAAAACGAGGTTAGTGATTTTACCTTTGATGATATGATAGAGATAAATTCAAAGCTAGTTGACACTCTCAAAAATCTCAAAAGAAAATATAAGGAAACTCGTGAACATTAGAACAAAACAAAATTAGAAAGAGATATGCTTAAAGATGAGAAGAAAATACTAGAGTAAGAACTTGAAAAATTACAAGAATCATTCTCTAATATTAATTCTCAAATCACTCTTTTGAGTCAAGAAATTGAAACTCAAAAAGAGAAGAATGATGCTCTTGTTTATGAAAATCAAGAATTAAAGGCAAAAGTAAAATTGATAGAATTAGATAATACCAGTCTCAAAACCAAGTTAGAAGGCATCACCAAAAATGTTTTAAACCTTAATAAAGGAAGAGAAACTCTATCTTAAATTATTGATAGCTCTCAGTCTGTTTGAAGTAGGAAAGGATTAGGATATGTTAAGAAGACAAAAGCTCCATCTAAAAAGGAAATCAGGAGAAATATTAATCCTACTACAAAATAGTCAAAAAGGAATAATTACTCGAAAACATAAAAATTTGGGTAACTAAACAAACAATGGTTTGATTAGGAAGAAATATTTTAACACCATTTTGGAAACAGTTTATAAAAATAAAGATTATATTTTCAAATGGGATACCGAACCCTCTTGGGTTTAGTTTCCTAAGATCTAACTCTTATGACCCTAACAAAAGGTGAGTACCGGTATAATTCCTTATTTTTGCAGGTCCCACTTAAAAAGAGAGGAAAATGGATACTCGACAGTGATTGCTCAAAACATATGACAAGAGACAAAGATATGCTATCAAACTATAATGGCCCGGAATTTTCGATTCCGAAAATTCCAAATAGTTGGGGAAAAGAAGAAAGAGATAGAAGAAGAAACAGTAAAACAAAATGCAGAGTCTCACATTCGCAGTGGATCAAAATATAATATTAAATAATAACAGTTATACAAAAAGAAATGTATCTGTTAATTTACATCAGCATATCAGAGTTACAACATTTACACATAACACTGGCATATAAAATCAACATGTCCTAGATAAACTACAATATCACAACGGAATACACTCCATACGTTCCTGCCATCCAGCTCGCCACCTGAGCTCCAGAACGTCCTTACCTAAAAATCTGTAATACTCGGTTTGACCCGAGCATTACATCAAAGTAACATCCGAGTCAGGCTGGAAACCAGGGTGAGCAAACACATCTGTCATGAAATACCAAAGCATAAAACTTATTTGAAACCCGGGGTAACTCGTATCAATTTACAAATTCATAATTTGTTATAGACAACACTTATTTCACACATCAATTTCTAAGTACCAAAACTTAGATTAAATGGCCTAATTCACTTAAATCATTCCATTCCAGCCCATTGATTTCATCTATCAATCTATAAAGAATCGAAGTGGTTTCGGGCATTTACTAATACTCGACCCCGGTCTCTTCGAATCCAATGTCATCTTAACCCAAGTTATTCAAATGAAATACAATACAAACTTTAAATACAGGATGTCACTTTACACAGCAATGCATCTCGATAGATAAACACATTATCATTGTTCAACCCAATCATATCACAAAATATTTCATATCAGAAACATCAAACAGTCCAAAGCATTCAACATCTTTCAATCATTCATAAGCAAGATTAATAAGTCACACCATTCCAATTAATTTACATAAAATTAATTCCTCTAATCACTTCTAGATCCTGCTTACTTAACATTAATTTATTACAAACCATTAATTAATCATCCATTAATTATCCTCTTTAATTTCATTAAGTAATTAGCCTTTAATTAACAACACAAATTGATTAACCTTCACTCATTCGCATTAATTTCATTTATCGTTAATTAATTACTCAAATTAATTATCCTATAATCACTTACATTACCTAATTATCCTTTAATTAATCACACTCATTAATTAACTAACCCTTAATTAATTTCCTTAATTAAACAATCCTTTAATTAATTACACTAAGTAATTAATCCTTAATTACTTCACTTAAGTAATTTACCTTTAGTTACTTTCATCAAGTAATTATCATTTAAGTAATTAATCTCTAATTACTTAATCAATAAATCCTTAATTACCTTTTAATTAATTTCTAATTACCAATTGATTAAGGGGTTTTTAGGCTAAAGGAAAAAGCTAGAAAAAAATTTAGTTTCAGGGACAAGAAGTTTGTTTTTTAGGCTGAAGGACACTTTTTAGTATAAATCACAGAATGATAGTTGTAACTATCATTTTCAATTTGCACTAAAAAGTGTCCTTCAGGCTAAAAAGCAAACTTGTTGTCCCTTAAACTAAATTTTTTGCAACTTCTTCCTTGTGCCTATTTACCTGAATTAATTAGTCTATAGTTAATTAATTTAATAATCTTTAATCATTCATTAATTAAATTAATTAATTACTTTATTAACTTAATTAATCTTAAATCATCAAAACCTTAATTAATCGCATTAATTAGCTTTTGATTAATTAATTACATTAATGAAGTAACCCTTCGATTAATTTTATTAGTTAATTATCTTTAACTAATTACATTCATTTATTAACCTTTAATTAATCACATTAAGTAATTAACTATCCTATAATTTATTACAGTTAGTAATTATTCTTTGATCACTTATACTAAGAATTAACTATCCATTAATTTCATTAATAAAGTATATTCGATTTGTAAAATCTTAAATAATTAAGATAAACCACATATTTTAACTAATTGCTTAGTTTGAACAATAAACTTATTTGAATTCAAAGGTTTGAAATTACTTCATTCAAAAAACCTTTTTATTTAAAGTTTTAATATACTTATATTTTGAAACCTATTTGGTAATGGTTTTAAAAACTTGTTCGTTCTATTTGCTTTCAAATTGGTTATAAATTTCTTTTGTTTTTCCCCTTTTTAAAAAACAAAATCAAAGCAAATCCGTTCCCCACGGAAATACACGTGCCAAAATCCAAAACTCTCGAGTCAATCCCCGTGTTACTCACGTTAACACTCTGCTTCGAGAAAATCATCACTCAACTTTGAGAACACTCCGAGTGAACTTCATCTTCCTCACTATCACAAACTAGCTCAGACACACAACCCACGCGTGCATGTGCATGCATCTTTGACAGTGCTCCGATCGACTGCGCCAATGCCTACCGGTCGCCAACAACCCACTTGAACTCTTCGACCACCTAGATCTTCCAATTACGATGGAAATCAAAGATCGAGAATGTCAATACCATAGGAACCCAACCAGAAACACACCGTCTCCTAAATCGATCTCGCAACGCCGCCGTAGACCATCGGATACCATGTCGTCCACCCCGAACCTTCGCCAGAGCCTCATGCTTCCAATCCACCTTCCTCACCCAAGTTCGATGTGACGATGAACTCAGAATTACCTCGTGAATGACAATGATAAATCGGGCTCCCAAAACCCTAGTCTTGTCTCTCTCGACCACCACAGCACCATAAGACCAAGCTATTAATTTTTCCATAGCCGCAGACCCACGACCTTACCGCTACCACAACCGCAAGGCCCAAACTATTTCCGATCACCAGAGTTTGACTAATTTGAAAATCCCGATCATCTCGGAATTTCCGACGATTTACCAAATTAAAAATCTTGATTTTAATATTAAAGTTCATGGTTTATGAAGACGAATAGAACCATGCAATCAAAACTCAAATTTTAATCCACTAAATTTTGAACAAAATTTGATTGTAATGTACTTTTAGATTTCCAGTAAACCCATTTATCTCTTATACTTATAATATTTTTGAAATTAAAATCCCGCCAATTCGATCATGTTTTATTTAGACAGCAAAGTTTATAGAGGATTAAATAATAGGAATTTGATTTTCAAACAGGGTTTGAACCCTGTAAAACTGGAACAGAGAAAAAGATCATATACCAGACATGCACAATCATATCCAACCATATATATATATATATATATATATATATACTTATTTGTATATATATGCAAACCATTACAATCTTACTTCAAGCATGTATTCAAACACAAATAAAAATCTAGATTTGAAAGAATTTACTCACCTTGAAAATAGAGAACCAGATTGTTCTAAAACCAGATTTTAAATGTGAAACTGATTTTGATGGTTGATTTGAGGCTTGAATCTGATCTCTTTAATGTATAAGTTGAATTTGAATCTTGCTGAGTTGATCTTGCTCTTGAATCAAGTACGTTTTATCAGGTTACAGGTTGAAACAGATTCTAATTTTTATTGTTAGTAATTGATTTTTTTTTAGTTTAGAATATGAAAATAAGAAAAAGTGACTTGAGAACAAAATGAATATGCAGCTAGAATTAATCAATATATTTCAAATTAAAAAAACCAATGACACTTGTCTGTACATGTTTTATAAAAGCTACAAATGTTGATTTCATGAATCATAAAGCTTACAAATGTCTAGAGCTTTTATATATATATATATATATATATATATATATATATATATATATATATCTTATGTTTTTGTTAATATATGTCTTTATATTTATTTTTATGTGTTATATTTGCGATTTACCTTTATACTTATATATATATATATGTATGTTTTTGTCATATTTATATTTTCTTTTATGCATAATACCTTTATATATATAACTTATATATTTAAAGAAAGTATGAACCTTGATTAAATCCTAATTTGCTCTATTTAATTTTTAAATAACTTTTTTGAAAATCATTAGATTAAATTCAAACAAAGCTTCCATTTACAATGTACATATATATCTATAAAAATTAGAAACATTATTTATTTGAACTGTTTGTGTGTGTGTGTGTATCCATACCTTTACAACTTCCATAAGTGCTACTTCTTATGGAATGTATATTCACACACTTATACTTGTATGATTATACACACAATTTTGAACATTATTAAGTTTTCACATCACCATTAATATATACATATATAAATTTACTATAAGATATATCATTTCCAGATATCTATATTTCAATATTTATCGTAGTTTCAAATTCATTTAGATATCTTTTATTACCAGAATTCATCTGTTCAACTGAATAAACTAGTTAATTATCCACTTATCAGATGTCCAAAAATCCGGGTTATCACACGAACATTACTTACCCAGATGGAAGTTCCATCGCATTTGAAGACAATTCCCAAGGCTATATCATCGGCAAAGGCAATGAGAGCAACAACGGTATCTCAAATTTACCTCTTATTTCAAATGTTTTATTAATAAAAAATTTGTAACATAATTTACTTAGTATCAGCCAATTATGTGCAAAGGATTCAAAATCACATTTTCTGAAAATAAACATACTATTTTTGATCAAAATCTTATCTTTGAAGGAAATAGAGACAGAAATATCTATGTTCTGAATATGAAAATAAACCATAATTCAGATATATGTTTAATAGCCAAAGAAAATGATCCTTGGTTATGGCACAAACGATTCTATCACATTAACTTCAAAGTTATAAATAAGCTTTCTAAAAATGGTTTAGTAAAAGGTCTACCAAAAATGAATTTTAAAATCGATCATATTGGTGATGCATATTAGTTAGGAAAATTAACTAGATCATCTTTTAAATCTAAAAAGGTTATTTCAACTTTACAACCACTTGAATTACTACATATGGATTTATTTGAACCAACACAAGTACAATCCATTAATCATAGTAGATATGTGTTTGTAATTGTTGATGATTTTTCTAGATATACTTAAACTATTTTTATGAAAAATAAAAGTGATACTTTTGATAATTTCAAAATTTTTGTCAAAAGAATTCAAAATTTTAAGGGACTGAAAGTAAAAAAAACATTAGGAGTGATCATGGAGGTGAATTCGGAAACGAAGCCTTTGAACATTTTTGTACAAAGAAGGGAATATTCCATAATTTTTCATTTCCTAGAACTCCTTAACAAAATGGAGTCGTAGATGCTAAAAATAGAACCTTACAAGAATGTGCAAGGACTTTGTTAAACGGAAGTACGTTCCCAAAACATTTCTAGGCTGAAGCAATTGCAACAGCTTGTTATGTTTTGAATCGTGTTTCTATTCGACCACTGACTAAGAATACTCCTTATGAAGTTCTGAATGGTCGAAAATCAAATATTTCTTATTTCAAAGTTTTCGGCTGAAAATATTTCATTTTAAACACAAAAGATCATCTTGGCAAATTCGATCCAAAATCCGATGAAGGAATCTTTGTAAGATATTCAGATCGAAGCAAAGCTTATCGAGTTTATAATAAAAGAACCAATATCATCGAAGAAACATTTCATGTATCCTTCGATGAAAATTTTAATCAAATACCAAGTATAAGAGACGATGAAGAATTCTTTGATAATATCACATATACAGAACTTTTAAAATTTTAAAATAATGAAAACATAGTTCAAAATAATAATGAATTAAGATCTCCACCTAGATTATTATGGGATCATCCTTCCGTTAATGTCATTGGAGAACTCAATTCATCTGTTAGAACAAGAAATCAATTAAATCAAATACGCCATTTAGCTTTCTTTTCTCATATTGAACCTAAAAATATTAAAGATTCATCCACCAATGAAAATTGGTTAATTGCTATGCAAGAAGAGCTAAACCAATTCAAAAGAATTGATGTTTGGGATTTAGTTACGATGCCTGTTGATCAATCAGTTATTGGTACAAAGTGGATATTCAAAATAAAGCAGATGAACAAGGAAATATTACTAGGAATAAAGATAGATTAGTTGCACAGGGATATAATCAAGAAGAAGGGATTAACTATGAAGAAACGTTTCCTCCAGTCGCTAGACTAGAAGCAATACGAATCTTACTAGCCTATGCATGTTTTCATAACTTTAAATTATATCAAATGGATGTGAAAAGTGCTTTTCTAAATGGTTTTATAAAGAAAAATGTTTATGCTGAACGATCTCCTTTATCCGTGCACGAACAATTTCCAGACCGTGTCTATAAACTTAAAAAGGCCTTATACGGTTTGAAACAAGCACCTCATGCTTGGTACGATCGTCTGAAAAGGTATTCAATAGATTCTAGTTTTGAAATTGGGAAAGTTGATCAAACTCTTTTTATTTAAAGAAACAAACAAGATATTCTAATTGTTAGAATTTATGTTGATGATATTATTTTTGGATCTACAAATGGAAAAATTATGTCAGGAATTTTCTAAAATGATGACCAAAGAATTTGAAATGTCACATATGGGTGAATTAAATTATTTTCTAGGCTTACAAATAAAAAAAATTAGAAAATGGTATTTTATAAATCAAGAAAAATATTGTAACAGTCTAATTAAACGCTTTGGTATGGAATATACTTCTACCAAACCAACTCCTGTGAATACAACTACACATCTTGACAAAGATGAAAGTGGCAAAAGTATTGACCAAAAATTATATCGAAGTATGATTGGATCGTCACTATATTTAACAGGTAGTAGACCTGACATAATGATGAGTGTTTGTTTGTGTGCACGATTTCAAGCAGATCCCAAAGAATCACATCTACGAGCAGTGAAATGCATATTACGGTATCTTAATGAAACCAAGGACTTTGGACTATTCTGTCCAAAGGAATGTCCTTTTGAATTAGTGTCCTATAGTGACGCTGATTTTGGAGGAAGCCGGACAGATAGAAAGAGTATAAGTGGGACTTGTCACTTCATTGGGCGGTCTCTAGTATCTTGTTTTAGTAAGAAACAAAACTTTGTTTCATTATCAACATGTGAAGTAGAATATATTTCTGCAGCTTTGGCATGTGCTCAGGTTATCTATATGCAACAAACACTACAAGATTTTGGTTTTAACTTATCCAAATCAACTATTTATTATGATAATTCTAGTGCTATAAATTTATCTAAAAATCCCGTCAATCACTCATGAACAAAACATATTGACATTTATCATCATTTTCTTTGTGATAACATTGAAAAGGACTTGATACACCTAGAATTTGTTTCCTCTGACAAACAATTGGCAAATATCTGTACAAAACCTTTAAATGAAAATACTTTCATCAATTTAAGATGAGAACTTGGAATCGTCTCTTTTAAGGATTTATAAATTTTTTCATTTAAGTTTTTCAAAATATGTTATTTGTATTTGTGCAGATTTATATAAAATTTTGATAAAATATTCATGTACAAAAAGCTTTCGTGAAACTTTTGACAAAAATAAAATTTTTATGACTCTAGAGGGACTTGAACTCATGATCTTTTGGTTATAGACTTACAATTGTTTCTTTCCATTTGAGATATATATGTTTCTTGTCTTAACTAGAAGCTAGATTATAATTATTCTTCAAAACGTCAGCTTATATATATAGCTGATGGGGCTTGAACTCTTGTCTCATGGGTGGTAAATATACGCTTTACCAGTTTGCTATATTAATTTTCTTGCTGAGCTACGCATTTTGGTTTAGCTTATACCGCATCAGCCCATAACCATTCTTTTTTAAAATTTATTCTCATCCATTCCCTCCATACACTATTTCCTCTGGCTCTTATTCATTCCAACTTTTGTCCATCAAATTCTGGTCCATCTTCCCTATATATACTTCTAATATTATAGCTATCACCATTACCACTTCATTCCCAATATATTTTTCAATGGCTTCTCATCACTCTTATGATTCATCCAACTCTAAGCTATCATACTCCACACCATCATCAAATAGCTCAACTCCTTCTTTAGCCACTCCCACTCCTAGAAATGAACCAGCTCATGATTGGGGACAATATCACACTGGATACACAACAAACAATAAGAAGTCAAGGAGATCACTTTTTATTTCTCCAAAAAGCTAAAGAGAAAATATACGACATCCACCACTATCAAAGGGAGCAAATCAACTTGCAAAGAGAGATTTACTATGAACAACGAATAAATTCCATACGTCTTAGTCTTATAGAATCAATTGCCTTCAAATTCTGCGGCAAATCACCAAAGAAAGATGCTATTGAACCCTCATCATCTCGTCAACCACAGACATCTGGCTGGAATCCATAGGAGCAAATTCTACAGCAACCTACTGTATCTCCAAACTCTTGGGAATGCCAAAATTATTGGTCTCCTCTACAACCTCATGTTGGAATCACCAAGATTGACCCAGATGAATGCTCTTCTAAGACTCCGAAATAATCAATTTCTTTGTGTTTTATCTTTCATATTCATGATTACTTTATTCATGTATGTTTTTTTTACTCGTTGAATAAAATTGAAAGAAACTGTTTTATAATTCACTGGCCTTTTTATTACAGCCAGTCGACTGAAATAATAAGTCAGTCGACTGAAATAATAAGTCAGTCGACTGTTTACAAAGAACAATAACTCTCAGGTTTGCAACCAGTCGACCGACCTACCCTGACCAGTCGACTGATGAACAAAATTAACCGCTATCCTTCTTTTTAACCTTTTACTCCTTACTTTTTACTTTATTTTGTCCATAATTTTTTCATCTTCCAGAAACCACCCCAATTTTCCCCAAAATCTCTCTCAAAAACATCAAATTAATGGCTCCTCCAAGATCAAAACGATCAAAACAAACCTTTTCATCTTCCGTTGACACACATGTCGCCATTGGCTATACGACGCAACCGCAATAGAAAGATGGGAAAAGATGAAAAACTCAAGAATCTTTGAAGGTTCTTTCATGGTATACTCTGATTTTGGAGCTTATTCTCTTCAAGAATTGATGCAGAGGTGCGGATTAGAGTCACTACTCGACTATAACTCCAATCGCCACAACATTAACCTTCTCATGGTAATGTTTTTTTATGCAAATCTTAATCTAGGCCACCATAAATAGTCTAATCCAAATAATTGTGTATGGTGTTTGGTCTGTGGACAACAAATTTTCTTTTCACTTGATCGAATGGCACATATCCTTCAATCTCCAAATGAAGGTATTGATTTTAATGATGTCGAGTGCAATATAAGACAAAGAGATCGAATTAGTCACATGTTCATGGGTGACGATATGACTGCATTGCGTTCTATGCTTCTACGGCCTAAAGCACGAATCTTGCACAAGACTCTTATGCGGTCTATTCTCCCAAGAACCAGACCATATGAATTAATATATCCAGAAAACTTCAAAGCTCTCTATGCGATATGGGGAAATATACGCATAAATTGGTTATGACGTATTTTGGATGAATTTCTTACCTTCAACAATGGAAATATGCACATAATTTACTTTGGCGAGTATATAGCGAGACTTCTCCTTGATGTTGATGTTCCTCAACTGATTTATAATTTTTTACTGTCGGGATGATCAATATCCGAACCATAAGTCTTATAAATCTACCAACAAGACCTCCACCTATTACCGCATACGAAGATTGAAAACGTCAACAAGCTCAACAACAATCTGGAGGTCCTATAATTAGAGAGCCGTAAACACATCAAGAAGAAGGAGAAATACGTTTAGCTAGCTCCTCCAGCACCTATGAATCCATTGAAATCCTTTCCCGAAATCAACTTATACTGGATTCAAGATTAAAGAAAATGGATAAGAAGCTTGATAAAATCAAAGGCTTCTTCTCTACTTTATGGGATGCCATATCATGTTCTTCCTCCACTGCTGCCACCTCCATCGCCTAAGGCAAGCATCCTACACCTTGATTTACATGGTCTACATCAGAGGAGCATACTAGTAGCGACACTAGAGGAGTAGGCAGTGGTGCTCAAGGCATTTCTAGACCGAGGAAAGAGACTGCACCGAAAGGAGAGTATAATTGGGATCTTGATGAATGAGTTTTTTTGTTGGTTGGTTAGTAAGTTTGGTAGGTACTATTGTTATTTTCATATTAGTACTCTTATCCTTTAGTTTTAACATTTGAATATTTGTTTGCATATTATTTATCGTTGAGACTTGTACTAATTAGTCTCTCTATAGATTTTTTTCGCACTTAGTATACCAACTATTGTGACATGTATCCTTTTTTTTCGATGACAAAGGGGAAGAAAAAGTGTACTAACCATTTTAATGCAGGTACAAGAAGAGTCATATATTCAGGGGGAGTTTTTATGTGTGTTCTCTAGGATTATTATATACAGGTTATCATCAATCAAAAAGGGGGAGAATGTTGAATCACTAGTTTTGATTCATGACCAAGCAATTTAGAAGAAAAAGAGAATGCACGATCAATTACAACAAAAAGAGATAATCTAAGGACTATGGTGATATCAAGACTTTGAATCTATGTTTTCACCATTTATTACTTATGTTCGAGTCTTAGAAATTGTTAAAATCTACCCTCAAGTAGTCCGCACTTCATTGTTTTTATTTTTTTAATCAAAATAGAGTTACTAGTGTGAATACAATACAGCCAGTCGACTGGCTATAAACAACCAGTCAACTGATCGGTGTACATACACGAGTATGCGCTGTTTATCTTTAAAATCTATTACATGATCAGTCGACTGACAAAAAACGATCAGTCGGCTGACCTGAACCCAACTATCATATTTTGAATAGACATTTTCATTCTGCGAAAGCTTGCGATCCTTCTCTGAACAGAAATGGTTGCTTCTTTTGGTCAGAACTCTTCAACAATGGTAGTAACCCTCTGACAACTATAAATACATGTTCCCAACACTTCATATTCACTGAAAATCATTGTAACTATCTTCTATTCTTCTTGTGCTCTCATACTTACATTCAAGCAGCAAAACAAGCATTTCATTAGTTTGAATCTTCAAATAAACTTTCATACTTTTCGATTCTTAGCATTACCTTCTCTTCATATCTTCGCATACACTTCATATACTTGAGAATTTGATTATAGGAGGTTTGTACTATCAGAGACAAAACAGTGTTATCAAGAACCCACAGTGTCAGATATTCTTTTGTATTAGTGAAGTCCTCTTCTGCTGCTGAGGCGAAAATCCCATTCTGCGGCTCAGGCTGTGTATATTTGTTCCATCGGGTTAAGTGAGGATTGCCGTTTTTGTGAAATTCCAAAAGGAGTCTGGGACTGGACGTAGGACGGTGCTCCAAACGAGTATAAAAATCTTTGGTGTTATTTTTATTATTGTACTGCTTTTATACTCCACATTATTTACTACATTTCTATTATCTCTATACTCTACATTACTGTATATCCATATTGCATGGTCCTACACACTTTCAAGTTTGGCGTCAAGCTTTGATGGCGTAAATAAAATTTCCAAATTTCTCTTAACTACCAAATATAAAAAATTATTTTGTTGAAATTAAGGTACTATTTATCAAAAATGCTCTATCGGATGAAAATTATTATATAGAGGATATTGTGCTAACCACGTTTGCAAATTCCATATACATGACAAATTTTGCAGGTTTAAGATGTGGATAGGACACATCATCAATAATATAGTATGTATGTGTGTGTCTCTACATATAGGACAAACTAATTGGACATAAAATAAAACAAAAATGGTGAAATAAAAGATTCGAACTATTTGGATCCTTTTGTCTTTATATATGAGGTGGAAATCAAAGAGCAAGCAAATAGTGCAGATCCATTGTGCCATAAATTGTGTTATTAAATTGTATCCAAATAAAATTTCCCTTGCTATACAAATACACACACATGTGTATATATTCCGCTCACTCCACTTTTATTCATTCTTTACTCAGTTAGAGGATGTAGTGCCATTTTTATTCACCTTTCAATTAGGTCAACATTTTAAGAAATCATTTAATGGTTTGCCTCTTAATATTCCATTTTAAGCTTTTTCCAAAATGTATAAATCCTTGTGGCATGTAACATGGCTATTAAGTATTATAGCTAATACCAAATTTACTATTTTTGTGGGAGGCAATGTAAATCAAGCAACATTTAAACTTTAGAGCATTTAGTACAAATGTTGCCTAATTTTCCTTATATTAAATATTAAAAACTATGAGAAGGGTGACAGATGCGGGAAGCTTATTAAAAAAGATAGTTAAAACAGAGAAGTGAACATATGTTTCACACGTTAAATGCAGACTTAAATATATGTTCCCTTATCTATTATTTCATGTTCATGTTTATAAAATTATGTAAACTCAAATCTAAATTGTTTTATTATCTATAGATAATAGGAATATTTGGTATTGAGCTTTTGAAATGTCTAAATTATACTTAAATTCTAGCTCATTTGAGGTCATTTTATTAATTATTCCTTCCCACATTCTTACTGTAACGACACATCATTTAAACAAGGACATTTTCTTAAATGACAGATAGTTATTTAGGGTAAAACAGAATCAATCACAAAACATAGACACAGAAATAAAACAACTAAGGGTCTCGCAGCGGAAAAGAAATAAGTACATAAATAAGTCATGAAAACTCCAAATAAGTTACATTATTATCACTCTAAATACTGGAAAGAAATAACTAGAATAAAACGAGTCTAACTGACATAATGAACTAAACTAATGAAATAACTGAAATAGAACAGAATCTCTATAAATGCCCTCGTCTTCATAGAAAGCTCTCCAAACAGGAAATAATCAGGCTGACCCGAGCATAATGGAAAAATACAATACTCGAGTCAGAACTAATATTCTCATGAAAGTCAATAAATCAACGCAAAGTAACTTAGGAGATATTACGGTTTCCTATCTCCAAAGGATCCGTTAAACTATTTACATATAATAGCGTACGCTATAATAGATAATGTCTATCAATAAAATAAATATCAAAATAGCATTAAGGCTTACATTGATCTACCTCAACACATTATACAGTTTAAACCAAAATCATAATGGGTTCTATTGGGGTAAATATGACAAGGCATGTGAGGCAATGCTCAAGGTAGGATTCTGCCAGTTTACCCTTTCTGCCTGATAGTTACCCATCCGTGGTCGACTGCGACTATCAATCCAAACAGAAGGGTGCACCCATCGAGGTCAAATCATGACAGTAAAATACGAAAGATCAATGTCGCTAGAGGTAGCTAACCTCATTGGCCTGACATAGGCTCCTATTTTAGTCATTTTAACTATGACACTAATGTCAAAGCTATCCATTGTCGTTCTCTTACTTCATTCCAGTAAACTTCGCCAATTTAAACGTTGCATTCTGGGTATCATCCACCACGTATATGGTTGTCAAAGTGGTTTCGGGATTGACAAAGAGTACGTCAATATCTGGCCTCGGTCTCTTTGACAACCCAACATATGTTTTGCACACCATCTGATCGGTTATGGTTTAAAAACGGTTCATATTGATAACAACAGAATATTTTTCCAAATTCCTCAAATACACATTTCCTGTTCCTAAATTCCATTATAAACATTTCGATTTCAAAACTCAACTTCCTTTGAAAACTTAAATTTTTAAGTCCATTTACATCCATAAATTGGATCACTTAAATTAAAAATTATTTAAGTTGAATTTTAAATTCCACTACAAATTAACCAATCAATCTTTCAATAAAACCCACAAAAATTGTTAAACAATTTAAATCTCCATTAAAAATTTATCAAACTAATTTCTAATAAATTCCAAATTTATTAAACAATTTAAACTTCCCCTTTTTAAAATAAATTTTTTTTTGACTCCAAATAAATTTAGTTTACACAAATTTCAATATAGGAAAACAAGTTACTGATTTAAGTTTAGATTTTACTCAAAATTTTACTTAAATTTTTGTACTTCAATACTTTTAATTTCAAAATTTTGCAATCTTATTTTCAAACAAATTTTTATGGAATTAAATCCCAAAATCAAATTTCTTTAAATAAAACATTTCAAACATTTATCTTAAACATACCATCTACTAATAAATCACTTATTTCACCTTAATTTTATTTAAATAGTAAACTCCAATTTAAAACAAAATTTAAAAATTTCGGATCGTATATATTATATATATATATATATATATATGTATATATATATATATATGTGTGTGTGTGTGTATATGTTTCTAACAATCACTGTTTAAAAGATAATTTATTAGACCATCGGTGTTTAATTTAATTTTCTACCCAAGCCAAGTGGAATGATTAAATTTAAATTATGGATACGTATCATTTCAACCCTTTCCAACATTATAACTTCAATATACAACCATATCCAAATATCGATGGAAAATTTCAACAAACAAAATACTAAAAATGTCAGTATCAACTATCACTGTGGAAATTTAAACAAACAACATAAAAGATGTCAATAACAGTGTGAATGTGACATGCCCAATTCAACTTTTCTATTCATGTGTGCATATCGTGTTAAACATACATGCATCTCATTCGGTAATTCATCCTACGACTGTATATTAATCAAATTCAACCACAATATATAATTTCAGAATTATTAACTTGCATCATAATATTAGATAAGCGTGAATGTAAAACATTCACCTCAAACTATGCTAATCCGATATGATCAAGAATGCAACACGATCGAACTTCAACGACGATGACTCGAGAGATGATCCTCTATACGGCTTACGATGCGGCACAATCGGAATCAACAGCTCGCACTCGTACGTTTGATATCAAAAATCCAAATAGAAACTTCCCTTTTCGTATTTTTTTATTTTTTTCCTCACCGTATATGCATGCGGCTAGAAAAGAGATGGTTGTCGAGTTCGGGATAGGGTAAGCTTGGTTCGATTGGCAGCAGTAGGCGTCGAAGGCGATAGAAAGAGGTTGTAGCGAAGTCGAAAGGTAGGGGAGGCGGCAACACAAATTTTGCAGTTATTTTTTTAAACAATGGCGGCGGCGGTTATAGGTGAGAAGGGGGTGCACTGATTGGCGAAGCGGCAACGGTAAAGGCAAGGAGGAGATGGAAGGTGTAACGATGAAGGGGAGGGAGAGCTCGGTTGTTGCATTTTCTAAGTTTTTTTTCTTTTACACGGAGGGGTGGCGGCTGTGGAGGGCTGAGGTGGCCGGATGCTGGGCGTGTCAAGGTGACGTGGTGGTGGTGATGAATGTGGAGTCAACGATGAATTATGAGGCTCGGTGGAAGATAGAAAAAATATATGATGCCGGATAATGGGTTTTCATAATTTTGTGATCTCGGTAGTAATATAAAGGCATAGTGTAAATAAGGGTGGCAAAAGAATTTTGTGGCCACATGGCCATTGCGTGAACAGGTAGAAGCTACTCTCATGGCTACCACTTCAAAATGAAATATGATGACCGATTGAAAATAATATATGTGTTCTTTTTTTCAGCCGGATGTGTTAATTTTAAAAAGGTTACAAAATTTTTCCAAACAGTTTCCTTTTCTTTTACGAATAAAAAACCTATGTTCAAAATTCAATAACACTATGCCCTATATAAATAGCAACAATGTTAACATGGCCCGAAATACCGCGCAAAACAAAAACTGACGGTCCAAACGCACGAAATAACCCACCTTGTGTCTAGTGTGTCGATACGATGTGTCAGCACACAGAAAACTGGTGATTTAACGCTCGAGTAAAATTTCATTATTTATGCCATATCAGTTGTCGCCACCATAAATTGATCGTATAAAATAATTTAAACTGAGCTAGCAAAGTCAAAATTCTATGAAACGAATGATGACTTTTATATTATAAAATTTGCTACAATATTTCTATATAAAATATTTAAATTTATGAAAACAAAAATTTTAGTACTTTTATCAAGGACCAATTTTTCATTATATTTCAAATCGTTCAAAATTTCTATTTTATAATTAAATTCAAATTAGTCATTTTAGCTAATCATACGCAACGTAAATTTAAATTCAATTTATTTAAATTGAGAAATTTAAATAAAAATTTATTTAATCGAATATCCGACAGAACTATAAATTTTGGAATCGTTACATTCGCTCCACTCAAAACTTTTCATCCTCGAAAAGATAAAACAAAATAATATAACAAGAGTTAAAAGTTAGATTAAGATTAAAAAAACATACTCGAATCAAATACTTAAGGATTGGAGGTACGGATACACTCCTCAGTTTCCAAAGTGCAATCTCGATCATCATCAATCCATTGAATTTTGACTAGATTGACCGATTTACTCCTCAACTTCCTCATACTCTTATCCAAAATATGAATGGGCTTCCATTCAACAGTAAGATCGGGTTGAATTTCCAATTACTTAAGCTGCGTGGAATGGAATATCGCTAATGGGTCACGGATATACCTATGAAGGTTGGAGACGTGAAATACATCATGGACACCCAATAGTTTTTCAGGAAACTCTACCCTATAATCTGGAGTACCAATCCTTTCGGATATACATAAAGGACCAATAAAGCTTGAAGACAACTTTCCCTCTTCCCAAATCAAATTACATTTCTTAGTGGTGAAATTTTGATATATACAAGATCTCCAACTGTGAATTCCAACTCCTTTCGTCTTCTATCAACATATTTCTTCGGCCTGCCTTGTGCAGTTTTCATCTTTCGCTTAGTTCCCTCACCCTTCTCAGAAGCTTTCAAAATAATCTCAGGCCCAAGAACGAGTCTGTCACCAGTTTCAATCCAACAAGACGGAGATTTACATAGACGTCCGTAAAGAGCATCGAACGATGCCATGTCGATATAGCCAGATTTAAATATTCGAATTACGGAAGGTGTTATATATATATATATATTTATTTAATTCAAATTTATTTAAGAAGTCTTATCTGTTATTATATGTGAATTCGACAAGACGAAGATGGTCTTCCCAAGAACCACCGAAATCTAGAACAAGCACGAAAAAGGTCTTCCAAAATTTGATTGATTCGTTCGGTTTGGCCATCCGTCTGTGGATGATAGGCCATACTTAGATTCAATTATGTACCCAATGAATCCTGAAGAGTCCTCCAAAAGTTACTCGTGAAATTAGGGTCACGATCGCAAACGATACTAGAAGGAATTCCTTGGAGTCGGACAATCTCCTTCAAATAGATCACAGCTAAAATCGATTTGGTTCGAGTTGATTTCACTGGAACAAAATGAGCAGTCTTCATCACATGGTCAATAATCACCTAAATGTTCTCATTACCCCTTCTCATCCTTGGTAAACTATCCACAAGATCCATAGAAATCTGATCTCACTTCCATTTTGGAATCTCAAGTGGCTGTAACAAACCTCAAACCCAACCATTTATTCTAAGAATACCATTCTCATCAACTACTGCATCATACCTTCTCCTCGAGTCTCTCCTTAAAACTTCCCCTCGAATAGTTCTTAAACTTGGATCTTCACTTTGCTTAGCAACTATACAATCTATAAGAGAGGATGAAGCAACACACTAACAAAGCATAGCCCTTTTTCTACTCAAGGCATCGACTACTACATTTGCTTTACCCGGGGTATGATCGATGTTAAGATCATAAGAAGCCAACAATTCTAGCCATCTCGCTTGCCTTAGATTCAAAACCTTCTGAGAGAAAAATATTTTAAGGATTTGTGATCAGTAAAAAGCTCGAATTTGCCACCCAAGAGATGATGCTGCCATAATTTCAAAGAAAAATCCACAGCCAACATTTCTAAATCTTGTGTTACGTAGTTAACTTTATGAGGTCTCAACTGCCTACTAGCATAAGCAATCACTTTGCCATGCCACATTAAAACGGCACCAATCCCACTCCTATAAGCATCACTATAAACTATAAGGCCTTCGTTTCCAGTTGAAACAGCAAGAACAGGAGAGAAGGCCAACTTCTGTTTTAGTTCATCGAACGCTTTCTGGCACTTTTTTCCCAATTAAACTTGACTTTCTTTCTAGTGAAAGATGTAAGAGGAGAAGCAAATGCTAGAGAAATGCTCAATGAATCTTCTATAATAACCAACAAGGCCTAAGAAACTCTAACATCCAGTGTGTCTTAGGAATTTCCCAATCCTGAAATTAAATATAAGGCACGAATCAAAATTTTTGAGAATTTCGATAATCAAATCAAAAGTAAAGACAGGTTCTTACATTTATTACGATAATCTTAGCGGGATCCACCGAAACTCCATTTTTCAAAACCACATAGCTAAGAAATCGAACTTCCTCTTTCTAGAAATGACACTTGGAAAATTTTGCCTTCAACTTATGGCTTCTCAATGTTTCGAGCATGAACTACAAATGCTGCTCACGTTCTTCTTTGGTTTTAGAAAAAATTAGAACATCATCGATAAAAACATGCACGAATTTGTTAAGAACATCCCTCAATACTCTGTTCATGAGATCTACAAAGTAAGCTAGGGAATTCGTTAACCCGAAAGGCATAACAAGCCATTCATAAAATCTATCTTCGGTATGGAAAGTAGTCTTATTAATACCATCCTCAGAAATCCTCAACTGACGGAAATCTAAAGCGAGGTCAAGCGGAGAAAACACCTGTGCTCCATAAAGCTGATCAAACATATCATCAATACGAGGCATAGGATATTGGTTCTTATGTGTGAGCTTATTCAACTCTCTATAGTCCACACACAATCTCAATGAACCGTCAGACTTAATGACAAAAACTACGGCCGTACCCTATCCAGAAAAACTTCTCCTATTCAAGCCTCTAGCCAATAGATCATCAACTTGAGTTTTCAACTCCACTCTTTCCTTAGGCAACATCCTTCGAGGGGGAAGTACGATGGGTCTAGCTCCGGGAATAAGACCAATTCGAATTTCGATTTATCATGAGGTGGTAAACAATTAACCTCACCAAAGACATCAGGAAAAAGTTGAACAACTGAAATAGTGTTTAGATCACTAGAATGCAGATCAAGGGAGAAAACAAAACTCTGGACAAGATCACAAGGCATTTTGCATTGGATAACCAACTGGGAACCTTTATCGTCAACTAAGGAAATGGTTCGATCACTACTAAAAATAAAGGCTTTGAACTTGGATAACCAATCCATGCCTAACAATAAATCGAATCCACTAAAGCCCAAAACATAAAAGTCACCAGTGAAACGGTGTTCGTCTTTAAAAAGACAAACTCCCTTACAAATCATTCCTAATTTTGCGGGACCACCAATGAGATTAGAGACACACAAAGATTCAAAAGCAGGTTTGAGTTTTAAATCGTGATCAAATTTCTCGCATACATTAACAGATATAAAACTATGAGATCCTCCAGTATCGAATGAAACACAGACATGTGTAACATGAAAAGAAAGTGTACCTTGAAGTATGGGACCGGTCTCCTCTACAAGAGGAGTGGAAGCGGTGACTGCAAATATGCCAGATGGCTGGCCCTTCTTCTGAGTGGGGCAGTCCTTCTTGAATTGGCCTGGCTGTAAACAGATATGCCATAAGTCACGCTTAGTTAGCTGGACTGGAGGGACGGTCGCTAAGGATGCTGTCGGACAATCTCAGGCATGATGTCCCCTTTTATCTTATTTGAAGCAAGTGATGTGCGACAAGTCCTTAGTCTTCTTCTGAGGCAAACAACTCCTTGACGACTTTGCCACTACTTCTTCTGGCTACTAAAATTTGACTTTCTCTTGCCAAGGTTACTAGAGCTAGACTGAGCTGGGGTGTATGAAACTTCTGAAATCTTATTTAGCTTCAAATTCTCAAAACGGATCGCCAAATCAATGACATCGAAAAATGGCCTATGGATATGACCAGTCAATTGCGCTCTATACTCCCTGCGCATGCCAGCAATGAATTTCTCATTCTTCTTAAGGGGAATCTCAATTAGTGAGGATCAAACTTCGATAGCTCATTGAATTTCCTTTAATACTCTACGACCGTCATTTCGCCTTGTTTAAGCTCCATAAACCGATTATACAAATCCGTCCTCCCCGCTTCTAGCATTCATTGGGTAATAAGATCTTCCCTGATATTTGGAGAATACAAGGCTAAGCTAACTTCCATGAGATAATCATAAGAGTATAAAATTCTTATTTAGATAAATCTCACCTAAAATGAGCCCAAGAAATACCTTCCTCTAGGGTTTGAGCCGTAAAAGCATCCCACCAATCAAGAGCGGCTTCCTGAAGCTGCCAAGCCGCTAATTGATGCCTCTAAGCGTCAGTGATGCCAAGTCTAACAAAAATCCTTTTGGCATTCTTAAGCCATTACTATGCTCTAACAACGCCCTTGTCTCCTGTGAACTTCTTTCCTCCGATCTGAGTATACTCTTTACTAAGAGTGGTAAATCTCACTTCTGGGACAACAACTAGTGCAACAACTATATTGGAAACATTTCCCCTAACTCTGCCTTGAGTACTATGATTACTCGTCCTGTAAAGAAGGGATGGCCAAAAAAAATTTTAGAAGCTAAGTCAATTGAAAGAACCTAGTCAAAATAATTTTACTAAGGAGGGATACCTTAAAATTCAAATTCATTTAAGATTTTAAACCAATTTATTTATTAGATTTTAAAACATGCTCCCTCAAGAAAGATTCTACTAGGGTGATTAATTACCCTATTTATAATGAATTTTTACCCCACAAGCTTAGGTGTTCACTCAACCATAAGCTCTGATACCAACTGTAACAACCCGCCATTTAAACAAGGACATTTGCTGAAATGACAGAAAGTTATTTAGGGTAACATAGAATCAATCACAGAACATAGACACATAAATAAAACAACATAGAGTCTCGCAGTGGAAAATAAATAAGTACATAAATAAGTCCTGAAAACTCCAAATAAGTTGCATTTATTCTCACTTTAAATACTGGAAAGAAATAACTGGAACAAAATGAGTCTAACTGACATAACAAACTAAACTGATGAAATAAATGAAATAGAACAGAATCTCTAGAAATGCTTTCATCTTCACAACAAGCTCTTCAAACTGGAAATACTCAGGCTAACTTGAGCATAATGGGAAAACACAATACTCGAGTCAGAACTAATATTCAAGTCAATAAATCAATGCAAAGTTACTTAGAAGATGTTATGGTTTCCTATCTCCTAAGGATCCGTTAACTATTTACATATAATAGTGTACGCTACAATAGATAATGTCTATCAGTAAAATAAGTATCAAATTAGCCTTAAGGATTTACATTGATACAGCTCATCACATTCTACAGTTTAAACCAAAAATGTAATGGGTTCGTATATGGGTAAATATGACGAGGCACGTGAGGCAATGCCCAAGGGAGGATTCTACTAGTTTACCCTTTCCGGCTGGTCGTAACCCATCCGTGGTCGACCACGACTATCAATGCAAACAAAAGGGTGCACCCATTGATTTTAAATCACGATGGTAAAATACAAAAGATCAATGTCACTAGAGGTAGTTAACCTCATTGGCCAGATATAGGCTCTTGTTTTAGTCATTTTAATTATGACATGAATGTCAAAGCTATCCATCATCATTCTCTTACTTCATTCCGGTAAACGTCGCTAATTCAACCACTACATTCTCGGTATCATCCACCGCATACACGGTTATCAAAGTGGTTTCGGGATTGACAGAGAGTATGCCAATTAAAATTTGAAGTCCATTTAAATCCATAAATTGGATCACTTAAATCGAAAATTATTTAAGTTGAATTTTTAGTTCCACTACGAATTTATTAATCAATCAATCTTCCAATAAAACCCAAAAAAAATTATTAAACAATCTCCACTAAAATTTTATCAAACTAATTTCTTAATAAATTCTGAATTTATTAAACAATTTAAACTTCCCCTTTTTTAAAAAAAAATTGACTCCAAATAAATTTAGTTACAAAAATTTCATTATAGGAAAACAAGTTACTGATTTAAGTTTAGATTTTACTCAAAATTTTACTTAAATTTTTTTATTTCAATACTTTAAATTTCAAAAATTTTCAATTTTATTTAAATCAATTTTTACGGAATTAAATCCAAAAATCAAATTTCTTTAAATAAAACATTTCAAACATTTATGTCAAATTTACCATCTACTAATAAAATGACTTATTTCACCTTAATTTTATTTAAATAATAAATTCCAATTTAAAACAAAATTTAAGAATTTCATATCATTCAGATATATAAATTTTGATGCAGCGCACCAGCACTATGAACTACGACCTAGTGAGTCGCGACCTAACATCACCACAAGTCACGACCTAGTGAGTCGCGACCTAACATCACCACAAGTCACGACCTAGTGAGTCGCGACCTAACATCTGCGAGTTACATTATGTCGCCAGCGACCCAATCACCTATGAAACAACCCAACGGTCCTCTTATACCGCATTCTCACCTATGCCGCGACCCAACGACCCAACCACCTTATAAGATAACGATCTAGCGACATAGCCTTAGGTCGCTCACTGAACGCCGCGTCTCTTAAGTCGTTTAACTCCTTAAGTCGCTGATTGTCTTAAGTCGCTATCTTCTTAAGTCGCCTAAACATAAGCCACATCACTTAAGTCATTTCCTGAAACTGCGTCACTTAAGTCGCTCGGTATTAAGTCGCGCATTTCTTAGGTCGCTCAGTTAGACCGCATGTTTCTTTAAGCCTTAAGTCTCTCAAACTATGCCGCGTGGATTTCTTATGTCGCTGAAACTTATATCATTAAGTCGTATGCAGTTGATTTGTTAAGTCGTGTGATGATATATTGTGTTAAGTCGTGTGATGTTCTTATGTCGTGTATATTGTAATTCTGTTATGTCGCATTGTTATAGGTCGTGTGATGTATTTTTATGTTGTATGTCGTGAATGATTGTTAAGTCATATACCGTGTTGTATTGTGTTAGGTCGTAGGTCGCCCGTGTGTTGAGTCGGTAGTGTTGTGTTGTAAACTTCTATAAATAGGGGTGTGATGTCATTGTAAAAGGAGTTGATTTTTGAATAAAATTTGTCTGTGTGCTTTTTGCCACTTTTTGTTGAAGTTGAGTGCGATCTTCTTCTTCTTCCATCTTCGGATATTCGAGTGCGCTAGAATAAACGAACATGAAGCCGATTCATGGAATCTCGTGCGCGACATCAACGTCGAAGAATCGTAGACCTTCTAACTCGGAATCATGCGCGATCAACGTGTTGAAGATAGCTAGAATCCGGTATCTCGAGAGATCAACGGATTTGGGCATTTATCTTGGTTTACTTGACACGAAATCATTTCGTGAGGAAGAAACTTGCGCCAATTTGTATCAAAACATTATTAGCACGTCAAAGTGTTAATCCGCTGCGTCGCTTAATTGGTATCGGAGCTAAGTAAGATCAAGGGAGGTTTGAGCCGAGCTAAGTAAGATCAAGGACGAGTTCAGAGCTAAGTGCAGAGTTCAGAGCCGAGCTAAGTTAGGTCGGAGCCGAGTTAAAACCGAGCTAAGTCAAAGAAACGAGATTGTTTGAAGATCATGCCTCTGAGACGTGCTAATCGTTATCATAATGTTGAAGATGTGTATAGAAGACAAGAAGCTGAACAGATGGAGCAACGTATCAATGTAAAGTTCGATGAAGGTATTGGAAAGTTAGAGAAATTGACGAAAGACATGAATCAAAGTTAAAGGAGAACTTCACCAGTTTCAAACCATAGTGGAAACAGGGTTTCACCATAAGTTTCAGGAGAAAGGAGAATGTCACCCCAGTCTTTTCGAGACAGGAAAGAATCTTCAGTTTAAATGAGAAGAGAACACCATGAGTATCGACATGAAGAAAGAAGAATCCCACGTGTGTTTGAGAATGAATCTTATCGTGATGTGGAAAAACGTGATAGAAGGGATATGCGTAGTCATAGAGATGTAGATGGTCGAGATCGATATCGACATACATATGATTTTGAGGAATATGGTGATAGAGGAAGTATTCATTATCGAGATGAGGCCAAGTGCGAAATCAATGTCTTGATTCAAAGAATGATCGTAAATGGGAATCAGGTATGAGGATGGAAATTCCAGAATTCAAAGGTGGTATGCAAGCAGAAGAATTTGTTGATTTGTTGTCTAACATTGAAGTAATTTTGGAATTCAAGGAGGTGCGTGAGAATCGAAGAGTTCAGTTAGTTGCTACAAGGCTAAGGGGAAGAGCTATGGCTTGGTGGCAGCAAACTAAACTAACTCGGGAGAGAATGGGAAAGTCAAAAGTTATTATTTGGGAGAAGATGAGAAAGATGATGAAAGCAACTTTCTTGCCATACAACTATCAATCTCTTATGTATCAACGTTTGCAGAATTTGAGACAAGGGACGGGGACAGTGAATGATTATGCAGATGAATTTTATTAGTTGATTGCAAAGAATGATATTATCGAAACAGAGGAACAGCTAACGGCTAGATATATTGGAGGGTTACGAATGCAAATTCAGGACATGGTGAATATGTTTAATCCAATGTTTGTTGTCGAAGCACATCAGAAAGCTCTAGCTTGGGAGAAGTAAGGAAGACGAGGAGGTGGTGTGTTTACGAGTTCCAATAATCAGAATAAGGGTGCTAGTAGCAATGCTAATGTTTCCAAGGCAGCCAGTAAACCAATTGTCAAAGAAGCCGCTAAAGCAAAGGTCAACAACAGTATCAAGTGCTATAATTGTCAGGAGTTTGGTCATAAAAGTAATGAATGTACAAAGCCAAAGAAGAGAGCAATGGTTGCAGAGGAATGTGAGTATGAGGATGTGGAAGCTGAAATTGACTATTCTCAACCATCGAAGTTTGATGAAGATGAAGAAGTTGTGTCAGGAGATGAAGGATGTAATTTGACGATAAGAAGGTCTTGTTTAGTGCCAAAGCATAAGAATGATTCTAGTTGGCTAAGAAGAAATATTTTTCAGTCTACATGTACTATCTTGGAAAAGGTATGTCAATTTGTTATTGATGCGAGAAGCTGTGATAACATTACTTCTGAAGAGGCCGTCACAAAGTTAGGGTTGAAGACTGAAAAGCATCCTAGATCTTATAAATTGGCATGGTTAAAGAAAGGTGGAGAAGTTATAGTGGGAAGACGAGCTTTTGTTATATTTTCTATTGGAAAGAAGTACAAAGATGATATTTGGTGTGATGTTGTAGATATGGATGTGTGTCATCTACTATTTGAAGACCATGGCGATATGATAGAGCTGTACAACATATGGTCGCACCAGCCGCTACAGTTTCATGTTTGAAGGGACACAAATTACTTTAGTTCCTAAGTAGCGTGAACAAAGTGAAAACAAGTCAGAGAAGCAGGTGGAATCAACTAGCCTATTATCTTCGAAAGAATTTATTGAAGAGGTGAAAGATAGTGTCGAAATGTTTATGTTGATTGGGTATGAAGCAAGTGAAGACCATGAAATTCCAGCGGAGTTTAGGCCAGTGTTGAATGAATTTGACGATGTCTTTACTACGGAACTACCCAAGGAGTTACCGCCATTGAGGGACATACAACATCAGATTGATCTAGTGCCAGGTGCTATTTTACCGCATAGCCCACATTATCGTATGAGTCCGAAAGAGCATGAAGAGTTGAGGAGACAGGTTGAGGAGTTACTTGAGCAAGGGCGTGTTCGAGAAAGTCTCAGTCCTTGTGCTGTACCAGCTTTGTTAGTACCGAAGAAAGATGGTTCATGGAGAATGTGTACAGATAGCAGGGCACTCAACAAAATAACTGTCAGATACAGATTTCCTATACCAAGACTTGATGATTTATTGGATCAACTTAGTGGGTCTGTAATCTTTTCAAAGATTGATCTTAAGAGTGGTTATCATCAGATTTGCATTAGACCAGGTGATGAATAGAAGACAGCATTCAAGACACGGGAGGGATTATATGAATGGCTGGTAATGCAGTTTGGTCTATCTAATGCACCAAGTACTTTTATGAGGGCGATGAAACAAATTTTCAGACCTTACATTGGGAAGTTTGTTGTTGTTTACTTTGATGATATCTTGATATATAGTGCAAGCACAGAGGAGCATATTCAACACTTGCGAACGGTGTTAACTATTCTTCGTCAAGAACAGTTCTATGCAGCAACTAAGAAATGCGTGTTCATGACGCCAAGTGTTTTATTTTTGGGTTATGTTGTGTCTGAGGAAGGGATACAGGTGGATCAGAGTAAAGTTGCCGCAATCATAAATTGGCCATAGCCCAAAACTATCACAGAAGTCATAAGTTTTCATGGGTTAACTTCATTTTATCGAAGATTTATACCGCACTTTAGTAGTGTGATGGCTCCTGTTACTGATTGTATGAAGGGAAATAATTTTTCATGGACGGAAGAGGCAGGATTTGCTTTTGAACAAATCAAGGAGCTTTTAACGTTAGCACCGATTCTAGTGTTGCCAGATTTTCAGTTATTATTTGGGTTACATACAGATGCATCTAAAATTGGAATTGGAGGAGAGTTGAGTCAGATGGATCGTCCAATTGCTTATTTCAGTGCAAAACTTTCTAGAGCAAAGATGAGATACAATACTTATGATGTGGAGTTTTATGCTATTGTGCAGGCTGTGAAGCATTGGAGACATTACTTGTTCCACAAAGAATTTGTTTTGTATACGGACTATGAAGCATTGAAACATTTGCAAGGCAGGATAAAATTGCAGCTAGCATGCATCGTGGATAGCTTATTTGCAGCAATTTACATTCGTCATTAAGCATAAGTCTAGAGTAACTAATCGCGTTGTTGATGCATTGAGTAGGAGGAGTAGTTTACTAACAACCATGCGAGTAGAGGTGATGGGTTTTGACTTTCTTCCAGATTTGCTTACATCGGATTCTTATTTTTCCAAGATCTTAGACAAAGTCAAGCAGGGAAGCATAGATGGATATATGCTGGTTGATGGTTTTCTATTCAGGGAAAATCAATTGTATTTCGGATCGCAATCTACGAATGAAGATTATCAAAGAATTGCATGAAGAAGGACACGTGGGCCGCGATCGTACTATGCAGTTGATTTCAAAGTCTTATTTTTGGCCGTCAATGAGGAAGGAGGTTGAAAAGTTTGTTCAGAGGTGCCATATATGTCAAGTGTCAAAGGGGACCGCGATAAATGCAGGTTTATATATGCCGTTGCCTATACCTACTAAGGCATGGGTGGATGTTAGCATGGACTTTGTATTGGGTTTGCCAAGGACGCAATGTGGTAATGATTCTATCTATGTGGTGGTTGATCGATTTTCAAAAATGGCACATTTTATTGCATGCAAGAAGACGGCAGATGCAGTTAATGTTGCACGGTTATACTTCAAAGAGATCTATCGACTTCATGGGTTGCCTAAATCTACTGTATCAGATGGAGACACTCGTTTTCTAAGTCATTTTTGGATGAGTCTATGGAGAATGGTCAGGACAAAGCTGAAATTTAGTAGTGCTTATCATCCACAGACGGATGGACAGATCGAAGTTGTGAACAGATCCCTGGGTAATCTATTGAGATGCCTCGTGAATGACAATTTGAAGAGTTGGGATTCCAAGCTATGTCAAGCTGAGTTCGCACACAACCATACAGTTAATCGTAGCGCTGGGTTCAGTCTGTTCCAGGTCGTTTACTCGACAAGTCCTAAAGGACCATTGGATTTATCTACAGTTCCACATCAGAAAGGAGTGATCAAGCGAGCTAGTGATTTTGTGAATGAATTGCAAGAATGCCACAAATTTGTGGAGGAACGATTGCTTAAGGCAAATGAGAAATATAAGCAATCCGCATATATTAAACGACAGAATGTTGAACTCAACGAAGGAGATTTTGTATATGCAGCATTGACTAAGGATCGATTTCCTATTGGTGCTTATAACAAGCAGATGCTAGAAAGATTGGTCCTTTGGAGATCGTAAAGAAGATTAATGAGAATGCTTATCAGTTGAGATTGCCGGATCATATCCATACTGCTGACGTGTTCAACGTCAAACACTTGATTCCATATCATGGGAATAAGCATGTCGAAGAAGAGAAAAGTGTGAATTCGGGGACGAATTTCTTTCAACCAGGGGAGGATGATGCAGTGCACCAGCACTATGAACCACGACCTAGTGAGTCGCGACCTAACATCACCACAAGTTACGACCTAGTGAGTCGCGACCTAACATCTGCGAGTTACATTATGTCGCCAGCGACCCAATCACCTATGAAACGACCCAACGGTCCTCTTATACCGCATTCTCACCTATGCCGCGACCCAACGACCCAACCACCTTATAAGATAACGATTTAGCGACATAGCCTTAAGTCGCTCACTGAATGCCGCATTTCTTAAGTCGTTTAACTCCTTAAGTCGCTGATTGTCATAAGTCGCTATCTTCTTAAGTCGCCTAAAGATAAGCCGAATCACTTAAGTCATTTCCTGAAACCGCATCACTTAAGTCGCTCAGTGTTAAGTCACGCATTTTTAGTCGCTCAGTTAGACCGCATATTCGTCAAGCCTTAAGTCGCTCAAACTATGCCAATCGTGGATTTCTTATGTCACTGAAGCTTATATCGTTAAGTAGTATGCAGTTGATTTGTTAAGTCGCGTGATGATATATTGTGTTAAGTCGGTATGTTCTTATGTCGTGTATATTGTAATTCTGTTATGTCGTATTGTTGTAGGTCGTGTGATGTATTGTTATGTCGTATGTCGTGAGTGAATGTTAAGTCATATACCATGTTGTATTGTGATAGGTCGTAGGTCGCCCGTGTGTTGAGTCGGCAGTGTTGTGTTGTAAACTTCTATAAATAGGGGTGTGATGTCATTGTAAAAGGAGTTGATTTTTGAATAAAAAAAATTTGTGCGCTTTTTGCCACTTTTTTTTGAACTTGAGTGTGATCTCCTTCTTCTTCCATCTTTGGATATTCGAGTGCGGTCGAATCAACGAACTTGAAGCCGACTCACGGAATCTCGTGCGCGAGATCAACGTCGAAGAATTGTAGATCTTCTAACGCGGAATCGTGCACGATCAACGTGTTGAAGATAGCTAAAATCTGGTGTCTCGAGAGATCAATGGATTTGGGCATTTATCTTGGTTTACTGGACACGAAATCATTTTGTGAGGAAGAAACTTGCGTCAATTTGTATCAAAACATTATTAGCATGTCAAAGTGTTAATCCGTTGCGTCAAATTTCCAAACATTCACCGTTTAAAAGATAGTTTACTAGACCAACTGTGTTTTAATTTAGCGTTCCACTTAGGCCAGGGGGAATGATTGAATTTAAATTATGGATATATATCATTTCAACCTTTTCCAACATTATAATTTCAATATACATCCAACCAAATATGGATGTAAAATTTAGACAAAAAGCGTACTAAAAATGTTAATACAAAATATCAATGTGGAAATTTCAACAAACAACAGAGAAAAAAATGTAAATAACAGTGCGAATGTGACATGTCCAATTTAACTTTTTTATTCTTGTGTGCATATCGTGTCAAACATACATGCGTCTCATTTGATAATTTATCCAATGACTATATATTAATCGAATTCAACCACAATATATAATTTTAGATTTATAAACTTGCATCCTAATATTAGTTAAGCGTGAATGTAAAATACTCATCACAAACTACACTAATCCGATACGATCACGAACGCAACACAACCGAACTTCAACGACGACGACTCGAGATATGATCCACTATACGGCTTACGATGTGGCACAATCAGAATCAACAGCTCACACTCGTATGCTCGATATGAAAATCCAGATAGCAACTTCTCTTTTTGTATTTTTTTTCTCACTGTATATGCATGCGGTTGTAAAAGAGATGGTAGTCGAGCTTAGGATAGGGTAAGCTTGGTTCGATTGGCTACAATAGGCGTCGAAGGCGATATAAGGAGGTGGTGGCGAAGCCGACAGGTAGGGGAGGCGGAAACACAAATTTTGCAGTGTTTTTTTTTAACAACGGCGGCGGCGGTTAGAGGTGAGAAGGAGGAGCGATGGCGCAGTGATGCATTGATAGGCGAAGCAGCGGCGGTAAATGCAAGGAAGATATGGAAGGCGTGACGGTGAAGGGGAGGGAGAGCTTGGCTGTTGCTTTTTTTTTTCTTTTACACGGAGGGTGGCAGTTGTGGAGGGGATAGGGGGGCCGGGTGTTGCACGTGTCAGGATGGCGCGGCGGCGGCGGCGGACTTGGAGTCACTGTGGATAATGAGGCTTGGTGGTGGAAGAGAAAAAAAAATATGATGCGGGATAATGGGTTTTCATAATTTTATGATCTCAGCAGTAATATAAAGGCATTGTGTAATCGAGGGTGGCTGAAGAATTTTGTGGCTACGTGGCCATTGCGTGAACAGTAGAAGCTATTCCCATGGCTACCACTTCAAAATGCAATAGGATGACCGATTCAAAATAGTATACGCATTCTTTTTTTTTCAGCCGGATGTGTTAATTTTAAACAGGATACATAAATTTTTCCAAATGGCTTTTTTTTCTTTTAAGAAAAAAAAAAAATCACATTCAAAAGTCAATAAAACTATACCCTATGTAAATAGCAACAATGTTAACACGACCCAAAATACTACGCAGAACAAAACCGACAGTCCTAACACACGAAATTACCCACCTTTGTGTCCAGTTTGTCGATACGAATGCGTTAGCACATAGAAAACCGATGATTTAACGCTCGAGTAAAATTTCATTATTTACGCCATATCGGTTGTCGCTACCGTAAATCGATCGTATAAAACAATTTAAACTGAGCTAGCAAAGTCAGAATTCTACGAAATGAATATCGACATTTATATTATAAAATTTACTATAATATTTCCATATAAAATAGTTAAATTCCTAAAAACAAAAATTTTAGTGTTTATAACCGATCGATTTTGCGTTAAATTTCAATCGTTCAAAATTTCCATTTTATAATTAAATTCACATTATGCATTTTAGCCAATCATACGCAACGTAAATTTTAATTCAAATTATTTAAATTTCTCAATTTAAATAAAAATTTACTTAATCGAAGATTCGACAGAATTGTAAATTTTGAAATCGTTACACTTACTGTTTATCGCATGTCTACAATTGTCGTAAAGACATTTCTTCCTCACCTTTACTTCACATAATTTTCCCTAAAATAATTTGAAGATTTTCCATAAAAACTAGACCTTCAACATCGTTACAATAATGCGTCTTAACCAATTTGAGGCGCTTTTGAAAATCCCTTTTATCTCCTTTTGATTAAATTCTTCCCATGCTCCAAAACTTCTTTCTCTTTATAATTTTTTTGCCGCAATAGTACTTCTCCGTCATGAAATTCAAAACACCACTTCATGAGATTAAAATCGATCTCCACTCCAAAAAAGGATCTTTGCTTGGATCTAGAATCCTAATGCTGCTATGCTTTCAACCTATTATCACTTAATTCCTTCGTCAATTTTGTTGTGATGTTAATGTTAAGGGAATCACAACTTATGCTAGAGAGGTGATCACTTTGCTTCAGAACTGTGTGGGCACCAGTTGGTAGAGCTGCCATCGTTGGTAATAACTCTACCACTGACTAAGTCTCAATCTTGCTGCCAATTCCTATGCCATTGCAAGTTTTAACAAAGCCTGGACTAAAAACGATGCCGAAGGAGTGCCACCGTGTCAAATATGTTCCGACCTTAAACTCGAAGATGAAGCCATGGCTAGAGTGGCTCTCAACTTTGATTGCCAAGCTTGCTCAAATCTGAGATGAATTCTACAACAACATATGATGTTTTTTACCATGCCTGGATCTCAACAAAGTTGAACAAAAACTGCCCAAAAATTGAAGCTGACGATTTGGAAAATGAAACATACCACATTGTGTCAGCCATGTATAATTGTTCTTGAAATTTGGTTGTTATGCTTGGAAAATCTGTACCCGAGATGTGCTTGGTTTGTTGCAAGATTGAATGGATGCTTGAGAAGTTTGTATACTAAGTTCCTTTCGTGCCTTTGCATGTGTATTGAATCTTATGAGGATGCCAATGAGATTTGGCCTTTTGAAATGAATTCTTTTTAGGTTTTAAGGATGATCAACTGTTGCAGAATCAAACAGATCTACAAAAAGGTACAAATTATGGTAAAGCAAGCCATTAGTCATCTTGACAATCCATATATTATTACTTTTTAGTTTATTTAACATCTTGATAAAAAGAAATTTCAATCCATTGAATTGTTATTATCAATAAAGAAGAAACATGCATGCTGTTATGCTACTTTAAAGAAATTGTTCATTGCTTCGTGATGCAGCGGATTAAACAACAAGTTGTCACCAAGTGATGCACAACGAAAAAACGACGATGGAACGATACAAAGATAAATCGATGCATTGATAATACCCAAGATAAATGCCCAAATCCGTTGATCTCGCGAGATACCGGATTCTAGCTACCTTTAACACGTTGATCGCGCACGATATCGTGTTAGAAGATCTACGATTTTTCGACGTTGATCTCGCGCACGACATTCCGTGAACCGGCTTCAAAATCGTTGATTCGAGCGCACTCGATTAACCGAAGATAGAGAAAGGAGATAACACTCAACTTCCAATTTTAAAGAGGCACAAAGAACTCAAACAAAAATTATTCAAAAATCCACACCTTACATGATACAACTCACTCGCTATTTATAGAAGCCTACAACTCAACACACGTTACATCAAAAACAGTACAAACGACTTAACCAACTAACGGTTACAACATAACACGACCTAACAATATACTATATAAGAAAAGCGACACATCAATCAGCGACCCAAAAAAAATGCGACATAGCGACCTAACACGATTTCGGCGACATAAGGAGATGCTCGCGACCTAGGCTGGAAGCAATCAGCGACATAAGACTTTCTCATTCGCGTCTTAAGAATTTGGTCGCGACATAAACTTCGTTCGCGACCTAAGGAGGAGGCGACTTAGGTTTTGCGACATAGGAAGTTCGCGACTTAAACTGGAATGTCCTACTGGAATTCGCGCTTCGCGACCTACTAGAGCTTGCGACTTAAGATGCTTTGCGACATAAGGTTTGCTTGCAATCGCATTGGAATTCGGGAGCGAGGCTTTGTGACTGAAGGTAGGTCGCTCGCGACCTAGGTAGAAGCGATCTATAGCTTCGCTGCAAATTGAGGTATGCGCTGCATCATCCTCCCCTTGTTGGAAGGAATTCGACCTCGAATTCACACTCTCCTCTTCTTCGACAAACTTCTCCACATAATACGGGATTAAGTGTTTGACATTGAAAACATCAGACGTTTGAACATTTTCCGACAATCTTAACTGGTACACATTATCATTGATCTTCTTCAAGGTTTCTACTGGACCAATCTTTCGAGCTTTCATCTTGTTGTAAGTTCCAACTGGAAAATGATCTTTCGTCAATACTGCGTAAACAAAATCACCTTCTTTGAAGTCCACACTCCTTCGCTTCTTATCTACCAGTTGCTTATACTTCTCATTTGACTTAAGCAGTCGTTCATGAACAATCCTGTGACACTCCTGCAACTCATTCACGAAATCACAAGCTCGTTTAACAACCCCTTTCTGACGTGGAACTGTCGACAAATCCAACGGTCCCTTCGGAATTGCTGAATATACCAAGTGGACTAAATCCAGTACTTCGATTAACGACATGATTATGTGCGAATTCTGCCTAACACAATTTCACATCCCAGCTCTTCAAATTATCCTTCACAAGACATCTCAACAAGTTTCCTAAAGATCTGTTCACACTTCTGTTTGCCCATCCGTTTGTGGATGATAGGCGCTACCAAAATTCAGCTTAGTCCCACCATCTTTCACAGACTCATCCAAAAATGACCTAGAAATCGAGTATCCCGGTCAGAAACAATAGACTCAGGTAGCCCGTGTAGTCGTTGAACCTCTTTAAAGAACAATTGAGCAACACGGACTACATCGGCGGTCTTTTTACAAGCTATAAAATGTGCCATCTTTGAAAATCCATCCACCACAACATATATAGAATCATTCCCTCGTTGAGTTCTTGGAAAACCCAAAACAAAGTCCATGCTAATATCAACCCATGGTCTAGTAGGCACGGGCAATGGCATATACAATCCTGCATTCGTAGCTGTCCCTTTGGAAACTTGACATATGTGACATCTTTGCACAAATCTTTCAACTTCTTTCCTCATGGAAGGCCAAAAATATGATTGAGAAATCAACTGCAAGGTACGATCTCTTCCCACATGACCTTCTTCATGCAATTCCTTCACAATCTTCATTCGCAAACTGCACTCTGATATACACAACCGATTTCCTTTGAATAGAAAACCATCTACCAACACATACTCATCCGTCTTCCCTTTCTCGACTTCATCTACAATCTTAGAAAAGTAAGGATCCTCAACAAATAATTCTGGAAGTACATCAAACCCCATCACTTCAACTCTCATCGTAGTCAACAAATGATTTCTTCTACTCAATGCATCTGCCACCCGATTTGTAACTCCCGACTTATGCTTTACAACAAATGTAAACTGTTGCAAGTATGTGATCCATGAAGCATGCCTGGTTGCATCTTATCATGTCCCTGCAAATGTTTCAATGCTTCATGATCAGTATACAACACAAACTCTTTTTGAAGCATATATTGTCTCTAATGCTTTATGGCTTGGACAATAGCATAGAACTCCAAGTCATAGGTATTGTATCTTGTCTTGGCTCCAGAAAGTTTCTCGCTAAAATAAGCAATTAGACGACCCTTCTGACTTAATACTCCACCAATTCCAACCTTAGACGCATCAGTATGTAGCTCAAAGAGGAACTAAAAATCCGAGTATCTAAGAATCGGTGTTGTAGTCAAGAGTATCTTGATCTGTTGGAAAGCAGAATCATCCTCTTCAGTCCACACAAACTACTTTCCTTTCATGCAATCTGTCACTGGTGCCATCATGCTACTGAAATGTGGAATAAACCTTTGGTAGAATGATGCTAACCCATGGAAACTTCTCACTTCAGTTACAGTCCTGGGTTGTGGCCAATCCTTGGCTGCTTCAACTTTACCTTGATCCATATGGATTCCTTCCTTGGACAACACATGCCCCAAGAATAAAACACTGTGTGTCATGAACATGCACTTCATTGCTGCCACGTAAAATTTCTCCTGACGAAGTATCATTAACACTTCCCGCAGGTGCTGTAGATGTTCTTCTATGCTTCCACTGTATATCAATATATCACCAAAGTATACCACCATGAACTTTCCAGTAAACGGTCGAAAGATCTGATTCATCACTCGCATAAAAGTACTGGGTGCATTCGAAAGACCAAATGGCATGACTAGCTATTCATACAACCCTTCCCGCGACTTGGATGCGGTCTTCCATTCATCCCCTGGTCGAATTCGAATCTGATGATACCCACTCTTCAGATCAGTCTTTGAAAAGATAGCAGCTCCACTTAACGGATCTAACAAGTCATCCAATCTTGGCATCGGAAATCCGTATCTCACTGTAATCTTATTTAGTGCTCGACTATCTGTACACATTCTTCAAGTTCCATCCTTCTTTAGCACTAACAAGGCTGGTACTGCATAAGGACTTAAACTTTCTTGTACTCGCCCTTGTTCAAGTAACTCCTCCACGTGCCTTCTCAACTCTTCGTGCTCCTTTGGATTCATTCTATAATGTGGTCTATGTGGTGACACAGCTCCCGGAACAAGATCAATCTGATGTTGTATGTCTCAACGGTGGTAACTCTTTTGGTCATTCTTCGGGAAATACATATTCTTCAAATTCCTTCAACACTGGCTTGACTTCCTCAGGAATTTCAACCGTTTTACTACTTTCACGTCCAATCAACAGAAATACTTCAGGCCCATCCTCTACTTCTTTGACAAACTCCTTTAAAGAAAACAGAGTTTTTAGTTCCTCGATTTCCTCCAATTTGTCTTCACTTTGTTGTCGCTTTTTAGAAACTAAAGTGATTCTAGTGCCATTGAACATGAAACTATAGCAGTTAGTCCTACAATCGTGTTGCACGGCTCTATCGAATTACCACGGTCTTACCAACAACAAATGATATACATCCATATCTACCATGTCACACCAAATTTCATCCTTATACTTCTTTCCAATGGAAAAAGTTACACAAGCCCTTTGACTAACCTTAACTTCCCCACCTTTCCTCAACTAAGCTAATTTTTAGGGTTTGGGATGCTTCTCTGTCTTTAACGTTAACTTCTTTATAGCTTCTGTAGAGATGATGTTATCACAACTTCCTGCATCGATAACAAACTTACAAACCCTTCCCAAAATAGTTCACGTCGACTGAAAAATATTACTCCTCAACCAGCTAGTCTCCTCTTCTTGCTTTGGTGTCGAGCAAGATCTCCTCATCATTAAAGAATATCCCTCGTCTCCCGCCAATAATTCTTCTTCCTCCTCAACTTGTGGCGAATTGGAACATTCTATTTTTGCATCCTCATCCTCAACCTTAGCAACCATCGCTCGCTTTTTAGGCTTCGGGCATTCATTGCTCATATGACCAAACTCCTGACAGTTATAACACTTGAAATTGTTTTTGACCTTGGTCTTAGCAACTTCATTGACAACCGGTTTACTAACAGCCTTAGAAACATTAGTATTGCTACTAGCACCCTTGTTCTGGTTGTTAGAATTCGTTAACACACCACCTCCTCTTCTACCTTGCTTATCCTAAGCTAGAGCTTTCTGTTGTGCTTCAGCAACGGATCTTGGATCAAATATACTAACCATGTCCTGAATATGCATTCTCAATCCTCCAACAAATCTAGATGTCAACTGTTCCTCCATTTCCATGATATCGTTTTTAGTAATCACTTGATAAAACTCATATGTATAATCACTTACCGACTTTGTCCCTTGTCTCAAATTCTATAAGCGCTGATACATAAGAGACTGATAATTATAAGGCAAGAAAGTAGTCTTCATCAACTTCTTCATCTTTTCCCATGAAACAATCTTCGACTTTCCCATTCTCTCCCATGTAAGTTTAGTTAGTTGCCACCATGCCATAGCTCTTCCCCTCAGTCGTGTAGCAACCAACTTAACTCTAGGATGCTCGGGTACTTCCTTGAAGTCAAAAATTTCCTCAACATTTGATAACCAATCCAGAAACTCTTCCGCTATCATTCCTCCTTTGGATTCTGGAATTTCTGTTTTCATCCCGGACTCCCATCGACGATCATCTTCTACATTCCGATATTGACTTCGTACTTGGCCTCGATCTCAATAATGAATACCTCCTCTATCACCATATTCATCATAATCAAATGTACTTCGATATCTATCCCGTCCATCTACATCTCCACGATCATGCATGGTCCTTCTACCCTGTTTTCAATATCACGATATGATTCATTTTCAAACCCTCGTGGAGTTCTTCTCTCTTCATTTCTATACTCATGGTGTTCTCGTCTCATTGAAACTGATGATTCTCTTCTTTCTCGAGAAGATTGCGGGACACCCTCCTCGCTTCCGAAACCGATGGCGAAACCCTGTTTCCTCCATGGTTCGAGATTGGTGGCCTTCTCCTTTGACTTTGATTCATGTCATTCATTAATTTCTCTAACTTCCCAATACCTTCATCGAATTTCTCATTGACACGTTGTTCCATTTGCTCATCTTCTTGTCTTCTATACACATCTTCAACATTTTGAAATCGATTAACACGTCTCGGAGGCATGATCAAACTTATCAACAAACAATCTACAAACTATCTTTAATTCGGATTCAACTTATCTCGGCTCGAAATAACTTTTACTCCGCCTTGATCAAACTTAGCTTCGATCTAGCTTTGATTAAGCTTTTACTAGCTCTGGTACCAAATTGACGCAGCGGATTAAACAACAAGTTGTCACCAAATGATGCACAACGAACAAACGACGATGGAACGATACAAAGATGAATCGATGGATTGATAATACCCAAGATAAATGCCCAAATCTGTTGATCTCGTGAGATACCGGATTCTAGCTATCTTTAACACGTTGGTCGCGCACGATACCGTGTTAGAAGATCTACGACTCTTCGACGTTAATCTCGCACACGAGATTCCGTGAACCGGCTTTAACTCGTTGATTCGAGCGCATTCGAATAACCGAAGATGGAGAAAGGAGATTACACTCAACTTCCAATTTTAAAGAGGCACAAAGCACTCAAACAAAAGTTTATTCAAAAATCCACACCTTACATGATACAACTCACTCGCTATTTATAGAAGCCTACAACTCAACACACGTTACATCATAAACAGTACTAACGACTTAACCAACAAACGGTTACAACATAACACGACCTAACAATATACTACATAAGAAAAGTGACATATCAAACGGCGACCCAAAAAAATGCGGCATAGCGACCTAACAGGATTTCGGCGACATAAGGAGATGCTCGCGACCTAGGCTGGAAGCAATCAGCGACATAAGAGTTTCTCATTCGCGTCTTAAGAATTTGGTCCCGACAAAAAATTCGTTCGCGGCCTAAAGAGGAGGCGACTTAGGTTTTGCGACATAGGACGTTCGCGACTTAAACTGGAATGTCCTACTGGAATTCGCGCTTCGCGACCTACTGGAGCTTGCGACTTAAGATGCTTTGCGACATAAGGTTTGCTTGCAATCGCGTTGGAATTCGAGAGCGAGGCTTTGTGACTGAAGGTAGGTCACTCGCGACCTAGGTGGAAGCGATCTATAGCTTCACCGCGAATTGAGGTATGCGCTGCATCACTTCGACCTCTTTAAACATACTAAAATTAAGATTATAAAGAGCCTACCTAATACTTCTACATTATTGTTATGTTTAAATTTTTAATGTCAACTACTATTTTTAGTTTTATTATTCTCTAATCTTAGTATTATCCGCATTGCATCATATACACTCAATCCAAGTAGTTGCTAGTGTAATGTCACCGTTAACTTACTGGTTATCATATCTTTTAACAAAATTTGCCATAGTTGTATCATGTTACCATTTATAATGCTTTAACTTCTAACCTGTTATATAAAATTGTCACATCTCTATCTGTCAAAATCAAACGATATATAATGAATAACAATACTTTTTTGTATGCATGCATTTTGTTTGTATAATAATAATTGGTATAAAAATAATGGATGATGCCCTTTAACAATTACAATATCCATTTCCCCTTCCAACTTCCAATTCGTTAATATGATGAAAATTAACCGACGCATGTTCTTCATTTTGAACTTTGCGTATTTCTGTCACTATTTGATGTTACATGACTTTCATTACCAATGCAACTAAAATTCTATGCGAACTTGGTGAGTAATTTTACCAATATATATTGTCAATACTTTCAATCATACCTAGCAGTGCAAGCTTATTCATAGAGAAGTTGTAGCTCCTAACACTCATGTAACAGATGTCATAGTAGTGTGCACATTAATAACTTCATTTATTTGTTTTTTTAAAGTGCATTTTAGTCAATATTTATCAAAATATAAAGTTGTTAAATATTTTTATTTCTTTAAACCTAATTCATGGATTTATAACCTTCCTTGAGAGTATTCAAACTCCACATAAATAATGGAAAATGCAAAGAAACATGAGATTTTTTTACTGGTACAATTTGATAAATTAGTTTATAACTTTTTAGGGATCCGAATAGGTTTAAAATCTAATGAGATTAATTTCTTTTCATAATCTAATTAAATTAAAGTTAATTTCCATGGTAAAGTTTGGAAACTGAGATGAAATTTTCACATGCATAGTTCACTACGCCATACAAATTGTTTTCTATGTTTAAGTCCTTTTGTTCGATGAAGGACATAAAGAATTGTTGCCGGTGAGAACTATTTCTTGTGTAAGTTAGAAGGAGAATTACTAGCATGTCAAGAGTCTTATTTTAATAGGCATAAAAGATAGGATTTTCACTATGTCTATTTCCCATGGAATTGGCCGGGCAACTTAGTACTCGGCCTCCCCTATCGTTCGGTCCAAGATGGAGCGTTCAGCAACAAGAAGCATTCGGTATTGAATACCTTCCGGTCGAAGAAGAACGCTCGGTACAAGTTACGTTCGGCCAAGGATATCATTCGGCCAAAGCGACCGTCCAGCCAGAAACCTCGCTCGGCCCTTAAGTGGTTCGGCACCATAACGCTCGGTATACCCACCGCTTGGCCTGACTGGTTCGTCCGGCATCTCTTTGCAAACGTCATTCAGAAGCGTTCGGCCAAAGGCCTCGCTCGGACAAGGGCCTCGTTCAGCCAAAAGCATCGTTCGGGCAAAGGCTCGTTCTGTCAAGATTGTGTTCAAACATCAAGTGCCTCGTTCGGCACCCAGACCGTTCGGCATCATACCGTTAGGCTCCAAGGAGTGTTCGGTATCCATGAAGACTCGGCATTCTCATTCGGCCTCCCAAGACTTCGGCAATCAAGGATGGTTTGGCATTCTCCCCAGCACGCCCGGTCCGATCATAGGTTGTCCTACTCTTCCCCGCAACAAACGTATCGTTCGGCATAAAGAGAATGGATCGGCACTCAACCGGTCGGCCTGCTGGGTTCGGCATATAGGACTTGTCCTATTTGGATCGAGTTATTCAGCTACCAGGCCCACCAGGGAAGCCCAACACACCATTGTCTATAAATAGAGGGGCAGTGGCACAAAGAAGGAGAAAGATTTGGGAGAACACTGGGAGACTATGCCATTTTCAAGACTCATTCCAGACTTATTTCTTTTACTTTGCAATTGTATTCTAGTAACTCAAAATGGATTGTATCTGTAATCAGTATCTGTAATCACCCATCAAGGAAATCAATGGAAATCAACTTCAAAGTGGATGTAGGCAGTTACGCCGTACCACTATAAGTTTGGTGTTCTTGTTCTCTGCATTTAAATTTACACTCTATTATCTATTTTAATTTACTTTCTTCATTAATCTCTCTACACAATCTTTCTAAGGGTGTTAGTGACCAATTTTGGTGCTAACATTTTGGTGCTTTCACTGAGAATTTGAATTCTCTGGCTATTAGGATCTGCTTTGCAGCTACTGGATTGCATAAATCTCCCGAAGGAGATCCATAATCATCTATAAGGCATCTGTTGATTCTATTCAGAGTTACAACCAACAACTCTACCATGGGAAGACCACGAACTAGATCAGCTTCTCAAAATGGAGATGCCCACGAGACCGCTAGTGTGCAACAACTGGGAGTTAGCAATCGGCAAGCGATTAGAGGTGCATGACCCTCCCACCAAAACCAAGCGAAAGTTATTTCCCTAGCAGAATTCAATGACTTGATAAGAGAACTTAAGGAAAGTAGAAGGCAACTTGCTGAGCAAATGCAAGCCAACGCTGACCTCATGACTCAGCTTACTCAGCAGCAACATCGGAATGCTGGAGGTAGCCCTGTCCCTTACTCTGGAGATGATATTTCGACTTCTGCTGATGAACCTCCTAGGCGTAGACGTCGTAAGTATGAAGATGCACATGCAGGTACTACTGATCGATCTACTAGAAATCAAGACCCAAATCGGACGGGACATCAACCTGCACGGTCCCGTGGAACGGAACCCAACCTCCCATCTTCCATACAAACCCCAGATTTGACGGCTATGATCAGGCAGTTGATGAAAGAAAACCAAGGTCTAACTAAAGACTGGGGAGTGTCTAAGAGTCATACTCCCTTCACGGATACCATTCTACAGGCCGAATACCCAAGAAAGTTCAGCATGCTCGCCATTCCGGCCTACGAAGGGAAGATTAACCCCATGCAGCATGTGATGAGGTACAGATGGATGATGGATTCTACAAGAGCTAATGACGCAACCAAGTGTAGGTGTTTCCCAATCACCTTGTTCGAGATTGCCACCATGTGGTTCACTCGACTCCCACCACGATCTATATCCATCTTCGACGAATTAGCCATAAATTCTAGAACAATTTAGGATACACATCACTCGTCCAAAGGACGTGATGTCCTTATCAAGTGTAACTCAAACTCCAGGAGAGTCATTGAAAGCATACTTGCAAAGATTTCATGTTGCTGCTACTGAGGTGAGCAATCCTAATGACCACACGATTTTGATGGCAGTAATGCGTGGAGTGGATTCGGATTCTGAATTTGGAGATTGGTTAGCAGGGAATCCCCCAGCTACGCTGGAACGTTTTTATTCGAAAGCTCATCAGTTTATAAGAAGGGAGGAAGCCCGGTGGACAAGGCGAGACAAGGCATCAGGGCCCATTCAAGAGTCTGTGAAAAGTAACGCCGTCGTGAGGCAAAACGGAGATAACCCCGAAAAATTCAAGTTAACATCCAGAACAAGCCCGGGCAATCTAAAGGATCCGAAGGTGGAAATCCCGAAAAGAAAAAAGAAATAGGGAAATGGAAATCATGGATCCCAACATACAATGAATACACCCCGTTGAACGCATCTCTTGAAAACATCTATCTATCAACTTGCAACACTTTCCAATATAGAGCGCCGCGTCCAAAGGAATCGACGGAAGAGCAGAAGCGAAGCGGGAAGTATTGTTGTTTCCATGAGTCTTATAGAAAAACTAATTAGACAGAAGAAGCTGCAGGAATTTGTCAAAGACCCATAGGATGAGAGACAAGAAACATCAGACCCTGGATGCAGGCCAGCCCTACACCAACCGAAACAACCTATTCGGACTATCGGTAGATTGTTTATTAACACGATTGCTGGCGGACCTCATCGTGCAGATAAGAATTGGCAGGAGATGGAGCGATATGATAACTCCTTAAGGCATACAGAGTACGAGTGTTGTTCGAACGTGGAGGATGGGACTCCTGCAAAGCAGCAGCCACGATGAATGATGATATCGTATTCAGGAACAGAGAGCAGATAAGGTAGAGGCTCCTACCATTGACCCAATGGTCATATCTGCCACCATCAGACCGACATTCGTAAAGAGAATTCTAATTGATTGCGGAAGTTCCATTAACATCGTCTTCCGGAAGGCATACGACCAAATGAAGCTGGAGACCAAGGATTTGAAGCCATCCAAAGCCAGAATCCATGACTTTAATGGCGCAACAACTGATGCTGTGGGATATGTAGAATTACCAGTTGAGCTGGTACAAGGTGATCGCAGAAGGGTGCAAATCTTACCATTCATAGTACTGGACGTTGATTCCCCATACAACGTATTTCTAGGTCGTCCAGCCGTGGCGGAATTTAGGGTAGCTTTGGCCATATGGTGTTTGACGTTAAAATTTCCAATAGACAAAGGGGTTGGAGTGGTACATGGCGACCAGGAAACCGGCCGTGCATGCTATGTGGCCTAGCTCAGGGAGGCACGACGTAGGGAGAAAGGAAAGGTTGCGGACAGCTTTATCCGCATCCAAGGTTCTGACGACTGACAACTAGCGCCCGAGCCCTGGCTCGGGCGCATTCTCGGATCCATAGAGACATTGATCGAAGAGGATGATGAGGATCCCAGGGAAAAAAATGCGGCACCGGCTTAACTAACCATCTACATCTCAGTTAGCCGTAGAGACCCACCACGAGTTCTTAAAACAGGATCACAGCTCGACCCCGCGGCAGCTGAGAACCTTGCTGACTTCCTCCGAGCGAACCTTGATGTTTTTGCTTGGATGCATTCTGATATGTGCGTGATTTCTCTTGCAATCGCGAGTCATATGTTGAACATAGACCCGAGACATGTTCCTGTAAAACAAAAGAGGAGAGGCATGGACCCGAAGAGGTCCGCGGCTCTCAGAGAGGAGGTGGACAAACTCAAAACCAATAGGTTCGTCCGCGACGCCCTCTACCCTGAATGGGTATCTAACCCGGTGTTAGTAAAGAAAGCGAATGGAAAATGGAGGGCTTGTGTTGATTACTCCGATTCAAACAAGGCATGCTCGAGGGATTGTTTCCCGCTGCCAAGGATTGACCAACTCGTCGACTCAACTGCCCCACATGAGTTACTATCATTTATGGACGCGTACTCTGGTTACAATCAAATTCCGATGCACATCCCGGACCAAGAACACGCCAGCTTTGTCACAAATGTGGGATTGTATTGCTATGTAGTAATGCCATTTGGATTGAAGAACGCAGGAGCGACTTATCAATGCATGATGAATCGAATGTTCAAAGACCAGATTGGTAAAACAATGGAGGTCTATGTGGATAACATGCTAGTGAAGTCACGGAAGTCAAACGACCACATCCGAGACCTAACGGAGATGTTTGACATACTTAGGAATTATGGAATGAAGATCAATCCATTGAAGTGTTCATTCGGCGTAGCATCAGGAAAGTTTCTGGGATTCATTATGAATGCCCGGGGAATCGAGGCTAACCCAGAAAAGATCCAGGCTATCTGAGATATACAAGTACCCAGAACCATAAAGCAGGTGTAAAGCCTGAATGAAAAAGTGGTTGCGCTAAGTCGATTCATATCCAGGGCTACAGACAAGTGTATTCCCTTATTCGACATTATAAAGAAAGGAAAGAGAAACTTCGAAGGACATTCGACTGCGAGGAAGCATTCCGGGCTATAGTAAGGCACTTCGAAAGTCGCCCCGTAATGTCCAAGCCGATAGACCACGAAACGTTGTATGTATAATTGGCGGTATCCCAGCACGCTATCAGTACAGCCTTGATCCGTGAGGAAGACCAGATTCAAAAGCCGGTTTACTATGTCAATAAACGCTCCACCAGGGCGGAAAGAAATTATGCGAAGATTGAAAAACTAGCCTATTGCTTGGTGATCGCATCACGCAAGCTTCGCCCTTACTTTCAGGCACACTCAATCGGTGTCTACACTGACCAACCCCTGCGACAGGTACTCCAACGACCAGAAACTTCCGGAAGAATGCTGAAATGGAATATTGAGTTAAGTCAGTTCAATATTTCCTATTTGCCGTAGAGGGCCATACAAGGACAAGCACTAGCCGACTTCATTGCTGAATTCACTGTGCAAGATGAACTGAGAAATCACAGAATCATAACCCCCGTTCGATGGAAGATGTACACCGATGGGGCATCTAACGACCGTTGCTCGGGGGTAGGTATAATCCTCATAACTCCTAAAGACCGATCAATCTGCTACGCCTTGAAGCTCAAGTTTGCAGGAACGAATAACGAAGCCGAATATGAAGCATTGATTGCTGGCTTAAGACTTGTTATCGAATTAGGAGTGAGATCAATCGAAATTTTCTGTGATGTCCCGGAAATTTAGGCAATAATTATTTAATAATTTCGTTAATAATTATTTTAAATTGTGAAACATTGATTTAATAATTTAATTCAAACTGGAATTCTCTTTTGAAAATTAATAATTATTTAGTTTGTTAATGGTATTCTTTTCAAAGTTAAAAAAATATTTAAGTAATAAATTTATCTTTCTAAACTGATTTAAAAATATTTTATTTATAATGTATTTATATAGTGTAAATAGAGTATTTGGTTTTAATTTTAATTTATGTTAGATAAAGGATATTGTTTGCGCCAAAATTGGTCACAAACACGCAATATCACGAAAGCACCCGTTTACGTATTCAACTTGATAATAATCAACACAGAACTCAGCAACATTCAATAGAGAATTTAGCTCTAAGTAACAAATCATAGTAATTCACAAACAACAATCACTAACACAGGATTTATAGTGGTTCGGCGTTCGCGCCTACGTCCACTTTGAAGGTTTTCTCTTTATTGCTTTGCTTGATTAAGTCGGTTACAACGGATTACAGTTGATAATAGCTTTGAAATCTGAATACAACACTAATTCTGATGAGTAGATTTGAATCCGGCAGAGTCTTGGTGTTCAACGGCAGAAGTTCTCGGAAGATCCCCTTTTCTGAAGGCTTCAGGGTGCTATTTATAGGCGTTGGAGGCCCAGATCTTGCTGAAACTTCGGGAGACCTCTTCTGGCACGTGAGTGGGCCCACGCGACCGACCCCACCAAGTTTCGTCTCGATCTGACATCGATTCAAAGTTATTTCGAACCCATCAAGAAATGGTCCAATCGAGCTGAAACTTGGCAGGAACAATCTTTACCTTGTATGGAAGCTACTGTGAAAATTTGGTTGCATTTGGATCAGTGGTTTAGGAGATATGATCGGTTCGAAGTGATGATTCTCGGTTGGCTGTTGAGTTCGAACCGATCACTTCGAAACCACGTACTTCGAATCGATCGGCTCACATGGCTTCGTGATGAGGTGGCGCGTGCTCCTCGAATCGATCCTGTTTTGTCTCCGAGTTGACCGCTTCGCACCCATGGATTTCGCCTCGTTCGTATCGTGGGGCGACACGTCATCCAAGTTAGCTGACTTGGTGGGTACGAACAAGTGAATGTCCCTGGATTCGAATGCGATCGTTTCGAAGCAAGGTGTACTCGTGGGTTCGAACTCGATCGATTCGAACAAGATCGATTCGAAGCGACTTGGATTCGAAGCTGGTGGGCTTGAATGGATTCGAAGATGATGGTTTCGAATGTGATGGAGTCGAAGTTAATGGTTGTGAGGCAGGCACTGGTTGATGGATTCGAACAAGATGGGTTCGAAGGAAGGATACCGGATGGGTTCGGAGTAGATGGTTTCGAAGATGATGGGTTCGAACATAACCTGTGGCCATCGATTCGAACCATGGGTACCCTATGGGTTCGAACCGAACAGGGGGCTATCTTTCTCAAATTGAAACCATTATATCTTGAGCATACAAACTCGGATTGACTCGAAACTTGAAACGCTGGCTTCTACAGCTTTGCTCGTCATGTCTTATCAGTTGTGGCCTGATCCGGGCTCGGACAAAATTCATCGATATCCATAGCGAAGTGAAGTACAACCAATCTCTGAGGTGAACCGTCTTTTCTTTCGATCAATCTTTTGGTATCACGGCTTTGCCAAAAAGCGGGATAACATTTTGCCCGCCAAAACATGCCTTGCGGTAGGAAGGTGTGTTTTGTAATGCTTTGAGTTGGACGTTCGTATCCGACCATCAACCTGCAAAGAACTTGATAGTTTCATATGGCCTCAAATGACGATCGTTCGGGATCGAGCTATTTGGGATGAAGCGCGGCCGTACATGGTCAAGCGCTCAACTTCAAATGACGATCGTTCGTGATCGAGTCATTCGAGGTGAAGTGCGACCGTGCGCGGTCGAGCGTATAAATCCATGCGTCGATCGTTCAGGATCGTATGCTGTTTGAGGTGAATTGGGACCGTTCGCGGTCTGTGCCGTTCGTGGCATAGGATGGAATAGGACCGTTCGCGGTCGATGCCGTTCGCGGCAAATGATGGGATGGGACCGTTCGCGGTCGACTGCTATTCGTGGCAAATGATGATCGTTCGCGACCAAGTGCCGTTCGAGGCGAATTTGTGACCGTTCGCGGTCGGGTGTAGGACCTCAAGTGACGACCGTTCGCGATCGAGCCATTTGAAGTGAGGTGAGTTATGACTGTTCGAAGTCGAGTGCCGTTCGAGGCGAACTGTGTGCCCGGGAGGGCTTGGTATTATCGATGCCAGGGTCACGTTCGGATGAGATCCTGGATCGTTTGTCAGGGCGGTTCATCGCCATCTCAGAGCATGCCTAAGGATCGTTCGCGACCCCATACATGTGTAAGTAGCTTAGCCATTCCAGAGTTATCAGAATCAAATATCTATTAAACGGATGAGTTTTTAAACAGAAATGTCCAAATAAGCAAAGTCTAAATGTTCAAATCAAAATGAAACGAAAGCAAAGCATGGATGTCAAAGTGTAAGTTCCCACTACGAAACGGTTTATGATCACTCAGAGCATGCCTGGAGATCGTTCGCGATCTCACACATGTGTAAATGATTTAACTGTGTTAGTGGAAGCTTACAACTTGTTCATCGTTATTTCACTCAATTGATAACCAAACGGTGCCTTGATTCAGGGTCGCCTCTAGCTGATGTGGACGGTGGACGGTGGCCGTTCTGGTTCCGCCACAGGAGCTCGCCTCCTTACATATTGAAGGAGCATACCGTTCCTGATATGCCCTTCCACCTCGTCCTTCAGGTGCCTACAATCGTTAGTGTTATGACCATTTAATTCATGGAATACACAGAACTTATCTGATTTCCTTTCGTCAGAGGTAGGATCCCTTCGCATCGGCCTACGATACGGAATCTGTTCTTTGGTATCCTGATAAATTCGTTCCAGGCTCTCGTTCAGCTCAGTGTAGGTGGTGAATCGCGGCTCCCTCCGTTGCCGCTTTGATCTGTCTCCGTTATTCTCAATCCTTCTTTTACCTTTATCCTTGTCCGAGTCCCTTCTAGGGGGTTTTTCGTCTTTGAGTGCATAAACTTCTATCCCATCTCCTTCTTCTCTTTCTGCCTTCGCATCCTCTAATCGTAAAAACTTTTCCGCCTCATGATAGAATTCTCCCAGATCTGCGGGTGGATCCTTAGTTAATGAATTTTTGAACTCCGTTCCGTCTGCTATCCCGGACACAGCCGCCATCATAACCATGGATGGATCCGGTCTATCCACGGAAGCTGCCGCCGCATTGAACCGTGTCAAGAAACTTCTCAATGTTTCTCCAGCCTTCTGTTTTAAAGTCGCCAACGTCATCACATTCTTGGGTCTTGTAATGTGAACCCTGAATTGCCTCATAAATCTCTCAGTTAAATCATTCCATGTTCCAATGGATCCACCATCTAATTGCCTGAACCATAATGCCGCAATATCCGCCAAATACAGTGGGAAGCACCGGGCCATGACCTCCTCTGATGCCCCCAGCACTTCCATATGCCTCATATATTTTGTCAGATGGACCGTGGGGTCCGTTCTCCCGTCATACATATCCAACGATGGTAATTTGAAATCCGGTGGGTTTCTAGCTCGTCTGATTGCCGGAGTGAAAGGACTCCTATTAACATCCTCTAGGTCTTTGTTCACCAAACCGCCTCTCATTGCTCGCCTAACCATCTCTGCCAACTTGTCGGTGTCTCCAAGATGTAACCTTCGTTCGTTACTTTCATCCTGCCCCCCGAGTTCACGAGGGAACTCTGAAATTTGCCCCCTTGACTGAGCGTTCATTCCTCTGCTGTCTCCAGGTTGCGCGGATACTCCTCTTTCTCCCTCCGAAATTGGACCAACGTTCTCCATGGGTGTGCCCCCTAATCCGGGTGCGACACCGGATGGTCCTGCTTCGTTCTGGACTCCATTGGCTCCTCTATTCTGTGCTCCAAGCTGTCCTATCTGTTGAAATAAACTCTGGATCAACTCCTCTTGCTTCTTCATCATCGTCTCCATCTCGTCCCTAGTGATGTAGATCGAAGGTTGATTCGCTCCTGAGGAAGCCTCCTAACTTCCTTGTTGTTCACTTCTCTCTGGCCTTGGTCTTCGGCTTGATTGTCTCGTCATAATTTCTTAAATTTGAACTTTCAAACTTTCTCTGAATCAATTATCGACTGGTAGAACTCCTGAGTTCAGTTCTCAGTGAAAGCACCAAAATGTTTGCGCCAAAATTGGTCACAAACACCCAATATCACGAAAGCACCCGTTTACGTATTCAACTTGATAATAATCAACACAGAACTCAGCAACATTCAATAGAGAATTCAGCTCTAAGTAACAAATCATAGTAATTCACAAACAACAATCACTAACACAGGATTTATAGTGGTTCGGCGTTCGCGCCTACGTCCACTTTGAAGGTTTTCTCTTTATTGCTTTGCTTGATTAATTCGGTTACAACGGATTACAGTTGATAATAGCTTTGAAATCTGAATACAACAGTGATTCTGATGAGTAGATTTGAATCCGGCAGAGTCTTGGTGTTCAACGACAGAAGTTCTCGGAAGATCCCCTTTTCTGAAGGCTTCAGGGTGCTATTTATAGGCGTTGGAGGCCCAGATCTTGCTGAAACTTCGGGAGACCTCTTCTGGCACGTGAGTGGGCCCACGCGACCGACCCCACCAAGTTTCGTCTCGATCTGACATCGATTCGAAGTTATTTCGAACCCATCAAGAAATGGTCCAATCGAGCTGAAACTTGGCAGGAACAATCTTTACCTTGTATGGAAGCTATTGTGAAAATTTGGTTGCATTTGGATCAGTGGTTTAGGAGATATGATCGGTTCGAAGTGATGATTCTTGGTTGGCTGTTGAGTTCGAACTGATCACTTTGAAACCACGTACTTCGAATCGATCGGCTCACGTGGCTTCGTGATGAGGTGGCGCGTGCTCCTCGAATCGATCCTGTTTTGTCTCCGAGTTGACCGCTTCGCACCCATGGATTTCGCCTCGTTCGTATCGTGGGGCGACACGTCATCCAAGTTAGCTGACTTGGTGGGTACGAACAAGTGAATGTCCCTGGGTTCGAATGCGACCGTTTCGAAGCAAGGTGTACTCGTGGGTTCGAACTCGATCGATTCGAACAAGATCGATTCGAAGCGACTTGGATTCGAAGCTGGTGGGCTTGAATGGATTCGAAGATGATGGTTTCGAATGTGATGGAGTCGAAGTTAATGGTTGTGAGGCAGGCACTGGTTGATGGATTCGAACAAGATGGGTTCGAAGGAAGGATACCGGATGGGTTCGGAGTAGATGGTTTCGAAGATGATGGGTTCGAACATAACCTGTGGCCATCGATTCGAACCATGGGTACCCTATGGGTTCGAACCGAACAGGGGGCTATCTTTCTCAAATTGAAACCATTATATCTTGAGCATACAAACTCGGATTGACTCGAAACTTGAAACGCTGGCTTCTACAGCTTTGCTCGTCATGTCTTATCAGTTGTGGCCTGATCCGGGCTCGGACAAAATTCATCGATATCCATAGCGAAGTGAAGTACAACCAATCTCTGAGGTGAACCATCTTTTGCTTTCGATCAATCTTTTGGTATCACGGCTTTGCCAAAAAGCGGGATAACAGATATTTTCTAATTACTATGTAAATGTATAATTTGTAAATTGATTTAATTCAATTTAAATTAGTTTTGTAACGTTTCAAAAAGTTTGTTTTAAAAATCTTTCTTATATTTTAATAGAAATGTAAGTAAGTATTTATTTGTTTATAAGAATAAATATAGTTTAAATTTCATTTTATAATAAAAGTTTGTTTTGTTTATTTTAAAATTGTTTTTCTTTTGAAATAAGATTTAATTCATTCTTGTTAAAATATAACATTTGATTTAAAAACTCTTGAATAAAATCTAATTCAACATTTCTTTTTCTTCTTAAAATCTTTTCTTTTGAAATTTAAAGAATATTATTTTAAAAACAATCAAACAAACATTAAAATAAATGTTATAAGAAGTTATAAATAAACATGTAATTATTTCAAGGCTAATGTTAATAAATCATTTGAAACTTGCTAAAAACAAATTAGAAATGGGTTAAGATAAATTCAAATACCTTTATAAATTTAGAATTTGCTTTTTATTTTGAAAATGAACATGTGTTAGCTTTTTAAAAACATAAAGAGACACTTGTAAAACATTTAACATAATAAGTTAACAAGTGGCAATTGTTTTAAATCTCATTATTTAAATTTTTGATAGGAGAAACATAGCTAAAAACATTTTATTAAAAACACATTCTCTTCAAAATTGAAAACCTGAAAATAAAATTTCAGTAAATCAAAAACCCCAAAACAAAAGCATGTTAAAATCTGCAAATCATTTCTACAAACTTCAATCAAATCTGCATGCTAAATTACAACCTCAAATCTGCAAACCAACACCTTTCAAAAATCTACAAAATGAAGATCAATTCTATTGCAATATAAAATCCGTGCAATTGAAATTGGGTCTGCATGCAATCTACATCAACAAGTAAAGCAACTTCATCTTCAAATTTGCACCCAGATTTCTGCATGCAGTTTCAAACAGTTCCTGGAAATTGGATTCTGCAGCTAAATTATGTCTGCATCTTCATTTTTAAAGGTGAGTAAGCTTCTTATTTAAAAACAGTTTATAAACCTGAGATGAAATCTGTTGCATATGTAGAAATATAGTGTTAATGCATGCTTAATTTTAATGTGTGAATATAAGTATGGCATGACTTTAAAATGCTATCTGCTTTGAAACTAGTAAGTAAACAATTTATATAAAAGCTTTAGCTTGATTATTCTTGCTGAATATGATTGATATATGAATTATAGTTATGATAGTTGCTTACCTAAATGTAAATAATGCCTTCTGTTTATAAACATAAATCAGCTAAGAAGCATGTTTGTATATATTAATAAGTATCCTCTGTTTGTTTTACAGTTAAGAATTTATCTCCTCTTCCTTAAACCTTTTACAATTTATATTATTTAGACAAAGTATGCTTGGATTATCAAGATTTAAGTTCTAAATCAAGTATATTATGTTTAAATCTTTATTTATTTGAATAGTTTCAGTTAGAATTTTTGTGAAACAAAGTATGGTTGTTAGTATAAAATTATGAATTAGTTTAAATAGGTTAGAATTTGAAGTCTGTTACTCTCTGAACAAATTCCACAGCTAGCATTTTAAAATGAAATCAGAATATCAAACTTCAATAACTATTTAAAACAAGATTATATCATGTATGCATGTTTGAAATCAGAGAGTATAAAACAAATTTCACTTTTAAAAAAAAAGAACTGTGTAAATTAGCATTCTGTTTGAACAGAAAAAGAAACTTTAGAGGTATCTGATAAGCTAGTGGAATTTAGGGGTTAAGATGCCTACTGTAGTGGAGTTTTGATGTAAGTATGTTAAGGGAAATTGGTGATGGATGATCAGAAGGGGAGGATATGGTATTTGAGTTTTCCAGGTTTTCAAAAAAAAAAAACTGATTTTAAGTGTTACAGTTCTTAGCATTTGCACATGCTCTATGTTGCATCGAGTGGGTAAGAATTTCAGAGGTTATGTAGGGAGTGTAGAGGTAGCTATGGCCAAGGTTGTGTCGATGATGGTGGCTGAAGGTGGTATTTCTGGGTGTTGACAGGTTGGTCTTGGTTGTAGTATTGAACTAAGATGAACTATATTGGTAGTGTGCATGGTATTTTTACTCGAAGTAGATCTCGGGGTTTCTGGTCTCTGTCTCGAAGCAGATGGTTAGTAAACTCGAAGTTAAACTGATGGAATCTCGGGTTAGTTAGTTGCAGGGTTATAAACCTGTAGTTTGCAGTTTTTAAGAATTGAAATAAAATTCACAATTTAAAGATCTTAATTTGATTTAAATATAAGTTAAGTATAAATCCAAAAGGAGTTTTGAGTTCAAGGTTTTAAAATGAAAATTTTAAATTTAAACAAGTTTTAAATTTAGTTTTGAAATCAAGTTTCAGGCTTACCTTTTAAACCCATATTTTTTATTCAAACTGTTTTTGTAAATTTTTAAATTTTGAAACAGATTTAAATGTATAAGCAAAACTTAAATTTGTTTTGAAATCAAGTTAAAAATTGTTTTCAAGTTACTTTAGAATCCAGTTTGATTTAAAAACAGTTTATAAATTTAAGAAGAATGAATGAACATATTCAAATGTTTTCAAAGTGAATTTGAAAATGAAATTTGATTTCAAATAAGTTTTAAAACTTGAAAGAATTTAGTTCCTTTAGTATTTGAAAGTATTTAAAGTATGAAGTGTTAATTTAAATTTGAAAGTTGGAAAAAAATCAATTTATTTTCAAAAGCTTAATTCATCAAGTAATTTAGTTTTAAATCTTTCTTTATATTTAAGTAATGAATGTTGTTTAAACCTTCATTTTTATTTTAAGGTTTATAATTATTTTTGGAATTAATGTTTAAATAGTTAAACATTTTAAATATTAAATATTTAAATGGAATTTGAATTTAAATTTAGAAATGTATTGTTTTAATACATTTTGAAAGTAAATGAGTCATTTGATAAGTAAATAAATTATTTGGAAATAATTAAGATAATTTAGGATTTTACTTAATTATTTGACATTTAAATAATGGTTTAGATTAATTTTAATTGGAAATGATTTATTTATAATTAATCTAATTCAAATTTCCTTAAGTATATAATTATTGAAAAGTTGATAATTAATAAATGGTGATAATTATCTAAGGACAATTTAGTAATTAATTAATGTAATTATTTTGATAATTTACTAGATTAATTAATTGAATATAATTAATTGAAATTTGTTAAGTATAATTAATTGTTAAAGTAATTAAGGAATTAATTACTTATTGTAATTAATTTTGATATGTGATTTATTTAAGTTAATTAATTTAGTTTAATTTAGGTGAATCATCTAATGATCTTAAGAATGTAATTACTTAATGTAATTAGCGGAGCGGGATTACTTTGTGAAGTAATGAGTGATAAATTACCGGAATGTAATTAGTAATTTGGATAATTACTTAGGTGATTAACTAAGGAATTAATTAATGATTAATTATTAGATAATTAATTTGTTAATAAGTAATTAAAAATAGTTAATTAATAAATTGGATATTGATCAAGGTGATTAATAATTAGATTAATTACTAAATGTAATTAATTTTAATTAAATAATTAATTTAAATATTAGAGATCATTAATTATTATAATTAATGATGTAATTAAGGATTGTTTAATTAAGTAATAATTAATTAAGTTATTAATTGTAACAGCCCGCAAATCCGTACCCCTTGAGTTAACACTATTCTACAATAACCAACTCAAGTTGTTCAGAAACACGAACCATTTGGGTTTAAAAAAAGAGGTAGAAGAAGAGAAAAAAAAAATCAACATCAGAATCTAACCATCACAGCGGAATAAAATATAATAGATAATAAATAATCTTTACTCAATCAAATATATCTCTGTTTATATATTACATCAATCAGAGTACATCAATCACAACTCAACATCAATATCATACAAATGAGTACACAACAACTCAACACGGCGGATATGTATATATATACAAGTACGAGAGCACGTATCGCCATTCAGTTTGTCTCCTGAGCTCCACAGCATCATATCCTGTATTCTATTGTACTCGGTCCGACCCGAGCATTACAGTTAAATAATACCTGAGTCAGTCTGGAATACCAGCGTCAGAAAAACACACCCAATTGATTATTAAAGTTTCAAAAATCCTTTGAAATAAAAGCATCCCGTAAGACCACGCCACAAATAAACATGTCGGGTTTTTACCTTACGGTAGCTAAAACATTTTTATTAAAGTCCTCTGATATTATAATAGTGTCTATAGACAGTAAATAGAATCTAGCTGAATGCTTGCATCTCACGTTTCAGCAATAGTTGGGCACAATCAAAACCATACGGGCGCGTAGGGAAAATGGATTCCAACTAATGGCTAGGCACTGGGGTACCACCTGTCACGGTACCTGGTCTAGATCAGCGTACCGAGGAGCCACCCTAACTCCCCTGCAACACAAGACCGGAACCATCCCTTACTAGACAGTCCCGAGCAAGATCACCCCGCGGTTGGGATCAGCAACAGCCCACTAAGCCGAAATAAAGGGACATTTTGACAGGGATGACCTCATTCTCCAGTGGGGGCTACCCACGAAGCCTTGCTGCATATCCCCTGATTTTCAGCCATTCCCATTTGATGAGGCTTGAGGCTAAGCATTACCTTTTTAGAATATATCTCTTAGAATGCCCATCGTCCACCTGACGATGTTTCGCAAGCATTCATCCATACAAGTCCGTCCTGGGTTCGAACAGAACCGAAGGCGCTACTCCTACTACATTCATTTTGGAAATATCCTCAGGATTAGTAGCGATTAGTCCTTGCACTTCACCGCCCCATCTTCAAATCCAAACTCGTTTCGCGAAACGTACAAACCGGATCGAAGTGGTTTTCGAGAAATGAATCTCGATCCCGGACGCTTCGAAACGATCAACGCATTTGGCCAATATTGATAGTCGGTTATTTAACTATCAATTTCTATTTACAAACATCCATCAGACAATAAATAATTTCCCCAATTATTTATTTATCTCCAAAATTTCTTCCCAAGGTACTATTTTCACTTGCCAAATTCCTTTGAAAACAGTTTTCAAAACAATCTGCCTTTCTCAGAATAAATTTCAAGTATTTCTATTTTCACTGGAATCACCAAACACAAAACTAGATTTTCTAAATAAATTTAAACACTTTACTTTTGAAAAATATACTTTAAAATATTCAAGTTAAAATTACTTTAATAATTTGTTAAAAATACATACTATGTGAATATTTGAAAATAAGGTTACTAAATAAAATATAAAACCAGATGTCTATTTTAAAAAAAAAAACAAAATACTATGTTACTTCTTAATAATTACCGCTAGAATAAATTAAAGAAATTACTTACTTTAGACTTGAATATTAGAAATAATAATAAATTTTACAAAACCTGTTTCTTTAAAAACAACTTTAAAACATTTAATTTATATTTTAAAATTTACTTTTAAAAAATATGTACTTGGCTATCCAGAGAAAATTTCCAACTTCAAGCACCTAAATCAATTTTCCCCAAATTGATTTCCAATTTATTTTATTTGGAATAAGTTTCCTTAATTTCTCAGTTTATTCAAAATTCATTAGTTATGGACTTATTATTAATGTTATTATTTTCCGTTTGATTTTAAACCTTTAACTGAAATATGCAAAATTTCAGGCTTTTCCCATTTTCTTCTTTATTCTTTTCAATAATTTAAATCTTAAATTTTAAATAAATGTTTTCTTCTTTTAATTAATATCACTGAAGATTTGATATTCATTAACTTATGTTTATTCAAATTTTCTTTCTATTCTCAATATATATTTATTATAATTTTACAATTACTTCATTCCTTTTCCAATTCATTTCTTTTTAATTTATTATATAATTATTTTATTTATAAATTCACTTCTTTTAATTTCTTTCCAAAATCTAATTTAAATATTTTTTGGAAATTCATTATACCCAATCATAACCAATCGAACCATATCATTCGATATTCCAATAAGGTTCATCATAGAATAACAAGTAATCACAACAGAGGGTATAGAATAATTTAAATAAATGTTGAGGGATCCAGTTGGATCCCTCCAACCTGTTTTACCTGCATCCATAGATGTTAAAACACAATATAATATGTCAATTCCAAAATTACCATACTATGGCACATCAATCAATCACACCCATTCAAACAATTATTTAAATTTAATCATTTAAATTTAAATTTATATTAACTGAGTGAGATTAGCTCACCTTTGCTTTAATTTGCATTCTATTGCCATTCATTCCATTCCAGCTTGTTTTTAGATTTTAGACCTTTTATAACATTACATTGTTCATAAATATTTGAGATAATCAAACAATTTGTTTTTACCATTTATATATCTAAATTAGTTAATAATTTATTTTGAACCCATAATCTCCCTCTTAAAAATCTTTTAGTACCTGAAATAAAGTAAATAAGTAAATAAACCAGTAAATTTCCAAAATCCATTATTTTCTTTCGTAACTACTTCTATATAAAAATGTATTCTATATTGATTTTCATAAAAATCTATTTTATATAAATTCTTATATTCTTCCAAAATCTGTAAAAGTTTCTACTTTACCTATATCAAAATCGAATCAAGCTTAACTTAATATTTAAACAACTGCGTAATAGACCAAGTTACTTAAAAAAAACTTATCCATATATATTATTGTTTATCAAAACATATTCAAACTCGAATGAATATTCCTACTGGATATATAACCTTCTATTTCCTGTTGTAAATAAAAATTTAACAGAAAAACAAAGACTAATACCTCACAGCTTTGAACGAAGGCGGCGAACCACTACTGTATCGCTTCGGCCCCAAGCGAAACCTTTGCTGCACCGCTTGCTTCTAATCATGGTGATGTCGAGCCCTCTAGTGGATGTGAATTTGAAATGATTCCAGCCGCTGATTCCCCCTAATGTCGCGACTTCTCGCGAATCGCCCAGGCCACGATTTTGATCGCCACCGTCGCCAAGGCTTCTCCATCGACCGGTTCTTATCGCACATCGACCTCGAAAGCCGCGTCCCAACCCTAATCACGTGCGCAGGCTCGCCGTAGCCACCGTACTCTAAGTCGAACCAAATTAAACGTAGCTGGACTCGACTTCGAATAGGGAACGAAGAGATCAGCTTGGGTTTGAGATTCGATTGGAATTAATTCAAAGAGGATGAAAACGCGATTTTTAAATGAAGGAGGCGGCCATTATATTTTTTTTTTTGAAAACCTGCGTTCGATTTGAAAGGAAGAAAGGGAAAGGTATTAATTGGAACGAGGATGGCTTCACAAAAGAGATTAATACGTGGATTCTGGAAGAAGGCTCGGCTTTGAAATAGATGGGAAGGAGGCGTATAGAAGAAGATTTGACTTTTCTTTTATAATTATATTTCATTTCGGTAAATATCAATTAAATTTTCAGCGCGTTTATATATCGTGTGCTCACACAACAACTCCAAATGCTACGAAAATTGAAACCCGATAATAACACAATATTACGGATCCAATGGAACTGGTTTCGTCGAAATCCGAGACTGTGCCTCGGAAGGCTATTTTTAAATTCAATTTTAAACTTAAAAAATTTTAAAACTGAACAAGCCATAGTTAAATTCAATTTTACAACTTCTAATATACTCAGTATTATCAGTATAAATTTATGAGCCTTCAAATTATTTTTAATAGGCTTAAAATCTTAGATTTCATATTTTATTCAATTTTAAATTATTTAATTCAATAATTTAATTATCAAATAAATTATGATATTCGTAATTCAAGTTAAAATTATTATTTTGAATATTTAAAATCAATTAAATATTCCGATTTTAAATGCTTGAAAATTCCGGGTCGTCACATTCCTCCCCCCTTAAAAGAATTTCGTCCCCGAAATTACTAATTAGGAAGAATGGTCCAACACCCGTTTATTTACCTCCAAAATTAAACAATTCAACATCTTACTAACTATCTTTTTATAAAGGACCCATTATTATTCTTATTAACTTTCCAAACCTTTCCTTAGTTTGCAAACAATCCTATTTTCCCAACCATTCAAGTTTTAATCATAAAACCAATTTTGAATTATCAAAATTTTCTCAAAATTTTTCTAACTCCCTAAATTTTCGAAAAATTTCGCCAGCGTCTCCTTTGCGCGGCTAGCTCGGTACAACTACAAAAGGGCTCTACGGCCTCCCAAATCCAAAAATAAAACAAAAAGCCAAGTGGCTCAATCCAAATCTCAATCAAATTTCACACCAAATTTAAAACACATACCTTTTGTCGGGCAATTCATATTTATCTTTTTGAAATCAAAATCAAATCTCTTTTCCCTTTATATTACCTGCATATCCTGCTAAGCACTAATATCCAATCACAACTTTCAAAAAACATTTTATCGATTTTCTCACAAAATGCCAATATCTATTCATTCCAATAATTGACTTAGTTTATATTGGTAGTGTCAATTTTCAATCATGAATTCACCATTCCCTTCTTAAGTTGGTATAAGCATTTATGTGTTTCTTATATTTATTTCACTTTACCATTCTAGTATATATCTATTTCTATTCAAATCGATTCTTCCATTTCCATATGAATTCAATTTATCTTTAACTCTGAATATATAAATTTTATTTGTCATTTATTACAAATTCATGTCATTACTTTAATTAGTTTCATTTACTAACTTATTTCAATTTTCCAATTTAAACCGTTTTTTCGTTAACAAAATTTTCCAAAATTTTCTATCTCCCAAAATTTCTGAAATTTTTTGACAGAGTCTCCTTTGTACGGAGGATCTTTTGCAATTTGACAAAAGAGATAAATATATATACATCGACCCACACGGTCGAAAAAACCAAAAACAGTTCATATTTCCTATTTTTATTGCGTAAGCATACCTTATTTATCATTTTAAGCAAGCAGCTTATTATTTTTAGCAAATAGCCTAACCCAAATCCAGCCAAACGGCTTCCAGGTACCTGTACTTACTCAATTTAAGCATGTAAGTGCCAAATATATGCAGTTTAACTATATTTCACTTATTTATAATAGTTAAAACATATGAATTCTAAAAGAAACTGATACCAAACATTTGTCTGTAAGCAATTTATATAGTTTCCATGCTAATTCAACCGTTCCAATTTATTTATAACCATTTTCACCCAATTCGGATGGTTCTCGATTCATTCGTATACAACTCCATCAATTTGAATGGCTTAGAACTCAATTGCTTACTTTTAATTTATTCTTAAGCAAATTGAACTCATATTTAATTCAATTGCTTTCAAAATCAATTTATTTTTCCCTTATCAACACATAGAATTTTAATTACTTCCATTTACATAAAATGACAATTTATTCTATGCAATTCAACGAGATTTATGTGAATAAATAAGTATCTATGTTTATAATCAATTTAAATTGATTTCAACTCAATTAATACTTAACTCTATTCCATTTTCAATTTATTCACAACCCATATATTCTCATTTTCATTGCATCTCAGATTTGAATCCATTCACTTGCCTTTCATTTTATTAACCAAACTAGTTTATTCAAACCATTTACAACCTAGGTTCATCTTAATTGCTAATTAAATTTTCCTTTTATTTCAATCCATTCACAACCATTTATTTAGCTCGACACACTCTTTTTAAATTTCATTTACAATCCATTTATTTACATTTCATTCCAAATTTGTTTATTCCAAACTATTTTATTTAGCTCGAAGACAATCCAATCTATTTCATTCAGTAACCATTTCTCAACTTATTTAAACCACACTTCATTTGATACTTATTTATTCCATCATTTATTCATTCAATATAATTAGTTTATCCACATTCACTTAAACCATTCTAATAAACTCGAAACATTCTATTTTCCTTATTGTCTCAAGTTATTTCAATCCCTTAATAATTTAAATGGTTTACAATTATTTATTTAAGCATTTTCATTCCATTTTAATCGATTCTTTTCCAAATCAACTATTTATTAATTTTGATTCAACTAGCTTAAACATTTACCAGATTTTAACTTCAAACTAGTATATCTATCCAATTCTGGTTTATATTCAATAACTTAGTCTTTTATTGATAATAAGGTCACTTCAAATCATTTCACACACTTGGATTTTATTTACGGTTCAACCATCACTATTAAAATCCAATACCATTGTTTTTTTTCACACTTCCACTACTTATTACCAAAATTAAATCCTATTCCAAACTGGAATTTTTTTTTTCAATATCAAAATTATACCCTTTACAATACAAATTCCATTTAATTGTAATTCAATTTAGTCTCTAACCTATTTCAATTCGCTTCCTCAATTCACTCTGAATTCATTTTGAATTTTCATTTTCTTAAATTTTATTTACAACCCACCAAATTTTATTCCGATCCAAATTTATTTTTACTTGGCTTAAATTCCAACCAATATCTTTAAACTTGGTTTTAAGTTGAATTCAATTCAACTCTTCCTCGTCTATTCAACTTAAGTAAATCTACTTCAATTTATTCCAAATGTTATACATAAGCTCATTTTCATTTTACAAGTAAATTTTTCTCTTTTATTACTCAACTTAACTCGATTTATTCCAAGGCCAAATCCAATTTATTTCCACATATCTGGATTTTATTCTCAGTACAAACCATTATTATTTCAATCCAAATTCATTGTTATTCTGTACATTCCCAATTATATTTAATTCATTAGCACTTCTTCAATTATATTTACTTCATCGACAATTTAAGTCGAATTTAATTTATAGCTTGAGTCTTATTTCCAAATCTCATTATTAACTCATCAATTCAGCTTCATTAACTAATTTATTATCTAATTAGTCTTTTCCTCCAACTTATAATCCAAGAACTTGATTTTAATCTCAAAATCTCTTCATTTAAATTTTCTTAAGTTCAAATTTATATTATAATTTAAGTTTGGATTTTCCCTTCATTTTCTAATTCATCAAAATATTAATTTTGGCTTTGTATTCCATTCTAAATTTATAAGTCACAAATTATTATTTCATACAATTCCATTCATCATAAGCTTGAATATATTCTTCTTTTATTTTAACTCAAGCCTTATGCTTCTTTATAACCCAAGCATATTTTATTCATGCATTTTAATTCTTTTATAAGTTATTCCGGTTTATTTAATTCAATCTAATTCTTATCCAATTTATTTTCCACTTGTTCAGGTAAGAATATAATTCCACTCATTAATTCAATTGAATTCTCATTCCCATTCAAATTTTCTTTAACTCAGATTTATTTGACTCAATTCAACTTCAACTTGATTCGAATACAACTGGTAATATTTTCAGCTGATTCAATTAATTTCAATCCAGTCAAATTTTTATTCCCATCCAAGTTAATTTCATTTTTAACTTTCAAATTTGAATTCCATTATTCCAACCTTATATTGCTTTCATGATTTAAAAATCATCTCAATTTATAAGCTTACAACTATCTCATCAGGATTTTTAAACACCCGACCTTTGGTTTCAAATTATTTTAAAATCTCCAACATCTCCAATCACATTTCCCAAATATTTAAACCAATCCTGGTTTTATTCCCAACAAATTTCCTTAGAAATTTTCAAAAACAGCAAGCTTTTCTGAACAAATCAAATTTTGGTAGCAATCCGTCACTTAGAAATTCGAAAATGAATACTGATGATGCGGCCGTCATCATCAGAATTATTTTCCTATAATCCAAGTGATTTCAATGCTATTTCACTTTCAAAATCCATTTTAAAACAAATTTCCTTTCGGAAGTATCTCTAAAACAAAATTGCTACCCCTTTTTTCTTTTGATCTTCAAATACTTTGATAAACACCTCCAAAGTCTCCGGAATTTTAAAGTTTCAAATGCTATTTTAAATTCAAATTTTAACTATAATGCATTTGTACAGTTTATGTTTATATAAATCTCCATTTGATTATATTTCAATGTATAAATTACATTTATAATTCATATTTATAAATTTCATTTTATAATGAATTTATTTCCCTAAATTTTAGTTATACTTCAATTCCTAGTTAAATTTTCACTTAACAATGATAATACTTTAATATTATTCTTCCTAACATCCAAGCAATCATATATTAACTAAATAGTTTCCAAAAACTATTCTTTATATCAAAATATGTTTTTGGGTAAAATTATTTCACTTACCCATATTTAAAACAATACCATGTCAATTGTTCTATTCAAATGTTTAGAAACCCCTTCAATACAGTTGCGCCGACTGTGTCGACGAAGGTTCATATGCCACTCAATAAACCAATCAACACAATATTAAAATAATTTATATTCACTAACAAATACGCACTCATGTCTATTAATACGCTCAAACTCATTCTAGAGTACTACGGACTCTATTTATGAGTAATTCCCACCAGAGCCAAGGTTATCACCAACCTCGCTCTGATACCAAGTGTAACTGCCCGCAAATTTGTACCCCTTGAGTTAACACTATTCTACAACAACCAACTCAAGTTGTTCAGAAACACGAACCATTTGGGTTTAAAAAGAAGAGGTAGAAGAAGAGAAAACAAAATCAACATCAGAATCTAACCATCGCAGCGGAATAAAATATAATAGATAATAAATAATCTTTACTCAATCAAATATATCTCCGTTTATATATTACATCAATCAGAGTACATCAATCACAACTCAACATCAATATCATACAAATGAGTACACAACAACTCAACATAGCGGATATGTATATATATACAAGTACGGGAGTACGTATCGCCATTCTGTTCGTCTATTGAGCTCCACAGCATCATATCCTGTATTCTATAATACTTGGTCTGACCCGAGCATTACAGTTAAATAATACCCGAGTCAGTCTGGAATACCAGCATGAGAAAATCACACCCAATTGATTATTAAAGTTTCAAAAATCCTTTGAAATAAAAACATCTCGTAAGACCACGCCACAAATAAACATGTCGGGTTTTTACCTTACGATAGCTAAAATATTTTTATTAAAGTCCTCTGATATTATAATAGTGTCTATAGAAAGTAAATAGAATCTAGATGAAATGCTTGCATCTCACGTTTCAGCAATAGTTGGGCACGGTCAAAACCGTAGGGCGCGTAGGGAAAATGGATACCAACTAATGGCTAGGCTCTGGGGTACCACCTGTCACGGTAGCTGGTCTAGATCAGCGTACCGGGGAGCCACCCTAACTCCCCTGCAACACAAGACCGGAACCATCCCTTACTGGACAGTACCGAGCAAGATCACCCCGCGGTTGGGATCAGCAACCGCCCACTAAGCCGAAATAAAGGGACATTTAGACAAGGATGACCTCACCCTCCAGTGGGGGCTACCCACGAAGCCTTGCTGCATATCCCCTGATTTTCAGCCATTCCCATTTGATGAGGCTTGAGGCTAAGTGTTACCTTTTTAGAATATATCCCTTAGAATGCCCATCGTCCACCTGACGATGTTTCGCAAGCATTCATCCATAAAGTCCGTCCCGGGTTCGAACGAAACCGAAGGCGTTACTCCTACTACATCCATTTTGGAAATATCCTCAGGATTAGTAGCGATTAGCCCTTGCACTTCACCGCTCCATCTTCGAATCCAAACTCGTTTCACGAAACGTACAAACTGGATCGAAGTGATTTCCAAGAAATGAATCTCGATCCCGGACTCTTCGAAACGATCAGCGCATTTGGCCAATATTGATAGCCGGTTATTTAACTATCAATTTCTATTTACAAACATCCATCAAATAATAAATAATTTCCCAAATTATTTATTTATCTCCAAAATTTCTTCCCAAGGTACTATTTTCACTTTCCAAATTCCTTTGAAAACAGTTTTCAAAACTATCTGCCTTTCTCAGAATAAATTTCAAGTATTTCTATTTTCACTGGAATCACCAAGCACAAAACTAGATTTTCTAAATAAATTTAAACACTTTACTTTTTAAAAATATACTTTAAAATATTCAAGTTAAAATTACTTTAATAATTTGTTAAAAATACATACTATATGAATATTTGAAAATAAGGTTACTAAATAAAATATAAAACCAGATGTCTATTTTAAAAAAACAAAATGCTATGTTACTTCTTAATAATTACTGCTAGAATAAATTAAGAAATTACTTACTTTAGACTTGAATATTAGAAATAATAATAAATTTTACAAAACCTGTTTCTTTAAAAACAACTTTAAAACATTTAATTTATATTTTAAAATTTACTTTTAAAAAACATGTACTTGGCTATCCACAGAAATATTCCAACTTTAAGCACCTAAATCAATTTTCCCCAAATTGATTTCCAATTTATTTTATTTGGAATAAGTTTCTTTAATTTCTCAGTTTATTCAAAATTCATTAGTTATGGACTTATTATTAATGTTATTATTTTATGTTTGATTTTGAACCTTTAACTGAAATATACAAAATTTCAGGCTTTTCCCATTTTCTTTTTTGTTCTTTTCAATAATTTAAATCTTAAATTTTAAATAAATGTTGTCTTCTTTTAATTAATATCACTGAAGATTTGATATTCATTAACTTCTGTTTATTCAAATTTTCTTTCTATTCTCAATATCTATTTATTATAATTTTACAATTACTTCATTCCTTTTCCAATTCATTTCTTTTTAATTGATTATATAATTATTTTATTTATAAATTCACTTCTTTTAATTTCTTTCCAAAATCTAATTTAAATATTTTTTGGAAATTCATTATACCCAATCATAACCAATCGAACCATATCATTCAATATTCCAATAAGGTTCATCATAGAATAACAAGTAATCACAACAGAGGGTATAGAATAATTTAAATAAATGTTGAGGGATCTAGTTGGATCCCTCCAACCTGTTTTACCTGCATCCACAGATGCTAAAACACAATATAATATGTCAATTCCAAAATTACCATACTATGGCAATCAATCAATCACACCCATTCAAACAATTATTTAAATTTAATCATTTAAATTTAAATTTATATTAACTGAGTGAGATTAACTCACCTTTGCTTTAATTTGCAGTCTATTGCCATTCAATCCATTCCAGCTTGTTTCTCGATTTTAGAACTTTATAACATTACATTGTTCATAAATATTTGAGATAATCAAACAAATTATTTTTACCATTTATATATCTAAATTAGTTAATAATTTATTTTGAACTCATAATCTCCCTCTTAAAAATCTTTTAGTAACTGAAATAAAGTAAATAAGTAAATAAACGAGTAAATTTCCAAAATCCATTATTTTCTTTCGTAACTACTTCTATATAAAAATATATTATATATTGATTTTCATAAAAATCCGTTTTATATAAATTCTTATATTCTTCCAAAATCTGTAAAAGTTTCTATTTTACCTATATCAAAATCGAATCAAGCTTAACCTTAATATTTAAACAACTGCGTAACAGACCAAGTTACTTAAAAAAAACTTATCCATATATATTATTGTTTATCAAAACATATTCAAACTCGAATGAATATTCCTACTGGATATATAACCTTCTATCTCCTGTTGTAAATAAAAATTTAACAGAAAAACAAAGACTAATACCTCACAGCTTTGAACGGAGGCGGCGAACCACTACTGTATCGCTTCGGCCCCAAGCGAAACCTTTGCTGCGCCGCTTGCTCCTAAATGCGGTGACGTCGAGCCCTCGAGTGGATGTGAATTTGAAATGATTCCAGCCGCTGATTCCCCCTGATGTCGCGACTTCTCGCGAATCGCCCAGGCCACGACTTCGATCGCCACCGTCGCCAAGGCTTCTCCATCGATCGGTTCTTATCTCACATCGATCTCGAAAGCCACGTCCCAACCCTAATCACGTGCGTAGGCTCGCCGTGGCCACCGTACTCTAAGTCGAACCAAATTGAACGTAGCTCGACTCGACTTCGAATAGGGAACGAAGAGATCGGCTTGGGTTTGAGATTCGATTGGAATGAATTCAAAGAGGATGAAAACGCAATTTTTAAATGAAGGAGGCGGCCATTATATTTTTTTTTTCAAAACCTGCGTTCGATTTGAAAGGAAGAAAGGGAAAGGTATTAATTCGAACAAGGATGGCTTCACAAAAGAGATTAATATGTGGATTCTGGAAGAAGGCTCGGCTTTGAAATACATGGGAAAGAGGCGTATAGAAGAAGATTTGAATTTTCTTTTATAAGTATATTTCATTTCGATAAATATCAATTAAATTTTCAGCGCGTTTATATATCGTGTGCTGACACAACAACTCCAAAAGCTACGAAAATTGAAACCCAATAATAACACAATATTACGGATCCAATGGAACTGGTTTCGTCGCAATCCGAGACTGTGCCTCGGAAGGCTATTTTTAAATTCAATTTTAAACTTAAAAATTTTTAAAACTGAACAAGCCATAGTTAAATTCAATTTCACAACTTCTATTATACTCAGTATTATCAATATAAATTTATGAGCCTTCAAATTATTTTTAATAGGCTTAAAATCTTAGATTTCATATTTTATTCAATTTCAAATTATTTAATTCAATAATTTAATTATCAAATAAATTACGATATTCGTAATTCAAGTTAAAATATTATTTTAAATCAATTAAATATTCCGATTTTAAATGCTTGAAAATTCTGGGTCGTCACATTAATTAATTGTAATTAATTAAGGACAAATAAAATTAATTATAGTTAATTAATAAATGAGTAATTAAATGTTAATTACTTATGATTAAAGTTAATTAATTTATGAAATTAATTAAGGACTAATTACTCATTGTAATTAGTGAATGATTAATCAATGATATTTAATCAAGTTAAATACTTAGTGGATAATTAATTAATTGGGTTAATTAATTAATGGAGGATAAGCAGGATTTAAATATGGTAATTAATTTAATTTATTTTAAATTAATTAGAGATGGTTGTAATTAATTTAATTCATTTTAAATTAGTTATAATTGTTGGTTAATAAATCATTGCTTATGGATGTTATTGATTGAATGGTTGTGATCTCAGTAATGAGATGAGTCGTATCTATATAATATGAATGCTTGGTTTAAGTATGATGGTTTGTGATGGATTATTTGGTTGTGATGATTATCTGTTTGTGATAATGATACATATTATCTGTTTATGATATGAATGTGATTATCTATTGTGAGATATAGTTTATCTATCTATGTGAATTATATAAGAATGAAATGAGTTAATTACTTAAAACCCTTAAGTACAACTTGGACATTAAGATGGCGTTTGGTTTCGGTGAGACCGGGATCAGGTTTCTATATTTAGATATCCGAAAACCACATCGATTCCAATTAAACGTTAGGACGTTAATCCAAGTGGAGCAAGTGAAGACTCGAGGTGTAAAGGCTATACGTCAGTATAACTCTGTGGGTGATTCCGTAATGAGTTTGACGGAATAGTACTTATAGATTCGAGATGGTGATTTAGAGTGCAAGGGTTATCGTCGTTAACTCTGAGGGTGATTCCAATACGAGTGTAACAAGATAATGCCTTCGGTTTCGTTCGATCCCGGAACGAACTTGTATGGATTTAATGCTTTCAGAACATCGTCAGGTGGACGATGAGCATTCTAAGATTGATATGTCCTATAAAGGTAATCGTAGCCTCAAGCCTCATCAACCGGGAATGGCTAAAACAGGGGAGATGCAGCAAAGCTTCGTGGATAGCCCCCACTGGAGAGCAAGATTTACTCCTGTCTAGAGGTCCCTTTATATTTCGGCTGTGTGACAGTTGGTGACGACCAATCTACGGGGTGGTCTTGTTCGGAACTGTTCAGTAAGGAATGGTTCCGGCTTTGTGTTGCAGGGGAGTGGGAGTACTCCTCGGTACGGTGATCTAGGCCATGTACTGTGACGGGCGGTACCCCAGTAGCCCTTCCATTGATGGAATCCAAAATCCAATAAGTGCTTGTACGGTTTTGATTGTGCCCAATTATGTTAGAAAGTGAGATGTAAGCATTCCAGCTATTTCTGTATTTTATTTTGAAAACCCTAGACACTATTATAATATCACTGGATTTCCTATTAAATGTTTTGGTTAGCGTAAGGTAAAAACTTTTCCATGTTTATGTGTGGGAAGTCTTACGTGATACCTTTTGTTTCCAAAGGATTTTCTAAAGTTAAGAAACTTTTATCCCCGTCTACTCATACCAGACCCATGTCTGACCTGAGTGTTTATTTTCTGTTTTATTAAACTCTTGGGTACTCATATTACTTATGAGTAGTCAAGTGTTTCAGGATTGCTTTGACGAGTTCTGGAGGAGATAATGGAGCAGGAGGCTTCAACGTGTAGATATATATAGTGGTTCCGCTGTGTTTGAGTGGTATCTGTTTTCTTTGATGTACTTGAATTGTAATTGCTAGACAGATGGTTATAACTGTCTAGTTTTGTGTTGTATTAGCTGTATCACTCTGATGTATATGATACTATGTAAGTTTTATGTGATATATTATAATTTATTCGATTCCGCTGTGAGATTTTGATGTTTTCTATTCTTTCTTTCCTTTCTTTTCTCTTTTCTATCCCTTTCTTTCTTCTTAGCGATGCGATTTCCTGGAGTTTGGAAGTTGGGTCGCTACATTGTGGTATCAGAGCATTAGGTTGAGTGAATACCTAGACTCTGGAGTGGTGTCCTTCTTGAGAGAGCGTATTTGTAATTTTGAATATATATATATATATATATATATATATATATATTTCTACCTATTTGATTGGGTTACCTGTTCAGGTTTTCCAATATAAGTAATAAAGGTAGATAGGGTAGTGGTGTGTGTAACACAACTACCAATGGTTGGAGTTCGAGTGTTTTAGGTTGGAAGTGATCTGCTAGGGCAGTGTTGGGCATCTTGAGTAGTTCTGCAGTTTGATGTGAAGGATTTCACCGATCTCTGAAGGAAATCTTTTTAAGATTCGGAGTTTACTTTGGATTGTAAGCTGGATTGCACTCGTGTGAGTGGATTTTCTTGAGTTTGGATTAGTAGGAAGTTCTGAAGCCAGAAATGGTATCTTGGAAACTTCAGGGAGAAGTTCTGTCAGTATTTGAGTTTGAGACTCAGTTTGGCAGAGTGTTTTGAGCTTGGTTTGGGAGCGAGTTTCCTGAGAGATATCTATCTATCTGGAAGGCTCTATTGTGAAGAGGCAGGTGTAGCTTTGAGGTTCGATGAGCTTTTGGATAAGGAAGTTTTGGCAACAGTAGCAGCAGTGAGTGGCATGTTCTTCGATGGTCAGAAATCCCTGTGATTCTTCTGTCAGAAGTCCAGGCAGATGGTGAAGCTTGTCCATTTCTTCTGGAAGCTCAGCTGGGTGTGATGTTTGTGGTTGGAGGTAGACCACTAGTTTCTTCTTTTAGGTAGAAGGTTTTAGCTGTTCTGATTGTTGAAGTGAGAACGATTTCTTGGGATCTGAACTGAGTGGAATCGCAAAAGTGACTTGCGACGGTTCACAAGTTCTCTGAGTGATCTTTATTGGATTAAAGCATCTCTAAAGGATGTTTGGTTATCGAAGTGATTTGATTTTCTGGATATCTTCGAGGGAGTTAAGATTTGCATCCGTATCGAGAGTTTGAGTTCTGTTTCAACTTGGTTCTTGGAGTTTTCCGGTGGTTCAGCATTATAGGAGGTTCTTTGAGAATGAGATCTGTTTAAGTTGGCAGGATTTATTGGGTCCAGTTTTCTGGTTGAATTTTTGCTGTGGTGTTTGTGACCGAATCGGATAGGTCACTAAGATTTTATGGAATTTGATGAACAATGTTCCGGGATAAGTTGATCAAGTTTATACTTGTGTTCATCAACAGCATTCTCGAATCAGAGTTGCGCAGTGGAAGCATGGTGGCAGCTATTCCAGAATAGAAGCAACACCAATTCATTGGGAATTTGAGTTTTGTTTTGGATCAAAGGATTTCTATAGGAAATTCATTTTGGATCTGGAGGCTTGATTGTTTTGTATCTGTTTGTTTTCCAGGTAGGGTAGTATGCTTGGAATCTTCTGATATCTGTAGTAGAGTTTGTGTGGTGGATTTTGATTGATCTAGAAGTTGAATGCAGCCCAGAATCGATATGAGAGATATGTGGATATGAGTATTGGATCTCTCTGTTTCCTCTTGGGAGTTAAGTGTTTGGTCTACAAGATTGAATTTCCAGTTCGGATGGCTGGAATTTGTTTTGTTTTTCACGTATCTCTGAGGGAGTACGTGTATGGTTTATCTCTGGTATTAGAATCAGAAATTATGAGAGATTTGGGAGTTGATTAGGACTTGTCTGTAGTACTGTATTCTGTTTAGATTGGTAGATCTTGATATATAGGAGCTCTAGATCTGAGTGGTGTAGTTAGTTTAGTTTCTGTAGGGCGAGTGTCCCGGTGTTTGTACTTGGGAAACTCTAGGGAACCCTATCTAGAATTTTGTCTGCATAATTAGAATTGTTTGTTTGGATTGGTTGCTATGGTTGCTAGTATTTGGTTGATAGCATATGTTTGCTCTTTTTAAATTTAAAATCTGTATGGGATTATTAAATTACCTTTGCTTTTAAATTTCGGGGACGAAATTCTTTTAGGGGGGAGGAATGTGATGTCCCGGAAATTTAGGCAATAATTATTTAATAATTTCTTTAATAATTATTTTAAAATGTGAAACATTGATTTAATAATTTAATTCAAACTGGAATTCTCTTTTGAAAATTAATAATTATTTTGTTTGTTAATGGTATTCTTTTCAAAGTTAAAAATATTTAAGTAATAAATTTACCTTTCTAAACTGATTTAAAAATATTTTATTTATAATGTATAAATGTTTATATATTGTAAATAGAGGATTTGGTTTTAATTTTAATTTATGTTAAATAAAGTATATTTTCTAATTACTATATAAATGTATAATTTGTAAATTGATTTAATTCAATTTAAATTAGTTTTGTAACTTTTCAAAAAGTTTGTTTAAAAAATCTTTCTTACATTTTCATAGGAATGTAAGTATTTATTTGTTTATAAGAATAAATATAGTTTAAATTTCATTTTATAATAAAAGTTTGTTTTGTTTATTTTAAAATTGTTTTTCTTTTGAATTAAGATTTAATTCATTTTTGTTAAAGAATAACATTTGATTTAAAAATTCTTGAATAAAATGTAATTCAACATTTCTTTTTCTTCTTAAAATCTTTTCTTTTGAAATTTAAAGAATATTATTTTAAAAATAATCAAACAAACATTAAAATAAATGTTATAAGAAGTTATAAATAAACATGTAATTATTTCAAGGCTAATGTTAATAAATCATTTGAAACTTGCTAAAAACAAATTAGAAATGGGTTAAGATAAATTCAAATACCTTTATAAATTTAGAATTTTCTTTTTATTTTGAAAATGAACATGTGTTAGCTTTTTAAAAACATAAAGAGACACTTGTAAAACATTTAACATAATAATTTAACAAGTGGAAATTGTTTTAAATCTCATTTTTTAAATTTTTGATAGGAGAAACATAGCTAAAAACATTTTGTTAAAAACACATTCTCTTCAAAATTGAAAACCTGAAAATAAAATTTCAGTAAATCAAAAACCCCAAAACAAAAGCATGTTAAAATCTGCAAATCATTTCTACAAACTTCAATCAAATCTGCATGCTAAATTACAACCTCAAATCCGCAAACCAAAACCTTTCAAAAATCTGCAAAATGAAGATCAATTCTACTGCAATATAAAATCTATGCAATTGAAATTGGGTATGCATGCAATCTACATCAACAAGTAAAGCAACTTCATCTTCAAATTTCCACCCAGATTTCTGCATGCAGTTTCAAACAGTTCCTGGAAATTGGAATCTGCAGCTAAATTATTCTCTGCATCTTCATTTTTAAAGGTGAGTAAGCTTCTTATTTAAAAACAGTTTATAAACCTGAGATGAAATCTGTTGCAAATGTAGAAATATAGTGTTAATGCATGCTTAATTTTAATGTGTGAATATAAGTATGGCATGACTGTAAAATGCTATCTGCTTTGAAACTGGTAAGTAAACAATTTATATAAAAGCTTTAGCTTGATTATTCTTGCTGAATATGATTGATACATGAATTATAGTTATGATAGTTGCTTACCTAAATGTAAATAATGCCTAATTTTTATAAATATAAATCAGTTAAGAAGCATGTTTGTATATATTAATAAGTATCCTCTATTTGTTTTACTGTTAAGAATTTATCTCATCTTCCTTAAACCTTTTACAGTTTATATTTTTTAGACAAAGTATGCTTGGATTATCAAGATTTAAGTTTTAAATCAAGTATACTATGTTTAAATCTTTATTTATTTGAATGGTTTCAGTTAGAATTTTAGTGAAACAAAGTATGGTTGTTAGTATAAAATTATGAATTAGTTTAAATAGGTTAGAATTTGAAGTCTGTTACTCTCTGAACAAATTCCACAGCTAGCATTTTAAAATGAAATCAGAATATCAAACTTCAATAACTATTTAAAACAAGATTATATCATGTATGCATGTTAGAATCAGAGAGTATAAAACAAATTTCAATTTTAAAAAAAAATGAACTGTGTAAATTAGCATTCTGTTTTAACAAAAAAAGAAACTTTAGAGGTATCTGATAAGCTAGTGGAATTTAGGGGTTAAGATGCCTACTGTAGTGGAGTTTTGATGTAAATATGTTAAGGGAAATTGGTGATGGATGATCAGAAGGGGAGGAGATGATATTTGATTTTTCCAGGTTTTCAAAAAAAAACTGGTTTTACGTGTTACAGTTCTTAGCATTTTCACATGCTCTATGTTGCATCGAGTGGGTAAGAATTTGAGAGGTTGTGTAGGGAGTGTAGAGGTAGCTATGGCCAAGGTCGTGTCGATGATGGTGGCTGGAGGTGGTATTTCTGGGTGTTGACAGGTTGGTCTTGGTTGCAGTGTTGAACTCAGATGAACTATATTGGTAGTGTGCAGGGTATTTTTACTCGAAGTAGATATCGGGGTTTCTGGTCTCTGTCTCGAAGCAGATGGTTAGTAAACTCGAAGTTAAATTGATGGAATCTCGGGTTAGTTAGTTGCAGGGTTATAAACCTATAGTTTGCAGTTTTTAAGAATTTAAATAAAATTCATAATTTAAAGATCTTAATTTGATTTAAATATAAGTTAAGTCTGAATCCAAATGGAGTTTTGAGTTCAAGGTTTTAAAATGAAAATTTTAAATTTAAACAAATTTTAAATTCAGTTTTGAAATCAAGTTTCAGGCTTACCTTTTAAACCCAGATTTTTTATTCAAACTGTTTTTGTAAATTTTTAAATTTTGAAACAGAATTAAATGTTGAAGCAAAACTTAAATTTGTTTTGAAATCAAGTTAAAAATTGTTTTCTAGTTACTTTAGAATCCATTTTTGATTTAAAAAACAGTTTATAAATTTAAGAAGAATGAATGAACATATTCAAATGTTTTCAAAGTGAATTTGAAAATGAAATTTGATTTCAAATAAGTTTTAAAACTTGAAAGAATTTAGTTCCTTTAGTATTTGAAAGTATTTAAAGTATGAAGTGTTAATTTAAATTTGAAAGTTGGAAAAAATCAATTTATTTTCAAAAGCTTAATTCATCAAGTAATTTAGTTTTAAATCTTTCTTTATATTTAAGTAATGAATGTTGTTTAAACCTTTATTTTTATTTTAAGGTTTATAATTATTTTTGGAATTAATGTTTAAATAGTTAAACATTTTAAATATTAAATATTTAAATGGAATTTGAATTTAAATTTAGAAATGTATTGTTTTAATACATTTTGAAAGTAAATGAGTCATTTGATAAGTAAATAAATTATTTGGAAATAATTAAGATAATTTAGGATTTTACTTAATTATTTGACTTTTAAATAATGGTTTAGATTAATTTTAATTAGAAATGATTTATTTATAATTAATCTAATTCAAATTTCCTTAAGTATATAATTATTGAAAAGTTGATAATTAATAAATGGTGAAAATTGTCTAAGGATAATTTAGTAATTAATTAGTGTAATTATTTTGATAATTAACTAGATTAATTAATTGAATATAATTAATTGAAATTTGTTAAGTATAATTAATTGTTAAAGTAATTAAGGAATTAATTACTTATTGTAATTAATTTTGATATGTGATTTATTTAAGTTAATTAATTTAGTTTAATTTAAGTGAATCATCTAATGATCTTAAGAATGTAATTACTTAATGTAATTAGTGGAGAAGGATTACTTTGTGAAGTAATGAGTGATAAATTACTGGAATGTAATTAGTAATTTGGATAATTACTTAGGTGATTAATTAAGGAATTAATTAATGATTAATTATTGGATAATTAATTTGTTAATAAGTAATTAAAAATAGTTAATTACAAAATTGGATAGTAATCAAGGTGATTAATAATTAGATTAATTAATAAATGTAATTAATTTTAATTAAATAATTAATTTAAATATTAGAGATCATTAATTATTATAATTAATGATGTAATTAAGGATTGTTTAATTAAGTAATAATTAATTAAGTGATTAATTAATTGTAATTAATTATAGTTCATTTGATAAATGAGTAATTAAATGTTAATTACTTATGATTAAAGTTAATTAATTTATGAAATTAATTAAGGACTAATTACTCATTGTAATTAGTGAATGATTAATCAATGATATTTAATCAAGTTAAATACTTAGTGGATAATTAATTAACTGGGTTAATTAATTAATGGAGGATAAGCAGGATTTAAATATGGTAATTAACTTAATTTATTTTAAATTAATTAGAGATGGTTGTAATTAATTTAATTCATTTTAAATTAATTATAATTGTTGGTTAATAAATCATTACTTATGGATGTTATTGATTGAATGGTTGTGATCTCAGTAATGAGATGAGTCGTATCTATATAATATGAATGCTTGGTTTAAGTATGATGGTTTGTGATGGATTATTTGGTTGTGACGATTATCTGTTTGTGATAATGATATAGATTATCTGTTTATGATATGAATGTGATTATCTATTGTGAGATATAGTTTATCTATCTATGTGAATTAGATAGAATGAAATGAGTTAATTACTTAAAACCCTTAAGTACAACTTGGACATTAAGATGGCGTTTGGTTTCGGTGAGACCGGGATCAGGTTTCCATATTTAGATATCCGAAAACCACATCGATTCCAATTAAACGTTAGGACGTTAATCCAAGTGGAGCAAGTGAAGACTCGAGGTGTAAGGGCTATACGTCAGTATAACTCTGTGGGTGATTCCGTAATGAGTTTGACGGAATAGTACTTATAGATTCGAGATGGTGATTTAGAGTGCAAGGGTTAGCGTCGTTAACTCTGAGGGTGATTCCAATACGAGTGTAACAAGATAATGCCTTCGGTTTCGTTCGATCCCGGAACGAACTTGTATGGATTTAATGCTTTCAGAACATCGTCAGGTGGACGATGAGCATTCTAAGATTGATATGTCCTATAAAGGTAAACGTAGCCTCAAGCCTCATCAACCGGGAATGGCTAAAACAGGGGAGGTGCAGCAAAGTTTCGTGGGTAGCCCCCACTGGAGAGCAAGATTTACTCCTGTCTAGAGGTCCCTTTATATTTCGGCTGTGTGGCAGTTGGTGACGACCAATCTGTGGGGTGGTCTTGTTCGAAACTGTTCAGTAAGGAATGGTTCCGTCTTTGTGTTGCAGGGGAGTGGGAGTACTCCTCGGTACGGTGATCTAGGCCACGTACTGTGACGGGCGGTACCCCAGTAGCCCTGCCATTGATGGAATCCAAAATCCAATAAGTGCCTGTACGGTTTTGATTGTGCCCAACTATGTTCGAACGTAAGATGTAAGCATTCCAGCTATTTCTGTATTTTATTTTGAAAACCCTAGACACTATTATAATATCACTGGATTTCCTATCAAATGTTTTGGTTAGCGTAAGGTTAAAACTTTTCCATGTTTATGTGTGGGAAGTCTTACGTGATACCTTTTGTTTCCAAAGGATTTTCTAAAGTTAAGCAACTTTTATCCCCGTTTACTCATACCAGACCCATGTCTGACCTGAGTGTTTATTTTCTGTTTTATTAAACTCTTGGGTACACATATTACATATGAGTAGTCAAGTGTTTCAGGATTGCTTTGACAAGTTCTGGAGGAGATAATGGAGCAGGAGGCTTCAACGTGTAGATATATATAGTTATTCCGCTGTGTTTGTGTTGTGTCTGTTCTCTCTGATGTACTTGAATTGTAATTGCTAGACAGATGTTTATAACTGTCTAGTTTTGTGTTGTATTAGCTGTATCACTCTGAAGTATATGATACTATGTAAAGTTTTATGTGATATATTATAATTTATTCGATTCCGCTGTGAGATTCTGATGTTGTCTGTTCTTTCTTTCCTTTCTTTTCTCTTTTCTATCCCTTTCTTTCTTCTTAGCGATGCGACTTCCTAGAGTTTGGAAGTTGGGTCGCTACATTTTCTGTGACTCGCAGCTGGTAGTATATCAGGTGCAAGGAGACTATCAAGTGAAGGGATAGCGACTTTCTCCTTACCTTGCTCGTGTTCAAAAGCTGCTGGCGAATCTGGAATACTACGGCATCTCGCAAGTCCCACGCGAACGAAATAAAGAAGCCGCTTCATTGGCAAAATTCACAAGCACTGGCGATGCACAGCAAATGGGATTGCTCCCTGTTGAGAAACTCTATGTGTTGAATATACGCTTATATGATTTTTGTTTGATGATAATAAACATATATACATTCATTTAAATGTATTTGTTAATATACTATTTTGTTTTTCACAGATTAAATAAATATTTGTTGAATAAAATTAAACAACACAGAATTTGAATTCAAACGAATATTTTATTCAAACTAATATTTATTACAATTTTGAATAGTACAATTTCATGCTCTCACTATACATATACAATTTTAATACATCACAATTTTATATTTACATTAATAACCTCACTACATATCACTCACACTCGTATTTTATCTTCAACTGCATTCCAGTTTGAATCCAGCATCTGAGCAATCTGCAAAAATATACACTAACGCGGTAAAATTGAAAAAGAAATATTTTTGCAATATAAAATAAAACGTGAATTTTGAAAATGATATTTGCCTCAGTTATTTGGGTTGTTCGTCATCATTTAAATTTGAGTTCGTCATCATTTAAATTTTAATTCATCATACACGAACAACTTGTGACATACACAGTATATCACTGTATATGCCACAAGGCCGTGCATGCCGATATATACACTTGATTAATTTACAGGGACAGGTGAGCACAGGTCGAACCCAAATGAAAAACCGGATTCAACTCACGTGCAATAACATAAAAGTCACAACTCTCAGTACAAGGTCAAACCCGAGTTTTTAAAACTGGATTCAACTCAGCGGCAAAACTGCAGACAAATGCATATGGCCAAACAAAGCATCACATACATATATACATGAGCAGATACACAAATATACATGTATGCGCTGACACAGCAGTTTTGAAGAAAGGAACCAATACACAGTGAATTAAAGGAAAATGGAAAGCCTGCACCAAATCAATATAACCAAGGCCAAGCACAGTAGACTCATGTCGAAACAGCAAGTAGCATCAAGACTCGAGCAAAACAAAGATGACCATGCCACCAGACTATATGAATATACAAAGTAATGACAACATATACAATGCAGAAGTGATTATCACAAGGAGGCAACTAGACTTCGAGTCAAGCAGCGCATAGTGGAACGAACAACAGTCACGGCACTTCACAAATTCTACAAGGATATGAATGTAAACAAAACAAGTCGATCAAACCCAATTCAATATGACTGTAAACAGTGCCACAAAACCAGGCAGCAAGCATACATGCAACTTGACTTTCTCACTAAATACATGAAACCATCACAGTGACACAGTACCAAAATGAAACAATGAACCAGACAAGGCATAGAGCAAGTTCAAGTGAAGTCTAAGTCAAACTACAAATGCAAACAGACCAATGAATGCACCAGAAATATGTGAACACAGCAAATACTAATATAGATGATACACCAAGTACAAGTCGAAAATAATCAACGTTCAGAAATTCACGTTACAAATTAATTTCAAGTTGAACAAATCAAGTCCTGATGAACAGAGCTACAGATCAGTCTAGTGAAATGCAACAATGCAGACTCGAGCACACAAACAAAAGACTACAAGTTCACGTCCAGTCACAACAAAGAAAATGTAAAGTCGACGTTCGCAGTGAAGATCAATTTCAACAGTATGACCAAAGAAAATAAACTGGTCAAAGCAAATGTCAGTGCAGTGATGAACAAGGTGTCGAATAATTCACAAATCAGAAATCAAGTGTGTGTCAAATTGAAACAGTCGATGCCAAGTCGAACCAGCAAAATCATGACCGTGATAAGCAAGGCAATTTCAAATCCGTGAGTATCAAGTAAATCAAAAATATACGATTATGAACAAGTCAGTGAAATCTCAATCATCCACACGAAATTCAAAGGCCAGAGAAAATAATTTGACAAATTCAAATATAATTGTACGAACGCAAATCTAGGGTTACTTACGAACCCCATATAAACAATCATCATTGGCAATCTCAAATCCATCGAATTCCAGAAAGTATAAAATCAATAAAGCAAAAGCAAATAATTACATACCGAATCAAGGAAAGAATTCGATCAATGAAGCAGCCGAAGTGAGCAACAATCGATCAAGGCTACACGCGAATAATCATCGAATCAATCAACATATTGTCGGCACTTCGAAAACCCTAATTTGAATCACGAACGAAAGCCCTAATTTGGATTGAAGGACAAAGCCGCCACTATCTCAAAACAACTAACGGAGCAAATAGAAAGAAAAAGGGAACGGGCCAAATTATAGAAGGGACGGCTTTGATAAAAGGCCTTTATTATTTAAAGGGTTATTGTTTTTAAATTAGGGTTATTTTGTTTTAAATTGTTTTTAATTTGTAATTTTTAAACCGTTTAATTTCTAGTCGTGTGACTAGGGGACAAGCTACGTGGCGTAGCTTGAGAATTCGCAACTCGGTGGCTGAGTTGTGCCAAGGTTTTGAGCGTAGAGTTAGATTAGTCAATAGCGGGTATAGCGAGTTTACGTGTGTAAGCGAGGGACTATCTAATTTCTAGTAGAAACCTTGGGGGCAGCACGTAGGCAGCGTGTTGCCGAAGCTGGGTAAATTCTATGTTATTCTGTTTTTTCTGTTATTTATATTCTGCGATATCTGTGCTGCTATTCTGTGATCTGAATTGAATATTTTATAAGCTTCCGCAATTAATTTTATAATTTATACTATCACCCTATTCACCCCCCCTCTAGGGTGAAATCGATCCTACAAGTGGTATCAGAGCTAGGAACAAAAGCCGTTTTTGTTTTAAAATTTTGATTTTTTTTTCCAAAAACCAATTTTTGTTTTAAAAATTTGAATTTTTAAAATGGCTTATTTTAATACTGCTTTTGCTGAGGGTCAGTCCATAGTTAGACCACCAATGTTCAATGGTGAATATGCTTATTGGAAAAATAGAATGGAAATCTTCCTGAAAACCATTGACGCTTGGAATATTGTTGAGACAGGTTATAGAACACCGACTATAACTGTAGATAATCAGGAAGTAGATAAACCAAAGGATCAATGGACAGAACTAGAAAATAGATTACAAAATGCTAATGCTAGAGCTATGAATTCTATTATTTGTTCATTAGATCAATTTGAATTTAATCGTGTCTCACATTGTCTAACTGCACAAGAAATATGGCACACACTCGAAGTGACTCACGAAGGAACATCTCAAGTCAAAGAATCTCGCCTTGCAATGCTAAGCAGCGAATACGAGAACTTCAAAATGGCGAAGGAAGAAAATGTCAAAGAGATGTACGGCCGACTTTCCAATATCGTATACAAATCAAAAGCTCTTGGAAAATCATACACAGAGTTGGAGATAGTCCGAAATCCTTAGAGTCCTTCCACGAAAATTTGAAGCAAAAGTGACTGCCATTCAAGAATCAAAAGATTTAAACAAATGAAAGTCGAAGAACTCATCGGAAATCTCACCACTTATGAGCTAGAAATGAAATTCAAGGAAGAGCGTGAAGGAGGAGATACTCGAAAGAAATCAATAGCGCTCAAAGGAACAACCGAAAGTGATGATGATAACGATGATGATGATGATGGAGCAGTAGAGCTGGCGCTACTAATAAAGAAATTCAAAAGGTGGAATCGCAAATACGGAAATCCAGCTCGAAATCATGAATTGAAAAGCAGAATAGGCAAAGCACTTGACTACTCAGAAGAACAGGAGATCATCTGTCATAAGTGCAACCAACCCGGACACATCAAGCCCAATTGTCCTCGAAATCGACGCGACTTCGGAAAGAAACAGAAAAAGAAAAGTTTTGCATCCACTTGGGATGAAATGGATGAGAATGATAAAAGTACTAGCAGTGAGAGTGAGAAAGCAGATATGTGCCTTCAAGGAAATATAACCGATAGCGACGATGACGAGCTAAGCGAGGTATCAAAACTAACTCACTCTGAATTGCTTATTTATTTCCATGAAGTAAATGGCTGTTATGAACGACTTAGGGAAAAATACGCCAAACTTGAATCTCAAAAGGATACTTTGATAGAATGCAATGAACAACTTGATCAATTAGTTAAGAACTATCAACGTAGGATCCCTAAGTGTGACAAGTGTCCAACATTCGAAGAGGAAATCAAAAAATCAGAAATCAATATATAATCACTTGAAAATGAAATTCTGGTTTTAAAGGAGAGTGAAAATACTAGGAGAGAGAATTCTATTAAAAAGTGCACACAATTGTTAAACGAAAATGAATCTCTCAAATCACAAGTCCAACAACTGTCCACTACTTTAGATAAATTTTCCAAAAGTGAAAAATCGTTGAATATGCTATTAGGAAAGCAAATGGTTAATTCGGTTAGACAAGGACTTGGATATAATAGTTCGAAAATTGTAGAAAGCAATATTAATAAAGTTAATTCTATGTGCACAATTTGTAGAAAATATGGACACAATCACAATATTTGTTGGTATAGACCCAAACATGTGAAAACTATACCGATTTGGGTTCCAAAAAGCACAAATATAAAATCTCTCAAAGTTAAACAAATTTGGGTGCCGAAGGGAACAATTATAAATAATTTTGGGTCTACACAAAATTATTTTTCAAAATTTTCTGCCACTAACAACCGTGGACCTATAAAAACAAATAGGTCACATAAATCTTTTCTCGTTTAGGTGTGGTGGCAGGCTAAGGAACAACAATAGTGTTCTCTGGATTTTTGGCTGTTTTAGAAACACAACGGGTGACAAAGCAAAGTTCCTTAGCCTAGTATAAAGGTGACAGAATCACAATGGGACAACAACGAAAATTATCGTAAAGGTAAAACAGGTAATGGTATGTTTTAAACGATATATTAAAAGTGATAACTGCACCATATTCTGAATTAAAATCAGCCAATATTGAGATTGATGAAAAGATGATGATTTTGTTTTTGACTTATTCAACATAGTTGGCCAATTATATTCTTATGCCAGAAACACTATAAAGTTCTCTAGATTCTTTGAATTACTTCATATATATCAGTTTGGATTAAAAATAGTGTTTTGTTGGATATTACAATTGGTTATAATATGGCTGACTCTATATTCACGGTTTTCTGATTATTTACATGGCTTCAATTCAATTTCAAAAGAATGTCATTTAAATTGCTGTAAAAATTGAGTTTGAAATTTTTGGTGCTCACTTCATGGTTTGGTCCATAAAATTCAACTGATGATAATTTTGAGTGAAAGAGAAATTCAGGTGCAGATTACACTGGTAATCTAGTTGATAGAAAAATTACTAGTGAAACGTGATTTTTGTTGAGACATTTAGTAACTGCATCGTTTTTCAAAGAAAATATCTGCATATTCTTCATTTCAAATAATTTTCAAATAGCAGAAAATTTTCTTTTAAAACCCCCTGGAGAAAATCATTTTTGACCATATTTTCAGATTAGTCATTTTTGAAAAATTAATTTCGTAATTATTTTTGAGTTTGATTTTAAATGACTATTTTGAGTAATCTGGCTCCTTAATGTTTATCGAAAAGAAAAATAGTGAATGAAAAAGTGATGAGTGTTAATATTGATCAAATATTATGACTTGAGGCGGTATAATTAATAAATTTCTTTAGAAATTTAAATAAGAGTTATAAAACTTTTTTGGTAAAAAATTCCATGACCATCTCTATATCTATCATATTTCTAACAACCATCACTCATCAAAATTCTATATAGTTTGTCGATATGTGGTACTTTAAACAGGAATCGTTCGTTTTTCATTTTTCCCATTTTTAAAGAAAAAACAAAAATAAATAAATAAATACCAAAGTATTCACTCTCATTTAAAAGTCCTCACGGTTATGCATGGGTGAATTACTTGGAATTTGTTATGTGCTTCCATGCTCATTTAAAAGTCCTCGCGGTTATGCATGTATGGAACGCATATCAAAAGTTGATTTTTTAAAAATAAACAAGTTGATTCTAATCCCATTTAAAAGTCCTCATGGTTATGCGTGGTTAGAAGATACTTGAATTCATTTTTTTAAAATAAAATTGGAATACTACTAATCTCATTTAAAAGTCCTAACGGTTATGCGTGGTTAGTAGATATTCAAATTCCTGGTATAAATATACCACAAATAGACACAACTGTATGGTTTTATATGATTACATCATTTCCATCATTCTAAAAGTGGAATATGCGCCTAACAAAACATTTATGATTTTTGTTTAACTTTTTATCGAAATTTAATATTTATATTCAATTGAGTTTTAATGTTGGATTGATATCGATTACTTTTTCTCTATTTTCTCTAACACTATTATTCTTTTGCTGATAACAAAAAGGGGAGAGAAAAATTAAGATTTTATCAAATAAAATCAAGCAATGGTCAAATAATTTTCTATTTGCATCTAGGCTCATTTGCATATTATTTAATTGTATGCATATTTGTAGGGGGAGTATTGTGTAGAGAGGAAGCATTTAAATAGGGGGAGCAAATTAGAGCATATCAATGATCAAATACATTTAACATATTCAAAATCTTAAATATATGTTTGTTATCATCAAAAGGGGGAGATTGCTGAATATGCGCTTATATGATTTTTGTTTAATGATAATAAACATATATACATTCATTTAAATGTATTTGTTAATATACTATATTGTTTTTCACAGATTAAACAAATATTTGTTGAATAAAATTAAACAACATAGAATTTGAATTCAAACGAATATTTTATTCAAACTAATATTTATTACAATTTTGAATAGTACAATTTCATGCTCTCACTATACATATACAATTTTGAATACATCATGGTTTTATATTTACATTAATAACCGCACTACATATCACTCACACTCGTATTTTATCTTCAACTGCATTCCAGTTTGAATCCAGCATCTGAGCAATCTGCAATTATATACACTAACGCAGTAAAATTGAAAAAGAAATATTTTTGCAATATAAAATAAAACATGAATTTTGAAAATGATATTTGCCTCAGTTATTTGGGTTGTTCGTCATCATTTAAATTTGAATTCATCATACACGAACAACTTGTGACATACACAACATATCACATCACTGTATATGCCACAAGGCCGTGCACGCCGATATATACACTTGATTAATTGTATCGTCCCGCCTTTTCGCACGCTTCAAATCGACACACATGCCGATTCAAACCATACGGAAGGCGGATTGTTATGGGGTAAATAAGAAAAACAGAGAAGAAATAAACAAAATAGAATCTCACAGCGGAAGGATAAAAGATAATAATAAAATATACAGTTTATAAAACTGTTTACAGACATTTATATAATACATATCAGAGTTACACATACCAATAACAATGCAGCGGAAAAATATGAGTGTAATGGAATAATAGTAGATAATAGTAATACCAATCTTCGTCTTCGTCCTCCAGAGCTAAAACTTCAAATCCTGAAACGCTCGGACTGACCTGAGCGAATTGAACAAAAAAAAACACTCGAGTCAGAACTAAAAGATCTTATGTGAGTTAAATTAACAGCAATAAATATGAGTGCAGTAACTCAAGAGATTCTCGGGATTTACATCTCCTAAGGATCCGTTAAACTATTTACTATGTAGTATATTGCGCTATTATAATAGTGTCTATTTTTAAAATAAACTTACTTTTAAATAGCGTTAAGGGGTGACCCATATAGCCCTTAACACAAAATATATTCCCATAGTCTATGCAGTACTGTAATCTCCCCCGTACTGGGCGTCGTCAGAGGGCACTCCATAGGTATGGTACAAAACCAAAATCGTATAAGGCGCGCAAGGGCAGGTGACACGGCACAACTAGGCAATGCAAGGGTAGATATACCAATTGCTATCCGGGCTGATGGAAACGCATTGCCGCAGCTACCGCCCACCTCGAACAAACTCCCCCAAAAATCAAAGTAAAAGTGGCCACTGAAACAATCCAAAGTCAAAGTATAATATCGAAGAGGAGTGTCCGATCAGAGGAATGACCTCATTGGCCCGAGAATCGCTTCTGTTTTAGCCACCTTATGCCAACTCACGGGAGTTGGGTCCACGTATTTACCTTACAGGAATCGTCGCCACCAACTACTTCATTCTGGAATCTCCACCGCGTACATGGTTAGTCAAAGTGGTTTTCGGTATCGACAGAGAGTATGTCCATATCCGATCCCGGTCTCTTTGCCAACCCATCATTATTATAACACCGCGGTCATTTTAAAAATAGTTTATACCTTAAAACCAGAATAAAAATTTCTATTTCAAAACTATAAATACGATATCATTTTAAAAACCCAAACAATATGATATCACTTTATCTCAAATATAATCCTTTTCCAAAATCATACTGCTTTAAAATTTATAATATCTGGAAACCAAACATTTGAATTATACTTTCAAACATAATATTTCTGAATTCATACTTTTTAAAAACCATAACTTCTAAAACTTGAATGGTTTGGATATTCAACGGTATATAAAATAAATGGTTTAACTTTAAGGTTACTTTGTAAAGAAAATAATTTCCATAGTTTTACAAATATGTTTCTTTATTTAAATTCTGAACCAAAATTTAAATATCACTTTCAAGTTCCAAACCACTTCAATTTCTATATATATATATATATATATATATATATCCATTTGGAGTATGTTAACGCTGAAAATCGAACGCTAACACCCCGGTGTAGATTGAAGTTGTGAAAGCACCACCCGATGATTCGGGAACAGAGTATAAGCAGAAAACCACAGAAAAAGCAGTAAACAACAGCGATTTTATAGTGGTTAGGGTTAATAGTTTGCCTACATCCACTTTGAATATCTTTATTGATGATTTCGTTACAAGTCGATACAATTCTTCCCAAGTACAATACACTTTGAATTACTAAACACTTTGAACGAGTAGCTTGAACTTCAATGTAAGTGAAAGTCTTCAAATCCATGTCGGATGTATGAGATTCCTTTTTGAAGTTGTTGGTAGCGTTCTACGTGTCTTGAAAGCTTTGAGTGTCGAGTCGGTTTGGAATGCAGCAGAGTATCGGTGCTTCAAAAGAATGAGCCAAAAGTCCCCCGAATGTCGTAGCTCATGCTGTATTTATAGGGGTTTTTGGACAGGCCTTAAGTCGTGAGCGACTTAAGGTAAGTCGTAAGTCGAAGGCTGCAACTTAAAAGGGGTCATGAGTCGTCAGCGAGCTAAAGGGATACGAGTTACGACCTAACTGGCTCATATTTGGTCATTTGAACTAGCTGGTGAGTCATATCGACCTAAAGGAAAGCGACATGATTTTAACATCAAGTACTAGGTCGTGGACGGCTTAGGGGAAAGGTTGACGACCTTATAGTACTAAGATATCTGATGTAGCGACCTAAGCTGACTCGTTATCCCACTATGTCGCATAGTCCATTAGGTCATTAGGTCGCTTGTGATTTCCTGTAAGAGGTTAGGTCGTCCACCTCTTGAGTCGTTAGGTCGCGTCCCTCTTAGGTCGGTAGGTCACTGCCTGTTAGGTCGCTAACTTGCTTCTTAATTTAGGTCGCTAAGCCGCCAGGTCTTTTAGGTCGCTGAGTCGTGACTTCCTGTAAGCAGTTAGGTCGTCCACCTCTTGAGTCGTTAGGTCGTCCACTTCTCTAAGTTGTTAGGTCGCCTACTCCCTTAAGCAGTTAAGTCGTTCCATCTCTTAGGTCGGTAAGTCGCTAACTCGCTTCACATTTTAGATCGTCGTGCTTATGTAAGTCGCTAGGTCGTTTCATCTTGTTAGCCTCTTTAGGTCGCTCCGGCTGTTGAGTCGCTAAGTCGCATAACAAAGGAATTAACATTTGCCCCTCGAAGTACACGCCTAGGTCGTAGGTCATGTGCTTCGACTTTGCTCCTTAGGTTGTAAGCGACTCATTGGGTTTGCTAGGTCACGTGACGATATGCCTTCCTTTCTTTTCCCATATGAATCGCTTAACCCGCTCCTTCTTTACTTTATCTGTTCCAACATTCTAAGCCGCCATTAACGGACCTCCGAGCTTAAAGACTTAGCACGAAATCTTTTCCTCTTTCAACCATCAATTCCATCAGTAAATTTAGGTAATCTCGAGCATTTGTTCGTTGCACTCGTTGCCGATTCCATCATTACCATTTTCACACAATTTTGTTGTTACGACGCAATTTGGAATTCGAATTTGCCTTTCGATTCTCTGTCGAATTGTTAGTGGTTGTTGTAGGAATGAATCGGCCTAGGGTTTCATGGGGTTCCTGGAAACTTGGAGAGGACGATGAGGCTTTAGGAATTTGGAGGAGGTGAAGAGATTCTTGGTTATTGGGTTATTGGATAGCAGGCTATGTGATTTGTTAAGTGGAGAGAAGCGAATGGGTTAGAAGGGGATCGTAAACGACCGGTTTAAGTACCTCAGGCGGCCTTGTGGCTTGGGTGTAAACTAACCGACTCATTTTCCTTACGACCTAACCCACCTGCGACTTATCACATCTGCGCCTTAGGTCTTAGGTCGCGGCCGAGCTAGGACCTAGATAATTTTGCACTGCCGAGCAGCTCCTTGCGGCTTATACCAACCTTATATACTTGTTAGGTCGCGGACGACCTAATACTTGAGCAAATTTTTACTGCCTTAATTTTAAGCTTTGCGGCTTAAATTTTAGATCGTGTGAACGACTTAAGACTTGGATGCACACTGCAATGCCTTGTATTCGTTAACTCAAAGCACACGGCCTAGGACTTGAACAACTTTAGAGCTTCAAAATTTTGATAAAATTTGATTGCACTTCCAACTTGAATTTTGAACTGCAGAGATAACTTGCATGACCTTGCTATGCCTTTTTAACAGATTAAATTAACTTTAATGCTAATGACCTGTTAAATACAACATTTGCAGAAAATTGGGACGAATATACTTCCATCGACTGCCCACATCAAATGACAGATTAGTTAATAACAGATAATTAACTTAAATAAATTGTGTGAACGAAGTGCTTTCAACTCATCAATTTCAAGTAAAATATTAAAGCAACACTGAAATAGTCAACTGAAACTGACCAGCCTGCACTAATATTATGCTTGAACTTTAGATTAACAAGTTCTGAAATTTTGTAGTCGATCAATCGTCGACTAGTTTAATTCCAGTTATTTTTATTTGTTATTTTTATTAGTTCTGCATGACACTTCACACTTTTAGGAAACGTGCACCTTCACATTTGAATATCCAGTTGCTTGTGTAGAATGACTTCTCAGGAAGAAGATACAACAGTTCAGACTAGAGAGGCAACTGTTATTCCAGCTCCACTAGTCAATCCTCCCGAAAGATCCCCTACCACGCTATCATACAATGTTTTTCGCCAGTTGTGTGCTCAGTTTGGCATTGCTGAATCAGATGCCATTCTTCCAGAGAGAAGTAACACTGCTGACATAGCACCTCCTGGCTTTGTAACGGTCAATCAACAAATGTGCCTGAGTGGGGGCGTTCCTCCTTTCAATGACTTTTTCCAACAACTTCTTCGTCAATTGGCCATCGCCCCATCCCAATTACACCCCAATGGCTATGCCATTTTAATGGGGTTGTGTGTACTGTTTAGGAGGACGCTTGATCAATTCCCAAGCTTTGACGAGATTTGCTTCCTATGCACTTTCACCAGGACTAAAGATCACCCCTCTATTACTGTCGTGAGAAGTGCTCGAAATCGTAGATTGATCATCGGTCTTCCTGACAGCGCTCATGGGTTTTTGACTCAATTTTTCTATGTTCGTTGTCCCCCGGGGTTTTACGCTGTATGGAGGGAAGGAAGTAAGATTAACCATTCTTACTACGCTTGTTATCCGACTTTTGCGAGACTGAATTGTTAAGTGTTAACTCCGCTTCATTTTTATTTTCAATGCTTCCTTCCCTATCCAGAGATCCAGACCATAAGCAAGTTTTTGAGCGACTGAGTGTCGTGGCCGCGGAAGAAAGAAGTGTAAAATTCTTGTTGAGGGATGAATTTCTGCACCAATACGGGCTTTTGTATACCTCTCGCTCTACACACCCCCACGAAGTCCCAGACTCTCCAGCTAGAGCGTCGGATGCCCCCGTTTCTATTGATACATCCATACCAAAAGAATCTGCTTCTGAGGCTTCTCTAGTGAAGTGCTCCACTTCTGTTGATGTCGTGGGGTCATCTGGCAAACTTGCCCCGGTCGCTAAAGAAGAAGAGCCTCGGGATTCTCCTCCGCATTCAAAGAAGTCTGGTGACGAAGAAGTCGAGAAAACCAGCCCTGTTAAGCAGAGCAGGGACGACACTTTCGAAGGACTGAGTGACCTCTTTGCCACCTCGCAAGAGATCTTTAAAGATGATCCTATTACTACCGGGGTTTCTTCTTCAGTAGTCGAGGCGACTTCTATTCTGCAACAGACTCCGTCAACTCAAGAGTTGATGTTAACTTCTACACCCATAACTACTCCACAATTAAAGAGTGGTTCGTAGTTTGATGCGCGTAGTTTGCACATTACACTCACTTAGAATCTTTCAGCACTTTTATGCTTCTGACTTTTTGTACTTTGAAGAATTCTAAAATTTAACTCTTTTTATTTCAGATCCTCCGATGGGACGCAGCGGATCCTACTATGATGACTTCCAGCGCTACGGGAGGCGTAGCCAATATGATTATAGGCGTTACCTCCGCTCTTACAGAGAATCCGATGAAGAAAGAGCCGCCTGAAAGGCTCAAGAGAAGAGGGCTCAAGAGGAGCGTTATGAAAGAAGAGAGAGGGAGGAGCGCCACGATTCTTCGCAGAGAGGCGACGATTCCCACAAAAGAAAATCCCATGATGACCGAGGAAAAAGTCATATGGTTGTGGATTCAAGCAAGCGAGCCCGACATGGTGAGAAGCATACCTCTACAACTCCTGAAAAGGTTACTGTCCCCGTCTCGCTTGACATTCCTTCCGGCTCTCCCGCTCTCGGGAAGACAGACGTCCAAACAATAATTAGCAGGCCCAAATTCCAAGTTGGACCGGGCCCGGCCACTTTGCAAAGTCGGTTTCCACAGTGGTGTCTGAAGGGAGTAAGGTTCGACCTTGACTTGGTCCCCATTTACAAGTCTGCCATGTTACGAAACCTCGATGCCGTCAAGCTTGATATTGAGAGGATGTCGAACTGGCAAAAACTTGTTGACGAGCTCCAAAGGGTTAATCGTGCAAATATAGAGGCCATGCTCACTATGGAAAATGATAAAGCCGAATGGCAAAAGGTTCTTGAGCAACATGATACTGAAATGAGGAGCATCGCTTCTTACAATGAAGAGCTTGAAGCAAAAGTTGAGGAACTGAGACAAGAGCTTGCTACTTCCTCTACTTCCTATTCTCAAAAAGAAGAAGTGCTCCTAAAACAAGTGAGAGATGCTCATGCCAGCCAAAGAGATGCCGAAGACAGGCTTGAAGTGCAAAAAAGAATTAGTGAGGGCTATGTTGCTGATATTGAAGAGATTCGGAAGAAAAACAGCTCTCAAGAGGCGGAGATTCAAATGCTTAAGCTTCAACTTTCCAAAGCTGAAAGGGAGCGTGATGAGGCCGTTGCCGGCAAAATTGCAGCTGAAGAATCTCACGAGGCAACGAGGACCAACATCAGCTCAACATTATTTGACTTCTACCTGCATAGCATCTTGGGGCGCGGTAGCCTCGCCTTTCTAGGCCAAGTATGAAATTACTCTGGCTGAAGTTTGGGAGGCCGCACTCGATATGCTTGGCGGTAAAGGCGCTGGCTATGCTGAGTCAGCACTTGAGGAGCATTATCTTGATGATGATGCTCGCGCCGCTCTCGCCAGGGGGAGAGAACAGCTTGCAAAATTAAGGGCCGAAACAGCGGCAGGAGAATATTCAGGAAAAACTGTCTCAACTGTTCCAATTCAGCCTTCTCCTTCGGCCGAGATTGACATTATCGGTTCCAGTTCTCATTCACTATCTCCTACCAAAGTTACCGTCGAGATCACAAGCATACAAGGTGGGGATGAAGGCGACGAGAGTGCCGAGGCACAGGCTTACGAAGTTGATGTCAGGAAACCGGCTTCTGCAGGTAACCCTACTGTTAATCTTGCCCAAGTAGACTGCTCATCTGTTTCTTACGAGCTTGATGAGCTTCTTGACTACTTCTTGAACCTCAGCGAACCTTTATCTCCGCTTTTTATTGACTTGAACTTTTTTCCTTCTGTAGAGAAAACGTCGAGCATCGTTCAAACTTCCCACCTCCAATTATTCCTCCTCCATCTATTCAGGTGACTCCTCCTTCTGCCTCACAACCGGGATCACAAGAGGAGCAAATAGAAGCTCTTCAAGACTTGGACGATCCCATTGCTTCACAAGAACACAAGGGAGAAGAAACTGAAGGGAGTGAGAAGACTCCAGAAGCAATTGGTTCCGATGATGAACCATTAGCTAAACTTCTTTCTCCAGGGAGTGGGTCTTCCTCCAAGAAGAGAGGAAAGCAGGGAGTTTCCAAGAAGAAGAAGAAGGGATCCTTAACTAGCGAAGAAAAAACGGAAGAAAGTCCGACTGAGCCCCTTTCTCCTTCATCCCCTACTCTTACAAGCCGGCTTAAGAAGTTGGTTATCCGGCTGGGTGCGGACTCAAAAGGTGGACGGAAGAAGAAATGATGGCTCTGGTTCTGTGGCTTTCATATCGCTTTTTTGCCTTTTTTGCATGTACTGGCCGAAAATTGTGCGGGTACCGGCCCCCGTTTTCTTTATTTCGAAACTTGTATCTGTAAGAAATTGTAACAGAATTAAATAAAATGATTCTTTATTTGTACAAACTTCTTGTTTGAATTTGAGAATGCAGTTATTATTCACTTTTATACAAGTTTCTTTGCATGATATTACAGTGAGCTTGTGGTATACTGTTCGAGCGCAATTTTACCGATGTAGTTATACCATGTTGCCCCTATACCATAAGCTCATTGTAATATTTTATTTTATAAGGAACTTGTACTTTTATTTTTTAAAGAATAATTGTTCCACATTTGGAGGAATATTATTTCGCTAAAAAACAGAGTACAAATAAGTTTTTACGCTTCATCCTTCGAAGATATCACTTTTTCTTTTGTGCATATACACATTTTACTGAATGAATTCTTCTATGTGGTAAAGCGGGTATTTGAAAGGTACTTTAACTTCTTTTTGAGGAAGAGAATTTTCCAGAATAGGTAATTCATTCTTCCTTTGAAAGTTAAAGTGTGCCTTTGATGAGGATTTTTTATATATATACCACAGTAAAGTGCTTTTTTATTTTTGTTTCTTCGAAAAGTTGCACCTCTGTGGAAGGCTTTTTCACGTTTCAACACCTGGAAGTTTTATTTCAATCTTGGTGAAACGTGTGCCTCCAAAGAGGTCTTTCTGCTTGATTGTGCCTCCGGGAGGAGGTCTTTACATTTCTGCCTCTGGGAAGAGGTCTTTTATTTATTTATTTTTTTTGTTTTGTATTTCAGCTTTGGTGAAGTGAAACTCCGAAGAGCGGCTGTTGCACTTCAACTCTTGGTGAAATGTGCCTCCGAAGAGGGCTTTGCTTTGTTTTGCATTTCAACTCTGGTGAAGTGGACCTCCGAAGAGCGGCTCTTACACTTCAACTCCTGGTGAAATGTGCCTCCGAAGAGGGCTTTATTTTGTTTGGCATTTCAACTTTGGTGAAGTGGGCCTCCGAAGAGGGGCTCTTACACTTCAACTCCTGGTGAAATGTGCCTCCAAAGAGGGCTTTGATTGCCTGGAAGTTACTCTCTCATGGTTGGAGGGTCATGACTCCTCCAATCTTTTTTGTTGAGTAGAGAACTTTCTTTTTTGCGGCATATGCCTCGTTAGAGGTCTTTATCCTCCGAAGAGTTGTGCCTCCGAAGAGGGCTTTAGTTGTTCCTTGTCCACTTGCTTATGCCTTTTCAGCGATCCTCTATTTTTCTTTTCAAGCTCACACTCCCTTCTCTTACAAGTAGTTTGTTTAATCCAAAGAAGTGTACTTCATTGCTAGGAAAGTTCGCGAGAACGGGCATAAGCTTCTTAATTGGATGTTTGTTTGTTCCAACGATCTCAATTTATTAGCAAGGGCCCGTTTTCGGCGAAATCATTGGCCGTTCAGTTAAAGCACTTCCTATCTAGGATTTGAATTCGGGGCTTTTGTGGCTCGAAATTTGTTTGTTGAATGATAACAAGAATCACTTGGTCTTGTAACGTGCAAGTTTTATTTTCATTGTCTGCAAAAATTTAAATCGACATTTCAGCAATACATTTAATGTACTTTTCATATCGAAAATAAAGCAAACATGTAATAATAATAAGGAACACAAGATTTATAGTGGTTCGGCCAAGAATTTGGGCCTACATCCACTTTATAGTCTTTCATTATTCACTTGCATCGGCTTTACAATTGCTTTCAATTACAAGAATCATACATTCATAATTTTTTTTTTACAATATTTCAACAAAGCTTTCAAGTAAAGTATGGACGCAAGTGATTGCTGTTCCAAGCCCTTGGAATTTGATCTCCTTCGACAGTAGTGAGTTTGAATGTGCCGTCAAGAAGCTTCTGACCTATGACATATGGTCCTTCCCAATTTGGCCCAAACACACCTGTTGCCGTCATAATTCTCTTCAGGACTAGATCTCCAATCTCAAAGCTGCGTTGGCGAACTTTGGAATTGAAATGTCTGGCTATCCTTTGCTGATGAGCTGCAATTCTGAGCTTAGCCTCTTCTCTTTTTTCATCAAGGAGATCTAGTGCCTCAAGCTGTAGTTTTTCATTCTCCGCTTGATTGAAATGGATTCTTCTATGTGAAGGGACCTCTGTTTCTACCGGAATCATTGCTTCTGACCCGTATGCCAATGAAAACGGAGTATGCCCAGTCGCAGTTTTGTGGGTAGTTCTGTACGCCCATAGTGCTAGTGGTAGCTTATCGATCCAACCACCTTTTGCTCTTTCGAGTTGCTTCTTGATGGTTGACTTGATAATTTTGTTTACTGCTTCCACCTGCCCGTTTGCCTGCGGATGAGCCACTGCTGAGAAGCTTTTTCGGATTTTGAATCGCTTGTAAAAATCTTGGAATTCTTCACTTTCGAATTGAGTACCATTGTCTGTAATTATCTTTTGAGGCACACCATATCTACAAATGATACTTTTAGTCACAAAATTTATCATCTTTTTATAGGTGATAGTAGCCAATGGTTCAGCTTCAGCCCATTTAGTAAAATAATCTACAGCAACAACGGCATATTTGATTCCAGATTTGGCAGTTCGTAAAGGTCCTATAAGGTCTATCCCCCAGACTGCAAATGGCCATGGACTGACCATCTGTGTGAGTTCAGTGGAAGGTGCTCTAGGAATTTTGGCAAATCTCTAGCATTTGTCACATTTTCGGGAATAGTCTGCAGCATCTCGATTAATTTCTGGCCAAAAATATCCGTATCGGAGAACCTTTTCTGCTAAAGTTTGACCACCTAAATGATCACCACATTCTCCTCCATGTACCTCAGCTAGGATTGTTTTGGACTCTTCCCTGGATACACATCGAAGTAATGGCATTGAGAATCCCTGTCTGTATAATTGGCCATCCTGGACTATATAGCGAGAGGCTTTCCTCAGTAGCTTCTGTCGTTCTTTTGAATTTTCCGGTAAAGAGCCATTGAGTAGATATTCTGTTATTGGAGTCATCCATGATTCTTGCTCTTGAGACACACTTATGATCCAATCAATATCCATCTCATTAATGCTTGGAGCCGACAGGACTTCCACTGGAGCTAACCCCAGAAATTAAGCTTCGCCTATGCTAGAGTACTTTGCGAGAGAATCTGCTTTCTTGTTTTCTTCTCGAGGAATATGGCTTATCGTGTAATGATCGAAGTCACATAGAAGTTCCCAGGCCTTTGACAAGTAGGCAGCAGATTTCCCCCCTTCGCTTGAAATTCCTTCTTGACCTGGCATACAATAAGTTGAGAATCACTGAAGATCTGTAATGCTCGGATGTTTAGTTCTTTAGCAAGTCTCAAGCCAGCGATAAGAGCTTCGTATTCTGCTTCATTGTTCGTTGAAGGAAATTCCAATCTTAGCGCATAGCATAATGACCGACCTTCAGGGGTTTCAAGTACAACCCTGGCTCCAGAACAGTAGTCATTTCTCGCGCCATCAACATATAACTTCCACTGGATTGGGGAATTATCGATCGTTTCTTCCTCACCGTTACCCTTATCTGTGAATTCTGCGATGAAATCCGCTAAAGCTTGTCCATTGATTGCTTTTCGGGGGTGATAAGTGATGTCATATTGACTGAGTTCAATGTTCCACTTTAGAAGACGACCCGAAGTCTCAGGGCAAACAAGACTTGCTTTAGAGGTTGATCAGTGAGGACTCTGATAGGATGAGCTTGGAAATATTGCCTCAACTTCCTCGATGCAATCAGTAGACAATAGGCGAGTTTTTCCAACTTGGAGTAATTCATCTCTGCCCCAGTGAGTCTTTTGCTGATATAGTAAACCAGATGTTCAATCCTCTTGTCTTCTCGTATCAGCGCTGCGCTTAGAGCATGAGATGATACTGCCAAGTATATAAGAAGATCCTCACCATCCCCGGGCCTAGAAAGTATTGGAGGCGTTTCCATATGACGAATCAATTCATCAAAGGCTTTTTGGCATTCGGGAGTCCAATCAAAGTTTTTCTTTCCTTTTTTAGAGCGTCAAAGAATGGGATGCATTTATTAGTAGCTTTGGAAATGAACCGACTCAAGGCGGCAACTTTTCCGTTGAGACTTTGCAATTCCTTCTTCGTTCTAGGAGCTTTGACTTCTTTTAAGGCGGTAATTTGAGCTGGACTAGCTTCAATGCCCCTAGCGCTCACAATGAAACCTAAGAACTTTCCAGATTCCACCCCAAACGAACATTTTAAAGGGTTAAGCTTCATTCCGTATTTTCGGAGGACTGCGAACATTTTTGCTAAGTGTTCTATGTAATCCACTGCTTTCTTAGACTTTACTAACATGTCGTCGACGTAGACTTCCATAGTCTTGCCCAATTGCGGTTTGAACATAGCATTAACAAGTCTTTGGTAGGTTGCCCCCGCATTCTTCAGCCCGAAGGGCATAACTTTGTAGCAGTAAAGACCAACATCGGTGATAAAGCTCGTGTCCTCCTGATCTGGCTCATGCATCATGATCTGGTTATATCCGAAGTAGGCATCCATAAAAGATAACAATTCATATCCCGCTGTTCCATCTACCAGTTGATCGATCCTAGGTAATGGGAAGCAGTCTTTGGGGCAGGCCTTGTTTAGATCTGAAAAATCGATGCACACTCTCCATTTTCCGTTGGCTTTCTTAACTAGCACTGGATTTGAAACCCAATTCGGATAGGTAGATTCTTTGATAAAGTCATTCTCCATGAGCCGATCAACTTCTTCTTTTAATGTGGCTGACCTTTCTGGACCTTGGATTCTTCTTTTCTGTTTCACAGGCGTAAACTTTGGATCAATATTCAGAGCATGTACTACAACTTCTGGGGATATTCCGCACATATCGGCATGAGTCCAAGCGAAAACATCCAAATTTTCTTTCAAAAAAGATATTAAGATATTCTGAATTGACACATTAAGTTGTGAACCCACATTTAACACCTTATTTGGGTCCTTCGGGTCAACATGTACCGGTACTGTCGTTTCCACCGGTACCACTCTATTCTCCCCTGCACTGGCTTTTCTAGGATCCATCTCTTTTCGTGCTCCGCTATGCTCGCCAGTGCAGGGCCCGCCCTGTAATTGCTACAAGGTTGGTTCTTTGATGCGGACTGGGGTTGCCGCATCCTTTCCCATTTCTCTTTTTCTTGCCTCTCGCAGCTCTGTCAGATAACACTCCCGCCCAGCATTTTGATCCCCTTTTATAACTCCTACTCCATTGTCTATAGGGAATTTAATGGTGAGGCACCATGGGGCCAGAACAGCTTTGAACGTTGCAAGAGTTGGACGGCCAAGGAAAGCATAATAAGCAGAAAATTCGTCGACAATCACAAAAGTTTGCTTGCGGACTACTTTTCTTTCTCCCTCTCCAAGTTCTACAAGCAAATCAACGGTTCCTATCGGCTGCTTTGGCTCTCCAGTGAAGCCAGCGATTTTCTACGACGAGGCTTGCACATCAGCCATAGGGATCTTCATTTGGTCGAATGTTTTCTTGAAGAGGATATTGCAGGATGCGCCACAATCAATGAGAACTCTTCTGACAATAGCTGGCCTGATACCAGCCGAGATGACTAAGGGATCCAAGGCAGGAGCTTCAATACCTGTAGAATCCCTGGCTCTGAACACAATATCATCATTGAAAGTTCTTTGTTGTTTCAGGGGCGTAGCGTCTTCCAAAACAAAGACATCTTCTTCGGCCGGTACATATTTCAAATCCCGGGTATACCTTTCCATCTCACCCCAGCTCCTGCCTGCTGGGTGAGGTCCTCCCGTAATGACATTGATAACAGGCCTTCCGAATTCATGCCCTGCAGTCTTCTCACTTGTCCTAGGTTGATGAGCAGGAGCTTGTTGCCCCTGACTAGACGAAGCAGGATTGCTGCTATTCTTTTCCACAAATTGCTGCAGCTTGTTTTCCCTTATCAACTCTTCAATCAAATTCTTCAATTGGTGGCATTCGTCGGTATCATGACCGGGTTGATTATGGAAGCGGCAGAACTTCCCGCTTTGTATAGCTCTTTTCCCGGTTCTCAGAACAGGAGGTTTAGGATAGTCAACAGAATCTTTAGTGGCAAAGTAAATACGCTCCGGCGTATCTGATAAAGGAGTATATTCCGATGGCTTGAAGGAACGAGGCTTCTTCAGATTTCTCTGTTTCTTCCCATCGTTATTTTCCCTTTTCTGTCCTACAGATTCATTCTTGCGTGGAGCAGCAATGTTATCTTCAGCTTTTTCCAATACTGCCTTTACCGGTACAGGACGGCTTTCCAGGCGTATGAACTCATCTGCTTTCTTGTAGAATTTTTCAAGGGAATTTGGTTCCTTCATGTTCAGCCATTTTCCAAATTCGCTCGATTTGTCAATGGCCCTCATCAGATAAGTCAAGATCATCCGTGGTTCTGCATTGTCTACCTCGGCCAGCGCTATATTAAAGCGATTCAAGAAAGATCTGATAGTTTCCCCTGGATTCTGTTCTAAACTTGACAACGACATGATATCTTTGGCTTTTGAAGCATATAGCCTGAACTGCTCCTTGAATTTCCGGGTTAGGTCAGAAAACTGATCTATAGACCGGATTGGTAGCTTGGTGAACCAAAGCAGAGCTACACCTTCCAGATATACAGGAAAATATCAGCACTTTATTTCATCAGAAGCTCTGGCACCTGTCATGTGCCAATCATACTTATACAAGAATTCATGCGGATCGCTTGTCCCTTGTAAGCTGGAATGGTTGGAGGGACGAACTTCCTCGGAAACTCAGCCTTTAAGATCCTTTCGGTAAACGGGGTTTTACTTGGAGCGAAACCCCATTCTTTCTCGTCTTCATCCCTTTGCATGCTCTCTTTCATGATTTGTCAAACCATTTCAGAAAGATACCCCTCATCATTTCGAGCTTTAGATCCACCAACTTCAGGAAGTGTCTGCTCAAAGGGGCTGGCAGCCCTCTCAGGAACGTTCCTTTCTTCAGCATCATGAACGTTGCCGGCAAAGTTCCTTTCATTACTCGTTGGTTGACGGTTTGCCCCAAGCAAATCGTTCAACCTATTCAAAATTAGAGCATTTTGGGCATTCCGAACCTCCAATTGTGCATTTTGGGCATTTATCTGCTGGTTCAGCCCTAAGATTACAGCATCCAACTCTGCTTTTGTAACCCACACAGGTGGAGTGGCTTGATTAGGTACTGGGGAAGCGAAGGTTCCCTCTTGAACATTTCCAGATCTAACAGATCTACTCCTTCTCCCTGGAGCCATGATTTCAGATAAACTTCTAGTCTTCAGAGAGATTACTTCAACAAACTTTCGTGGAGCAATGATGATAATTCACCTGAGTTCAATTCTCAGTGAAAGCACCAAAAATGTTAACGCTGAAAATCGAATGCTAACACCTCGGTGTAGATTGAAGTTGTGAAAGCACCACCCGATGATTCGGGAACAGAGTATAAGCAGAAAACCACAGAAAAAGCAGTAAACAACAGCGATTTTATAGTGGTTCAGCTTAGTAGTTTGCCTACATCCACTTTGAATATCTTTATTGATGATTTCGTTACAAGTCGATACAATTCTTCCCAAGTACAATACACTTTGAATTAGTAAACACTTTGAACGAGTAGCTTAAACTTCAATGTAAGTGAAAGTCTTCAAATCCATGTCGGATGTATGAGATTCCTTCTTGAAGTTGTTGGTAGCGTTCTATGTGTCTTGAAAGCTTTGAGTGTCGAGTCGGTTTGGAATGCAGCAGAGTATCGGTGCTTCAAAAGAATGAGCCAAAAGTCCCCCGAATGTCGTAGCTCATGCTGTATTTATAGGGGTTTTTGGACAGGCCTTAAGTCGTGAGCGACTTAAGGTAAGTCGTAAGTCGAAGGCTGCAACTTAAAAGGGGTCATGAGTCGTCAGTGAGCTAAAGGGATACGAGTTACGACCTAACTGGTTCATATTTGGTCATTTGAACTAGCTGGTGAGTCATATCGACCTAAAGGAAAGCGGCATGATTTTAACATCAAGTACTAGGTCGTGGACGGCTTAGGGGAAAGGTTGACGACCTTATAGTACTAAGATATCTGATGTAGCGACCTAAGCTGACTCGTTAACCCACTATGTCGCATAGTCCATTAGGTCATTAGCTCGCTTGTGATTTCCTGTAAGCGGTTAGGTCGTCCACCTCTTGAGTCGTTAGGTCGTGGCCCTCTTAGGTCGGTAGGTCACTGCCTGTTAGGTCGCTAACTTGCTTCTTAATTTAGGTCGCTAAGCCGCCAGGTCTTTTAGGTCGCTGAGTCGTGACTTCCTGTAAGCAGTTAGGTCGTCCACCTGTTGAGTCGTTAGGTCGTCCACTTCTCTAAGTCGTTAGGTCGCCTACTCCCTTAAGCAGTTAAGTCCTCCCATCTCTTAGGTCGGTAAGTCGCTAACTCGCTTCACATTTTAGATCGTCGTGCTTATGTAAGTCGCTAGGTCGTTTCATCTTGTTAGCCTCTTTAGGTCGCTCCGGCTGTTGAGTCGCTAAGTCGCGTAACAAAGGAATTAACAGAGTAATAATATTTCAAACTAAAGTTGGAATTTATTCTTTCAACAAATTAAATGCTCTATTATTTAGTCTTGAATATTCACATATATCCATAAATAAAACTCCAATTTTTTTTTAGCAATTAAATATTTTCTTCAATTTAATTATACTAGAATATTCATTTTAAATTTCTCTTGGAAAAAACTAGTTATAAATATCATATCTTAAAATTTCCAACTTAAACATTTAACATATAATATAAATCATCAAACTCCATTTCCTCAATTTTTTCCATTTTTATTTAAGAGATTTATACATAGCTTAAATTCAAAATTTCTAACTTCATATGTATATATATATAGAAGAAAATATCAAAATTAACTTATTATAAACCGTATCATCCAAACCATAGAAATTATTTTAAAATATTTTATATATACACCACGGTGCCTGTATAAAACTTTCTATCCTATGGTCAAGTGATACAGATATTTATCATTTCAATCCGCAATTTAAAAGATATAAAATGTTGCGGTTGTATATCATTTCAAACCACAATCCCGAATGAAATGAAAAATACATGATAACTTGCAGTTTAATGATATGAAACAAAACATCCATTCATCCATCATCAATCATCAACCAAATTATCTCAAACATCATCAGTTTAAACAAACATCAATATATGGCATATACAATATAACAGGAAATAATTGGCAGTTATCAATTAACATTTCATATTCAATTAAATTTACAACTGTTTAACTAGCAGTTTATATGCACATAAATAAATTCTAACTGCCAATTTATATGCAATACATAAAAGAAATTAACAGTTAATTTAATAAATGCGATTTAACAGATATGCTGAATAAAACATGCCAACAGTCATAAATAAATTTCTACTCATATCTAAAATAAATTTAACAAACATAAAAACTTTTTAGAAGTTGTGAGTGGGTTAAAACACTCACCTTTTGAATTTAAATCGAATTTAAATCCGATTTAAACCCAAAATTTGACGGTCTCCAAATCTGTCCAAACCTACGTCATCAGATCCGGAATTTAAATACGATCCTAACAAAAGAAATTTCACGCGAAACGGATAACGTATGAGCAAGTTATTCGAGTTAAACGATTAAAAAAAATCAATATAAAAATTGAATTATAAACAAACAAACCTAATTATAATAAAGTCACGTCAACATAACTGGAGACTCACGTGAAACCATTTTGCAAATAGTCACTCCACATCAAAACGCCCAAATTGACTTAGGTTTCGAATTTCCTGATTTTGACCGCGATTTGCCGCTGACTCGAGTATCGATTTCGAAAACAGAGACTGCGAGTAGATTCGTATGGATGAATCCTACAACATATATTTTTTTGGAATTTTTCTGAGATGTTTGAATTTTCATTTGAAATTTGAATAGAAATAGATCTAGGTTTGCATCCATTTGAGGAGGAGAAGGAGTTGAAGAAAAGAACGTACAGACAAATGATAGAAGATGGAGGCTAGGGTTTTTGATCGTCTATTTGTAGATAGATCGCAAAAGAATAGGTGTGCACGAATTTTAACGTGCAAACGGAAGTGGTCAAGATAAATAATATTAATTACACACGTTACGGATTTAGGAAATAAATAAATTCCTTATCATTTACATTTTATTTTAAATGTATTTACAAATGTAAATCTAGATGTTTCGTTTACGTTTCAAAATATATCCACAATTTTATTAATTTCCAAATTGATCTAAACAAATTTAGATGTAAATTAAAAGCTGAGAAGTCTACCCATTGCAGTGTTAATTTCTCCACTTCCTTATATTTAGAAATTATAAATTAAGTTTTCAAAAACCTATTTTTGATTTTCAAAGTTTTATATACTCATCTTTTACCAGTAATAAGGATGCATTAACATTTGTTCATGTTTCACCTTATTATCCTCAAATTCCATTTTAATTTTCAATAATTACAATTGTTGAATGTTGATACTTTAATTAAATTTATACATCTTGCTTTCTATAACCTATATCAACAAATGGTCCAATTATAAATAGAATTAGCATTAACTTCATCTTATAGGATTAACTACTCCAATTACAAATCTATGCTAACTGCCCGATTTAAGTCAAGTAATTGTAATTGAGTCTACATTAAATGTTATAAATTATAAATTGGAACCTCAATAAATTCGCTTATTGATTTAAAAATCTTTCTATTCAGCAAATAGACATTTTATGGTATAAATAACATTTGAATTATAACACATGTCATTTAGTGCATGCTTCATTTCTTATAAACTCCCCTTTATTAACTACAACACCTTAACCAAAACAAAATAATTAATTTAGATTTATTTCAATCGATTGTCATTCTTAACTTATCATACTCAAAATGGTTAACCTAAATAATTGTTACCCTTTTACATTCAAATTCACTTACAACCATCATTACAACAATGTTGCCAAAGATTTAGATTTAATTAAATAAATTAGATAAATGGGTAAATTTTTGTAATTATCACTAATGCCAAATATATATGCATTAATTACTACTTATTATCATGAATTCATTTATTAATTTACTAGTTGCCTTTGTCTTCTTATATCCTATTTACTACCAAACTTTCTATTCTTAAATCTATACTCCCATTGATTTATTAAATTTGCACTTATTATGCATACTTTTAGCAACTCATATATACTTTGCATCTATTCCCCAAATTTCACATTCTATTGTTACATAAATTTGCATTTTACTATTTATTATTACTTTACTGATAAATTAGATATTTGCATTGGTTTTTCTTATGCTAAATTAATTTCCCATAATAAATAAGGTTTCAAAACAATCAATAACATTTCCTTAGCCCAAACCCCGTTTACCAATTATTTTCCTTCAATAATTCATGTTGCTATAAATACGTACATTTACACTTATAGTTATTCTAGTATACCTATTCCAACACTCTTAACCCTTATCTTTACATTCACCCACTTGTAATATTAATTATATTTATTACAATTCAATGTTGGCATTTATTACTATTAATTTATACAATGTTTATTGCCCTTATTTCAATTTCTTCCTTTTCAGTTGCTACTCTACTATTCACAGTTTCTTTTGTATACTCCTTTCCTATATAATCCAACATACACAAATTCCAATTAAATCCAATTATTACCTTTAAATAAAACATAACATTCGAATACCTCTTATTAAATTGGAATGTTTCATTTAAGTTTATAATTGATCCACTTGTATTAACATAAATTTTTATTTTCAAATTTATTCCCATTTACGGTTAATCAATGTTATTTTACATTAACCAATTTTAATATTCACCTTTAATTTCACATCTTCAAAGTATATCTAGGAAAAGTCTTTCCACCGCTTAATTTACTGAATCTTATGCAGTCTTACTATAAATAAGTTTTAAATTACCATTACTGTACATTCAATTACTATCCAAAGTATTTATTCATAAATCAATTCGATATACGTTTGTTTCCTTCTATTTGATTTATACCTAGTATACATTTTCCTAAATTCTGTTTCATTACCTTCATTAAATGGTTATCGCATTGAGATCAAATTTATTAGCTTATATCGCATTATTACCATTAATAAAAATTTGCTTACAAAATTTTTTTTATTCAATACTCTAAATAAATAACATATTATTCCATAATTACTCTTGTTTTCACATATTCCATTCAAAAAATAAACCACAATAATTACATTATTTTATTGAATTGGAAATCTCATTTTAAATTGTTAACTTTTAATAAGAAAAATGGCAACACCAAATTCCTAACATTCATTTTATTAAAAATTATGGAAAATATGACAAATTTAGTTAACGAAATTTTCGGGTCGTTACACTCTCCCCCACTCAAAACTTTTCGTCCCCGAAAAGGAAAAGAGGGGAGAAGAAAGAATTAAATAACAATACATCTTATTCAAAATATTTAACTTATAAACAGTAATTTACTAAATTTATTACCTTAAATAAAATATACCCGTCTTATAATCATTATATCCTTTTATACTTAAATAATTGAAGTTTGAAAAACATTTTCAATATAGTTCTAAGTCCAAAATTTATGGAAATTTTTGGCAGAGTCTCCTTTGTACGGAGAGGCTCGGGAAAATATAATACCAAAATATAACAAAGTATCATATAGAATATTCAAAATAGTATATCTCAACACGGGAAATATATAAAAATATCGCTACAAAACGTAATCCGGAAACATAACTATTTGTCGGGCAAATTACGCTTAATTTATGGAACCAAAATTAGTAGCAATTGCTTCCATACCTGCATTTCCCTTATATAATCTAAAAGGTTAACTATTTATATTAAAGTGAAATATTTTCATAGTTTCAACTACTAACAATAATCAATACACAATCATCGATTTCAACAAACAGCATACACACAAACAAAACAACCATTCAGTCAAACAAGCAAATAGTTGTTCGGGTTCAAAACTTGAAATGGTATGGGATGAAAAATAACCATCCAGTGCATCATTTACTCAACAGTCTTAGATGAGATAGAATTAGATTATTTATTCATCCAGCAACTTCAAATTTCCTTACCCAGCCAACCATAAAGCAAACAATATCGATTTAAACCAACAAATCAATTTAACTTATTATAAATTTATATTTCATACATTAACAGTTTGATCTTTTCATTCATATAACAGTTTATCTTTTATTTTCATTTATTTCTTTAAATTATCCTTTTATAATTTACATTTAATTCCAACAACCTTTAATTTTATTCACTCCTTCAATTATCCATTTCCATTTATTTAGGTCATGTAAGTTTCTTCTATTTTATTACATTTAATGCACTTCTCACTTTCAATCATTTATTTAATTCTTCCATTTCTATTACATTTAATTATAGTAACCCTTTTTAATTTCACTTAAATTCTTAATCTTATAACATCCATTCTTATAAATAAAGGATTTTATTAACTCATTAACAAGGGTTTGCGGTCATCTATTTATATTACCTACTTTTATTATATTAAACTAGTAGCATTTATCATACTTAGGTTTATAACCCTACACATCAATCCTTATTATTAAAGAATTTCATTTTATTTACTTAAGTTTAAAATCACCTATTTATAATACTTACCTTTAATTTTGGTAAAATTTCAATTTATAACTTAAGTTTATAACATTAAATTCTCATTTATAACATAAATTCATTTAATACTTTATTATTTCCAAAATTTCTACATGTATAATATTCTATTCCAATCTCTTATTTAACAATTCAACTTTTCATATTTGGTAAGTTATTTATGTTAAAGAAAATGCAAATGAATTTATACAAGTTTTATCTCTTCTTTTAATTAATTTAATGTTCAATAAATCTTAAATTTTCCCTTATAAGTTAAAAATTTAACTTCCTTTATAGCTTAGTATTTTAGTCTCTTATTTTATTTAGGGTTTCAATTATTAACTTTTTTCTGTTTCACTACCATAATTGAAACAATTAATTAATGGAAATTAAGAATTAAATACCTGGTTAAATTTCAATAGATAAGTATATTCTTATAATTTATATACCTCTAATTATATTTAAACAATTAAAATTTAGATATTTCAAAATAAATCTGCAGTAGAATTTACTACAGTGGCCTTTCCCTTCGAAACTCGAAAATGAAAGTCGATGATGCGGCCGCCATCACCGAAATTATTTTCCAGCGACAGAGAGGAAAGTACGAAACTTATTTTCTCCAAAATCTTCTTTAATACAATTCTTCCAAATTATACTAAATATTTATATAAGAAAATACTTATAAACAAAATTATTATAATTCATAAATCCTTTGAAAGCAAATTTCCAAAATCCCGGACTTAAGTTCTAAAATTTCCAAATTTCATTGATTTAATTTCAATCTCATTTTACCTATTATTTAAAATTTTATTCCTAACAACCAATCTATTGCAACCAACAATATATATATATATATAATACCTTAATAAAATATTTTATATATAGAAAATATAATAGGCGAAGTTATTTCATTCACCTATATTAAAAACAAATATTATGTCGGTCTGTCCTATTAAGTGTTTAGAAATCCCTATTGATGTCATAGCATCCCATGCACCAACCAGAATTTATAAATACAAAACGGAATAGATTAACACAATATCAAAATCTTTTTATAACACTAACAAATACGTTCTCTCGTATATACACTCAGTGACTCCCATAGGGTATTACTACCCTATAAATAAAGAGTCAAACCCCACAAAGCCAAGGTTTATCGCTAAACCAAAGCTCTATACCAACTGTAACGTCCCGCCTTTTCGCACGCTTCAAATCGACACACATGCCGATTCAAACCATACGGAAGGCGGATTGTTATGGGGTAAATAAGAAAAACAGAGAAGAAATAAACAAAATAGAATCTCACAGCGGAAGGATAAAATATAATAATAAAATATACAGTTTATAAAACTGTTTACAAACATTTATATAATACATATCAGAGTTACACATACCAATAACAATGCAGCGGAAAAATATGAGTGTAGTGGAATAATAGTAGATAATAGTAATACAAATCTTCGTCTTCGTCCTCCAGAGCTAAAACTTCAAATCCTGAAACGCTCGGACTGACCCGAGCGAATTGAAAAAGACAAAACACTCGAGTCAGAACTAAAAGATCTTATGTGAGTTAAGTTAACAGAAATAAATATGAGTGCAGTAACTCAAGAGATGCTCGGGATTTACATCTCCTAAGGATCCGTTAAACTATTTACTATGTAGTATATTGCGCTATTATAATAGTGTCTATTTTTAAAATAAATTTACTTTTAAATAGCGTTAAGGGGTTACCCATATAGCCCTTAACACAAAATATATTCCCATGGTCTATACAGTACCGTAATCTCCCCCGTACTGGGCGTCGTCAGAGGGCACTCCATAGGTATGGTACAAAACCAAAATCGTATAAGGCGCGCTAGGGTAGGTGACACGGCACAACTAGGCAATGCCAGGGTAGATATACCAATTGCTATCCGGGATGATGGAAACGCATAGCCGCAACTACCGCCCACCTCGAACAAACTCCCCCAAAAATCAAAGTAAAAGTGGCCACAGAAACAATCCAAAGTCAAAGTATAATATCGAAGAGGAGTGTCCGATCAGAGGAATGACCTCATTGGCCCGAGAATCGCTCCTGTTTCAGCCACCTTATGCCAACTCACGGGAGTTGGGTCCACGTATTTACCTTACAGGAATCGTCGCCACCAATCAACTTCATTCTGGAATCTCCACCGCGTACATGGTTAGTCAAAGTGGTTTTCGGTATCGACAGAGAGTATGTCCATATCCGATCCCGGTCTCTTTGCCAACCCATCGTTATTATAACACCGCGGTCATTTTAAAAATAGTTTATACCTTAAAACCAGAATAAAAATTTCTATTTCAAAACTATAAATACTATATCATTTTAAAAACCCCAACAATATGATGTCACTTTATCTCAAATATAATCCTTTTCCAGAATCATACTGCTTTAAAATTTATAATATCTGGAAACCAAACATTTGAATTATACTTTCAAACATAATATTTCTGAATTCATACTTTTTAAAAACCATAACTTCTAAAACTTGAATGGTTTGGATATTCAACGGTATATAAAATAAATGGTTTAACTTTAAGGTTACTTTGTAAAGAAAATAATTTCCATAGTTTTACAAATATGTTTCTTTATTTAAATTCTGAAACAAAATTTAAATATCACTTTCAAGTTCCAAACCACTTCAATTTCTATATATATATATATATATATATATATATATCCATTTGGAGTAATAATATTTCAAACTAAAGTTGGAATTTATTCTTTCAACAAATTAAATGCTCTATTATTTAGTCTTGAATATTCACATAAATCCATAAATAAAACTCCAATTTTTTTTTTAGCAATTAAATATTTTCTTCAATTTAATTATACTAGAATATTCATTTTAAATTTCTCTTGGAAAAATCTTGTTATAAATATCATATCTTAAAATTTCCAACTTAAACATTTAACATATAATACAAATCATCAAACTCCATTTCCTCAATTTTTCCATTTTTATTTAAGAGATTTATACACAGCTTAAATTCAAAATTTCTAACTTCATATGTATATATATATATAGAAGAAAATATCAAAATTAACTTATTATAAACCGTATCATCCAAACGATAGAATCATTTTAAAATATTTTATATATAGACCACGGTGCCTGTATAAAATTTTCTATCCTATGGTCAAGTGATACGGATATTTATCATTTCAATCCGCAATTTAAAAGATATAAAATTTTGCGGTTGTATATCATTTCAAACCACAATCCCGAATGAAATGAAAAATACATGATAACTTGCAGTTTAATGACATGAAACAAAACATCCATTCATCCATCATCAATCATCAACCAAATTATCTCAAACACCATCAGTTTAAACAAACATCAATATATGGCATATACAATATAACAGGAAATAATTGGCAGTTATTAATTAACATTTCATATTCAATTAAATTTATAACTGTTTAACTAGCAGTTTATATGCACATAAATAAATTCTAACTGCCAATTTATATGAAACACATAAAAGAAATTAACAGTTAATTTAATAAATGCGATTTAACAGATATGCTGAATAAAACATGCCAACAGTCATAAATAAATTTCTACTCATATCTAAAATAAATTTAACAAACATAAAAACTTTTTAGAAGTTGTGAGTGGGTTAAAACACTCACCTTTTGAATTTAAATCGAATTTAAATCCGATTTAAACCCAAAATTTGACGGTCTCCAAATCTGTACAAACCTGCGTCATCAGATCCGGAATTTAAATACGATCCTACCAAAAGAAATTTCACGCGAAAGGATAACGTATGAGCAAGTTATTCGAGTTAAACGATTAAAAAAAATCAAAATAAAAATTGAATTATAAACAAACAAACCTAATTATAATAAAGTCACGTCAACATAGCTGGAGACTCACGTGAAACCATTTTGCAAATAGTCGCTCCACATCAAAACGCCCAAATTGACTTAGGTTTCGAATTTCCTGATTTTGACCGCGATTTGCCGCTGACTCGAGTATCGATTTCGAAAACAGAGACTGCGAGTAGATTCGTATGGATGAAATCTACAACATATATTTTTTTTGGAATTTTTCTGAGATGTTTGAATTTTCATTTGAAATTTGAATAGAAATAGATCTAGGTTTGCATCCATTTGAGGAGGAGAAGGAGTTGAAGAAAAGAACGTACAGACAAATGATAGAAGATGGAGGCTAGGATTTTTGATCGTCTATTTGTAGATAGATCGCAAAAGAATAGGTGTGCACGAATTTTAACGTGCAAACGGAAGTGGTCCCAAAAGATAAATAATATTAATTACACACGTTACGGATTTAGGAAATAAATAAATTCCTTATCATTTACATTTTATTTTACACGTATTTACAAATGTAAATCTAGATGTTTCGTTTACGTTTCAAAATATATCCACAATTTTATTAATTTCCAAATTGATCTAAACAAATTTAGATGTAAATTAAAAGCTGATAAGTCTACCCATTGCAGTGTTAATTTCTCCACTTCCTTATATTTAGAAATTATAAATTAAGTTTTCAAAAATCTATTTTTGATTTTCAAACTTTTATATACTCATCTTTTACCAGTAATAAGGATGCATTAACATTTGTTCATGGTTTCACCTTATTATCCTCAAATTCCATTTTAATTTTCAATAATTACAATTGTTGAATGTTGATACTTTAATTAAATTTATACATCTTGCTTTCTATAACCTAAATCAACAAATGGTCCAATTATAAATAGAATTAGCATTAACTTCATCTTATAAGATTAACTACTCCAATTACAAATCTATGCTAACTGCCCGATTTAAGTCAATTAATTGTAATTGAGTCTACATTAAATGTTATAAATTATAAATTGGAACCTCAATAAATTCGCTTAAATTAAAAATCTTTCTATTCAGCAAATAGACATTTTATGGTATAAATAACATTTGAATTATAACACATGTCATTTAGTGCATGCTTCATTTCTTATAAACTCCCCTTTATTAACTAGAACACCTTAACCAAAACAAAATAATTAATTTAGATTTATTTCAATCGTTTGCCATTCTTAACTTATCATACTCAAAATGGTTAACCTAAATAATTGTTACCCTTTTACATTCAAATTCACTTACAACCATCATTACAACAATGTTGCCAAAGATTTAGATTTAATTAAATAAATTAGATAAATGGTAAAGTTTTGTAATTATCACTAATGCCAAATATATATGCATTAATTACTACTTATTATCATGAATCCATTTATTAATTTACTAGTTGCCTTTGTCTTCTTATGTCCTATTTACTACCAAACTTTCTATTCTTAAATCTATACTCCCATTGATTTATTAAATTTGCACTTATTATGCATACTTTTAGCAACTCATATATACTTTGCATCTATTCCCCAAATTTCACATTCTATTGTTACATAAATTTGCATTTTACTATTTATTATTACTTTACTGATAAATTAGATATTTGCATTGGTTTTGCTTATGCTAAATTAATTTCCCATAATAAATAAGGTTTCAAAACAATCAATAACATTTCCTTAGCCCAAACCCCGTTTACCAATTATTTTCCTTCAATAATTCATGTTGCTATAAATACGTACATTTACACTTTATAGTTATTCTAGTATACCTATTCCAACATTCTTAACCCTTATCTTTACGTTCACCCACATGTAATATTAATTATATTTATTACAATTCAATGTTGGCATTTATTACTATTAATTTATACAATGTTTATTGCCCTTATTTCAATTTCTTCCTTTTCAGTTGCTACTCTACTACTCACAGTTTCTTTTGTATACTCCTTTCCTATATAATCCAACATACACAAATTCCAATTAAATCCAATTATTACCTTTAAATAAAACATAACATTCGAATACCTCTTATTAAATTGGAATATTTCATTTAAGTTTATAATTGATCCACTTGTATTAACATAAATTTTTATTTTCACATTTATTCCCATTTACGGTTAATCAATGTTATTTTACATTAACCAATTTTAATATTCACCTTTAATTTCACATCTTCAAAGTGTATCTAGGAAAAATCTTTCCACCGCTTAATTTACTGAATCTTATGCAGACTTACTATAAATAAGTTTTAAATTACCATTACTGTACATTCAATTACTATCCAAAGTATTTATTCATAAATCAATTCGATATACGTTTGTTTCCTTCTATTTGATTTATACCTAGTATACATTTTCCTAAATCCTGTTTCATTACCTTCATTAAATGGTTATCGCATTGAGATCAAATTTATTAGCTTATATCGCATTATTACCATTAATTAAAATTTGCTTACAAATTTTTTTTTTAGTCAATACTTTAAATAAATAACATATTATTCCATAATTACTCTTGTTTTCACATATTCCATTCAAAAATTAAACCACAATAATTACATTATTTTATTGAATTGGAAATCTCATTTTAAATTGTTAACTTTTAATAAGAGCAAATGGCAACACCAAATTCCTAACATTCATTTTATTAAAAATTATGGAAAATATGACAAATTTAGTTAACGAAATTTTCGGGTCGTTACATTAATTTACAGGGACAGATGAGCACAGGTCAAACCCAAATGAAAAACCGGATTCAACTCACGTGCAATAACATAAAAGTCACAACTCTCAGCACAAGGTCAAATCCGAGTTTTTAAAACTGGATTCAACTCAGCGGCAAAACTGCAGACAAATACATATGGCCAAACAAAGCATCACATACATATATACATGAGCAGATACACAAATATACATATATGCGCTAACACAGCAGTTTTGAATAAATGAACCAATACACAGTGAATTAAAGGAAAATGGAAAGCCTGCACCAAATCAATATAACCAAGGCCAAGCACAGTGGACTCTTGTCGAAACAGCAAGTAGCATCAAGACTCGAGCAAAACAAAGATGACCGTGCCACCAGACTATATGAATACACAAAGTAATGACAACATATATAATGCAGAAGTGATCATCACAAGGAGGCAACTAGACTTCGAGTCAAGCAGTGCACAGTGGAACGAACAACAGTCACGGCACTTCACAAATTCTACAAGGATATGAATGTAAACAAAACAAGTCGATCAAACCCAATTCAATGTGACTGTAAGCAGTGCCACAAAACCAGGCAGCAAGCATACATGCAACTTGACTTTCTCACTAAATACATGAAACCATCACAGTGACACAGTACCAAAATGAAACAATGAACCAGACAAGGCATAGAGCAAGTTCAAGTGAAGTCTAAGTCAAACTACAAATGCAAACAGACCAATGAATGCACCAGAAACATGTGAACACAGCAAATACTAATATAGATGATACACCAAGTACAAGTCGAAAATAATCAACGTTCAGAAATTCACGTTACAAATTAATTTCAAGTTGAACAAATCAAGTCGTGATGAACAGAGCTACAGATCAGCCCAGTGAAATGCAACAATGCAGACTCGAGCACACAAACAAAAGACTACAAGTTCACGTCCAGCCACAACAAAGAAAATGTAAAGTCGACATTCACAGTGAAGATCAATTTCAACAGTACGACCAAAGAAAATAAACTGGTCAAAGCAAATGTCAGTGCAGTGATGAACAAGGTGTCGAATAATTCACAAATCAGAAATCAAGTGTGTGTCAAATTGAAACAGTCAATGCCAAGTCGAACCAGCAAAATCATGACCGTGATGAGCAAGGCAATTTCAAAGCCGTGGGTATCAAGTAAGTCAAAAATATACGATTATGAACAAGTCAGTGAAATCTCAATCATCCACACGGAATTCAAAGGCCAGAGAAAATAATTTGACAAATTCAAATATAATTGTACGAACACAAATCTAGGGTTACGAACCCTATATAAACAATCATCATCGGCAATCTCAAATCCATCAAATTCCAGAAAGAACAAAATCAATAAATCAAAAGCAAATAATTACATACCGAATCAAGGAAAGAATTCGATCAACGAAGCAGCCGAAGTGAGCAACAATCGATCAAGGCTACACACGAATAATCATCGAATCAATCAACATATTGTCGGCACTTCGAAAACCCTACTTTGAATCACGAACGAAAGCCCTAATTTGGATTGAAGGACAAAGCCGCCACTATCTCAAAACAACGAACGGAGCAAATAGAAAGAAAAAGGGAACGGGCCAAATTATAGAAGGGACGGCTTTAATAAAAGGCCTTTATTATTTAAAGGGTTATTGTTTTTAAATTAGGGTTATTTTGTTTTAAATTGTTTTTAATTTGTAATTTTTAAACCGTTTAATTTCTAGTCGTGTGACTAGGGGACTAGCTACGTGGCGTAGCTTGAGAATTCGCAACTCAGTGGCTGAGTTGTGGCAAGGTTTTGAGCGTAGAGTTAGATTAGTCAATAGCGGGTATAGCGAGTTTACGTGTGTAAGCGAGGGACTATCTAATTTCTAGTAGAAACCTTGGGGGCAGCGCGTAGGCAGGGTTTTGCCGAAGCTGGGCAAATTCTTTGTTGTTCTGTTTTTTCTGTTATTTATATTCTACGATATCTGTGCTGCTGTTCTGTGATCTGAATTGAATATTTTATAAGCTTCCGCAATTAATTTTATAATTTATACTATCACCCTATTCACCCCCCCTCAAGGGTGAAATCGATCCTACACTATGCTCCAAGTATAGACGTAATGGAGGCAGATTTCATGTTAGAGATCAAACTGGAGAAGGAATCGTGGTTGACGCCAATCAAGCAGTACCTGCTACAAGGGGATTTACCTGAAAAAGAGAAGCGAAAGACGCCAAGTCCTTCGTAAAGCTTCACGTTATGTAATACAGGATGGAATAATGTATCGAAGGGGATTCTCGACCCCACTACTCCGATGCATTGCCCACGATGAGATAAAATGAGTCTTGGAGGAAGTCCATGAAGGAGAGTGCGGCGACCATACTGAGGCGTAGACATAGCAAAGAAGATACTCCGCTATGGATACTACTGGCCAACTGTGAATTGGGATGCTGTAGACTTTGTGAGAAGATGTGATAAATGCCAGATATATGCAAAATTCCTGAGAGCTCCGCCGAAAGAACTCACGCAAATGGTAAGTCCCTAGCCATTTGCGATGTGGGGAATTGACTTAGTTGGTTCTTTACCCATAGCTAAGGGTGAAGCAAAATATGCTATAGTTGTGGTCGACTACTTCACCAAGTGGGCAGAAGCAGAGCCTTTGGCCACGATAACCCCCAAGAAGGTTATTAATTTGGTCGTACGAAATATCATATGACGCTTTGGCCTTCCACGTACCATCATTACAGACAATGGGACTCAATTCGAAAGCAAGGAGTTTAAAGAATTTTGTCAGAAATATGGCATTGAAAAGAAGTTTGCAGCGGTAGCTCACCCGAATGCCAATGGACAAGTGGAAGCCGTAAACAAGGTAATCAAGTTCATATTGAAAAAACGTTTGGAAAAGGCTAGAGGCAGGTGGGTGGATGAACTTCCAACAGCACTTTGGGCCTACAGGACCACCCCCAAGACCGCAACTGGCCACACTCCATTCGCGTTGGCGTATGGCACGGAAGCTGTCATACCCGTGGAACTTGAGGTCCCATCGCATCGGGTAACTTATTACGAACCCGAGTCGAAACAGAATCTTTTATTGGAATCGTTGGACTTCATTGATGAAAAACACGAAGAAGCCAATTTGAGAGCGACCGCATACAGACACGGAGTCGCTAAATATTATAATGAGAAGGTCCGACCAAGAATGTTTAGTGTGGGAAACCTCGGGTAGAAACGAGTTTTCCCGATCCTGTCTCATATGAATCCCGCATGGGAAAGTCCATACGCCATCGAACGGAGGCTTGGAGAAGGAACTTTCAAGCTAGCGACCGTCGATGGTGCGACACTCCCCCGAGCATGGAACAGTGAGCACTTGCAGCGTTATCATACTTAGTCTGTTTCTTTCATGTATTTGTCGCACTTATTTCCTGTATGCTTTTATTTCTAATTCTTGGCATGTAATAAAGAGATTTGGCTTGCTCTCATTAATAAAGGCTTGAAGAGAATTACTAATGTCTCTACAAATGATGATCCTATGATGGGCAAATAAAATTATGTTATCCGGGCTAACGTACGAACACGCACGGACACTTACAAAATCTCCAAGTCCCCGGAGTGCGGACTGGAGTACTCGAAGTCCCTGGAGCGCAGACTCGAGTATAAAAGACTCAAAATCTCCAAGTCCTCGGAGTGCGGACTGGAGTACTCGATGTCCCTGGAGCACGGACTCGAGTATAAACGAATAAAAATCTCCAAGTCCCCGGAGTGCAGACTGGAATACTCGAAGTCCCCGGAGCGCGTACTCGAGTATAAACGACTCAAAATCTCCAAGTCCCCGGAGTGCGGACTGGAGTACTCTATGTCCCCAGAGTGCGGACTCGAGTATAAACGAACAAAATCTCCAAGTCCTCGGAGTGCGGACTGGAGTACTCGATGTCCCCGGACCGCGGATTCGAGTATAATCTAATTAAAATCTCCAAGTTCCCGAAGTGCGGACTGGAGTACTCTAAGTCCCCGGAGCGTGGACTTGAGTACAAATGACTAAAAATCTCCAAATCCTCGGAGTGCGGACTGGAGTACTCGAAGTCCCCGGAGTGCGGACTCGAGTACAAATGACTTAAACCTCCAAGTCCCCAGAGTGCGGACTGGAGTGCTCTTAGTCCCTAGAGTGCGGACTCGAGTATAAAAGACTTGCACCTCCAAGTCCCTAGAGCGCGGACTGGAATACTCTAATTCCCCAGAGCGCGGACTCGAGTATAAACGAATAAAAATCTCTAAGTCCTCGGAGTGCGGACTGGAGTACTCGAAGTCCTCGGAGCATGGACTCGAGTATAAATGACTTAAACCTCCAAGTCCCCAGAGTGCGGACTGGAGTACTCTAAGTCCCCAGAGTGTGGACTCGAGTATAAACGACTTGAAGCTCCAAGTCCCCAGAGCACGGACTGGCGTACTCTAAGTCCCCAGAGCGCGGACTCGAGTATAAACGAATAAAAATTTCCAAGTCCCCGGAGTGCGGACTGGAGTACTCGATGTCCCCGGAGCGCGGACTCGAGTATAAACGAATAAAAATCTCTAAGTCCCCGGAGTGCGGACTGGAGTAATCTAAGTCCCCGGAGCGCGGACTCGAGTATAAACGACAAAAAATCTCCAAGTCCCCGGAGTGCGGACTGGAGTATTCGAAGTCCCTGGAGCGCGGACTTGAGTATAAATGACTTAAACCTCCAAGTCCCCATAGTGCGGACTCGAGTACTCCAAGTCCCTTGAGTGCGGACTCGAGTATAAACGACTTGAACCTCCAAGTCCCCAGAGCGCGGATTGGAGTACTTTAAGTCCCCAAAGCACAGACTCGAGTATAAACGAATAAAAATCTATAAGTTCTCGGAGTGCGGACTGGAGTACTCGAAGTCCTCGGAGCGCGGACTCAAGTATAAATGACTTAAACCTCCAAGTCCCTAGAGTGCGGACTGGAATACTCTAAGTCCCCATAGTGCGGACTCGAGTATAAACGACTTGAACCTCCAAGTTCCCCAAAGCGCGGACTGGAGTACTCTAAGTCCCCATAGCGCGGACTCGAGTATAAACGAATAAAAATCTCCAAGTCCCCGGAGTGCGGACTGGAATACTCGAAGTCCCCGGAGCATGGACTCGAGTATAAATGACTCAAAATCTCCAAGTCCCTGGTGTGCGGACTGGATTGCTCGAAGCTCCCGGAGTGTGAACTCGAGTATAAACGGTAAAAATTCTCCAAGTCCCCAGAATATGGACTGGAATATTCTAAGTTCCCATTGTACAGATTAAAAAATGTTCTAAGTGCATCATGCATGGGAGGAAAACGAATAACTCTCAGAGAATCAACGGGCTATGTGAAGACAAACCAAGAAGTCTATGTTACGCACAACAGCATGGATCCAAATCACAATCACAAGGAAAACTGAATAATAAGAATCTTTTGAAAAGATAGAAATGGAAACAAAAATTTATTCAGGAAAATTTTTCTGCTACAGGCACTCTAAAATTCAGAGTCAACGGTCTATCTACAAAAATTACAAAAATTATTGCATGACCTAAATTGACTCTCGTTGAACGAGGATAGTAGTCATTTCTTGTGCTTCTTCAACTTCTTCCCGGACAACTCTTCCCCAAAGCGTTTGCCCTTGGAACCTTTCCTTGATGGAGGAGTAACAACTGAAGAAGTAGGGGGAACATCCAAGGGCTTGTACCTGCCAGGAAGGATGACCTTCAATGGCTTGTTCAAGGGATCGTCTAGGTCCAATTAACGCGGATCAGCCTTGACCTTGGCTGTATCTCTTTTCTCTTTCTCGAGCCGCTCCTTCATGCTCAATTCAGTTGTATGCTCAGAGGCATCTATGACTTCTACTTCATAAATCCCAAAGGAGGAATCAGACTTGCCTTCGCCAAGCGCCTCGATCACTTGAGCATCTGGCCTAGGAACTTCACTAGCGTGAGTAGCCCCACTAGTCTTTTCCGCCTCCTTGGCGACATCACTCCTCAGAGTGGGATCGGGATCGGAACGACCTGCACAAAATCAGAGAAGAAGAGCATTAGAATGCAATAGTACTTCATGAAGAATGACGACTTTCAAAATCTCAAAGTGAAAGGTTATCTACCAGGCCTTGGCAAACTCTCTGCCGTCAAAGGGGTTTTGCCCTCCGGGATAGGAGACAAAACATGAAAGCCCAGGCCGAAGGCTTCCGGATCATAGCCAATGTGCTGTTCAAAGGGATCAAGTATCGGCCGACCGGCCGGCTGGGTAGGCATATGAACAGGAGGCTCGACCCCGGATGGACTGGCGACAACTTCTTTCCCTTTCCTCGAGGGGGAGCCTTTGCAGTAAAGGGCCTTGGCCGTTGATAGGTCCGAAGGCTCATTTCCCTTCAGAAATTCTTTTATTTTTGGGCGAATTCTCACCCATGGTATCACGAGACCAAGAGGCATCAGCTTCGCCATTTCCATCCGGTATCCATGCCCATTCGGTACCCATACCCACGCCGAACCGTGATCCATCCACCATCATCGGTCCAAGCAACCACCGGACCAATCCACTTCCACATAACCAAAGCCTACCGAACCACCACCTGGCGAACCAACGTCACTCCATCCTCCTGCCGAATCACCAAGACACCGGTCCAGAAGCCATGCCGAATCAACATCTCTCCTTACCAATGCCGGACCAGTTCCTCTCCTACTAATGCCGAACCACAATCTTTCCACCCACTACCGAATGAACCTTCGGACCAACCAAACCAAGCACGGCCGAACCAAGCTCCACCGAACCAGATGCGCCAGGCCAGATTGCTTCAGCCCAGGCCCATCAGCAGCTATATATATCCAAGACCCCTGCCTCCAACCTCACTCTATAAATAGAGGGGCAGGGGTACAACAATGGCAGACAAGTTTGAGAGCTCAAGCACGAAAGGAACTTTCAAACAACTTTCATATACTTGTATACAAAGCTTTGTACTTGTAATCTGAAAGAAAAACGATAATAACATATAAAGTGGACGTAGGCACGTTCTGGCCGAACCACTATAAATCTGTGTGTCTTTTACAGTTTAGTCCCTGCTTTTTACATATTTGCATAAGTCACCCAAATCATTGAAAACCACATAAAATCGACTAAATAATACGACTTGGAGGTGTTTGCCCATTTTTTGTGCAAACATTTTTGGTGCTTTCACTGAGAACTTGGAACTCGAAGCTTCAGCTTCCCACATTCAACCTTCTTTCCCAATAGCACCCTTCATTGCCTAGGAAACATGACTTCCAGGCCGAGAAAAGACGCCAACAAGGGAAAGAACGTTGCAACCAGCAGCACTCCAGATCCAGTGGATCCAGATCTGGAGAACCATCCCACTACGACAGCAGTGCCAAATGTAGATCAGGCAATTCCGACAGCCCCTGCCGTGGAACAACCGGCAGCAATCACTAGGGCAGACCTAGACAGAGTTGTGGTTGAAGTGACTAACCGCTTCGCATCCCAACAAGAAGCTTTGGTGAACCAACTCATGTCACGCTTGAGGGATGCTGAAGAATCCAACCGCAACACTGAATCATGGGGTGAGTCTCAATCTGGAGGATCTCGGAGACAACAAAGGTCTTCCCTCTTCGAAGAAGCTATCAACAGGAACAACAATGATAGGGGCCGCGCTCGGACTCAGCCCGAACTCCGACTCGAGGAAGCGCTTGGAACCGAACCCAATGGGGGAGGCACCAAGCGAGGGTCGGATGTAGCTGAGCCAGTCATGCCGCCTAATCATAGAAACCCCGCTGAACGGAGCCGAGCTAGAACCCAGCCGAAAGTTGACCCCATGGAAATGCTCGAAACAGAACCCCACAGGGGAAGATCAAGGCAGGGGCCAACTGTAGCTGATCCTAGCATGCATCCGAGCAGCCAAAGACAGCCACTGGATAACGTCAGAAGTGATAGACTATACCATCCCTACAGGTCATCTGGACGAGATCGATCCCGCTGGGAAGAACCAAGCTCATTTTTGTCCGCTCCAAATTCTAATGAAAGGATGGCACGATTATTCAGGGAATGCGTCCGACGGGAGCAAAGGGATCGAGGGATAGGCGCTAGGGTAACCAGCCCTTTCACCCGCGACATCGAAACCGCCATCATCCCTCGAGAATGGAAAATGCCGACAATGGAACCATACAAGGGAACCTCTGACCCCGTTGTACACCTGCAGAGATACACACAACATATGCTCATGAGCAGGGCAACGGAAGGAGTATTATGCAAATGCTTTCCACTATTTTTAGCAGATCTAGCTACCTCCTGGTTCTGCCATCTACCCCAAGGATCTATCAGCTCATGGGAGATGTTGAAGGAGAAGTTTATCAGCCAGTTCCGCATTCATGTGGACCAACCCAAGGATGCTTCTTCCCTATCTACTGTCAAACAGAAACCCGGAGAGACACTGCAGCAATACCTAACCCGGTTCAATGCCGCAGCGGCAGCAGTTCAAGATGCCGATGAGAAACTTGTCCTGATGGCCCTCTATAGTGGTGTGCATCTGGATACCAAGTTTGCTAAAAGACTAACTAAAGAAAAACCAGCTACCTTGCCCGATTTCTTCCATGAAGCTGGGAAGTACATGAGACTCGAAGAGGCTGCCACTGAAAGGCAGACAGGACCACAGGCTAAGACGGCTCATGGAAACGCCCCCGCCGCAGCGAAGGACATTCGGAGAAACGACTCCAGAGACAATGCAGGGGGGCAAGAAGGGAGAAAAGCGCTTGTACCGACCAGGACCGAGATTTGGCGCTTACACTCCCTTGAATGAAACAGTCGAGAACATCTTCCTGGCCACCCAGGACGAACTTACATACAAGCGCCCCCCGTACAAGAAAGAGTCAGATCGCGCAATCCAGTCCGGAAAATTCTGCCGTTTCCACGAGTCTCATAGGCACAATACCAATGAATGCCGCCATCTCCGAGACCTAATTGAAGAACACATCAGGAGAAAGAGGCTGGAACGCTATGTAAAGGGCCAGGACAGGACTCCAGCTCCCGCCAAGGAAAACCCAGGGCAGCTCCACCCAGAAACAGGCGGAGGAAACCGCAACACCAGCGGTTCCAGCCAAGAGAAGATAGTGGTTCATACAATATCTGGGGGGCCACACATCGCCGACAAAAACTGGGCAGAAATGGAAAGATATGGAAACTCGTTTAGAAGCGAGGGAGACTGCGTCAATTCTGTTATGGAAGAACGACACCCAAAGCGAAAGCAAAATAATGACATCACATTCAGTGGGCGCGACCTAGAAGGAAGGCAATACCCTCATATGGATCCTATGGTCATCTCTGCCTGGTTCGGCCCAGTTGAAGTTTTTCGAATCCTAGTAGACACTAGAAGCTCAGTGAATATTCTGTTCAAGCATGCTTTCGACAAAATGAAGCTGTCAATGAAGGACGTGTCTCCCAGCAACAAACCGCTACACGGTTTCACTGGGGAAGCCAAGATGCCCCTCGGACAATTGGATCTCTTTGTTGAATTGGGAAGTCATCCCCGCTCCGCCGTTCGGAAACAAACATTCATGCTAATAGACAACCACTCGGCCTACAATGCCTTTTTAGAAAGACCATCCTTGTCCGACTTCCAAATTGTCCTTGCCCCATGGTGCCTGAAGATGAAGTTCCCAACGAATAATGGAGTGGGAGAAGTAGAAGGGGATCAAGACGCCGCTCGGGACTGCTATGTAACCGAACTTCGCAATAATCGCAGGAGAGATAAAGGGGAAAATGCAGAGGCTATTCTCTACATGAAAAGCTTGGAAGCATAGCAACTAAAGAAAGCCCCTCCTCTTCGGTATACCAGTGATCCTTTCGATTAATTAGACCCCAAGGACAAAGAGAAGGAGGCCACCGCCGAGCCTGCAGAGGCTATGGAATTCGTATCTGTAGACAAACGCGACCCAAGTAAACTGCTGAGAGTCGGATCTCAGTTAAAAAGAGAATTAAAGAATCAACTCATTGATTTTCTTTGCCACAACATGGATGTATTTGCATGGACGCACGCTGATATGACTGGAATCTCCCCGGACATAGCATGCCACGCACTAAACATCGATCCTACCAAGGTACCGGTAAAGCAAAAGAAGAGAAGTATGGGGGCAGACCGATCAGCAGCCCTGAGGAAGAAGTAAAGAACTTACTTGCCAATGACTTCATATGTGAAGCCATCTACCCGGAATGGATCGCCAACCCGGTACTGGTAAAGAAAGCTAATGGGAAGTGGCGAACATGCATCGATTTCTCCAACTTAAATGACGCTTGCCCGAAAGACTGTTTCCCACTCCCCCGAATCGACCAACTCGTGGACAGCACTGCCAGACACGAACTTTTATCCTTTATGGACGCATACTCAAGATATAACCAGATCCCTATGCACGCCCTCGATCAAGACTACACTAGCTTCATCACTGACCGAGGATTGTACTGCTACAAGGTAATGCCATTTGGACTTAAAAACGCCGGAGCTACTTATCAGCGCCTCGTCAACAAGATGTTTGCAGAACTGATAGGACGAACTATGGAAGTTTATGTGGATGACATGCTGGTAAAATCGATGAAAGCCAACGACCATATAAACCACCTAGATGAGATGTTTCAAGTACTTCGCCAATATGGAATGAAGTTGAACCCTCTAAAGTGCTCCTTTGGAGTATCATCGGAAAGTTCCTGAGATTCATCGTTCATGACAGGGGGATTGAAGCAAACCCCGAACAAGTCCGAGCTTTACAAGATATCAAGACACCATCTACTTGAAGAGAGATGGAAAGCCTAAATGGGAAAGTGGCCGCCCTGAGTAGGTTCATCTCTAAAGCAACCGACAAATGCATCCCTTTCTTCGAAGCTCTAAAGAAAGACAAAGGAAAGTTCGAATGGACTGACGAATGCTCGACAGCCTTCCTTAACTTAATCGGACACCTCCAGAGACCACCGGTACTTTCAACTCCAAATGAAGGCGAGGAACTATACATATACCTTGTTTTATCATCCCACGCTTTGAGCGCCGCTTTGGTGAGAGAAGACAACCGCGCGCAGCGACCCATATACTTTGTAAGCAAGAGATTCACAGGGGCAGAAGCCAGATACCCTAAACTTGAAAAGCTAGCATACTGTTTGCTTATCACGTCATGGAAACTGCGACACTATTTCCAGTCTCGTTCCATCAGAGTTTTAACCGATCAACCGCTAAGGCAAGTGCTCCATCGCCCCGACACTTCTGGACGATTACTTAAGTGATGCATCGAACTAAGTCAATATGATATCACTTACCATCCTCGCACCGCTATCAAGGGGCAAGCCATAGCTGATTTCATTGCCGAATTCACTACTAGCGAAGGTAAGGACCAATCTGAAATAGCAGAAGATATCAAGTGGAATCTCTTCGTAGATGGAGCATCGAACGAACAAGGCTCGGGGGCAGGTGTTGTGATAATCACCCCCAGGGGAAAGAAGCTGCACTACGCCCTAAGATTGGAATTCGCTACCACCAACAATGACGCAGAATACGAAGCAGTGATAGCCGGATTAGAACTTGCACTGGAAATTGGAGTCAGTTATTTATGTCTCCATAGTGATTCTCAACTTATTGTAAATCAAATACTGGGAGAATTCCAGACTCGAGGAGAACGACTCACAGTGTATCTAAAGAAGACCAGGCTACTGCTTAATCAATTAGATCACTATTTAATCAAACACATTCCCCGAGAAGAGAATCAAGAGGCCGACGAACTAGCAAAACAAGCTAGCATGAAGAACATCACTACTTTCGGAGCATTAACCATCTTAAAATAGCTAGCACCAAGTTTCGAGCAATTAAATCTGATAGCTACAAACGAAGAAGAAACATGGATGACCCCTATCCGAGAATACTTACAAAACGGCACCCTACCCGACGGGCGAAATGAAATTAAGAAAATTCTAAGGAAAGCTTCCTGCTACACAATGCAAGAGGGCATCCTCTATCGGTGCGGCTTCTCTAACCCCTTATTGAGGTGCGTTGCTGGAAGAGAAGCCAAGGAAATTCTATCCAATATCCATCAGGGAAGTTGTGGAGACCACACGGAGGGCAGACCCTAGCAAAAAAGATACTCCGATATGGGTATTTCTGGCCCACTTTAAACAAAGATGCCTTAGACTTCGTCAGAAGATGCGATAGATGTCAGAAATTTGCTAAGATTCCTCGACTACCAACCAATGAAATTACTCAAATGACCAGCCCTTGGCCCTTCGCAATATGGGGAATTGACTTAATTGGCGAACTGCCGATGGGCCGAGGCGGGGCCAGACATGCTATAGTGGCAGTTGACTATTTCACCAAATGGGTGGAAGCGGAGCCTCTGAATAAAATATCTTCAACTAAAGTTATCAACTTCTTGATCAAAAACGTTCTGTGAAGGTTCGGGGTTCCACTCAGAATCATATCAGACAACGGGCTTCAATTTGACAGCGAGGAATTTGCCGACTGGTGCCAGGAGCACGGAATTCATAAGGGCTTCTCATCCGTAGCTTATCCCCAGGCAAATGGACAAGTCGAAGCTGTCAACAAGATTCTCAAGACTCTAATCAAGAAGAAGCTTGAAAAGTCAAAAGGCGCTTGGGTGGATGAACTTCCTACAGCACTATGGGCCTACCGCACTTCTTTCAGAACATCAACAGGGCATACTCTGTTCTCTTTGGCATACAGATCAGAGGCCATGCTCCCAGTTGAAACTATTGTACCTTCTCATCGTAGGATCCATTACAACCCCAAAGAAAACGAAGAACTCCTCCACATGTCTTTGGATCTAATTGAGGAGAGAAGAAATGATGCAGCACTCAAAGCAACAGCTCACAGACAAAAAGTGGCAGCACTATGCAACTCCAAAGTCAAACATCGCAGCTTACAAGAAGGAGATCTTGTCCTCAAGCGAATCTTTCCGCGCCCAGGAGCGCTGGATCCAATCTGGGACGGACCATATGTAATTCATAAAGATCTCCACAACGGAGCTTATATTTTGTCAACAGTGGACGGAGAGGTGTTCCATAGGGCATGGAACATCCGACACCTCCGTCGATACTTTTCTTAACCTGTACTGCCCATATGAAGTGAATTAACAAAAAGAATCAGTGGACGTAGGCATTTTCGTGCCGAACCACTTTAAAAACTTGGCTCTTGTTAACTTGTTCCTTTATATCTTGGCTACTTGTTAAGCTTTATCCTTTGCTGTTGAACAAAATCCTTTGCAGATGACATTTCAATTCAGAGCTTCACAACACAACTCCACCTAGACAAAACCTAATAGGTACGCTACGATCCTATGCCCTTGCCAATGAGACACTTTCGCTCCGGTATCCCTCTACCGAGAGTTAACTCATTGTTTGCCTCGGCCCTTAAAGCCGACTGTAATAAGCCGAGTATAAGCCACCGAGAAGGCCGATTATGCCATGGCAGCTCATTACAGCGATTCGGCTCGCCGGCAACTGTGAACCGACCATAAGCCCCAACATAAGGTGTAGCCAGCCAGGGGCAATTCACAGTTGACGATCGGCCCCCACGCTAGCCGGCCACAGTAAATCGAATAATACCCGCGATTACGGGCCATAATGGCCCGGGTAGTTACTGTGCGCGATCGGCTCCGATGTGTCTTAAGTGCGGCTGTGGTAAAAAAGAAAACTCCCCGCAGAGGCGTAAGATGGGTGACAAATGTCTTCAAGACCCACAGCTAGGGAAAGTGACTACAAAACCCGTTTGCCACGAACTTAAGCACATCGACGGCCTTCCGTGACTGGAAGTTTTACTTTTCCTATATTTCCATTTCATTTAAAACTTTTCTCCTATTCTCCGTAATGGTGCTTGAAAGTACAGGACATGAAATAGGGAACGCTCGCTAATGGGAACAGAAACTTACAATCGGATGACGTGACACTCAACAGCATTCCGTGTTTAGTCTTACAGTGCGCACAAAGTTGCCGTCCACAGCCGAAACATGAAGGGCGGTACCTTCTACTTTTATACATTAATGCATAGCTGCAGTTCATATTCACACATCACATTTACGTTGCAAAATGAGAAAATTATACTTTAAGCAAAAAACTTGGCATCAGGCACAGTCAAGCCACTAGTAACATGCATAGTTACATCACTTACACAGCACAACAAAATAGCGATAACATTCCAACATAAAGGAATCAGCTTATGTTATGAAATTACATAAAGTCATTCATCACAAACAATATTATTACAGTCACATCAATGTTTTGGACTAACATAAACAGCAATAAAAAGAAATCAAAAGGTGGCCGAATCCGGACAAGGAACCAGCTGCGTCCACGCTTCGCCCTCATCCTACCAACTCTCCAAGCCTACTTAGCCGCAGGGTCGGAGCTCCCAGCATGTTGATCGGAAGTCCCACCTGTCCAATTCAGAAGAGGAATTCATTAAACAAACAGTAAACGACCAAGTTATGAAAACCTAAAAAGAAAAGAAGGGGAAGCAAGGCTTGAACTCATAACACTCAAGATGAAATGCACATTAATTACCAGCTTCAATCTTCTTTGCATTGACTACACATTTCAACATCGTATACGAAATTACATGATCAGTCCTTCTGCGGTCATGAATAACCAATTGCACTACTTAGATGATCATAATCTTTGGAACGATATTGATGGTATGCCCAATGGATTTGATGATGCTCAACTAGATTTCAGTAAAGGATCATTCAGTGGTTTGAACAATGAAGTACCAGATTTGGATGAAATAATCAATGTCATTCCTCTAAACCATCCTTCAGATCCTCGTTTAGCTTCTCTTACCCTTTCTGAAGAGTTCAATATCATCTTCAATGACTTGAGTTATGAGATAGAGAAGTCCAAGTTGAGCTACAGGATATTTAATGATGATCAGAAGGAAGAATCAAAAGGCAAAAAAAAAGAAATAAGAAATTAACGATGAACAAGGAAAAAACGGCCTTAACATTTGAACTAGTACCGAAGTACTTTTACTTGCCAATATCGCAAGCAGCGAAAGAATTAAACATAGGTCTAACTCTTTTGAAGAAGAAATGCAAAGAGTTGGGAATTCCTCGGTGGCCTCATCATCAAATGAAGAGCATGCAGACTCTCGTGAGGAATGTTCAGGAACTAGAGAGAGAGAATGGAGAAGAAGGAGAAGAGAGACTCATGGACGCTCTATCATATGGCATAACTCCAGCCCCTGGCAGCGCCATGAGCGCTCTATCAATCCTAAAAGAACGAGATATGGCGTCGAGCTGCTCCTCTTTGAGGGAGCTAGGAAAACAGTCGGGCGGGGAGTCCAGAAGCTCCTGGAGACCATATCCGTCCACTAACGACCTCAGGGCAGGTCCATGACGTTCTGGTCTTGGCTGAGCTGGGGGCACGGCAGAAGGCTCTTCCCTGCCCTGGGATCTCTTCTTCTTTGATCGGGTCTCCACTCTTAGAGACATTTATCTGCAAACACGAAAGCAAAAGACATGTTGTTAGAACAAGAAGTATGGAAATATAAGCGAGCAAGCGTATGTAAGTCTAAGATATCACTCAAGATTTAAATATAGAAGTTCATTCGGTAAAACAAAGCAAGAGTCCATTCGGCACTCCAACCCCCAAGCTCATTCGGCAATAAAAAGCGAAACTGCATTCGGCATTCTCAACGTAAGTCATTCGGCAAGAGAAGGCTTGTTACCTGATTCGGCGACCTGAAGTGATTCGGCAATAAGGATGATTCGGCTGTGAAAGATCTGATTCGGCAATCGAGCTCGGTAGGAGATAACGGAGGCCTAACTCCCCTATTTATAGGCCAAGCATATCGACCGGACCAACTGGTTCGGCACACTCAAAACCGAACGTAGCTACACCAACTGGAAGAAAAACAAAGCGCGACACCTGCAAGCACGTGCCCCACTTTGGGGGGCAAATATTGGGCGAATTCTCACCCATAGAATCACGAGACCAAGAGGCATCAGCTTCGCCATTTCCATCCGGTATCCGTGCCCATTCGGTACCCATACCCACGCCGAACCATGCTCCATCCACCATCATCGGTCCAAGCAACCACCGGACCAATCCACTTCCACATAACCAAAGCCTACCGAACCACCACCTGCCGAACCAACGTCACTCCATCCTCCTGCCGAATCACCAAGACACCGGTCCAGAAGCCATGCCGAATCAACATCTCTCCTTACCAATGCCGGACCAGCTCCTCTCCTACTAATGTCGAACCACAATCTTTCCACCCACTACCGAATGAACCTCCGGACCAACCACACCAAGCACGGTCGAACCAAGCTCCGCTGAACAAGATGCGCCAGGCCAGATTGCTTCAGCCCAGGCCCATCAGCAACTATATACATCCAAGACCCCTGCCCCCAACCTCACTCTATAAATAGAGGGGCAGGGGTACAACAATGGCAGACAAGTTTGAGAGCTCAAGCACGGAAGGAACTTTCAAACAACTTTCATATACTTGTATACAAAGCTTTGTACTTGTAATCTGAAAGAAAAAGGATAATAACATATAAAGTGGACGTAGGCACGTTCTGGCCGAACCACTATAAATCTGTGTGTCTTTTACAGTTCAGTCCTTGCTTTTTACATATTTGCATAAGTCACCCAAATCATTGAAAACCACATAAAATCGACTAAATAATACGACTTGGAGGTGTTTGCCCATTTTTTGTGCAAACATTTATCAAATCCCCTCGTCAACCTCCTCGACACCGCGCTCGGCCTTCCTGATCTGAATTAAGGTTTCCCATACCTTGATCAATGATTCAAGATAGCCATCGCCCAAAAAAGTTAAGTCACGATGCATGAGCACGCGAGCATTGAATTCGGCAATGAGCGGGTCGAATGCGGTTTTGATCTCCTCTCTACCTTCCTCCCTGGCTGCCTCAGGACGGGAATCGATGTCCGTCAACGCCGTCTTCTTTCCCTCTTCACGGGCCTCACTCTTTAACATCTCAACCCTGGAAAGCTAGCCCTCGAGTTGTTCTTTTAAAAGTCGGGTGGCGACAATCTCGTCACAGTATCGCTGTGACTCTTCTTGGGCAGCTGCTTTCTCCTCCCTCTCTCTCTGCGGAGAAGCTCTTCAAGTTCCTTGACCCGAGTGCTGAACGCATCCCTCTCCTTTTGAACGGAGTCCTTCTTCAAGGCCAAAGCCCCACATCGTTGAACCATCTCGTCAAGCTCTTTCTCATGAGTAGATTCTAAGCGAGTAACGACCTCAGCAGTATCACTGGCACTCCGATGGGCGACCTCGAGTTCGGACTTATAAGTGGCGATTTCTTCATCTTGGGCCTTAATGACATTTCTATCGTGGATAGCCTCCACATTCAAACGGTCTATCTCATGCTGGCGCTCCACAGAGACTTCGGAAAGTTTCTCAGCTAGGTGAACAAATGCTTCATGTTGAACATAGATGTCATTCGTACAGGCAAGAGCGCTTTGTTTAACATGTCCGGGAATAGGATGAATCGCCAGAAGGAATTTCAGGCCATCGAAGCAGATTCTTGGAAATTTGTCTTTAAGCTCAGCCAGCTTCTCTGACACTGTTGGGCCTGTCGCAGGAGTAGGGGGTGACGGCTTTGAAAGTTCACCCCTTCGGTGAGAACCTCGGGACTGTCGAGTAGAAGAGGAGTCAGAGTGTTGGTCTCGGGGAGCGTAGGGTTGCGACCTCTTATGGCCGTGCTTGTCTTTGCTGTGCTCTGCGTGAGGCGAAGTATCCTGGTGGTGCTTTGGCTGATAGTAAGTTTTCCTCCGGGACAAGGAGTCCCGGGAGTGATAGTCTTTATCGCCATCTTCGTCCCGACGTCTTCCGAAAAACCGAATCCCGTCCTGGTTGATGAAAAATGGACGAACCATGAAGATGATCGAATCCATGTGAGCGCCCCATGTCACCTGCATAGAATTCAAATAACAGTGAATTATCAAAGAGATAGTGTGACAACGAAAACTAAGTGCAAGTGGAAGTACAAGTGTTTAGTATGTGTGTCCTTGTGTGGTTCCCCCCCGACGGACCAGTCGCTTTGCTGACAAGAGTTTTCTCACCTTGGCTATGGGATAAGTTTCCTCCATCGCCTCTAACGGGCGAGTGAAACTTGAATGCCTCCGGATCATTGAAATCATAATTGAGCAGATCTTCCGGAATGAAGAGGTTCGAAAGGCCCTTTAGCGAACTTTCAACTGCTGTGAAGAAGCCTCCTTCTCTATCGGGATGAGCATAACTTTGGAAGTTCCGCCAACCTTCTCCTTTCTAATCTTATATGTCAACGTCTTTTTCCCCTTCGAAAGGGAAGATGACGTTTCAATATCATGCACTTCGACCAGCGGTTCCTGAGTTGGACCCACATTCTCACCTTGTGTTTCGGGTGCTTCACCCTCTCTGATTTCCCCCTCCTCTTATGCACCGGAGGTGTGGCGTGACGACGATTCAGCCAACTTCTTCCCTTTATTGGATGCGGGCTTGGGGATGGAGACGCCCTCAGGAAGGCTCACCCGACGACCTTCTGCTAACAGCCCGAACCTTGACAGTGACTTATTTGAAATGAGGGTTCGGATGTCTCGTTCCTCGACGGAAATAGTTCTAATAGCCTCAACAGCCTCTGAATAGCCGCGGCCCTCAGGACGTGGATTGATATCTGAAAAAATGAAAAAAAAGTTAGTAAAAGCATCGCCTCGACTGAAATATGAGCATCGCTCCAAAAAGAAGACTTACTTCCTTCAACCCATCTCCTCGCGAAACCAGGAGGGCAGCGCACGTAGAACCATTCCTGTTTGTACAGGGAAAACTTGCTCCACGTTCCGGTTAGAATTTGGCACTTATGTGTGGCTCGAGGAACACGAAGGAGGGGCTATCTTTCCGCTTCTTGATCATATAAATATATCTGATGTCCCCGAGAGTTGGAGGCCTGGAGAAGAAAGCCATAAAAAGGAGGTAGGTCCTATAAATGAATGCATGACCGATTAGGTGCAACTGCGACGGGGCGACGTCTATGTATTGCAACACGTCCCGAAGAAATAAATTGAATGGAGGGATGCTGCCCACCCAGCACATAAACTTATTATAGGCGGTGTATCCGACTGGGGGCAGGTGTGGACGATCATGGCCGATGGAACCAACATGTCGACAAAAGGGATTCCGTGGATCGAACATATTCACCGGAGCGAGGCTTCGTTAATCTTCGGAGCCTGGGAATCAATCGGATTATCCAAGAGAATCGTTCACTCCAGGGCATCAGGAGCTAAGTTATGAGCGGGGGAGGTCGATAGATTAGAAGTATCTACATCCTCTTGTTTGGAAGACGGCCCGGGTCTGCCCGAGATTGTGGCGGAACTCGATTTTTTAGACATTTTCTGATGGGAATCGGATCCTGCAGAGCACTTGTATGAACTATACTCAAAAAATGATCAGCGTTAGACTTAACAACATAAATTTCCCCCTGTGTGGTGTGTGAGCTAGTGCAATCAATCGTGTATAAGCATTGGAAATTCGAGAGTCGCAAGGTTACTTAGCTTAAAGATCATCGCCTTCGAAGACCATCATCGCTGACCGTCTCCAAAAGCCTTCCTAATGGCGACTACAGTTTCAAGTTCAGGGAACGTTAGAGGAAGTTATCTGGTTACGTTTATAGCTACTGAAAATAGAAGGTTAATAGTCTAAATCAGTTCGATATGCTAGAATGTTAAAGTCATTGTTCTTTCTTTACTACCGTTCGACAAAACCGTTCGGCATGTTTTAGTTCGGCATTCATGCGTTGTTCGGCTAAATATCGTTCGGCATGTATGGTTCGGCATTTACGTTTATTCGGCTAAGCTGTCGCTCGGTAAAGTTATCGGTCGGCCTAAAACACGCGATCGGCCTAACTACAATTCGAACCAGTAAGCGCTCGGCAGAGTATCGTTCGACCAAAATCCTATTCGGCCGAAACAACACTCAACATCCTCTTCGGTAACTCATGCCTCCTCCCAAACCTTCCCTCCTACCGTTCGGCATGTGATGGGTCACACCGAACTAGAGTTATGCCGAGCTCCAACATTCGGCAATCCACCCTAAAATCCTTCCCTCTTTTCCACCGTCCTCGACCGAGCAACGATGGTCGATCGTTCGGCAAGTCGTACCAGGACATGCCATTCGGCATCCCGACAACATCCTGCTCCTCCTTCATCCTTTCTTCCTCCCATCTCGTTCGGTACGAGGGAATCATGTCGAACCCTAACACATCTCCCAATGGCTTCCTAGAAGGTTCATCTCTATTCACTCCTCCTTCCACCCTCGTCATTTAACATGGGAAACCCTTAGAATATCTAAATCTAGGCTCGATTCACCCTATCGATTACGGAACTCAAGCATCAAGCCCTTTTTAGTTATGGAAAGGGATTAGAATCGATAACTAGGCATTGGGATGAAGACTTGGAAAGGATTGATGGATCACTGGAGTTTGTTAACTGGGAAAATCAACAAGTATGAGGCAGCGGTGATAAAATGTGAAAAGAGGAGATGGAGGAGGGCGCTGGACTTTATAGAGAAGATGAAGAAGATGAAGATGCTATTCCCGGTCAAACCGGTCAAAGTCACACTGTTTGGTCCGGCCCCTGTATTGCGTTCGACACACGAGGAGTGTTCGGTTTTAACTTGACCATTCGGCATTTTGCACTGCGTTCGACGCAGGAGAATTAAGCAACCCCAAGAGTGATGAACCAAGGTTCGAAGCGAAGCATGAAGGATATGTAATCCAAAGCGTATCACGTTCGGCCACGCGATACACTTTGGGAGGCAAGTGTTTCCTAGGGAATTGGCCGAGCAACTTAGTACTTGGCCTCCCCTATCGTTCGGTCCAAGATGGAGCATTCGGCACCAAGAAGCATCCGGTATTGAATACCTTCCGGCCGAAGAAGAATGCTCGGTACAAGTTACGTTCGGCCAAGGATATCATTCGGCCAAAGCAACCATCCGGCCAGAAACCTCACTCGGCCCTTAAGTGGTTCGGCATCATAACGCTCGGCATACCCACCGCTCGGCCCAACTGGTTCATCCGGCATCTCTTTGCAAACGTCATTCAGAAGCGTTCGGCCAAAGGCCTCGCTCGGCCAAAAGTATCGTTCGGCCCAAGGCTCCTTCGGTCAAGATTGTGTTCAAACATCAAGCGCCTTGTTCGGCCCCCAGACTGTTCGGCATCATACCGTTCGGCTCCAAGGACCGTCCGGTATCCATGAAGACTCGGCATTCTCATTCGGCCTCCCGAGACGTTCGGCAATTAAGGAAGGTTTGGCATTCCCCCCAGCATGCTCGGTCCGATCATTGGTCGGCCTACTCTTCCCCACAACAAACTTATCGTTCGGCATAAAGAGAATGGATCGGCACTCGACCGTTTGGCCTGCTCGGTACGACATACAGGGCTTGTCCTATTTGGACCGAGTTATTCGGCTACCAGGCCCACCAAGGAAGTCCAACCCACCTTTATCTATAAATAGAGGGACAGGGGCATAGAGAAGGAGAGAGATTTGGGAGAACACTGGGGAGACTCTTCCATTTTCAAGACTCATTCCAGACTTATTTCTTTTAATTTGTAAATGTACTCTAGTAACTCAAAACAGATTGTATCTGTAATCACCCATCAAGGAAATCAATGGAAATCAACTTCAAAGTGGATGTAGGCAGTTACGCTGAACCACTATAAATTTGGTGTTCTTGTTCTCTGCATTTAAATTTACACCCTATTCTCTGTTTTAATTTACTTTCTTCATTAATCTCTCTACACAATCTTTCTAAGGGTGTTAGTGACCAATTTTGGTGCTAACAATGTCGCTAAAGTTTCGAACTCTTTGAGACAACCTTTTCTCATAAGAAATACGTTATATGTAGTTGAAGGCAGCGACTCTTCAAGCACAATGACGGCCATATGGTCTGAGTTAGACTCTAGAAAGCAATATAGGAAAAATAACAAAAACTTTCAACAAAGTTACCAAAGCTTGCAAATGAGATACTTCATCCTCTAGATATGGATAATAACAAAGAAGCGGATGCATTTGACAATATGCTTAAGCCATTATTCATGTGTGATGTGGTTGTAACTAGTAAAAAAATTTAATAGTCACTATCTTAAATGTATGACAATAATTTTAGCTTCATGTTAACAATGCAATGTGCATCCAACGATGATAAGAAAAGGTATGATCAGGTACATTCTTTCGTTCAGTTAATACTAGAGCATAGTCTAATTTTGATGTTTCAAACTACCCTTTTTTTAAATTTTATTAATTCCTTCTGAATTATAGTTGACAATGTCAATGACCATCTACATTATTCCTTTTTTCGAACATTCTGGATTTATAAAACATTCAAAATGCTATACCTGTGTACTAAAATTTAAAAATGCTTAAAATATAGATGTGGTTTAGTTATGTATAGTGGAGACTACTCTCATATTATACCAATGCTCCAATTGATGTATTCTTATATTTTTGCTTTCCATTTGCTAACTTTTTCCTTTACCACACACATTTTATGATATTAATATGCAATAATTATGCATATATTACAAGTAAAAAGTTCATAAATTAAGAAGGAAAAGATATATCATGCAATAAAGGCCGCATAAAATCATTTAATTACTCAGATATTACGTATAAAAACAAAGTTCATAAACTAAGGGAAAAATATCATGCAACAATGACGATACACGTTGTTTTAATATTTTCCTTTGCACACGTCCAATGAATGTACTTAAGGTACTATTTCACAATAAAAGAAATTGACTCTCATTTTTATGCCTGTCAAGTAGCATATATGTTTATGACCATTTTTCTCCGAATACATAAGGTTTTTCCCAGTTTTCTTGCATAAGTCCAACGGACATGACAAACTTACTGGTTTATATACATTTAAAGCTTTCGAATTGTTCAAAATACCTGATACTATTTTCACAATATTGGATGGTTATTTTATACTTTCCATAATCTTACAACACTTTGAGAAATTGCAAATCGTACATTTTTACTACTTTAAGTGTTTTATTTTTGTTTATGCATATAATCATCATTTCACAATAAAATGAATTTTCTCATGGTTTTATTGCACACATCCAATGGAAGTGTCTAACATACAAGTTTAATTAGGAAACCTTAAAATTTAATAATACAGACATTCGGTAAATTAGCAAGCCAAACTAATGTTCAGAAGTGACTAAAAGATCACAAGTTCAAGTGGTAAAAATCACAAAAAAAATTCAATTTGAAAATTTTCAAAAAAATGATTATCCAGGTATGTACTTACAAAGGAAATGACATGTTAAAACAAATGCTAAACACTATTATAATTCATATAATAACTAAAAATAAAATCTCAAAACACCATGAAATAAATAGTTTCAATTTGAATAAAAGAATAACTCGTGAAATAGGTCCATTAAGTTCAAACCATCATCGAATCTATAACAAAATATATTACGAAACATATAACCAGAATAAACCATATAGGAATTCCTTAAATTGCAAAAACAACCAATCATTGTAAAAGTAATTATTCATTTATAGCAATTGATTAAAATGTTACAACATGTAAGAAATGTCGAGTAGTGAAAACATTGTATGTTATAGAAAGGTGAGCGTTCAACTATAGAAGCACCAATACAAGTGATAGGATCAAAATATCATCACAGTTAAACCTATGGTTTTATAGACATTAAGAATTCATTGAAAAAAATTAAGAGTAAATGATCTTCTAGTGGCACCAGAACAAGTACAGCTGGAGAAGAGAATTCATTGTTGCCAACACAAAATCAGTAGTTTGAATCTACAATATCGTAAAAAGATTATTTTCCGCAGGGATACTAAATTTTGGAATAATAAATTCGTCTTTGCTTACTTTCATGGAAGAAACAATAATTTTTTCCACCACATCATTTCCTTATTTTTCTATTTGTTCGTAAACAAAGGATAGAAAATGATGTTTGAGAAAATCTGACTAATGTATGGCTATGACATGTCTATGTTCCAAAAAACAGTCATGTATGTGTATGCAACTTATAATAAAGGTCTACTTGGGAGTTTTATTGTACCAGTTATGAGAGGTTTTGACATTACCGGTGTTTACCGTAAATAATCATAATGGTTTTTATTGATTTATATGAAGCATTATTGTTATAGGCGATCAATACATGCTTGAGAGTTTAGCATATACCGGTTGTAAGAGTTTTTCATTAAAATGATATTATATATACGCCCTTATATTTATTCTCTAGTTTTGTGAAGATTAATTTTCTAATACGATTAGTAGGGGTATATTTGGGAAAAAAGACATGAGAGGGGTTTCTATAGTGTATGCTCATGTTATTACTCCTTTCATTACTTGCTTTCAGCCAGAGCCTTCCCTCACCCTTAATGCTCACAGCCCATTGCCCCTAATGCTTATGGCCTTGCTTCAGAATGCAAGGGTGGAAGTGTTGGTGATCATGGGTTGTAGAGGGGGTGTGGAGGTGTTTGCACAAGTTTCAAAGAGGGATTTCTATAGCATATATTTACTTATATATATATATTCTATAAATCTTTCTATTATTTTATTTTATTTTTATTTTTTGAAAAAAAAGTACTTCTCAATAGAATAAAATCATATACTTCCACAATACGCCTCATTAAAACCTAGTAACCCCCTAACCAAAATGGGTGCCTTACCAGAAAAAAGAGTACATATCATGTCCAGATATGAAACCATATAACAGATACTTTAAACCATTACTTAAGTCGTCAAACAGGTGGAGAAGTAGACAAACTAGCAATACACTCCAAACCACCCATACGAACAACTTGGAAAAAGAAAACAAAGGAAAATACAAAAGCAAACAAAGTGCAATTACATGAGTACCTATTGGGATACACAAAACAGGAGACACAAGAGAAAATAAAAATCTTCACAATGCGGTGGCAGGAGAAGGGTTCATTACTTAACTTTGCTGGATACGCTCAAGTCTTCAATGGCAATGAAGGCATGTCCCTCGAAGCACGGTGAATGCCCGGTGACTTTTTTTTTGTTCTTACCTATCAATTAACTCATAAGATTTATCCATTCAAGATTATCTATGACATCAGTTGTGACGGTAGCTTTAAATTTAAAAGGTTATTCTTCTGGTCTAACTTTCATGATAGGTTTTGTTCTGGAAGCCCATTGAAGCTCCGAGCTTTGGTCAGTAGATATATCACAAGGAGTAAATAATGCATCAAGTAGAATGATAGAGGAATTTGAGACTTTAATCTTATTATTAGGAGAGATTTGAATAGTCTTTTCTATGATAGGAGAAGAAGTTCTAAAGTGGTTTTGACAAATTGGATAAATTCGCCTAATGGACTATATTTAATGTATCCTTTGAATTTGTTTCCATATCATAGTTTGAGATGACAGGATTACGAACTGTTTTACTCTGCTCTAAATTATCTGAATCAAGATGCATATCAGTATCATTCGAAAGATCCATCGTATTTGTACTAATCCGATTGGTGTCAACATTCATATCATTAGGATTGTTCAACCTATCAGACGAATTCACTTTAGGTCTCCAAGCCTTAGTGAATTAACAGTACATATCCGTATGACCAAAGCTATGACAATTAGCACAGAAATTTGGATTTCACTCATACGTAAATTCTTGCCATATAAGTTCATCATTCTTCAATAAAATAGGAATTTCAAAAGGAAACATACAAGAATTATCAATCTCAATTAAAACTCTAGCACGTGCAATTTTAGTAACACCTTCAGTAAATTTGTCCAATCTGATGGGGGTTCAAAGAACCGAGGCGATACGACTAATCCCTTCCTCCATTCAGAAATCAAGAGGAAGGTTAGGTAATCGAACCCAAATCAGAATAGAATTTAGAAGATCTTTATTAATTTGCATTCCGAGCGACCATCGTTTCATCATCATCAGCTTCATGTGATAAAAATAGGGGCCACCTTCTAAAACTTTATCATAGTCTTTATTCTGAAATTTGATAACATAAAATCCATTTTCCTTGGACAAAATAGAAAATTGTTCTTTAGGTTTCCATACTCTAGTGATATAGCCCCTAAAATATGGATAATACGGTTTAGGACCAACAACATAAATTATAATTGCACTATCCCTTTTTCTCTAGCAACCTAAACAACCTCAACTGGCATCTTAGCACATTTCATCAAATTAAATTCGCGGGGCTCGTAAAATTTTAGTGGGACTGAGACTGAAACATTATTTCCTTTAACGACTTCATTCCACGCTCCAGTAGAAGAGGTAGAGGAACTCCGTATGTTAGTAGCCAAATTGTTATCCATTTGAATTGGGGGATTAGCATTACTAGGATGACGAACTATCTACGACTGATTAAACTTTCGGTAAGCTTCTCGACTGACGGTTTCAGAGACAATTGAGGCAGGTCTAGGCTTAATAGCTTGAAAAACAAAAGGGGGTTGTCGCTTCCATCTCGTAGAACGCACGATGGTGAAGCCATCATCCACGGCAAGAGAAGAAGTGGAATCGTTCAGCGATATGAAACTGCAGGAGGATCGGAGACTCAAGGCGAAGGATTAGGGGGACAGTTCGATCGATTTTCGACTGGTATAAGGGGCACGGGAGGAATATGAAGGTCAGTTGTTGGAAGCCTTGGAAGATCGCAGGCGAGGTAGGACGATTGATAGGGCATGAAACCAGGAAAAGGCACTAGGAAGCAAGCATGCGGCACGAAAATTAGACGTAGGAGGCGGCGACCAACATTTTCAATTAGGGTTTTATCTGATTTAGTAGTGAGGATTTCCATTATTTTATTAAGAGGGAAACCATTAAAATAGCTTGGAATGAAGAAGGAGTAGAAGAAATGAGTGAATGGAGGAGTGAATAAGTGCATGTGTTTATAGATTTTCAAGCCTTAGTTCTTACGCAACTTAGCCAAAATATCTCTCATGCTTTCCACCACTTTATAGCCGTGACTACTATCTCCCATCACCTCTGTATGCTCGGCCCACACCCCCTTCAATCATCACCATCATATCATAGCATGTGCATTGACTTTGTATGCTTAAAGATGAAGTTTTACAAAATATCTTAGATATTTTAAAGTGTATACGTATTTGTATGTGTGTGTGGATGTGGGTGTGTTTGTGCGTGTGTGTGTATTTGTATATTTCTTATATGTATGTATAAGTGTATGTGCATGTGCATGTAGGTGCACAATAGAACAAACACTGTTGCAACAACTTTAAAAAACTTTCGTTTGTTAAACTGTTATGAATCCAAAAGCTGATTTTTGATCACAATTTTACTTATTAATTAAGTTACATATAAGTGTAAACCAAACTTGACAACCAATTTATCATCATTAGCAATGAATTAAAATGATCACTTTTAAATTATAAAACCATATAAATCAATGTTAGACAATTGTTTACGAAAAGTGCTATTATATCGATAAACCGATATGAATTTTCTTATTTTTTTAATTCAGGTGTATACCTTCGTAAACTATTATAATGATATATCATTACTATATAACTAATGAATATGAATAATTATCCTTTTAAAACAATTATTCGAATAATTAAAATAATTATTAAATCATTAAATCTCAATTTAAATTCATGAATCAATTATTAAAAGTGATGACATCATTGATGATGTCATAAATACGTTTTATTCCCAAAAATAAAGTAACTCTATTTAACATTCTTATTTACATGGATAAATAAGTGTGTATATCCCTTTTCGTGCGTGACTTCTGACGATTATAGAGTGGTTTATTGATAAAACGATTTTCGACCATTTTATTGGTATTTTTCGAAAGTGCATATTTTTATAAATAATTATTCAAAATAAGATTAACATTACTATTTATTGTCCAAAACATAATTGTTTATGTTAAAAAAGCTTATATTTGCATACCTTAAAAATAAATATAATTTATCAAAATGATAAACTCGTGGGTTGTTACAAAATATTATTCGTCGGTTTTGGATATACCTCGGCATATATTGGTAACTTAAACCCATCTCTATTCAAAACCGATTATGTCAAACAAGCATCAATGGCTAAGATATATCAGTACCTTCTAAAGTTGTATGTGAGTGAAAGTACTAAAATATCTCAGGAGTGAATCAAATTTTTCAACCTTGTTTATGGCATGACAATTTGAGATGTCTCTGTATTACAAAAGTTTCAAAAAAAGTAGAAACACATTGTAAGATTGTGTTAATACTAAAAAGTTTATCTGTTATTAAAGAAAATTATCATGCTCATCGATGCGTATTTAATCGTCTTCTGATATCCAGTCTAAAAGCCAGACACAAGTTACCCTATATATATTCACGCCTATAGTGATCTATGAATCTATTGCTCGAAGTTGAACCATTTTGTAGTATGTACGTAAGAATAGTCATTTTGCATAAACATAAGACATAGAAAGGGTTGTTTGATACTTAAAAACATTTACAAAATTAGTTCTTAGTGGGGCATCATTTAACGAAATATGCAACTGTTGGGACATTGTTGGTAATAGAAGTGTTACGTGATGTCATTTATTATTAAAGCTACAAAAGAAGTAAAAAAAAAGTAATCTACCAGAAGAGGAGGATTTACAACCTATATCTCCAGGCCAAGTTCTAAGTTTTAATCCATATTTACACTTCACATTCCCCATCACCTTTTACAATTCTTATCTTTACCACTGTTTCCTTGCTTTTGAACTTTCAACTTGACATGGTTAAGGGAGTAAACTCACTCCACCTATCACTAAGGACGTCAAACGAGTTAGGTTGTATTGCAAATGGGTTAAGGCAAAACAACCCAACCCATTTAAAAGAAAAGATTATGCAACCCATTAGACCAATTTATTAGATGGATTAAGCCAAACCATTTATCCCATTTTTAAATAAAAGTAAAAAATACTTCAAAAACCACCCATCAAACATGAAAAGCACCAAAAAGATTTTAATATAACAAAATCCATGGCCCAAAACTAAGAATTGCAACAAATTTTTTTAGAATAATTGAAAAAAGCGTAGCAGGGAAGTAAAGACTGCAACTTGTAAATGTTCAAAAACTTTTTGAAGAAGACTACAAAACACAAAAATTGCAGCATATCGTACAAGAACTATAACATTTAATATAACATGACAAAATATAACAATTTACATGTATAGAATGAAATCGAAGCTGTTGTATCTTTAAGTCGGAGTTAACTGTATCTAATAATATGACTTGTAACTTCAAGTAAGCTGAGATTAATGATCAGGTTCTAAAATGTTGAAGACATTTTCTACACATAAGAAAGTTAATTTATTTGAAACTTACTAAAGGTTTTAAGGCAAAATAAAGATAAACAAAATAAAGTAATGTGTAGAAAGTATAAAAGGGCGAAAATTACTACTTAGAGCATCTACATTGAATAAATGAATTTCACAAGCTAAATATTGTTATGTAGATAACAAAGTGACTTAAAGTTCTACATATTCATTTAACGGGTTTGGCTCATATATTTTAACTATTTGAAATATTTAATATTATATTTTCAGAAGAATTTGAACTAAGATGAAACATAATTGAAGACAACCATTGTGAATTGGTAAACCAAACCCTCTTTCATAGCTATAATGCTACCAAACTTAGCAAAGATTTTGACATGTGACTGAAATAAGAGAAACTATTATTTTAACATGTAAAAGTGCTAAAAACTAAGAAATATGATGATAATAAATAGTTTCGAGAAGTTAACAAGCATATCTGCATCCGTTTTTTAGGATATTGGATATTTATCTACTTTTCGGATGCGGATGCAGACGGATTTCGGTTTTTTTGGATATGCATTGACAACCCTTATTCATTGTTTATTTTGGTAAATTAATTGTTTATAATTCATAGGCTTTTCAACTTATGTTTTCTAAAAAAGTTGACACACCTAATAAAGGTGATAATGAAACGAGATTTCATTTTGGAATAAGGTTGTGCGTCAAAAGGGTTTCCTTAACTACACACTACAATTGCTATTTATTTGTCATAGTCTTTTTAGTTAAATTATCTTGCCATTGTTGTATTGATATATACATGGGTGGATCTGATACATGCTTAGCTATAGCAACTTCCATATTTGGATCTGTCTCATAAATGTGCAAAATTACTTGCTTAAATGTCTATCTGAAATAAAAATCTTATCATACTAAGATTGACATTTATTTGGTAAATTGAACCAATTTTAGTTTATTTCCAATTTTACATTCATTTGCTTATGGATATGTAACTTTATATTACATCAATTCTCTATAAGTTTCACCCATTACATAAATTGATTCGGTTTACCCAAATAAATATATATGTTAAAATGAGATTTTTGCTTAAAAAATATCACCAATTGTATAAATATTTTGATATAGTTAGGTTGTTTCCCTTTTGATCTCTTGATTTTTTATTCATTGGTGCTTCCAATTTGAAGCGATAAAATAGTATGATTTTGTTTGATGTCTTTTATGACTGATTAATACTTATTGGTGTTTTCATTATCAGTGCTCCAACCACATATGGTTGCATTATATTTGCTCTTTTTACTCCTTGACCAGTGCTAAATTTACATTTTCTAGTTCTACCTACTTATTAATAGATTTCAAGAGATAATTTTATCATCTTTGATGTGTTTCGAAGGACATTAATGTCACTATATTTTTTTGGTTGATAAAATACCGAATGCTTTTATTTTTAGCTTGTTTATTACATTGTTCTAAGGCTATTTTGCAGTTTGATTGTTCCATTAACAAAATTTCACTCCTCACATTATTCACTTTCTAGCTTTTCAACTGAAAACGAATACTAATTTTAATCACTAAGTTGTCACTCTTTTTTTTCCTTTATTTACTATGCAATATCGGTTTTGGGTTCACATCGTCGGTTCTCATGTCTGATCCCTTGAAATTCTATTAATGTTTGCTTTCTTTTTCCTCTGCAAATTCATGCACACAAGTTGTGTAAAATATATGGTATATATTGCCAGTAATTATGGCTAAAATGGTAACATTTTTAAACTGTGAATTTATAAGTGCTAGGAAAAAATTTACACTTCAACGATCTCCATGTTTACCACATTTTATAATAAAATGCACATTAGATATTTATACATGTAAAGTGATGGTTTTTTGGATATGAAAGATTTAACGGTAATTGCTTTTTTTGTAAAATAGATCCATCCATATTGTAAAAAGTCCTTACTCTTGGTATTACTTCAACATTATCTCCTTGTCGTTGGTTGTACATTCAGGTTTTATTGTTTATGCAGTTGGAACCAATTGGTCAGATGCTTTACAAAATGAACTTAATCAAATATGTGATACTGTGTCTTAATCCACTTCCTCTCAAGTTAGTCTCTATCTTTTTTAATCTGAGCAAAAAAGTATGTATGCATATATGTTACTTTCTGACAACTTGCTTATATATGTCTACATAGCAAAAGTTGTTCGATCTCACTTATTATTCTTTGTTAGATTTACTACTTGTGATTTGAATTTTATATTACAACTTTTACTTCAAACAGAGGTGCACTCAGGTCGTATGTAGTTTAAATTTGTCACACTCAGGTTACATAACATTAAAGAACATGGGCAATCATATTTTGATACTGGCTATATTCATCCCTCAATCTTGATAATTAGATACAAAACATAGTCCATCGTTTTCTATTTTTTGTCATTACTTTGCATCTAAGTCTAGATGCTTATGTATTTTGGTCTACAGCTTTTTTAGACTTTTTAAAGTACAATATCATGTTTCACAAAATATTTGGTAATAATAAAAACTTGAAGTGGTATATGTTAAAAATATATAGTTGATTCCTTTTCATTTTCCATGTTTGTATCTATTGCTTCACTTTTAGTCAAACATATAAGCCAGTATTCCTTTCCACTTTGCATGTTCCTAACTGTTCCATTACCACTTAGTCCATTGTGCAACTTCTATTCATTTCTCATGTTTAATACAACCGAACTATTTTCCTACGAAAGTCTAAAAAAAGCCATATATCAAGTGAAGCGTTTAAAAAAATTCATAGTGAATGAAAAAGGTATATAATCAATTGCTTAATTACCTTTTTTCAGTCACTATTCTGATAAGTTATAGTCAAATCATGTATGAAATTTTCATAAATGATGGGATTCTCAAAAAACTTTGTAAATCATGACACCATGTTTAATGCATAGATGAACTGATAATTGAGCAAATATTGCAATGTGCAATTTTAATGCAAAATTGTACGATGGCACAACCAGCATTTGCAATTTTAAGATTCTATGATTATGTGATTTACCTTTCATGATGGCAGGTGATGATTCTCACTGCTTTCAGCTGAAATTTTTTTAAGACTCGAAGCCATGAAAAAGACACTCCAATTTCCTGAAAAATTGATTAGTTTTTCAATTGTCTAAAGGGAATAATGTTAAGTGCATAATTAGTAAGAACAATGGTTTGAGAAGAAAGGAGATCCAGTAACCATAATTGTACAGTCCTGAGAAAAAAGAAAACATGTTGGATTCATATACTGAATGGTAAAGCTAGAAGAAATAAGGAGGGATTAATTGTTCTTTCTATGCAAAATAAGTTCATTTCTTTTGATATTGCTTCGTATGGTTTCGTTGAGAATGCTGTAATGATATTGTCGTGGATGTACCAAAAAATGCTAAAAATACAATAACAATATTTGATTTATTATTAATAAACCTTTTGGTTTTACCGGTATGTATTATGCGTACCCTTACTTTATTGTGTAAGCTAAGATAATGCTATGTAACATTTTTGCAGGTTGTATTTACAATAAACTTTTAAGGGTAATTGTTACAATAATTTGACACATTATCCATGGTCACGAACACATTTCAACATGCAATCAACCATCTTTTTATTTGATTTCTATATGTGTTTAGTGTGTGATATTATCTATAAATGCATATAATGGAGACATATAGTAATAAAATCATAAATCATACTTCAATTCAAAATTCTATACAAAAGTTTAACGTACGCATAAACATATTTAAATTCAAATTACATAAGCATTCTTAGAACATGCTCGGATCGTGTGAACGCATATTCAGTGTAAACCAAATCAAGCAAAATATTAAAAGAATAGTCAACATACATCATATCATAAGTAATCTAATATTATATCATCATTATAAAAATCATATAAGTTTAAAACACATTAAAACCCCATTCTCAGTAATCAAGTTAACAGTAATTTAGCCAAACAACATCAAATCCTCATTCCCTCTTAATATATATTATACTAGTGCGAACCTGTGCTTCGCATATAGGATAGGCAAATAAATTTGTGAATTTTTATTTATTATGATTAATAACAACTTATAATTCATTATTTTTCTTACTACGGTGTATTTTTATCCCTAAGCCATTACAGCGAAATCAAACAATCATGGTCTCGTAGGAAACTTGGGTATTGCACCTTAAAAAAAGCTGGAACCAAATGCAATACGAAATGATTGCTAGAGTAAATGAAAACGTGTCATTCGTATTAGAAACATTGTGACTGTATATATTTCTGAATAAAATAATATATTGAAATGATAAGAAACATTCATGAAGGTTTATTAGACTAAACCGACACAATCTTAATAATTAATTTACTACGTATACAATACTTGCTAACTTACCATGTTTATTGAGAATACATCCTTTGATTTGGCTGCAGCAACTATTATAAGCAAGAATGTCTACAAATACAAACTATGACCTATAAAAATAATTGTATATATTGGAAATTCAAATAAAATAAGACTCTTTTTATACAAGATGTCAACATAACATGGATTCAAACATAAATCTCCAAGCAACAGTTATGTCATTTGTCCATAAAATGTTTTTAAATAGTTTTTTTTAATCTATTGATGAAACTTCAAAGTTAGTAAAAATTTAACATAAATTAATGCAATGTGTCCATGAAAAAGGCTCCTGAATCCTAGCTATTAGCTTTAGCCCATCCATCAACGTCATGTTTTCCCTAAAACATCCAGAATCACCTGAACACATAGAAAAAGGATTCATGCATAATAATGAATAAATTTTTGTCACTTTTATATTTCAGTAAATATAGCCTTGAAGAACAAAATTCTATAGTAATCGTTTGACCGTGAAAATAGTACCAAAAGTAGCAGTGGCAATGGCGTATACCACCATACCTAGAATGCATAGTTTGTAGTCTTGCACATACAAATTTTAACACCGTTTGTAACACCATGTTTGGGCTAAATAATAAAGCATGCATTAACCGAAAAACAAACAAATCACGGAGATCATCATAAAATACCTAGCTTGACACCATTTCTCGAATGATGATGTATAGGAAGAAGATAAGCAAGAGCCTACTTAGATCCACCAAAGAGCACTGAAAAGCCAAAACTGTCCATAAAAGTTTTAATTACATGATATATTTTCTTAAAATCCTACTAACAATTTATTAATTAGCATTACTAGAAGTATTGACTCATTTTCACATATAATGATGTCATAGTCCAAAAAGTATTCTCAAAGGGAAAGCATCAAAATTTATTCTACATTATCAAATGCTCCTCCAAATTAAATCACCATAAGGTGGTACACAACTGTTTTTGTGTTGGAATCCATCCGTTTGAATGTAAGAATTCTACCACTCTTTAAATGACAGTATGTAAAGACCAGAAAATTTTGATGGTTTTTGTGATATATTTAACTGGAAATTTTGTGAAATTTTAAAATAATTAAATTTTAAAAATTTGATATTTGAAATACGTATATTTAACATAGCAAATGGTAAATTTTCATCTGATAATATGAAAGCTTATTTTCTTGTGTAATTTTATTTCTATTTCAAATCAGTTAGAATTTGATGGTAATAAAATATTTTCCAAACCTGAATATTTTTATACAATAAATTTGTAAATCATGTTCTGAGTGAGATATGATCTTCCTTTTCTCAAAATTTTGACCGCTATTGCTCCATATGTCTTTTTTTGGCAAAATAGCAGCATTTTCGGTATCGGATATCGACTGTTGATGGGTGGTCGTACCACTGACATCTGTATACCGTTTTGATCGTCCCATCACGTTGATCTCTGCGGTATATTGAATTATGTATTTTGAAGTTCGATACACCGCGGAACCCGTGAAACAATAACCCATATCGGTACTCCATTTTAAAATGATTTAACTCCTTGTTTCCATTCGTTACCTACAATGAAGATCAATTATCATAACCTTTTAAAATTTTCTTGAATTCTACCGGTGTGACTATTTGCTTTCTACTGGTTAATGTGCATTTTTATATGTACCTCTTAACTTGCTTTTACAAAAGAATAAATATATTTTATTTTGCATTTGAAAACTGTTCTCCTTCCCAACCCAACCTTCTTCTCTCTCTTGTTCAAATCTGTTATGAACCCATGCACCTCCTCATCATTTTTTTCTTTCAGCAGCCACTCCAAGCCACCAATAACCGTCGCCTAAACTCCAGCCTCCTCCGCTCATCCACGTGAACAACCAACCTCAGCCACGTTTCCACTCCACTGTCGTGTCCATCGACCCACCTTTCCCCTTGCAACTGAGAGAAAGCCACTCTAAGTCCAAAAAAAACCCACAGCCCGCGTCATCCTAGTCCACACCGCCGAACTCACCAGATCTCAGCAAACTCCCCAACCATTTCTCTTCCCTCCGCTGCTGCCCAGAAGCAACAGCGGCCTTGAACCCTCGGCCACCTTATTTCCCCTAGCCGAGCCCTGAAGCCGCAAACCCAAATTCTCTAGGCCGAGCACAGCCTTGCTCCGCTTCCGACAGCAGGCCGTGCTTCTTGCTCTAGCCGCATCTCCTTGCTGTAGCGCTGACCTCCACCATCCATCGCCAACCCACCACTTCGCCTCCCCACTAGCACTGCTCCACTCTTGGCAGCCTATACCTAGAAACCGCCACGAAGCCTCCACCCGAAACCAAGTGCAGCCTAGCATCGTGCCTCCCTTCCTCCAAAGGGCTGCCGCGTTCTTTTCCTCCATGTTGCCTTGATTGGCCAAAGCTTCCCTATTGTTATATATTAAGGTAAGTTTATATATGATATTTGCAGAACTTATTATACATAGGTTAGTTTTATAATATACTAGATCTTGAAAGAATATTATATACATTATATTATGAAGTTGCTGTTACTTTGCATTTGTTTATAAAAGTTGATAGAGTGGTTCTAGATATATTTGGGTTTTAATGTATAAATTTACGTTGTCTATAAGTATGTTCATATCAGGTTGGTGATATTTAAAGCTTTACATTAGTAATATATGTAATGTTTATATTATACGTGTGTGTGTGTGTGTATATATCAGCATATGGTAGTTTTCTTATTTTTTTTGAAGCTATATGTATACATTAATCTGGACATTAGCATATAGGTACTGGGGCATTGATCTCTAAACATATTTTATATATATTTCCATTCGAACATGTTTATATAATTACAGGTCATAAGTATAATATCTATAGAAAGTATTATATGTTTATATAGATTTGTTTTGATTTGTTTAAAGAGTAGCTAGACATAATATAGTAAGTTGGCATTGTTTTATAATAAATATATTGGCTTATGTCAGCTACAATATGTATTGGTTTATAGTCGGGTTGTGATGTAAGTTTGTACGTAAACTTATTGCTTTGGTACAGCTATTTTAAGTATTTTATATATATTTGGTTTGTTATTTAAGTTTTAAATTATCATCTCATTTTGTATTTTAAGCGTCGGCATGTTATTACATATAAAATATATTTCGTTGCAGTCTATATCAAGCAGATTTTGATTTAATTTCATTGACTCCTTATTTATCAGCTCTATTCGTCGAATTCGTGCCAATCTTGCTTTGCTTTGGAATTCGTGTCTGCATTCGTAACCCATTTCATTGACAATCTCTCTCTAGCCTCAAAAGGTGAGCAATCACTTCCGGTTAATGTTCTTATATTTATTAAATTTGATTTCAATTGAAGCGACAATTGAAATATGCTGCTGTCAATTATTTACATTGCTATACATATGCTATTATATGTTATCTGTTCACCTGTGACAATTGACAAAATTATTTATTATTTATATTGATGATATACGCATGTTATATTATTATCATATCTGCTATCACTCTACAAGTTCCCTGTTAGTGTAGAATTCCCTATGGGTTGAAATGATACATATCCAAACGATCTATTGAATAGAAGAAAGTCATTATGGGTTGAAATAATAAACCCAAGCGATTTTCATTGAATTGAATTTGGAATTGCGGGTTGAAATGATATATACTCGTATGTATTTAAATTGCGGATTGAAATGATAAATATCAGTGTCACTTAACCATAGGATTGAAAATTATATACAGACATCGTTGTTCAATGTGTATATATTTATATATTAAAATGATTTCTAAGGTTTTGGAATTGAATTGTTTTAAGAATTATACTCAAATAAGTTTGATTTGAAATGATAAACCCAAGCGATTTTCATTGAATTGAATTTGGAATTGCAGGTTGAAATGATATATACTCGTATGTATTTAAATTGCGGATTGAAATGATAAATATCTGTGTCACTTGACCATACGATGGAAAATTATATACAGACATCGTTGGTCAATGTGTATATATTTATATATTAAAATGATTTCTAAGGTTTTGGAATTGAATTTTTTTAAGAATTATACTCAAAAAAGTTTGATTTGAAATTTATAAAAAATAGGATTTTAAAAAATGATTTTATAACTTGATTTTGATTAAAAGTGATTTAGATGAATATTTCAAATTTATATAAATCAAAATGATATATTTAGTTTATTTAAATTTGAAACTGGAAGTTTTATTTAAATGTTATTTGAATGCTTAAGTAAATATTACAAAATAAATAATAGAAAGTGAATTTGATATATATATATATATATATGGAATTATCAAATCTAGTTTTGAAAGGTTTGAATATTTAAAGCTTTGAAAATATTGAAATTGAAATCGTTTATTAAGAAACTGAAACAAATTGAAATTGATGATTTGAGATTTAATTAAATTTGAATTTTTGGAATTCGAGTTGTTTTGGAATCGATTTGTGAAATTTGAGGAAACTATTTTATTGTATAAAATATTTTTAAATTATATTTAAAACTATTTTATATTTTTCTTTATAAATTATTTTAATATAAATTATTTTGATATAAACTATTTTAATATAAATCATTTTAACATAAAGTACTTTTAATATAAACTATTTTTAATATAAACAATATTAATATACTAACTATTTTAGTATAAACTATTTTAACTTATAAGTCTTTTATATTTAAACTATTTTACTTTATAAAATTTTATTACATATACTATTATTAATATCTAAACTCTTTAAGTGGTGAATGTTATGTTTCAAAGTTATGAATTTCAATGTATTATGTTTTTGAAAGTGTTATAATTTTAAGTGTTTGGTTTCGAAAGTGTTATTACTTTGAAAGTGCTATGATTTTGGAAATGGATATATTTGAAATGGAAATGATATCATATTTGGTTTTGAAATGGAAATGATATCGTATTGATAAGGTTTTAAAATGACAATGATATTTTGGTTTTCAAGTATAAACTATTTTTAAATAACCACGGTGTTATAATAACGATTCGTTGTTATAGAAACCGGGATCGAAAGTGGTCATACTCTCTGCCAACCCCGAAAACCACTTTAACAACCGTGTATGCGATAGAGATTCCAGAATGAAATAGGATGGTGGCGACGATCCTATTTGAGGTATATATGTGAACCCGACCCCCATGAGTTGGCAAGGTGGCTAAAACAGGACCAATTCTCGGGCCAAGTGAGGTCATTTCTCCGATCAGACACATTCATTTGATACTATATTTTGACTTTGTGACTGATTTGGTGGCCACACTTGATTTTTTTGATTTGGGAGTGTGTTCCGAGGTGGGCGGTAATGGCTGATATGTGTTACCACCGGCCAGGATGCGTAATTGGTATATCTACCATGGCATTGCCTTGTTGTACCATGTCACCTACCCTATCGAGAACACTACGAGTTTGTTTTGTACCATACCTATGGAGTGCCCTTTAACGACCCTCGGTACAGGGGAGATTACAGTACTGCATAGAATATGGGAATATACAAAATGTGGCCTTAACTCTATTTTAATAGTTTACTTTATTTTAGACATTATTATAATAGCGTATATTACTACATAGTAGATAGTTTAACGGATCCTTAGAGGATGGTTATCCCAAACATCCTTTAAGTTACTTGTATTTCACTTGTTATTTCACTTGAGTTGGATTTGTTGTTATAAGAATGTTAATCCAAACTCGAGTGTTTTGTGCTTTACATTACGCTCCGATCAGACTGAGTGATACAGCTTTTGAGACTCACCTTTGGAGTTGGAGCTTCGTTTGAAGATCCCTACATCTTTTCAGCTTGCAGTTATTCAATTAATTCCTGTGACGTATTCTGATCTTATATTTGACTATTGTATTTGAGACATATGTTGTATCTTATTTAACTCTGTTATTTATATAGTAGCTTCATGGATTACTATTCTTTTGTTTCCATTGCATATTGTATACCACTCTGTGCCGGTGATATGTGATTTATTGATTTACTGTATACGCTGATTTTTCCATATTTAAATTAACAATATGATATTTTGAGCAATTCGAGTCCGACATGTGCGGATGCGAATGGTTGAAAATACCATGATGTTACACAGTATGAAAAATAGTATATTATCCTAAAAAATACAATCACCTAATGGAGCCTTTTTCTGAAAATTTCCAACAAATACAGAAACCAGCTTTTAAAAAGGACATAAGAAAAAAAACTACCGATGGTTGCATTCACTATTAGCCAAATTCGTCACTTTCTTGTATAATTTCGAACTCTTAATGGCAGCAATTAATGTGCCTTGGTAAGCCAGGAGATATTATACATTTTATATATTCCTAGAGACAGAGTTCATAAAATCATGAACAATAATTACAGCAGATCTATATCTATGTTCCAAAATGTGGGGAATATTTGTACTCTTGTGATGATGCACTCCACCTGGAATCATCCTTTGGTTAATTCCATCTTCATCACGTTAGTGCATATTGTTGGGTGTCTGTAAACTTATTGCCATCCAAAGTGCAAAAATCTCAAATCAACCGAGTTAAAGTATACTGGAAAATGCAACACTGACATAAATATAAGGGATTCATGTGTTGTAATGGTTCAGAACCGATGCCAATCTTATGCAATGCAGGGACAGGAAGATGGAAATTATTACAATCACTAAATTAAGGGAAGATATATAACCTTTCTACTCGCTTAAATCAATTAAGAAAATAAAGCATAAATCAAATATATTAAGTTCTGCAACTAACTTTTGCAGACAGAACTTATTAATAGAATGCTAAAACAGTTCAACATCTTCAAGATTTTTCGTTCGCACAAACCTCGTATTTTATAATAAAAAATTTCAGCGCTGGGTCTTTTCATATTCATCAATGAGGAAAAATTGTTTGAGATAAGAAGAGCCACAAAATTTAAGTCCACAAAATAAATTGAAATAATTTTTTAAACGGATATGAGTTATAACGAAGAAGATGAATATGATGAAATGCTGGAAAAAAGAAATATGAAAAATTATTATTGGAATACGGCTTTTTTTAGAGTCAAATCACTTAGATGTGAAAGACTTTAGAAGGTTAATCCCTATAAAGATAAAGAAAACAACTTAAAATGTTGTTGGCCAAATTCTTCATATTAAAATAAAAGCATAAAATAAAAGTTCAAAATAACAACAATTATTATGATTCAAGAAATGAAATGCTTAAAAAGACCTACTTACCAACATATAGCTTTTATATTATTATGTAGTGTCGCGGATAAATGGGCTATTTTGAAAATAGATAAAACTTCAACTTAAACGGTCTTAAGGAGAAAAAATAAAGTAGAAAGAATATGAAGCATCTTCAAATGATCTTAGATGTTTTTATGTACTTGAAAATTAATGTAGAAAACTATAAGCATACTCCATGATAGTCCCTTAAAGTAGAAATAGTTCCTATTACAAGCCCCCAAGCGAATATGCAAGGAATATTTAGCAAAATTGTCAAATGAAGCAACAAAAGATTCTAAAAGAACTTCTCTGGCAAAACTATTCTTAAATTAGACAGTGCATGCACTTTCTATACCTTCACATTTACTAACACAACCATATTCGAACTTCCAAAATACCGATCTATATTTCAACAAAAAATTGCATACTTATAGCTTTATTTCAACTTAAGTAGAGTGCTAAAAAGGTTCTACAATACTGCCATTTTTCATTGAATTTAGTGGAATCTGGTTTCAACTCAAAATGAAAAAATTGGGAAATGAAATTAAAATTAAGCCTTTATGAGGTGAGAAACAATCATTAAGTGTTTTACCCACTCAAACTTTTCTCATTATTAAGCCACTTATAAATAAATCTGGAAGCACAACTGGTTTTTTTATTGATGGAGAAGCTTACAGTATAAGACGGGGCATCATCATATGTTAAGATATCAAAGAAAACCAGAAAGCAAACTTTTTGCACATCTTCTAAATTCTCCAATTTAGATTAAAATAGCGATGGGTGCATTTGTAATGAATCATCAATCTCAATAGGGAGATGATGACGATGAACACATAGTCGTAGTAGCTACAAATTTCGAATTAGTTCATTACTATTAAACTACTTACAAAGACGGCTATATATTAACCAAAATTTCTTTCTTTCATCACAAATGGTTTATAAATGTTTGTACAGTTTACCTCAAATCACTACAACTAAGTTCATGTGTAATAAGTAGGAATCGCTAATAACTTCCCCCCTTATAGTGCATGTCCAATATCATTGAGGTTGACATCAGGTGAACGCATAAGTAACTTGTGATATTAAATCCCTAGACCGTTCCTTTTCATTGAATGAGGGAAGAAGCGAGCCTAGTTTATTCTATAAAATTACTGGATAATTAGCACATGCATCCAACGTCACTAGTTCATTTGTGGTATTAAGTAGAGGAAAAATCACTTAGGATTTTACCTCATCGATTTTCTTCCATTATTCAAGCATTACCAAAATGTTAGGCAAAAAATATAGTTAAAAAATATAAAAAGCAAAAATCAAATATTTCCACAATTCAACAATTAATGAATTTTTATTCTCAGCAGGAATATGCTGAAAAAGCAAGAATGTGATGAATATTCTCAGATATTCAAATTTAATAATGGTTTAGAGGTTTTCAAAATGGTAGCTTCGTACGAAGAACCGTTCGGATCAGCTATAAATTACTGGATAATTAGCACATGCATCCAAACGTCACTAGTTCATTTGTGGTATTGAGTAGAGGAAAAATCACTATGGATTTTACCTCATTGATTTTCTTCCACAAGCATTACCAAAATGTTAGGCAAAAAATACAGTAAAAAAATTTAAAAACCAAAAATCAAATGTTTTCACAGTTTAACAATTAATGAATTTTCATTCTCAATAGGAATATGATGAAAAAGCAAGAATATGATAAATATTCTCAGATATTCAAATGTAATAATGGTTTAGAGGTTTTCAAAATGGTTGCTTCGTACCAAGAACCGTTCGATCAGCTACATCTACTGAAGAGCCCTTATTGTATGGAGGCTTTTCCATTTTAAAATTTGTTGTTTTTTATGTACTTAAAGTTTGAACTTTGGAGGGAGTAGATGGAGGTAATGGAAGAAGAAAATGGTAGATGGCCGTAATAAAGGAACATTACACTACTCATACACTATATGTAATAATATATTAGTTATTGGGAAAGAGAAATATCCTACTTACATTTATTTGATGCGAAGTGAAGCGATCCATGTCATATAATGCATAAGATCTGCATTAAAATAATAGTTCTTTTTTAAGAAATTGGGACCTATAACAGAGCCTAGTAATTAATGGAATGCTATTTAGTCAAAAGATCCACCATAGCCAAGTAATTAATGGTATTATACATAATTCGCCCCTTTATTATACTAAGTGCATGTTTAATAGTGAGGAATCGCTAATAATTTTCCCCCTTATAATGCATGTCCACTATCATTGATGTGACGAGAGGGATGTTTCGCGCTCGAAAATCGACATCCATACTTTACATCGCACTCGAATGCCGCAGATTCGATCGTTCAAATCCAATTTGCCGGAGCTTATAACACAATTAAGTAAACAACACATCGGAAGAAAAAGAATAATACATTGATATACAGCTTTGATACAATATCTGATACAACAGATGATCCAAATATATATCAATATACATCAGAAATATGATACAATAAAATAGCAGCGGAAAAGAAAATAGATAACATTAGCAACGGAACAAATAACTCCAGATAATCTTCAAAAGAGAACTCCAGTAGCAGCTTGGACCACCACCACGATTCATCAAGACAAGCAAGTCTCGTCTACATCCAAAGACTGAACTAGCTCCAAATAACCTACTAATCTGACTATCTGAAAAACCCAATTCTAGACTACTCATGTAGAAAAAAATTTGAGCACCTAGAGTTTAGGAAAGAGACAATAAACTCTGGATCAGTCATGAGACTGGTGTGAGCAACAAAAATAGTTTATCTTTTAAAAAAAAACAACGAAATTTTTTAAAATAGATTCACAATGCTTTTTGAAAAATGAGACTACCATAAGGCCTCCCGCACACGCACACACAATGCAAATGCAGAATCGGATGAGATTTCTCCTTATGATAGTCAAAGATGCTTGATACGCATTAAAAAGAAACATTTGATATTATTACTAGTGCATAGTGTAGAAAAAATCATTTCGAAAGTAAAGATATAAATCTTAGCCAACATAGGCATTTCGCACTTATGCCTACTGTAGCTACCATCCAAACAGTGGTGACCACCATAAGTGAATGATAGGTTCTACAACTAAAACCGCACAAGATCGTATTGTTTCTTTGGATTTCCAACAAATGGTCAGGCCAAGGAACTTCCCATTGAAACATGGGTACGCCTTTGGAAAGACGACCCAAGAACCTAACCGGATCTCTGCCAACACAAGGCCGGGTTACCCTTTAAACTGGGTAACTACTGACACGAATATGTCATTCCCCGATCGTAACCGATCTATATACGAGGATCCTCGATTCCAACAACCACAAAGTAATAAATTTGCAGCAACAACATAGGTTAAGTATCTGGGCTCCATACCATGATACCACCTCTATCCAGAAGAAATGACATACACTAAAGGGGCGCTACCCCCTAATAACCTTGCCGCATCCTTCCTGTTTTGACCATTTCAGGGGTGTGAGGTCCCACGAAGTCTCGTCCACAAAGCTACGCTTTTCACAAAAGGCACGCTTTGATCAACAAATGATCAGCAGCACTCAGCATGCCACATTACCAAGTTGGGAATATATCACTAAAAACCTTAAACTACATAACCTCTGAGCTCGTATTTCTCAAAGAAGGGTGTTAATGCTAAGAGAATAAATTCTCCGCCATCAACAGAAATGTATTTGAAAGAAATCTGCTTTATATCTCAAAATGTAATGTCAGACACACAATCCATACAATTATGTTCTGGGTTCGAAACGAACAGAAGGCACTTCCAAAGAAGTACTTGCAATCTGGGTATTCACAATCCCGATCGGATTTGCCATCACTTAGGGAATCTCTATACTGTAGCTACTCGATGCAGAACAATCAATAGGTCATCCTATCATTCTCGCAAATACCTGGTCTTCACCACCGGTCTTCAAATGCTATCCATAACGACGTATCACATATTCGGAATGGGTTATACGACCCAAATGTCCTTTCCCGGCTAACATGAATAGTGAGCGCAACATTTAAAACATATGGATATGGGATTTCAATCAAGTCACAACTTAATAATTCAAAATTTTCTTTCAAATGATTTAAACCAATTACCATTTCCAATCTTTTAAACAAAAAGATTAATTTCACAAAAATTCACCCAGTTTCTCAAAGGTTCTTTCATAAGTTTCAAAACAATTCCATCTCAATTGGATTAATTCATTTAAATCTTTAAATCAAAGATTTGTTTCATAGCTTTCAAATCGTTCCTAAATATTCACAAAAAAATTCGTTTCCAAATATTCATCTATAACTTGGAAAACTATTTCAGTTTACTTGAAATCCCTTTAATACAATTTGAAATTCATTTCTCCTGTGAAAGCTTTTTATCATTTAGAAACAACAGTGTTATTTCGAAAAAACCCTATTTCATTTATACAAGTTACAATCTTTGGGTTAATTCAAATTCCTAAAAGAACAATACTTTAAAAATGGTTTGTATCTGTAACGACCTCAGATTTTAATTTAGTTTAAATTGATAATTAATTGAATTTTTGAATTTATATTCGTGAAATGTATCGATGAATTGATGCCAGTTTCCCCGAGTTCAAATAAAAATGTGTTAAATTATTCGAATTTAAAATCTTATATAAATGGTTTGAAAAATAAATATAAAAATATGTGACTGGGCTTGCATTAATGATGAATTATCTTAACACAAACAAATCATTTCAGCCGAAATCCGACTTAGCATAGTCAAAGCAACCTAATATAGATATAAGTATGTACAAACAGAGGCAAAAGAGATAAGTATATTGTACAACATCATTTATACAAGCCATCACAACATCTCTTCAGCATAAAACAAGATATCTCCAGCCACCAAATCAGAACAAGCTAGGCAATGCAAATAAAGTGTTCAAACAAATAAATGTTTTCAGCCGAGACAAAGGAAGTACAAACAAAACATAATAAAAGAAGTTAGGCATAAGCTTATAAAAACAAAGCAAAGAAATAAAATAAAGTACAAATATAAAACAAGTATTGTCAGCCGAAACAAGCAAATAAAAGAGATATGGAAGGCAAGAATAAACAAAGTATAAAGGAAAATAGCTGTGTACATATAAATAGGGTAGGCTATAAGTAAGGCAGGAGCATGTGCATATTTAATGCAAGAAATCTTTGATACACCCTAACATTATCTTCACCGAAATGAAATGATTCATGTAAACTAAAGAAGAAATATTTGTACTTACCCCTATCTGCTCAGCCACCAAACAAAAGTAAGAAGAAGAAGAAAATAAATAAACAAAGATAAATGTGTGAAACATGACAAAGGAAGAAAGATCACTGCCTATTGTTCAAGTAATCAATGCAAGTCAAAATTTTATATCTCAGCCACCAAGTTAATAAATGCAGGACATTATAATATGCTACCTTTAGTACAAACATGAATAATGTCACACTGTAAACTTCATCTCCTATTTATCAAACATACTATCACATGTACGAAATAATAGCTTACCTATCATCTTCTTTTCTTTATACATATCAGTCTCGTTCATTTTCAAGCTGAGTAAAACCAGAGAAAAACATCATTTCATATTGAAAACAACTTCTTAAACTTAAACAACATCTGGAATCAAGCTAGGCAGGGATTCAATTCAAGGATCAAATTCAAATAGCAACTATGCAACTCAAAACATCATGCAAAGTTTAAAAACAAATCAAATGCAAAGATTGAACTCAATGTGAATATCAAGTATCAGACCAAAGATAAAGGTTTTCAAAAAATCAAATATGCAGTTTCAAACAAAAAAAAGGGGCAGCCCTCTGTTCTTCCCTACCAAGGTGAGTAACATCATATTGTTTTATTATTTGAAGTTGAACCTGTTGCATATACATATCTGGAAATAGTATGTTAGTATATCTATATATATTCTATGAGTATTTGTAAGATGGGTGTTTTGCACAGGTTATGCTATATTGTCCTCTGTCTGGAGTTTTAAAGCACAAACATTTGAAAAAAAAAGAAAAAAAAAACCTTATTTCCATTCAACTTACTGGTCGTTTGAACCTAAGATTAAAACAAAGTTTATTAGTCATAACATATACTCAAGATTTTAAATACAATTAAGTGAAAACAACTTATAAATGTTTCTGGAAACCCAAAAAATACTGAGCAACTTGAGATAAGTCGAAAATCTAATCTTTTTAATTCATGAATTCAGGAATATAGATCGAATTATTAAACCAAAACATGTATTTTAAATCAAAAATCTTGATTTTTAGTGTTGGAATAAAGGAGCAGTTTGGGGTTGAACTGAAAATGGAATTTTGGCAATTTCTGACAACTCCGATGATCTGGGAGGTCGGGGTCTCGTATGGAGGTGGATGAGTCTATGACAATGGTGGGAAAAATGGTCGGAGGTACTCTCAATCCTCGAGGTTATGGCGGCGTGAGGTTTTTACTTTTAGACCTGGTTTTTTTCGATGACGAGAATTCCGTCTCGTTCGTTGTCTATAGGCGACCGAGTTCGCCGTAGTTTGGGGGAAAGGTGGAGGAGACGTCGACGAAGCCATGGCCGAAGTCTCAGGCCCTACGGTGGTCGGGTTGTGGCGAACGACGTCGTTCCAGGTTTGGGTTGCGGGGAAATGTGATGTTCCAGGTTTCTATTCTTGTTTCAGTTTTGTGCCGAGTTGCTTGATCCTTTCCACTGAGTGGAATTGAAGTGGTGAAGGTAGGAGTACGATGCGAGGTCGATTTCCGATGTGGGAGAGTCATCGAGAGTGGCCGGAGGTGATAGGCGGCACCATGCACGTGCACGGTGCACTGCCTATTCCTGGTTTTGTGGGAATGAGGGCGATGCGTGATCTCGAGCAACTCGAGTTAGTTCTCGAAGCATTGAAGTGTTGGACCTAAAGGATTTGTTGCTAACTCGATGATGTTGTGTAGTTCAAACCTGAATTTGGGATTAGTAAAGGGTTTTGAAGATTAATCATTTTAAAATTTGTTAAGTTTAAAATGTTTCAGGATGTTTTAAAATGTTTTAAATGTATATATAACCTTTGTATTAAAAAGTTTATTTTAAATAAACTTGATAATGAAATTAAAAAGTTACTCAAATGCTTTAAAAATGTTAGCTTAAAAGTAAAGCTAGTTTACGTTGTTAATGATGATTAAATACAAGGTTTATCAATTAAAGATAAGTTAATTTTTAATTTAAGGTTAATTAATTTGTAATAAATAACTGATTAATTTATTAAGAATGGATGATTAATGATTTAAGCATCGGATTAATAAAGTGACTGAAAGTTAATAAAATTTTATGGATGATTAATTAAAGTATAATTAATTACGGATAATTAATTAAATAAAAAAATTTATCAATTTTGGGCTAATTAATTAATTAAAGATCATTAATGAAAATGGTATAATCAAAGGTCAATTGTTTAATAATTTAAAAGTTGATGAAATATAATTAAAGGTTTAATTACTTAATTAAAGTTTAAAGATTTATTAAGTTAATTAATTTGTAAATTAAGAATTATTAATTGGATATTAATTAATAATTAAAGTTGATTTAATCAAGTGATTAAGCAATAAATTGATTTAAGGATAATGTGATAAATTAATTTAAGTAATTAATTTGAGAATAATTAATTTATCAAGGGCAGATTATTAAATAAAAGTGATCAAGAATAATTATTAATTAAGGAGTAATTAATGATTAATTAAAGGATAGTTTATTAAATGTTTTAAAATTAATTGATTATTAATTTACTATAACTAGCAAATTTATTCACGGAAATTTATCTAATTAAATTAATCAGATAATTGAATAAATCCTACCTATGGATGCTTGGATTAAATTGGATGTTAAATTGTTTGATATCCCTGATATATGATGCTTTATGATTATCCTGATTTGTATTGTGATCTGTGATGAAATTTATTATCTGTGATATATATATCTGCGAATCTGTGTATGAAAGATAAGCGTTGTAGTTATATCGCTTATCGAATATATTGTTGTATTTGATCTGTGATGATTGAATGATGTTGCACTATTATGTTAAACCCCTAGACCACACTATACACACACAATTATGGATTTCACGAGGAAATCAGTTAAGTCGCAGATTTTTGAAAATAGTTTGAATTTGAATTTTTAAATTCAAATAGTTTGAAATGGAATCGGCTTAAATGTGAAAAGCTTTTGAAATGGAATTTCAAAGATGTAATTTATTTTTGAATAACTTGATTAAATTTTGGAATTTAAATAATTTGATTTAAATTTAAATTCAAGATTTGAAATTGAATTCTATGATTTGAAATTAGGGATTAAAGATGTTATACCAGTTATATATGAGTTAAACCATTTTAAATATATTGATTTTGAGAATTAGAATTTAAATTCAAAGGCTTTAACTCGAGCAAATATAATTGGATTTTTCTGAAACGAAAACTGTTTGTTTTCAATTAATAAAAGCTTCACTTCAGAAATGAACTTCCAATTTGAGTTAAAATGATCTCTAATTTGAAATGAAGATAATTTCCAAGTTATGAAAACGATTTGAAAGCTATAAGTTAAATCTTTAATTTAAAGATTTAATGGGTTGATCCTATAGAAATGAAATTGTTTTGGAAATCTATGAATTGATCTTTGTGAGATAGATCTTTTTGTTTAAAGATTTGAAATGGTAATTTGTTTAACCATTTAAAGAAAATTTTGGGTTTTAAGTTGTGACTTAATTGAAATCCCAATATCCATATGTTTTTGAACTATTTCGCTCACTATTCGGTTTAGCCGGGAGAGGACCTTTGTGTCATATATCCCATTCCGAATATGTGATTCGTCGTTATGGATAGCATTTGAAGACCGGTGATGAAGACCGGATATTCACAAGAACGAAAGGATAACTCGTCGATTGTCTCTGCACTGAGTCGTGCCGGTATAGAGATTTCCTAAGTGATGGGAAGTCCGATCGGGATTGTGAATACCCGGATTTGCAAGGACTTCATAAGAAGTGCATTCGGTTCTGTTCAAACCCAGAATAGACTTGTATGGATTGTGTGTCTGACATTACACTTTGAGATATAAAGCCGATTTCTTTCAAATACATTTCTGTTGGTGGCGGAGAATTTATTCTTTTAGCTTAACACCCTTCTTTGAGACGTACGAGCTCAGAGGTTATGTAGTTGAAGGTTATCAGCGATATATTCCCAATTTGGTAATGTGACATGCTAAGTGTTGCTGTGTAATGATCATTGTTTGATCATTTGTGATATGATCATTTGTTTGATCATTTATCTTTGTGATCATTACTTTGATCATTTGTTGACCCAAAGCACAGCTTTGTACCAAAGCGTAGCTTTGTGGACGTGACTTCGTCGAGCCTCACACCCCGGAAATGGTCAAAACAGGAAAGATGCAGCAAGGTTATGAGGGGTAGCTCCCTTTAGGGTATGTTCATTTCCTTCTGGAAAAGGGTGGTATCATGGTATGGAGCCCAGATACTTACTCATTTGGAAAACACTCTATTTATTATGGTGTGATGTTGGTTATCGAGCGCTCGGGTAAAGGTCCTAAAGGACCGGGGGATGGCATACTCGTGTCAGTTGTTACCCAGTTAGGGGTAACTCGGCCTTGTGTTGGCAGAGATCCGGTTAGGTTCTCGGGACGTCCTTCCAGAGGAGTTTCCATGTGGTAATGGGAAGTTCCTTGGCCTGATCATTTGTTGGAAATCCAATCTTCAATACGAAACCCTGTACGGTATTAGTTGTAGAACCTGCCATCTAATATGGTAGCTATAGCGGGCATAATATAATGGTACCTATGCTGGCTAAGATTAATATTCTACTTTCGAAATGCTTTTTTGCACCGTGCACTTATAATAATAATATCAAAGAAATTTTTCTGCGTATTAAGCATGTTTGACTATCATAAGAAGAAATCTCCTCCAAGTCTGCGTTTGCATTGTGTGTGTGGCGGGAGGTCTTATGGTAGTTTCATTTTCAAAAAGCATTGCGAATTTACTTTAAAATTCTCTTGTTGATTGTTTTTAAAGATAAACTGTTTTTGTTGCTCACACCAGTCCCATGACTGATCCAGAGTTTATTGTTCCTTTCCTAAACCCTGGGTGCTCATTATTTTCTACACGAGCAGTCTAGAGTTGGGTTTTTCAGATAGTTAGGTTCAGTCGATTATCTGGAGTTAGTTTAGTCTTTGGCTCACACCAGTCTTGCTTAGCTTGGTGCATTGTTATGGGGAGTTCGAGCTATTGCTGGATTGGTTCTTGGAGATGGAGTTCAGATTTGGAGTTCTTCGTTGAAGACTATCTTAGAGTTATTTTGTTCCGCTGCTAGTGTTATCTATTTTCTTTCCGCTGCTATTTTCTTGTATCTCTGATGTATATTGATATTCATTGTATCACTCTATTGTATCAATGTTGTATATCAATGTATTATTCTTTTTATTCCGCTGTGTTATTTACTTAATGTTGTTATAAGCTCCGGCGAATCGGATTTGAACGGTTGAATCTACGGCATTCGAATACGATTTGAAGTATGGATGTCGATTTTCGAGCGGGCAAAACCCGATACGTTACATTTGGTATCAGAGCTAAGGTGAAACTTTAGCTCAGGAGTATAACATGTTAAGTAGCTCATTAGAGATAGGGTGAAGTATCCCTAGAATGAGTATATCCCTAAGATATCCGTTTGAACGCCTCAGTAAATTCTTTTACTATCCACTGATAGTGAGTATGAGTGCAAGAAGAGAACAGGATAGGGGACAGGGAAATACGACTATAATTGGTCGATACTCTGTAAAAACAGTGGGAACAACTTTCCTATCAATTTCCTTTGATTCGTTTCCAAATTCTTTTGATTTCTTCGTAACAACTGCAAGAAGAAGTTTCGGTGTAATGGTGGCCCTATGAATCGTTGTAGAAAATCCTTACTTTGATCTTCATCGGTTTCCTATCAGTTTTGATTTAAAACTTTAATGAATAAATTTGAAATTTGAATTTGAAATTTGAATAAATTGGAAATTTTAAATTAAGTTAAAATTGATTAATAGAATATGAAGAATAATTTGAATTGTATCGATAAATCGATTTCGTGTAAAACCAAATTTGAAATTCTATTATAATTTCTTGTATCTGTTGTTGATATTCTGATTTGGCTTACCAAATGCATAATAAATATCCAGTTTGATCTGAAAAGATATTTCTCTATCTTTCATCTATCTTCGTTATCTTTCTGTGGCGAATTTCGAGGACGAAATTCTTTTTAAGGGGGGAAATCTATAACGATATCGGATTTTAATTTAGTTTAAATTAATAATTAATTGAATTTTTGAATTTATATTCGTGAAATGTATCGATGAATTGATGCGAGTTTCCCCGAGTTCAAATAAAAATGTGTTAAATTATTTGAATTTAAAATCTTATATAAATGGTTTGAAAATAAATATAAAAATATGTGACTGGGCTTGCATTAATGATGAATTATCTTAACACAAACAAATCATTTCAGCCGAAATCAGACTTAGCATAGTCAAAGCAACCTAATATAGATATAAGTATGTACAAACAGAGGCAAAAGAGATAAGTATATTGTACAACATCATTTATACAAGCCATCACAACATCTCTTCAGCATAAAACAAGATATCTCCAGCCACCAAATCAGAACAAGCTAGGCAATGCAAATAAAGTGTTCAAACAAATAAATGTTTTCAGCCGAGACAAAGTAAGTACAAACAAAACATAATAAAAGAAGTTAGGCATAAGCTTATAAAAACAAAGCAAAGAAATAAAATAAAGTACAAATATAAAACAAGTATTGTCAGCCGAAACAAGCAAATAAAAGAGATATGGAAGGCAAGAATAAACAAAGTATAAAGGGAAATAGCTGTGTACATATAAATAGGGTAGGCTGTAAGTAAGGCAGGAGCATGCGCATATTTAATGCAAGAAATCTTTGATACACCCTAACATTATCTTCAGCCGAAATGAAATGATTCATGTAAACTAAAGAAGAAATATTTGTACTTACCCCTATCTGCTCAGCCACCAAACAAAAGTAAGAAGAAGAAGAAAATAAATAAACAAAGATAAATGTGTGAAACATGACAAAGGAAGAAAGATCACTGCCTATTGTTCAAGTAATCAATGCAAGTCTAAATTTTATATCTCAGCCACCAAGTTAATAAATGCAGGACATTATAATATGCTACCTTTAGTACAAACATGAATAATGTCACACTGTAAACTTCATCTCCTATTTATCAAACATACTATCACCTGTACGAAATAATAGCTTACCTATCATTTTCTTTTCTTTATACATATCAGTCTCGTTCATTTTCAAGCTGAGTAAAACCAGAGAAAAACATCATTTCATATTGAAAACAACTTCTTAAACTTAAACAATATCTGGAATCAAGCTAGGCAGGGATTCAATTCAAGGATCAAATTCAAACAGCAACTATGCAACTCAAAACATCAAGCAAAGTTTAAAAACAAATCAAATGCAAAGATTGAACTCAATGTGAATATCAAGTATCAGACCAAAGATAAAGGTTTTCAAAAAATCAAATATGCAGTTTCAAACAAAAAAAAGGGGCAGCCCTCTGTTCTTCCCTACCAAGGTGAGTAACATCATATTGTTTTATTATTTGAAGTTGAACCTGTTGCATATACATATCTGGAAATAGTATGTTAGTATATCTATATATATTCTCTGAGTATTTGTAAGATGGGTGTTTTGCACAGGTTATGCTATATTGTCCTCTGTCTGGAGTTTTAAAGCACAAACATTTGAAAAAAAAAGAAAAAAAAAACCTTATTTCCATTCAACTTACTGGTCGTTTGAACCTAAGATTAAAACAAAGTTTATTAGTCATAACATATGCTCAAGATTTAAAATACAATTAAGTGAAAACAACTTATAAATGTTTCTGGAAACCCAAAAAATACTGAGCAACTTGAGATAAGTCGAAAATCTAATCTTTTTAATTCATGAATTCAGGAATATAGATCGAATTAATAAACCAAAACATGAATTTTAAATCAAAAATCTTGATTTTTAGTGTTGGAATAAATGAGCAGTTTGGGGTTGAACTGAAAATGGAATTTTGGCAATTTCTGACAACTCCGATGATCTGGGAGGTCGGGGTCTCGTGTGGAGGTGGTTGAGTCTATGACAATGGTGGGAAAAATGGTCGGAGGTACTCTCAATCCTCGAGGTGATGGCGGCGTGAGGTTTTTATTTTAGACCTAGTTTTTTTCGATGACGAGAATTCCGTCTCGTTCGTTGTCTATAGGCGACCGAGTTCGCCGTAGTTTGGGGGAAAGGTGGAGGAGACGTCGACGAAGCCATGGCCGAAGTCTCAGGCCCTACGGTGGTCGGGTTGTGGCGAACGACGCCGTTCCAGGTTTGGGTTGCGTGGAAATGTGATGTTCCAGGTTTCTATTCTTGTTTCAGTTTTGTGCCGAGTTGCTTGATCCTTGCCTCTGAGTGGAATCGAAGTGGTGAAGGTCGGAGTACGATGCGAGGTCGATTCCGATGTGGGAGAGTCATCGAGAGTGGCCGGAGGTGATAGGCGGCACCGTGCACGTGCACGGTGCACTGCCTGTTCCTGGTTTTGTGGGAATAAGGGCGATGCGTGATCTCGAGCAACTCGAGTTAGTTCTCGAAGCATTGAAGTGTTGGACCTAAAGGATTAGTTGCTAACTCGATGATGTTGTGTAGTTCAAACCTGAATTTGGGATTAGTAAAGGGTTTTGAAGATTAATCATTTTAAAATGTTTTAAATGTATATATAACCTTTGTATTAAAAAGTTTATTTTAAATAAACTTGATAATGAAACTAAAAAGTTACTCAAATGTTTTAAAAATGTTAGCTTAAAAGTAAAGCTAGTTTACGTTGTTAATGATGATTAAATACAAGGTTTATCAATTAAAGATAAGTTAATTTTTAATTTAAGGTTAATTAATTTGTAATAAATAATTGATTAATTTATTAAGAATGGATGATTAATGATTTAAGCATCGGATTAATAAAGTGACTAAAAGTTAATAAAATTTTAAGGATGATTAATTAAAGTATAATTAATTACGGATAATTAATTAAATAAAAAAATTTATCAATTTTGGGCTAATTAATTAATTAAAGATCATTAATGAAAATGGTATAATCAAAGGTCAATTATTTAATAATTTAAAAGTTGATGAAATATAATTAAAGGTTTAATTACTTAATTAAAGTTTAAAGATTTATTAAGTTAATTAATTTGTAAATTAAGAATTATTAATTGGATATTAATTAATAATTCAAGTTGATTTAATCAAGTGATTAAGCAATAAATTGATTTAAGGATAATGTGATAAATTAATTTAAGTAATTAATTTGAGAATAATTAATTTATCAAGGGCAAATTATTAAATAAAAGTGATCAAGAATAATTATTAATTAAGGAGTAATTAATGATTAATTAAAGGATAGCTTATTAAATGTTTTAAAATTAATTGATTATTAGTTTACTATAACTAGCAAATTTATTCACGGAAATTTATCTAATTAAATTAATCAGATAATTGAATAAATCCTACCTATGGATGCTTGGATTATATTGGATGTTAAACTATTTGATATCCCTGATATATGATGCTTTATGATTATCCTGATTTGTATTGTGATCTGTGATGAAATTTATTATCTGTGATATATATATCTGCGAATCTGTGTATGAAAGATAAGCATTGTAGTTATATCGCTTATCGAATATATTGTTGTATTTGATCTGTGATGATTGAATGATGTTGCACTATTATGTTAAACCCCTGGACCACACTATACACCCACAATTATGGATTTCATGAGGAAATCAGTTAAGTCGTAGATTTTTGAAAATAGTTTGAATTTGAATTTTTAAATTCAAATAGTTTGAAATGGAATCGGCTTAAATGTGAAAAGCTTTTGAAATGGAATTTCAAAGATGTAATTTATTTTTGAATAACTTGATTAAATTTTGGAATTTAAATAATTTGATTTAAATTTAAATTCAAGATTTGAAATTGAATTCTATGATTTGAAATTAGGGATTAAAGATGTTATACCAGTTATATATGAGTTAAACCATTTTAAATATATTGATTTTGAGAATTAGAATTTAAATTCAAGGGCTTTAACTCGACCAAATATAATTAGATTTTTCTGAAACGAAAACTGTTTGTTTTCAATTAATAAAAGCTTCACTTAAGAAATGAACTTCCAATTTGAGTTAAAATGATCTCTAATTTGAAATGAAGATAATTTCCAAGTTATGAAAACGATTTGAAAGCTATAAGTTAAATCTTTAATTTAAAGATTTAATGGGTTGATCCTATAGAAATGAAATTGTTTTGGAAATCTATGAATTGATCTTTGTGAGATAAATCTTTTTGTTTAAATATTTGAAATGGTAATTTGTTTAACCATTTAAAGAAAATTTTGGGTTTTAAGTTGTGACTTAATTGAAATCCCAATATCCATAAGTTTTTGAACTATTTCGCTCACTATTCGGTTTAGCCCGGAGAGGACCTTTGTGTCATATATCCCATTCCGAATATGTGATTCGTCATTATGGATAGCATTTGAAGACCGGTGATGAAGACCGAATATTCACAAGAACGGAAGGATAACTCGTCGATTGTCTCTGCACTGAGTCGCGCAGGTATAGAGATTTCCTAAGTGATGGGAAGTCCGATCGGGATTGTGAATACCCGGATTTGCAAGGACTTCGTAAGAAGTGCCTTCGGTTCTGTTCAAACCCAGAATAGACTTGTATGGATTGTGTGTCTGACATTACACTTTGAGATATAAAGCCGATTTCTTTCAAATACATTTCTGTTGGTGGAGGAGAATTTATTCTTTTAGCTTAACACCCTTCTTTGAGACGTACGAGCCCAGAGGTTATGTAGTTGAAGGTTTTCAGCGATATATTCCCAATTTGGTAATGTGACATGCTAAGTGTTGCTGTGTAACGATCGTTGTTTGATCATTTGTGATATGATCATTTGTTTATCATTTATCTTTGTGATCATTACTTTGATCATTTGTTGACCCAAAGCATAGCTTTGTACCAAAGCGTAGCTTTGTGGACGTGACTTCGTCGAGCCTCACACCCCGGAAATGGTCAAAACAGGAAAGATGCAGCAAGGTTATGAGGGGTAGCTCCCTTTAGGGTATGTTCATTTCCTTCTGGAAAAGGGTGGTATCATGGTATGGAGCCCAGATACTTACTCATGTGGAAAGCACTCTATTTATTATGGTGTGATGTTGGTTATCGAGCGCTCGGGTAAAGGTCCTAAAGGACCGTGGGATGGCATACTCGTGTCAGTTGTTACCCAGTTAGGGGTAACTCGGCCTTGTGTTGGCAGAGATCCGGTTAGGTTCTCGGGACGTCCTTCCAGAGGCGTTTCCATGTGGTAATGGGAAGTTCCTTGGCCTGACCATTTATTGGAAATCCAATCTTCAATACGAAACCCTGTACGGTATTAGTTGTAGAACCTGCCATCTAATATGGTAGCTATAGCGGGCATAATATAATGGTACCTATGCTTGCTAAGATTAATATTCTACTTTCGAAATGCTTTTCTGCACCGTGCACTTATAATAATAATATCAAAGAAATTTTTCTACGTATTAAGCATGTTTGACTATCATAAGAAGAAATCTCCTCCAAGTCTGCGTTTGCATTGTGTGTGTGGCGGGAGGTCTTATGGTAGTTTCATTTTCAAAAAGCATTGTGAATTTACTTTAAAATTCTCTTGTTGATTGTTTTTAAAGATAAACTGTTTTTGTTGCTCACACCAGTCCCATGACTGATCCAGAGTTTATTGTTCCTTTCCTAAACTCTGTGTGCTCATTATTTTCTACACGAGCATTCTACAGTTGGGTTTTTCAGATAGTTAGGTTCAGTAGATTATCTGGAGTTAGTTCAGTCTTTGGTTCACACCAATCTTGCTTAGCTTGGTGCATTGTTATGGGGAGTTCGAGCTATTGCTGGATTGGTTCTTGGAGATGGAGTTCAGATTTGGAGTTCTTCGTTAAAGACTATCTTAGAGTTATTTTGTTCCGCTGCTAGTGTTATCTATTTTCTTTCCGCTGCTATTTTCTTGTATCTCTGATGTATATTGATATTCATTGTATCACTCTATTGTATCAATGCTGTATATTAATGTATTATTCTTTTTATTCCGCTGTGTTATTTACTTAATGTTGTTATAAGCTCCGGCGAATCGGATTTGAATGGTTGAATCTACGGCATTCGAATACGATTTGAAGTATGGATGTCGATTTTCGAGCGGGCAAAACCCGATACGTTACATTTGGTATCAGAGCTAAGGTGAAACTTTAGCTCAGGAGTATAACACGTTAAGTAGCTCATTAGAGATAGGGTGAAGTATCCCTAGAATGAGTATATCCCTAAGATATCCGTTTGAACGCCTCAGTAAATTCTTTTGCTATTCACTGATAGTGAGTATGAGTGCAAGAAGAGAACATGATAGGGGACATGGAAATACGACTATAATTGGTCGATACTCTGTAACAACAGTGGAAACAACTTTCCTATCAATTTCCTTTGATTCGTTTCCAAATTCTTTTGATTTCTTCGTAACAACTGCAAGAAGAAGTTTCAGTGTAATGGTGGCCCTATGAATCGTTGTAGAAAATCCTTACTTTGATCTTCATCGGTTTCCTATCAGTTTTGATTTTAAACTTTAATGAACAAATTTGAAATTTGAATTTGAAATTTGAATAAATTGGAAATTTTAAATTAAGTTAAAATTGATTAATAGAATAGGAAGAATAATTTGAATTGTATCGATAAATCGATTTCGTGTAAAAACAAATTTGAAATTCTATTATAATTTCTTGTATCTGTTGTTGATATTCTGATTTGGCTTACCAAATGCACAATAAATATCCAGTTTGATCTGAAAGATATTTCTCTATCTTTCATCTATCTTCGTTATCTCTCTGTGGCGAATTTCGAGGACGAAATTCTTTTTAAGGGGGGAAATCTGTAACGACCTCGGATTTTAATTTAGTTTAAATTGATAATTAATTGAATTTTTGAATTTATATTCGTGAAATGTATCGATGAATTGATGCGAGTTTCCCCGAGTTCAAACAAAAATGTGTTAAATTATTTGAATTTAAAATCTTATATAAATGGTTTGAAAATAAATATAAAAATATGTGACTGGGCTTGCATTAATGATGAATTATCTTAACACAAACAAATCATTTCAGCCGAAATCAGACTTAGCATAGTCAAAGCAACCTAATATAGATATAAGTATGTACAAACAGAGGCAAAAGAGATAAGTATATTGTACAACATCATTTATACAATCCAACACAACATCTCTTCAGCATAAAACAAGATATCTCCAGCCACCAAATCAGAACAAGCTAGGCAATGAAAATAAAGTGTTCAAACAAATAAATGTTTTCAGCCGAGACAAAGTAAGTAAAACAAACATAATAAAAGAAGTTAGGCATAAGCTTATAAAAACAAAGCAAAGAAATAAAATAAAGTACAAATATAAAACAAGTATTGTCAGCCGAAACAAGCAAATAAAAGAGATATGGTAGGCAAGAATAAACAAAGTATAAAGGGAAATAGCTATGTACATATAAATAGGGTAGGCTGTAAGTAAGGCAGGAGCATGTGCATATTTAATGCAAGAAATCTTTGATACACCCTAACATTATCTTCAGCCGAAATGAAATGATTCATGTAAACTAAAGAAGAAATATTTGTACTTACCCCTATCTGCTCAGCCACCAAACAAAAGTAAGAAGAAGAAGAAAATAAATAAACAAAGATAAATGTGTGAAACATGACAAAGGAAGAAAGATCACTGCCTATTGTTCAAGTAATCAATGCAAGTCAAAATTTTATATCTCAGCCACCAAGTTAATAAATGCAGGACATTATAATATGCTACCTTTAGTACAAACATGTATAATGTCACACTGTAAACTTCATCTCCTATTTATCAAACATACTATCACCTGTACGAAATAATAGCTTACCTATCATTTTCTTTTCTTTATAGATATCAGTCTCGTTCATTTTCAAGCCGAGTAAAACTAGAGAAAAACATCATTTCATATTGAAAACAACTTCTTAAACTTAAACAACATCTGGAATCAAGCTAGGCAGGGATTCAATTCAAGGATCAAATTCAAACATCAACTATGCAACTCAAAACATCAAACAAAGTTTAAAAACAAATCAAATGCAAAGATTCAACTCAATGTGAATATCAAGTATCAGACCAAAGATAAAGGTTTTCAAAAAATCAAATATGCAGTTTCAAACAAAAAAAAGGGGCAGCCCTCTGTTCTTTCCTACCAAGGTGAGTAGCATCATATTGTTTTATTATTTGAAGTTGAACCTGTTGCATATACATATCTGGAAATAGTATGTTAGTATATCTATATATATTCTCTGAGTATTTGTAAGATGGGTGTTTTGCACAGGTTATGCTATATTGTCCTCTGTTTGGAGTTTTAAAGCACAAACATTTGAAAAAAAAGAAAAAAAAAACCTTATTTCCATTCAACTTACTGGTCGTTTGAACCTAAGATTAAAACAAAGTTTATTAGTCATAACATATACTCAAGATTTAAAATACAATTAAGTGAAAACAACTTATAAATGTTTCTGGAAACCCAAAAATACTAAGCAACTTGAGATAAGTCAAAAATCTAATCTTTTTAGTTCATGAATTCAGGAATATAGATCGAATTATTAAACCAAAACATGAATTTTAAATCAAAAATCTTGATTTTTAGTGTTGGAATAAAGGAGCAGTTTGGGGTTGAACTGAAAATGGAATTTTGGCAATTTCTGACAACTCCGATGATCTGGGAGGTCGGGGTCTCGTGTGGAGGTGGATGACTCTATGACAATGGTGGGAAAAATGGTCGGAGGTACTCTCAATCCTCGAGGTGATGGCGGCGTGAGGTTTTTACTTTTAGACCTGGTTTTTTTCGATGACGAGAATTCCGTCTCGTTCGTTGTCTATAGGCGACCGAGTTCGCCGTAGTTTGGGGGAAAGGTGGAGGAGACGTCGACGAAGCCATGGCCGAAGTCTCAGGCCCTACGGTGGTCGGGTTGTGGCGAACGACGTCGTTCCAGGTTTGGGTTGCGGGGAAATGTGATGTTCCAGGTTTCTAATCTTGTTCCAGTTTTGTGCCGAGTTGCTTGATACTTGCCTCTGAGTGGAATCGAAGTGGTGAAGGTCGGAGTACGATGCGAGGTCGATTTCCGATGTGGGAGAGTCATCGAGAGTGGCCGGAGGTGATAGGCGGCACCGTGCACATGCACGGTGCACTGCCTGTTCCTGATTTTGTGGGAATGAGGGCGATGCGTGATCTCGAGCAACTCGAGTTAGTTCTCGAAGCATTGAAGTGTTGGACCTAAAGGATTTGTTGCTAACTCGATGATGTTGTGTAGTTCAAACCTGAATTTGGGATTAGTAAAGGGTTTTGAAGATTAATCATTTTAAAATTTGTTAAGTTTAAAATGTTTCAGGATGTTTTAAAATGTTTTAAATGTATATATAACCTTTGTATTAAAAAGTTTATTTTAAATAAACTTGATAATGAAATTAAAAAGTTACTCAAATGTTTTAAAAATGTTAGCTTAAAAGTAAAGCTAGTTTACGTTGTTAATGATGATTAAATACAAGGTTTATCAATTAAAGATAAGTTAATTTTTAATTTAAGGTTAATTAATTTGTAATAAATAATTGATTAATTTATTAAGAATGGATGATTAATGATTTAAGCATCGGATTAATAAAGTGACTAAAAGTTAATAAAATTTTAAGGATGATTGATTAAAGTATAATTAATTACGGATAATTAATTAAATAAAAAAATTTATCAATTTTGGGCTAATTAATTAATTAAAGATCATTAATGAAAATGGTATAATCAAAGGTCAATTATTTAATAATTTAAAAGTTGATGAAATATAATTAAAGGTTTAATTACTTAATAAAAGTTTAAAAATTTATTAAGTTAATTAATTTGTAAATTAAGAATTATTAATTGGATATTAATTAATAATTAAAGTTGATTTAATCAAGTGATTAAGCAATAAATTGATTTAAGGATAATGTGATAAATTAATTTAAGTAATTATTTTGAGAATAATTAATTTATCGAGGGCAAATTATTAAATAAAAGTGATCAAGAATAATTATTAATTAAGGAGTAATTAATGATTAATTAAAGGATAGTTTATTAAATGTTTTAAAATTAATTGATTATTAATTTACTATAACTAGCAAATTTATTCACGGAAATTTATCTAATTAAATTAATCAAATAATTGAATAAATCCTACCTATGGATGCTTGGATTATATTGGATGTTAAACTGTTTGATATCCTTGTTATATGATGCTTTATGATTATCCTGATTTGTATTGTGATCTGTGATGAAATTTATCATCTGTGATATATATATATATATATCTGCGAATCTGTGTATGAAAGATAAGCGTTGTAGTTATATCGCTTATCGAATATATTGTTGTATTTGATCTGTGATGATTGAATGATGTTGCACTATTATGTTAAACCCCTGGACCACACTATACACACACAATTATGGATTTCACGAGGAAATCAGTTAAGTCGCAGATTTTTGAAAATAGTTTGAATTTGAATTTTTAAATTCAAATAGTTTGAAATGGAATCGGGTTAAATGTGAAAAGCTTTTGAAATGGAATTTCAAAGATGTAATTTATTTTTGAATAACTTGATTAAATTTTGGAATTTAAATAATTTGATTTAAATTTAAATTCAAGATTTGAAATTGAATTCTATGATTTGAAATTAGGGATTAAAGATGTTATACCAGTTATATATGAGTTAAACCATTTTAAATATATTGATTTTGAGAATTAGAATTTAAATTCAAGGGCTTTAACTCGAGCAAATATAATTGGATTTTTCTGAAACGAAAACTGTTTGTTTTCAATTAATAAAAGCTTCACTTAAGAAATGAACTTCCAATTTGAGTTAAAATGATCTCTAATTTGAAATGAAGATAATTTCCAAGTTATGAAAACGATTTGAAAGCTATAAGTTAAATCTTTAATTTAAAGATTTAATGGGTTGATCCTATAGAAATGAAATTGTTTTGGAAATCTATGAATTGATCTTTGTGTGATAAATCTTTTTGTTTAAAGATTTGAAATGGTAATTTGTTTAACCATTTAAAGAAAATTTTGGGTTTTAAGTTGTGACTTAATTGAAATCCGAATATCCATATGTTTTTGAACTATTTCGCTCACTATTCGGTTTAGCCGGGAGAGGACCTTTGTGTCATATATCCCATTCCGAATATGTGATTCGTCGTTATGGATAGCATTTGAAGACCGGTGATGAAGACCGGATATTCACAAGAACGAAAGGATAACTCGTCGATTGTCTCTGCACTGAGTCGCGCCGGTATAGAGATTTCCTAAGTGATGGGAAGTCCGATCGGGATTGTGAATACCCGGATTTGCAAGGACTTCGTAAGAAGTGCCTTCGGTTCTGTTCAAACCCAGAATAGACTTGTATGGATTGTGTGTCTGACATTACACTTTGAGATATAAAGCCGATTTCTTTCAAATACATTTCTGTTGGTGGCGGAGAATTTATTCTTTTAGCTTAACACCCTTCTCTGAGACGTACGAGCTCAGAGGTTATGTAGTTGAAGGTTATCAGCGATATATTCCCAATTTGGTAATGTGACATGCTAAGTGTTGCTGTGTAATGATCATTGTTTGATCATTTGTGATATGATCATTTGTTTGATCATTTATCTTTGTGATCGTTACTTTGATCATTTGTTGACCCAAAGCATAGCTTTGTACCAAAGCGTAGCTTTGTGGACGTGACTTCGTCGAGCCTCACACCCCGGAAATGGTCAAAACAGGAAAGATGCAGCAAGGATATGAGGGGTAGCTCCCTTTAGGGTATGTTCATTTCCTTCTGGAAAAGGGTGGTATCATGGTATGGAGCCCAGATACTTACTCATGTGGAAAACACTCTATTTATTATGGTGTGATGTTGGTTATCGAGCGCTTGGGTAAAGGTCCTAAAGGACCGGGGGATGGCATACTCGTGTCAGTTGTTACCCAGTTAGGGGTAACCCAGCCTTGTGTTGGCAGAGATCCGGTTAGGTTCTCGGGACGTCCTTCCAGAGGCGTTTCCATGTGGTAATGGGAAGTTCCTTGGCCTGACCATTTGTTGGAAATCCAATCTTCAATACGAAACCCTGTACGGTATTAGTTATAGAACCTGCCATCTAATATGGTAGCTATAGCGGGCATAATATAATGGTACCTATGCTGGCTAAGATTAATATTCTACTTTCGAAATGCTTTTCTGCACCGTGCACTTATAATAATAATGTCAAAGAAATTTTTCTGCGTATTAAGCATGTTTGACTATCATAAGAAGAAATCTCCTCCAAGTCTGCGTTTGCATTGTGTGTGTGGCGGGAGGTCTTATGGTAGTTTCATTTTCAAAAAGCGTTGCGAATTTACTTTAAAATTCTCTTGTTGATTGTTTTTAAAGATAAACTGTTTTTGTTGCTCACACCAGTCCCATGACTGATCCAGTGTTTATTGTTCCTTTCCTAAACCCTGGGTGCTCATTATTTTCTACACGAGCAGTCTAGAGTTGGGTTTTTCAGATAGTTAGGTTCAGTAGATTATCTGGAGTTAGTTTAGTCTTTGGCTCACACCAGTCTTGCTTAGCTTGGTGCATTGTTATGGGGAGTTCGAGCTATTGCTGGATTGGTTCTTGGAGATGGAGTTCAGATTTGGAGTTCTTCGTTGAAGACTATCTTAGAGTTATTTTGTTCCGTTGCTAGTGTTATCTATTTTCTTTCCGCTGCTATTTTCTTGTATCTCTGATGTATATTGATATTCATTGTATCACTCTATTGTATCAATGCTGTATATCAATGTATTATTCTTTTTATTCCGCTGTGTTATTTACTTAATGTTGTTATAAGCTCCGGCGAATCGGATTTGAATGGTTGAATCTACGGCATTCGAATACGATTTGAAGTATGAATGTCGATTTTCGAGCGGGCAAAACCCGATACGTTACAGACTCTATATATAACTAGTATAATATCATTTATCCCTAGTTTCAAATCATAGAATTCAATTTCAAGTATTGAATTCAAATTTAAATCAAAATATTTAAATTCCAAAACTTAATCAAGTTATTCAAAATAAATTTCATCTTTGAAATTCCATTTCAAAAATCTTTTCACTTTAAACCCAATCCATTTTTCAAAACATTTGAATTCAGATTGTCTATTTAAAATCGTTTTCAAAAATCTATGGCTTAATCGATTTCCTCGTGAAACCCATATTTGTGTGTGTATGGTGTGGTCCAGGGGTTTAACACAATAGCGCAACATCATCATCTTAACAGATTCACAGATAATATACAGATGTATCATCAATAAATGAATAAATTATACATACCACAATCTACAGAACAAAAAAGTCACGGATCAAATAGGACAATCAATTCATGGCATCTCATACAATACAATCATTCATAAGTAAGGTCAAGTATTCAATAGTCATTTATAAGTAGGATTAATTAATCGTTTAATCATAATCAATTCAATTTATTTCCAAATGAATTAGTTACTTATGAATTAATTATCAAATTCCGATTAATTAGTTACAAATGATTTGATATAAATTTATTTATCAAGCACTTTAAATAAATTATTCTTAATTAATAAATTAATTAGATTAACCTTAAGTTAATTACATAATCATTTAACCTTACTTAATAATTTATTTCAAATCAATGATTCTTAATTAATTAATTATTCCTTAATCACTTTCATTAATTAATTAACCTTTAATAAATTAATTATTCTCAAGTACATTACCTTAATTAATTTATCACATTTTCCTTAAATTAATTTATTGCTTCATCACTTGATAAATCAACCTTAATCATTAATTAATATTTAATTGATAATCCTTAATTTACAAATTAATTTATTCCCCAATTAATAAATTTTTAAATCTTAATTAGTCATTTAAAACTTTTAATTACTTATTTAATTAATCCAATTCATTAATAAATAAATTGAATAATTTATCCATTTTAATTGACTTAAAATTAATAAATTTCAGATTATCATTATATCTTCATCACTTATGTTAAAACTCGTTTTTAGTAGTGATTTAAATATATTAATTAATTTATCCTTAAATTGATTTATTTTACACTAGAAATCAAGAGAATTTAAAGCCCAGTCTCATTTAATCTTAAATCAATTTACAAATTTATTCTACCGTTTAAACTATTTAAAAACAATTTAAACTTAAAAACTCCTTTTATTTCAAGACTAAAATTTAAATTTATATTCGAATCCAAATTTAAACCTCTTTCCATATATTTACACCATGATTAAAAAAATCAAATTTCCTTTCTTTTTAAAATTTTAAGATTCAAAGTTTATTTGAATCTAACTTAAACTTGATTTAACTTTATTTACAGCTAGCTTACCAATTTAAATTCATTTAAATTTGGTTTGAATTTCTACTTACAGACAGTTTTGAACAAAACTGTAATCCTGTTAAACCAACCCGAGACAACAGCATGGTACTTCGAGTCGAACCCTCCCTTGCTTCGAGTAAACACTCGAATGACCCGAGTCTTCCTCGAATACATTTCCTTCCCAAACCCAAAAATCCTCTACGCAACGAAAATGCACAGTGCACGTGCACCGTGACTCTGACCAACTCTGGCCAACCACCAGCCCATCCACACATCAGCGACCATCACCGAAAACGAGCACGGCCCTCAGAAATCATCACCGCGACCTGAAATCAATTCGAGCACCAAGATCAAAACCTGGAAACTCGAAATCGACCCACTCCAAAAACCTGGCAACTCCCGCTACTCAATGCTCCGACCACCCTAGGGCACGAAACTTCAGCCATAACTTCGTCGACGTCTCCTACACCATTCCACCAAACCTGATAGCACTCGATCAAACGTAGAGAACAAACGATTCAACAACTAAGCCTCGTTCCAAATTAGGTTTCCAGACTTTAAATGCTCGCCGCCACAGCCACAACCAACTGCGCCACCTTTCCTCATTTTTCCCTGACCCACGGCAAACTCCTCCACCTCCAGGAGACGTCTCGAACTCTCACATCAATGGGATCACCCACGGCGACTCGAAAGGCACAAATCAGACAAACCCAAATTACTCTATGATCCCAATTCTAACAATTATGATTTTAACTTTAAAATTCATGTTAAAGTATAGGGATTCCATTTTCATACCTGAATTCGTAAAATAAAGTTTTTGAATTTTTACAGAAACTTGAGTTTCCCGTGTAAATTTTTATTTCCAGAGCAAATACTAAATTGCTTTAGCTTGAATAAAATCTTAAACAAAAGCTTATAATAAAACAACCAAGTTTTATTTAATTCCTGTATCCAACTTATGCTTAGATCAAGAGAAAATGATTTTTGAAGCAAAAATGAACTTGAAAATTTAAATACGAAGGTGTATTACAGGCTATAAACATGCAGGCATCATTTCATAAACACACAATCATTCAACAGTATATAAACAGATTTCATATTTAGTTCATGCATAAATAAATCAATAATATAGAAATATACTTAAGCATTTTAAATTAAAGTTACTCACCGTTGTTTTGAAGAAAGAACAGAGGAATGTCTTATTTTGAATCAAGCTTGAAATTTACTTGCTGAAGCCTTTACTTCATTCTTTAGTTTCTGGTTGCCTTGTTTCATTTGTGTTGTTGCTTAAGGTTGAGATGATATTACTTCTTTCATTTTTCTTTTCTTTTCAGTTATGATGGACGAACCAAAATGAGAGTTTAATGTATATATGAAAAGATAATGTGTGCAGGCTGGTATGGTTAGTACAACAGTGTGATATCTTTGTTTATACAATAAGCATGGCTGAGATGTATTCATTAATTACTAGAGGTGTAAACATGTAATGCATTAATTGCTTTAGTACTTCAGCCATGACTTATTTCTTTAACTTTGTTCTTGCCTTTGTCTTGCTTATATACTTAAGTACATTTATTTCTTTTGCTTTAAAATGGTGGCTGCACTTATTATATTTGTCTTGTTTTATAAACTAGTACATATCTTTCTTTTGTTATATCACTTTATAATGTAAATAATTTTCTATTTAAAATATGCTGTTAAATTTTAGTTAATGTACTTACTTATTATTTATAGTCTATCTCATTTGTTTACTTACTTTTGTTTTGCCTGCATAACCTTTGAGTTTGCTTTTACAAGTGTTCATACTTGTCTTTTGTTTGTTCATGCTTATGTATATGTTTAGTTATTGGTTATAGACTTTAACTTATATATGTACAAATATATCTTATTTTGTGTCTTTCTTTTATTTTATATTTTGAAATATACATGAGTTCTATAATGTAAGATTTTAGTTAATATGCTTACTTATATTTTACATAATTTTTATAAATACGTTACTTGACTTCATATTTCATATTTTATCTCCTATATATGTATTCCTATTCTAATTTCTTTTATTAGTTTTGTTTTTTTCTTTTATAAGTATTAATATTTGAATGTATTTTATTTCTATGCTTTTACTTATTAATTTTATTTATTATTTACTATAATTCCCAATTCAGATACAAATTAAATATTCAAATTTTAAATTTATTCCAAAATTTATTCAAAATTTACATTTACTATCAATTAAAATAAATTCCAAAAATCCAAACACAAATTTATTTCCTAAGATATTTATATTTAAATCCCAATTCAAATTCAATTGTCAATCCATTTTATATACATGTTTATTTTCAAATATCCAATTTAATTCCCGATGAATTCAAAATTTATATTAAAATTTATATTAATTACCAATTTCTTCACAATTTTTATTCAGAAATGAAATTAATTATCAATTCATACACAATTTAAATCCGGGATCGTTACAGACTTCCCCCCTTAAAAGGAATTTCGTCCTCGAAATTCGCCAGAGAGGGATAACGAAGATGAAAGATAGAGAAATATCTTTTCAGATCAAACTGGATATCAATTCTGCATTTGGCTCACCAAATCAGAATATCAACAATAGATACAAGAAATTATAATAGAATTTCAAATTTGGTTTTAAACAAAATCGTTTTATCAATACAATTTAAATTTATCCTCATATTCTATTAACCAATTTAACTCAATTTATAATTTCCTATTTATTCAAATTTTCAATTTCAAATTCCCACGTCATATTCACTAAGGTTTAAATCAAGAACTGATAAGAAACCAGTGAAATACGAAGTAAGGATTTTCTACAACGATACGTAGAGCCACCATCACACCAAAACTTCTTCTTGTAGTCGTCACGAAGAAATCAAGAGAATTTGAAATCGAATCAAAGAAGATTGATAAGAAAGTTATTTCCACTGTTGCAGGGTATTGACCATCTATCATCGTATTTCCCCGTCCCCTATCTCGTTCTCTTCTTGCACTCATACTCACTATTTGTGGATAGTAAGAGAATTTACCGAGACATTCAAACGAATATCTTAGGGATATACTTATTCTAGAGATACTTCACCCTATCTCTAATGAGTTACTTAATGTGTTATACTCCTGAGCTAAAGTTTAACCTTAGCTCTGATACCAAATGTGACGAGAGGGATTTTTCGCGCTCGAAAATCAACATCCATACTTTACATCATACTCGAATGCCGCAGATTCGACCGTTCAAATCCAATTCGCCGGAGCTTATTACACAGTTAAGTAAACAACACAACGGAAGAAAAAGAATAATACATTGATATACAGCTTTGATACAATATCTGATACAATAGATGATCCAAATAGATATCAATGTACATCAGAGATATGATACAATAAAATAGCAGCGGAAAAGAAAATAGATAACATTAGCAACGTAACAAATAACTCCAAATAGTCTTCAAAAGAGAACTCCAGTAGCAGCTCGGACCACCATCACTATTCATCAAGACAAGCAAGTCTCGTTCACATCCAAAGACTAAACTAGCTCAAGATAACATTCTAATCTGACTATCAGAAAAACCCAACTCTAGACTGCTCGTGTAGAAAAAATTTTGAGCACCCAGATTTTAGGAAAGAGACAATAAACTCTGGATCATTCATGGGACTGGTGTGAGCAGCAAAAAAAGTTTATCTTTAAAAACAAACAACGAAATATTTTAAAATAGATTCGCAATGCTTTTTGGAAAATGAGACTACCATTAGGCCTCCCGCACGCACACATAATGCAAACGCAGAATCGGAGGAGATTTCTCCTTATGATAGTCAAAGATGCTTGATACGCATTAAAAAGAAACATTTGATATTATACTAGTGCATAGTGTAGAAAAAATCATTTCGAAAGTAAAGATATAAATCTTAGCCAACATAGGCATTTCGCACTTATGCCTACTATAGCTACCATCCATACAGTGGTGACCACCATAAGTGAATGATAGGTTCTACAACTAAAACCGTACAAGATCGTATTGTTTCTTTCGATTTCCAACAAATGGTCAGGCAAAGAAACTTCCCATTGCCACGTGGGTACGCCTCTGGAAAGGCGACCCGAGAACCTAACAGGATCTCTGCCAACACAAGGCCGGGTTACCCTTCAAACTGGGTAACTACTAACACGAATATGTCATTCCCCGATCGTAATCGATCTATATATGAGGATCCTGGATTCCAACAAGCACAAAGTAATAAATTTGTAGCAACAACATAGGTTAAGTATCTGGGCTCCATACCATGATACCACCTCTATCCAAAAGAAATGACATACACTAAAGGGGCTCTACCCTCTAATAACCTTGCCGCATCCTTCCTATTTTGACCATTTCCGGGGTGTGAGGTCCGACGAAGTCTCGTCCACAAAGCTACACTTTTCACACAAGCCACGCTTTGATCAAAAAATGATCAGCAATACTCAGCATGCAACATTACCAAGTTGGGAATATATCACTGAAAACCTTCAACTACATAACCTCTGAGCACGTACGTCTCAGAGAAGGGTGTTAATGTTAAGAGAATAAATTCTCCGCCACCAACTTAAATGTATTTGAAATAAATCTGCTTTATATCTCAAAATGTTATGTCAGACACACAATCCATACAAGTCTGTTCTGGGTTCGAACAGAACCGAAGGCACTTCCAAAGAAGTCCTTGCAATCCGGGTATTAACAATCCCAATCGGACTTCCCATCACTTAGGGAATCTCTATACCGTAGCTACTCGGTGCAGAGACAATCAATAGGTCATCCGATCATTCTCGCAAATACCCGGTCTTCACCACCGGTCGTCAAATGCTATCCATAACGACGTATCACATATTTGGAATGGGTTATACGACCCAAAGGTCCTTTCCCGGCTAACCCGAATAGTGAGCGCAACATTTAAAACATATGGATATGGGATTTCAATTAAGTCACAACTTAATAATTCAAAATTTTCTTTCAAATGATTTAAACCAATTACCATTTCCAATCTTTTAAACAAAAAGATTAATTTCACAAAAATTCACCCAGTTTCTCAAAGGTTCATTCATAAGTTTCAAAACAATTCCATCTCAATTGGATTAATTCATTTAAATCTTTAAATCAAAGATTTGTTTCATAGCTTTCAAATCGTTCCTACATATTCACAAAAAAATTCGTTTCCAAATATTCATCTATAACTTGGAAAACTATTTCAGTTTACTTGAAATCCCTTTAATACAATTTGAAATTCATTTCTCCTATGAAAGCTTTTTATCATTTAGAAATAACAGTGTTATTTCGGAAAAACCCTATTTCATTTATACAAGTTACAATCTTTGGGTTAATTCAAATTCCCAAAAGAACAATACTTTAAAAATGGTTTGACTCTATATATAACTAGTATAATATCGTTAATCCCTAGTTTCAAATCATAGAATTCAATTTCAAGTATTGAATTCAAATTTAAATCAAAATATTTAAATTCCAAAACTTAATCAAGTTATTCAAAATAAATTTCATCTTTGAGATTCCATTTCAAAAAAAATTTCACTTTAAACCCAATCCATTTTCAAAACATTTGAATTCAGATTGTCTATTTAAAATCGTTTTCAAAAATCTGCGACTTAATCGATTTCCTCGTGAATCCCATATTTGTGTGTATATGGTGTGGTCCAAGGGTTTAACACAATAGTGAAACATCATCATCATCACAGATTCACAGATAATATACAGATTTATCATCAATAAATGAATAAATTATACATACCACTATCTACAGAACAAAATGTCGCAGATCAAATAGGACAATCAATTCAAGGCATCTCATACAATACAATCATTCATAAGTAAGGTTAAGTATTCAATAGTCATTTACAAGTAGGATTAATTATTCGTTTAATCCTAATCAATTCAATTTATTTCCAAATGAATTAATTTCAAATTCCAATTAATTAATTACAAATGATTTGATATAAATTTATTTATCAAACACTTTAAATAAATTATTCTTAATTAATAAATTAATTAGATTAACCTTATGTTAATTACATAATCATTTAACGTTAATTATTAATTTATTTCAAATTAATTATTCATAATTAATTAATTATTCCTTAATCACTTTCATTAATTAATTAACCTTAAATAAATTAATTATGCTCAAGTACATTACCTTAATTAATTTATCACATTTTCCTTAAATTAATTTATTGCTTCTGTGACGACCCGCCTTTCTCAACCCAGAAAGACGTTTCATCATTAAGAAAGAAAGGGATAGAAATAGAAAAGAATAGAAAGAAAGAACAACATCATCAGAATCTCATAGCGGAATGGAACAAAATATAATACATCACATAACTATTACATAGTTATACATACATCAGAGTCGTACAATGTCATATAACAGGACTGTCATATACATACATGACCATACATACATCCAAAATACAACATAGACTAACTACACAGTGGAATTACATATATAGATACATACGTCTGGTCTTCTTCCCAAAATAGCTCCTCCAGAAAAGCAACACTTCTAGATACCTATCACTTGGCTACTCGTAAAAATTTGAGTACCCAAGAGTTTATGAAAACACAAAATATAAACTCCGGGTCAGACATGGGTCTGGTATGAGTAAACAGGTTAAAATTGCTTAACATTGAAAATCATTTGAAAATAAGGTATCACGTAAGACTTCCCACAAATAAATACGGGTAAGTTTTTACCTTACGCTAACCAAAACATTTTATAGGAAATTCTGTGATATTATAATAGTGTCTAGGGTTTTCAAGTAAATAGAAAATAGCCGAAATTGTTACATTCATTAAATTCCAGCTACTAGCCACAAAAGTGGGTAATACAAATCAAAACCGTAGGGTCTCGTAGGCTAAATGGACTTCCAACAATGGCAGGGCTACTGGGGTACCGCCCGTCACAGTACGGGGCCTAGATCACCGTACCGAGGATTACTCCCTTCATCCCCTGCAACACAAGGCCGGAAACATTCCTTACTGAACAGTCCCTAACAAGACAACTCCGCAGTTGTGGCCAACAACTGCCCACTAAGCCGAAATAAAAAGGGACATCTAGACAGGGGAAAATCTTGTCCTGCTTGGGCATGACCCACCTAACCTTGCTGCATCTCCCCTGTTTTAGCCATTCTCGGTTGATGAGGCTTGAGGCTACGATTACCTTTAAAGAACATATCACTTAGAATGCTCATCGTCCGCCTGACGATGTGTTGTAAGCATTCAATCCATACAAGTTCGTTCCGGGTTCGAACGAAACCGAAGGCATTATCTCGTTACACTCATTTTGGAATCACCCTTAGAGTTAACGACGATAACCCTTGCATTCTGAAACTCCATCTCGATCTCCATTTGATAAGTTACGACCTATCGTTTAATTTGGATCGATGTGGTTTTTGGAGAATCAAAATTGATTCTTCCGATCCCGGTCTCATCGGATCCAAACGCCATTTTAAGGGCCAAGTTGTCTATTTAACTTAACAGTTTAATTTAAATATCAAGCATAACAGATATATCAGATAAATCCTACACAATTATCACAGATATCCATAATATCATAACATATCACAGAAATATCATCAACAGATATCACAGTCAACCAAACAGAGTTATCAATGCATATCAAACAGTTTGGTTTTACTTAACTAAATTATTTGCTTAAGAATAAACTATTTTATTCTGTTTAATTAATTACTAATTAATTAGCTGATTAATGATCAATTAATTAATTAATTAATCATTAATTAGTAATTTATAAATTATCTAACCTTTAATTAATTATTTAATTAATTAACATCTATTCATTAACTATTACTCAATTACCCAATTAATTAGTTTATTCTTAATTATTAATTATTAATTAAAAATTTACTTATTAAAATGAATTAATTATTTAATTATCACAGATTAATTTAATTATCAATTTAATTAAAGTGTAATATCTTTAATTAATCTCGTATGTTAACTTTTATTCACTAATTAACTTTTTAATGATAAGCTTATATTCTTAAGATTTGAATTGATTTAACTTATGATTAAATTTTTATTTCAAAATCAACTTAAAGTTATTAATTTAAAATTCAAGTATAAATTTTAATCAACATTCCAACTATTTACTGACAAACTTCTTCCTTTATATATATTTACTTAAATCAATTCGTGATTAAAACACTAGCTTAACTAATTAACAAATATTTATTGATCCAGTAACTCACCTGTACAAAATCAGTGCATGCCCATTTGAAAGCACCGAGACAACATCGTACCTTACTCGAGAAAAAACCCGAGTTTCCCCGCGTCTCACCCGTGTTGCTCTCCCCTTCCCTTCTTCTTCTCTCCAGTTCTTTTCTTTTTTTTTTTATGTTAAGTTGTAAACGCTTATCTGAAGCCACTCTCGCACGCGACTCGGAGAAAACACAGGAATTACTCGAAGCATCCTCACAAATGTCTCGAGCAACCCCACCACTCACTGATCCTCGAACCCCACTTCGCCACCGTGCACGTGCACGGTGGCTCACCTTGCCTGCGGCGACTCCCTACAGTCCCCACACACCACAACTGATCTACTTAAGTGAATTCGAGGCCCAAAATTCAATTACAAGTCGAAATGAAGAATTCGACCTGTAGCTCAAGCACACGAAACACATCACTGATGAACAAATCACGCGTGCAGCCACCACACATAACCAGAGGTGATGAAAATTTGCCTGAACGTCACTCACACCTCCACCTAGCTCCACCTACAGTCGCGATTCACTCGGTTTCATATTGGAGCCGAAATCAATTCTTTACAGAGCTTTGAAAAAAATGGGCTTAAACCCTATTTTTGACTCAAACTCAAAATCTATGAATTCGAAAAATAATTAGACATTTTTCTAGTGTTAATACGACTTCAACCTTACTTCATTCCAAATTTCAGGAATTAAAGTTAACTCTATCTTCCACAATTTAAAAAAACCCATTTTTGTTTCATTTCAAAACTGCTCTTAACACCTTTGCATAAAAATCATAAATTTTATGTTAAAAATCATAATTACTTGTATGAAATCTAAATATGTTATTGAATTTTCAAATTTAAACATTTGAATTTTAAACTTTGATTTCTTGTTTACCCGTAGTTGGATAATACAGTATTAATATCATGCTGTTAAACCTTAAACATGATTTGCAGGCTTTGATTCATATAAAAAAACTTGAATTCATTCAATACAAAATTTAAATGGTTACATGAATATGATCTGTTTAAACTTGAAGTACTGATACACAACTTGAAGTACTGATCAATAACAGTTATGCAAACTTCCAGTGCAAACAACATATATACAGAACAGTATATTTTAAACTTCATCAACATATATCAGTGAGAAAATATGCAAGCTAAATTTGAAAATTAGTTTTGTTTACTCACCAATCAAAAACTGTTGAACAGAAAGTGTTGAAGAAGATACTTGCAAATGAAACTTTCTTGAAGCTCCCCTCTACTCTTCTTTTCTGTTTTTATTTCTTTGCTTGTTTACAGCTTTTTTCTTCTTCTTTTAGTTTAAGTTTGTTTTCAGTGTTCATGGGTAAACTGAAGGTTATAAGTGAATATATATAGATGCATAAATATAAGTTAAAGTTACTTAACAATAGGTTGTATCTGGCCAGTTCCATCTGCATTGTCACTCTTTCTTTTTATTGGTTAAGATAGTATATACTGCAGTGAAATGATATAGGATTTCGGCTACATGTACTTGATTAAACAAGAAATTATGCTATTTAATGTTCATGCTCTTAATTATGATGGCAAGTAATAAATTTTTACAGATAATTGCTATCTGTACAAAGATATTTATGTTTCTTACTTTGTTTTGTACAAAATACTTATCATTATTTCGGCCAGCAAGTGTTACCAGCTATAGATTTTAATTTTATTACCTTGAGTTGAAAACTAGTTTTATATTGAAGTTCACTCTGATTTACTGAGGCACAAAGCTGCACACAACACCTACGCAAAGTTATAGTTAATATATATGTTTATTTATAGGTTTATTACTGGTTTACTTTTATTTTTAGTTTATTTTTATTATTACTTTTTTCTGGGTACCTCACTTAATTGCTGTACAAACTTATATATGTATTAAGCAATGTATCAAGATTCTTATATTTGACTTTGTTTTTCTTATGCATAACTATAATTACTTTTATTATTCCATACTCTTGCTATTTGTTCATTTATACTGACATTAATGTTATAGTATTCACATGTTCATACACTTGTATTAATATAGTTCAAGTTATAACTTATATTCGTAAATTTATATCTTGGTTATATTTTATATTTTATATTTTTATGTTACTTTAATTACATATATAATATATGATTGTGTTTTATACTAACTTTGTATGTTTACACTTATATTGTTTTACACTTCCATGTTTTATGTTAAATAATTTCATGTTTGTTTATTTTAAAACTTATCATATTAAAAACTAAAATTGTATTCATATGTATTTTATCAGATATCAAATAATGAATCTTTGATTTGATTCTATTGAATAAGTCAGATTTTGTTTTTAAATGGTTTTGAAGTATTGAATTTTAAATTTTTCAAACCAAATTTCTTTTTATAAACATATATAACTGTTAAACATTTAATATCTTATCAAATTAAATATTGACAAGCTTTTATTTGATTTAATTTAGCTTAAATATTTACTAAAATATATCGTAAAAATTCCGGGTCGTTACATTCCTCCCCCCTTAAAAGAATTTCGTCCCCGAAATTTAAACAACAGTAAATTCAAAGCTTTTATATTAACCATCCAAACATACATATCATTCATACAATAGCAAACAAACAAACAGTCTATTCTAACAAACATCACTAGTTATCCGAACATAAACCCGGATAAGCACTCCTAAAACTATCGAGAGTTTCCCAGGTACAATCTTTTGGATCCTCACTCCATTGCACCTTAACGAGTTTCACCACTTTGTTCCTGAGTTGCTTCTCGTCTCTGTCGACAATCTGAACTGGATTTCTGACCACAGTTAAATTGGGTTCCACTTCCAAATCTTCTTGAATTACCGGTTCTACGACCAGTGAGGGATCATGAACAAATTTCCTCAAATGCGATACATGAAACACATTGTGAATCCCAGACATCCGTTCTGGTAATTCAATCCTGTAGGCCACAGTTCCAATTCTCTCCAACACTCGAAATGGTCCAGTGTATCTCGGAGCAAGTTTTCCCGTCTTTTCGAATCTTATAGCACCTTTAATTGGGGAAACTTTAACAAAAACCAAGTCTCCGATCTCAAGTTCCAATGGCCTTCGTCTTCTATCTGCATATTTCTTCTGACGATCTTGAGCAGCTTTCATTCTTTTCTTGATAAGCTCAACCTTCACAGAAGCTTCACGAATAAGATCAGGCCCGAGCACAAGACGATCCTTCGATTCAATCCAACAAGATGGAGATCTACATGGTCTTCCGTATAAAGCTTCATAAGGAGCCATCTTAATACTTGCTTGATAACTGTTATTATAAGAAAATTCCACTAAATGAAGATGGTCTTCCCAAGATCCTCCAAAATTTAAAACACAAGCCCGTAGCATATCCTCAAGAATACGATTCAGCCTCTCTGTCTGTCCGTCCGTTTGAGGATGATAGGCTGTACTTAATCTTAAATCTGTTCCCATCGCTGATTACAGAGCTTCCCAAAATTTGCTAGTGAAAATAGGATCACGATCACTTACTATGCTGACTGGAAATCGAACTATCTCTTTCAAGAATATTTCTGCCAAAGAAACTGCAGTACGGGTTGCCTTTACTGGTATAAAATGGGCACTCTTAGTTAAACGATCTACAATAACCCATATATCGTCATTTCCTTTCCTAGTTCTAGGCAAACCATCAATAAAATCCATCGAGATCATTTCCCTTTTCCAATTCGGAATTTCCAAAGGTTGCAATAACCCGGCAGATTTCTATTGATCACCTTTCACTTGCTGACAAATGGCACAACTGTTCACAAAGGCAGCTACATCCTCCTTCATGCCCTTCCACCAAAAGACTCTCCTCGTGTCCTTATACATCTTTGAGATTCCAGGATGAATATTCAATTTGGAGCGATGACTCTCGGATAAAACTTCCTGCCTCAACTCCTTGTCATTCGGAACACAAATTCTCCCGTTGATCATTAGCGTTCCTTGGTCATCAATGTCAAAACTGGGACACTGACCCTTCCTGACTCTCTTAATGATCCTCCTCAACTTCTTATCAGATTCTTGCTTGCTTGATATCCTTTCAATAAGAGATGGAACCACTTCCAGAAGAGATAAAACTGCATTCCTACTGAGAGCATCAGCTACGACATTCGCTTTTCCCGGAGTGTACAGAATATCCAAATCATATGATGCAAGAAATTCAACCCACCGCTGTTGTCTCAGATTAAGGTCTTTTTGAGAGAATAAATATTTCAACGGTTTGTGATCCGTGAACAATTCGAATTTCTCTCCTAAAAGATAATGTCTCCAAATCTTCAGAGCAAAAACAATGGCAAGCAATTCAAGATCATGCGTAGCATAGTTTTTCTCATGGGGTTTCAACTGTCGACTAGCATACGCAATAACCCTTCCGTTCTGCATCAGAACTGCTCCCAAACCAACAATACAAGCATCAGTGTAAACCTTGAATTTGCTCTTCCCATCCGGGACAGCAAGTACTGGTGCACTAGTGAGTCTTATCTTCAATTCCTGAAAAGCTTCTTCACATTGAGGTGTCCATTTGAATTTTGCTCCTTTTCTGGTCAGCTTAGTCAAATGCGAAGAAATCTTGGAATAATCTCTGATAAATCTCCTGTAGTAGCCAGCCAATCCTAAAAAACTGCGAACTTCCGTCGGTGTCTCTGGCTGTTTCCATTCCAAAATAGTTTCAACTTTCGCTGGGTCTACAGAAATGCCTTCACCCGAAACAATGTGCCCTAAAAATTTAACTTCCAATTTCCAGAAGTGACATTTTGAAAACTTCGCCTTCAACACATTCTTTCTCAGAGTCTCCAATACAATCCTCAAATGTTCCCTGTGCTCTTCTTCGAATTTGGAATAGACTAAGATATCATCAATGAATACCAGCACAAACTTATTCAACACATCTCTAAAGACTCGGTTCATGAGATCAACGAAATAAGCAGGAGCGTTGGTTAATCCGAACGGCATAACCAACCACTCATAGAAACAATTCGGTCCCCTAAATGCAGTCAAGGGAATACTGTCTTCAGCTACCCTCAACTGGTGGAAACCTGAAGCTAGATCCAATTGAGAAAAGATAGAAGCACCATGCAACTGGTCAAAAAGATCATCGATGCGAGGAAGAGGATATTTATTACGGATAGTCACTTTGTTCAATTCTCTATAATCCACACAGAACCTCAGTGATCCATCCGATTTGGTCACAAACACTACCGCTGAACCCCAACAAGAAAAACTAGGTCTAATCATTCCCTTCTCTAAAAGATGTCTTCAACATCAGCAAAATCCTGAACCACATCGATGTCTTCAACACTCTCTTCAGATGTCTCCATTCCATGCAGAAAACTGCTCAAGTGAATTCCAGAATTATCACACGACACTCTGGCAATTCTACCCAGATCAGTTTCCAATGAAACTGTTCTCTCATCACAATTCAAGACGGCTTTATACTTATCCAGCCAATCCATACCCAAAATAAGATCAAATCCCTTAAAATTCAACACATACGGGTCACAAGAAAAACTGTGGGATAGATAAGAGATCTTCAAGTCCTTACGAATAGAGTCTAATTTGGTCACCCCTCCTATAGGATTAGACACCAAGATAGAACTATCTACTGAACTAGGGGTAAGAGAAAACTTTTCAACAGAGTCCAAAGAAATAAAACTCAAGGAAGCACCCGAATCAAACAAAACTCTAATATATTTTCCATTTAAAAGTAAAGTACCTTCTAATACTCCTTTGCCCATCGAAGAAGAAGATGGTCCGGCTTCCAAAGAAAAAACTTTATTCTGAGGTGCTCTCTGCAGAAGTGGACAGTTCTTGATCATGTGCCCTGGCTGGTGACAATTAAAGCACAATGATTTCTGAACCATAGTTGATCCTGGGCCACTCTGGTGCGGTTGCTGCTGTTGCTGCTGGAATCCTTTCCTAGGACACTTATTTGCCAAATGCCCTTCCTGATGACAAATGTAGCACTTTTGGGGTCCGTTGTTATTCCCAGGTTTCTTCTTATTCGGCTTCCTCCATTTGGGATCAAACTTTCTCTTATTCGGATTTGTGAAATTCCCACTTGAAGTTGCAGCTGAAGCCCCTGGTTTCTTACTCATCAAACTTTCATACCTCAATGCCATATCAATCAAATCAACAAAAGATCCCTTCAAAAGCACTGTCAATTTCCCATGGAATTCAGGTCTCAACTCTTGCACAAATTTCTCATTCTTTTTCAGAGGAGTATCGATGAGTCCTGATCCATAACAAGAGAGTTCGTTGGATCTAGTTTCGTACTCCGAAATAGACATACTACCTTGCTTCAAATACAGAAAATCCTGATACAGTAGGGTTCTCCCTGCCGTCGGCACATACTTCTCTTCAAACAACTCCTTGAATCTGTCCCAAGAAATATCATCCTCAGAAATATTCGTAATAGTTGAATCCCACCATGCTGCTGCACCACCTTGCAGTTGCCACGATGCCATATGCCTCTTACGCTCATCAGTCAATCTCATGCTATTGAAAATACGTTCACAAGAGCGTAGCCATTCCTGAACTTCAATTATTGACTCCGAACCCTTGAATGGTTGGCCTCCAAGATGTTTGAAATCCTTGCATAAGGCTGCAAAGCTAACTTGAGATGGTACTAGATTGACAGCCTCACTAACATTCTGATTTCGTCCATTATCTGTAGAAGTACTGGCCCTAACTTTGCCTCTTCTTCCTAAACTCATGTCGGTCACCTGAACAGGTAACTCAACCAATTTAGATAAGTATATATATAATATTATATGAAAAGTATATATTATATGAAAATACAAATACGCACTCTCAAGAGAACTATAACACAAGAGCCTAGGTACTCGCTTTACCTAGCGCTCTGATACCAACTGTGACGACCCGCCTTTCTCAACCCAGAAAGACGTTTCATCATTAAGAAAGAAAGGGATAGAAATAGAAAAGAATAGAAAGAAAGAACAACATCATCAGAATCTCACAGCGGAATGGAACAAAATATAATACATCACATAACTATTACATAGTTATACATACATCAGAGTCGTACAATGTCATATAACAGGACTGTCATATACATACATGACCATACATACATCCAAAATACAACATAGACTAACTACACAGTGGAATTACATATATAGATACATACGTCTGGTCTTCTTCCCAAAATAGCTCCTCCAGAAAAGCAACACTTCTAGATACCTATCACTTGGCTACTCGTAAAAATTTGAGTACCCAAGAGTTTATGAAAACACAAAATATAAACTCCGGGTCAGACATGGGTCTGGTATGAGTAAACAGGTTAAAATTGCTTAACATTGAAAATCATTTGAAAATAAGGTATCACGTAAGACTCCCCACAAATAAATACGGGTAAGTTTTTACCTTACGCTAACCAAAACATTTTATAGGAAATTCTGTGATATTATAATAGTGTCTAGGGTTTTCAAGTAAATAGAAAATAGCCGAAATTGTTACATTCATTAAATTCCAGCTACTAGCCACAAAAGTGGGTAATACAAATCAAAACCTTAGGGTCTCGTAGGCTAAATGGACTTCCAACAATGGAAGGGCTACTGGGGTACCGCCCGTCACAGTACGGGGCCTAGATCACCGTACCGAGGATTACTCCCTTCATCCCCTGTAGCACAAGGCCGGAAACATTCCTTACTGAACAGTCCCGAACAAGATAACCCCGCAGTTGTGGCCAACAACTGCCCACTAAGCCGAAATAAAAAGGGACATCTAGACAGGGGAAAATCTTGTCCTGCTTGGGCATGACCCACCTAACCTTGCTGCATCTCCCCTGTTTTAGCCATTCCCGGTTGATGAGGCTTGAGGCTACGATTACCTTTAAAGAACATATCACTTAGAATGCTCATCGTCCGCCTGACGATGTGTTGTAAGCATTCAATCCATACAAGTTCGTTCCGGGTTCGAACGAAACCGAAGGCATTATCTCGTTACACTCATTTTGGAATCACCCTTAGAGTTAACGACGATAACCCTTGCATTCTGAAACTCCATCTCGATCTCCATTTGATAAGTTACGACCTATCGTTTAATTTGGATCGATGTGGTTTTTGGAGAATCAAAATTGATTCTTCCGATCCCGGTCTCATCGGATCCAAACGCCATTTTAAGGGCCAAGTTGTCTATTTAACTTAACAGTTTAATTTAAATATCAAGCATAACAGATATATCGAATAAATCCTACACAATTATCACAGATATCCATAATATCATAACATATCACAGAAATATCATCAACAGATATCACAGTCAACCAAACAGAGTAATCAATGCATATCAAACAGTTTGGTTTTACTTAACTAAATTATTTGCTTAAGAATAAACTATTTTATTCTGTTTAATTAATTACTAATTAATTAGCTGATTAATGATCAATTAATTAATTAGTTAATCATTAATTAGTAATTTATAAATTATCTAACCTTTAATTAATTATTTAATTAATTAACATCTATTCATTAACTATTACTCAATTACCCAATTAATTAGTTTATTCTTAATTATTAATTATTAATTAAAAATTTACTTATTAAAATGAATTAATTATTTAATTATCACAGATTAATTTAATTATCAATTTAATTAAAGTGTAATATCTTTAATTAATCTCGTATGTTAACTTTTATTCACTAATTAACTTTTTAATGATAAGCTTATGTTCTTAAGATTTGAATTGATTTAACTTATGATTAAATTTTTATTTCAAAATCAACTTAAAGTTATTAATTTAAAATTCAAGTATAAATTTTAATCAACATTCCAACTATTTACTGACAAACTTCTTCCTTTATATATATTTACTTAAATCAATTCATGATTAAAACACTAGCTTAACTAATTAACAAATATTTATTGATCCAGTAACTCACCTGTACAAAATCAGTGCATGCCCATTTGAAAGCACCGAGACAACATCGTACCTTACTCGAGAAAAAACCCGAGTTTCCCTGCGTCTCACCCGTGTTTCTCTCCCCTTCCCTTCTTCTTCTCTCCAGTTCTTTTCTTCTTCTTCTTTTTTATGTTAAGTTGTAAACGCTTATCTGAAGCCACTCTCGCACGCGACTCGGAGAAAACACAGGAATTACTCGAAGCATCCTCACAAATGTCTCGAGCAACCCCACCACTCACTGATCCTCGAACCCCACTTCGCCACCGTGCACGTGCACGGTGGCTCACCTTGCCTGCGACGATTCCCTACAGTCCCCACACACCACAACTGATCCACTTAAGTGAATTCGAGGCCCAAAATTCAATTACAAGTCGAAATGAAGAATTCGACCTGTAGCTCAAACACACGAAACACATCACTGATGAACAAATCACGCGTGCAGCCACCACACATCACCAGAGGTGATGAAAATTCGCCTGAACGTCACTCACACCTCCACCTAGCTCCACCTACAGTCGCGATTCACTCGGTTTCATATTGGAGCCAAAATCAATTCCTTACAGAGCTTTGAAAAAAATAGGCTTAAACCCTATTTTTGACTCAAACTCAAAATCTATGAATTCGAAAAATAATTAGACATTTTTCTAGTGTTAATACGACTTCAACCTTACTTCATTCCAAATTTCAGGAATTAAAGTTAACTCTATCTTCCACAATTTACAAAAACCCATTTTTGTTTCATTTCAAAATTGCTCTTAACACCTTTGCATAAAAATCATAATTTTTATGTTAAAATCATAATTACTTGTATGAAATCTAAATATGTTATTGAATTTTCAAATTTAAACATTTGAATTTTAAACTTTGATTTCTTGTTTACCTGTAGTTGGATAATAGAGTATTAATATCATGCTGTTAAACCTTAAACATGATTTGCAGGCTTTGTTTCATATAAACAAACTTGAATTCATTCAATACAAAATTTAAATGGTTATATGAATATGATCTATTTAAACTTGAAGTATTGATACACAACTTGAAGTACTGATCAATAACAATTATGCAAACTTCCAGTGCAAACAACATATATACAGAACAGTATATTTTAAACTTCTTCAACATATATCAGTGAGAAAAATATGCAAGCTAAAGTTGAAAATTAGTTTTGTTTACTCACCTATCAAAAACTGTTGAATAGAAAGTGTTGAAGAAGATACTTGCAAATGAAACTTTCCTGAAGCTCCCCTCTACTCTTCTTTTCTGTTTCTATTTCTTTGCTTGTTTACAGTTTTTTTTCTTCTTCTTTTAGTTTAAGTTTGCGTTCATTGTTCATGGATAAACTGAAGGTTATAAGTGAATATATATAGATGCATAAATATAAGTTAAAGTTACTTAACAATAGGTTGTATCTGGCCAGTTCCATCTGCATTGTCACTCTTTCTTTTTATTGGTTAAGATAGTATATACTGCAGTGAAATGATATAGGATTTCGGCTACATGTACTTGATTAAACAAGAAATTATGCTATTTAATGTTCATGCTCTTAATTATGATGGCAAGTAATAAATTTTTACAGATAATTGCTATCTGTACAAAGATATTTATGTTTCTTACTTTGTTTTGTACAAAATACTTATCATTATTTCGGCCAGCAAGTGTTACCAGCTACAGATTTTAATTTTATTACCTTGAGTTGAAAACTAGTTTTATATTGAAGTTCACTCTGATTTCCTGAGGCACAAAGCTGCACAGAGCACCTACACAAAGTTATAGTTAATATATATGTTTATTTATATGTTTATTACTGGTTTACTTTTATTTTTAGTTTATTATTATTATTACTTTTTTCTGGGTACATCACTTAATTGCTGTACAAACTTATATATGTATTAAGCAATGTATCAAGATTCTTATATTTGACTTTGTTTTCTTATGCATAACTATAATTACTTTTATTATTCCATACTCTTGCTATTTGTTCATTTATACTGACATTAATGTTATAGTATTCACATGTTCATACACTTGTATTAATATAGTTCAAGTTATAACTTATATTCGTAAATCTATATCTTGGTTATATTTTATATTTTATATTTTTATGTTACTTTAATTACATATATAATATATGATTGTGTTTTATACTAACTTTGTATGTTTACACTTATATTGTTTTGCACTTCCATGTTTTATGTTAAATAATTTCATGTTTGTTTATTTTAAAACTTATCATTTTAAAAACTAAAATTGTATTCATATGTATTTTATCAGATATCAAATAATGAATCTTTGATTTGATTCTATTGAATAAGTCCGATTTTGTTTTTAAATGGTTTTGAAGTATTGAATTTTAAATTTTTCAAACCAAATTTCTTTTTATAAACATATATAATTGTTAAACATTTAATATCTTATCAATTTAAATATTGACAAGCTTATATTTGATTTAATTTAGCTTAAATATTTACTAAAATATATCGTAAAAATTCCAGGTCGTTACAGCTTCATCACTTATAAATCAACCTTAATCATTAATTAATATTTAATTGATAATCCTTAATTTACAAATTAATTTATTCCTTAATCAATAAATTTTTAAATCTTAATTAGTCATTTAAAACTTTTAATTGCTTATTTAATTAATCCAATTCATTAATTAATAAATTGAATAATTTTATCCAGTTTAATTGACTTAAAATTAATAAATTTCAGATTATCATTATATCTTCATCACTTAAGTTAATACTCATTTTTAGTAGTGATTTAAATATCACTAATTAATTTATCCTTAAATTGATTTATTTTACACTAGAAATCAAGAGAATTTAAAGCCCAATCTCATTTAATCTCAAATAAATTTACAAATTTATTCTATCATTTAAACTATTTAAAAACAATTTAAACTTAAAAAAATTTAAACAGGTTAAACCGGACTTTAACTGTCAAGGCAGCCAATTACATAGAACCAGATTGGTACTTTATCCACAATTTGGATGAAGCTCCATACGGTAGGATTTTGATACTTTTCAATCCCCTTCATGTCCAAATTACTCCTATTCACTCCAATTCCCAGATGATTCATTGCCATGCACAATCATCCTCTAAAAATACTTCCTTTTATTTCACCTTTGTTTATGCCTCTAACTCAACTTCAGCCAGAGCAGCTTTGTTTGATGTTATCCCAGCTTTGAGATAGTCCACTCATCCATGGATAGTACTTGGTGACTTCAACTGTTGCTATTCGCTCTCTGATAGAAATGGTGGTAATCCCCTTTCCCTAAATGAAATTCAACCTCTTGTTGCTACCCTCAACTAAGCAGAATTAATTCCTGTTAGATCAGTTGGAATGCAATATTCATGGAATAATAAAAGAAGGCATGGTAGAAGGACATTTTCTAGGATTGATCACACTTTCTCTAACCATGCAGCTCTTATCAAATGGCCTCTCCTCTTCAGCCTACTTCCCCCTCCTCTCCTTTCGGACCACTCTCCACAAATAATCCATCTTCGTGGAGCGGATAAGAGAGGAAAAACAAATTTTAAATTTTTTAACTCTTGGGTTAATGAACCAGATTTTAGGGATACTACTTTAAATGCTTGGAGTAAACCTAAGATTGGTAACCACTTGTTTATTTTGCACGAAAAAACTAAAGAAGTTAAAGAAGTCTTGAAGCAGTGGTCATATAAGAGATTTGGCAAAGGAGACAAATTGGGCACTTCGATTGGAGATAAGGTTGCTGAGGTTCAAACGGAGATGATGACCAATGTTACTAACACAAACCTTTCTACAACTGAGTATATATTGGCCCAACAATACTACGAAGCATTATTTATAGAAAGTGAGATGATTAGGCAAAAGTCCAGAATAAAATGGCGTGGAAGTGGAGATAGAAATACTGCGTACTTTCATGCTAGCCTCAGAAACAAACAACGTAGTGAAAATATAACAACTATCAAAGATAAGAATGGTGTTCTTCATTCTACTGCTGCTGGTGTTCAGGATGCTTTTGTTCAGAATTTCTCTTCCATATTTGGCAATTCGAACAACTTCTTACCTAGTATTGACGAGATCCCATCTGACATACTGCTAGAATAACAGCAGATGACTATATCTTCCTTTGCTCTGAAGTATCCTCTGATGAAATTGAGAAAGCGATGTTTTCTCTTAACAGTAACTCATGCGGTGGTCCCGATGGTTTGAACGCTAAATTATTCACTTCATGTTGGTCATTTGTTTCTACTGATGTCACCAATGCCATTAAGCTTTTCTTCAAGAAGGCCAAGCTATTCAGGTCATACAACTACTCCAATATAGCTCTAATCCCCAAGATCAAAAATGCTCATCAAGTTACTGAATATTGTCCTATATCATGCTGTAACACTATTTATAAATGCATCTCAAAAGTAATTGCTACAAGACTTAAGCTTGTCCTTCCTAGACTTGTTTCCAAAAATCAAGCCGCGTTCCTTCTAGGTAGGAACATACTTGACCATATCCTTCTCTCTCATGAACTACTTAAAGGATATAATCGCAAGAATGCTACCCCGAAAGCTATGTTAAAATTTGATATCATGAAAGCCTTTGATATGTTACAATGGGATAGCATCATACGTATCATGGGATATATGAACTTCCCACCTCACTTTATTGCTTGGATTTATGAATGTATCTCTACACCAACATATTCGGTCATTGTCAATGGTATAGCTGCTGGTTTTTTTGGTAGTAGGCAGGGCATAAGGCAGGGTGACCCGATATCTGCTTATGTCTTCATCATAGTTATGGAACTTCTAACGAGGATGATCAACAATATAATAAACCAAGGAAAGTTCAAACTCCATCAAACGTGCAGTGATCCACAAATCTCTACGTTGATGTTTGCTGATGATCTTGTTGTGTTTTGTACTCCTGACATCACAACTGTCAACAATTTAATGTCTACTCTTGATTAGTTTTATACTATGACTGGATTAAAGGTTAATATTCAGAAACCTGAAATCATTTTGTCCGGTGTCAACTTGGAACAGAAGGCTGAAATATTTCAAGCTACTGGCCTATCACCAATCCCAAGTACTGTCACCTTTTTGGGGCTTCCTCTTGCTACATCAAAAATAACAACTAATCAATGTCTACCTCTATTTGAGAGGATTACCACGAGACTTAACAGCTGGACCACGGGAAAACTAAGCCCAGCTGGTAGACTTACCTTAATCAAGTCTGTTATTTTTGCGATGCAAGTATACTGGGCCAGAACATATGTTCTACCCTTAAAGTTAATGAAAATGATTAGAAGTGCATTTACGCGATTTCTATGGATGGGAAAGATAACAGGAAGATTCATTGCCCCAATTAAATTTAGTAGAGTTGAGCTACCTATGAATAAGGGGGGTCTTGGTATCATCAACATAAAGCAATGGAACAAGGCAGCGTTTGCTAAACATGTGGAAACATTCATTAACAGTACTGATAGCTTGTGGGCAGAATGGTCACGTCAACATGTTGTCAGACGAAGGAGTTTTTGGAATATGACTAAGCCACAGAACTTGAGTTGGACATGGCAGAGTATTTTCAAGATTAAGGAGGAGGTTATCCCTCTCAGCCAAATGAACACTTACCCGGTATACAGTGTGAGCTTCTGGGATAATCCATGGCTTGACTAGGGGATGATTCTAAGAAGACAACTAACGTACAATGAGATTTTGCAAACTAGCATTCACCTCGCAGCTAAGGTTAGGGATGTTCTCTATAACATACAAAGTATAAATACTTTTTATTCCAATCAGAGAATTCAGACTATTTGGAATTTGATTAGAAGCTATACGCCGCTGTCTTCCACCTCCGATAAGCTTGTTTGGGGTGATAATAGGACTAGGTATAAAATAGGTGATGTATATGAATACAAGACGAGGAACACTGCTAAGCCAAAGTGGAATTGGTGTAAGCGAACATGGAAGATGGACAGTAGCATGAGAGAAAACCTTTTACTTTGGAAAGTGCTTAATCGTGCAATACTAACAAAACTAAACTTGCGTGTATGGGAATGAATATAAACGTTTTGTGTTTTTTCTGCTATGACCAGGTTGAGACAGCTGAACATTTGTTCTTCGAATGTTCTGACATTAAGCAAGTATGGACGCAAGTTATGGAAAAACTCTATAGACTCGACATTTCTAATAACAATCAAGTGGAGTGGAATATTATTCATGCGAAAACTGGACATGTGCAAAAAGATAAGAGAATCTTTCTTGCTGTTTTGAAGAGTTTCATGCTGCGGTATGGAGAGAATGCAACACTAGAGTGTTTGATGCCAACAATGCAAAATTTGAACGTATGTTCAATCTTTGGATAATGCATGAGATCAAATATTCTCTCGGAATGCTTACTTTCTTATTTGATCCAGGCATTTACCATTCCTTCTAAGTGTGAAATTTGTGTTTTGTTTCTTTCTTTTCTTCTTTTAGTTTCTAGTTTTTTGTAGCACTTTGTTTTCCTCTGTTCTCTCTGAGCTTTGCTCATTATTGTATGTGTTGTACTCTTTTTGGTGCTGCAATAAAATGGTCGGGGACCATCCAACCCCGTCGGCCTTGCCAAATAAAAACTCCTTTTACTTCAAGACTAAAATTTAAATTTATATTCGAATCCAAATTTAAACCTCTTTCCATATATTTACACTTTGATTAAAATAAATCAAATTTCCTTTCTTTTTAAAATTTTAAGATTCAAAGTTTATTTGAATCTAACTTAAACTTGATTTAACATTATTTACAGCTAGCTTACCAATTTAAATTCATTTAAATTTGGTTTGAATTTCAACTTGCAGACAGTTTTGAACAAAACTGTAACCCTGTTAAACCAACCCGAGACAACAGCATGGTACTTCGAGTCGAACCCTCCCTTGCTTCGAGTAAACACTCGAATGACCCGAGTCTTCCCCGAATACATTTCCTTCCCAAACCCAAAAATCCTCAGTGCAACGAAAATGCACGGTGCACGTGCACCGTGACTCTGACTAACTCTGGCCAACCACCAGCCCATCCACACAACAGTGACCATCACCAAAAACAAACACGGCCCTCAGAAATCATCACCGCGACCTAAAATCAATTCGAGCACCTAGATCAAAACCTGGAAACTCAAAATCGACCCACTCCAAAAACCTGGCAACCCCCCCCACTCAACGCTCCAACCACCGTAGGGCATGAAACTTGGGCCATAACTTCGTCGACATCTCCTCCACCCTTCCCTCAACCCTGATAGCACTCGATCAAATGTAGACAACAAACGATTTGAAAACTAAGCCTCGTCCAAAACTAGGTTTCCAGACTTTAAATGCTCGCCCCCGCCGCCACAACCAACTGCGCGACCTTTCCCCATTTTTCCCTGACCCACGGAAGACTCCTCCACCTCCAGCAGGCGTCTCGAACTCTCCCATCAATGGGATCACCCACGGCGACTCGAAAGGCACAAATCAGACAAACCCATATTACTCTATGATCCCAATTCTAAAAATTATGATTTTAACTTTAAAATTCATGTTAAAGTATAGGGATTCCATTTTCATACCTGAATTCGTAAAGTAAAGTTTTTGAATTTTTACAGAAACTTGAGTTTCCTATGTAAACTTTTATTTCCAGAGCAAATACTAAATTGCTTTAGCTTAAATAAAATCTTAAACTAAAGCTTATAATAAATAAACCAAGTTTTATTTAATTCCTGTATCCAACTTATGCTTAGATCAAGAGAAAATGATTTTTGAAGCAAAAATGAACTTAAAAATTTAAAAACGGAGGTGTATTACAGACTATAAACATGCAGGCATCATTTCATAAACACACAATCATTCAATAGTATATAAACACATTTTCGTATTTAGTTCGGGCATAAATCAATCAATAATATATAAATATACTTAAGCATTTTAAATTGAAGTTACTCACCGTTGTTTTGAAGAAAGAACAGAGGAATGCCTTATTTTGAATCAAGCTTGAAATTTACTTGCCGAAGCCTTTACTTGATTATTTAATTTCTGGTTGCCTTGTTTCATTTGTGTTGTTGCTTAAGGTTGAGATGATATTACTTCTTTCATTTTTCTTTTCTTTTCAGTTATGATGGACGAACCAAAATGAGAGTTTAATATATATATGAAAAGATAATGTGTGCAGGCTGGTATGGTTAGTATAACAGTGTGATATCTTTGTTTATACAATATGCATGGCTGAGATGCATTCATTAATTGCTAGTGGTGTAAACATGTAATGCATTAATTGCTTTAGTACTTCAGCCATGACTTATTTCTTTAACTTTGTTCTTGCCTTTGTCTTGCTTATATACTTGAGTACATTTATTTCTTTTGCTTTAAAATGGTGGCTGCACTTATTATATTTGTCTTGTTTTATAAACTAATACATATCTTTCTTTTGTTATATCACTTTATAATGTAAATAATGTTCTATTTAAATTATGCTGTTAAATTTTAGTTAATGTACTTACTTATTATTTATAGTCTATCTCATTTGTTTACTTACTTTTTGTTTCGCCTGCATAACCTTTGAGTTTGCTTTTACAAGTGTTCATACTTGTCTTTTGTTTGTTCATGCTTATGTACATGTTTAGTTATTGGTTATAGACTTTAACTTATATATGTACAAATATATATTATTTTGTGTCTTTCTTTTGTTTTATATTTTGAAATATACATGAGTTCTATAATGTTAGATTTTAGTTAATATGCTTGCTTATATTTTACATAATTTTTATAAATATGTTACTTGACTTCATATTTCATATTTTATCTCCTATATATGTATTCCTATTCTAATTTCTTTTATTAGTTTTTTTTTCTTTTATAAGTATTCATATTTGAATGTATTTTATTTCTATGCTTTTACTTATTAATTTTATTTATTATTTACTATAAATCCCGATTCAAATACGAATTAAATATTCAAATTTTAAATTTATTCCAAAATTTATTCAAAATTTACATTAACTATCAATTAAAATAAATTCCAAAAATCCGAACACAAATTTATTTCCTAAGATATTTATATTTAAATCCCAATTCAAATTCAATTGTCAATCCATTTTATATACATGTTTATTTTCAAATATCCAATTTAATTCTCGATGACTTCAAAATTTATATTAATTACCAATTTCTTCACAATTTTTGTTCAAAAATGAAATTAATTATCAATTCATACTCAATTTAAATCCGGGATCATTACAATTGAGGTTGACATCAGGTTGAATAAGTAACTAAGTGAAATTGGACCACTAGATTGTTCCTTTTCACTGAATGAGATAAGAAGCAAGCCCGGGTTATTCTGTAAAATTAGAGGATAATTAGCACATGCATTCGAACGACATTAGTTCATTTGTGGAATTGACTAGAGGAAAAATCACTATGGATTTTACCTCATCGATTTTTTTATTCAGACATTAACAACATGTTAGGCAAAAAATACAGTAAGAAAATATAAAAACCAAAATTTAAATGTTTCCACAGTTTAACAATTAATGAATTTTCATTCTCAATAGGAATATGCTGAAAAAGCAAAAATATGTTGAATATTCTCAGTTATTCAAATTTAATAATGGTTTAGAGGTTTTCAAAATGATAGCTTCCTACCAAGAACTATTCGGATCTGCCACTTCCACTGAAGAGCCATTATCGTATGAAGGCTTTTCCATTTTAAGATTTGTTGTTTTGTGTACTTGAATTTCAAACTTTGAACGGAGCAGAGGGAGGTAATGAAAGAAAACGGTAGATGACCTTAATAAAACAACATTACACTACTACACTATCCGTAATAATACATTAGTTTTTGGAAAAGATAAATATCGTACCTACATTTATTTGATGCGATTGAAGCGATCCATGTCATATAATGCTTGAGATCCACATTAAAACAATTATTCTTTTTCAAGCGATTGGAACTCGTAACTGAGCCTATTAATAAGTGAGATGCTATTTTGTCAAAAGATCCACCCTAGTTAAGCAATTAATGATATTATGTATAAGTCGCACCTATAAAATAAAAAGAACGGGCATAGCAATAGTCGGGGTTTCTAGATTTCACTTTTTTCCCTAAAATCTGACCTGTATAAACGTATATTAAAGCAGAACTTAAAAGTGATCGAATGGGATTACTGAATGGGCTATAGGAATAGCAAGTCAAAGCCAAAACCAATATACAATAAAAAGTTTAAGTAATTTCACTCGAGCTAACATCGGTTACGTACATTTTAGCACTTTTTATAATTATACCAAAATCAGAACTTTAATTTTCATACGACTTGTGTGCATTTGAGTTAGTTTTAGACTTGAATTAAGAAAGAGGATAAAATTACGAAGCATAACTGTAACAACCCGGAATTTTATAACAAGTAATTTTCGTCAAATGACGATTAGATTTGGTTTGTTAATTATAGTTGAAGTTTTTAAATCAAGTAAAAAAATCTTGTGGAAATTGGTTAAGTGTTGTTGGGGTTTTTTTAAATTTGAATCTTAGCCCACTTAATTTTTGATGCCGTGATAAATAAAATACCCGTTTTATTTTTCATTTTCGAAACCCTAAACCTAAACGAGAAAATAAATAATGGCGGCTTCAATTTTTCGTGTTCGTTCGTTCCTCAAGCAAGGGTTTCGCGAATTGGTGATTTCCGTGGCTTCGGCTGTTGATTTGTGCGATTCATCCAAAGGGAAATGAAGGTGAGTAATCTTTATTACTCACATCTAATTCGAATTTTTTGATGATTTCTGACTTGCTCATATTCGTGAATTTCTTCGCTAGTTCATCACGGCTTCGATTGATTGAACTTGTTCGTTTTTGATAAAGTTGCTGCTTGATTTTATTTTGTTGGATCTTGCTATTACCGTATGATTCTCAGATGCTTTGTTGATTTATGAAAATAATTGGGTTTGGCATTCATTTTGTTTTCTGGTCACCTTAATTCGAACGGTAGGTGACTTGGGTATTTCTGTGAACTGCAGTTGTTTGAATTCAAATATTTTGGGTTGAAAAAGCAATATATTTAATTTTAGCACTTGCTCGATCCATTTCAATGTTGCTGGCCATTGTTGTTGCTTCGGCAATGTGCTTTGTTCTTGATTGTGATAATTGCATTTTCCAGTTTCATGCATTTGTTACTGGTGCCTCCTTGGTTCAAGATGCATTCACTTGTCTACCCATTCATCATTTAGTTTTCGGTATTGGGTTTCGAACATGGCTATTCCTTTATTGGTCTGTTATTTAATCTGTTGGCTTAGGTTCGTATACTTAAAGGTGAACTTGTTGCCTTGGTCATCATCGTGGTTTCACTATAACCATATGTGTATGCTTGCCTTTGAATTTTTCTTCGGGTTTAGTAGCTTGTATACCCCACTAGTTGTACCACCGCCATTTTGCACTGTTAGACTTATAATGCCTTTGTTTGTGCTTGAGTCTGATACGTTGCATTGATGCACTATACACATTTGCATTTGGTCACTGTAATTTACTGGTGACATCACTCTTACTTGAAGCTGTTGTTGAAGTGGGTTGACCTTGTTCGGCCCTTATTCATTGGTTTGCATTGTTTCATCACGTCAGCGTTTACATGTGCATGGGTTCAGGATCGAATCATTAAATTGGTTTGCACACCTATATGTTGCCACCTCTGTTGTATGGAGCCTGGTCTTTGTTTCATATTCATTTGATGGAAATTGGTCCAGATTTGTGTTTCCTGTGTACATGTTCATAGGGGTTGTTTTGTGTTGCATTGTACTGCATTTTTACTACTGTACTATATTTGACTCACTGCTTCGAGTCGCTTGCACATGCTCTCTGGAGTCATGGCATTCGTTCTTCACGACTCAGATTTTGTCGCAGCCACTTTACTGCATATACTGGAAACTGTAAAATTGACTCTTGTTCATGGGCTGACTTCGACCTGTTTTGTTGTCACTGTGTCATTGCTGTGCAATGTGCATATCACTGCACTGATTCATTTCACTGTTGCATGACTGTATGCATTCCTTTGAACATTGCAAAGTATACTTTCTCGACTGGTTTCCAGTTTCGATATATGATTGCTCTATGTAGAGTAGTCTTAAGTCCGGTTAATGGTCTTAGTTTCACTCTAGAATGATTTGCATTAGAATTGCATTTGTGTTGAATCCAGCTAGTAGCTCGGATTTGACCTTGTGCTGATTCCTACATCTTCACTGTAGTGGCAAGGCAGTGCACGCAAGCGTGAACTGCAGCCACACGGTATTGAGCTTTTGTGTACATTTTCACTATAGTGGCAAGGCAGTGCACGCTAGCGTGAACTGCAGCCACACGGTATTGTTTTTATTGATATCCTATTTTGTTTTGATTTATTGATCTTTTGCATATTCCATATGCTGTAGTGGCGAGGCAGTGCACGCGTGCGTGTGCTGCAGCCCTACCCGTATTGTTATTTTAATTGATATTTCAATTGTTTGAACTGTTTCGTTTATTCAATTCAATATGATTTAAATTGTATTTTGATTTGTTTAATTTGATGATTTTATTGTTAATTGTCGTTTTAGCAATTCTGTTGTTTTCTAAATTATCTTCATTGATAATCTTTTTAATTTTTCTTCGTTGATAATTTGGATTTGCTGATTTGTGTTTAACACCGTTACGCGTTATATTTATCATTATCTAATTTCTTTATCTCAGGACCGGATAGACGAGATTTGTTATTACTGTCGTCTAATTGTTATTTAATTATTATTGCTTCTGTGCATTAATAACTGAGTTTGAATTAGACTGACCCGTGTATTATTTTCTTTCGAATTTAATACTCGGGTCAGACCGAGTATTTACAGGTTGTTGATATCTTACTTTGGGTTGCTGCTAGAGCTATGAAGCCTTTTCATACTTTTTGGAGCAGTCGTTGTCTTAGTATAGGATGTTGTATATTCATGTATATTAATTACGATAATGTACTTGTATATGTAACTTCCAGAGTCGACAGTTGTAGTTGTATCATATGTATTGTATCACATGTATTGTAACTAACATCAGTTATTATATATATGAGACATTTTGTTTTATCTGTGTTCCGCATTTATATGATCTGTGTTATTATTATATTTATTGTCCTAAACTATTATGAACCATCGTAGTTCGTTTTATATTGGAATTGGGTATGTCGATGGGAGTAAATAAATAAGAGAAGAAAATTAAAAATATATACCATTCCTATCGAGATAACCAATACTAGTGTAAGGCTTAACTACGGATGGCCGCTCCTATCCAGCCTTATTCTTCGTAATAACGGACAGTATTTCTTTTAATACTCTTTGTTATTGTGAGCATAGAGGTGGGGCATCACGGTTGGTATCAGAGCCAGGTTTTGATCCTAGGACCTGGTCAATATATGCATAGGAATATTTGGATCAATACAATGATACATAAAAGCATAACTTTTTTGCTTGTCATAATTGGAGAAACCACATATGAACATACATGAAAGGGAAGAAAAGTAGAGCTATTGTATTTATATCGAACTATGGTATTACATACTAGTGGTTTATTAAATAACTTGCAAAGTAATACAGTTGGGTTAATGTTATCATATTCATTGTGCTTGAGTGAAAAATTGGTCTGATCAACTGCCAAGCCAAGAGTTTTTGAATTCTAGATTTTAATATAATTTAATAGTAAAATCATTTGAATATTCAAATTAAGAAAAAAAAATTATGTTAAATCTTTGCAGAATACTAAAATATAATATTATTCTCAATATTTATTTTTTCAAAACGCAAAATTGTTTCATTTTTTACTTCAAGGTCAGATCTCAATTTGTTTCAGGGTCAAAATTCAAGGAACTTTAAATTTTCAGATGTCAAACATTTTTCATTCAAAATTATTAGATTAAAATCCCCTTCTTAATACTCATCAAGTAAAACCAATCAATGTTAGGTCAACAAAATTGAAAAAAATAAACAATTGCATTTTAAAAGCATTAGAAAGAAATAATTCACAAATTTTAGGTGGCATTGTAAAAACAAAAATTCTAAAGAGCAAGTGGATTCTCAACAAACAAAAACTATAGATGGATCCTCCTACTAGTGTTCCATATTGTCCAGCATTCAATACCAATAAAAAAATTGATGTCCATGCAACATTCAACGTCCAATAAGTAGTTTAATTGAGTTTCACGAATTTCATAATTATGTTCAAGAAACAATATAATTTTCAGGTTAAGCATGTTATAATGATCATGTTCAGTTGAGTATCATTAAATAGTTACTTTATATAAATCAATGTAACTGAGATCAGCAAACTAACAACGAAGGTTAAAAATCCACAGTAGGCATGAAAGGAAGGGAAAAAACGTTAAAACTGGATAGACAACACATAAACCCAACCAAACCAAATTTTTCATAAATACTATTGCCGAACAATGTCTAATAAACATGTAATCCAACAAAAATAAACCATTATAAAACACCAGCACTAAGTAAATTAATAATGAATCTAGCCAAACTAAAAAACGTACCTAAAACGCAGATGACGAAAAGATTTAGATCGTCAACTCAAATAGGACAGTAGAATCAGTGACGCTAATATGGGGGAATTCAAAACAAATCATTGATAGAAAGAAAATAAGTAGGCAGATTTACACGATCGAAAATCAAAAAGGGAGTAGAATTAGGGATCAAAATTTACCTAAATTAGAATAAGATCGACGTACAAATTTGCTACCTTCGCCCTTAATCTATAAGGTAGGGATTAATGATACACTGACCGCTAAATCTTCATGGGATTCAAAGAATATATCAAAAATCAAGACAGACGAAACAAAAATTAAGGGTTAGGAAGAAGAAGAGAAAAAGGGGAACTATTGAAAAACCGATTTTCATGAAAGGGAAGAGAAAATATTGTGGAGATAAGAAAGTTGCGACTGTTCAGTTTACAAAATAGTTGGAAGCTTCAGCGCGCTACAAATCAGACTCGATGGTAACAGAATAGTATAGATTATTCATTTTACCTTGAAACTCTATATTTCTCTTGGCCATTGTGAATATGTTTCTCTTGAAAATTAATGTTTTGATTAGATGCTGTTAAATAGTTGTATTAAAAGCTTGGAAAAGTTTCTAACAAAAAAGAAAATGATATTGTCAGTTCAAAATTTTAAAAGACCCCAACTATCTCAATAATCCTAAAATAACTGCTCATGCACTGCTTAGATTTTTAAATTGCAAATTAATCAAATCATCATTCAAACTTCAAATTTTCGTGCTTTAGTTATTTCAATATTATCAAAACAATCATGCCACACCAAATTTCATATTTTGATTATTTCGACTTGTTTTCCTGTTTTGTGCTTATTTGTACCCAATTAGCATTGTAAGGAATTTTCGAACATTTCAAAAAAGAATCAATTTAAAGTTCAAACCATATGTTTATAGCATTAAATTTGTCATAAATGCACATATTACATTTAATATATTTTTTTGTAACAACTTAACTATCATTGAAATTCATTTTCAACCCGGCGAACATTTAAGCAATAACCGAGTTGTGACCATTGAATACAAAACAAATTACATCTTATAACAAGTAAAAAGTTTAGTAAAGCAACAATTATCCAATTCCAATTTTCAAATTTCTTCTTAATGACTTGAAAAGCATCAGATTTTGAGATTAGTTGAAAAGAGCTGAAACAACGCAGCACATGTTTATTCAATCTCAAAACATGTAGCTACCATGATCATTTTTTTTATTGATAAGCATACTAAGTCAGTGGAAATTTGATGTAGAACTAGGTAACAATACTAACTCATGCCAACTTAGATGTCATTGAACAATCAGTAGGCAATGCGGTGGTTAGAGATAAGTGTAACAAACGATGTTGCACGGCTTTAAGGAACACAAATATGAACAAATTTTCATTCTATACCTTAAAAAAGATCATAAATATGTATCTCGTTTGAAACTTACTAAGAAGCTAATAAATCAAAACCTTGATTTGAAAAAATCATAGTGGAGAACAAGATAAGATGTAAAAGAAAACATATTTTCGTAATATTTTCGAAACTAGACTTAAAATTAAAATAAATTTTTGCTTTAGGGGTAAAATAAAATTTTGTCCTAGCAATAATGAACCACAACACCCACCACCACTTCCCCAAATCAAAATTCAGATTTTAACCCCATAATGGCTACCTCTAATGCAAACAAACAAACATCAACTCCAATCACTGCCTCAGACCTCAACCGAAGTCATGCTCATGTTAGCACTGTTACCACTTCGCTGCCAAATTCCAACCAACTTGTATATGGTATCACTAAACAAATGATCGTTGGATCTACATCTCATCAAAGCGACCAAATTATGATATAACATGAACTTCCAAATCTTTTAAACTAACCCAAAAATCTAATGCAGTTTAAACCATCAAAAAGAAAAGGATACAAACACATGAAATAAAAATTAGAGAATTATACCACTTCCTACTATTAATATTTAGATAAGAATATCGACAAACACGACTAGCTGATCTGACCAATGCAATAGTTGTGCAGCTAAAAAATTAAACCAAAATATTATTATTTAATTATAATATTTATATTATGATAGAAACAGATAAACAAAACATAATATATTTGGACTGTATTATTGCTACGAGTCTTATGGTAAAGATTTCAATAACAATATATACATATATACTCTAGTACTTTGTTGATAATTCAAAATACAGTTGTAAACAATCGCAACTCTTCAGATGTAAGATGCACAAATTCAACATCTAAGATTTATAAGTGGATAAATTACCAATTAACGACTAATTAGCTGTGCATGATTTATAATTAGCTAGTTTATATACATTAAAATGTACAGGTGTAAATACTAAAGCATTGCTAGTATATCTAACTTTGAAATCAATAATGTTGTCGAATATTCAACAAAAATATCGAGCTCTATTTGCAATACAGCTATACTACGTAAAGACAACAGTGCACTATTGCCCAAAAATAAAATATTATATGAACGGTACAAACAGTTAGATAAATGTCTCGATCTTTGCATGGAAGTTGCAAATCAACAGAAGGATAACAGATTGCAGATCAAGAAAGAAGAATTTAATTTGAGTCCATTAGCATTTAAAAGTGGTCATTGTCCTAAGAGACTCGATTTTTGTCAAGATGGACTTATAAATTTACATTTTCACTATTAAACTAATGTAAAATGATATGATGAAATTAAGATTAACAATAAAAGACCCAACAAAATTTGATGGTTACTTTTGCATACCAATTAAACAAAATTTTCATATAATTACAAAAATAAAACCAGACTTCACCTATAAGCGGAGTTCAATCAACATTCAATTGAGTATTCAGTAATGAGCATGAACAGTTTCCAACATTAGCCACTGAGTATAATAGCAAACTGTAATAATAGAGAATAAATAATAACTAGTATATCATATGCAAACCAATATATTTCTGTAGATCTGTATACCATTAGCAGAAATTATCAGTTAAACGAAGGTGATGATAAATAAAACAAAAGCGAAAAATTAGAAGAAGAAAAAATAACTAAAAGCTTGGAAGCAATGAAAATTATCACATGAAATCTTCTATGTTCAGTCATGGTAAACTTCATATGCATCATCGTAATTATATTAGTATATGAATAGAAATGGAAAACTCTCAGAGTTAAGAAAAATTATAGACAATCAACATGGCACCAATTTGGACCGCCCGTCTGCTTTGAATATCATCATTGGAGGAATACGAACAAAATTTTGAATTGAAATGAAATTGATCGATGGAGGAAAGATGGAAAGAAATAGGAGAAAGAACAGGCTAAACAAAATGAGGCGGCACTATAAAATCTCTTTCGATTACTGGCAAATTTATAAAGACAGGATGTGTAAGAAACCCTAGTGACGTGAGATATGTTGGTGATGTTTCAAGCTTAAAAGAAGGCAAAATTGCACCATGGATATGTTCATCATAAATTTTATGCCATGAACTAAGATGTTGAACGTACGATTGTTCGATGTCCGATTCGATCCAAATCTATATAACGTCCAGTCCATGTTCGTATGATTTTCATTTAGGTTGCGAATTAGGACAAGAAATATATACGAAAAAATGTTCGTTCGAAAATGTTCGATGTTTTCTATTGTCCATCCGTTGTCTGGTTCATATGATCAATGTTTAAACTTAAAACTTGTCATGTCCGTATTCATCCGAATCTCTTATAGGATGAGACTATGACACACTTTTGTCTAATCTAGTCCAACCCGTTCACACTTCTAACCATATGAGAAAAGATTATGATGTGAAAATGAAAAAAGATATGTTTAGCCAATGTAAAAAAATTCCTCCTTGCATCAGAGTCAAGTATAGACGACATAATTAATAAAAACAATTTTAGCTTAAAATGACTTTAAAATGCAAATTGATAGATGTTGGTTTGGTATATTTCTTTTGAAATTTTGATGGTTAGAACTGTATAACGGTAAGTTTAAAGGACGACATAATATGTTATCTTTGTAACCACAATTAGTGTTTTATAATTTAACTTCTTGTTTCGCATTCACTTAATCTACTTTTACTAGATTAACTAAAAAACGATAAATTTAAATATAGGTCCATGAAAAAAGTTAATTTTTTCAAATAAGCCTCTCGCAAAACTTAATACAAAAGTTGGTCACATTTTGGCTGCTAGAAAATAACTTATACGCATTTTACAAATGCGTATTTGTAATTTTTTAAATAACGTATGCATTTACGAAATGTTTTGTTATGTTTTTGTTTATTTGTAAATTTCTACTTGGGCATTTGAAAATGCACAAGTAAACAGGGTTAGTCGTAGGAGTTGTAATACTTAAAACTAGTTGTAAGTCAAAGACTTATTACAAATACTAATAATTATATAAATAAAATTAAGATGTCAAAGTAGTTTATGTACGATATGGAGAACAAATGGAATAACAAAATAAACAACTGTCTTGGCAACAATAATTCAAGTTGTACAATGTTTGAAACAACAATTATTTTTTTTAGCAAGTGCTTGAGTTATAAATGTTAATCATTAAATTTCAAAACATTGAAGCTTATTTACCATAAATTTTAACATTCATATCGCATTAATATTTTATAAAAGAAATCATAATATAAAGTTAGTAAAAACGAAGAAAACTAGGTTCATCCTCTTATGTAAAATTATGATTTCTGAAATTGATACGATACCCTTTAATCTTTCTTTTAATGAAAGCATATGAATCTATATGAACTTGTGATTTTTAAATTTATGTATTATAAATTGAAGGAATAGAGGATGAATTAATGTTTGTATTCCTTGCTTCTAACATCCACTATCCGTAAACTAATTTTGATGGCGTCAACTGTAAGTTTGCCCTAATATAAAATGGGCCAAAAGTCATGGTTTTAGTGACTTTACCCAACGGTCACCCTTGAAATATGGATGTGGCTCTGTCAAGATAAATGCTTATTTTGTCATATATTTCTCCATCCTCCTTCGTTCTTCCAAAGACTCAAACTTCAAACCCATATCTTCCAAATTTAAATACAATGAAATGTCGATTTTCCTTATATAAGCAGATCAAATTTGCAATAACATCATCGTCTAATAAAATCAAGATATTCGGTATATAACTTTTATGTTTAAATTTTAGCAATATTTAGATATTTTATACAATTCGTGTCCTAATACATAAATCAAATGTATTTAATATAATTTTTTTTGAAAATAAATAAAAAAACAAAACATAGGCCCAAGCTCTTCCGTGACATATTTTACATTTGGGCCATTTGTATTTACTCTATTGCAAAGACTTTAACCCAAAATCTAACCCTAATACCACATTACTTTCTTGTGCCTTCCATCCCCCTTTGCTTCAGGTCAGCCGAAAAATAATGAAAGCAAAATTCTTCTTCTTCAATACACTTCTCCATTAATACTTTGTTCCACTCTTTACTTTTTTTGTCTTTCTCCTTTTCAACTCGTTTCTCCCTTTTCTGCAACACCTCAGATTATTGATAACATTATTTAGGATATTTAATTAGATAAATTAAATTAAAAAATGTATTGATTAGGGGATTGAGACTTGATTTTATTAGAAGGGGTAGTCGTGCCACTAACCAATGAACTAAAACGGGTTTTGAAATGAATTAGAGGAGGGGTAAAACGGGAAAGAGGTCGTTCCTATATCTATTACCTATAGCCATATATTGTAACACATGTTCATTCCATTTAAAAAATTTAATAAATCAAGGCCCGCCACCATGAACAAGAAAAGGGGAAAGGATAGAGGATAAGCTAGGAAGAAGCTTAAGCAAATCAAATCTATTCGTATCTTAATCTCTTTAACCTCAAAGGCTAAGGTGAATCATGTTTACATCTCTATTTTGATTTTTTTTCAGTTTTATAATGATTTCGAATTGTTTTGCAACATATTGGCATATTTTTGAATGGTGAAATGTGTGTATATATATATATATACTTGTCGATGAATTATACATGTTCATATCGAATTTTACGATATGTTTTAAGGTAAAACCCAATTAAATGACATCTTTATGCCTTGTAAATTTTTATGAATTCATGAAATATATTTTAGAGATGGGTTTCAATTTTTGGAATTAATATGTGAATTTTCTAGCAAAGAAAATGATATTTTGGGTTAGAAATTATTTACGGATGAATATTAATTATCTGGGTCTGAAATTTTTGTATGTTAGAAACATATATAATTTGATTTTTGGAATTTTTCATGATTTTTCCTAAGAGTTTTGATAGCTATATAAAATTATTTAAGGTATGGACTTAATTGTTTTTTATATTTTAATATAGAGAAAGGGCTTTCTTAAATAAATTGAATTGTTATTTCTAGAAAACTGGAAGCGCTTTTAAAAAATTACTAAAACAACCAAATAGATATAGACAAACAAGGCAGTTTAGGTACAAAAGTAATAGTTTAAAAGTACAAATAGGCTTTTCACTGATACTCTCCTTCAGTACCAGGTTCCGCCTCTATCCCTCCCCTTCTGCCACAGTAGAAACAAATGCACATGGTATTAGGCAACTATCAGGCAACTGGTACTTAGTGAATCAAGAGGGGGAGAAAGGTAGGGTCGAAATCATGGGGTTTCGAAAAAGGTGAGCATTGCTTTGGTTTTGAAGAAAAATACGTCTGCTTCCTTTAGACTAAGATTCTTTCGACTTGGTTGGGTTTCGATTAAGTCAAATGGTTAAAAACGAAATGGTTTAGATTGGGTTGTATCTCTGTTTTTAACTGAAAGCTTTCGAATAAGTTGAAACACCTAGCTGCCGCCTTTTTACCTTTTGACCCAGATGGTTTCGAAGGGGTTGTGTTGTTTTAGAAAATATGTCAACCTCTCCAATGCTTTCGAAAGGATGGTTTTGACACCATCATTTTATGACTTAGGAAATGGTTTCGAAACAGTTTATTTCGACTTAAATGATTTTAGAGACCCTTTATCTTTCAAATGAAGTATAACCGAAATTTGGTTTCAAAAGAGATGATTTGAATGGTTTCAAAAGGTTGTGCTTTCGACTTTAATGGGTTTATGTCCTTTTTCTCTACTTGAAGGCATAGTCGAATGGTTTTGACCAAAACGTTTTAAGGGGTTCCGAAGTAGTCAACTTCAAATGGTTTCGAAAGGTTTTCACATGTTTTAAATTGAACCCAAATGCTTTCAAAAGGTTCAGATTTAAAGCTTTCAAAAGGTTTTCAAAGTGGTTGCGAAGGAGTGGTTCCCTAGAGGTTTCAAAGGATTCGAAAGGTTTTGCTTTTTGGTGGTTTCGAAAGGAAAGGTTTTCTAATAGTTTTGAAAGGCAATGTTTAAAGGCTTTCAAAAGAAAGATGTCTAAGGTTTTTAAAGCTTTCAAAAGAAAGATTTCCAATGGTTTGAGAGTAGTTTCAAAAGAAAGAATGGTTTTGGCCTTTCGGCCTAGATAAGAGAAAGGGTTTTACTTGGTTTCAAAAGATATACTTTCAATGGTATCGAAAGGGATAATTTCAAAAGTTAAGTTTTTTCGTCAACTATGATTTGAATAAAGTGTATATATATAATATGGCAAGGTGATTTTAAGTAAATCATAGGAAATTATATATTTTACTTGTTTGGGTTTGATTTAAAGGTCTTAAACCATTATGAAAAGGTTTTCAAGAATTTTTTTGGGAATATACCCTTAAGTAAAATGACTCGGATATTAGATACCAAATGGGACTGATATAGGGTCGCGCCCTATACATTAGCTATTAGCCCCAGCTAATTTAGTCTAAAACAATGTGTGGGGATTTGTCATAGGTAAGACTAAAATAATGGATACACACATAAAGAAATATATATTGTATACAGATAAGTTATTGGTAAACTGACAAAACCATTAGGATCAGGTGACCCTTGAAGATGATAGTTAAGGACAGACCGTCTAGAGGAGAAGTATTTAACCGATATTTAAGGATAGATAGTCCAAAAGAAGAAAGATATCCAATAGATGTTAGATAAACTTTGATGTTGTATGGTAGGTCCGAGTCAGCCAAAGGTTAAAAGTTAGCTAAACCAAACTTTTGTAGATGAACATATAGTTCAATTTATTACGTTATATATGTTTAGATAATTATGCTTTACAGATATTTTTACTAGTTTTAGTTACGGGAAAAGAATTGCAAAAATATAGTTTAAAAGAAATGATAGTGAAGGGAAACCCGTTTCGCTAAGCGGCGTGGTCTCACTTAACTTAAATTAACAAAGATGAATAGTATTATTCAGATCAGGCATTATGTCTAACTCGAAGATTTTCTTTCCCCATAAACTCTTGGGTGCTCAAAATTGATTTAATTAGGCTGAGGGTTAAGGTACTTAGGTTCTGAGATTTTGGCGAATAAGCTTCCAGAGACGAGCAAGCGACTGACGGATAACTATTTTAGGAATTCAGACTATTCTGTTTACCGTTTTCATCTGTGTATACTAAGACAGTTATGTCTATATTGCTTTGAGCACACAAGGGAGCATCGTCATATGTCGCTCTTGGCATATTATTGTAAATTATATTTGATCATTTCCTAGGATATGTTTTGGGGATTTTGTAACTTGAATATGATTCTGTTTGGAATGTAGTCACTATAATTATTGCTATTTGAAACCCATGATTTTATTCATATTCAAATGCTTTTGATATTATGATACCATTAGCATTACTGTATTTTGTCACCAAAAACTAATACTATAGATGATTGCAGCATCTATAGCGCTTAACTTTTGGCACCTAGATGTAGGATGTTACAACTTGGTTTCAGAGCATAGGTTTATGAAAATATTTAACTAAAAAATTGTTTTGAAAACATAATCCTAAAGAACTAGAGTAAGATTGGGTATGGATAACACTATAGTAACGTACTTGTGTTTGCTATTTATAAATATGCGCTTTATCTCTAGCCTCCTATCTTTGCTTAGGTTATCTTTCTGTATCTCATGAGATTTGAAATCAGATATGGATTGTAGAAGAGCAAGACTTAACCCAGGAAGGGAAAGCACCGAAGGGAATGCCTACCTAATGCCAGGAGAAACTAAGGTCAGGCACAGGCTGAGAATGCCGGAGTTGGGGTCCCGCGGGTCGGAATAGAAGCTATGTATCAGTTTTTCATGAATACGATGTAGGCGAGAGTTGCAGCGAAGTGTTACGAGGAAATTCAGTAGGTGAAGGAGTCTCGGAAGTTCCAGTTTTCCTGGATTATGCTAATATGAGTGGAGATTATGTTAAGCTTGGAGGGAAGCCTTTTATTGAATCCGAGGATGCAATCGAGGTGGAAACTAGTTATTGCACTGCGAAAGGATTTTTGTAGACATGAGGCTTAATGATGAGCAAAAGAGGAGGTTGGCATCTAGACGGATTCAGAGGGTTGCATTATTTTGGTGGAACAGTGTAACAATGGCAGTAAATGAGGAAGAGATGACATGGGCAAAGTTCAAGAGGAGGTTCATGGAGAAGTTCATGTCAGCTATGACACGGTCAGCTCTGATCAGGAAGTTTGCTTAGCTAGAGCATGGGGAGATGTCTGATTTGGAATATGCCAGAAGGTTTGAGAAGTTGGCTCGGTATGGTTATACTACTGTTGATACAATGATGAAGAGGAACGAGAAGTTCATCAAGGGGTTGAAGCCTGAGTTGGCTAAGGTAACTTTACCGCATATCAGAGATCCATGTGATGAAGTTGTGGAGATGACCATGAGGCAGAAGCAGATTCTTGATTCTTTAGAGAAGAATAAGGCTATGGAGGTCCAGGTTGGGCAGGGCCAGAAGGTGATGTTTTCATAAGAAGGGTGCTAAGAAGAGTGGAGCAGCCAAAAGGGGGAATTTGAAATTGTCTGCTTTAAGTGCCACAAGGGGCACTTTGCTAATGAGTGTCATTCTAGGAAGGCAAAAGAAGCGGTCGGGAAGAATAAATGTGAGGTGTTTCAACTATGACCAGACAGGCCACTATAAAAACCAGTGCAAGGAGCCCTCTATGGATGGAAAGGGCAAGGTGTATGCATTGGAGCCTGCTATTTCAAAGCCAACAGCTCAGGAAAAGGGAAATTTGGTTTCAGGAGGCACGTTTCATATTCATGGTATGTTTGTTAGCGTTTTATTTGATACTAATGCATCGCATTCTTCTATATCTAGCTTGAACCCACTTATTTAGTTACTTTATTATGGATTACGAACTTAATAGGAGGGTATGCAACTCTAGGGATAATGTGTGACCAGTTTGAGTTTAACCTGTTAGGTCATCTTTTTGCTTGTAGTTTGCATGTGTTGATTTTATGGGGTTCGGGATTATCCTTGCTATTGATTGGTTAAGTGAGTATGATGTTGGGATATTTTGCTGGGATGGAAGATATCTCTTAGAGACCCTAATTGTAACAACAAGATTATCTATAACGTAGAAGGTTCTAGGGTGAGGTGTTTTCCTAATTGGATTTGGCAATAGGTTTTCAACAGCTCATGGTAGCAGAGGATAGTATACCTTTCACGATGTTCGTGACCAAATATAGGTCATATTAATGGTTAGTTATGCCATATGGACTGACGAATGCACCAGCTTTCTTTATATATTTGATGAATCGAATTTTCCGAGAGTACTTGAATAGGTTCGTAATGGTTTTTACAGATGATATCTTGATTTACTCAAAGGACGAGAAAGAGCATGAAGTTCATCTTAGAGTGGTGCTTGAGACGCTGAGGCAGCATCAGCTGAAAGCAAGTTTCTGAAGTATCACTTCTAGAAGAAAGAGGTGAAGTTTCTTGGTCATGTAGTCTCGGAGGAAGTATTACAGTGGACCCTACTAAGGTCGAGGAAGTGAATAGTTGGAAGAGACCCGAGACAGCAACCAAGATAAAGAGTTTCCTTGGGTTGGATGGTTATTATTGCAGATTCATTAAGGATTTTTCACGGATAGCACCACATATGACCAAGCTAATGAGGAAAGATGTAAAGTTTTTATGGACCGATATGTGTGAAGAAACATTGCAAAGTTCGAAAAACTTATTTACCCATGCACCTATGTTGGTTGTTCTAGAGGGAAATAAAATTTGGTAGTTTATACCGATGCATGTGGAACAACATTAGGAGCTGTGTTGATGCAAAGAGGTAAATTGTTTGCCTGTGCTTCGAGACAGCTTAGATCACATGAGGTCAGATGTTAGACACATGATTTGGAATTGGCTGCAGTGATTTTTGCTTTGAAGGTGTGGAGATATTACCTTTTAGGAGAGAGGTTTGAGCTATATACAGATCATAAGTCGCTGAAGTATTTTTTTCTCTCAAAAAGAGTTGAACTTGCGACAGTAGAGATAGTTAGAGTTTTTAGCCTCTTATGATTTTGGTATTGAGTATACACCAGGTAAAGGCAACAAGGTTTCATATGCGCTTAGCATGAAGCATCATAATGCAGTGTTAGCGTGATTGCTGAGTGGAAAGATTTGAAAGCATCAGCAGATTGCAGAGTGCAGTGGAGATCCAAGGGTTGGTCTAGTTGGGAAACAGTTGTATTACCTTGTTTGGAAGTTCGACGAGCCTTGATCGAACGGATTGCTTCTAATAAAATGGAGGATCCAGTGTTAGCTGAGTGGATCAGGAAGCTAAAGGAAGGAATCGAGAGTGATGACTTGAAAGATTTTGGTACTTAATTAGAATGGTCGGTAGAGAAAGAAAGGAAGACTAGGTGTTCCGAGTGTAGGAAACATAAGGAAGGAAGTCTTGGAAGAATGCCATCGTCTGAAGTTCATTATTTATCCAGGCGGTACTAAGATGTATCAAGATATGAAGAGAAGTTTCTTTTAGAAAGGTATGAAGCGAGATATTGACTTGTGTGTTAAGCAGTGCTTGAATTGCAAATAGGCAAAGGCCGAACACCAAAAGGCAAGAGGTTTGCTTCAGCCTTTATACAATTCGGTGTGGAAGTAGGATTCTATCTCTATGGACTTCATTGATAGGTTGCCAAGGTTGAATAGGGGTAATGAAAGTATATGTGTCATAGTGGACAGATTGACCAAGAGCGGCCATTTCATTACAGTTAGGTCAGCCAAGACGACACCCGTTTTAGTGAGATTTATTTGAAAAATGTGGTTAGACCGCATGGAGTTCTGAGAAGTATAGTTAGTGATAGAGATTCCTTGTTCACTAGAGAGTTTCGGAAGAGTCTGCAGGAAGTTTTAGGAACCAAGTTTAAGATGAGTACCGCTTACCATCCACGGACAGATGGGAAAATGGAAAGAGTTAACATGATCTTAGAAGATTTGTTAAGAGCTTGTGTTCTGGATTTCGAGGGATCATGGGAATACCATCTACATCTAGTCGAGTTTTCATATAACAAAAGTTATCAGACTAGTATTGGGATGGCACCATTTGAAGCTTTTTATGGAAGGCTATGCAAATCTCCCGTATGTTGGTAGGAGACCGGGGATATGTTGATTCTTGGACCAGATCTGGTTAAAGAAGAAGCAAAAATGATTGAGGCTCGATCTAAGAATAAAAGTTATATAGATAAGAGAGGGAAAGATTTAGCATTCTCAGTTGGAGATCAGGTTTTCGTTAAAGTGTCACCGATGAAGGGTGTGGTTAGATTTGGAAAATCCTGGAAGATATCACCAAGATTCGTTGGACCTTTTCTTACTCTTGAGTGGATCGGGAAACTCACATATAGAGTTGATTTACCATGCAGCTTGGCCGGTGACCATGATATTTTTCATCTTAAAAAATGTGTTAAAGACCCGAAGACTACTATTGCACCGACTTTGCTCAGTGATTTAGTGGTGAAACTGGACTTGACCATAGTTAGAAAACCAGCTGGTATAGTTGCTAGAGATGAAAAGAGGCTTAGAATCAAGATGGTCGGATTAGTCAAAGTCCCGTGGAGTGACGCTGACAGGGACAATACTTAGGTGGTGGAGAGCAGGAATAGAGATGCTTACCCTAATTTGTTTGATGGTATGTTTTACCTTTTTTTTTGATTTGTTATGTGCGGTACCTTAATTTAGAGGACAAAAATCTTTAAGGAGAAGAGTCTATAACACCTCAAAATTTTGACAACATTATTTAGGATATTTAATTAGATAAATTAAATAAAATAATGTGTTGATTTGGGGATTAAGACATGATTTTATTAAAAGGATAGCCGTGCCACTAACCAATGAATTGAAAAGGGGTTTAAAATGAATTAGATGAGGGTAAAATGGGAAAATGGTCATTCCTATATCTAATGCTGATAGCCGTGCATTGTAATACACATTCATTTCATTTAAAAAAATTTATAATGCAAGGTCGGCCACCATTAATCAGAAAGGGGAAAAAGATAGAAGATAAGCTAGGAAGAAGCTTAAGCAAATCAAATCTACTCATATCTCAAACTCTTTAATCACAAAGGCTAAGGTTAATGATGTTTACATCTCTATTTTGATTTTTTTGGTTTTATGATGATTCCAAATTGTTTTGCAATATTTTCCATGTTTTATAATGATTAAATGTATATATATACTTGTTGATGAATTATGCATGTTCATATTTAACTTTATGATATGTTTTAAGGTAAAACCCTACTAAATGACAGTTTTATGCCTTGCAAATTTTTATGAAGATCCGAAAATATATTTTAGAGATGACTTTCAATTTTCATAATTTTTGGAATTAATGTTGATTTTATATGAATTTTCTAGCAAACAAAATGATATTTTAGGTTAAAAATTGTTCACAGGTGAATAATTGGTTATTTGGGTTTGAAATTTTTATATGTTAGGAAGCATATATAAATTGATTTTCAAAAAAAATTCCATATTTTTCCTAGGATTTTTGATAAATATGTAAAATTATTTAAGGTGTGAGACTAAAATGTTTCATATATTTTAAAATGGAGAAGGGACTTTTGTAAACAAATTGAATTCTGCAAAAATGGAAGCACTTTTGAAAAATTACTAGAGCAACCAATCATATTTAGACAAACAAGGCAAGTTAGGCACAAATGCAATAGTTAAAAAGTACAAAGAAATAGGATTTTCACTATTTAGTCCCCTTCAGTACCAGGTTCTACCTCTATCCCTCCCCTTCTGGAACATTCGAAACCGATGCACATGTTATCAGGCAACTAGGAGTGGGCGAAAGGTATAGGGTCGAAACCATGGGGTTCCGAAAGAGGTGAGCATTGCTTTGGTTTTAAAGAAAAATGCGCCTACTTGCTTTCAACTAAGACGCTTTCGATTTGGTTGGGCTTCGACTAAGTCAAATGATTTAAAAGGAAATGGTTATGATTTGGTTGTATCTTTGTTTTTAAATGAATGCTTTCGACCAAAATTGATACACCTAACTGTTGCCTTTTTACCTATCAACCCAGATGTTTTCGAAGATGTTGTTTTGTTTCCAAAAATATTCCCACCTCGTCAATGCTTTTGAAAGGATGGTTTTGACACCATTATTTTATGACTTAGGAAATGGTTTTGAAATAATTGCTTTCGACTTAAATGGTTTTAAAGACCCTTTATCCTTTAAATGAAGTATAACCCAAATTTGGTTCCGAAAGAGATACTTTCCATGGTTTCAAAAGGGGTACTTCCAAAAGTTAAATGTTTTCATCAACTCTAATTTGAGTAAAGTTGTAACAACCTGAAATTTTCGATCCTGAAAATTCCAGATAGTTAGGAAAATAAGAAAGAGATAGAAGAATAAGAAGAACAAAAACACCAACATCTCACATTCGCAGCGGATAAAATATAATAACAAATAATAACATTTACAAAAGAATTATGTATCTGTCAAAATATCTTTATAATACATCAGAGTTATACATATATGTAGACAATGGATATACACAATCATCATGTCTCAGATATACAACAATATAATACAACGGGAACACTCCATACGTTCTTGCCATCCACTTCGCCTCCTGAGCTCTAGAACGTCCTTACTTGAAAATCTGTAATACTCGGTTCGACGCGAGCATTACATCAAAGTAACACCCGGGTCAGGCTGGAAACCAGCGTGAGTAAACTCATCTAACATGAAATACCAAAGCATAAAACCTATTTAAACCCGGTGTATCTCTTAAATTTTCAATTTCACAGTTTGTTATAGACATCACTAATTTCACACATCAACTTTCTAAGTACCAAAAACTTTGATTAAGTAGTCCAATTCACTTAAATCATTTCATTCCGGCCTATTGATTTCACATATCAATCTACAAAAATTCAAAGTGGTTTCGGGTATTTTCTAATACCCGACGCCGGTCTCTTCGAGTCTCATATCATCCTAACCTAAGTTATCCAAATGAAATACACTTCAAACTTTAAATACAGGATGCCCCCTTTACATAACAATTCATCATTGATAGATAACCACAATATCCATAAGCACTTGATCACTTCCAAAATAAATTTAATAACTTTTAATTGAATTACTAACTTCAATCACCTAGATTCCTTCACTTAACATTAATTAATTTCAAATCAATTAATTAATCATCCCTTAATTATCCATCTCAATTAATCACCCTGGATTAATTATCCTTAAATTACATTCGAGTAATTATCTTTAATTAATTACACAAGTTAATTATTTTTAACCAAAAACAGTAATTAGTCTTTAATTTCTTCACAAATTAATTATCTAATATTAATTATATTAATCCTTAATTACTTATATTAATCAATTTCTCATAAATCACTTATTACTAATTAATTTATCTTAATTAATCAACCTTTATTTACATCATTAATTTTATAAATTAATTATTTCTAATTACCTTTTAATTTATCCTAATCTAAATTAATTTCATTAAGAAATTAATCATTAATTAAGCCACAAATATTGATCACTCTTGATTAATTTCAACCAGTAATTAACTACCTTTTTGTTTACTTCATTAAATAAATTAATTACTCATTTTATAAACGAAGTTTAAAGGAATTTAAAACCAACATCATTTCTAAATTCAAATCAATTTAAAAATGCACTTTAACATTCAAGTTGTTAAAACAATTTAAATTTAAAAACTTTATTTGTTTAAAAACTGAGATTCACTAACTTGAATTCCAGACTTAACTTTGATTTAAAACTTGTTTTAAATCTCTGCTTTACAATTTAACTTCAGTTTTAAAAATCAATTTTATCTCTTTCCGATTCATTCTAATTTTTTTTATTCAATAATTATTTCACTTCCAAAATTCACTCTTATATTTATTTTCAAAAATCCAATTCTATATATTTTGATAACCCAATGTACTGGAATATCCAATTAAACCATGGTAACCAATATTCCAATTATCAATATAATTCATCACAGCATATAAATATTCATAACACCGAATATTGAACAATCTAAATAATTTTGAGGAATCCAGTTGGATCCCTCCAACCTTTATCCCTGCATCCACAGATGTTAGCACAATACCACTTCCACTTCAAGATGGAATATCGCGGTATATGGGATTCATATAATATCATCCGCTATTATGCGACACATAGGGTCTCATCCGCTAAGTAATGCGGGAAATCAATCACCCAATATATACTATATACTACTATATATAATATAGTACATCAATTCAATTCAACCAATCATTTATATTTAACCATTTAAATTTAAATAAAAACCCAGTTGAGTGAGATTAACTCACCTTCGATTTTGAATATGCAATCTAATCCAACGTCGACTTGTTACCTTTTGGATTTTAGACCTTGTATAAACATTGGATTTATTTTGTTAACATTCGAATAAATCGAACAAATAAATTCCATTCGTTGAATTTAATTAACAAGTAATTTTATTTAACCTAATTTTCTTTTAATAAATTAGTTTTAGAAACTGAAATAAATTAATTATGCTAATAGAACAAATTAACCACCTTAATAAAAAAAATTAAAATAGACCAGTAAATTTAAAATGTGAGTGTGTCTACTTATTTTTATTATTATATTTTTTTCTCAGCTTCCTGTATATATACATATAAATTAAAAACTGCATTCATATATATATATATATATATATATATATATATATATATCGCATTATCTAATTATGTTGTCTGTATTCATTAATTTATTAGAGTAAATTACCTCCAACGCAAGTCAAATCGAGCAACGAAGATGCTGCCTTCTCGAAACCCTCGCCACTACCAAACCAAGGTCACGCCGTCAGCTCCTTCCTACTCATACGTGCGTGACAACGCCAACTGAAACCCTAGGTCTGACCCTTGAGCTCATCTTCCCTGAGCTCGACCGACTTCCACCTGATTCGCGACTACGATCTTCTTCTTCCAGCCTTCGCACCTCGCGTCTACACGAGCTACGACCACCCCTTCCCAAATCGCTGCTACAGGCGTCACCTTCATCCTTATCAAACAACCGCGTGGTCGAACAACGTCGACCCTTCTCACTCTCTCTCGCCACCGAACCCTAGCTCGAAGATGCGACTTCGTTGTCGATTCTTGTTCGAGCCTCTGCCTCTAACCAACGCGTCCACTCATGCCACCTCCTATCGCCGCTTCCAAGGCCGACCTCCCCTCAGCCCCTCGTGGACCATCACATGTGTCTCACGACCGCGACCCATTGCCAACGCGCGATTCAATTTTGATTGAGTGCTTTTTTATATATAAATATGAGTTTTCAAATTGGATTCAACAGGAAGAAAACATTACGCGACTTAAATGTGAAGGAAGGTGGCTTGTATGCGTAGGGGTGGCTGATGGAGACGTAATAGGGTTTGACTTAGAAATTTTATAATATTATTTAATTCCAAAATATTTCGTTAAGCATAACTCGAAATCTCGAACTCTGAATCAGACATGCCGTCAGGCCTTTATAAGGTTTTACCCATATTCCGAACATAATAGAACGTGTTTCATAGCCTAATTCAGTCGTATGGAGAAAATAGCGTTTTGCATCCAGTTATAACATTAAATTTTCGATATAAATTTTAGCGCATTTATATATCATACGCTCACACAACAACTCCAAACACTACGAAAATTAAAATCCGATAATAATACAATATTGCGGATCTAATGGAGCTGATTTCATCGAAATCCGAGACTGTGCCTCAGAAGGCTATTTTTAAACTCAATTTAAACGATATACTATTAAAACTGAAAAAATCACCTTTAAATAAAGTTCAACCATTCTATTATCTTCAGTATCATCATTACAAATTTTATAAACCTTTAAATTATTTTTAATAGGCTTAAAACTAAAGATTTAATAATTTACCCAATTTCCAATAATTAATTCTAATAATTTAATTGCTAAATAATAATAATAATTGAATTCAAGTTAAAAATTAACTTTTAAATATTTAAAATCAATTAAATATTCCAATTTAAATTGTCTAAAATTCCGGGTCGTCACAAAAGTATATATAACATGGAAAGTTAATTCTGAGTAAAGCATAAGAGATTGTATATTTTCCTTGTTTTGGTTTGATTTAGATATCTTAAATCATTATGAAATGGTTTTAAAGGAAAATTTTGGGAAGATGTCCCTAAATAAAATGACTCAGATATTAGATACTAGATGAAACTAATATAAGGTTGCATCTTATACATTAGCTAATAGCTCCAGCTAAATTTGTCCAAAATTTTAGTGTGTGACAACCCACATTTTAGAAGGTTTAAATCAACAATAATCCACACATGTCTGACTTAAACAATCCAAAGCGTAGATAATCAATGGGTTAAATAAGAAAATAAGAAGAAAAGAAGAAAACAAAACACAGAATCTCGCCGCGGAAACGATAAAATATAATAATCAAATAAATAATTCATAAATTTGTTTACTATACATTTTATTATAATCTATACACATTTATCAGAGTTATAAATATAAAATAAGGAGAAATAATCAAAGAAGTAGAATATAGAATGATACAAGGTATAATAATAATAGTAATATACCAAACTCCGTCTTTGTCCTCCAAAGAATAGTCATCAATACACTAGAAAAAAAACTCAAGACTGACCCAAGCGCAATGAAAGGACAAAACACTAGAGTCGGGACTAAAATACTCTTAGGTAAGTAAAATCAATATCACAAATATGAGTGCAATAACTTAAGAGATGTTACAGGATTTTTCCGTCTCCTAAGGATCCATTGAACTATTTATATATAATAGTATACGCTATAATAGATTATGTCTATCAGTAAAATAAATATCAAAATAGCGTTAAGGCTTTACATTGATCCACCTCAACATATTTTACAGTTTTAAACCAAAATCGTAATGGGCTCGTATAGGGATAAATATGACAAGGCACGTAAGGCAATGCCCAAGATAGGATTCTACCAGTTTACCCTTTCTGGCTGGTCGTAACCCATCCGTGGCCAACCGCGACAATCAATTCAAATGACAAATAAGGTGCACCCATCGAATTTGAAACCAAAATAGTAATATGAGGGATCAACGTCGCTAGAGGTTGCCAACCTAAATGGCCGTACATAGGCTCATGTTTTAGTCATTTTAATTATGGCACGAATGTCAAAGCTGTAACGACCCTGGATTTTGGCAATAATATTTAATAAATATTAATCCAATTAAATAAAATGTAAACTTATCATTTTAAAATGAATAAGTCTTTTGGAAATGTTTGCCATTTGTTTATGTACATTTGAATTTTGAAAAGGAAATTTGATTTTGAAAATTTAAAATAAAATCTCTTAAAAATATTTATAATAAAATCTATCTTATATAATTAAATTAAAATACTTTACCTTGTTAACATTTGGTAAATATATATATGTGGATAATAATGTTTGAAATAGAATCAAATTCTATCAATATTAAATATAAGTAAACCATATAGGTATAATTTAAATATTGATAGTTAAAATAGAAAGAAAAAAAAGCAAGAATTAAGTGATTTGGTGTGTAAGCAACATAGATGAATATATATAAATAACTATAACAATTTTTAAGTGAAGCACAAAAGTATAAAATAAGGCAAAGTGTATGTAAATGAATGGTGTAAGCTAGAAAATAATAAAACAAAATATCTTCATACACAAAACCAAATGTTTACCTGCAAGTGTATATGCACATAAAATAAAACAAATATCTTTAAACAAAATATCTATACACAACAAACATATAATAAGTATGTAAACAAATGAGGAAACCATGGCATTTAATGCTATCTCCTCAAGCCAAAATTTTGTCATTTCAAATTTTTTACAAATCTTTTCATTTTAGAAAATACTGATCAGTCAAAGGAAGAAATAAAAATCTGATCAAAATAAAACAAAATGAAGAAAACAGCTTGACCAGTTAAACCTTCCCTTATACAATCTATTCTCCTATATATATATATATATATATATATATCTGTGTGTGTGTGTGTCCATCTTTCTGTTTCAGTTCGTTCAGTAACACATAAGAAAGCCAGAGAAAAACAAAAAGAAGTAAACTCAAATTCATTTCAACAAAATCAAACAGCGATTAAAGGCAGATTCAAACTGCAGTTACAAAAACAGATTCAAAGGCAGTTTCCAACTACAGGTTTTCATAACATCAAAATGTTCTCTGTTCATAGTATTTTCAGATAAGTAAACAAGAATTTTTAAAGCTTTAAGTTTAATTAAAAACAGTTCATGACTCACTGATAATATGGTTTGCATATGTTATAGTTTGAATTTATTTCTGTGTTGCTCTGTACTTCTCTGTTTTTTGTTACAGGTTGCATATTTTTTTCAAAACTCAAATATTTTTCATCTAATCATGGTAAGTTTAGAGTTTTTTTTCAAATAAACAAGATGTTTAACCCTAAACCAAGATTTTTAAATCTGTTTTAAGCATGTTGGAGAGGTAGCAACACTGGAAACCTTGTTTGCAGGTAATCAAGTAATAATTTGGTAAATTCGATTGTTGTAAAAAGCTAATTCAAGTTCATAACTTGAATTCTTACTGCAAATTATGATTTTTAAAACAAAAATGAAGATTTTTAGTTTAGTCTTCTAAGTGCAGTTCGTATTTAAACAAAATTTTCATTTTTTCCAATTTCTAGTGATCGATCCAATAATAAATGTTGAAATTTGGTATGAAGCTTGTATTATCACCTGTGATCTCGAGAAAATTATAGAATAATTTTTCTATTGCGTGAATTTAAGGAACGAGGTCGATTTAGGGCTTTGTTTCGAGTTTCTGGTCATGTCAGTAACGAGGCATGCATGTCTCCTATACGTGATCGAGTTGCACGAGGCATTGGAGGATGGAAGGTTAGTGTGTTGTCGTGGAGTGGATGGATTCTAAGCATCTCCGATGGTCTGTGCGGTGCCGGCGAGGTGGTTTTAGTTAGTGGGCTGTGTTGCAGTTTGTCTAGCGTACTGCCTTTTTTCGATTTCGAATGTTTGGAGGTGAATCAAGTTTGGTTTTCGGGTGTTTGGGAGATTTGCGACTTGCCTGAGGTGATGGAGTTCGCCGGAGCTAAGGCGCATCGCCATGCACATGTACGGCGTAGTGGGGTTGTGTCAATGTTGATCGTTGGAGAGTTATTCGAGTCGTTACTCGATTTAAGAGGTCGATTGCTTCGGGTGATAATCGAGTGCGTGAATATGGTCCGGATACTATAACTTATATTTAAACTAAAACTTACTGGAAAAAAGGAAGAAGAAGATGGAGTGCGTGAGAAAGAGAAAATGACTCGGGGGAAAGCTGGTGAGAACTCGAGTGTTAGTCGAGTAAAACAAGGGAGAGTCTCGGGTTTTTTTTCCATAACTCCAATACTGTAAAAAAATAAAGTTAAGCAAATTGTTTTCAACCAGTTTTAAGCACTGTAAACTAAACAAGTGTTTAACAATTTGAGTTAAAAATTTAAATACAAGTTTTAATTATTTAGTTAATACTTTACAATGTTTTAAAACTCTTAATTGATTATTTTAATTAAGTAATTAATTTAAGTAAAAAATTTATTAACATTAAAGTTTGTAGTTAGTAATAAATTGATTTTCAAAGTTAAAGAATATTTCTTTTAAATGTTAATTAAGATGAATAGTTAATATTAATTAATTATTTTGGAAAGCAATTAAGAATGATTACTTTATAATTGTAATTAGAGATTGGTTAAATAATGATTAAGTAATACATAAATTTGTAATTAACTACTTAAGTTAATTAATGTATGATTAGAAGTTAATTAATTAAGTAATTTAATTACGAATTAATAATTGATTAATTAAGTAATTAGTGGTTAATAAATGGGTAATTAAGTTTTATTAATTAATAATTAAGGTTATTAATCAATGATTAAGAGTAATTAATTAAGTAATTAAGATTTAAGTAAATTGATTAAGAAGTAATTAATTGAATTGTGTGAAATGAAATAATTAATTAATTAAGTAATTAGTTCTCAAGCAAATGATTTAATTAAATTAATTACAATAAGAATTTAAGATGCTTGCTTATGAATGTTGCATAAGTAGGATATATGATTTGTGATATTTATTTGATAATATTCTATGATGTTCTATGCCTTGATATATCTATGATGATTGTGTATGATTTATCTGTGATAAATGCTATGTGAATTCAAAATGTTAAATTTAACTATTTAAAATTATTAAGCAACTTGACCTTTAAAATGGCGTTTGGATTTCGATGAGACCGGGATCGGGTGTCAATTATGATTATCCGAAAACCCTTTCGATCCAAATTAAACGTTAGGCTGTAAATCTCGAATGAAAATCGAGATGGTCTTTCAGAATGCAAGGGTTATTGTCATTGACTCTGAGGGTGATTCCAAAATGAGTGTAACGAGATAATGCCTTCGGTTTTGTTCAAACCCGAAACGAACTTGTATGGATTGAACGCTTTCAGAACATCGTTAGGCGGACGATGAGCATTCTAAAAGATATGTTATATAAAGGTAAACGCAGCCTCAAGCCTCATCAACCGAAAATGGCTAAAATAGGGGATGTGCAGCAAGGTTAGGTGGGTAGCACCCAAGCAGGACGAGATATACCCCTGTCTAGATGTCCCTTTTTATTTCGGTTGTGTGGCGGTTGCTAGCTACAACCATGGGGTTATCTTGTTCGGGACTGTTCAGTAAGGAATGGTTATGGCCTTGTGTTATAGAGGGTCGGGAGTGATCCTTGGTACGATGATCTTGGCCACGTACTGTGGTGGGCGGTACCCCAGTAGCACTGCCATTGTATGGAATCCAATTTTTAACAAGTGCCGTACGTTTTGATTGTTCCCAACTATGTTGGAATGTGAGATGTAAGCATTTCAGCTATTTCTGTATTTTACTTGAAAACCCTAGACATTATTATAATATCACTGGATTTCCTATAAAAATATTTTGGTTAGCGTAAGGGAAAAACTTACCCGTATTTATGTGTGGGAAGTCTTACGTGATACATTTATTTTCAAATGTTTTTCAAAGTTAAACAACTTTAAACCATTTACTCATACCAGGCCCATAGACCCGGAGTTTATATTTTGTTTTTCATAAGCTCTTGGGTACTCAAATTTTTATTAGTAGCCAAGTGATAGGTTTTAGAGTGCTGGTTTCTGGAGGAGCTTGGAGCAGGAGTCCAGGCATATATATATATATATATATATATATATATATATATATATCTAGTTCCGTTGTGTTAGTTTATGTATGTTGTATTTTGGGATGTATATAGTGGCAGATGTATATATGACTGTCATGTGTATGATATTGTGTAACTCTGATATGTGTAAAACTATGTAATAGTTATATCACGTGCTATATATTGTTCCGTTCCACGGTGAGATTCTGATGTTGTTATTTCCTTTATTCTATTATTTTCTATTTCTACCCCTTTCTTTTCTTATTGATGATACGTCTTTCTGTGAGTAGAAGGGCGGGTCCTCACAGCTGGTATCAGAGCATAAATTGAGATAATACCTATGCTCTGGAATAATATTTATCTTGACATTGCATATTTGTATTTTCATAAATTATATACCTATCTAAGTTTGTTGAGTTACCTTCCAGGTGGCCAACATGAGTTCTGAAAGAAGAGGCAGAGGTAGGGGCAGTACCTCGACTGATAATGGACGAAGTCAAACTGCTAGTGAGGCTATAGATCCAGTATCCCCTCAGCTTAGTTTTGCTGCTGTATGTAAGGACTTCATCAACCTTGGAGGTAAACTATTTAAAGGGTCAGAATCGATAATTGAGGTCCAAGCTTGTCTATGCTCTTGTGAGCGCATCTTTAAGAGTATGAAGTTGTCTCATGAGCAAAAAAGGGAAATGGCTTCATGGAAATTGCAGGGAGGCGCAGCAGCCTGGTGGGATGCAACGGTAGCAAATATTTCTAAGGGCGACATATCTTGGGAAAGATTTAAGGATTTATTTGAGGAGAAATTAATGCCAACGGCAGAGAAAACTCATTTGTATCCGGACTTTCTGAATTTGAAGCAGGGAAGCATGTCTATACCGGAGTATGAGACCAAATTTAATGAACTTTCTTGCTACGAACTAGGACACATTGATACTCCACTCAAAAAGAATGAAATGTTTGTGAAAATTTTGAGGCCGGAATTTCATGAAAAGATAATGGCGCATTTGAAAGGATCTTTTGTATTTAATCGATATGGCTCTGAGATATGAGGATTTGATGAATAAGATACCAGTGGCACCAGTAGCAGCATCGGAAGGAAATTCTGCTAATCCTAATAAGAGGAAGTTTAATCCCATTTGGAGAAAGCAGAGCAAGAAGAAGACTGGAAGCAACAAGAGACCTCGCAAATGCTATATATGTCAAGAAGAAGGTCACTTGGCGAATAAGTGTCCCAAGAAAGGGTTTCAGAGACAGCAGCAGTAGTCGCATCAGAGTGGATCGAGTTCGGCTTTGGTTCAGAGATCTCTATGCTTCAATTGTCATCAACCAGGTCATATGATCAAGGATTGCCTGCTTCTTTATAAAGCTCGGCAGAATAAGGTATTTGCTTTGGAAGGTGCACCGTCTACTTCATCTAAAGGAAATGGAGTATTAGAAGGTGCATTACTTTTAGGTGGAAAGTATATTAAAGTTTTGTTTGATTCGGCTGCTTCTTTGAGTTTTATTTCTCTAGAATCTATAGAGAAGTTCTTTCTTAACCCTAGTACAGTAGACTGTCCCATTTTCTTATCTAATCCTATAGGAGGGGTAAACAGATTAGATAAGATCTGTAAAGACTTGAAGTTTTCCTATCTGTCCTATAGTTTTTCTTGTGACTCTTTTGTGTTAAATTTTAACGGATTCGACCATATATTGGGAATGGATTGGCTTGATAAGTATAAAGCTGTTCTGAATTGTGATGAGAGAACAGTATCGCTGGAAACTGATTTGTGTAGGATTGCCAGAGTGACGTGTGCTAATTATGGAATTCACTTGAGTAGTCATTTACATGGAGTTGAGACTTCTCAAGAGAAGGTTGAAGATATCAATGTGGTCCAAGATTTTCCTGATGTATTCGAGGAAGTCAAGTGTTTGCCTCCACATCGAGAGATAAAGTTTCATATTGATTTGATTCCAGGAGCAATGCCAGTGATTCAGCCTAGTAGGAGAATGGCTCCTAAGGAGAGAGAAGAGTTAGTTAAGCAGACTCAGGACCTTTTGGAGAAGGGGTTGATTAGGCACAGTTTTTCTTGTTGGGGTCCTGCTGTAGTGTTTGTCACTAAGTCGGATGGATCGCTAAGGTTTTGTGTTGACTATAGAGAATTGAACAAAGTGACCATTCGAAACAAATATCCTCTTCCTCGTATTGATGATCTTGTTGACCAGCTTCATGGAGCTTCTATCTTTTCTGAACTAGATTTAGCTTTGGGTTTCCATCAGTTAAGGGTAGCTGAGGACAGTATCCCTTTACCTGCATTTAGGGGACCGAATTGTTTCTATGAATAGTTGGTTATGTCTTTCGGGTTAACCAACGCTCCTGCTTACTTCGTTGATCTGATGAACCGAGTCTTTAAGGATGTATTGAATAAGTTTATTCTGGTGTTCATCGATGATATTCTGGTCTATTCTATGTCTGAAAAAGAGCACAAGCAGCATTTGAGGATAGTGTTAGAGACATCGAGGAGACATGTTTTGAAGGCAAGTTCTCTAAGTTCCATTTTTGGAAATCGGAAGTCAAATTTTTGGGGCACATTGTTTCTGGAGAAGATATCTCCGTAGATCCAGGGAAGGTTGAGACTATTCTGGAACGGAAGCAACCGAAGTCACCGACTGTAGTTCACAGTTTATTGGGATTGGCTGGCTACTACAGGAAATTTATCAAGGACTATTCCATGATTTCTTCACATCTGACTAAGTTGACAAGCAAAGGAGCTAAGTTTAAATGGACACCCCAGTGTGAAGAAGCTTTCCAAGAGTTGAAGACGAGGCTAACCAGTGCACCAACGCTAGCTATTCCGGATGGAAAGAGCAAATTTGAAGTTTATACAAATGCTTGTACAGTTGGTTTGGGAGCAGTGTTGATGCAGAATGGAAGAGTAATTGCGTATGCGAGTTGGCAATTAAAGACGCATGAAAAGAACTACGCTATGCACGATCTTGAGTTGTTAGCCATTGTTTTTGCTTTTAAGATTTGGAGACACTATCTCTTGGGAGCGAAGTGAGTTATTCATGGATCACAAACCATTGAAATATCTTTTCTCGCAAAAGGATCTTAATCTGAGGCAGCAGCGATGGGTCAAGTTTCTGGCATCATATGATTTGGATATTCTGTATATTCCGGAAAAGGCGAATGTCATGGCTGATGCTCTTAGCAGGAATGCAGTTTTGTCTTTTTTAGAAGTTGTTCCATCTCTCCAGGAAAGAATCATAAGTAAGCAAATGGAGGATAGATCTTTTGAGGAACTGATTCTTGGAACTAAGGATGGTCGATATTCAGATTTCAAGGTGGACGGTCAAGGTGTTTTGAGGATTAATGGTCGTTTGTGTGTGCCTAATATAGATGGATTGGTGCAAGAAGTCTTAGCTGAGTGTCATCACTCCAAACTAAATATTCACCAAGGAACGTCTAAGATGTATGAAGATATGAGAAGAGTTTTCTGTTGGCCGAGCATGAAGAGGGATGTAACTGCTTTCGTTAATAGTTGTGCTATCTGTCAGCAAGATAAAGGAGATCAACAGAAGTCAGCCGTTTTGTTGCAGCCTTTGTAAATCCCAAAGGATGTGGGAGATGATTTCGATGGATTTCATCGACGGTTTGCTAAGAATCAAGAAAGGAAACGAAGGAATACGGGTTATTTTGGATAGGTTAACTAAGAGCGCCCATTTTATGCCGGTTAAGGCAGCTCGTACTGCAGCTTCTCTGGCAGAGATTTTCTTGAGGGAGATTGTTAGATTGCATGGTGTTCCTATCAGTATAGTAAGTGACCATGATCCTATCTTCACCAGCAAATTTGAGAGGCTCTACAATCAGCTATGGGAACGAGTTTGAGATTGAGTCCAGCCTATCATCCTCAGACAGATGGACAGACAGAGTGGCCAAACTGTATTCTAGAGGATATGCTTAGAGCTTGTGTTTTGGATTTTGGTGGATCTTGGGAAGACCATCTTCATTTGGTAAAATTCTCCTATAATAACAGTTACCAAGCAAGTATTAAGATGGCTCCTTATGAAGCTTTATATGGAAGACCGTGTAGATCCCCATCCTGTTAGATAGAGTCGGAAGATCGTCTTGTGCTTGGGATAGATTTGATTCGTGAAGCATCTGCTAAAGTTGAGCTTATTAAGAAAACGATGAGAGCTGCTCAAGACCGTCAGAAGAAGTATGTAGATAAGAGAAGGAGACAATTGGAATTTTATATTGGTGATTTAGTTTTTGTCAAAGTTTCCCCGACTAAAGAAGCTATTAGATTCAGAAAGACGGGAAAACTTGCCACGAGATATATTGGTCCATTTTGGGTATTGGAAAGAATTGGTACAGTAGCTTACAGGATTGAATTGCCAGAACGGATGTCTGGAATTCATAATGTATTCCATATATCCATCTAAGGAAATTTGTACATGATCCATCATTAGTTATAGAACCAGTAGTATAGGAAGATTTGTAGGTCGAGCCAAATTTGACTGTGGTCAGGAATCCAGTTCGGATTGTTGATCAAGATGAGAAGAAACTCAGGAGCAAGGTAGTAAAGCTTGTTAAAGTGTAGTGGAGCGAGGATCCCAGAGATTGCACCTGGGAAACTCTAGATAGTTTTAGGAAAGCCTATCCGAATGTGTGTCCAGATAGCTAGTAATGTTTGTTAGAATAGATTGTTTGGTTTTTTCCTATTGTATGAATGATATGTATGTTTGAATGGTTGATATAAAAGCTTTTGAATTATCTTTTGTTTTAAATTTCAGGGATGAATTTCTTTTAAGGGGGGAGGAATGTAACGACCCTGGATTTTGGCAATAATATTTTAATAAATATTTAATCCAATTAAATAAATTGTAAACTTATAATCTTAAAATGAATAGGTATTTTGGAAATATTTTCCATTTGTTTATGTACATTTGTATTTTGAAAAGGAAATTTGATTTTGAAAATTTAAAATAAAATCTCTTAAAATATTTAAAATAAAATCTATCTTATATAATTAAATTAAAATACTTTACCTTATTAACATTTGGTAAATATATATATATATATATATATATTGATAATAACGTTTGAAATCGAATCAAATTCTATCAATATTAAATATAGTAAACCATATGAATATAATTTAAATATTGATAGCTAAAAAAGAAAAGAAAAAAAAGAAGTAAGAATTAAGTGATTTGGTGTGTAAGCAACATAGGATAAATATATATAAATAACTATAACAATTTTTAAGTGAAGCACAAAAGTATAAAATAAGGCAAAGTGTATGTATATGAATGGTGAAAGCTAGAAAATAATAAAACAAAATATCTTCATACACAAAACCAAATATTTACCTGCAAGTGTATATGCACATAAAATAAAACAAATATATTTAAACAAAATATCTATACATAACAAACATATAATAAGTATGTAAACAAATGAGGAAACCATGGCATTTAATGCTATCTCCTCAAGCCAAAATTTTGTCATTTCAAAATTTTTACAAATCTTTTCATTTAAGAAAATACTGATCAGTCAAAGGAAGAAATAAAAATCTGATCAAAATAAAACAAAATGAAGAAAACAGCTTGACTAGTTAAACCTTCCCTTATACAATCTATTCTCCTATATATATATACATATATATATATATATATATATATATCTGTGTGTGTGTCCATCTTTCTGTTTTAGTTCGTTCAGTAACACATAAGAAAACCAGAGAAAAACAAAAAGAAGTAAACTCAAATTCATTTCAACAAAATCAAACAGCGTTAAAGGCAGATTCAAACTGCAGTTCCAAAAACAGATTCAAAGGCAGTTTCCAACTACAGTTTTTCATAACATCAAATTGTTCCCTACTCATAGTATTTTTAGGTGAGTAAAAAAGATTTTTTAAAGCTTTAAGTTTAATTAAAAACAGTTCATGGTTCATTGATAATATGGTTTGCATATGTTATAGTTTGAATATATTTCTGTGTTGCTCTGTACTTCTCTGTTATTTGTTTCAGGTTGCATATTTTTTACAAAACTCAAATATTTTTCATCTAATCATGGTAAGTTTAGAGTTTTTTTCAAATAAACAAGATGTTTAACCCTAAACCAAGATTTTTAAATCTATTTTAAGCATGTTGGAGAGGTAGCAACACTGGAAACCTTGTTTACAGGTAATCAAGTAATAATTTGGTAAATTCGATTGTGGTTAAAAGCTAATTCAAGTTTATAACTTAAATTCTTACTGAAAATTATGATTTTTAAAACAAAACTGAAGATTTTTAGTTAAGTCTTCTAAGAGCATATCGTATTTAAACAAAATTTGCATTTTTTGCAATTTCTAGTGATCGGTCCAATAATAAATGTTGAAATTTGGTTTGAAGCTTGTATGATCATCTGTGATCTCGAGAAAATTATCGAATAATTTTTATTTTGCGCGAATTTAAGGAACAAGGACGATTTAGGGCTTTGTTTCGAGTTTCTGGTCATGTCAGTAACGAGGCGTGTATGTTTTCTATACGTGATCGAGTTGCACGAGGCACTACAGGATGGAAGGATAGTGTGTTGTCGTGGTGTGGATGGATTCTGAGCGTCTCCGGTGGCCTGTGCGGCGGTGGCGAGGTGGTTTTAGATAGTGGGCTGTGTTGCAGTTTTTCAAGCATACTGCCATTTTTCGATTTCGAATGTTTGGAGTCGAATCGAGTTTGGTTTTCGAGTGTTTGGGAGATTTGCGACTTGCCTAAGGTGATGGAGTTCGCCGGATCTAAGGCGCGTCGCCATGCACGTGTACGGCGCAGTGGGGTTGCGTTAGAGTTGATCGTTGGAGAGTTACTCGAGTCGTTATTCGAGTTAAGAGGTCGATTGCTTCGGGTGATAATCGAGTACATGAATATGGTCCTGATACTATAAATTATATTTGAACTAAAACTTATTGGAAAAAAAGGGAGAAAAAGATGGAGCGCGTGAGGAAGGGAAAGTGTCTCTGGGGAAATCTGGTGAGCACCCGAGTGTTACTCGAGTAAAATAAGGGAGAGTCTCGGGTTTTTTTCCAGAACTGCAATACTATAAAAGACTAAAGTTAAGCAAATTATTTTCAACCAGTTTTTAGCATTGCAAACTAAATAAGTGTTTAGCAATTTGAGTTAAAAACTTAAATACAAATTTTAATTATTTAGTTAATACTTTACAATGTTTTAAAACTCTTAATTAATTATTTTAATTAAGTAATTAATTTAAGTAAAAAAATTATTAACATCAAAGTTTGTAGTTAGTAATAAATTGATTTTCAAAGTTAAAGAAGATTTCTTTTAAATGTTAATTAAGATGAATAATTAATATTAATTAATTATTTTGGAAAGCAATTAAGAATGATTACTTTATAATTGTAATTAGAGATTGGTTAATTAATGATTAAGTAATAAATAAATTTGTAATTAACTACTTAAGTTAATTAATGTATGATTAGTAGTTATTAATTAAATAATTTAATTATGAATTAATAATTGATTAATTAAGTAATTAATGGTTAATAAATGGGTAATTAAGTTTTATTAATTAATAATTAAGGTTATTAATCAATGATTAAGAGTAATTAATTAAGTAATTAAGATTTAAGTAAATTCATTAAGAAGTAATTAATTAAATTGTGTGAAATGAAATAATTAATTAATTAAGTAATTAATTCTCAAGTAATTGATTTAATTAAATTAATTACAATAAGAATTTAAGATGCTTGCTTATGAATGTTGCATAAGTATGATATCTGATTTGTGATATTTATTCGGTAATATTCTGTGATGTTCTATGATATGCCTTGATATATATATATATATATATATATATATATATGATGATTGTGTATGATTTGTCTGTGATCAATGCTATGTGAATTCAAAATGTTGAATTTAACAATTTAAAACTATTAAGCAACTTGACCTTTAAAATGACGTTTGGATTTCGATGTGACCGGGATCGATTGTCAATTATGATTATCCGAAAACCACATTGATCCAAATTAAACATTAGGTCGTAAATCTCAAATGAAGATCGAGATGGTGTTTCAGAATGCAAGGGTTATTGTCGTTAAACCTGAGAGTGATTCCAAAATGAGTGTAATGTGATAATGCCTTCGGTTTCGTTTGAACCCGGATCGAACTTGTATGGATTGAATGCTTTCAGAACATCGTCAGGCGGACGATGAACATTCTAAGAGATATGTTCTATAAAGGTAAACGCAGCCTCAAGCCTCATCAATCGGGAAAGGCTAAAACAGGGGATGTGCAGCAAGGTTAGGTGGGTAGCACCCAATGAGGATGAGATATACCCCTGTCTAGATGTCCCGTTTTATTTCGACGATGTGGGCGGTTGCTAGCTACAACCGCGGGGTTATCTTCTTCGGGACTATTCAGTAAGGAATGGTTCGGCCTTGTGTTTTAGGGGGTCGGGAGTGATCCTCGTTACGGTGATCTAGGCCCCGTACTGTGACGGGCGGTAGCCCAGTAGCCCTGCCATTGTATGGAATCCAATTTTCAATAAGTGTCGCACGTTTTGATTGTGCCCAACTATGTTGGAATGTGAGATGTAAGCATTTCAACTATTTCTGTATTTTATTTGAAAATCCTAGACACTATTATAATATCACTGGATTTCCTATAAAAAAATTTGGCTAGCGTAAAGGAAAAACTTACCCGTATTTATGTGTAGGGAGTCTTAGGTGATACCTTTATTTTCAAATGTTTTTCAAAGTAAAACAACTTTAAATCATTTACTCATACCAGACCCATGTCTAACCCAGAGTTTATATTTTGTTTTTCATAAACTCTTGGGTATTCAAATTTTTATGAGTAGCCAAGTGATAGGTTTTGGAGTGTTGGTTTCTGGAGGGGCTTGAAGTAGGAGTCCAGGCGTATATATCTATCTATCTAGTTCCGCTATGTTAGTTGATGTATGTTATATTTTAGGATGTATGTAGTGGCAGATGTATATATGACTGTCATGTGTATGATATTGTGTAACTCTGATATGTGTAAAACTATGTAATAGTTATGTGATGATTATATTTTGTTCCGTTCCGTTATGAGATTCTGATGCTGCTATTTCCTTCTTACTATTCTTTTCTATTTCTATCCCTTTCTTTTCTTATTGATGATACGTATTTCTATGAGTAGAAGAGCGGGTCGTCACAAAAGCTATCCATCATCGTACTCTTACTTCATTCGAGTAAACGTCGCCAATTCAACCCCTTCATTCTGGATATCATCCACCGCATACACGGTTGTTAAAGTGGTTCAATATTGACAGAGAGTATGCCAATAAGAGGCCCCGGTCTCTTTAACAACCAATCGTCATTTTACACACCGGTTGGTTTATTTACATTTCAAAACAATTCGTATTTGATATCAACATATCATATTCAATTCCCAGAAATCAAATCTATTCCGAAATCATCATATTTACTCAAAAATCATATCCATTTTGAAATCATCATATTTACTCAAAATGTAAATTCAACACGATTTCACTTCAAAACTTGATTCGAATTATAGTTTTTGGTTATAATTCACTTCAACCCAATTCGCAATTAAATCCAAGATTTAAAAATAAACAATCCACCCTTTAACCAGTTTGGACTTTAGAGAATAGTTTTAAATTAGTTAAATAGTTAAAAAAGTATAAGAGAAAATATTTAAATAGTTTAATCGAAAATAAATTTGAACATAAAATAGTTTATATTGAAAAATAGTTTGGAAAATCAAAATAATTGAAATATTTAAAGAATATAGATTTAAAAACATTTATACTAAAATATTAATTAAAAATAATTTCAAAGTCAAACTGGTTAAATTCCTAATTTCCTACCTAAAACAATTCTAAATTCCATTCTGATTTCAACTCAAATAAATTTCGATTCCATATAAATTTCGATTTCAATTCACAAATTCCTTTCACTTTCAATTTCTATTTTCCAAATAAATTTAAATCCCAATTTCAAATTAATTTCAATTCCAAATTACTGTAAGTTTCCAATTTCAAATAAATTCCCACTTCCAATTTCAATTAACTTACATTTCAATTTCAAATAAATTTCCAATTTCAATTCCAATTCCAAATTCGGTTTCAAAATATTGATTTAAATACTTAAATCAAATTTACTTCCAATGCCATTTTTTTTTAAAATTCGAGTTTCCAATTTTCAACTCAAATTTAAATATCATTTCGCATCAATTTTTCTTAGAAATATTCAAAGTTCGAATAAAAGACCAATCTTTCAAAACAAATCCATTTCTGAAATTTACAACGTATTTCGTTTATAACTTAAAATTTAAACTTCGATTAATTAAATAATCTCATTTATCAATTTTAAATTCCAACATTTCGAGCTCCCATTTCAAAATAATTCAATTTCCATAAATTTGATTTTATTCTAAAAATCAATTCATTTAAATAGTTTCAAAATAAACTTTTAAAATCATTTAATTTAACCAACCTGGTGTCCGTATATAATTTTCTAACCTTATGGCCAGGTGGATAATTATTTCAATTTAATTTCAAGGATGGACATATCACTTAAATCCAAATAGATGCCATAGGTATATATCATTTCAACCTATTTTCTAATTTATTCGAAATAATTCAGTTTACAGTATATGCCGAAAATAACATACATGATGACAACAGAATATATAAAAATAATAATTAAACATCCAATTAAGCACGTATCAACCAATAGCATCCATTTGCAACCAATATCCAAAACAGCCAATGCATCAACAATTAAACCAATTATCCAAAATTAGGAATTTTACTAGCAATTTAATTCTAATTCGATTTGATTGTAATTCAAATTCTATCAATAAATTTTGGATATCAATTTAGATGTCAAATAAATTTATTAATAGCTATCAATAAATTTAAATCACTGGAGCATTCAGTTTAACTAACATTAAAATAATTTAGCAAATCGTGAGCATATGAAAACACTCGCCTTTCCTATTTGAAACTAAAATAATTTCCAGCTTCAAATAAATTTCACTGCCACTCAAAGGTGTGGGCAATGATGATACAATCCCCTGAAACTCGTTGCACTTGAATGGATCTCGTATGCACAAACTACGAATTAATTAATGACAATATAATTAAAACCCTAATTAACAACTTAATTTACAGAGGAAAAAAAATGACCCTAACCTCTCACTGCTGATTCCTAGCTACGCCATCGTCCAAGACCTCGCCTCCATCCTTCCAGCTTGCACACGCTCATCGCCAAGAAATCGCAACTGCACATCATCGCCTTAATCCATTCACACAGAACTACGCGGTGTCGCCTTCGCTCTCCCACTAGCTCGCGCTCACGAGCCACCATGCACAACGTTGCCCTACCGCATGAACGCCCTTCGACCGAACACCTTAAGCCGCCTTCCTTCCAGATGTCGCGTGCGAGTGTGCCTCCAACAACTGTGGCAAATCTCGATCTTGCTTAAAACCCTAATCGCCAAATCTGCATCGTAAGCACGATCCTACAATCAGCCTCCAGGTGGCGTGACTCTCGACCATCGTGCTTCGGCCAAGCCTGCTTGCGACGAACGAAGATCGATACTTGCTGCCCCTCGCGATCTTCGAATAATTAAATTTGATTTGATTTTTTTCTTAGTATGATCGTTCCCTTTTTTGGTTTGATCGGCCTCATTTTTTCTGCAAATCTCGATTAGAAGAAAAAGGAGAAGGGAGCGATATACGCAATGAAAAATGGACGTGGGTTTGACTTGCACGAATAGACATGTTTTGGGGTATAAATAATAATATCATTATTATTATTTTTTGAAAATATCTAATATTTAACGTACAAAATTCCAAATTTGAATTATTCACATTTTAATACACTTTTAAGAATTAAAAATCTTCATTCGTATTTAAAAAAAATTGAATCAATTTTTGATACTATTCTTGCTCATATAAAATTCATAATTCAATTATTCAAACAATCTTCTATACTAAATTTAAGCCAATTGAATTTGTTTGCACAAAAAATACGCAAACACCTCCAAGTCGTATGATTTAGATGATTGTAAGTTGTTCTTAGTGATTTGGATGATTTATGCAAATATGTAAAAAGCAGGGACTAAACTGTAAAAGATACATAGATTTATAATGGCTCGGCCAGAACGTGCCTACGTCCACTTTATATGTTATTCTCCTTTTCGATTCAGATCACAAGTACAAAGCTTTGATTACAAGTAACTGAAAGTTGTTTGAAAGTTCTATCCGTGCTTGAGCTCTCAAAGTTGTCCCCCCATTGTGGTACCCCTGCCCCTCTATTTATAGAGTGAGGCTGTGGGCAGGGGTCCTGGATGTATATAGCAACTGGGGGGCCTGGGCTGATACAATCTGGCCTAGTAGTGTCGGTCCGGTACGCATTGGTTCGGTGGTAGGTGGTAGATGGTTTGGTTCGGCAGGAGGTTGGTTCGGTGGTGAGTGGACCGGCAGTGCATGGGGATGGAGTTGGACCGGTGGAGGTTGGTCCAGCCAAGGTGTGGGAAGGGTGTCGGTTCGGCAGGGAGTTGGTTCGGTAGGGAGTTGGTTCGGCAGGGAGTTGGTTTGGCAGGTAATGGAACAGGGTTTGGTTTGGACCGGCAGAGCTTGGGAGTAGAGGATGGATGGTTCGGCAGTGCTTCCTTTCATTCGGCTCGGTTATATCTCCTTCATACGAACTTCGATTAACCTGAAATTTGAAACATAGCCTTTCCTGGTCCTTATCATCATTTCCGATCAATTTCGTCTGGATTGGAGCTCAACCAGATTTTGGTGATATCGATCGCAGCCTTGATCCCAATCGATCTCCAACCCCGATATTCAACATTCCTTGCCAATTTGTTGATATTCCAGTTTTGACCAAAAATGGGATAAGACTTTGCCCCCCAAAATATGCCTTGCGGTAGGAAGGCGTGTTTTGTAATGCCATGAGCTGGATGTTCATATCCTGTTGATGTCCTGTAAAGGATTTTACAGTTTTATGTGACCTCAAATGACGATCGTTCGGGATCGAGATATTTGAGATGAAGTGCGACCGTTCATGGTCAAGTGCCTAACTTCAAATGACGATCATTCGGGATCGAGCCATTTGAGGTGAAGTGCGACCGTGCGCGGTCAAGTGGCGGAACTCAAATGACGACCATTCGTGATCGAGCCATTTGAGGTGAGGTGAGTTGTGTCGTTCGGGGCGAGTTGTGACCGTTCGAGGTCGGGTGCCGTTCGGGGCGAGTTGTGACCGTTCGAGGTCGGGTGCCGTTCGAGGCGAGTTGTGACAGTTCGAGGTCAGGTGCCGTTCGAGACGAATGAGTGTGCCCTGGGGGGGACTTAATATTATCAGTGCCGGAGTTATTGTTTGGGGGAGTTTTCGAATCAAAGACTTCGGCAGTTCGCTGCCATGCAAGAGGTGCTCGTGGACCGTTCGCGATCCAACGGGCATACAAGTAGATTTTTTTCATAGAATTGTAAATATTAAAGCAATAATCATATGAACCATACAGCAGAAATGTCCAAACAGGAAGAATTTAAATGTTCAAATCAAAATCAAAGCAAAAAGCAAAATGAAGATGTTAAAGCGTAAACTCTTACTATAACGCGGTTGGTAGTCATTCAGAGCATGCCTATGGATCGTGCGCGATTGCTCACATGTGTAAATGATTTAACCGCATTAGTGAGAGGTTTACAACTTGTTCATCGTTATTTTAATCAAGCAATCAATGGATAATCAAACGGTGCCCCGATCCAGGATCACCTCTAGCCGATGTAGACGGTGGTCGTTCTGGCTCCACTGCTGGAGTTCGCCTCCTCACATGCTGAAGGAGCATACCGTTCCTAATATGCCCTTCCACCTCGTCATTCAAATGCCTACAATCATTAGTGTTATGACCGTTTAATTCATGGAATACACAAAACTTATCTGATTTTCTTTCGTCAGAGGTTGGATCCCTTCGCATTGGTCTACGATACGGAACATGCTCCTTGCTATCCTGATAAATTCGTTCCAGACTCTCATTCAGCTCAGTGTAAGTGGTGAATCGCGGCTCCCTCCGTTGCCGTTTTGACCTGTCCCCGTCATTCTCAGTCTTTCTTTTACCTCTACTAGTTTCTGCGCCTTTCTCAGGGGGATTTCCTGATTTGATCGCATAAATATCAATTCCTTCTTCTCTTTCGGCTTTCGCATCCTCCAATCGGAGAAACTTTTCCGCCTCATGATAGAATTCTCCTAAATCCACGGGTGGATCCTTAGTTAATGAATTTTTAAACTCTGTTCCGTCAGCTATCCCGGACACAGCCGCTATCATAACCATGGATGGATCTGGTCGATCCACCGAAGCTGCTGCCGCATTGAATCGCGTTAGGTAACTCCTCAAAGTCTCTCTGGTTTTCTGCTTTAGGGTTGCCGAAGTCATCACATTCTTGGGTCTTGTAATGTGGACCCTGAATTGCCTCATAAATCTCTCAATTAAATCATTACATGTTCCGATGGATCCATTCTCCAATTGTCTAAACCACAATGCTGCAATATCCGCCATGTACAATGGAAAGCACCGGGCCATAACCTCCTCTGATGCCCCCAGCACTTCCATATGCCTCATATACTTCGTTAGATGAACCGTGGGGTCCGTTCTCCCGTCATACATGTCCAGCGATGGTAACTTGAAATCCGGTGGGTTCCTAGCTTGTCTGATTGCTGGAGTAAAAGGACTCCTATTAACATCCTCCAAATCTTTGTTTACCAAACCGCCTCTCATAGCTTTTCTAACCATCTCCGCTAACCTGTCATTGTCTCCGAGATGCAATCTTTGTTTATTACTTTCGACCTGCCCCCCAAGTCCACGAGGGAATTCTGGGATCTGCCCCCTTGACCGAGCGTTCACTCCTCAGCTGCTCCCAGGTTTTGCAGATGCTCCTCTTTCTCTCTCCGAAATTGGATCTATGTTCTCCATGGGTGTGCCTCCTAATCCAGGTGCTATGCCGGATGGTCCTGCTCCGTTTCGAACTCCATCCGCTTCCCTATTCTGTGCTCCAAGTTGCCCAATCTGCTGAAACAAATTCTGAATCAACTCCTCTTGTCTTTTCATCATTGTCTCCATCTCATCTCTGGTGATGAAGACTGAAGTTTGGTTCTCTCCTGAGGAAGCCCCTTGACTCCCTTCGTGCTGACTTCTTTCCGGTCTCTGTCTTCTGCTTGTTTTCCTTCCAAGAGCCATAATCTCGGATAGACTTCTGGTTCTTAAAGAGAGTCTCTCAACAAATCTTTGCGAGGCAATGATTAAAGTGCTCCTGAGTTGCTCTCAGTGAAAGCACCAAAAATGTTTGCACAAAAAATGCGCAAACACCTCCAAGTCGTATGATTTAGACGATTGTAAGTTATTTTTAGTGATTTGGATGATTTATGCAAATATGTAAAAAGCAGGGACTAAACTGTAAAAGACACACAGGTTTATAGTGGCTCGGCTAGAACGTGCCTACGTCCACTTTATATGTTATTCTCCTTTTCGATTCAGATCACAAGTACAAAGCTTTGATTACAAGTAACTAAAAGTTGTTTGAAAGTTCTATCTGTGCTTGAGCTCTCAAACTTGTCCCCCCATTGTGGTACCCCTACCCCTCTATTTATAGAGTGAGGCTGGGGGCAGGGGTCCTGGATGTATATAGCTGCCGGTGGGCCTGGGCTGATACAATCTGGCCTAGTAGTGTAGGTCCGGTACGCCTTGGTTCGGTGGTAGGTGGTAGATGGTTTGGTTCGGCAGGAGGTTGGTTCGGTGGTGAGTGGACCGGCAGTGCATGGGGATGGAGTTGGACCGGTGGAGGTTCGTCCGGCCAAGGTGTGGGAAGGGTGTTGGTTCGGCAGGGAGTTGGTTCGGCAGGTAATGGAACAGGGTTGGTTTGGACCGGCAGTGCTTGGGAGTAGAGGATGGATGGTTCGGCAGTGCTTCCTTTCATTCGGCTCGGTTATGTCTCCTTCATACGAACTTCGATTAACCTGAAATTTGAAACATAGCCTTTCCTGGTCCTTATCATCATTTCCAATCAATTTCGTCTGGATCGGAGCTCAACCAGATTTTGGTGATATCGATCGCAGCCTTGATCCCAATCGATCTCTAACCCCGATATTCAACATTCCTTGCCAATTTGTTGATATTCCAGTTTTGACGAAAAATGGGATAACAGAATTATTCAATAAATTAATATTATCGATCCTTATATTTTTATTTCTACTCAAATTGATCCAATAATAATCAAATTTCAAAATTTAAACTAGTTAAAATACGGGTCGTTAAATACTCCCCCACTCAAAACTTTTAGTCCTCGTAAAGGCATTAAGTAAAGAATTTAATATACAATAGATTTTTATTTACAAAATAACTTATGTAACATAACAATCTTATTTGTGAAACTACTACTACGCTTCAACTACGCCACTCTGATATCAATTTTATGGAAAATATAACTTATATATAAACAAGTTATAAAAAATTTAAAACTTCAAAAAATTTCTAACACTCGAATTCAGGGAAAATTCCAGCAGAGTCTCCTTTGCACGGCTTGATCGGAAAAATTTTACAATTCAATATATACCAATAATATAACAAATATATATCAAATATACACCTCATCTCAATGATGAGGCACCCCAAAGGGCAAAAATATAAAATCGCAGTATTTAATCCGAGATACGTACCTTATTATTTATAATATGAGCGAGTTCGCACGTATTAAGCAAGCAAAAGCATATAATAATCCACGTATACATCCAACGATCTTCGTATGTACCTATCTTAACTCAATTCGGAATGTTAGTCACTTATAATGATACAGAAACATGCATAAGGCTAACATAAGCGTTTAACATGGATTTAGAATCCAAACGACACAAAAAATCACTAATGCATAACTTACAACAATCATATACACTCAAAACAATGAACAAGAATTTTCAACAAAACAAATCATCCGGCACGTCAATATTCATTTAATTTAATTCATACTAACACAATTACATTTTAAATGTCAATATTTAAGTATACACCCTCATAATCAATATTCATTCAATTTAATTCATACTAACACAATTACATTTTAAATGTCAATATTTAACTATACACCCTCATTCTTGTTAACATTAAATTTTATTAACATTTAATTTGCTCGATTCAATTTATTTGCATTCGACAACATTTATGCAATTAGATTCACATTCATTGATTTTTCAACTTATATTCTTCTAATCGATTTGCTTGCATTAATCAACATCAATAAATTCATGTTCTATTTATTTACACTTGTTTATAGTTACATTCAATTTTTTTTCATTTCAATAATTCATGTAATTAATCACACTTGAGTAATTTGATTCCATACCACATTCCATATTTAAAATTAATTCGCATTCAATTAATTATTCATTTCGTTAATCATACAATGGATTTATAATCAATTCATTTGCTTTTAATTAATTTACATTCAGCTAAATTGGTTCCAGTCCATTTTTATTCAATTAACCATATTCAGTCATTCACATTTGATTTATTTCAATTCAATATACTTACATTCAATTGATTTGTTCCAATTATTTACATTTTTTCATCCATATTTAATTTCAGTTTACATTTCATTGATTTATTTAAATTTATTAGCATTCGTTGCAAATTAATTATTCAATTTTATTCAATTCAATTTGTGAAATTCTGATTTTTTTCACCTTTTTTAACCTATTTCAAATAAATCCATTTATGAATCATTTATAAAAAAAAAAATATTCCACTTAACCAGGCTTAAGTTAAATCTCATTTATTTCCATTTAATGTATCTTTTTTATATATACTAACATCATTATAAACGATTTAAATTTATTATTAATTTATACAACACAAACACGTTTATTATTATCACTTCATATCTTAATTTATTGTTTAGTTTATCTGTTTAAATTCATATTATTAATTTACTAAAGTAAAGTAAATTCAATTTACATCATAATTCATATTAATAATTATTATTTTTCAGTCAATTCATTTAACCTCTCTTAAGTAGATTTTAATTTATAACTTATTCCAATAACTTATTCCATACTGTATCAGTTAACATTAAATTTTTAAAGTCATTCCTCTTGCATTTTTTCCAGTTTAGATTAAATTCGATTAACCGACTTAATTTATTACTTACATTTATTTATTTTTATTCAATTTCATATTTAAATTGCATTTCAAGTCCTTATTCGTTTTTAATTCATTTTATAGCTCAAATGAAATTTATCCACTTTACTAATTTATCTAGTTTCATTTAATATCCATTTCAATTTATTTAATATTAAGTTAAACTTCATTTCATTTTAATTCATTACTCATTTTATTTAATCCTATTCAAGTAAAAAAAATTCTTATCATTCAAATTTAAAATTTGTTTTTGGCTTATTAATTCTCAAACCTATAAGTTATATAATTTATTCATTCAAAATTCCATTTTGTTTATTGATCAACTTGATTTCACTATCTTAATCAATTTAATATTTCTTAAGTCAATTATTTTGCTTAACCAAAATTTTAACTATTTTGGATTTGGTTTATTTTCCTATTCAAATCTATAAGTTATAACTTCTTCTTTTTATTCCTATTCAAATCTACAAGTTACAACTCATTTCTTATACACTATTTTTAAATTATAAGTTTAAATAATTTTTCATATATTTATGAAATCATACTTAAAATATTTTTCACAATCAAGACTTGTATTAATCGAAAAATAAATTTATTTTGGCAGAAATATTTACTCAAAAACTCAAAAATAACACTAACGATACTGCAGTCATCTCCAGAATTATTTCCCAGCAACCAAGCGAATTTAACGCTTCTATTTTTTTCAAAATATTTTTCTATCTAAAAACTCTTCCAAATAATATTATTTATTAATTTTTAAGGCTTTGAAAAATAATTTTGAACCAAAGGATTTTAAATTCCAAAATTCTCAATTTTTAAAATCATTTCTGTATATAAGTTAGATTATAATAGACTTATACAAATTTTCTTAGCTTATTATCGAAATATTCAATTTATTTACAAGTTGGTCATTTTAAACAATTCTTAGTGCAATTATGTTTCAATTCAATTTAATTATCAATGCTTTATAAAATAAAATTAATTAATTATTCATTTTACTTTAATTTAATCGATGATAATTAAATATTATCATCCCTTAACAACAATTTCATTTAAAGTTAACATTGTATATATAAAATATACTTAGGTAAAATTATTTCATTTATCTGATTTAAAATAATATTATGTCGACTTGTCTCATTTAAGTGTTTAGAAACCCCTATCGATGACACGGCGTCCCGTACATCGACCAGAATTCATAAACAACTCAACGGATAAGTAAACACAATATAAAACATTTTATAACACTAACAAGTACGCTCTCTCATACACACACACACACACACACACACACACAAAAATGGACTCATTCTAGAGTATTACTACCCTATCTCTAACGAGTGAAACCCCACAAAGCCAAAGTTATCGCAAAAACTTTGGTCTGATACCAACTGTGACAACCCACATTTCAAAAGGTTTAAATCAACAATAATCCACACATGTCTGACTTAAACAATCCGGAACGTAGATAATCAATGGGTTAAATAAGAAAAATAAGAAGAGAATAAGAAAACAAAACACAGAATCTCTCAACGGCAATGATAAAATACAATAATCAAATAAATAATTCATAAATTTGTTTACTATACATTTGATTATAATCTATACACATTTATCAAAGTTATAAATATACAACAAGGAAAATAATCAAAGTAGTAGAATATAGTATGATACAGGGTATAATAATAATAATAGTAATATACCAAACTCATTCTTTATCATCCAAAGAATAGTCTTCAATACACTGGGAAAAAAACTCAGGACTGACCCGAGGGCAATGAAAGAAAAAAACACTCGAGTCAGGACTAAAATACTCTTATGTAAGTCAAATCAATATTACAAATATGAGTGCAATAACCTAAGAGATGTTACGGGATTTTTCCATCTCCTAAGGATCCGTTAAACTATTTATGTATAATGGTATACACTATAATAGATATTGTCTATCAGTAAAATAAATATCAAAATAGCGTTAAGGGTTTACATTGATCCACCTTAACACATTTTTACAGGTTTAAACCAAAATCGTAATGGGCTTGTATAGGGATAAATATGACAAGGCACGTGAGGCAATGCCCCGGGTAGGATTCTACCAGTTTACCCTTTCTGGCTGATCGTAACCCATCCATGACCTACCGTGACAATCAATCCAAACGACAAAAAAGGTCCACCCATCGAATCCGAAACCAAAATAGTAATACGAGGGATCAACGTTGCTAGAGGTAGCTAACCTTAGTGGCCATACATAGGCTCCTGCTTTAGTCATTTTAATTATGACACGAATGTCAAAGCTATCCATCATCGTTCTCTTACTTCATTCCAGTAAACGTCGCCAATTCAACCAGTACATTCTGGATGTCATCCACCGCGTACACGGTTGTTAAAATGGTTCCAATATTGACAGAGAGTATGCCAATAAGAGGCCCCGGTCTCTTCAACAACGAATCTTCATTTTACACATCGGTTGGTTCTTTTACATTTCAAAACAATTCGTATTTGATATCAACATATCATATTCGCTTCATAATATTTACTCAAAAATCATATCCATTTCGAAATCATCGTATTTACTCAAAATGTAAATTCAACACGATATATCGATTTCGCTTCAAAACTTGATACGAATTACCGTTTTTGGTTATAATTCACTTTAACCCAATTCGCATTTAAATCCAAGATTTAAAAATAAACATTCCACCCTTTAACCAGTTTGGACTTTAGAGAATAGTTTTGAATTAGTTAAATAGTTAAAATAGTATAAGAAAAAATATTTAAATAGTTTAATCGAAAATAAATTTGAATATAAAATGTTTATATTGAAAACTAGTTTGGAAAATCAAAATAATTGAAATATTTAAAAAATATAGATTTAAATACATTTATACTAAAATATTAATTAAAAATAATTCCAAAGTCAAACTGGTTAACTTCCCAATTTCCTACCCAAAACAATTCTAAATTCCATTTCGATCTAATCAATTTAATTCTGAATTCAACTCAAATAAATTTCGATTCCATATAAATTTCGATTTCAATTCACAAATTCCTTTCACTTTCAATTTCTATTTCCCAAATAAATTTAAATCCCAATTTTAAATTAATTTCAATTCCAAATTACTGTAAATTTCCAATTTCATATAAATTCCCACTTCCAATTTCAATTAATTCACATTTCGATTTCAAATAAATTTCAGTTCCAATTCCAAATTCGGTTTCAAAATATTGATTTAAACACTTAAATGAAATTTACTTCCAATACCAAATATTTTTTAAATCCAAGTTTTCAATTTTCAACTCAAATTTAAATATCATTACGCATCAATTTTTCTTAGAAATATTCAAAGTTCGAATAAAAGACCAATCTTTTAAAATAAATCCATTTTCAAAATTTACAACGTATTTCGTTCATAACTTAAAATTTAAACTTCAATTAATTAAACAATCTCATTTATCAAGTTTAAATTCTAACATTTCGAGCTCCCATTTCAAAATAATTCAATTTCCATAAATTTGATTTTATTCTAAAAATCAATTCATTTAAATAATTTGAAAACAACTCCTAAAATCATTTAATTTAACCAACCTGGTGTCCGTATATAATTTTCTAACCTTATGGCCAGGTGGATAATTATTTCAATTTAATTTCAAGGATGGACATATCACTTAAATTCAAATAGATGTCATAGGTATATATCATTTCAACCTATTTCCTAATTTATTCGAAATAATTCAGTTTACAGTATATGCCGTAAATAACATACAGGATGACAATAGAATATATAAAAATAATAATTAAACATCCAATCGAACACGTATCAACCAATAGCATCCATTTGCAACCAATATCCAAAACAGCCAAAACATCAACAATTAAACCAATTATCAAAAATTAGGAATTTTACTAGCAATTTAATTCTAATTCGATTTAATTATCAATTCAAATTCTATCAATAAATTTTGGATGTCAATTTAGATGTCAAATAAATTTATTAACAGCTATCAATAAATTTAAATCGCTCCAGCTTTCAATTTAACTAACATTAAAATAATTTAGCAAATCGTGAGCGTATAAAACCACTCACCTTTCCTATTTGAAACTGAAAATAATTTCCATCTTCAAATAAATTTCACCGCCACTCCAAGATGTAGACAACGATGATACGAATCCCTTGAAACTCGTTGCACTTGAACGGATCTCGTATGCACAAATTACGAATTAATTAATGATGATATAATTAAAACCCTAATTAACAACTTAATTTACAGAGGAAAAAAACGACTCTAACCTCTCACTGTTGATTCCTAGCTACACCATCGTCCAAGACCTTGCCTCCATCCCTCCAGCTTGCACACGCTCATCGCCAACAAATCGCAACTGCACATCATCGCCTTAATCCACTCACACAGAACCACCGATGTCGCCTTCGCTTTCCCACTAGCTCGTGCTCATTAGCCACCAAGCACACGTTGCCCTACCGCATTAACGCCCTCCGACCGAACACCTTAAGCCGCCTTCCTTCCAGATGTCGCATGCGAGCGTGCCTCCAACAACTGTCGCGAATCTCGATCTTCCTTATAACCCTAATCCCCAAATCTGCATCGTAAGCACGATCCTACAATCAGCCTCCAGGTGGCCGTGACTCTCGACCGTCGTGCTTCGGCCAAGCCTGCTTGCGGCGAACAAAGATCGACGCTCACTGCCCCTCGCGATCTTTGAATAATTGAATTTGATTTGATTTTTTTAGTATGATCGGTCCCCCTTTTTTATAGTTCGATCGACCTCTTTTTTTCTGCAAATCTCGATTAGAAGAAAAAGTAGGAGGGAGTGATATACATAATGAAAAAGGGACGTGGGTTTGATTTGCTCGAATAGACGTGTTTTGGGCTATAAATATTATTATTATTTTCTTTGAAAATATCCGATATTTAACGTATAAAATTCCAAATTTAAATTATTCACATTTTAATACACTTTTAAGAATTAAAAATCTTCATTCGTATTTAAAAAAATTTGAATCAATTTCTGGTACTATTCTTGCTCATATTAAATTCGTAATTCAATTATTCAAACAATCTTCTATATTAAATTTAAGCCAATTGAATTATTCAATAAATTAATATTATCGATCCTTATATTTTTATTTCTACTCATATTGATCCAATAATCATCTAAATTTCAAAATTTAAACTAGTTAAAATACGGGTCGTTACACTGTGTGTAGGCTTGTCACATATTGGACTAAAATTATTTATATACACATAAAGAAATATATTTTTGCATACAGATAGGTTATTGGTGAGCCTGCAAAAACTTAGGATCAGGTGACCCTAGAAGATGATAAGGACAGGCCATCCAGAAGAGAAGTATTTAACATATTGTTAAAGACAGATAATCCAAAAGAAGAGAGATACCTAACAGATGTTAGATAAATTTTGATGTTGTCTAGTAGGCCCGAGTCAGTCAAAGGTTAAAAGTTAGCCAAGCAAAACTTTTGTGCATGAACATATAGTTCATTTTACTACATATATATCTATGTATGTTTACATAATGATGCTTTATAGATATTTTGACTAGTTTTGGTTGTAGGAAAAGAATTGCATAAAGATATGTTTAAAAGGAATGTTAGTAAGGGAAAACCCGTTCCACTAAGCGGTGTGGTCTCAATTAATATAAATTAACGAAGATGAACAATATTATTCACACCAGGCATTAAGTCTGACTAGAAGTTTTTGTTTCCCCTTAAACTCTTGGGTGCTCAAAATTGAATTGAGTAGGCTGAGGGTTGAGGTTTCCATGTTTTTATGATTTTGGCAAATAAGTTTTCGAAGACGATCGGTTTGCTGACGGATAACTATTTTAGAAATTTAGATTATTTTGTTTATTGTTTTCCACTGTGCATATTAAGACAGTTACGTCTATATTGCTTTGATCATCCAGGGGATATCGTCATATGTCGTTCTTGGCGAATTGTTGTAAATTATATTTGATCATTTCCTAGGATACGTTTTGGGGATTTTGGAACTTGGATATGATTCTGTTTGAAATGTAATCACTATAATTATTATAATACCGAAATCTGTGATTTTGTTCACATTCAAGTGCTTCTGAAGTTATGGATACTATTAGCATTGCCGTATTTTGTTGCAGAAGTTAATACTATGGATGACTGTAGCATATGTAGCGCTTAGCTTTTGGCCTCTAGATACGGGATGTTACACTTCCCCAGTATGATAAATCAAGTTTAGGGTATTGTCATATTTGATACTTCAATACAGGGGCTTTTCCTTTAATTTTGCATTGCTCTTGCTCCAATCTCTATTGATGCGATTCACTAATTTGATTGCTTACCAGATCTGTCATAGATCTTAGATCTGCTGATTGATTAGTAAGATCTAAGATTTCCATTGCCATGCGGGGCTCTATTATCGATATAGCAACATCTGATTGAGTTATCGGTATGTCTTAGGGGTAATTCTGTAATTTAATGTAAATTATTAGCTCTGTAATCAATTATTACTCGTAATAAAAGGTGTTTTCTTTCTGTTACATACTGGTAATTATATATTATAAATAATTAAATGTAACGACCCATAACTTTGTCACTTTTTAATTTCAACATTTAATATGTTTTTAAATAATTAATTAATAAATCTTATATTACGAATAAAAATCTTTTAAATAATAAATAGTGTTAAGGAAATTATTTCCAAATTTTGTTCATGAAAATAATTAGTTCAAAGGAAAATAGTAAATATAACCTAAAATCGTTTCCCGATTTTTCGAGATTTCGTTGTTTACAAATTATTGGAAGCATTGTGTATATTATAGTTAAAATGTACACATACTTGCAAATAATATAATTATGGGTAAGGTAAATAATATGGTGAGGATATTTACCAAATTAAACATAAGAAGACATGACATCTTTTCAAAATAATTTAAATATAAATAAAGCAAGAATTATATGTCACATTATATCGCATCATGGTACAAGGAAGTGTTCTGTTTTATGGACAATAAGGGGGATTCCATGGGTGGCGTGTGTTATAAGGCATTGAGGAGGGAAGTGATGACGTAGATAAAAAGGAATGGAAGGTATGTAAGGAAGGTCTAATTTAGTTATTCCACTTTTTATGAAAACCATCCTCTCATTTTTATTATTCTCATTTTATCATTTCACTTTATTGCTTTTCAAAAACTTCTTTAAGCTTTTGAAAAACTTGTCGATGGCTTCCTAGGTTTTTAAATTCAAAAATCTATTCTTTTTCTTCTTTGTTAAGAAAAAATACTAAAGCTTGTTTTTTTCTCCTCTACATATCCTTTTTAACCAAAACAAGTGCCACACTCCATCAAACCTACTACGGCCCATGGTCAAACTCATCTAGCCTGTCTAGGCTCTAAAAATACAAACTTCAAGGAAGAAAATAAAGATGGGATGTTCAAGGTGAAGCAGTAGATCGACTTGGTTTAGTTCCATTTTAGTGAGCAAAATCTCACCTTTTTAACTAAAGTTTTGGCTTTTGTCATAGTGATGGAAATACATATTATTTACTTATTTTGTTATGTGTTAAAAGTGTTAGATTTTTTGGCTTTCCGACTACTTTAAAAAGTTGACATCTTGGTGTAGTAAAGTAACTTGAAACATAGTCAGTAAGGTTTAAGTAAATAATATTAGGATGCTCAATACATGTTGTTTAGTGTTATTTTCCAATGTCTGTGTGCTCACAATTATGATATGTGATGTTTGATTCAATAAGTGACACGTAGAAGTGTTAATGAAAGTTCCATATATGGACCATCGCTATATCGGCAATTTGAAAAATGTTATCCGCTTTGAAATATTTTGGTTAAATATTTTGCATAGGTTTTGTAACAGCCTATTATTTTAGTAACATTATTTAGGATATTTAATTAGTAAAATAAAATAAAATAAAGTAAGATGATTAATGGATTGAGATTTGTGATTAATGAGGAAAGTTGTGCCATGTTAAAGAGTAATTCAAAACGAGATAACATGAAATAAAATAGATAAAGCTTTAGGAAATAGGCATGCAGAATAAGAACTAGGCACATCCATACACCCTAAACCCTAAACCCCTTAGCTGTGCATTATTTCATCCATTCTTATTTCCAAAACTAAAACTTAAAGGTCGGCCACCATTTTAGAGAACCAATGAAAGAAAAAGCTAAGGAAGAAGATTAATCAAATCAAAAGCTATTCAAATCTCAAATCCTATATCTTTATTCTCTTATCTCTATTAGGCTATTCTTTTATATCTCACGAAGCTTGAATACAGATATGGATGCAAGAAGAGGCAAAGTTAACCTAAGAGAGGGAAACACCACCACAAATGGGAATGGCCAACCTAATATGAGGAGGACCCAAGGTCCGGCTTAAGCTGAAAATGTTGGTGCTTGAGTCCCACAAGTGGATATATGATCTATGTATCAGTTTTTCATAAACATGATGCAAGCCAGAATTACTGCTGGTGTTTGGAGGAAATGCTAAAGGAGGAGTTCAGGAAGTTCTGAGAGTCAACCACTATGCAAAATTGAGCAGAGATTATGCTAAGCTTGGAGGGAAGCCGTTTATTGGAACCAAAGATTCCATAGAAGTAGAAAATTGGTTGTTGCACTGTGAAAGGATTTTTGCTGACTTGGGGAGCAGCAGAAGAGGCTTACTTCGAGACAGCTTCAAGGAGCCGCATTATTTTGATGGAATAGTGCGATGGCTAGTGTGGATGAAGAGACAATGACATGGGCAAAGTTTAAGAGGAGGTTTCAGGAGAGGTTCGTGTTGGTGGTGGCGCAGTCTGCTTTGATCCGGAAGTTTGCTGAGTCAGAGCAAGGAGAAATGTCTATTTTAGAGTACGCTAGTTTGTTGAAGAGTTGGCTAGATATGGCTATGCCATTATTGGTATAGTGATGAAAAAGAATGAGAATTTTATTAAGGGTTAAAGCCTGAGTTGGCCACGGCTACCCTACCTCTTATTAGAGACCCTTATGATGTGTTTGTGGAGATGGATTTGAGACACAAAGAAATGCTTGCTTGTTTGGAGAAGAAGAAGGAGAAGGAGGTCCAGGTTGGGCAAGTTGAGAAGAGGAATTTCTTCCACAAGAAGGGTGCTCGGTAAGGTGGAGTAGTGGAGAAAGGAAAGTCTGAGGTGGTATGTTTTAAGTGTGATAAGAAGAGGCATTGTGCTAACGAACGTTGTACTGGCAAGGTGAAGATGTGATCGAGAAGAAGAACACCAGGTGCTTTAACTACGATCAAATAGGCCATTGTAAGAATCAATGGAAAGTGCCCGCTAAGGATGGAACGGGTAAGGTGTATGCATTGGAACCTGCTGTTAGTCCATGAGATGATGGTTTTGATGACAACAACCTTAGAATAGATAATAAAATATAAATACTAATATTATAAGTTTAGATGTATATGTATATGTAGGATTTAACCATGCATGTACTAAGAATGATGACTGTACAATATAGAGATTCAAGATATCAAGGTAAAAATATCAAGATAGAAGACTCATGAGTATCAAGGCTATCAAGAGTTCAAGATTTCAAGGATAAGTATTTTTTTATTATTAGGAATTTTTGTTAAAAATCATAGAAAAGCACTGGCATCTTAAAATCCAATTTCTTCGTGGAATGGAATTCACTTCGAGCCCGTTAAAGGGATGGAACCTACGAAAAATCTAGTGGAACATTGTTTTGTATCTGCTAACTTTTATTCAAAATGATTTTTCAAAAATTATATCCTGTTTTCCAAAAGTTTTCAAAACTTTATTTTAAAAGATTCAAAACCCTCGATCCTGATTTTAAATAATTTTAGCTTCAAAAACATCTTTATTTTCAAAGTCAAATTACTCCTGATTTGAAACAATCTTTTTAAATAATATATTTAACTTTTATAAATTTATACTTAGATTTAAATATTAAATTATAGTTAAAATTTATATATATTATTCTTTATATTTACTTATGAATTTTAACTATAGTCAAGTATATTCATAAAGTTTAAAATAGTTTTTATATAAGATAAAGGTTATTTTCAAAAAAATCAAAAACACCAAAAAATTCTTTGGGATGTCGACATGCCTAGCATGACTATGTCAACATGGCGACAGTTTGATTCAAAAATTCAAATTTTAAAAGAAGTGTCTATTCGCCATAACTCTTCATGAATGGACATGGTTGTTGTTCTTCTATAAATCGGGGTCAGTATCAAAGAAGTTTTAATCATAATTTTATGGTTTTCACTCCTCTTCTTCTTCCTTATTTCTTAATACACATTCTTATCATTACTCTGCCGAAATCAACATTGAATCATACTCCATTACTTCTAGTTTGATTCTCTATCACTATCTCTACAAGATTCTCAGTGCTATTCAGAGTTATAGACTTCTTTGTAATCTATTAAGCGAGAAAAGGTGTGATTGTAGCCTTGGAATTCAATCAAAAGGGAAAAGGTGTGATTGTAGCCTTGGTAAATCAATTGGGTAAACTTGTGGCCTGGAAATCAAGTGTCTCTACACAGAGGATCGAAATTCTGGAGAGTGTACCTCGTAGCCTTGAAACCGAGGGTGTAATTTTACAATTGCTTTTAAAAGGAAATCTGTACTTGTGTTGCGGGACTGGATGTAGGGTAACTCCGAACCAGCATAAAATCCGGTGTGTTCTTTCCTTTACTGCTTTTAATTTATTTCTGCATCTGTGATTGTTTCTGTGATCATATCTGTGTCTGTATATTGCATACTTTTGTGTCTAAATTAACATAAATTAAAAGGATTTAGTAATTCTTTATTAACACTATTCACCTCCCCCCTCTAGTGTTAATCTTAGCCTTAAGATCCGTAATCCACATTTCTCACAATTGGTATCAGAGCAAGGTTTTCAAAATTTCATAATCTAATTTTTGAAAAGTTTTCAAAATGGCTACCAACACTGGTATTATTATTAACGCTAGTATCCCTGTCACTAGTTCATTTGTAGAGAGTCGATCTACTATCAGATCATCACTTTTTTATGGCAGTAACTATGCATATTGGGCATGTAGGATGAAAATATATTTACAATCTATAGGATTAGACACTTGGAATATCACACAAACCGAATATTCTGAACCCACAGTTGATTTTGCACAGTGGACTGCTGAGCAAAAGATTGTTGCACAAAATAATTCTAAGGCAATGAATATTCTATTTTGTTCACTAGATAGAAATGAATTCAATATAGTGTCAGTTTGCAAGTCTGCATATGAAATCTGGAAAACTTTGCAAGTTACTCACGAACGAACAAGCAAAGTTAAACACACCCAAATTTCCATGCTCACAAATCAGTTTCAATTATTTAAAATGAGTGCTAATGAGTCTATTTCAGATATGCATAGTAGATTTCATGATATTGTGAATTCTCTATTTGGGAAAGGAATTTTCTGAAGAAGATCAAGTTAGAAAAAATTTAAATTCTCTAACTCCAGAATGGGATCAAAAGCCACTTGCAATCGAAGAGGCAAATGACATCTGTATTTTGAAGACAGAAGAATTAATCGAAAATCTATTGTCGTATGAAGTTCAAACGATTGGGAGAAGAGAAATTAAAGCATCTGAAAAGAAATCAATGGCATTCAATGCATTGACCGATGGATCAGACTTAAACAGCGACAATAATGAAGAGATAGCCTTTATGACTAGAAATTTTTAGGAGATTCCTGAAATACAGAAAGATGAATAATCTCAAGAGAAATAACTATAAGAATTCGAGAAATTAGAATATAATGCCAAATAATGACAAGTGTTACAACTATGATAAACCAGGCCACTTCAAAAGAGACTGTCCATATCTAGAAAGGCAGAATCCTCCTATGAACAATGACCAACAAAGAAACGGAAGCGTGCATTTACTGCTACTCTAGATGACTCAGACTCGTCCTCAAGTGATGATGATCAGAAGATGGATTATTAGAATTGGTGTTACACAGCTGTTCACGACTCCGACGAATTCAGAGAAACAGACTCTGAAAATGGTACACGTATACAATGCAATTGGTTGAAATTGCTTGCTTAAGATATGTTGCTAGATTATTTGATTGATTGATTTTGAATTGGTGTGTTGTTTGAATTTTAAAATTTATTTTCTATTTTTATTATTTTTATTATTTGTATTATTATTTTTATTATTTTTAATACTTTCTGAAATATATTATAAGTATAATAATATTTCAGAAATATATAATAGACATTAATAATAATAATATATATTAGAGATCTTAGGAAAAATCAATTCATGAAAATTCAAAAGCACATGTACATGTCGACATGGTCCCTACCATGATGTCGACATGGCTACCTAAATTTGAATTTCAAATTTTGAATTCAAATGTTTGAATTTCCCTCCACCTTTTCACTTCATTCAATTCTCTGAAAAGATACCTTTTGACCAGAGAATATGTCCTTTAAGAATCTATTTATTCACTATCTTTTATCATATCTTTTCACTTTCATTTTCAAATTCACACTCTCTCTTCATAACTTCAAGCTCTCTACTTTCTACTCTAATGGCTTCTTCAAGCAACCCCTCAACCATGGGAATTTCCAGAAAAATCAAAGAGCAATTATTCAATGATCCGGAGGCATTTAAAGCATACATCAATTATGCTAATTATGCCAAAGTCCATCCCGGAAAATTTGCTATTTTTCAAGATTTTTCTTCCTGTGAAATTGATTCTCTTTTTGCAAATAATGGTGTTCTTAGTCTTATTGATGCTTCTCAAAATGATTTTGTTTGCTATCCTAATCTTGTCAAAATTTTCTATGCGAAGTTAAATCATGGATTTTATGTTGGAAATGAAGATGAAATTTGGAGTGGTGTCAAAGGTACTCAAATTGTTTTGAATTGTGATCTTTTGGGTACCAGTCTCAATTGCAAGAGTTCGGGAATGGATCTTTCTAACTTTAAAATCGATGAACATGATCGTGAGATATTTCATCACATTTTCGAAAGAGATGATGATTTTGATTTTAAAAATAGAAATTTTCGACCAAAAGCAAGAATTGTTAATCTTCTTTTGCAACATACTTTGACCCCAAGATCGGGAAATTTTAACAATCCTACTTCAAAAGTTTGCAAAGCTCTTTTTGCTATTTTTGGAAACTAAGACATAAATTAGGCGCAAGTTATTTTGATGAACTTCGTCCTAAAAATCTTGAAATGGGTTAGAATACTTTATACCATGGAATTTATCTCACTCGGAATTTTTAACTATTTTGGAGTGGATTTCAAAGGAGAAGAATTTGTTTCTAGAAAAGTTTTCAATCATTCCAACATTTCTCTTATGAAAATTCCCTTTTTTTCAACCTTATGAGACACTTACTGAAAAGGAAGAGCGTTTGGCTTATAAGGAAATGGAAGAAGAGGAAGTTGAAGAAAAAGAAAAAGGGGATGAAATGGAAATTGAAGAAGAAGAAGAAGGTGAAACGTCTTTGGAAAGCATTGAATATCATTCCAATCCATCCAACAAAACCCTTCTCAAAATCCAAAAGATAATTGTGGAGAATCAACGAATTCTAAAACGATCCACTAGTAAAAAGTTGGATAACATTTCTTCGAAGATGAACAAGTTCTTTTCCAAAGTCAGCAAGAAACTTGGACTATCTTCATCATCTTCATCCTCTAACTAGTTTTATCTTTTCATATCTTGTTGTATTTGTTTGCTTTATTTCGAATGTTCATGTAGTTTGTTGTGTGCTTAGTCATTGTATTATCGTAGTATGCAATGAAATGAAATTTCCTTTCTGTTATCTACCTTATCTTATCTCTAGAATAAATGTTAGTAAATTATATATACACACACACACACACACAATTATTCACAAAATCAAATTAGTCATAACATTTCACGAACCCATGTCGACATCCCCTATGTGACCATGTCGACATGTACTGGTCAGAAAATGACAATTGGTTTTGAATTTGAAATTTGAATAACTACCACATGTCTATTCAATTCAGATGAATTTCTACACCTATATATACCTATTTCTTCCAGAATCCTTTACTGAAATTTATTTCTTATCATCTATATCCTCCATTTCTTTCACATATTCAACTATGGCTAATCCTATTCACAATTTATCCGAAAATCTTGAAGAATCTCTTAATTCATTCAAGAATATTCTCTCATTTATTCTACGAAACCATCGTCATTTAGAATTAATTCAAATGCAGATGATAAAGGAACAATAAAGGCACTTTGATGCAATACGATGGATGATCTCTTCTCTGCACAACGATGATAACGAAGCACATCCTCCTGTCTCTCTCACCAATGACAATGATAATTGGGATGCTTTAAGGCAGACCCAATCTTTGGAGAAGTAGAATGGGTGGAAGTTCCACGTAACGTTTGATTTTTTTTAGTTACTTTGTTTGATTTGTTTGAATTGATTTGGTTTGAATTGATACTTTGTGTGGATTGATTTCTTATTGATTTGAAGATTGGTGTGTAAAACATATATATATACAGTGAAATGTATATAATCTTTAAATTAGTTATCATGCTTAGAAGTATAATTATTTCCTACTCTATATATTCCGTTGTATAGTTTATCAATGCAGGTACTGAAGTCCATGAATGAGGGGGAGTAAGTTTTTGTTGACGAAAAAGGGGGAGAAATATAAAATAGGGTTGTTAGGTATAGATTAAGGGGGAGTTGTTAGTTTTAGGGGAGTTATTAGAATAGAAATAATATTTTATAAACAAAGGTTGTCATCATCAAAAAGGGGGAGATTGTTAGTCCGTGTGATGATGGTTTTAATGACAACAACCTTAGAATAGATTATAAAATATAAATACTAACATTATAGGTTTAGATATATATGTATATGCAGGATTTAACCATGTAGGTACTAAGAATGAAGACTGTACAGTATAGAGATTCAAGATATCAAGATAAAATATCAAGATCATGACTATCGAGACTATCAAGATTTCAAGGATAAGTATTTTTTATTATTAGGAATTTTTGTTAAAACTCATAGAAAAGCACTGGCATCTTAAAATCTAATTTATTCGTGGAATGGAGTCCACTTCGAGCCCGTTAAGGGGATGGAACCCTAAGTAGGATGGAACCTATGAAAAATTTAGCGGAACATTGTTTTGTATCCGCAAACTTTTATTCAAAATGATTTTTCAAAAATTATATCCTGCTTTCAAAATGTTTTCAAAAATTTCCTTTTAAAAGATTCAAAACCCTCGATCCTGATTTTAAATAATTTTAGCCTCAAAAATATATTTATTTTCAAAGTCAAATTATTCCCGATTTGAAACTATCTTTTTAAATAATTTATTTAACTTTTAAATATTTATACTTAGATTTAAATATAAAATTATAGTTAAAATCTATATATATTATTCTTTATATTTATTTATGAATTTTAACTATAGTCAAGTATATTCATATAGTTTAAAATAGCTTTTATATAAGATAAAGGTTATTTCCAAAGAAAATCAAAAACACCAAAAAATCCTTTGGGATGTCGATATGCCTAGCATGACCATGTCGACATGGTGACAGTTTGATTCAAAAATTCAAATTTCAAAAGAAGTGTCTATTCGCCATAACTCTTCATGAATGGACATGGATGTTGTTCTTCTATAAATAGGGGTAAGTTTCAACGGATTTTTAATCGTATTTTTCTGGTTTTCACTCCTCTTCTTCTTCCTTATTTCTTAATACATATTCTTATCATTACTCTGCCGAAATCAGCAATGAATCATACTCGATTACTTCTAGTTTAATTCTCTATCACTATCTCTACAAGATACTCAGTGTTATTCAGAGTTATCGACTTCTTTGTTATCTATTAAGCGAGAAAAGGTGTGATTGTAGCCTTGGAAATCAATCAAAAGGGAAAAGGTGTGATTGTAGCCTTGGTAAATCAATTTGGTAAACTCGTGACCCAGAAATCAAGTATCTCTACATAGAGGATCAAAATTCAGGAGGGTGTACCTCGTAGCCTTGAAATCGAGGGTGTAATTGTACAATTGCTTTTGAAAAGAAATATGTACCTGTGTTGCGGGACTGGATGTAGGGTAACTCCGAACCAGTATAAAATCTGGAGTTTTCTTTCCTTTACTGCTTTTATTTTATTTGTACACCTGTGATTGTTTCTGTGATCATATCTGTGTCTTTATATTGCATACTTTTGTGTCTAAATTAACATAAATTAAAAGGATTTAGTAATTCTTTATTAATACTATTCACCCCCCTCTAGTGTTAATCTTAGCCTTAAGATCCGTAATCCGCATTTCTCACACCTACTACTTCAAAGCCAACAGTTCAGGGGAAGGGAAAGGCGGTATGGGAGGTGCGCTTCAGATCCATCGTATGTCTGTCAACGTTCTGTTTGATACTGGTGCATCACATTCTTTTGTATCTCGATGTTTGCTAGATAAGCTTAACCTAGAACTCTCATATTTAATTACTTACTTAAGAGTTGCAAATCCAATAAAAGGGTATGCGACACTTAGGATGAAGTGTAACCACTTAAAGTTTGATTTGTTAGGTCATACCTTTGTTTGTTGTTTGCATGTGTTTGACTTTATAGGGTTCAGAATTATATTGGGTATGGATTGATTAAGTGAGTGTGATGGTAGGATACTTTACCATTATAGGAAAATATCACTTAGGCACCCTAATTGTTGTGATTAGATAGTTTATACCATAGAAAACCCTACTTATGAGGTGAATGCTTTGTTGGGCTTTGTGGAGTTAGAAGATGAGTTGAATAGATTCTTCATGGTTACGGAATTCATGGATATCTTCAAGCCAGTAATTGGATTGCTACTGAAATGATTCATTGAATTTCGGATAGATTTGGTGCCTAGAGCGGAACCGATAAGTAGACCACCAAGCATGATGAACCTATAGAGATGAGGAAGTTAAAGGTGTCGTTGGTAGATTTGGAAGGCAAGAGTTTTATTATGTCGAGTAGTTCACATTGGGGAGCAGCCATAATATTCACTAAGAAGTCGGAAAAATGGTTAAGGCTATGTATCATTGTCGTAAGTTGACTGAGAGGATGATAATAAATCGATATCTATTGTTGCGAATTGATGATTTGTTTGATCGGTTGAGTGGAGCCAAGGTATTTTCTTAGCTTGACATAGCGACAGGTTTTCGTCGGCTTAGAGAAGCAGAGGATAATGTACCTTCGATGGAGTTTAGGACCCGATCGTATGAATGGTTAGTTATGTCATTCGGACTAACTAATGCGTCGGCATTCTTTGTGAATTTGATGAACCGAGTTTTCCAAGAGAACTTGAATAGGTTTGTGTTGGTTTTCATAGATGATATTCTGATGCACTCTAAGGATGAGATGGAGCATGAAGTTCATCGTAGAATTGTGTTAGAGACGCTGAGGCAGTATCAGCTAAAGGCGAAGTTTTAAAGTGCCACTTTTGAAAAAGGAAGTAAAGATTTTTAGTCATTTATTCTCAAAGAAAGGGTTTACTAAAGATCCGACTAAGATTGAAGCCATGAATAATTGGAATAGGTTCAAGACAGTGACCAGATAAAGAGTTTTCTGGGATTGGCTGCATATTATCAGAGGTTTATAAATGATTTTTCATGGATAGGAGCACCGATGGCCAAGCTAATGGTTACGGATATAAAGTTTGTCTAGACCGATAAGTGTGAGGAAGTGTTCCAGAGCTTGAAATGCTTATTGACCCATGCACATGTGTTGGTTTTTTCGGAGGGGAATCGGGATTTGGTAGTCTATTGATGCGCATGGAACTGGATTAGGAGCAGTGTTGATGCAGAGAGGTAAAGTGATTGCATATGCTTCTAGATATCTTAGACACAAGAGGTTAGATATCCAAGGCATGATTTGGAGTTAGCTGCAGTAATTTTTCTTTGAAGGTGTGGAGACAATACCATTTGGGAGAGCTATTTGAGTTATGTATGGATCATAAGTCGTTGAAGTACTTGTTCTCTCAAAAGAAGATGTACATGAGACATCAAAGATGGTTAGAGTTATTGCTGCTTATGATTTTAGGATTGAGTACACACCAGGGAAAGGAAATAAAGTAGCAGACACACTTAGTTGAAAGCATCAGAATGCAGTATTGGCTATGATTGCTGAGTGGAAAAACTTGGAAGCATTGTCAGCTCGTAGAGTTCTGTGGAGACCCGAGGCTGGACCTAGTAGAGAAAGAGTTATGTTGTCTTGTTTGGAAGTTCAACCAGTAATGATTAAGAAGACTGCTTCTAAAAAGAAGGAGGATCTAGTATTAGTTGAGTGGATGAGGAAGTTAAGAGATGGAAAAGAGAGGATGACTTGAAGGACTTCAGTCTTAACTAGAATGGAAGGTTAAGAAAGGAAGGAAGGTTATGTATTCCGAATGTGGGAGACATAAGGAAAGAAGTCTTGGAGGAATGTCATTGTTTGAAGCTCACTATTAATCCATGAGGAACAAATATGTATCAGAACATGAAAAGAAGTTTCTTCTGGAAAGGTATAAAGAGGGATATTGTCTTAAGGCTAAAGCAGTGTTTGAATTTCCAAAAGGTAAAGGTTGAACGTCAAACGCCAAGTGGGTTGCTTCAGCCACCAGATATTCCGGTTTGGAAGTGGGATTCAATTTCCATGGAATTTATTGACGGATTGCCAAGATCTGGAAAAGGAAATGAAAATATATGGGTCATAGTGGATAAACTGACCAAGAGTGCCCATTGCACTCCAGGTTAGTTAACTAGAACGACACTTGTTTTGGCGAAGTTTTTTATGAAGAATGAGGTTATACTGCATGGAATTACTAGTAGTATTGTTAGTGATAGAAATTCTTTGTTCACTAGTGAGTTCTGGAGAAGTTACAGGATATTTTAGGAACTAAGCTCAAGGTGATTACCATTTACCATCCAATAACCGATGGGCAAACGGAAAGAGTTAATAAAGTCTTATAAAATTTGTTAAGAGCTTGTGTACTTGATTTTGGGGGATCATGGAAGACCATCTATATTTAGTCAAGTTTTCATATAACAACAATTATCTGACTAGTCAAGTTTGTTAAGAGTTAATAAAGTCTTAGAAAATCTGTTAAGAGCTTGTGTACTTGATTTTGGGGGATCATGGAAGACCATCTATATTTAGTCAAGTTTTCATATAACAACAGTTATCATACTAGTATTGGGATGGCACCATTTGAAGCTTTGTATGGAAGGCCATGCAAAACTCCCAATGTTGGTTAGAGACCGAGGATAGGTTGGTTCTTGTTCCAGATTTAGTGAGAGAAGCCATAGAGAAGATTAAGTTGATTCCGGATAGAATAATGGAAACTCAGTCGAGGAAAAAGGGTTATGCGGACAGAAGAAGGAAAGACTTAGAGTTCTCTGTTGGAGATCATGTGTTTATTAAGGTGTCACCGATAAATGGTGTGATTAGATTCGTAAGATCAGGAAAGTTGGCACCGAGATTCATTGGACCTTTTTCTATTGTAGGTAGGATCGGGAAACTCGCATATAGAGTAGAGTTATCGAGTAGTTTGGCAAGAGTCCACGATCTCCTTGTTTCTCACCTAAGGAGGTGTGTTAGAGACCCGAAGACAACAATAGCACCAATCGTGTTAGAAGATGTAACGACCCGGATTTTTCTGCGTTGAATCTGGAATATTTAAATGGTTTTAAATATGGTAATTGAATTATAAATTGGTTTTGAATATGGAAAACTTGGATTTTTCCATTCACAATGTAAATACAGCATTTGTTGAATAATAAAATTATTCAATTCAATAATGGGAGATTGAGTAAAATATAAAATCTGGAGTTATAAGCTTGTCAAAAATATTTCAAAGGCTTATAAAATTTATATTGATAATACTGAAAGTAAGAGATGGGGTAAAATTGAATTTAACAGTAGTTTGTTCAATTTTAAAAATACATCGTTTAAATTGATATTTAAAAATAGCTTTACGAGGCACAGTCTCGGAATTCAACGAAACCAGTTCCATTGGATCCGTAATATTGAATTATTATCGGATTTCAAATTACGTAGCTTTCGGAGTTATCGTGTGATCGTATAAGATACAAACGCCTAGAAAATAATAAATTGAATTGATTTTAATATTCGATCCAAAAAGCTATCTTCTCCATACAATCGAATTAGGACTCGAAACCTTTTCCATTGTGTTCGTAATAGGGGTATAACATTATAAACGCCTAGCAGCATGCCTCGATAGGAGTTTCGAATTTTAAGTTGCATCTGAATTTAAATTTGAATTTAAATATATATATACATATATTCTTATAAATTGACTGGTCAAGCTATTTCACATCAAAACCTTTTCCATCAGACACCATTTTTTCATCTCAGCCATCCTATTCCAGAGCAAGCCGACCTACTCCTCTCTGCTTAATCACGTACTCTTTGTCTTTCCTCAGAAGCTAAAATCAAATCGAAGCTGCCTTCATTCTATTTAAAATCGTGTGTCCCTTCCCTTTGTTTCGAATATACAAAACCGAAGAGTAGAAAAAATGGCCGAAACTTCAAATAAATCCCTCTTTCCTTCAGAATTCACAATCGAATCCACTTCGGTTTATAAAAAAAAAGAACGCAAGCCCTTTTCCCCTCGTTCTACAGTTTGCTCGCGAAATTCAAACGAGTCACGAAGCCTCCATTGGACGAAATCTTCCAATCGAACATCGATCGATCTCAATCGCGTTTGCACGCAAGGAGTGGCAGCGATATTCTTGGGTGGGGGGAACGACTAGGGAGATCGTGGCATTTTGGAAGGTGAATCGTGACCGCTTCGCGACGGAGAGCTCGAGCACGGAGCTGCTTGACGTGCGCTCGGAGGCAGGAGGAAGGCTTGTGATGGCATCGCTAGTGGAAGATGTCGAAGTCGCAAGCAACTCGCGGTGGGGTGGTGGTGATGGCGACTGCCTGGGGGCTCGCGATCGCTTGTGAGGTATTCTTGATTTTGTTTTTCTATTAAAAACTTAACTTGTAAATATATATATAAGTAAATTAAAAAAAATGTGTGTGTATATATAATAGGAAATAAAGTCACAGAAAGTAAGGTTTTCATTTTTAAAAGAAAGAATGTTAAAAAATCAAATTCTTACAGTAAAGTGAAATACTGTTTGGACATTTATAGAAGAAAAGAAGGAAAAAAATTAATTAATTAGATTCAAAAAAATAACCTATATAGATTTTGTTATAAGCAGTTTGAAAATGAGAAAAATAAAATAAAAATAAATAAAAATACATACAAATTTTCTAGTTTATTCTAAAATATTGTGGTATGGAGATTAATTTATTTTATTAACTTATTAAATTATTTTAGTTACTTAATGGTATTATTATAGGAAAATTATTAATTTAAGATCAAACCATTAGCTAGTAAAATTCACTAACTGGAAATTTATTGTTTGACTGTTCAAATATTAATATATCGTACATTGTTATACAAGGTCAATGATCATGAATAACAAGTCGTAAAGGAAATGGACTGCAAAACAATAAAGGTGAGTTAACCTCACTCATCTGGCTTTTATTTAAATTTAAATGGTTAAATTTAAATAATTGGATGAATGATTGAATTGATTTGATGTGCTATATTATATATAGTAGTATATAGTATATATTGGAGTGATTGATTTCCCGCATTATATAGCGGATGAGACCCTATGCGTCGCATAATAGCGGATGATATTATATAAAACCGTATACCGTGATATTTCACCTCGAAGTGGAATTGGTGTTTTATGTTGTGCTAACAACTGTGGATGTAGGGAAACAGGTTGGGGGGGATCCAACTGGATTCTTCAAAATTATATAGATTGTTTAACATTCTGTGTTATGAATATTTGATATTCTGTGATGAATATTATTGATAATTGGAATATTGAATGCTACGGTTGCTTGAATATATTTCGGTACAGAGTTATCAAAACATATAGAATTGGATTTTTGAAAAGAAAATAAAAGAGTGAATTTATAAGTAAAATAATTATAGAGAATTTGAATAAATTTAAGAATGAATTGGAAAATAATAAAAGTGATTTTAAAATTCTAATAAAGAAGTTCCTAGTATGGAAAAGGGGATTTTGAATAAACAGAGTGATAATGAATTTTAAAAACTTAAGTGATATTATTTAAAGGAATAAAGAATTTATTTTAAATTTCAAGGTTTAAAATTATTTAATAGGATAAAGAAGGAATTCGGGAAATCTGAAATTGGTATTTTCAATTAAAAATATTTTAAATCAAAATTAAGAAATAAAATCTGAAGTTAATAGGTTTTGAATAAATTGAGTAAGTAAAGGAATTTATATCAAAATGGAGTAATTTGGAAATCAATTTGAAAATTGATTTAAGTGTTTAAAATTGGAATTTTAAAAGGGAAATAAGACTATAAAATTTATAAACTGGGTTTATAAAAGTGAAGCAATATGTCAGTGGATATTTGGAAGAATAAATTCATGGTGGGAATTTATTAAAGGAATGGGTAGATTTGTTTAAAAATAAATAGTGTTTTATTTTTAAAAGCTGTGAAAGAGAAACGTATTTCCCTGGATAGCCAAGTACGTTTTCAAAACAAATTTATAAGTATAAGTTTAAAGTTTAAAGTTGTTTTAAGAAAAAGTATTTTTTAGAAAATTTATTATTTTTAAATGTTTAAATTTTAAAGTAAATTTTTTGTTCAAATCTATTATAGTAGTAGTTATTTAAAGGTGGTTTGGTACTATGTTTCTAAAAGAGAAAAAATTTTGTTTTTTATTTTATAAAGTTGCTTTATTTTAAATATTCTTAACTATATATTTTTGAATAAAGATCAAAGTAATTTTTATTTTAACTGTTTTAAAGTATAATGTATAATAAAGTGTTTTAAATTATTCTAAATACCTAAAGTATTGTACTTGGTGTTTCTAGTGGAAGCAAATATTTGGAAATTCATTCCATGAGAAGAGTGTGGTTTGAAAACTGTTTTCAAAGGGTTGAAAAATGGAAATATATCTTATGAAGATATTTTGAGATTAATAAATAATTTGGTGAAATTATTTATGTCTGATGGTTGTTTGTGAATGTTATTTGATAGTTAAATAACCGACTATCAATATTGGCCAATGCTGATCATTTCTAAGAGACCGGGATCAGGATTTATTTCCTGAAAACCACTTCGATCCGGTTTGTACGTTTTCGTGATGAAGACGAGTTTAGATTCGAAGATGGAGCAATGAAGTGCAAGGGCTAGTCGCTACTAATCCTGAGGGTAATTCCAAAATGGATGTAGTAGGAGTAGTGCCCTCGGTTCCGTTCGAACCCGGGATGGACTTGTATGGATGAATGCTTTCATAATATCGTCAGGGGGACGGTAAGCATTCTAAGTGATATGTTCTAAAAAGGTAACGTTCAGCCTCGAGCCTCATCAACCGAGAATGATTGAAAATCAGGGGTTATGCAGCGGGGCTAAGTGGGTAGCACCCATTAGGGTAAGGTCATCCCTGTCTAGATGTCCCTTTTTTTTATTCGGTTTAGTGGGCGGTTGCTGATCCCAACCGCGGGGTGATCTTACTCGGGATTATCCAGTAAGGGGTAGTTCCGGTCTTGTGTTATAGGGCATCGAGAGGGATCTTCGGTACGGTGACCTAGGCTACGTACTGTGACAGGTGATACCCCAGTGCCTAGTCATTAGTAGGAAATTCATTCTCCCTGTGCGCTTTACGGTTCTGATTGTGTCCGGCTATTGCTGAAACGTGAGATGCAAGCATTTCAGCTAGATTCTATTTTACTTTCTACACACACTATTATAATATCAGACGGATTTGACAAAAAGTGTTTTGGCTATCCTAAGGCAAAAACCCGACATGTTTATTTGTGGCGTGGTCTTACGAGATGCTTTTGTTTTCAAAGGATTTTGAAACTTTAATAATCAAATTGAGTGTGATTTTCTCACGCTGGTATTCCAGACTGACTCGGGTGTTATTTCACTATAATGCCCGAGTCAGACCGAGTATTATAGAATACCGGAAAGGATGCAGTGGAGCTCAGGAGATAGGCGGGATGGCGATACGTACTTTCGTACGTGTATGAAATATTCCTCTGTGTTGATTAGCCGTGCATTCATTTTTGCGAGGACGGATTATGATTACTGTCCAGCGGTGTGTTATGTATACTTTGATGATGTAATATGTAAACAAATTTGTTTTTGTGTAAAGATCATTTATTATCTATTATATTTTATTCCGCTGCGATGGTTAGATTCTGATGCTGTTTTTTATTTTCTTCTTCTACCTCCTTCGTATTTAACCCTAATAGTTTGTATTTCCGTTCACCTTGAGTTGATATGTTGGAAAATAGCGTTGACTTAAGGGGTACGGAACTACGGATCGTTTCAAAAGATCTAGTGGTAAAGCCAAACTTGACCGTAGTTAGAAAGCTGATTCGTATGGTAACGAGAGATGAAAAGAGGCTAAAAAACAAGATAGACAAATCAAAGATAGTCTAGTTGAGTGACGATGAGAAAGACTGTACTTGGGAGATTAAGAGAAAAATTAGAGACGTCTATCCTAATTTTTTTGATGGTATGTTTTACGTTTTGATTGATTATGAACCTTATCGTACTTTCGAGGACAAAATTCTTTAAGGAGGGAGTCTGTAACAGCCCATATTTTTAGTAACATTATTTAAGATATTTGATTAGTTAAACCAAATAAAATCATGTAAGATGTTTAATGGATTAAAATTTTTGATTAATAGGGGTAGTCGTGCCATGTTAATGAGTAACTCAAAACTAGATAACATAAAACAAAATAGATAGAGGGTTAGGAAATAGGCAGGGGAAAATAGGAACAAGGCAAATCTTTACACCCTAAACCCCTTAGCCGTGTATTGTCTCATTCATTCTCATTTGCAAAACTAAAACTTAGTGGTCGGCTACCACTTTAGAGAACTAGTGGAAGAAAAAGATAAGGAAGAAGATTAATCAAACCAAAAGCTATTCATATCTCAAATCCTTAATCTTAAGCTAAGGTGAATAATTACTACATCTCCTTTTCTTATGGTCGGTTTTATAAATACTCTGAAGTGTTTTTCATGATAGTGCCATGTTTTGGAATGATTAAAAGTTTATATAAGCTTGTTCATATGAATTGTATGATATGTTTTGATGTAAAAACCCTAATAAATGACATCCAAATGCCTTGAGAGTTTTGACTTAGATCAGAAATGATAATTTAGAGATGATTTTCAATTTTCATAATTTTCTGAATTATTGTGGATTTTATATAAATTTACTAGTGCAAAAAAATGATATTTTAGGCTTTAAATTATTTACAGCTAAATAATTAACTATTTGGGTCTAAAATTTGTATATGTTAGAAAACTTATTAAACATGTTTTTCTGGAATTTTGGTAGAATTTTCCCAAGTATTTTAATGGATACATAAAATTATTTACCATATGGGACTCAAATGTTTTATATATTTATAAAAGGAGAAGGGGTATTTTATAAAATAAATTTTATTGGTTATTTGTGAAATCCTAAAAGAACTTTTTAAAAATAAATTTAGCAAACAATGAGAATTTGAGAAACATAGCAGATTAGTTATAATGTATTTCTCTTTTAAGTTAAAAACAAAGTTTACATGATTTAAATGTTTTAAGGGATTCGAAAGTGGTACTTTCAGTGGATTCGAAAGTGGTACTTTCAAAGGTTTAAATGATTTCATCAACTAAGGTTTTCGTAAAGTATATATCTAACATGGTTTGATTAAAGCATAGAGATTATATATTTTCCTTTTTTAAGTTTGATTTAAATGTTTAAATCATTTTGAAAAGGTTTTCAAGGAAATTTAGGGAAAGGTTTTCCTAAGAAAAATGACTTGGACATTAGAATACTAGGCGGGACCGGTATAGGTCACGCCCTATACATTAGCTATTAGCCGTAGCTAATTTAGTCAAAAATTCTAGCGTGTAGGGCTTTGTCACGGGTAAGACAAAAATTATGAGTACGCACAGAAGGGAATATATGTTAGTGTACAGATAGGTTATTAGTGAGCCCACAAAACCATTAGGATCAGGTGACCAAGTTAGGGATAGACCATCCAAAAGAGAAGTATTTAACAAATATTTAAAGACAGACCGTCTGAAAGAGGACTGTATAGCAGATGTAGATTATTTTTTTATATTGTCCGTTAGGCATGACTCAGCCAAAGGTTAGTAATTAGCCAAATAAAACTATAGTGTTTGAACGGATAGTTCATTTATTACCAGATATGTATGTGTGTGTATGTGTATATATATGTATGTATGTATGTATGTTTACATAATAATGCTTTACAGTTTCAACTAGTTTTGGTTGCAGAAAAAGAGTGCAAAAGAAAGATATGTTTCAAAGGAATGTTAGTGAGGGGAAGCTCGTTCCTCTAAGCGACGTGGTCTCACTTAACATTAAATAACCAGGATGTATAGTATTATTCACACCAGACTTTATGTCTGACTAGAAGTTTATGTTTCTCCCCTTAAACTCTTGGGTTCTCAAAATTGATTTGAGTAGGATGAGGGTTGAAGGTTTTCAAGCATTTAACGGACTGACAAATAAATCTACCAAAGATGAGCAGGCGGCTGACGGATAGCAATTTAGGAGTTGCAATTCTATTTTGTTGTTTTTATTTCCGCTATGTGTATTAAGTCAGTTATTAGTACACAATACTCTTGTCATCCAATGGAGGATCACCATATGTCACTATTGGCACATTTTTGTAATAATTATATCTGATCATTGCTTGGGAAACATTATGGGATCGTGTAATTTGAATATGGAATATGTGTTTTGAAATGTAATGGAGAATGCTGTTTTGAAATCTGTGATTTGTTTCATATTCAAGTGCTTTTGATATTATAGATTCCATTAACATAGCCATATTAAGTCGCCGGAAATTAATACCATAGATGACTGCAGCATCTGTAGCTCTTAGCTTTGAGCTTCTAGATTGGGGTCTTACAAGTTTTTGCAAAGATAAATAAATTATTCAAATAAAGTGTAATTAAAGTTAATTAATTATTTTAATAATGATATTAAATAATGATGTGCTTTAGACTAATTAATCATTTTATTAATGTAACGATCCTGACTCGACCTTCGAAAATCGGCACCGAATACGACACCCGTATTCAAATGCCGCAGATCCAAACGCCGAATCTGATTCGCCGGAGCTTATAACACATTAAGTACAACACAGCGGAAGAAACAGAATATAACAATATACAAAATTGATACAATCTCAGATACAATATGATACAACAGATGATACAATGAATATACATCAGAGATATGATACAAGATAATCGCAGCAGAAAGTAAAGATAACACAGCAGCGGAACAATAACTCCAATAGTCTTCAAGAAAGAACTTGTAACGACCCAGGATTTTGAATAATTTAATTTGAAAATATTTAATTAATTTTAAATATTTGGATGATGGTTTGAATTGAATTTCAAATTATCAGAATGAATTTGGCGGTTAAATTATAAAATTTAATCTATTGAAAGTTGAATAAAAAATTTGAATCTTCAATTTTAAGCCGATTAAAAATATTTCAAAGGCTTGTAAAATTCATATTTATAATATTGAAGATTATAGAAGCCTCAGAATTGAAATTGAAAGTGAATTGTTCAGCTTTGAAATTTAATCGTTTGAATCGATATTTAAAATAGCCGTTCGAGGCACAGTCTCGGAATTCGACGAAACCAGTTCCATTGGGTCCGTAATATTGAATTATTGCCGGATTTCAAATTTCGTATTTTTCGGAGTTGGTATGTGATCACACGACGCGTAAACGCATTGGAATTTAATCGAATTCAATTTGAATTTTAATTTTTAAAACTAGTCAAACACAACACGTTATCTTCCCTAAACTCACGCCTAGTATCGCGCCTAAGATCACGAACAAGATCGTGCGAACATGCCTCAGTTTACTTTTAAATACCTTCTTCCTTTATCTGTTCAAACTAAAAAATCGAATCTCAGTGATAGAATCATGGCCGCGTACAGAAAAAAAAGAAATCTCGCGCCTCACTCTCTCTCCCTCAATTCTCAGTTCCAAATCGAAATTCAATTTTTATTTCTCCCTCAATTCGAAAATGGCCGCAGCCCTTGAATAAAAAAGAAAAAACAAATGGCCGAAGCCCTAAATCGCGTCGCGCGTGGAGGAGCAGGGGCGGCGACGATCTGCAGTGGCGCGCGCGCTAGGCCGCGAGGTGGGGCGGCGGCGGCGTGGGAAGTTGCGCGCAATGAAGCGCTTGCGTACGGTGGCGCACACATAGGTGATGGCAAGATGGAGGTGAACGGCACGGCGACTCGCGCGTGGAGATGGCGACGTCAGGGGGATTGTCGCGAACCAGTTTTGGGGGAAGGGGGCCGCGGCGCTCGCTGGAGGGGGTAGCGCACGCGCGTGCGAGATGATGAGGGGGGTTTCGATCGTGGATGGCGCGTGGCACGACGACATCGAACTCGGTGTGGACACGATTTCGAAGTGAGGTATAAGTTTTTTTTTTAGAAATTGTTTTACAGTATTTATAAATAATATATATATATATATATATATATATATATAAAATTTGTAAAGTTATAAACTAGAAAATAAAATATGTATGTAAAACATATTACAGTAAAGGAAATATGTTTAAAATTTGATTATTTGTTTAAAACTAAATTATTAGTTAAATATAGATTTAGTTTCAAATGAAAAATATTTTTTTTTAAAAGAAAATTTGTTAGGAATTTAATTTGCTAGGTGAAATAATTTATTGAAAAAAATTTGGATAGAAATTCAAATTAATTATGCAATTTGTCCAAATGTTATATAAAATAAAGACTTGAATTTATAAAGAATAGTTTTGAATTTAATTTTTGTTAAATCAAAGTATTTAAAAAAAGAAATTGTTTTAAAAAGGAATTAGTTAGTTAAAATAAAATCATTGGTTAATCTAAATTAATTTATAAAAGGAAAATTAGTTAAATAAATTTTTAAAGGAAATTTAGATTAAAACTTAATTTTTATAATTTATTAAAAGAAATTGATTTAAAGATATTAGTTTAAAGTAAAATTTTAGTTAAATAAATTTATTAAACAAAGAAAAATAATTTTATTTAAGAAAAATTGTTGATTTAAATTTATAAAAAGAAATTTAATATTTTGTTAAGTATATTTATCAAATGGAAATTCAATTTATTAAGTGAAAGATTTATTTAGAGGAAATTTGATTTTAAACTAAATAATTAATGAAGTCATTAGTTTAAATTTTTAAAAAGGGATTTAGTTTTAAAATTGTAACCTTTAGTTAAAACAAATTTAATTAAAGAAAATCAGTTTCAATTTTTAACTTTTAGTTTAAAATAAAAATCTGTAAAAGTATTTTATTATTATTTGAAAGCAGTTTGGAATAAAGGAAAAGAAAATTTAGTTTAAATTAAAAACATTAGTTAACTTAAAAAATTTTTAAGTTACTAAAAGATATTTATTAAAAAGGAATTTGTTAAAAATTAGAAGTATTAGCTTATTTAGAAATGTGACGATCTAGATTTTCCAACAATTTAAAATAGAATTGTTAATTGATTTTAAAATATTTAAAAGTTAATTTTAACTTGAATTTAAGATATCGATATTTACTTGATAATTAAATCATTGAATTATATGGTTTAAGTATTGAATTTATATAATTTGAAATTGGGTAAGATGTTGAATATGGAATTTTAAGCCTATTAAAAATAATTTGAAGGCTTATAAAATTTATAATGATGATACTTAAGGTGATAGAATGGTTGGAATTTAATTTAAAAGTGATTTGTTCAATTTTGAAAATATATCGATTAAATTGAATTTAAAAAAACTAGCCTTCCGAGGCACAGTCTCGGAATTCGACGAAACCAGTTCCATTGGATCCGTAATAGTTAGTTATTATCGGATTTTAATTTTCGTTGCAATCGGAGTTGTCGTTTGACCCTGGCAGCTCGAAACGCTTAGAACTATTTTAATCGATTTATTTTAAAATTGATCGTTTTCTTCCGCAACTCGCTCATATGATCGAATTAGGCTACGAAACACGTTCCATCGTGTTCGGAGCGTGGGTAAAACCTTGTAATCGCCTCGCGCCATTTCTTAAGAGGGGTTCGGAATTTATATGGCAATTAACGGGACGCTTATGGAGTTTTATAATATAATATAAATTTAAGTCAAAACAGGCAAAGATATTTTTATAAGAGCGTACTCGAGAAGCCATATACCCAAACGATATTTATTCTTCATCCCCTCTCTCTATTCTTCAAACAGAAAATAAATTCGATCTAAAAAAAAAAACTGAGTCTCCTTCCTTCCTCTTTACAGATCGTAACGAAATCATAGCTGCGTTCCTCCTTTCTCCTCAACGAAAACATTTCTCTCTGTTCGAATCCAGCGGAGGAGGCAATCGAGCATGCGAGATGATTTGGATCTTTGGTTCACGGGTTCCTACAATAATTTTAAATCGAGGTGGCGAGCTCGAGTCAGACGCGCATGTGTGAGGTTCGTCAGTGCGGCAATTCGATTTGGGGGCTGTTCGATTCGACTTGGAATCGATGGAGGTGCGAACGATGGCAATCGCATGATGGAGAGAGGGGTCGGCTTCGTTGTTGGCGCCTAGGTCAGAAGGATGTCACGATTTAGGGTACACCAACATCACGGCCTGATTTTCTTGGTAAAGGTGATGTTTTGATTTCTGAATTTAGTTTATGTTAAAAAAAAAAAAAGTTAAATACAGAAGTTTTTATTTGACGGGTATTTATTTACATATAAGATTTAGGAGAAATAGGGTGCAAATATTTAAAAACTTATATAAGATTTCAAAATAAAATTTATGGAGTTGGTGAATAAGTGATAAATCAAATTTTTGGTTATTTTAATTACCAAGATAAAATTATTAATGGAATTTAGTTTAAAACCAAATATTTAGTTTAAATAAAATTGTTGGACAATTTAATTTATTAAATAGTAAATCATTGTAGATTATCTCGATTATTGATAAAAAGTTATTAATATTTATACAAGGTCAAAAACGTTGAGGAAACCAAGGCAATATGGAATTGGATTGCCAAACAAAAATCAAAGGTGAGTAAACCTCACGCTTCTGAATTTTTAGTTAAAATTTAAATGGTTAAATTTTAATGATTAGTTGAATGGTTAAATTTTAATGGTTAGTTGAATGGTTAAATTGGTTTGATGTTCCATATTTTATAGTACTATATAGTACATACTGGGATGATTGATATTCGGTGATGAATATTTTTGGTAATTGGACTGCTGAATGCTGTGGTCGGTATCCTAAGTTATCGAAATATATAAATTGGATTTTTGGAAGAAATATAAGGGTGATTAAATGGATGATTAATTAATTCAGTTAATTAATGCTTTGGGTTGATTAATTTAGTAATTCGGGGTTCAGATTAATTAATGAAGGTTTAAGTTAATTAATGAAGTGAAATTTGATTTAGAATATTCATTTGGTAGTTTAATAATTAAGTACTTAATGTAATTAATAAAATTACTTTGTATAATTAATCAAGAGATTAATTGAAATAACAAATTATAGAGTAATTAATTCATTTATGAAGTAAATAAGAAGATAGTTAATTTCAGTTTGAGGGTGATCGAGAATGATTAATATTGTGGTCGAATTAAAGTAAAATATAATTGAAAATCATAAATTTGTATACTTAATGAAGTAATTAAAGATTTGATTAATTGAGATTAATTAATTCATAATAAGTGACTTACGAGAAGTCAATTAATATAAGTAATTAAGAATTAACGTAATTGATTATAGTAAATTAATTTGGGAAGTAATTTAAGATTTCCCATTGATGTGGTAAGAGTAATTAATATCATGAAATTAAGTAAAGAGAATTACTTGAATGGAATTGGAAGATAATTTATCCAGAGATTGTTATTTAAGATGAATGGGTATAGAGGGGTTGATTAATTAATTGATTAGGAATTAATTAATAATCTAGGTGAATGTGGTTAGAAAATTCAATTAGAATCAATTGAATGAATTTGTATGTGGATAAGCATTGCTTATGGATGAATGAATGGTATGGGATGCTTTGAATGAGTTGATATCTCTGATACGAAATGTTGTGTATTTCATTTGGATAGTTTGGGATTAGGATGACATGAGATCCGAGGTGACTGGGATCGGGTATTAGGAAATACCTGAAACCACTTCGGATTAAAAATAATTGATGTGTGAATCAATAGACTGGAATGAAATGATTTAAGTGAATTGGATAATTTTTATCTAAGTTTGGTACTTAGAAATTGATGTGTGGAACAAGTGTTATATAAAAGCAAATTGTGAATTTGTTAAATTGATATAAGTTACCCCGGGTGTATATAAGTTGTTTGCTTTGGTATTCCTTGTTAGATGGGTTTACTCACGCTGGTTTCCAGCCTGACCCGGGTGTTACTTTGGTGTAATGCTCGGGTCAGACCGAGTATTACAGATTTTCAGGTAGGTACGTTCTGGAGCTCAGGAGGCGAGCTGGATGGCAGGAGCGTATAGAGTATTTCCGCTGCAGTATATTATTATTATATCCGAGACATGATTTGTATATGATTAGTGACTGTATATATATGGTACGTATGTGAAACTCTGATGTAAATTAAAATGTAATCGACAGATATAGTATTCTTTTGTAAACTGTTATTATTTATTATTATATTTTATCCGCTGCGAATGTGAGTTGTTGGAGTTTCTGTTCTTCTTCTTCTATCTCTTTCTTCTTTTTCATAACTATCTGGAATTTTCGGGTGCGAAAATTCTGGGTCGTTACATTTGGTATCAGAGCTGAAGGTTAAGCGAGAACCTTGGCTCTGGTGGGGATTACTCATTAAATAGAGTTCGTAGAACTCTATAATGAGTTGAGTGTATATATATGAGCATGTACTTGTTATTTTCTTATATAAAGATTTTAAATGGTTTTATATAAAAGTATATTTTGATGTATAAAACGATATTTCCTTCTAATAAAAATTAAGGTGATTGGGTGTTAAATGATTAGAATTAAGTTAAGAAGGACTATAATACAACCAAATTAAAATAAAATTAATTAAAAATGAAATTCTAGAATTAGAACTCAGAAATTAAAATTGTTTGAAAACTTTAAATGAACAAAGTTAAATTTGGATTAAAAGGGTTAAACCAATCGTTGCGAATATAGCTCGAATTATATGATTCGAGATGGTTTAAATTTGAAGTTGGAATTGAACTCATTCAAATTGAATCTGATTTGAATTAATTGGATTTGGGATGGAAGATGTATAGGTTCAAAAATTTAATGGAAGATTTGGATAGAATTGTAATGATTGAAATTGAAGTGGAATTGGTTTAAAAAAAAAAAAAAAAAAAGAGGGAATTTGAAATATAGATTGTAAATGTAATTTATAAATTGAAATAAACTTCATAAATAAATGAGATTATAATTTGGAATAGAATTCCAAAGAATATTTGAAAATAGACTAGGATGAAAATTCCAGAGTAATGTTTAATTATGAATTGGATGGGTTAGGAATTTGGAATTTTTGGGCGAATCTAAAATTCCTTTGGGTTGAAAGTGGTTTCCAAAGGTTTTGGAGAAATAATAGCATTATTTAAAAAAATATTGGAAGTGTTTTTAGAGAGATAAAAGCATTAAACTCTTTCGGTCACTGGAAAATAACGTCGGTGATGACTGCAGCATCATCGATGTTCGTTTTCGAGTTTCTAGAAGAGAAATTGCTACCATATTATTTTAAATTAGAATTGTTTGTGAATTGGGTTTGATTTTTTTAAATTCAAAGGGGTAATTGAATTTGCCAAAGAATTTTGGATATAGTTGCATTCTAAGGTGATATTGAAATCTTGGAAATTTGTTTAAACTCTGGAATCTGGATTCAAAATGTTTATGGAATAATAAAATATATAGGCTAAATAAAATGTATAACTCCAAGTTAAAAGCAAAATGTGAGTGTAATTGATTATAAATAGAAGTTGTAAAATTTAAATTTATAATTAAAGTTGTACAAGTTTAAAATTCAAATGGGAAATTTGTATTGGATTAACTGGAAAAGAGTATTGAACTTGAAGTGAGTTCAATCGATATTAGTCCTGATTTATCTGAATAATTTGGAATTGTAATTAAAGTGGAATTGGATTAAGATCAAATGGAATTTGATCTGAAAATGGAAGGAAATTGAGAATCAATTCAATTTGAATTGGGAATGAATCAAGTCCAATAGAAATTGGAGTTAATTAAATTGAGATTGGGTTAATTTAAATGGAGTGGAAATTTAAATTGAATTGTTGGGGAAGTGAACAGTTTTGACTCTAGACCATTTTCAATGTAAATTGTTTTAATATAAATAGTTTTAAATCTATTTTCTTATCTATTTATTACACAACTCACTTTTTAAAACCTAAACTATTTTATACTGGTTTTGCCACTACTTCTGGAACTCTTTAGCTATTTTACAACTGTTTTATAAACTAATTATTAATTTTCAACTAAGTTATGAAATAATTTCTATTTTACAACTATTTCGCAATTATTTAAGATTTCTATAACTGTTTAACTATTTTCCAACTCTTTTACAATTAGTCAATCATTTTACAACAATTTTGCAAATTATTGATTATTTTTCAACTACTTACCTATTTTTAAAATTTTCAAGCTGTTTTCCTAAATTGGTCGAAGTTCAAACTGTTATTGATTAAGTACCCAACTGAGATAAGGATTGGAGTACTAATCCAATTGGGAATTAATGTAAAGGTGAATAAGGAATGTGAAATGGTTCTTTTGAACTGAAAGAATATTTTGAGAAATATGAAATGAATAAAGATGGAAATTGGATATTTCTATGGTTTTTGAGAAGTGTTTGGAGTATAAAAGGTGTTTTATACAAGAAAGAAGGATCCAAAGTTTTAAATTTTTTTTTATATATATCAGAATATATATAAAGGATCCTATGAGGATTCTGAAAAAAAAAAAAAAAAAATTTTGGGAACATTTGGTTTTGAAAAAAAAGCTTTTGATTTTTGGGTAAAATCAATATTGAATTTGGAAAGCCTAGTTTGAGAATTATCGATTTTGGAAATAATCGATTTTGTGTAAAAGAGCTTTGTATAAAATTCATACTAGGTGTATAATTTGAAAGATACTATATGTGTATAGTATAAAGTGTTTTGATGATAGCTCTGGGGAAAAAGGCGCTCCCTTGGAATGGACTTCTCAGGAGTGCCACTGGGTGGCGCTGCCTTGAGCCCCAAAGGGGGGTTCTAAAGTTGATCCTGTGAGGAGTCCGGACAAAACTAGTTCCTGAGGATTATGAGTTGAGTTTACCATAGCGTAAGTCGTGTGTGCCGCGGAGAGCCAACAGTTACATGGACTTTTGTTGTGACTGCAACGTAACCCAGGATGTAACTGCGACCTATGGTAACATTGCGAAAGTCGTGTGTGCCGCTGAGAGCCAACAGTCTGTGGTTGAGTTTATCTTGGTAGACTGCGACTTATGTAGGAGTGGAGAAGTTTCATTTCGTCAGCGAAAATCAGAGGCCGCGGAGAGCCTGCAGTTACATGGACTTTTGCTGCGACGGCAACGTAACCCTGGATGTAACTGTGATCTGTTGTGTGGGATCCATGGCATAATCGAGAGGCCGCGGAGAGCCTGCAGTTACATGGACTTTTGTTGTGACTGCAACATAACCCTGGTATGTAACTGTGACCATGGATGGGGGTGATGATTTTCAGAGCATTGTCACCAAAGATATTTCCTCTATTTCAAAATATTTTCTATATTTTCAATAAAATTATTTTCGAAGTATTTTTACTAGGTGTTGAAAACGGGTTTACCAAGCACTTATAGATTTTCAGTCCTACGCCTGATCAACGTATGACTGAATTTCTATGAGAACAAGGATGAACTGGTTGAGGCATCGAGTTATAAAAAGTATTTCTATAAAGAATTATTTTAATAAAATTATGTGACTTTAAAAGCTTTTCTAAAATTTTAAAATAAAGGTGTTGAGATTTGGAAAATAAAAAGGAAACTCCAAACTGGAATTATAAAAAAATAAATTTGAACTCAGGAAAAATTTAATGAAGTAATTTTCTTTGTAAAAAAAGTTGGAAGTAAGCTGATTAATAATTATTTGATAAGTATGTTAATAAAATTTAACCTTGGTAAATAAATGGATTGTAAATGAATAATGGAGTTTGGAAATGAATTAAAATTGTAAATAGAATTTGAGTTAGATTTGATAATGAATTAATAGGAGAGAATGTTATAAAAACAAACAAAATAATGTTGGATTGGAATTCGCAAGTAAATTGGATATATGAGAAGTGTTGTCGAATGAAATGGAAGTGATTATAATAAAAATGGTTTGAATTGCAACAAACAAATTTCAAGTGAATAGAAATAAATTGAGAATAGCCTTGTATTAATAAAATAAATTCAATAACGAATTAAGTAATTGAATTAAAAAAATTTAAAATGGATTAATTGAGTTAAATAATAAATGGATGAAGTCTGGTTGAATAAAAACTGAACCAAAGTTGTGATTGGTATTGGATTATCAGACTGAACTTAAATTTGTTGGTATATTAATTTGAAGAATAAATGAGTTGTGTTTGTGCTTGGATATTATTCTGATAAATTGAGAAGGTGAATTTAAATTTAAAATTTAAAATGGATGGGCTAACTAAATCAAATAGAAGTACACTTAAGTTGATGTTGGAATAAATTAAAGTAATTAACTTAAGTTTAAAATGCATGGAAGCTTGGCTTCGAATAAGAATGAAAGCCTATTAATAAAAGCTTGGATTGAAGTAATTTGGGAATGACTAGTATACAAGAATGGAATGTGGCGAACTAAATGAAGGGGTGTGAATAAGTTAGAATGGAATTGAATGAAATAAAATTAAGTTGGGATCAATTTTAGTTGGTTATAAAACCTAAGTAATTATTTATTCACATGGATATTATCTAATTGCGTAGAAATGATTGTCATTTAACGTAAACGAGATTTAATTAAATTCTATGAAGTAGTGGAAGCAAATATAATTGATTTTTGAATCAATTGATATGACTATGAGTTGTTTTGCTTAAAAATGAAATGAATGTAAACAATTGCGTTGTAAACCATTAGAAATTAAATGAAATAGCATATGAATTGGATGGAAGCATTTAAATTAGCTTTAAAAACCATATAAATCGTTTCTAGTAAGTGGTTGGTGCTTATTGCTTTCGTAATACTTGTTGTTTATGTAATTCTTGGGTTAGCTATTAAAAGTAAGTGTAATGCTAATAGAATTTCTATATATGGCACTTACATATTTAAATTGAGTAAGTACAGGTGCAGGAAAGCCGTTGGCTAGATTTGGGGTATGCTAATTACTAAAATTTATAAGCTGCTTGCTTAAAATGCTAAGTAAGGTACGCCTACTCAATAAAAATAGGAAATATGAACTGTTTTTGCTTTTTCCGACCGTGTGGGTCGATGTATATATATTTATATCTCTTGTCAAATTGCAAAAGCTCCTCCGTACAAGGGAGACTCTGTCAAAATTTTCTGAAAATTTTAGGAGTTAGAAAATTTTTGGAAATTTTTGGTTATCGACAAAACAATTTCAAATTGAAAATCAAAGTAAACTAGTAAATGAAATTAATATGAATCAGTTTAAATGAAAGATACAACTCAGTACTAAAATTTGAAAATAAATTGAATTCATATGAAATGGTGGAAGCTAATTTGAATAGAAGTGGATATGAAATTTCTGTAAGGAAATGTATACAGTGATTTGAAGGTTACAATTGGATATTGTTGTTAAATAGAATATGCAGGTACTAAAGGAAATTGGATTTGATTCCAAATGATAAATTTGTATTGCCCGACAAAAAGGTATGTACTTTAATTTCTGAATGAAATTGGATTGGGTTTTTGATGTAGCCACTTGGCTTTTGTTTTCTTTTGGAATTTGGGAGCCCGTAGAGGCCTTTTGTAGTAGTACCGAGCTAGCTGCGCAAAGGAGACGCTGGCAAAAAATTTCGGGAATTTAGGGAGTTAGAAAAATTTTGAGATAATTTTGATAGTTCAAAAAAATTAGGTTTTAAATTGACATTTAAATGATCGAGAGAAGGGGTGATATTGTGGAAGAGTTTGGGAGGTAGTAAGAATAATAAAGGGGGTTTTTATGAAAGATAATTGTTAAGTTGTAGAACTGTTTGGTTTTGGGAAAAAGTTGACAGGTATGGGACATTTTTCCTAACTAGTAATTTCGGGGACGAAATTCTTTTAAGGGGGGAGGAATGTGACGACCTAGATTTTCCAACAATTTAAAATAGAATTGTTAATTGATTTTAAAATATTTAAAAGTTAATTTTAACTTGAATTTAAGATATCGATATTTACTTGATAATTAAATCATTGAATTATATGGTTTAAGTATTGAATTTATATAATTTGAAATTGGGTAAGATGTTGAATATGGAATTTTAAGCCTATTAAAAATAATTTGAAGGCTTATAAAATTTATAATGATGATACTGAAGGTGATAGAATGGTTGGAATTTAATTTAAAAGTGATTTGTTCAATTTTGAAAATATATCGATTAAATTGAATTTAAAAAGAATAGCCTTCCGAGGCACAGTCTCGGAATTCGACGAAACCAGTTCCATTGGATCCGTAATAGTTAGTTATTATCGGATTTTAATTTTCGTTGCAATCGGAGTTGTCGTTTGACCCTGGCAGCTCGAAACGCTTAGAACTATTTTAATCGATTTATTTTAAAATTGATCGTTTTCTTCCGCAACTCGCTCATATGATCGAATTAGGCTACGAAACACGTTCCATCGTGTTCGGAGCGTGGGTAAAACCTTGTAATCGCCTCGCGCCATTTCTTAAGAGGGGTTCGGAATTTATATGGCAATTAACGGGACGCTTATGGAGTTTTATAATATAATATAAATTTAAGTCAAAACAGGCAAAGATATTTTTATAAGAGCGTACTCGAGAAGCCATATACCCAAACGATATTTATTCTTCATCCCCTCTCTCTATTCTTCAAACAGAAAATAAATTCGATCTAAAAAAAAAAAACTGAGTCTCCTTCCTTCCTCTTTACAGATCGTAACGAAATCATAGCTGCGTTCCTCCTTTCTCCTCAACGAAAACATTTCTCTCTGTTCGAATCCAGCGGAGGAGGCAATCGAGCATGCGAGATGATTTGGATCTTTGGTTCACGGGTTCCTACAATAATTTTAAATCGAGGTGGCGAGCTCGAGTCAGACGCGCATGTGTGAGGTTCGTCAGTGCGGCAATTCGATTTGGGGGCTGTTCGATTCGACTTGGAATCGATGGAGGTGCGAACGATGGCAATCGCATGATGGAGAGAGGGGTCGGCTTCGTTGTTGGCGCCTAGGTCAGAAGGATGTCGCGATTTAGGGTACACCAACATCACGGCCTGATTTTCTTGGTAAAGGTGATGTTTTGATTTCTGAATTTAGTTTATGTTAAAAAAAAGTTAAATACAGAAGTTTTTATTTGACGGGTATTTATTTACATATAATATTTAGGAGAAATAGGGTGCAAATATTTAAAAACTTATATAAGATTTCAAAATAAAATTTATGGAGTTGGTGAATAAGTGATAAATCAAATTTTTGGTTATTTTAATTACCAAGATAAAATTATTAATGGAATTTAGTTTAAAACCAAATATTTAGTTTAAATAAAATTGTTGGACAATTTAATTTATTAAATAGTAAATCATTGTAGATTATCTCGATTATTGATAAAAAGTTATTAATATTTATACAAGGTCAAAAACGTTGAGGAAACCAAGGCAATATGGAATTGGATTGCCAAACAAAAATCAAAGGTGAGTAAACCTCACGCTTCTGAATTTTTAGTTAAAATTTAAATGGTTAAATTTTAATGATTAGTTGAATGGTTAAATTTTAATGATTAGTTGAATGGTTAAATTGGTTTGATGTTCCATATTTTATAGTACTATATAGTACATACTGGGACGATTGATATTCGGTGATGAATATTTTTGGTAATTGGACTGCTGAATGCTGTGGTCGGTATCCTAAGTTATCGAAATATATAAATTGGATTTTTGGAAGAAATATAAGGGTGATTAAATGGATGATTAATTAATTCAGTTAATTAATGCTTTGGGTTGATTAATTTAGTAATTCGGGGTTCAGATTAATTAATGAAGGTTTAAGTTAATTAATGAAGTGAAATTTGATTTAGAATATTCATTTGGTAGTTTAATAATTAAGTACTTAATGTAATTAATAAAATTACTTTGTATAATTAATCAAGAGATTAATTGAAATAACAAATTACAGAGTAATTAATTCATTTATGAAGTAAATAAGAAGATAGTTAATTTCAGTTTGAGGGTGATCGAGAATGATTAATATTGTGGTCGAATTAAAGTAAAATATAATTGAAAATCATAAATTTGTATACTTAATGAAGTAATTAAAGATTTGATTAATTGAGATTAATTAATTCATAATAAGTGACTTACGAGAAGTCAATTAATATTAGTAATTAAGAATTAACGTAATTGATTATAGTAAATTAATTTGGGAAGTAATTTAAGATTTCCCATTGATGTGGTAAGAGTAATTAATATCATGAAATTAAGTAAAGAGAATTACTTGAATGGAATTGGAAGATAATTTATCCAGAGATTGTTATTTAAGATGAATGGGTATAGAGGGGTTGATTAATTAATTGATTAGGAATTAATTAATAATCTAGGTGAATGTGGTTAGAAAATTCAATTAGAATCAATTGAATGAATTTGTATGTGGATAAGCATTGCTTATGGATGAATGAATGGTATGGGATGCTTTGAATGAGTTGATATCTCTGATACGAAATGTTGTGTATTTCATTTGGATAGTTTGGGATTAGGATGACATGAGATCCGAGGTGACTGGGATCGGGTATTAGGAAATACCTGAAACCACTTCGGATTAAAAATAATTGATGTGTGAATCAATAGACTGGAATGAAATGATTTAAGTGAATTGGATAATTTTTATCTAAGTTTGGTACTTAGAAATTGATGTGTGGAACAAGTGTTATATAAAAGCAAATTGTGAATTTGTTAAATTGATATAAGTTACCCCTGGTGTATATAAGTTGTTTGCTTTGGTATTCCTTGTTAGATGGGTTTACTCACGCTGGTTTCCAGCCTGACCCGGGTGTTACTTTGGTGTAATGCTCGGGTCAGACCGAGTATTACAGATTTTCAGGTAGGTACGTTCTGGAGCTCAGGAGGCGAGCTGGATGGCAGGAGCGTATAGAGTATTTCCGCTGCAGTATATAATTATTATATCCGAGACATGATTTGTATATGATTAGTGACTGTATATATATGGTACGTATGTGAAACTCTGATGTAAATTAAAATGTAATCGACAGATATAGTATTCTTTTGTAAACTGTTATTATTTATTATTATATTTTATCCGCTGCGAATGTGAGTTGTTGGAGTTTCTGTTCTTCTTCTTCTATCTCTTTCTTCTTTTTCATAACTTTCTGGAATTTTCGGGTGCGAAAATTCTGGGTCGTTACAAGAAATCTATTTTAATAACTAAAAATAATTTGTAAAAGAAAATTAGTTAGAAAATTTTACTTATTTGATAAAATGACTTATCAAAAGAAAATATTATTATTTTTGGGAAGAAATGTATAAAAGGAAATAAATGTGGAAATAAGTTTGATTAATTTACTTGTATAATTTATTTTAGAAATAGTTAAAAAGAATCTGTTTAAAATTAAACGAATTGGTTTTAAAATAAAATCACTAGTTAATTTAAAGTTATTTTACAAGGAAAATTTGTAAAAGGAAAATTTGTTAAGTGAAATGATTTATGTAAAAGGAATCAATTCGAATTTTAAATTTTTAGTTGAAAAGAAAAAAAAATCATTGGTTAAAATTAAATGGTTAGTTAATTAAATTTACCCATTTAAAGGAAATTTGTTAATATAAAATTATCAAATGAAAAAGTTATTATTCGATTTTTCGAATATTAATGAATTTTGTAAATAATTTAAAATAGGTATAAATCAAGAGAAATCGAGTCAAGATGGAAAATGGATTGCTAATAAAAGCAAAGGTGAGAACTTCTCACTTAAAAGGAATTTTATTGTTTATTTAAATTTTAAATAATTAGATTTAAAATTTGCTTGACTGTGTTGATTGAATGATTGAATGATGATTGATATATATATTGGATGTGAATAGACCCTATACGCCATTAGTAAGCGGAGGTTATTTATTACACACATATACCGCGATATTCCACCTCGAAGTGGAATTGGTATTATATTATATATATAGCAATATATATATATATTGGCATATGTATATATTGCAGTTGATTGATTTCCCGCATTTTTTAGCGGATGAGACCCTATTTCGCCGTTAGTAAGCGGATAATATTATAAAATCCCATATAGCGCGATATTCCACCTCGAAGTGGAATGGTATTGTGCTAATGTCTGTGGATGCAGGGAAACAGGTTGGAGGGATCCAACTGGATTCCCCACAAATATTTGTTTGATTCATATATTGTGATATTTGATTGTTTATCATGGATGATATATGATATTTGAAAGTCGTGATTGACTATTGATGTGTTACATCATCGAATCCAATTTTTGAAGTTAAAACAACGATTTTAATTTCTAAAGTGATTTTTGAAAGTATGCGTTTATAAAATATTTTTGGAATTGATTCGTCTTAAATAAATAAACGTTATAATTTTAATATTATAAAAATTATGATTTTTGAGAAATACAGTTAAAAGTTGATTTTTGAAAATATGGGATTAGTGATTTTATAAAATAGTTTGAACTGGGATTTTTGAATTTATTATAAGAAGTTTAAAAATAGGATTTATAAAATTTTTATTTTTATAAATCAGAATGATGAAACTATAAAAGAGTTTAAAGATGTTTAAAGTAATAATATAAATTGATTTATATTAAAAGATTTATAAATTGATATTTATAAATTTAGAATATCTTGAATTATAAAACGGGCTTTTACAAGTATTAGAATGAATTGTAAATGAATTTCATAAATTGGAATTATAGAATTATAACGGTGAAGTTATAAATGGAATTTTATAAACAGTAGGTTTATAAAATTTGTAAAGTTATTTAAAAGAATAGATTTTGGATAAATAAAAGAATCTTATAAGTTATAAGATTTATAAATTTATGAAGTTTAAAGGAACGATTTTATAAACAAATAAATTATAAGTATTTAACTTATAATATGAAATTTTAGTATATCATTGAGATATGAAATTGAATAGATTTATAAAGGAAATTTATAAAAGGAAGTTATTATAAAATAAATAGAAATAGAATTTATAAACATTGTTTTATAAATCCGCAAACTACTTATTTTTAATAAGTAAATTGTTATAATTTACTTACGGAGTTATATTCACGTTTTTGAACAGTGAATAATCTTTTAAAATAAAATGAATAGAAGTGATGAAATTTATTAACAAGTATATTCACGTTTTTGAATAGTGAATATTATGTTAAAGAAATTATTTTGGATGTGATGTTTTAAATAGAATTAAAATGATCTAAAGATGTTTTAAAATGTATTGAGATTCGAAACCATAGATTTCAACATTCATTGTTGAAATAGACGTTTTCGAGAAATAAAAGGAAATGATAGACTATAACACTGTTGTTATAGTAAATGATTTCCAAAAGGAAATGTTTTGTGTAGTATTGGGATTATATATCTATTTTAAATTTCGAATCCCTATACTAGTGATTTTGGTTTGTCGTAACGATGTTTTACGCAACATTCGTTTTGGCCCAAATAAATATGGTTAAGTGAATGATTTCCTTAAAGAGTGAAGTATATACTTAATTTCGATTAGGGTATATTAAATATTTTCTAAGTATAGAAAATAAAAAGATCTGTGAATTACTTATTTTTAATAAGTATAGAAATGCTTTTCCAATATTAAGTGAATATTTGGAATTTATCTTTTTGAAGATAAATTGAAAATGAATATTAGAAATTGAATGGAAATCGTATATTCATAAATATTTTGGAATGTAAATTCAATATGGAATTTATAAATGAAATTGGAAATTGGGTTTAAAAATAAATATTGATTTATTTTTGAAGAATGGAGAATGTATATCTTATAAAGATATTTTTGGGAAATAAATAATTTGGAAATTTTTTTGGAATCTGGTGATGTTGGCATATCCATTGATAGTTCAATAACCGACTATCGATATTTACCTTTAAATAGGTATTTGTTGTGATTTGTTTGAAATTGGATGCCACGCTTATTTTTTTTTAAAATAAGCGCTCACTATTCGGGTTAACCGGGAAAGGACGTTGGGGTCGTATAACCCATTCTGAATACGTGATACGTCGTTATGAATTGCATTCGAAGACCGGTGTTGAAGACCGGATATTTTCGAAAACGAAAGGGTTTCTTGTTGATTGTCTCTGCACTGGCTGATCCCCGGTATTGAGATCTCCATATGTGATGGGAAATCCGAACGTGATTAGAGATTATTCGGATTGCAAGGACTTCTTTGTAAGTGCCTTCGGTTCTGTTCAAGCCCAGAACAGACTTGTATGGATTGTGTGTCTGACATTACAAATTGAGATGTAAAGCCGATTTCTTTCAAATATATTTCTGTTGGTGGCGGAGAATTTATTCTCTTAGCTTAACACCCTTCTCTGAGACGTACGAGCTCAGAGGTTATATAGTTGAAGTTATCAGCGATATACTCCCAATCTTGGTAATGTGACATACTGAGTGTTGCTGTGAAATGATCATTGTGTTGATTATTTGTGATAGGATCATTTATTTGATCGTCTATCTTGGTGATCATTTCTATGATCATTTGTTGACCCAAAGCACGGCTTTTGTATAAAGTGTGTTTTTATGGACGTGACTTCGTCGAGCCTCACAAACCGGTAAGGGCGAAACAGGAATTGTGCGGCAAGGTTTCCAGGGATCGCTTCCCTAGGGTATGACCATTCCTTCTGGAAAAGGGTAGTATAATGGTATGGAGCCCAGATACTTACTCATGTTGAAACACTTATTATTATGGTGTGAAGTTGGTTAGAGAGCTCTCGGTGAAAGGTTCCAAAGGACCGGGAGTGGCATATCTGAGGGTTTGTAATATTCCTTGGGAAAAGGGATTCCCGGCTTTGTTTAGCGGAGAACGGTGGTTCTCGGGGCGTCCTTCCAGAGGCGTTTCCATGTGGCAATGGGAAGTTCCTTGGCCTGACCATTTGTTGGAAAATCCATTCTTCAAATACAAGACTTGTACGGTATTAGTTGTATTACCTGCCATCTACTTATGGTGGTAACCCACTGTTTGGATGGTAGCTATAGTAGGCATAAGTGCGAAATGTCTATGCTGGCTAAGATTTATATCTTTATTTTCGAAATGAATTTTCTCTACACTATGCGCTAGTAATAATATCAAATGTTTTTTTTTAATGCGTATCAAGCATCTTTGACTATCATAAGGAGAAATCTCCTCCGATTCTGCGTTTGCATGTGTGTGTGTGCGGGAGGCCTTATGGTAGTCTCATTTTTAAAAGCATTGCGAATTGACTTTAAAAATATTCCTCTATTTTGATTTTAAAAAAAAAGAAAAATAAACTATTTTGAATTCTCACACCAGTCACATGACTGACTCGGAGTTTATTGTTTTCCTTCCTAAACTCTGGGTGCCCACCAATTTTCACACGGGCAGTCAAGAGTTAAGGTTTATCAGGATATTCTGGAATTCAGGAGTTGCAGGGGGCAAGCTGGATGGCGTATTACTAGTTTATATAGTATTTTCTTTTCCGCTGCATTGTTTGATGTTGTACACTCTGATGTAATGAAATGTAATGTATGAAATGTAATAACTGATATAGTTCTTTGTTTAAAGATTTTTCATTTATTTATTATATGTTGTTCCGCTGCGAATTGTGAGATTCTGAATTTGTTCTGTTGTTTTCTGTTCCGTTCTGTTTTCTATCTTCTTATCTCTTCTTCTACCTCTTTCTTTTTTTCTTTCCTTCTTTCTCCTTTCTAAAAAAAACCATAAGGGTTCGTATTTTCGTTCACCTTGAGTTAATCAATGGAGATTAGTGTCTATTCAAGCAGTACGGATTTACGGTTCTTTACATTTGGTATCAGAGCATATGGTTAAGCGACAACCATGGTTCTGTTGGGTATTACTCATTAGAGATAGAGTCAGAAGTACTCTAGAATGAATTTGAGTGTAATAATAGATATGAGCGCGTATTTGTTAGTGAATATAAAAATTGTTTTTGAATCGGGTAAATAAGATATTTTTGCCCAAAACTATTTTTGTATAGAAAAGAAATGATTTTCTATGGATTATTATAATATATGGTTGCATAATTGTTAGGAAGTAATAATATTAAATTGTTATCATTATTATATGGAACTAAATAAGAAATAAGATGGATTGAATTCAAGTAAATTAACTTGATAAATTATTAATTCTTGGACTAATGAATTGGTTAAATTAAAAGTTTAGTCGTGAGCTAAATTTGAATTTGTATATAAATTCAAGTAAGTAAAAGAAATAAATTGAAATTTCCTTTGTTAGTAATTCAGTAAATCTGAGATGAATTGAATATGGAAAATTGAAATTTAAAATGAATTAGTGAATGAAAATAATTTGAAGTAGTAATATGAATTGCTAAATGAAAGTTAATCGATAGAATTCAATATTTAGAATTGAGAATTGAATTCAAATAGAATTAAAATTGTGGATTAAATTGAAATGAAAATAGAATGAAATTGAATATGTAACTTCAATAGTGAAGTAAAAATGTATAAGAAGCATATGTTGGAAAATTTTGTAATGAAATGGCGAAATGGTTTGAATATTGTATTTGGATTTGGATGCTACTACTAGCAGGTTATACAGGTGTATAAAAAGAAATGGGATTGAGATTTTGATTTCAAAGTTAAAATTGAATTGCTCGACATAAAGGTACGTATTTCAATTTCAGTATGAAATTTGATGACTTTCTTCTCTAGCCACTTGGCTTTCTCTTTGCTTTTTGATTCTGAGGGGCCGTGGTGCCATTTTGTAGTCGTACCGAGCTAGCCGCACAAAGGAGACGCTGGCGAAATTTTTCGAAAATTTAGGGTGTTAGAAAAATTTTGATAAATTTTGAAAGTTTGAAATTTGAATTTGAATTTAAATTTGAATTGTTAGGAAAACAATATTGATTAAAACTTATAAGTGAAGTTGGAAAGCTAGTTGAAATGATAATGAATCTCTAGTAAAAAGATTTGTTTTAGAAAGTTGATAAAACTATTTGGATTGTGAAAAATAATAGACGGGAGAAGGGCATTCTTCTTAACTTGTAATTTCGGGACGAAATTCTTTTAAGGGGGGAAGATTGTAACGACCCAGGATTTTGAATAATTTAATTTGAAAATATTTAATTAATTTTAAATATTTGGATGATGGTTTGAATTGAATTTCAAATTATCAGAATGAATTTGGCGGTTAAATTATAAAATTTAATCTATTGAAAGTTGAATAAAAAATTTGAATCTTCAATTTTAAGCCGATTAAAAATATTTCAAAGGCTTGTAAAATTCATATTTATAATATTGAAGATTATAGAAGCCTCAGAATTGAAATTGAAAGTGAATTGTTCAGCTTTGAAATTTAATCGTTTGAATCGATATTTAAAATAGCCGTCCGAGGCACAGTCTCGGAATTCGACGAAACCAGTTCCATTGGGTCCGTAAGATTGAATTATTGCCGGATTTCAAATTTCGTATTTTTCGGAGTTGGTATGTGATCACACGACACGTAAACGCATTGGAATTTAATCGAATTCAATTTGAATTTTAATTTTTAAAATTAGTCAAACACAACACGTTATCTTCCCTAAACTCACGCATAGCATCGCGCCTTAGATCACGAACAAGATCGTGCAAACATGCCTCAGTTTACTTTTAAATACCTTCTTCCTTTATCTGTTCAAACTAAAAAATCGAATCTCAGTGATAGAATCATGGCCGCGTACAGAAAAAAAAGAAATCTCGCGCCTCACTCTCTCTCCCTCAATTCTCAGTTCCAAATCGAAATTCAATTTTTATTTCTCCCTCAATTCGAAAATGGCCGCAGCCCTTGAATAAAAAAAAAAAAACAAATGGCCGAAGACCTAAATCGCGTCGCGCGTGGAGGAGCAGGGGCGGCGACGATCTGCAGTGGCGCGCGCGCTAGGCCGCGAGGTGGGGCGGCGGCGGCATGGGAAGTCGCGCGCAATGAAGCGCTTGCGTACGGTGGCGCACACATAGGTGATGGGAAGATGGAGGTGAACGGCACGGCGACTCGCGCGTGGAGATGGCGACGTCAGGGGGATTGTCGCGAACCAGATTTGGGGGAAGGGGGCCGCGGCGCTCGCTGGAGGGGGTAGCGCACGCGCGTGCGAGATGATGAGGGGGGTTTCGATCGTGGATGGCGCGTGGCACGACGACATCGAACTCGGTGTGGACACGATTTCGCAGTGAGGTATAAGTTTTTTTTTTTTTAGAAATTGTTTTACAGTATTTATAAATAATATATATATATATATAAAATTTGTAAAGTTATAAACTAGAAAATAAAATATGTATGTAAAACATATTACAGTAAAGGAAATATGTTTAAAATTTGATTATTTGTTTAAAACTAAATTATTAGTTAAATATAGATTTAGTTTCAAATGAAAAATATTTTTTTGAAAAAGAAAATTTGTTAGGAATTTAATTTGCTAGGTGAAATAATTTATTGAAAAATTTTTGGATAGAAATTCAAATTAATTATGCAATTTGTCCAAATGTTATATAAAATAAAGACTTGAATTTATAAAAATAGTTTTGAATTTAATTTTTGTTAAATCAAAGTATTTAAAAAAAGAAATTGTTTTAAAAAGGAATTAGTTAGTTAAAATAAAATCATTGGTTAATCTAAATTAATTTATAAAAGGAAAATTAGTTAAATAAATTTTTAAAGGAAATTTAGATTAAAACTTAATTTTTATAATTTATTAAAAGAAATTGATTTAAAGATATTAGTTTAAAGTAAAATTTTAGTTAAATAAATTTATTAAACAAAGAAAAATAATTTTATTTAAGAAAAATTGTTGATTTAAAATTTATAAAAAGAAATTTAATATTTTGTTAAGTATATTTATCAAATGGAAATTCAATTTATTAAGTGAAAGATTTATTTAGAGGAAATTTGATTTTAAACTAAATAATTAATGAAGTCATTAGTTTAAATTTTTAAAAAGGGATTTAGTTTTAAAATTGTAACCTTTAGTTAAAACAAATTTAATTAAAGAAAATCAGTTTCAATTTTTAACTTTTAGTTTAAAATAAAAATCTGTAAAAGTATTTTATTATTATTTGAAAGCAGTTTGGAATAAAGGAAAAGAAAATTTAGTTTAAATTAAAAACATTGGTTAATTTAAATTGTTTTTAAGTTACTAAAAGATATTTATTAAAAAGGAATTTGTTAAAAATTAGAAGTATTAGCTTATTTAGAAATCTATTTTAATAACTAAAAATAATTTGTAAAAGAAAATTAGTTAGAAAATTTTACTTATTTGATAAAATGACTTATCAAAAGAAAATATTATTATTTTTGGGAAGAAATGTATAAAAGGAAATAAATGTGGAAATAAGTTTGATTAATTTACTTGTATAATTTATTTTAGAAATAGTTAAAAAGAATCTGTTTAAAATTAAACGAATTGGTTTTAAAATAAAATCACTAGTTAATTTAAAGTTATTTTACAAGGAAAATTTGTAAAAGGAAAATTTGCTGAGTGAAATGATTTATGTAAAAGGAATCAATTCGAATTTTAAATTTTTACTTGAAAAGAAAAAAAAATCATTGGTTAAAATTAAATGGTTAGTTAATTAAATTTACCCATTTAAAGGAAATTTGTTAATATAAAATTATCAAATGAAAAAGTTATTATTCGATTTTTCGAATATTAATGAATTGTGTAAATAATTTAAAATAGGTATAAATCAAGAGAAATCGAGTCAAGATGGAAAATGGATTGCTAATAAAAGCAAAAGTGAGAACTTCTCACTCAAAAGGAATTTTATTGTTTATTTAAATTTTAAATAATTAGATTTAAAATTTTCTTGACTGTGTTGATTGAATGATTGAATGATGATTGATATATATATTGGATGTGAATAGACCCTATACGCCGTTAGTAAGCGGAGGTTATTTATTACACACATATACCGCGATATTCCACCTCGAAGTGGAATTGGTATTATATTATATATATAGAAATATATATATATATATATATATATATATATATATTGGCATATGTATATATTGCAGTTGATTGATTTCCCGCATTTTTTAGCGGATGAGACCCTATTGCGCCGTTAGTAAGCGGATAATATTATAAAATCCCATATACCGCAATATTCCACCTCGAAGTGGAATGGTATTGTGCTAATGTCTGTGGATGCAGGGAAACAGGTTGGAGGGATCCAACTGGATTCCTCACAAATATTTGTTTGATTCATATATTGTGATATTTGATTGTTTATCATGGATGATATATGATATTTGAAAGTCGTGATTGACTGTTGATGTGTTGCATCATCGAATCCAATTTTTGAAGTTAAAACAACGATTTTAATTTCTAAAGTGATTTTTGAAAGTATGCGTTTATAAAATATTTTTGGAATTGATTCATCTTAAATAAATAAACATTATAATTTTAATATTATAAAAATTATGATTTTTGAGAAATACAGTTAAAAGTTGATTTTTGAAAATATGGGATTAGTGATTTTATAAAATAGTTTGAACTGGGATTTTTGAATTTATTATAAGAAGTTTAAAAATAGGATTTATAAAAATTTTATTTTTATAAATCAGAATGATGAAACTATAAAAGAGTTTAAAGATGTTTAAAGTAATAATATAAATTGATTTATATTAAAAGATTTATAAATTGATATTTATAAATTTAGAATATCTTGAATTATAAAACGAGCTTTTACAAGTATTAGAATAAATTGTAAATGAATTTCATAAATTGGAATTATAGAATTATAACGGTGAAGTTATAAATGGAATTTTATAAACAGTAGGTTTATAAAATTTGTAAAGTTATTTAAAAGAATAGATTTTGGATAAATAAAAGAATCTTATAAGTTATAAGATTTATAAATTTATGAAGTTTAAAGGAACGATTTTATAAACAAATAAATTATAAGTATTTAACTTATAATATGAAATTTTAGTATATCATTGAGATATGAAATTGAATAGATTAATAAAGGAAATTTATAAAAGGAAGTTATTATAAAATAAATAGAAATAGAATTTATAAAAATTGTTTTATAAATCCGCAAACTACTTATTTTTAATAAGTAAATTGTTATAATTTACTTATGGAGTTATATTCACGTTTTTGAACAGTGAATAATCTTTTAAAATAAAATGAATAGAAGTGATGAAATTTATTAACAAGTATATTCACGTTTTTGAATAGTGAATATTATGTTAAAGAAATTATTTTGGATGCGATGTTTTAAATAGAATTAAAACGATCTAAAGATGTTTTAAAATGTATTGAGATTCGAAACCATAGATTTCAACATTCATTGTTGAAATAGACGTTTTCGAGAAATAAAAGGAAATGATAGACTATAACACTGTTGTTATAGTAAATGATTTCCAAAAGGAAATGTTTTGTGTAGTATTGGGATTATATATCTATTTTAAATTTCGAATCCCTATACTAGTGATTTTGGGTTGTCGTAACGATGTTTTACGCAACATTCGTTTTGGCCCAAATAAATATGGTTAAGTGAATGATTTCCTTAAAGAGTGAAGTATATACTTAATTTCGATTAGGGTATATTAAATATTTTCTAAGTATAGAAAATAAAAAGATCTGTGAATTACTTATTTTTAATAAGTATAGAAATGCTTTTCCAATATTAAGTGAATATTTGGAATTTATCTTTTTGAAGATAAATTGAAAATGAATATTAGAAATTGAATGGAAATCGTATATTCATAAATATTTTGGAATGTAAATTCAATATGGAATTTATAAATAAAATTGGAAATTGGGTTTAAAAATAAATATTGATTTATTTTTGAAGAATGGAGAATGTATATCTTATAAAGATATTTTTGGGAAATAAATAATTTGGAAATTTTTTTGGAATCTGGTGATGTTGGCATATCCATTGATAGTTCAATAACCGACTATCGATATTTACCTTTAAATAGGTATTTGTTGTGATTTGTTTGAAATTGGATGCCACACTTATTTTTTTTAAAAATAAGCGCTCACTATTCGGGTTAACCGGGAAAGGACGTTGGGGTCGTATAACCCATTCCGAATACGTGATACGTCGTTATGAATTGCATTCGAAGACCGGTGTTGAAGACCGGATATTTTCGAAAACGAAAGGGTTTCTTGTTGATTGTCTCTGCACTGGCTGATCCCCGGTATTGAGATCTCCATATGTGATGGGAAATCCGAACGTGATTAGAGATTATTCGGATTGCAAGGACTTCTTTGTAAGTGCCTTCGGTTCTGTTCGAGCCCGGAACAGACTTGTATGGATTGTGTGTCTGACATTACAAATTGAGATGTAAAGCCGATTTCTTTCAAATATATTTCTGTTGGTGGCGGAGAATTTATTCTCTTAGCTTAACACCCTTCTCTGAGACGTACGAGCTCAGAGGTTATATAGTTGAAGTTATCAGCGATATACTCCCAATCTTGGTAATGTGACATACTGAGTGTTGCTGTGAAATGATCATTGTGTTGATTATTTGTGATAGGATCATTTATTTGATCGACTATCTTGGTGATCATTTCTATGATCATTTGTTGACCCAAAGCACGGCTTTTGTATAAAGTGTGTTTTTGTGGACGTGACTTCGTCGAGCCTCACAAACCGGTAATGGTCGAAACAGGAATTGTGCGGCAAGGTTTCCAGGGATCGCTTCCCTAGGGTATGACCATTCCTTCTGGAAAAGGGTAGTATCATGGTATGGAGCCCAGATACTTACTCATGTTGAAACACTTATTATTATGGTGTGAAGTTGGTTAGAGAGCTCTCGGTGAAAGGTTCCAAAGGACCGGGAGTGGCATATCTGAGGGTTTGTAATATTCCTTGGAAAAAGGGAGTCCCGGCTTTGTTTAGCGGAGAACGGTGGTTCTCGGGGCGTCCTTCCAGAGGCGTTTCCATGTGGCAATGGGAAGTTCCTTGGCCTGACCATTTGTTGGAAAATCCATTCTTCAAATACAAGACTTGTACGGTATTAGTTGTATTACCTGCCATCTACTTATGGTGGTAACCCGCTGTTTGGATGGTAGCTATAGTAGGCATAAGTGCGAAATGTCTATGCTGGCTAAGATTTATATCTTTATTTTCGAAATGAATTTTCTCTACACTATGCACTAGTAATAATATCAAATGTTTTTTTTTAATGCGTATCAAGCATCTTTGACTATCATAAGGAGAAATCTCCTCCGATTCTGCGTTTGCATGTGTGTGTGTGCGGGAGGCCTTATGGTAGTCTCATTTTTAAAAGCATTGCGAATTGACTTTAAAAATATTCCTCTATTTTGATTTTTAAAAAAAAGAAAAATAAACTGTTTTGAATTCTCACACCAGTCACATGACTGACTCAGAGTTTATTGTTTTCCTTCCTAAACTCTGGGTGCCCACCAATTTTCACACGGGCAGTCAAGAGTTAAGGTTTATCAGGATATTCTGGAATTCAGGAGTTGCAGGAGGCAAGTTGGATGGCGTATTACTAGTTTATATAGTATTTTCTTTTCCGCTGCATTGTTTGATGTTGTACACTCTGATGTAATGAAATGTAATGTATGAAATGTAATAACTGATATAGTTCTTTGTTTAAAGATTTTTCATTTATTTATTATATGTTGTTCCGCTGCGAATTGTGAGATTCTGATTTTGTTCTGTTGTTTTCTGTTCCGTTCTGTTTTCTATCTTCTTATCTCTTCTTCTACCTCTTTCTGTTTTTCTTTCCTTCTTTCTTCTTTCTAAAAAAAACCATAAGGGTTCGTATTTTCGTTCACCTTGAGTTAATCAATGGAGATTAGTGTCTATTCAAGGAGTACGGATCTACGGTTCTTTACAGAACTCCATCTTTAAAACACCAATCCAGCAATAGCTCAAACTCCCAATCACATTGCACCAAGCTAAGCAAGTCTCGTCCGCAAGCGATTGCCAAATCCTAAGCTGAAAGCTATCGAATCTTCACCTACTATTGATTATCTGAAAAACCCAACTCTAGACTGCCCGTGTGGAAAAATAGTGGGCACCCAGAGTTTAGGAAATGAACAATAAACTCCAGGTCAGTCGTGGGACTGGTGTAAGCAAATGAAAACATTTGGTCTTTTTAAAACAAACAATAGAATTTAAATTTGAAATCCCGCAATGCTTTTTAGAAAATGAAATCCGCAATGCTTTTTAGAAAATGTAACTATCAAAGGAAGAATGTATAGCTACCTACTTTGATAGTTGTAGTACTTTTGTGCAACCTTGATTACTCCATATTAGGAGTAACCTGCTGTACTATATTATTTTATTTTTATATGTATTTGATCTATTGTGGGACTTTTTTGTTATCTGATCTGTTCTTTTATTTTACCCCTCGATAATTTACCTTTCGGATGCTTGGACAATGGTGCACGAACACCGAGGTTGTGTTTAGCATCATTCTTAAGAGTTAGAAAGGTGGGTCGTCACAGTTGGTACTAGAGCTTTAGTTAAGCGAACACCTTAGCCCGATTAGGGTACGACTCATTAGAGATAGGGTAAGTGATGCCCTAAAATGATTAAATCATGATCCTACTCTTGTATTCTAACGATACATGTTATCTATTCAAGTAATAGAAGAAGGATACAAGAAGAGGAGGAAGGAGAGGATCTGGAACTAGCATGGCTACCAACGGCAGGCTACCTAGAAATGCTACTGTGCCAGCTGTAAATTCGATCGAGGAAGTGGCATTGAAAGTTTAACCTTTATGTACTTCGCGATTTTTTGTAAGAATTACACCACTTTGGGCGGGAAGCCATTCTATGGTACTAAGGATATTCTTGCAGTGAAGATATGGCTTATGTCGTATGAAATGATATTTTGATAGGTTGGAAGATGCATAGAACATCCATTAGCATTGCAACAACTTCAAAAGTCAACGATAGACCAGTGAGGTTCTATAATGGCTAATACTCCGGAGGAGGAATTCTCTTGGGCTTATCTTAGGGAAATCTTTGAAGTGCGGCTCATCCTAAAAGCCAGAAGGATGCAGTTATTTAGGAGTTTTCTACATTTGAAGTAAGATGATATAACCGTGGAACAGTACGAGCACAAGTTTAATGCATAATCCCATTTTGGACTTGGATTGATAGACACACCACTTAAAAGGAATGAAATGTTTGTTAGTGGAATGCGATCAGAGTTGCAAAAAGAAATGAGTAGCCATCTTATGGGTACATTCACCAACCTCATCAGTATGGCTTTGAGGATCAAAGTCCCAGACATCAAGGAAGGAGTCTATAATGGAGTAATGCCAACAATTAATGCTAAGCATTTATCATTGATACCCATTGGAGGCAAGCCGAATTTCAAGCATAAAGGAAAGAAATAATGGTTTGGAAAGAAACCTGAAGATGGAGCCCCAATACAGAAGAAACCATGAGACTTGTCCAAAATTCTTTGTTTCAAATGAAACAAAATGGCCACTTCGCAAATCATTACACTAACCATCCAAGCGATCCAGTCTGCTATAATTGTAACATGCAATGACACATAAAGAATGAGTGGCCTTTTTCAAAGTAGGGGTCACAAGGATAGACTTTTTTTATTGAGGAGATACCATCCACTTCGTCGGGACAGAAGGGGAAGCGGGTGTTGCAAGGTGCACTATCCATCCATGATCTTCCTTTTAGGATGTTATTCGATACAGATGCTTCCCATAGTTTTATTTCAGTTGATCTCATTGGTAAGCTTAACCGTAAGCCCATCCTTTTGAGTAATCCTCTTTGCGTGTCAGATCCTATTGGAGGTTTGAAAAATCTTGACACTATGTGTCTATATGTCCCTATTTCTTGTCAAAGTTATTCCTTTCCCTTTCATATATTTGTTCTTGGGTTCATGGGTTTTGGAGTGCTATTGCGGATGGATTGGTTGTCTAAGTTTAGAGTGATCTTGGATTATAATTGAAGTATTGTCAGGGCTAAGGATATTGGAAATGTAGAGATAGATATACATTGTAAAGAGCCTAATAGTGTTGATAAATACAAACAAAAACCAATGAAACAAAAGAAAACAACAAAAGAATATAAGTTAAGTGGATACATCTTGGGAAATTCAGCTCGTCTCCTGAAAGCTCCAAAGAATTTAGCTAAATCTAGGAAATATGCTCGGGCTGACCCAAGCATTATAAGAAATAATGCCAAAGTCAGTCGGGTAAACCTGCATGAGTAAAATTCGAGTCAAAACATATGGATTTCCATATTTGAGAATCTTTTCAAAATAAAAAGTATATCATAAGACCACATCGCACATAAATACAGACAGGTTTATACCTTACGATAACGAAATAATTTTTATTATATAACCCAATGATATTATAATAATTCTAATGTTAAAGATACCAATAATTAAGTAGTTGTGATGCATGTACATCACAATAATAATAGGCATATACTCAAAAACCAAAGGTGCTTATTGGAAAATGGATTCCAACAAATGGCAAGGTAAGGAACTACCTTTCGAAAAACAGTACACCTCTAGATAAAATGTACCGTGGGCCACAGTTACCATTGAAACCCTACCAATACAGCACCAACCTACCCATGATTAGATAGTATCAAATATGATTACCCTATAGTTGATCAATAACCAAAATGGGCCCCAAAGCATACATAGATATCGACTCTAGATAAGGGATGACCATACCTAAGGGAGCGACCCACGTAGCCCTACTGCATCTACCATGTTTTCATCATTACCAGGGTGTGAGGTTGAGGCAACGATTTACCTTCTCTTTTACTATACCATCTTGGAATGCTAACACTACCATCCAGGTAGAAATACAATGCCAGCATTAATCTGTACAAGTTTGTTCTACGTTTGAATGAAACCGAAGGCGCTACCTCAAGTAAATCCATTTTGGACCCCCTTAGGATTAGTAGCATGTAGTCCTTGCACTTCAAAGTGCTCCATCTTAGATCGTCCTCAAGATGTCTTCCACTCAAACATATGCGTTAGTTCAAAGTGGTTTTCAGATAATATCCGATCTTGGTCTCTTCGAACCAACAACCAATAATTTCTGGTTAACTCATTCCCGGTTCTTTCAGAAGTAAGCGCACTATACTAAAGTCTAAAATGTAATATGTCCCTTAAAGCTAGACATTTCACCGAATGATTTCTCTTGATGGAACTCAAACCGTATGAACACGTGAAACTCTTATTTACTTCCTAAGTCAAAACTGACCAAGATTTGATATTCGATTATTTATCTATCAAATACACAAACAACTAACAATCCAAAGATCTAATTTCACATGGAAACCACTGAGCATATTAACAGTCCTTAAAATAAATCTTTCATTTTTCAGATCTCTTTCCAATATCATAATATTCGTATACTTATCTTGCTGGCATGAGCATATTCACAAAACATTGTGAAAGATTTCTTACTTTGAAATCATATTAAAAGGATTGTAACAAATTTTATTTAAATTGGAGATAAGGATAGCCTCGAGCACTATTCTTTCTATGTTAAGCGTGGAACTAATGTCCATACCACCAAAATTAAAAAGGTCAATCAAAGGAAATCCAATCTCGTATTCTTTTATAGATTGCTTCAATAAATCCTACTTATAAATCTCTTTCACTTATGAAAATCTCCTTTACTAAAATTCCAAATCCATTAATACAACCCTTTATAAATCCCCAAGTTTATTTATAAAACTCTTCTATAAATTCCAAAATCATTTATAAAACTTCTTTTCAAATTTCAAGTTCCCTTTCAATTTAAAAACAACTCCTTTTTATAAACATTCCTTATTTTAAAAAAATCTTCATAAATAAATCTTATTTTATCAAGTTCCTTTTAAAAAACAATTAATTATTTAAAACAACTTTTAGCTATCAAGTTATTGTTAATTAAACTAACTTCAACACTTTGAATAAAATAGCTAATGACCTATGTTTAAAAAATCATGTTGAAATGGTGATAAATATTAAACATTTCAATTCAATTATAACTTTACTTTAAACCATAATAATTATCTGGAAACCATTATTTAAAATGAAATAAAATTAAAAGAATAATTTTCAAAATTTATAAGAGGCTTAGCAACCACATTAGTTTATTCGGTTTCAGTTAAAATTTCCAAGTTATAAAAAAGGTATTTGCATAATGCATATAAAAGGGATCAATAAACGACGATCCATCAATACATAGGTAATGTTCAAGCCATTATAATAGCAAACGGGGGGTCGTTATGCTAAACAACCGTCCAAATTATTTTAATAGAAGAATGGTGTTTCATCCTGCTAAATACATGTCATTTTGTTTCATAGTCATTTGGGGCTACTTATGGGTAATCAATAAAGAAATCACTTGGTTTGAAATATTATTGCAAAAAAACTACATTTAAAAAACAAATCCTTGGGAATAAGGCGACCTTGAATATCTAAACAAACCGAACCTTTATTATTTGATTTAAATTAAATTAAACCTTTATTTAATAATAATTTAATCTTAATTGATTTCTAATTAAATATTAATTAAATTTAACTTAATTGGTAATTAATTAATAAACAAATCCCCTTTTAAAAAATTAACTATTTAATAACTAATTATTAATAAACAAATAATAATAACCTTGATTAATAATTAAATAATAATCAATCTTTAATTAATTTACTTAATTTATAATTAAGTACAAATTTCCTTTATTAATTAATGATTAAGTACGAATTAACTTAATTAACTAATTTAAATAATCATTAAATAAATAAATAAATTATTTTAAATACTTATAATATGTTTTAAAAACACTTTTCGAAAAGATACTAAAGTAAAAACATTTTTAGATTTCAAAAGGAGTTCGTCTTCACAAACTACACCCATAATGATTATTGCTATATGACCCGTAATTTTGAAAGCTTGATTTTTATTTCGAATATCTTCAAAATCTTATCTTTTGTACTTTAACTACCTTAGAAACTTAGCGAAATGTTTTGGAAAACAAAAGTAAGGGTTTTTGAAACCTTACAAAAACATTTCTAGAAAACAAAGTAAGGAAAACATGTTTTAAACCAAAGGACCTTGATATTGCAAACCAACAACTTCAAATACTAACTTTCCTTTTTCCTATAATAGCATATGCATGAACATAACTTACATACATGCCATAACAACACACAACTAGTAAAGAAAGAAACATTCACTGTACTAACTTTAATTTCATTCTCCAAGTCTATAATCAATATTACATACACACATACATAAGCAAAAATTCCACTACAATTTGCATCCACCCTAGAACATGATTTTTCCTTTGTTAAATGGGATTTTTATGGCTTAAGATGACCTAGGGTTTCGGCTTTGGAGAAGTAGGCTCGGCCTAGCTTGGAAAATGTAGGTTTAGTCTTGCTTTTAGGAAGAGGTGATGTAGAAGTGGAAGAGAAAGGCTTTTAAAAAGGTTTAAGAGTTTTTAAATGTGATAAAAGCTAATATTTTAAACTTTGGAACAAATGGAAGAGTTCAAGTAGTCAAGGAAGAAGACAAAGCTTTTTGAAATAATGAAAATAAGAATGAAAAAGAATTAGGAAATTTCTTTATACAAATTGCAAAAATCAAATTACCAAAAACTCCTTTGTACCCTGCCCTCCACTTTAACCTTGCCATCTCACCTTGTCTCCCTACCCCTTGTACGTCACGCAATACATGTCCCCCCTACATCACGCAATACATGCCCTTCCCTTTGAGCAAACATGATACAACTTGTACTTAGGAGAGACATATTACGACACTTTTTTCCATTATATTTTGTTTTAAATTTTCACCAAAAGTCACATCATCTCTTATTATATTCTTTTAAGTTGACGTATGCATATATAATTATTAAAATCCTAACATATTAACAAATGAAAGTGAGTGTTTAATTCAAATGTACATGAATTTTTTCGACAAGATCTAGACATAAAAAAGTCGAAAATTCAAAAAACGATTTCTGGTCACATTTTTCATTTTTATTTGAACTAATTATTTTTGTAAACAAATTTTAAAAACCATTTCACCATTATGGGCTATCATTCAAAAGATTTTTATTTTAAGTTATACAACCCATTAGTTAATTATCAAAAACATATTTAAATATCCATATTTTAAAGTGATTAGATACCGTGTCATTATATCTAAACTCCAACACCACATGTAACAACATCCTCCACTCTCATACCTGAGATCCACACCATATACCATCCACCAGTACAGTATGCTAATAATTAAGCATCCAAATGCAAGATCTTTAGGGAAAAGTAAAATAATGAAATTTAGAATAAGAAAACCATGCTAACATTGTATTGACGAAATGTAATATAACATAGTCTAAAACATACAGTACAAATGGCCACTCCTAAGAATAAATTTCTCAAAATTTATGCAACAACTATATAAGCATTACCCTTAGCTTTGTAGATTTATAACAACCTTCCCTAACAACGAAAATGCATACACGTCTACTAATGCAATAGAAATAATAAATATTTTATATATCCATTAACTTTTAGCCGTCAATAGTCAACTTCGTAATATCAAGCTTAGTCATGTACTCCGAGTAGTTACATTATAAGAAAGTTAGCTTTTATAACATCAATGTATAAAACTGTATCCATATATAGTGTTATTGGTTATTGATTTTTTTAATTTGTTTTATTCAAAGTAGGGATCGACGGTTACATAAAGTAATTTGATAGAGGCGGCTCCACTCAATTGTTATTGCTCTCGTTTTCCCAATAACTTACTAGTACGAGGTCCGCGCTTCGCACACTGGCTATTGATAGCATAACATTACAATTGTTGATTTTGTAGCACCATCTTCCCACGTTTCAATTGGAAGGATTTATTTGACTAATTCAACATTAAGAAATGATTGTATACGTTGAAATGATAATTCAATTTGTTATTAAATCATAGTTCATAATATGATTTAAAATTAAGTGTAAGGAGATTTATTTAGCTAGAATAAACTTGAGCTAATTATAAATGGCACAAGTGAAAAGCCGATGTCAAAATCACATAAGTAGAAAGATGGACAATAGACATTAATACAATGTCCCATTACACCAAATGTAAAAGAGATTTAGTTTGCTTCTGATTACCTAGCTATCTTCCACATTCAAAGAGTATTATTAGATACTGCTTTACTAAAGTTTGCATAAATAATGCAATTTTTGATTTTTTGTGAAGTAATTGCAAATATAAGGATAAAACAACTATGAGGGACCATCTATTAATTTACTATAGCGTGATAGAAATGGAAATTATTAATTGGAAATAATTTAGATTACTTGTTTACCAAATGAATGTTGCATAAGAAACGGAATAGATATAGTACATATGTATTGGAAAAAGAACCCAAACATTCAGTCTGCTTTAAAACGTAAAAAGTATTACCCTTTTATGTCAAATAAACTAGGCAAAAGGCTTCTTTTTACATGTAGTTTATGGAATATACTTTGTTAAACTAAATAAAAGTCATAGCAATGCGAACACCTGCCATTTGAGCTAAGTCACCTTGTTCTATGGCTATAATTTGTTATACATGTTGCTGCCTAGTTCTTGCAGTATACTTTGCATTATAGAAACAACCATTTTTATTCATTTGTATGTCCTATATACGGATTAACTTCTGAATGTATGTTCTAATATTGAATGCGTCTAGGAATGACTCTTTCCAACTTATAGCACCTCGAACTTACATCTCAATAAAAGTCTAGAAGCATCAATCTTTTTATCATTTCTTTTTCATGACATGATTTCTCAAAAATTGTAATTTTGCAATGTAACCCCATGTTTGACTCGTCCTCTATTCAGGTAGTGGAATATAGTTAGAATTCATAAAGAAACTTTAGAGGTATATGTTTGTTATAAAATCATAATATTTCGCATTTCAGAGATTATGATGAGTGTTGATGTAAATGCGCGCGTGTGTGTGTCTGTGTATTCAATCTTCAAATCTCTATATTTCTTAAATTATAATTTTACTAATTTTGGTGTCAAGCTTTGATGGTGTAAATAAGCTTTCTAAATTTTTCTTAACTACTGGATATAAAAAATTATTTTGTTGTAAGTAAGGAACTATTTATCAAAAATGGTCTATGGGATGAAAAATTATTATGCAGAGAATATTGTGCTAATTATGTTTGCAAATTTCATATCAATGACAAATTTTGCAGGTTTAAGATATGGATAGGACAAATCATCACTAATATAGTATGTATGTGTGTGTCTACCTATAAGACCAACTAATTAGACACAAAATAGAACACGAATGGTGAAATAAAAGATTCGAACTATTTGGATCCTTTTGTCTTTGTATATGAGATGGAACTCAAGGACAATTTAATAGTGGAGATCCATTGTGCCATCAATAGTGTCCAATTAAAATTTCCCAACGTATACAAATACACACGCGTGCACATTCGGCTCACTCCACTTTTATTCATTCTTTACTTGGTTAGAGGATGTAATGTATTTTTATTCACCTTTGAATTAGGTAAACATTTTAAGAAATCATTTAATGCTTTTCCTCTTTATATTTCATTTTCGGCTTCCTCCAAAATATGTAAATCGTTGTAGCATGTAATATGGTTATTATGTAATAAAACTAATACCAAATTAACTAGCATTACGGGAGGCAATGTAAATCAAGCAAAATTTAAACTTTAGAGCATTTAGTATAAATGTTGACTGATTTTCCTTATATTAAATATTAAAAACTGCGAGAAGAATGCTAGATGTGGGAAACATATTAAAAAGTTAAAATAGAGAAGTGAACATATGTTTCATACGTAAAATGTAGACTTAAAATAAATATGTGTTCCCTTATGTATAATTCATGTTCATGTTTATAAAATTATGAAAATTCAAATACAAATTGTTTTATTATCTATATATAATAGGAATACTTGATTCTTGAGCTTTTGAAATGTCTAAATTATACTTTAAATTTCTAGCTCATTTGAGCTCATTTTTGTAATTATTTTTTCCCATATTCGTACCGTTTATCTCATGTTTACAACTGCCGTAAAGACATTTCTTCCTTACCTTCACTTCATATAATTTTCCCAAAATAGTTTGAAGATTCTCCATAAAAATTAGATCTTCATCATTGTTACAATAGAGTGCCTTAACCAATTTGTGGGGCTTTTGAAAATTCCCTTTTATCTTCTTTTAACCAAATCTAATATGTCGTGCTCCAAAACTTCTTTCTCTTTAGAAAATTTATGTTGCAATTGTACTTCTCCTTCATGAAATTCATAACACCACTTCATGAAATTCAAATCGATCTCCCCTATAAAAAAAGATCTTTGCTTGGATCTGAAGTCCTAATGCTACTATGCTTTCATCCTATTATCGCTTAATTCCTTCGTCAATTTTTATGATATTAATGTTGAGACAATCACTACTTATGCTGGAGAGATGATCACTTTGCTTTAGAAGTGTGTGGGCACCAGTTGGAAGAGCTGCCATCGTTGATAATAACTCTGCACCTAACTAAATCTCATTCCTGCCGCCAATTCCTATGCCATTGCAAGTTTTAATAAAGCCTAGACGGAAGCAGATGCTGAAGGAGTGCCATGATGTCGAAGGTACTATTTCACAATAAAAGAAATTAACTCGCATTTTTATGCATGTTAAGTAGCATCAATGTTTATGTCAATTTATTCAGAGTACATAAGGTTTCTCCTGGTTTTCTTGTATACGTCCAACGGACGTGCTATACGTACTAGTTTATATATAAGGAGAATACCTTCATTTAAAGCCTTTGAATTGTTCAAAATATCCGATACTATTTTCACAATATTGGATGGTTATTTTTATCATTGTACTTTCCATAATCTTACAACACTTTGAGAAATTACAAACCGTATATTTTTACTACTTGAAGTAGCTTTATTTTTGTTTATGCACACAATCATTATTTCGTAATAAAATGAATTTTCTCATGGTTTTATTGCACACATCCAATGGATGTGCCTAACGTACAATTTTAATTAGAAAAACTTAAAATTTAATAATCCAGACTTTCAGTAACTATCAAGCCAGACTAATGTTCAGATGCGACAAAAAGATCACAAGTTCAAGTGGTAAAGATCACAAGTTCAAGTGGTAAGGATTTATTTATAGGATAAATAAGTGTATATGTTCCTTTTCGTGCTTGACTTCTGACGGTTATAGAGTGGTTTATCGAAAAAATGATTTTCGGCCATTTTATTGACATTTTTTCAAAGTGTATATTTTTATAAATACTTATTCAAAATAAGATTAACATTACTATTTATTGTACAAAACATACTTATTTATGTTAAAAAATCTTATACTTGCATACTTAAAAAATAAATATAAACTACCAAAGCGATAAAAATATTTCAGGAGTGAATCAAATTTGTCAACCTTGTTTGTGGCATGACAATTTAAGATGTCTCATGTATTACAAAAGATTCAACAAAAAATAGAAACACAATTTTGTAAGATTGTGTTAATACTAAAAAGTTTAACTATTATTAAAGAAAATTCTCATGCTTATCAATGTGTATTTAATCATCTTCCGATATCCAGTCTAAAAACCAGACACAAGTTACCCTATATATATTCAAGCCTACACTGATCTATGAATCTATTACTCTATGTTGAACCATTTTATAGTATGTACATCAGAATAGTCATTATGCTTAAACATAAGACACAGAAAGGGTTGTTTGGTGCATGAAATCATTTACAAAATTAGTTCTTAATGGGGCATCATTTAAAGAAATAAGCGGTTGTTGGGACACCGTTGGTAGTAGAAGTGTTAATGTCATTTATTATTAAACCAACAAACGAAGCAAAAAAAAAAAAGCAATCTAACAAAAGAGTTGGATCTACAGCTTGTATTCCTATGCTAAGTTTTACGTTTTAATCCATCTTTACACTTCATATTCCCCATCACTTTTTATGATTCTTATCTCTACCAGTGTTTCCTTGCTTTTGAACTTTCGACTTGACATGGTCTGCATAAGGGAGTAAACTCGCTCCACCAATCACTAAGGATTTCAAATGGGTTGGGTTGGTGAAGTGACCGACTTTCCTTTACCTATATTTTTATGATTTTCAGTTGATTTTTTTAAGGGTTCACTTCTTTTAATTAATTTCCCAAGATCCAGAATTGTGACGACCCAAATTATTGAGATGAAAATAATTTTGAAAAAAAATGATGAAAATCAGTTAATATGAAATATTTAAAGGATAAAATAGTTTGAAAAAAATAAATATTAAAGATGAGTGAAAATAAATAAGAAAGAGGATAATTATTTTCCAACAAATAAAAAATGAAAAGAAAGTAACTAAGTATGAATGAATTTTAAATTCATATACCTTATACATATTGTATATAAGTAGCCGGAGGGGTGTAGAATGATAAACTAAACTCCTAAGAAAAAATATATGAAACCAGTTTAATATTATATATGTGTAAATACATTATAAAAAAATGAAAAGACAACAAATGGGTTGAAATATTAGTAAGGAATTAAATTGGTATATATATATATATATATGAACATTTCAGATTTGTTTAAAAAAAATATACAAGATGTTAATAAGTCACATGCAAATAATGTGCATATGAAACATGCAAATAGCATGTACACAGAAAAGAGGAAAAACAATTGTTTTACCTAAAATGGAATCATAAAGAAAATGGCATAATTAGTCATAAACATATATACAAAATTCTCTTATTTGTGTAAGTATAAAATGGGTTTTTCTCTCCACTAAACCCTAGCTAAGTGTTTTAAAGATAAAAGGATAGCAGCAGTTTACTTGGGGTGAAAAACAGAAAGATATTTTTAAAAAAAATATAGAAGAGAAAACTCACATTGTCTTCAAGTTTAAACATTCTCGAGGAAAAGAAGAAGGGAGGTGAGTGATTGATCATCTTATGAGATTTAAGGCGTTAAGACCTACGTTAAGGGCAGCCATATTACTTTTATAAACCATATCATGTTTTTCTATTTGATTTTTATTCTCTGAATAAATAAATATGGACCATGGCTGGTATTTTGGTTGAATCCTTGGTTGGTGTTTTAATCTGTTTTGATTTGTTTAGATTGTTTTAATTAATGCTTTGAAAAAAAAACAACAAATACCCTGATCACAGAAATGAATTTCTGTAGCTCATAATCCAGTTTCTTTTTTTATGGAGATGAGCTAAATGTTTTTAATGAGAAGTAGGGTATCGAAGAAGAATGAAGTAGGAAGTGTGAATAAAGAGATTCATGCTTATATCTAATTCATTTTAAAAATTATATGAACAATGCAATATCATGTATATGTGCTGATTTGTTCCAATCATAAGTTAATATGTTTTATGGGTTTTTCACAAAAAAAAACCATACCCTATGTTCACAGTAAAATAAATGAATGTTTTAGATAACTTCACCAGATTTATGTAAGGCAAGGGAATATTTCTGGCAATAAATATTTATGCAGGTTTCAGAAAATATGATTGAATAAAATGGCCTTAAGATGAGATGTAGTATTTTGCATGAATGCTTGGTATGTCTGGCTAAAATCCCTGAGTGAGTCTCATACTTTTTGATTTATGTAAGGAAGAGAAGAATATAAGGCATGTCAAGTGTTAATAAAATTCTCCTGAAAATAAATGAGCATGGTCTTTAGATTATAAGCTAATTTAGGAGTAGTGCCTTGATCTATTCATCATCAGGTGGATGACGGGTATGTGCATGACTTTCTTAAGTCAATGTAGGCCTCTATGTAAAGGGTTAACAGAACTGAGCCCCTTTGCAATGCACACATGGTGTTCAATGGCAAGAGTTAAGACCGATTAAAAAGATAAATGGGATTGAGAAATTAAACTATGGAATTTGGGGAAGTTAATCCATAAGAGTATATGTATGTATTACAGAAGGGTATGAATGGATGAATGCTTGGGTGTATGTATGATAGAAATAGCTTATATATACACTCAGATAATAGTTTGAACATGAATAAGCATCAATCTTATAAATTCTCTGTACAATCTTTGGTAATTACAAGTTATTTTAATTCATGATTTCACTCACACCAGAATATATTTTCTGACCTTATTTGTTGCCTTTGCAATATTTGGGATGTCTCATTTTCATTGAGGCAGCTCAAAGTGTTGCTGCAGGAAAGATGCATGAGTAGCTTGCTTGCATGGATGTTGGAAGATCTTGTTGATTTTAAAATACTTTAGAAAAGTAGCAGTTTTATTGTAATAAATAAGCTAGGCAAACTCTCTTATGTCTTATGTATTTCTCAGAATTGATGCTTGCTGTGTTCACTTGAAAAGAACATGTAAAAACTTAAGTATTATTTGTGTTTATGAGTTACTGATTTAAGCAACTGATTCTGATGTTTTCTAGTGGATTATGATGAAGGAAATTATGCCATGTAATCTGATATGTGGACATATTTCCCCTGGCAATGTTTGCTTAATCTTAATTATAAAGTTGAAGTTGATTTTGAAAAAGTACGTACTAAAAATTGTTAAGTGGATAGGTTGAACATGGTCTTGGCTAAACAGTAAGGCTTGACCATGTCTTATAATTGAAATAGGTCCATGCATAAGCTTGAAGACTTAGCCTGCTAATCCTACCTGAACATCTGATTTCCCAGTGAAAACTTGCATTGCATTGTGTAGTGAGTTGATGTGTATGCATTGTACTTGTAGTCTCCATTTCAATCATATTGAACCAAACCCAGTTGTTTATGTACTTGACCCAAAGCCTGGTTGCATTAGGTTTTGGTCAAGCATGTTGTAGTCTGCAGTATCAAGTGGTCTTGTTTGTGTATTGAGCATGTTCATTACTCCACTGCATATTGGTTACTGTCAATTGTTCTTCACTAGGAGTTCATTAGTGGTCTTCATCATGAGTTCAACTGAAAGTTCTGCATTGATCTGATTTTTGACATTGCCTTGATCATATTGTCTTTATGTCTATGCTAAGCCTTCATTTGGTATGTTGGCTTGAGTTTGCACTTGGTTCAATTGTATTGTTTTCCTCTACTTGACCTTTAAACTAGTTTACAACCTTATTACTTGTATGATATTGACATTCTTTATAAACAAGAATACGTGCATTTTACTTGACATAAATCGTTTGTGTTTGAATTCAGAATCCGGGCTAGACTAACATGCATGAATTGTTTTAATACCCTTTACCAATCTAAAATCCACATGTTTCAATTCCTAAATCCCAAAGATCGAATACATGGGTTATAAATCCACGAATTAATTATCTAGTTTTTAGAACAATCTGGGAAATAAAAACAAGAAAATAATAAGTGGTGGCACCTGAATCAGGTATTAGTTAATTTTGAGTTAAAAAAAGAAAAAAAAATTAAAAATGTAGAAAAAACTATATGACACAAAACCTCTCAACTATGGGAAATATTTTGTGACTGAACTTCTGTGCTATTTTAAATACTCTGATAGGCAAAGAAACATTTATATATCTTCATATATAAAAATGATATGACTAGATTTAAATACTGATATTTTTATATTGGTAGATTCTGGATCTTAGGAGAATTAATTAAAAGAAGTGATCACTTGTTTTTAAAAAAATCACTAAAGTATAGGTGAAAATAAGTGGGTCACTTCATTGGTATCAGAGCTATGTTACTAAAACATAGCATCCGAAAAAAAATGCTTTCAGTAGGAGTAAATTACTGAAATAATTAAATCAAAAACAAGACTAACTAGCTATGCAATTTGAATAGTGAATCATGGTAGGAAGACCACCAAGCTCTGGAGCAGGACCCTCTAATGCAACACCATTGGTCAATTTGCAAGATTTGTTGAGGGCATTTAGGGAAGGAGCAGTGCAGAGGGAAGAAAATCCTCATGAGGAGTTAGCTAAGCTACTGAAAACATTCTCAAATTTAGGAGGCAAGGATTTTGAGGGCACTGAAGGGGTCATGGATGTACAAACATGGCTAAGATCCTTGGAAAGGATATTTGCAGACATACAAATCAATGACCAAAGGAAGAGGCAAATAGCTTCTAGAAGGCTCAAAGGAGCAGCTCTGGATTGGTGGGAGGTAATCATCACAGGAAGACCAGAAAATGAGATAACATGGGATCAGTTCAAGGAGATGCTTGGGGCTAGATTTGTCCCAGCAACGGCTAAGGCAAAATTGCTTGAGGAGTAAATAAGGTTGAGACAAGGACCAATGAGTGTGACTGAATACACTCAAAAGTTTGAAAGCTTGTCTAAGTGCGGAACCATGCTCATAGGGAATGAGGAATCAAAGAATTCAAGATTTATTCAAGGACTTAATGCTGGTTTAAGTAGAGCAATGCTACCATACAAAGACAAAACATTTGATCAAGTCATAGATCTCACTATTTCTTTTGAACAACATTATAATGAAAGGGAGAAATTCAGAAACATGAGGGCTAATAACCAAAAGAAAGGGAAAAATAGAGCACACCCTTATGACAAGAAGAATGTAGACAAGAAGGTTGAAGGAGAAACCAGTGGGGAAATTAAGAAGAAAATTATTTGCTACAACTTTGGCAAGGAAGGACACATGAGTAATAGGTGTCAAGCAGCTAAGAAGACCCCATTCAGTTGTTATAATTGTGGGAAAGAAGGTCATATCAAAAGGAATTGCCTAGAGTTCAAGAACAAAGCAAAAGTAGGAGCATTGAAAGGCAAAGCAAAAGCAAGTGCAGTGGGAAATTCAGGACAATTGGAAGGTATACTCCAAATTAAAGATCGTCCAATCTTAGTTATATATGACACTGGGCCTACACATTCTTTTATATCACAAGACATAATGAATAAATTGGCTCTCACATGCAATTTAGTTGATAAACCTTTGTGTATTCAGAGTCCCCTAGGTAGCTCTTGCATGCTAGGAGTTAAATGTTTGGGAGTAGAATTAAACATAGGTGGAAATGTGTTTAAATCCGAATTGTTTCTGTTAAAATACCCTGGAATAGGAATTATTCTAGGAGTAGACCGGTTGAGTAAATTCAAAGCAATTTTGAATTTAGAAAATTTTACTATTTCTTTGAAAACAGAAAATGGTAAAAATATTTTAGTCGTGAGTGAAATGGCAAAAATAAATTGCCTTAATCAAATGTGGAGCATGACTGAAAAAGAATTGACTCTGGAAGACATAAAAGTAATAAATGAATACCCAGATGTCTTTGGAGAGGTCATAGGAGTTCCAAAAAATAGGCAAGTTGAATTTCAGATAAGATTAATCCCAGGAGTAAGTCCTGTCATCAAGAAGCCTACCAGAATGGGTCCAAAGGAATTAGTGGAATTAAAACAACAATTGGAGGAATTGGAGCGGAAAGGCTTCATAAGGCCTTGTAGTTCAAAGTGGGGTTCTCCAATAGTATTTGTAAAGAAACATGATGGTAGAATGAGAATGTGCATTGATTACAGGGAATTAAACAAAGTTACCATCAAGAATAAATACCCACTCCCCAGAATTGATGATTTATTTGATTAATTAAATGGAGCAAAAATCTTTTCAAGACTAGACTTAGCCTCTAGATTCCATCAAATTAAGGTTGAGGAGGAGAGTATTAAATACACTGCATTCAACACAAGGTATGGGCTATACGAATTTTTGGTAATGCCTTTTGGATTGGCAAATGCGCCGTCCTATTTTGTAGATTTAATTAATAGGACATTTAGAGATTTTCTAGATAAATGTGTAGTTGTTTTATTGATGATGTATTGGTGTATTCAAAATCAGAAGAGCATCATGCAAAAAACTTGCATCTGGTTTTGTCAAGATTAAGAGCACATAACTTAAAGGTAAAATTTACTAAATGCACATTTTGGCTGAATGAAGTTAAATTTTTGGGACACATTATATCTCAACAAGGGATTAGTGTACACCCAAACAAAGTCATGGCAGTGCAATCATGGAGAAGACCCAAATCAGTGACCGATGTGAGATCATTTTTAGGAATGGCAGGCTACTATAGAAGGTTTATAAAAGACTTTGCAAGCATAGCCATTCCACTAACCAAACTAACCAGAAAAGAGAAACCATATGTCTGGACAGATAAGTGTGAATAGCTTTTGAATCATTGAAGAAATCATTGAAGGAAGCCCCAGTCTTGCAAGTTCTAGAGGGGAATGAAGGATTAGTGGTTTAAACAGATGCTAGTGGGTCTAGGTTAGGGGCAGTACTCATGCAACATGGAAGGGTCATAGCATATGCATCAAGGCAACTCAAACCAAATGAAACCAGGTATGCCACACATAATTTAGAGCTGGCTGGTGTTGTTTATGCATTGAAACTATGGAGACACTACTTGCTAAGCACTAAATTTGAATTGTTTACAGACCATAAATCACTTAAGTATTTGTTTTCTCAAAAAGACTTAAACATGAGACAACATAGGTGGTAAGAATTTTTAGCTGCCTATGGTCTTGATATATTATATGATCCTGGAAAAGCCAACACGGTAGCAGATGCTTTAAGTAGGCATCAAGCAAGATTGGCAAACTTAATGATGACTGAATTCAACGATTTAACAATCCTCGGTGAAGTAGAAATAAAGGAAGAAATTGGTGCATTAGACAATATACATAGTGACATGATTGAATATGGAATATTGAGTCTCATCTCTTTAAGATCAACCCTGGTTGATAAAATAGGAAGGATGCAGAATCAAGACACTAATTTAAAAGAAAAGCAGGACATGATATCACAAGGCATATCAGTGGAAAATTATGAAGCTGATGAAAAAGGCTACTTAAGAAAGAAGGGGAAACTCTGCATACCCAATGTAGAGGAATTGAAGCAAAAGGTTATGGATGAGCATCATAAGACAAAATATACTATACATCCAGGTGGTACAAAAATGTACCATGATCTTAAAAGAAATTATTGGTGGCCAGGAATGAAAGGAGCAGTTGCAAGGTATGTGGAAAAGTGTTTAACATGTCAATAAGTCAAAGCAGATTATCAAAGACCTTCAGGCCTACTACAACCTCTAGAAGTGCCTACCTGGAAATGGGAAAGCATTTCAATGGACTTTGTGGATGGTTTGCTAAGAACAAGAAGAGGCAATGATATTATTTGGGTTGTGGTTGATAGGCTCACAAAAATAGCTCGCTTTATCCCAGTGAATACAAATAGAAATGCCCACAAATTATCCTAATTATTTGTGAAGGAGATAGTGAGATTACATGGCATCCCCAAGACTATCATTAGTGAAAGAGATACCTTGTTTATCTCAAGGTTCTGGACCAGCTTTCAAGAGGCCATGGGGGCAGAATTAAGTTTAAGCACAGCCTACCACCCACAAATAGATGGGCAAACTGAGGTTGTTAACAAGATTTTAGAGGATTTGCTTAGAGCATGTATACTTGATTTTGGAGGCAACTGGGAAAATCACCTCTATCTAGTTGAGTTTGCTTATAACAATAGCTATCAGTCCACAATAGGTATGGCTCCATTTGAGGCTTTGTATGGAAAGCCTTGTGTATCTCCTGCATGCTGAATGGAAGTAGGTGAAAGAGTGTTGCTTGGACCAGAACATGTGAAAGAAACTTCAGCAAGGATTGAACTGACAAGGCAGAGGATGAGGGCAACGCAAGAGAGACAAAAAGCCTATGTATATAAAGGGAGAAGGCCAGTGGAATTTGAGGTTGGAAATTATGTATTTCTCAAAGTCTCACCAATGAGAAAAATATTAAGGTTTGGCAAGACAGGAAAATTATCACAAGATATATAGGGCCATATGAAATTATTCAAAGAGTAGGAACTTTGGCTTATAAATTGAAATTGCCAGAGGAATTGAGTAATATACATGATGTATTTCATGTATCTCAATTAAGAAAATGGGTGCATGATAAGGAGACCATCCTAGAATCCTCCACACAAGTTGAAGTTTAAGAAAATCTGGTTTATAAAAAGGAACCAGTGGGTATTGTGGCTAGAGAAGAAAAGAAATTGAGAAATAAAATAATAAAATTGGTTAAAATCCAATGGAGTTTAGATGAGAATGATTGTACATGGGAAGCTGAAGATAGGATGAGGGATAAATATCCTAATCTATTTTCTACTTAAAAGGTGTGTCTAAAAATTTTTGATAAATTTAAATATTACTTATGTGTGTTTGATTGGTTTTGAATGCATGAGTTCTGAAATTTCTGAAATGAAATTATGCATTGCATGCAATTGAATGGAAATGTATGAAAAAAATATATAAAAATTGTGGGACACAATTCCTTTTAGGAGGAGAGTATGTGAAGATCCAAATTATTGAGATGAAAATAATTTTGAAAAAAAATGATGAAAATCAGTTAATAGGAAATATTTGAAGGATAAAATAGTTCGAAAAAAATCAAAGATGAGTGAAAATAAATAAGTAAGAGGATAATTGTTTTCCAACAAATAAAAAATGAAAAGAAAGTAACTTAGTATGAATGAATTTTAAATTCACATATCTTATACATATTGTACATAAGTAGCCAGAGGGGTGTAGAATGATAAAATAAACTCTTATGAAAAAAAATATGAAACCAGTTTAATATTATATGTGTAAATACATTTTTAAAAAAATGAAAAGACAACAAATGGGTTGAAATATTAGTAAGGAATTAAATTGGTAAAAAAGATATATATATGTGTGTGTGTGTGTGTGTGTGTGTGTGTGAACATTTCAGATTTGTTTAAAAAATATATGTATATACAAGATGTTAATAAGTCACATGAAAATAATGTGCATATGAAACATGCAAATAGCATGTACACATAAACAGGAAAAGCAACTGTTTTACCTGAAATGGAATCAAAAAGAAAATGGCACAATTAGCCATAAACATGTATACAAAATTCTCTTATTTGTGTAAGGATAAAATGGGTTTTTCTCTCCACTAAACCCTAGCTGAATGTTTTAAAGATAGAAGGATAGCAGCAGTTTACTGGGAGTGAAAAACAGGAAGACATTTAAAAAAAATATAGAAGAGAAAACTCACACTGTCTTCAAGTTCAAACATTCTCGGGGAGAAGAAGAAGGGAGGTGAGTGATTAATCATCTTATGAGATTTAAGGCATTAAGACCCAAGTTAAGGGCAGCCATATTACTTTTATAAACCATATCATGTTTTTCTGTTTGATTTTTATTCTCTGAATAAATAAATATTGACCATGGCTGGTATTTTGGTTGAATCCTTGGTTGGTGTTTTAATCTGTTTTGATTTGTTTAGGTTGTTTTAATTAATGCTTTGAGAAAAACAACAGCAAATGCCCAGATAATAGAAATGAATTTTTGTAGCTCATAATCCAGTTTCTTTTTTTATGGAGATGAGCTAAATGTTTTTTACTGAGAAGTAGGGTATCAAGGAAGAATGAAGTAGGCAATGTGAACAAAGAGATTCATGCTTATGTCTAATTCATTTTAAAAATGATATGAACAATGCAATATAATGTATATGTGCTGATTTGTTCCAATCATAAGTTAATATGTTTTATGGGTTTTTCTCAAAAAAACCATACCCTATGTTCACAGTAAATTAAATAAATGTTGTAGATAACTTCACCAGATTTATGTAAGGCAAGGGAATATTTCTGGTAATAAATATTTATGCAGGTTTCAGAAAATATGATTGAATAAATGACCTTAAGATGAGATGTAGTATTTTGCATGAATGCTTGGTATGTCTGGCTAAAATCCTTGACTGAGTCTCATACTATTTGATTTATGTAAGGAAGAGAATAATACAAGGCATGTCAAGTGTTAATAAATTTCTCATGAAAATAAATGAGCATGGTCTTTATACTATAAGCTAATTTAGGATAGTTCCTTGATCTATTCATCATCGGGTGGATGGTGGATATGTGCATGACTTGCTTAAGTCTTGTAGGCCTCTGTGTAAAGGGTTAACAGAATGAGCCCCTTTGCAATGCACACATGGTGTTCAATGGAAAGAGTTAAGACCAATTAAAAAGATTAATGGGATTGAGAAATTAAACTATGGAATTTGGGAAATTTAATCCATAGGAGTATATGTATGTATTACCGAAGGGTATGAATGGATGAATGCTTAGGTGTATGTATGATAGAAATAGCTTATATATATACACTCAGATAATAGTTTGAACATGAATAAGCATCAATCTTATAAATTCTATGTACAATCTTTGGTAATTACAAGTTATTTTAATTCATGATTTCACTCACACCAGAATATATTTTCTGACCCTATTTGTTGCCTTTGCAATATTTGGGATGTCTCATTTTCATTGAGGCAGCTCAAAGTGTTGCTGCAGGAAAGATGCATGAGTAGCTTGCTTGCATGGATGTTGGAAGATCTTGTTGATTTTAAAATACTTTAGAAAAGTAGCAGTTTTATTGTAATAAATAAGCTAGGAAAACTCTCTTATGTCTTATGTATTTCTCAGAATTGATGCTTGTTGTGTTCACTTGAAAAGAACATGTAAAAACTTAAGTATTATATTTGTTTATGAGTTACTAATTTAAGCAACTGATTCTAATGTTTTCTAGTGGATTATGATGATGGAAATTATGCCATGTAATCTGATTTGTGGACATATTTCCCCTGGCAATGTTTGCTTAATCTTAATTATAAAGTTGAAGTTGATTTTGAAAAAGTATGTACTAAAAATTGTTAAGTGGATAGGTTGAACGTGGTCTTGGCTAACCAGTAAGCCATAACCATGTCTTATAATTGATATAAGTCCATGCATAATCTTGAAGACTTAGCCTGCTAATCCTACCTGAACATCTGATTTCCCAGTGAAAACTTGCATTGCATTGTGTAGTGAGTTGATGTGTATGAATAGTACTTGTAGTCTTCATTGCAATCATATTGAACCAAACCCTGTTGTTTATGTACTTGACCCAAAGCCTGGTTGCATTTGGTTTTAGTCAAGCCTGTTGTAGTCTGCAGTATCAAGTGGTCTTGTTTGTGTATTGAGCATGCTCATTACTCCACTGCATATTGGTTATAGTCATTTGTTTTTTAGTAGGAGTTCATTAGTGGTCTTCATCATGAGTTCATCTGAAAGTTCTGCATTGATCTGATTTTTGACATTGCCTTGATCATATTGTCTTCATGTCTATGCTAAGCCTTCATTTGGTATGTTGGCTTGAGTTTGCACTTGGTTCAATTGTATTGTTTTCTTCTGCCTGACCTTTAAACTAATTTACAACCTTATTACTTATATGATATTGACATTCTTTATAAACAAGAATATGTGCATTTTACTTGAGATAAATTGTTTGTGTTTGAATTCAGAATCCGGGCTAGACTAACATGCGTGAATTGTTTTAATACCCTTTATCAATCTAAAATCCACATGTGTCAATTCCTAAATCCCAAAGATCAAATACATGGGTTATAAATCCATGAATTAATTATCTGGTTTATAGAACAATCTGGGAAATAAAAACAAGAAAATAATAAGTGGTAGCACCTGAATCAGGCATTAGTTAATTCTGAGTTAAAAAAAAGAAAAAAAATTAAAAATGTAGAAAAAGCTATGTGACACAAAACCTCTCAACTGTGGGAAATATTGTGTCATTAAATTTCTTTGCTATTTTAAATACTCTGATAGGTAAAGAAACATTTATATATCTTCATATATATAAATGATATGACTAGATTTAAATACTGATATTTTTATTTTGGTAGATTCTAGATCTTGGGAGAATTAATTAAAAGAAGTGATCACTTGTTTTAAAAATAAAATAAAAATCACTAAAGTATAGGTGAAAATAAGTGGGTCACTTCAAGAATTTACTAATATAAAAATATCAGTATTTCAATCAAGTCATATCATTTATATATATGAAGATATATAAATGTTTCTTTGCCTATCAGAGTGTTAGTGTAGCAAAGAAATTTTTATCACACAATATTTTCCATAATTTGGAAGGTTTTGTGTCACATAGCTATTTCTGCATTATTTTCTTGATTTATTCCCCAGATTAATTATTTAATTCATGGATTTATACCCCATGTATTTGATCTTTGGGATTTAAGAATTCATACATAATCATGTACAAACAATTTATGTCAAGCAAAATGCACATATCCTGGTTCATAGAGAATGTAATGCTCAGGCGAGTAATAAGGTTGTAAACTGATTTTAAAGGTCATGCTGATGAAAATAATACAAATGTACAAAGTGCAAACCCAGACCAACATACCAAATGAAGACTGGGCATGTATATGAAGGCAGCAAGCACACTGATTTGAGTGATAGGCAACTATACACATAAATGGTTAATAAGGATACCAGCTCAATATGCTATGAACAAGAACCAAGGCCAGAGGTGACATCAATGCATGCATATAGTCAGGTAGTGTCAAAAGTCAGAACAATGCAAAAATTCCAGATGAACACATAATGGAGACAAACTATTGAACCCCAAGCAAAGAGCAATTGACAGTGATCAGTATGCAATGGAGTAATGGATATGCTCAACACACAAACAATACCACATGTTACTACAACTACAACAGACTCTACTAAAACCAAATGCAACCAGTCTTTAAAACAAGCATGTAGACATTAGGGTTTTGTTCAATATGGTTACAGTAAAGACTTCAAGTACAATGCATGCACATCCACTCACTACACAATGCATTACAGGCTTCAGCTGGTAAATCAGATGATCAGACAGGATTGCAGCCTTTGACTTATGAATTATAAGACAAGTTTAAGCCTTACTGGTTAGCCAAGACCAGGTTCAACCCATCCACTTAACACTTTGGCACTTATTTATTCAAAAACAACTTTAACTTTATAACTGAAATTAAACTAACATGCCAAGGAGAATATGTCCACATATCAGATTAATGGCATAATCCCCTTCATCATAATCCACTGGATAACTCCAGAATCTGTTGCCTAAATCAATATCTCACAAGCACATATAATACTTAAGTCTTTTTTTCTTTTACAAGTCCTTTTCCAGAAAACAAAGCAAGTATTAATCCTGGAAATACTCAAAACATAAGAGAGTTTGCCTAGATTATTTATTACAAATTAAACTGTTACTTCTCTAAAGCATTTTAAACCAACAAGATCTTCAAACATCCATTCAAGCAAGCTACTCATGCATCTTTCCCTGCATCAACACTTTGAACTGCCTTAATGAAAATGAGACACCCAAAGATTGCAAATGCAACAAATAGGGTCAAAAAATATATTCCGGTGTGAGTGAAATCATAGATTAAAATAACTTGTAAATACCTAAGACTGTGCAGAGAATTTATATGTTTGATGCTTATTCAAGTTCATACTAAAATCTGAGTATATTTATATATGTAAGCTCTTTCTAACATACATGCACACAAGCATTCATCCATCCACACCATTCCGTTATACATACATATACTCCTATGGATTAACTCCCTAAATTCCATAGTTTAATACCCAATCCCATTTATCTTTTAGTTGGTCTTAACTCTTGCCAATGAAAACCAAGTGTGCATTGCAAAGGGGCTCAATTATGTTAACCCTTTACATAGAGGCCTACAGGACTTAAACAAGTCATGCACATACCCATCATCCACCTGATGATGAATAGATCAAGGCACTGCTCCTAAATTAGCTCTGTAATCTAGAGACCATTTTCATTTTTCTTTTAGGAAAATTTTATTAATTCTGGAAATGCTTATGTTCTTTTCTTCCTTTCATAAACCAAAGAATATTAAACTCACTCAGGGATTTCAGCCAGACATACAGAGAATTCATACAAGATACCACAACCCATTTTAAGGTCATTTTTATTTAATCATATTTTCTAACACTTGCATATATATTTATTTCTAGAAATGTTCCCATTTCTTATATAAATCTGGTGAAGTCATATAAAATATTTACTTATTTTACTGTGAATATAGGGTATGGTTTTTGAAAAAAACCCTTAAAAACATTTTGACTAGTGATTTGAACAAATCGGCACATATATAATATATTGCATTGTTCATATCATTTTTAAAATGAGCTAGACATAAGCATGAATCTCCTTATTCACACTGCCTACTTTATTCGTCATTAAGACCCTATTTCTCAGTAAAAACATTTAGCTCATCTCCATATAAAAACTGGGTTATAGAATCCATTTCTGAGATCAGGGTGTTTGTTTGTTTATTTTTTTTTCACAGCAAAAACCAAAACAATCATAACAAATCAAAACATCAACCAAATACTCAGCCAAGGTACCAACCATAATCAACATTTACTTATTCAAGGAATAAAAATTAAACAAAATCATGATATGGTTTTTATAAAAATAATATGGCTTCCCTTAACTTGGGACATATTGCCTTAAATTTCATAAGATGATTAATCACTTACCTTCCTTCTTCTCTCCCCCGAGAATGCTCTATCTTGAAAACAATGTGAGTTTTCTCTCTTTTTTTTTAAATATCTTTCTGTTTCCCCCAAAATAAACTTCTGCATATCCTCTGGTTTTTAAAACAGTTAGCTAGGGTTTTAGCGGAGAGAAAACCCATTTTTATCCCCACATAAATAAGAGAATTATGTATATTTGTTTATGGCCAAATAAGCCATTTTCTTTTTGATTCCATTTCGGGTATTTCTGTTACTTTTCTTCTTTTCTGTGTACATGCCATTTGCATGTTTCACCTACACACTATTTTCATGTGACTTATCTACATTATGTATTTTTTTTCTTTTAAACCTGTAGTGTTCTCACATATCTCTTTTTATCAATTAATTCTTTGCTAATATTTCAAACCATTTGTTTTCTCTTGATTTTTAAAAATGTGTTTATGCATATATATAATGCTAAACTGGTTTCATGTATTTTAATTATCATAAGAGTTTATTTTATTGCTCTATTCTTCTCTGGCTACTCATATATAATATTTATGTGAGATATGTGGATGTAAAACTCATTCATACTTAGTTGTTATTTTTTTCTCAATATTATTTTCATCTCAATAATTTGGGTCTTCATATACTCTCCTCCTAAAAGGAATTGTGTCCCACAATTATTATATTATTTATTTATTTTTATACCTTTCCATCCAATTGTATACAAAGCATAATTTCATTTCAGAAATCTTAGGATCTCATGCATTCAAAACCAATCAAACACGCATAAGTAATGTTTAAATTTACCATAATTTTTAGGCATACCTTTAAGCAGAAAATAGATTAGGATATTTATCCTTCATCCTATCTTCAGCTTCCCATGTACAATCATTCTCATCTAAACTCCACTGGATTTTAGCAAATTTAATTATTTAATTTTTCAATTTCTTTTCTTCTCTAGCTACAATACCCACTGGTTCCTTTTTATAAACCAGATTTTCTTGAACTTCAACTTGTGTAGGAGATTCCAGAATGGTCTCCTTATCATGCACTCATTTTCTTAATTGAGATACATGAAGTACATCATGTATATTACTCAATTCCTCTGGCAATTTCAACTTATAAGCCAAAGTTCCTACATTTTGAATAATTTCATATGGCCCTATATACCTTGGTGATATTTTACCTGCCTTGCCAAACCTCAGTATTTTTCTCATTGGTGAAACTTTGAGAAATACATAGTTTCCCACTTCAAATTCCACTGGCCTTCTCCCTTTATCTGCGTAGGCTTTTTGTCTCTCTTGTGCTGTTCTCATTCTCTGCCTTACAAGTTCAATCCTTGCAGAGGTCTCTTTCACATGTTCGGGTCTAAGCAACACTCTTTCACCTGCTTCCATACAGCCTGCAGGAGATAGACAAGGCTTCCCATACAAAGCCTCAAATGGGGCCATACCTATTGTGGACTGATAGCTATTGTTATAAGCAAATTCAGCCAAATAGAGATGATCTTCCCAGTTGCCTCCAAAATCAAGTATACATGCTCTAAGAAAATCCTCCAAAATCTTGATGAAAATCTCAGTTTGCCCATCTAGTTGTGGGTGGTAAGCTGTGCTCAAGCTTAATTCTGTCCCCATGGCCTCTTGAAAGCTACTCCGGAACCTTTAGGTAAATAAGGTATCTCTATCACTAATGATAGTCTTGGGGATTTCATGTAATCTCCTTATCTCCTTCACAAATAATTGAGCTAATTTGTGAGCATTTCTATTTGAATTCACTGGAATAAAGTAAGCTATTTTTTTGAGCCTACCAACCACAACCCAAATACTACGATTACCTCTTCTTGTTCTTGGCAAACCATCCAAAAAATCCATTTAAATGCTTTCCCATTTCCAAGTAGGCACTTCCAGAGGTTGTAGTAGGCCTGAAGGTCTTTGATAATCTGCCTTAACTTGTTGGCATGTTAAACACTTTACCACATATCTTGCTACTGCCCCTTTCATTCCTGGCCACCAATAATTTCTTTTAAGATCATGGTACATTTTTGTACCACCTGGATGTATAGTGTACTTTGTCTTGTGATGCTCATCCATAACCTCTTGCTTTAGTTCTTCTACATTGGGTATGCAAAGTTTCCCTTTCTTTCTTAAGCAGCCTTTTTCATCAACTTCATAATTTTCCACTGATGTGCCATGTGATATCACGTCCTTCTTTTCTTTTAAATTAGTGTCTCGATTCTGCATCTTTCCTATTTTATCAACCAGGGTTGATCTTAAGGAGATGAGACTTAATTTCCATATTCAATCATGTCACTGTGTACATTATCTGATGCACCAATTTCTTCCTTTATTTTTACTTCACTAAGGATTGTTAAATCCTTGAATTCAGTTATCATTAAACTTGCCAATCTTGCTTGAGGCCTACTCAAAGCATCTGCTACCTTGTTAGCTTTTCCATGAGTATATAATACATCAAGATCATAGGCAGCTAAAAATTCTACCCACCTATGTTGTCTCATATTCAAGTCTTTTTGAGAAAACAAATACTTAAGTGATTTATGGTCTGTAAACAATTCAAATTCGGTACCTAACAAGTAGTGTCTCCATAGCTTCAATGCATAAACAACGGCAGCCAGCTCTAAGTCATGAGTGTCATATCTGGTTTCATTTGGCTTGAGTTGCCTTGATGCATATGTTATGATCCTTCCATGTTGCATGAGTACTGCCCCTAACCCAAACCCACTTGCATCAGCGTAAACCACTAATCCTTCATTTCCCTCTGGAACTTGCAAGACTGGAGCTTCCATCAATGCCTTCTTCAATGATTCAAAATCTTGCTCACATTTTTATATCCGCACATATGGTTGCTCTTTTCTGGTTAGGTTGGTTAGTAGGATGGCTATCCTTGCAAAGTCTTTTATAAATCTACAATAGTAGCCTGCCATCCCTTAAAACGACCTCACCTCAGTCACTGATTTGGGTCTACGCCATGATTGTACTGCCATGACTTTATTTGGGTCTACAAAAATCCCTTGTTGAGATATGATGTGTCCCAAAAATTTAACTTCATTCTGCCAAAATGTACACTTAGTAAATTTGGCCTTTAAATTGTATGCTCTTAATCTTGACAAAACCGGATGCAAGTGCTTTGCATGTTCCTCTTCTGATTTTGAATATACCAATATATCATCAATAAAAGCAACTATAAATTTATCTAGAAAATCTTTGAATGTCATATTCATTAAATCTACAAAATAGGATGGTGCATTTGTCAATCCAAAAGGCATTACTAAAAATTCGTATAGCCAATATCTTGTGTTGAATGAAGTGTATTTAATACTCTCCTCCTCAACCTTCATTTGATAGAATCCAGAGGCTAAGTCTAGCCTTGAAAAGATTCTTCTCCATTTAATTGATCAAATAAATCATCAATTCTGGGGTGGACATTTATTCTTGATGGTAACTTTGTTTAACTCCTTGTAATCAATACACATCCTCATTGTACCATCCTGTTTCTTTACAAATACCACTGGAGAACCCCAGTTTGAACTACTAGGCCTTATGAAGCCTTTCTACTCCAATTCTTCCAATTGTTGCTTTAATTCCACTAATTCTTTAGGACCCATTCTGGTAGGCTTCTTAATCGCAGGACTTACCCCTGGGATTAATCTTATCTGAAATTCAACTTGCCTATTTTCTGGAACTCCTATAACCTCTCCAAAGACATCTGGGTATTCATTTACTACTTTAATGTCTTCCATAATTAATTCTTTTTTAGTCATGCACCACATTTGATTAAGGATTTTTTTTTGGCTATTTCACTCATGACTATAATATTTTTACCACTTTCTATTTTCAAAGAAATAGTAAAATTTTCCAAGTTCAAAATTGCTTTGTATTTACTCAACCAATCAACTACTAGAATAATTCCTATTCCAGGATATTCTAACACAAACAAATTGTATTTAAATACATTTCCACCTATGTTTAATTCTACTCCCAATCATCTAATTCCTAGCATGCAAGAGCTACCTAGGGGACTTTGAATAAGCAAAGGTTTATCAACTAAATTGCATGTGAGAGCCAATTTATTCACTATGTCTTGTGATATTAAAGAATGCATAGCCCTGGTGTCATATATAACTGAGATTGGATAATCTTTAATTAAGAGTATACCTTCCAATTGTCCAGAATTCCCAACTGCATTTTCTTTTGCTTTGCCTTCCAATGCTCCTACCTTTGCTCCTTTCTTAAACTCTAGGCAATTCCTTTTGATTTGACCTTCTTTCCCACAATTATAGCAACTGAATGGGGTCTTCTTAGCTACTTGACACCTACATGTGTCCTTCCTTGCCACAATTGTAGAAAATAATTTTCTTCTTAAGTACCCCACTGGTTGCTCCTTCAACCTTCTTGTTTGAATTCTTCTTGTCATAAGGATGTGCTCTATTTTTCCCTTTCTTGTGGTTATTAGCTCTCATGTTCCTGAATTTCTCCCTTGCATTACCATGTTGTTCAAAAGAAAGAGTGAGATCTACAACTTGATCAAATGTTTTGTTTTTGTACGGTAGCATTGCTCTACTTAAACCAGCATTAAGTCCTTGAATAAATCTTGAATTCTTTGATTCCTCATTTCCTATGAGCATGGTTCCATACTTAGACAAGCTCTAAAACTTTTGAGTGTATTCAGTTACACTCATTGGTCCTTGCCTCAACCTTATGAACTCCTCAAGCAAAGTTGCCTTAGCTGTTGTTGGGACAAATCTAGCCTCAAGCATATCCTTGAACTGATCCTATGTTATCTCATTTTCTGGTCTTCCTGTGATGATTACCTCCCACTAATCCAGTGCTGCTCCTTTGAGCCTTCTAGAAGCTATTTGCCTCTTCCTCTGGTCATTGATTTGCATGTCTGCAAATATCCTTTCCAAAGTTCTTAGCCATGTTTGCACACCCATGACCCCTTCAGTGCCTTCAAAATCCTTGCCTCCTAAATTTGAGAATGTTTTCAGTAGCTTAGCTAACTCCTCATGAGGATTTTCTTCCCTCTGCACTGCTTCTTCCCTAAATGCCCTCACCAAATCTTGCAAATTGACCAATGGTGTTGCATTAAAGGGTCCTGCTCTGGGGTTTGATGGTCTTACTACCATGATTCACTATACAATTTATATAACTAGTTAGTCCTGTTTTTGATTTATTTGTTTCAGTAATTTATTCCTACTGAAAATATATATTTTTTGCTATGTTTTTAGTAACATAGCTCTGATACCAACTGAAGTGACCCACTTTCCTTTACCTATATTTTTATGATTTTCAGTTGAGTTTTTTTTTAAGGGTTCACTTCTTTTAATTAATTTACCAAGATCCAGAATTTACTAATATAAAAATATCAGCATTTAAATCAAGTCATATGATTTATGTATATGAAGATATATAAATGTTTCTTTGCCTATAAAAGTGTTAGTGCAGCAAAGAAATTTTTATCAAACAATATTTTCCATAATTTGGAAGGTTTTGTGTCACATAGCTATTTCTACATTATTTTCTTGATTTATTCCCAAGTTTAATTATTTAATTAATGGATTTATACCCCATGTACTTGACCTTTGGGATTTAAGAATTCATACATAATCCTGTACAAACAATTTATGTCAAGCAAAATGCACATATCCTGGTTCATAGAGAATGTAATGCTCAGGCAAGTAATAAGGTTGTAAATTGATTTTAAAGGTCATGCTGATGAAAACAATACAAATGTACAAAGTGCAAACCCAGACCAACATACCAAATGAAGAATGGGCATGTATATGAAGGCAGCAAGCACACTGATTTGAGTGATAGGCAGTTATACACATAAATGGTTAATAAGGATACCAGCTCAATGTGCTATGAACAAGAACCAAGGCCAGAGGTGACATCAATGCATGCATATAGTCAGGTAGTGTCAAAAGTCAGAACAATGCAAAACTTCCAGATGAACACATAATGGAGACAAACTACTGAACCCCAAGCAAAGAGAAATTGACAGTGATCAGTATGCAATGGAGTAATGGATATGCTCAACACACAATCAAGAACACACGGTACTGCAACTACAACAGACTCTACTAAAACCAAACGCAACCAGTCTTTAAAACAAACATGTAGACATCAGGGTTTTGTAATATGGTTACAGTAAAGACTTCAAGTACAATGCATGCACATCAACTCACTACACAATGCATTACAGGCTTCGGCTGGTAAATCAGATGATCAGATAGGATTGCAGGCTATGACTTCAAGCCTTTGCATGTACTTGTATCAATTATAAGACAAGTTTAAGCCTTACTGGTTAGCCAAGACCAGGTTCAACACGTCCACTTAACACTTTGGCACTTATTTATTCAAAAACAACTTTAACATTATAACTGAAATTAAACTAACATGCCAAGGAGAATATGTCCACATATCAGATTACATGGCATAATCCCCTTCATCATAATCCATTGATAACTCCGGAATCTGTTTCCTAAATCAATATCTCACAAGCACATATAATAGTTAAGTCTTTTTTTTCTTTTACAAGTTCTTTTCCAGAAAACAAAGCAAGTATTAATCCTGGAAATACTCAAGACATAAGAGAACTTGCCTAGATTATTTATTACAAATTAAACTGTTACATCTCTAAAGCATTTTAAACCAACAAGATTTTCAAACATCCATTCAAGCAAGCTACTCATGCATCTTTCCCTGCAGCAACACTTTGAATTTCCTTAATGAAAATGAGACACCCCAAAGATTGCAAAGGCAACAAATAGGGTCAGAATATATATTCTGGTGTGAGTGAAATCATAGATTGAAATAACTTGTAAATACCTAAGACTGTGCAGAGAATTTATATGTTTGATGCTTATTCAAGTTCATACTAAAATCTAAGTATATGTATATATGTAAGCTCTTTCTAACATACAAGCACACAAGCATTCATCCATCCACACCATTCAGTTATACATACATATACTCCTATGGATTAACTCCCTAAATTCCATAGTTTAATTTCTCAATCCCATTTATCTTTTAATTGGTCTTAACTCTTGCCATTGAACAGCAAGTGTGCATTGCAAAGGGGCCCAATTTTGTTAACCCTTTACACAGAGGTCTATAGGACTTAAACAAGTCATGCACATACCCATCATCCACCTGATGATGAATAGATCAAGGCACTACTCCTAAATTAGCTTTGTAATATCGGGACCATTTTCATTTTTCTTTCAGAAGAATTTTATTAATTCTGGAAATGCTTATGTTCTTTTCTTCCTTTCATAAATCAAAGAATATTAAACTCGCTCATGGATTTCAGCCAGATATAAAGGGCATTCATACAAGATACCACATCCCATTTTAAGATCATTTTTATTTAATCATATTTTTTAACACTTGCATATATATTTATTTCCAGAAATGTTCCATTTCTTATATAAATCTGGTGAAGTCATATAAAATATTTATTATTTTACTGTGAACATGGGGTATGGTTTTTGAAAAAAAATCCTTAAAAACATTTTGACTGGTGATTTGAACAAATCAGCACATGTATAATATATTGCATTGTTCATATCATTTTTAAAATGAGCTAGACAAAAGCATGAATCTCCTTATTCACACTGCCTACTTCATTCTTCATTAAGACCCTATTTCTCAGTAAAAATATTTAGCTCATCTCCATATAAAAACTGGATTATAGAATCCATTTTTGAGATCAAGGTGTTTGTTTATTTGTTTAGTTTTTTCATAGCAAAAATCAAAACAATCATAACAGATCAAAACATCAACCAAATACTCAGCCAAGGCACCAACCATAATCAACATTTACTTATTCAAAGAATAAAAATTAAACAAAAGCGTGATATGGTTTTTATAAAAATAATATGGCTGCCCTTAACTTGGGACTTAATGCCTTAAATCTCATAAGATGATTAATCACTCACCTTCCTTCTTCTCTCCCCTGAGAATGCTCTATCTTGAAAACAGTGTGAGTTTGCTCTCTTTTTTTAAAAAAAAATATCTTTCTGTTTCCCCCAAAATAAATTGCCGCATATCCTCTGGTTTTTAAAACAGTTAGCTAGGGCTTTAGTGGAGAGAAAACCTATTTTTACCCCCACGCAAATAAGAGAATTATGTATATTTGTTTATGGCCAAATATGCCATTTTCTCTTTGATTCTGTTTCGGGTATTTCTGTTACTCTTCTTCTTTTCTGTGTACATGCCATTTGCATGTTTCACCTACACACTATTTTCATGTAGCTTATCTACATTATGTATTATTATTTTTTCTTTTAAACTTGTAGTGCTCTCACATATCTCTTTTTATCAATTAATTCTTTGCTAATATTTCAAACCATTTGTTTTCTCTTGATTTTTAAAAATGTGTTTATGCATATATATAATGCTAAACTGGCTTCATATATTTTAATTATCATAAGAGTTTATTTTATCACTATATACTTCTCTGGCTACTCATATATAATACTTATATGAGATATGTGGATGTAAAACTCATTCATACTTAGTTTTTTTTTTCTCAATATTATTTTCATCTCAATAATATGGGTCTTCACATTTGGATTGAAAATGGGTTAGGGCAAAATAACTTAACATATTTAAAAGAAAAGTTGATCCAACCCATTAGACCAATTTATTGAATGGATTAACCGAAATTACTCGTTTAACGGGTAAACAAAACCAAAACCTTTTAGCCCATTTTTAAATAAAATTAAAAAATAACTTCAAAAACCACCCATCAGACATGAAAAACACCCAAAAGATTTAAATACAACAAAATCCATGGCTCAAAACTAAGAACTGTAACAACAAAATTTAGAACAATTTAAAAAAGTGCAGTAGGGAAGTAAAGACTGCAACCTATAAACGTTCAAAAACTGCATGAAGATGACTAGAAAACACAAAAAACTGCAGCATATCGTACAAGAACTATAACATTTAATATAACATGACAAAATACAACAATTTACATGTATAGAATGAAATTGAAGCTGAGTTGTATCTTTAAGTTGGATTTAACTCTATTAAATAAGATGACTTGTAACTTCAAGTTAGCTGAGATCCATAATGATCAGGTTCTAAAATGTTAAACATATTTCCTGCACATAACAAAGTTAATTTATTTGAAACTTATTGAAGAAGGTTTAAAGGCGAAATAAAGATAAAAAATAGAGTAATATGTAGAAAGTTTAAAAGGGGAAAAAATATTGCTCAGAGTATCTACATTGAATAAATGAATTTCACAAGCTAAATTTTGTTATGTAGATAAAAAATTAACTTAAAATTCTATATGTTCATTTAATGGGTTTGGCTCATATATTTTGTCTTGGACTAACTTAACTATTTGAGATATTTAATATTATATTTTCAAAAGAATTTAAATGAAGATGAAACCAAATTGAAGACAACCATTGTGAATTGATAAACTAAACCCACTTTGCAGCATTAAAAATAAAATGAAATTAATGGAAGTAGGATTAGTTTGGGTTTTACTAAAATGAAATTTTTTAGGCCATTTAGTATCATTTTCAGACAAAGAACTATGGCATATTTGAATGATTTGGTCAATTCAATGCTAAGTACCTCTAAAGAGTTCTTCAGTCTATCCAAATCCAAAAGGCTAAAGAACTATTAAAGTGACCCCCAAAGGAGACAAGGCTATCAACTAGCTTCACATATCAACTTAAAAAGTAAGTAAAGAGATTAATTTTTATGATTGTCTATATGAACACGTATGCATGAAATGATCAGTCCATGTCAGTTGATTTACAAGTCCAAACTTTGACATCTATGGAGTAAAATGAAAATGAAAAAATAACGCTGCAAAAAGTCAAGTTCAAAACAAATCGAGATTAAATAACTAGTATTATCTGACTAGCATAAGCCAATGAAGTGACATTGGTTGAAAATTGTATGGAAGCAAAACACTTTTAGATTACAAGCCTATTAACACATTTTACCGCTAAATTTAGTTTAAAGCGTGATTATGTCGGTTGTGCTAAAGATCCTATTTGAAATTTCCTAGAATAAAGTAATATTATTTGATTATTTGATCCCTTCTCTATACTGTTTTGAAGACCGAACCATCTGTTAAACCGTGATGGGTCAAGGTCAAAGGTTTCAACAGTTGTATCTCTTGGACCGTCAAAACTACGAAATGAGGGTTTTATATGCATATTTGGATTAAATACAAAATAATTGGACTAACATAAAATAAATATAAAGTATGGACTTAAGTGGAAATTTACAGCAACAAAATGAAAACAAACATAAAAGATGAGAAGATCTAATGGAAAAACTGTTAATCGATGGAATTTATATCGGATTAGAAAACCGTCGAAAAATTTAGAAATAAAAATAACTGCAAGTGCACGGTGTACGAATGTGGCACGTGGCAAATATGGGTCGATCCACAGGGAATTGATGATTTTAAAATTCTATTCAATTAAATTATACCAAAATCAAGAGTGAGTAGCTAGAAATGTAAGAAAGTAATAAAAACTAGCAAAAGAAAATTAGATAAAACTATGAGAGTTAGATGATAATTTAGAGATAAATCCACTCTCAAGATCATATAATTCAACAATTAATGAAATTATGATCTCTTTTTTGGTCATAAGTGAGTTTAAATGATTTGTTTATCACAAGTATGGCTCATTTGTGCTATTAATTAGCTCAACATAAGCCATCAAAGTATAATACAACATTTAAACCACTTACTAACTCTCATGAAAATGAAATTGTAACATCTCGGAATTTTTAACAATATCAATTTAATAATCTGTAGTTAAAACTAAATTGATATTGATATTCTGATGATAATTATTCAGATAAATTTAATAATATTCTTCAATAAATATTTAAATTGGTTGTTTTATCTTTTAAATGATATAAATTGATTTCTATTTACAATATAAATATATGGTTCATATTTTAAATAAATTGGTATTGTTTTAAATTTAGAATAAATTCAATGAAATGTTTTATGACTTAATAAAATGTATATTTTGTAAAATGATTTTTATTTAATAAGGAAATATTTATAAAAAACAATATTGATATGGTATTGTCTTTATAAATAAATTTTGAATAAGATTTGTAATTTTTATTTCAAATTGAATTTATATTTATAACTTGATTTAAAAATATTTGCTTTTTGAGTTTAGTTTGAATTTAAATTCTAAAGTATAAAATCTAAATTGTTTTAATCTATAATATGTATAAGTTTCATTTATTAACATAGATTGTTTTTATTTTCATTTGTAAATTTATACACATGTATAAATATAAATTAACAACTTAATTTAAGCTAATATAACAAACATTTGTAATTAGCACTAATCATTTTAAAGAAGATAACATGTGTTAAATTCATATGCATTCATATTGACAACTGTTAAAAAAAATAGACAAGTGTTAATTTTGTTTTCTTTTATTTCATAAATCTGAAAATGCATTTATTTAAGTTTACATCTTCATGCATATTTTTCCATTTTCTTAAATCAAACAAAGATCAAACCCATCTTCATATTCATTTTAAAAATCTGCATATACAATTCACCAAAATCTGCATTCATAAATCTGCATTTTCAAATCTCAAATTTGCATTTCCTCAAATCTAAAAAAATCTGCATTTACAATCAGAGATCAAATCTGCATAATCATAAACGTATTCAGATCTGCAAATTCCTCTGCATATTCAAATCAAAGAATCTGCATACTCCCCTCATCAAAGATCAGAATACTGCATTTCCTCTTCAAATTCAAAGATGAAGCCTGCACACTTTTATTTTCTGCATATAAAAGAATCCACAAATCTGCATATACAAGTTCATCTAAACACCTGCATGCAAGCATCTTGGTCATGGAAAGCATGAGCATATCATCAATTGCAACTCAGATTTCAACAGAGTCAAGCCTGCATGTTTCTTATTTCTGCAATTCAAAGGATCAACAGGAGCTTTGCATTTGTTTTCTGCATTCATCAATTAGGTGAGTAACAATTTATTTTCAAATCTAATTTAAATTAACTTAGTTTTTTAAATTGTTGCCTGATGAGTATGTTGGATTTGTCTGTGCATATGTATGAGATATGAATGCCTGTATTACTGTGATGCATTTCTTCTTGTTCTAGAATTTCAGGCTTAGATATAATACAAAACTTCATAAACTCAAGGTTTAATCCATGTTTAGATGCAAAGTAAGTTGTATTGTATTCATCTGTTCATGTTTTAAAAGTCAAGAAGTTAAAATTATGAGTTAACACTGGAAACTGTAGGAACATCATGCATGTTAAATTTTAAATCAAACCCAATCCAATTAATGTAATAATTCAGTAATACAAATCAAAACATAAGATGTAACTTATTTTTAAATCAAGTATTGGTATTTTAAAGGGTACGTTTTCATTGACAGTCTGGTTTGAAACAAAAATTTGAATTTGTGCAAATTCTATTGATTTTTGAATTAAGGAATCCTGCAATTCTTCTGAGTAATGGAGTAGATACTGAAGATACTCAGAAAAATCAAACAAGAGTATAATAATTTCTAGATTTATTGCAGTTTTGGATTTTTAGAATAGAACCCAAGTTTTGAATAGGGTTAAAATTTTAGTCAGCATGAAGAGATGGATTGATCGAGTGTGCTAGCTTCTGGTGTATGGATAGTTGGTGTGTAGAGGAGTGCGAGGCCGGAGTGGTGGAGATCAAGATGGTCGGAGGTGAGAATAGCAGCCATTGACAGGTTTTGGGTTGGAACCTGTAAATAAATTTTTCAGGTTTGAATTTGGATGTTGCAGAGGAGATGTAGGGAAATGGGAGAATGTCTCGGAGCAAGATGATAGGAAACTCGAAGTAGGCAAACTTTTAACTCGAAGTAAATTTGGTGTTTCTCGGGTTGAACCTGAGTATATCTAGGTTTCAGAAACCTGTTTTTCTATTTAAAATCTGGGTTTTAAAATGTAAATCTGTAGTTTATGTTTAAAGAAAAGTTTAAATTTAAAATCAAATGCAAGTTGTATTTTTTGATTTGAATTCAAATTTGTATTTTTGATTTGAATTCAAATTCCAGGTTTTTGAAACCTGATTTACTGTTTTTTTTTAAAAACCTGAGCTTTCTTTTTAAACCTTTTAAAATCTGCAGTTTTATGTTTAGAGAAAAGTTTAAATTTAAAATCAAATGCAAGTTGTATTTTTTTGATTTGAATTCAAATTTGTATTTTTGATTTGAATTCAAATTCCAGGTTTTTGAAACCTGATTTACTGTTTTTTTTAAAAAAACCTGAGTTTTCTTTTTAAAATTTTTAAAATCTACAGTTTTATGTTTAGAGAAAAGTTTAAATTTAAAATCAAATGCAAGTTGTATTTTTTTTGATTTGAATTCAAATTTGTATTTTTGATTTGAATTCAAATTCCAGGTTTTTGAAACCTGATTTACTTTTTTTTTTAAACCTGAGTTTTCTTTTTAAACTTTTTAAAATCTGCAGTTTTATGTTTAGAGTAAAGTTTAAGTTTAAATTCAAATGCAAGTTTAAGTTTTTAAATTAAATTCAAATTCCGGTTTTTAAATAGAAATTTAAGTTTAAAAATTTTTCTTAATCAACTATATCATGATGCTAGAATAGTTCAAATCTTTTAATAATGAGATTTTAAATATATGAATCAATTTAAATTTAATTTAAATCTGTAATTTTAAAGTTGAATTTGAATTTCAGCTTTAAATTTTAAAGAAGATTTAAAATTTGAAGTTTCAAATTAAAATGGAAATTTAAATTATTGAAAGTTTTGAAATGATTTTAACTTTAAAAATTTCCATAGCTTTTGTTGAATGGCAATTTAAAGGTTCATTTATTTAAAACTTTGATAAGTTTTAAACCGGAATTTAAATTGAAATTTAAGGGTAAGTTCAAAAGGTACTTTGTTTTGAATAATATTGTTTTAACATAATTAAGTTATGTTTTTTTGAAAATTTGAGTAAGATTTATGTTTTAGAATAAATTAACAAGGTAACTAAGATTTGTTAATTTATTTAATTAATTATTTAAATTTGGAATTAATAATTGATTAATGATTAATCAATTTAAAATTAAGATCACTAATTAAGTTATTAATTAATGATAAATGAATATTTGTTATGTAATTAAGTTTTTAAATCAAGGTTAAATAATTTGAGGATGGTTAATGAAGGTCATTAACCAGGATTATTTAACAATTAATTAATTTGGTTAATTTTTATAATTAATTAGATTAATTAATTTAATAATAATCAATTAATGGTTTGAGTAATTACTTGATAAAGTAATTAAGAAATTAATTACTTAATGTAATTAATTTAATTTAATGTGATTGTTTAATTTAATTAATTTAGTTTAATTAATTATAAATACTTGAGTTTTATAAATAATTACTTTAGGTAATTAAAGTTTTGGAATTACTTATTTAAGTAATTAATTAATAATTACATGTTTGTAATTAAGTGGAGATGTTTAAGTATGAGATAATTTGGATTAATTATTATAAAATGAAGGATAATTAATTTGGTTTAATGTGGTAATTAAGTTAGTTAATACTTAGGGTAATTAATTTAAGAAATAATTAAGGATCATTAATTATTTTAATTAATGATGTAATTAAAGTTGATTAATTATGATTAATTAATCAATAATAGGTAATTAAGGTAATTAATTAATGTAATTAATTAAGGATTAATGTAATTAATTATGATTAATTAACTAATTGAGTAATTAAGGGTTAATTACTGTTTGGTTGAGAATAATTAATTTTGTGAAATAAATTAAGGATAATTACAGGAATGTAATTAAGGTAATTAATCAAGAGTGATTAATTAAAGTAATTTATGAATGATTAATTGATTGTAATCAGTTAAATGATTGAGTAAGCAAGATTTGTATTGTTGAAGTAATTAATTTAATTTATTTTAAATTAATTAAAGATGGGTAATTAATTTAATTCATTTTAAATTAATTAGTGATGGAGATAGTTAATTTAATTCATTTTAAATTAATTATAGGATGATGAGTAAATCATTGTTTATGAATGAATGGTTGAACTTGATTGTATTGGATGTTTTGAAATCTCAGTAATGAGATAAGTATGATATTGTGTGGTATGGATGTTGATTGTATTGTGATGATAACATAGGTTATCTATTGTGATGATGATATTTGGAATATCTATTTGATATTGGTGATGTGAATTACCTGTTATGTGATAATTATTGATTATCAATTATGATTTATAAGTTATCTATCTGTGTGTGTATATAGATACTGTAATTGAATTGTTTTAAACCTTTAAAACAACTTGGACCTTAAAAGACACGCTTTGGTTTTCGATGAGACCGGGATCGGGTTTCTATATTTGGATATCTGAAAACCACATCGATTCCAAATAACGTTAGGTCGTGTATCAAAGTGGAGCTAAGTGAAGACTCGAGGTGTAAGGACTATGAGTCAGTATAACTCTGTGGGTGATTCCGTAATGAGTTGACGGAATTAGTTCTTATAGATTCGAGATGGTGAATCAGAGTGCACGGGTTATTGTCGTTAACTCTGAGGGTGATTCCAAAATGAGTGTAACGAGATAATGCCTTTGGTTACGTTCGAACCCGTAACGAACTTGTATGGATTGAATGCTTTCAGAACATCGTTAGGTGGATGATGAGCATTCTAAGTGATATGTCCTATAAATGTAATCGTAGCCTTAAGCCTCATCAACTGGGAATGGCTAAAACAGGGGAGGTGCAGCAAAGCTTCGTGGGTCGCACCCACTGGAGAGAAAGATTTATCCCTGTCTAGAAGTCCCTTTATATTCGGCTGTGTGGGTGGTTGCTAGATACAACCACGGGGTTGTCTTGTTCGGAACTATTCAGTAAGGAATGGGTCCGGCTTTGTGTTGCAGGGGGTCGGGAGTGATCCTCGGTACGTTGATCTAGGCCACGTACTGTGACGGGCGGTACCCCAGTAGCCCTTCCATTGTATGGAATCTAAAATCCAATAAGTGCCAACGGTTTTGATTGTATTACCCACTTTTGTGGCTAGTAGCTGGAATTTAATAGATGTAACAATTTCGGCTATTTCTTATTTACTTGAAAACCCTAGACACTATTATAATATCATCGGATTTCCTATCAAATGTTTTGGTTAGCGTAAGGTAAAAACTTTTCCATGTTTATGTGTGGGAAGTCTTATGTGATACCTTTCTTTTCAAAAGGTTTTTAAAAGTTAAGCAACTTTAACCTGTTACTCACACCAGACCCATGTCTGACCCGGAGTTTATTTTTGTTTTTTATAAACTCTTGGGGTACTTAAATTTTTATGAGTAGTCAAGGGAATTCAGGTTAGGATTCAGGATTAGCTTTGACAAATTATGGAGGAGCAAATGGAGCAGGAGGCTTCTGCATGTAGATATATATCTAGTATTCCGCTGTGTGTTCTCTGAGTTGTTGTTTCTTGTACTGTATGGAGTTGTATAACTAGACAGGTGTTTATAACTGTCTAGTATGTGGTGTATATCTGTGTACTCTGATATGGTTGTAAACTATGTAATATTTATGTTATTAATATAATTTATTCATTCCGCTGTGTAGATTCTAATGTTGTTCTTTCTTCTCTTCTTTCTATTCTCTTTTCTATCCCTTTCTTTCTTAATTCATGACGTGATTTTCCGGGAGTGGAAAGTCGGGTCGTGACTGCTGGTATCAGAGCATTAGGCTGAGTGAATACGTAGGCTCTGAAGTGTATCTTTCTTTAGAGAGCATTAGGTTGAGTGAATACCTAGGCTCTGTAGAGGTGTCTTTCTTGAGAGAGCGTATTTGTAATTATATATATATATATATATATATATATATATATATATATATATATATATATATATATATATATATATTCTACCTATCGTTTGGGTTACCTATTCAGGTTATCCAATATAAGTTATAAAGGTAGATGGGGTAGTAGTGTGTGTAACAGGACCTACCATTGGTTGGAGTCTAATGTTTGAGGTTGGAAGTGTATTTGTCGAGACTGTAGACCTAATACCGTCTCGAGTGAGTTCTGTAGTGATGAAGAACTTCATTGATCTCTGAAGGAAACTTATGAAGGTTCGGAGTTCATTTCTGAAGTTGGATGAGTAAAGTTTGGATCTGTCGTTTAGGCAGAAGTGAGTGATGGTATTTTTGATACCTCAGGATGTAGTAGCTGCGTGATGAGATGCAGTGACTATGGATGTTACCAAAGATGTTTTCTTTGGAACAAGTTAAGGAGGTGAGTCTGCTTCAGTGTTGTGGCTGTGTTCAGCCGGAGTTTTTGTTTGCTTTGAAGTCCAAGTTTCTCGGAGACCTTTGTTTTGGAATTCTTTGGCATCTGTGGCAGCGGTGCGGCTTGAAATGTACTCGGTGTTGGCAAGAGATCTTTTGGCTTAGCAATTTTCTGAAGTGGGGTTCAGAAGCAGTTGAGTGGACCTGTTTCTTCGATGGGATGGCTGGTGAAGTTTAAGCTGTTCTATTTGGTTAAGGGAGAACAGTTTTTCCTTGGATTTGGTTTGGGTGGTTCGCAAAAGTGACTTGCGAATGTTTGAGTGTTGTCTTGGGTTATCTGAGTTTTTCTGGATGTCTTCAAGAAGTCAGAATTTTGTTCGCATCTGGAGGTAGAGTTTTCTTATCGACTGGAATTCCAGGAGTTGTACCGGTGATTCAGCCTTGTAGAAGGATGGTTCCAGGAGATTGAGTTGGTAGCAGCTCGGAGTTTTGGAGGAACTTCTGAATTTTTCTTATGGATTTGTTGAACCATATCTCTAGGGTGTGTTGTCCTGTTTGTGCTCGTGTTCTTCTTTAGCATTCTTTTCTACTTTGGATCAGAGTTGTGCAGCGGAAGCAGTTTGGAAGTGTATCTGCTTTTCTTATTCCCGGACAGGAGAAGTGAGTTGTTGTTTTCTGATGTTGAGGAGTTGAGTTTGAGTTGCTGGTTTTGGTTGATCTTGAGGAGATCATTTTGTTGTATTGATTGGTCTAGTTGTTTCTAGAAGCATCAGCGAAGGTTGAGCTGATCAGTAAGTTTGTGGACAGCCCAGGATTGTCCGAAGAGTTTTGTGAATAAGAGTCAGGGATATTTTGGATTTTGAAGTCGGAGATTTAATTTTGGATAAGTTTTCTCTGATAGTAAGTGAGCTTTAAGTTTGGGTAAGTTTAAGAAGCTATCTCTGAAGTGTTTTGGATCTTTTCTGTGATCTAGGAGATTAAGTGATTGATCTATAGGATTGAATGGCCAGTTTGGATAACTGGGATTCGATGAGTTTCACGTATCTCTAAGGGAGTACGTGTATGATCTGTCTCTGGTTGTGGAACCAGCAATTCTGGAGTTTTGGTAGTTGAGTCAGACTCGTTTGTAGTCTGATATCTTGTCTAGTATTATAGATATAGTTGTATAGGAGCTTTGTAGCTTCATAGTATATTTTGGTTGGGTTCTCTAGAGCGAGTATCCCGGTGGATATATATATACATCTGGGGAAACTCGATGAAATTTCATCTAGATTTTGTATGGATAATTAGATTTGTTTGACTGGTTGTTTTGGTTGAATTGGTTGTTGGTTGTTAGCATATGTTTGATATATGCTTGTGTTTTTAAAATTAAAATTTAATGAGATTATTAAATTACCTTTGTTTTAAATTTCGAGGACGAAATTCTTTTAAGGGGGAAGGATTGCAACATCCCGGAATTTTTAACAATGTCAATTTAATAATCTGTAGTTAAAATTAAATTGATATTGATATTCTGATGATAATTATTCAGATAAATTTAATAATATTCTTCAATAAATATTTAAATTAGTTATTTTATCTTTTAAATGATATAAATTGATTTCTATTTACAATATAAATATATGGTTCATATTTTAAATAAATTGGTATTGTTTTAAATTTAGAATAAATTCAATAAAATGTTTTATGACTTAATAAAATGGATATTTTGTAAAATGATTTTTATTTAATAAGGAAATATTTATAAAAAACAATATTGATATGGTATTGTCTTTATAAATAAATTTTGAATAAGATTTGTAATTTTTATTTCAAATTGAATTTATATTTATAACTTGATTTAAAAATATTTGGTTTTTGAATTTAGTTTGAATTTAAATTCTAAAGTATAAAATCTAAATTGTTTTAATCTATAATATGTATAAGTTTCATTTATTAACATAGATTGTTTTTATTTTCATTTGTAAATTTATATACATGTTTAAATATAAATTAACAACTTAATTTAAGCTAATATAACAAACATTTGTAATTAGCACTAATCATTTTAAAGAAGATAACATGTGTTAAATTCATATGCATTCATATTGACAAGTGTTAAAAAAATAGACAAGTGTTAATTTTGTTTTCTTTTATTTCATAAATCTGAAAATGCATTTAGTTAAGTTTACATCTTCATGCATATTTTTCCATTTTCTTAAATCAAACAAAGATCAAACCCATCTTCATATTCATTTTAAAAATCTGCATATACAATTCACCAAAATCTGCATTCATAAATCTGCATTTTCAAATCTCAAATTTGCATTTCCTCAAATCTAAAAAAATCTGCATTTACAATCAGAGATCAAATCTGCATAATCATAAACATTTTCAAATCTTCAAATTCCTCTGCATATTCAAATCAAAGAATCTGCATACTCCCCTCATCAAAGATCAGAATACTGCATTTCCTCTTCAAATTCAAAGATGAAGCCTGCACACTTTTATTTTCTGCATATTAAAGAATCTACAAATCTGCATATACAAGTTCATCTAAACACCTGCATGCAAGCATCTTGGTCATGGAAAGCATGAGCATATCATCAATTGCAACTCAGATTTCAACAGAGTCAAGCCTGCATGTTTCTTATTTCTACAATTCAAAGGATCAACAGGAGCTTTGCATTTGTTTTCTGCATTCATCAATTAGGTGAGTAACAATTTATTTTCAAATCTAATTTAAATTTACTTAGTTGTTTAAATTATTGCCTGATGAGTATGATGGATTTGTCAGTGCATATGTATGAGATTTGAATGCCTGTATTATTGTGATGCATTTCTTCTTGTTCTAGAATATCAGGCTTAGATATAATACAAAACTTCATAAACTCAAGGTTTAATCCATGTTTAGATGCAAAGTAAGTTGTATTGTATTCATCTGTTCATGTTTTAAAAGTCAAGAAGTTAAAATTATGAGTTAACACTGGAAAATGTAGGAACATCATGCATGTTCAATTTTAAATCAAACCCAATCCAATTAATGTAATAATTCAGTAATACAAATCAAAAACATAAGATGTAACTTGATTTTTAAATCAAGTATTGGCATTTTAAAGGGTATGTTTTCATTGACAATCTGGTCTGAAACAAAATTTTGAATTTGTGCAAATTCTATTGATTTTTGAATTAAGGAATCCTGCAATTCTTCTGAGTAATGGAGTAGATACTGAAGATACTCAGAAAAATCAAACAAGAGTATAATAATTTCTAGATTTATTGCAGTTTTGGATTTTTAGAATAGAACCCAAGTTTTGAATAGGGTTAAAATTTTAGTCAGCATGAAGAGATGGATTGATCGAGTGTGCTAGCTTCTGGTGTATGGATAGTTGGTGTGTAGAGGAGTGCGAGGCCGGAGTGGTGGAGATCAAGATGGTCGGAGGTGAGAATAGCAGCCATTGACAGGTTTTGGGTTGGAACCTGTAAATAAATTTTTCAGGTTTGAATTTGGATGTTGCAGAGGATATGTGGGGAAATGGGAGAATGTCTCGGAGCAAGTTGATAGGAAACTCGAAGTAGGCAAACTTTTAACTCGAAGTAAATTTGGTGTTTCTCGGGTTGAACATGAGTATATCTAGGTTTCAAAAACCTGTTTTTCTATTTAAAATCTGGGTTTTAAAATATTAATCTGTAGTTTATGTTTAAAGAAAAGTTTAAATTTAAAATCAAATGCAAGTTGTATTGTTTGATTTGAATTCAAATTTGTACTTTTGATTTGAATTCAAATTCCAGGTTTTTGAAACCTGATTTACAGTTTTTTTTTAAAACCTGAGTTTTCTTTTTAAACTTTTTAAAATCTGCAGTTTTATGTTTAGAGAAAAGTTTAAATTTAAAAACAAATGCAAGTTGTATTTTTTTGATTTGAATTGAAATTTGTATTTTTGATTTGAATTCAAATTCCAGGTTTTTGAAACCTGATTTGCTGTTTTTTTTTTTAAAAACACCTGAGTTTTCTTTTTAAACTTTTTAAAATCTGCAGTTTTATGTTTAGAGAAAAGTTTAAATTTAAAATCAAATGCAAGTTGTATTTTTTTTGATTTGAATTCAAATTTGTATTTTTGATTTGAATTCAAATTCCAGGTTTTTGAAACCTGATTTACTGTTTTTTTTTTTTTAAACCTGAGTTTTCTTTTTAAACTTTTTAAAATCTGCAGTTTTATGTTTAGAGTAAAGTTTAAGTTTAAATTCAAATGCAAGTTTAAGTTTTTAAATTAAATTCAAATTCCGGTTTTTAAATAGAAATTTAAGTTTAAAAATTTATCTTAATCAACTATATCATGATGATAGAATAGTTCAAATCTTTTAATAATGAGATTTTAAATATATGAATAGATTTAAATTTAATTTAAATCTGGAATTTTAAAGTTGAATTTTAATTTCAGGTTTAAATTTTAAAGAAGATTTAAAATTTGAAGTTTCAAATTAAAATGGAAATTTAAATTATTGAAAGTTTTGAAATGACTTTAACTTTAAAAATTTCCATAGCTTTTGTTGAATGGCAATTTAAAAGGTTCATTTATTTAAAACTTTGATAAGTTTTAAACCGGAATTTAAATTGAAATTTAAGGGTAAGTTCAAAAGGTACTTTGTTTTGAATAATATTGTTTTAACATAATTAAGTTATGTTTTTTTGAAAATTTGAGTAAGATTTATGTTTTAGAATAAATTAACAAGGTAATTAAGATTTGTTAATTTATTTAATTTATTATTTAAATTTGGAATTAATAATTGATTAATGATTAATCAATTTAAAATTAAGATCATTAATTAAGTTATTAATTAATGATAAATGAATATTTTTTATGTAATTAAGTTTTTAAATTAAGGTTAAATAATTTGAGGATGGTTAATGAAGGTCATTAACCAGGATTATTTAACAATTAATTAATTTGGTTAATTTTTATAATTAATTAGATTAATTAATTTAATAATAATCAATTAATGGTTTGAGTAATTACTTGATAAAGTAATTAAGAAATTAATTACTTAATGTAATTAATTTAATTTAATGTGATTGTTTAATTTAATTAATTTAGTTTAATTAATTATAAACACTTGAGTTTTATAAATAATTACTTTAGGTAATTAAAGTTTTGGAATTACTTAGTTAAGTAATTAATTAATAATTACATGTTTGTAATTAAGTGGAGATGTTTAAGTATGAGATAATTTGGATTAATTATTATAAAATTGAGGATAATTAATTTGGTTTAATGTGGTAATTAAGTTAGTTAATTACTTAGGGTAATTAATTTAAGAAATAATTAAGGATCATTAATTAATTTAATTAATGATGTAGTTAAAGTTGATTAATTATGATTAATTAATCAATAATAGGTAATTAAGGTAATTAATGTAATTAATTAAGGATTAATGTAATTAATTATGATTAATTAACTAATTGAGTAATTAAGGGTTAATTACTGTTTGGTTGAGAATAATTAATTTTGTGAAATAAATTAAGGATAATTACAGGAATGTAATTAAGGTAATTAATCAAGAGTGATTAATTAAAGTAATTTATGAATGATTAATTGATTGTAATCAGTTAAATGATTGAGTAAGCGAGATTTGTATTGATGAAGTAATTAATTTAATTTATTTTAAATTAATTAAAGATGGGTAATTAATTTAATTCATTTTAAATTAATTAGTGATGGAGATAGTCAATTTAATTCATTTTAAATTAATTATAGGATGATGAGTAAATCATTGCTTATGAATGAATGGTTGAACTTGATTGTATTGGATGTTTTGAAATCTCAGTTATGAGATAAGTATGATATTGTGTGGTATGGATGTTGATTGTATTGTGATGATAACATAGGTTATCTATTGTGATGATGATATTTGGAATATCTATTTGATATTGGTGATGTGAATTACATGTTATGTGATAATTATTGATTATCAATTATGATGTATAAGTTATCTATCTGTGTGTATATAGATACTGTAATTGAATTGTTTTAAACCTTTAAAACAACTTGGACCTTAAAAGACACGCTTTGGTTTTCGATGAGACCGGGATCGGGTTTCCATATTTGGATATCCGAAAACCACATCGATTCCAAATAACTTTAGGTCGTGCATCAAAGTGGAGCTTAGTGAAGACTCGAGGTGTAAGGACTATGAGTCAGTATAACTCTGTGGGTGATTCCGTAATGAGTTGACGGAATTAGTTCTTATAGATTCGAGATGGTGAATCAGAGTTCAAGGGTTATTGTCGTTAACTCTGAGGGTGATTCCAAAATGAGTGTAACGAGATAATGCCTTCGGTTTCGTTCGAACCCGGAATGAACTTGTATGGATTGAATGCTTTCAAAACATCGTCAGGTGGACGATGAGCATTCTAAGTGATATGTCTTATAAAGGTAATCGTAGCATCAAGCCTCATCAACCGGGAATGGCTAAAACAGGGGAGGTGCAGCAAAGCTTCGTGGGTCGCACCCACTGGAGAGCAAGATTTATCCCTGTCTAGAAGTCCCTTTATATTCGGCTGTGTGGGTGGTTGCTAGCTACAACCACGGGGTTGTCTTGTTCGGAACTATTCAGTAAGGAATGGGTCCGGCTTTGTGTTGCAGGGGGTCGGGAGTGATCCTCGGTACGTTGATCTAGGCCACGTACTGTGACGAGCGGTACCCCAGTAGCCCTGCCATTGTACGGAATCCAAAATCCAATAAGTGCCACCGGTTTTGATTGTATTACCCACTTTTGTGGCTAGTAGCTGGAATTTAATAGATGTAACAATTTTGGCTATTTCTTATTTACTTGAAAACCCTAGACACTATTATAATATCATCAGATTTCCTATCAAATGTTTTGGTTAGCGTAAGGTAAAAACTTTTCCATGTTTATGTGTGGGAAGTCTTACGTGATACCTTTCTTTTCAAAAGATTTTTAAAAGTTAAGCAACTTTAACCTGTTACTCACACCAGACCCATGTCTGACCCGGAGTTTATTTTTGTTTTTCATAAACTCTTGGGTACTCAAATTTTTATGAGTAGTCAAAGGAATTCAGGTTAGGATTCAGGATTAGCTTTGACAAATTATGGAGGAGCAAATGGAGCAGGAGGCTTCTGCGTGTAGATATATATCTAGTATTCCGCTGTGTGTTCTCTGAGTTGTTGTTTCTTGTACTGTATGGAGTTGTATAACTAGACAGGTGTTTATAACTGTCTAGTATGTGTTGTATATCTGTGTACTCTGATATGGTTGTAAACTATGTAGTATTTATGTTATTAATATAATTTATTCGTTCCGATGTGTAGATTCTGATGTTGTTCTTTCTTCTCTTCTTTCTATTCTCTTTTCTATCCCTTTCTTTCTCAATTCATGACGTGATTTTCCGGGAGTGGAAAGTCGGGTCGTGACAGAAATCTCTTTTAAGTATGGCCTATTAACTATTATCTAGAAATATAGACCATCAAATTTTAATTTCAAATCACTTTCTTATGCAATAATCATATTTTGATGAAGAGGCATTTTTGTTAGTGATTATTTAAGCATAGCCTATTTGGTGTCAACAATATAGGCTATCAAATTCAAAACAAAAACAACTAATTAAACCATTTCAAGCATTGTCATTAAGCACAAAAGGAAGCTATAATTATCAAAACGTTGAAGCTACATGATTAGAGGCTACATTACCACTAAATTGAAGGGATTAGCCTCTCTGTTTGTTATCAAAACAACAAATATAGCTTGCAACATGAAAGAAAAAGAAAAGGAAAAAGAGAGCAAAGTAAAGGAAAAAAACTATTCTACTTGCATGAAAAATAAATCTACACTACTAACATGAAACTAAATAAACAAAAGAAGAAAAGAGAAATATATTAAAGTTGCATAAGAAGAAATTACATAAAATAAAAATGGCTAAGTAGCCATGAAAAGAAAAGAGAATCTTTCTTTTATTTTGAGCCTAAATTAATGAAGGGGAAAAGGAGGATTACATTAAACATAAGGGGTATATATACACGTGTTAAACCCTAATTCATATTTTTGGGGAATGCCCAAAATACCCTTGAGAAAGTGTGGAGGCCAAGTAATCATTAGCTTCTACTAATCATCATTTAAGTGTACATGAAGCCATTAATTCCACAAGCATGTGCATTGGCCTCTAATTTGTACATTAAGGTGGTGGGTGGGTAGGGTCCTTCATGATCTTCACTTGGAATTATTTCCATCTTCATTCCTTTGTATTCTTTTTGTGCATGCATGTCTTCTTCATGAAACATCTTGTACAAATTCCTACAAAATAGTATGGAAATTTCTAATTAAATTTTCTCAAGTTAATTTATGTACAAAAATGACTATTTTGCCCTTAGATGAAGATCAATATGTGACAATTTGGAATTAATATGGATTTCGGTTAAAACAAGTTAAAATACCCAATATGATCATTTATTTGATTTAAATAGAATAAATATGGTGGTAAAAATATGCACATTTACGTTCACATCAAATACCTCCACGCTTATCTTTTTATTCGTCCTCGAATAAAGAAAAACTAAAATAAATCCATTTTCGTCAGGAGCACGATTGCATTGAGCATATACAACAAGCCGTTAAACCTCTGGATGCCCTCAGTAGGATGAGTGTTGTCTCATGAGGGTTTACAGCGGATAGTACCCACAAAATCCAAATACAGGATGAAAATATTTACAAAATGCCAGAATCATTTACAACGAGATGAATGCAAGTTTTTGAAAATAGTTACAAATAAAGGATTTATTTTTAAATTGACACAAATAAGTTAAATATAGGTTTTAGTCATTACCTTGAAAATTCAAGTCATTTACTCATCAAAATTTCCAAAAAAATCAAGTTATCATAACAAATAAACTATAGTTTAACTCGTTATTTCGGTTGATAATAAAGTGCAATTATGAAAAGGATCCTTAATTTACTATCAAAGTTTATCAAAGTGGTATTTTCATTTCTTTTCAATAATAAATCAAATCAACTAAGTAAAAATAGTGCTATGATTTCAATTGCTTGCTCTCTTATTATTTGCAAGAAAAATTACACACCTAGCTCAAGTAAACTGAGGCCAGATATACCACCCATGCACTGCCTTTCGGGCTTATGTGAGGGGAGTACAGAGCATGGCGAGTGCACACACTTTCGTGCATACACCTATCGACCTTAGGTGGTTTTTATTGAGTCTGCTTTTTTACATGTGTTCTGTAACAACCCAGAATTTTGAACAATTTAAAAATGAAAATATTTAATTAATTTTAAATATTCGAATGATGATTGACTTGAATTTCAAATTTTCAGTATAAATTGGCGATTAAATTTTAGAATTTAATCTATTTAAGTTGAATAAAACTTGAATTTGACTTTGGAGTTGAATTGAATATTGAATTTGTATTTTTAATTCGAACTAATGACATAGAAAAAAATAGTTTGGATTTACGAATTATTTTTATGTAAATTTATAAATTTAAGTTTGATGGTTGAACTTCAAAACGTTTCTATATTTACTAAAGAAAATTTATACAAAATAAATTGAATTTAAATTGAAAAGAAAAAAATAAATAAAAATAAAAATATAATAATATATATGATATAAGTATACACTACCTTACCCTTATCAGCCTTAACTCGTGCCTAAATATCTGCCTTCCCCCATGCCAAAATTCACGCCGTAACCTATGCTAAAAACACGTTCTTCCTTTTCTCTTTTATACCCGACCCCTTTACCTTTCCTATTCAAAACCCTTTCAAACGAAACAAAGAAACAATGGCGGCTGTCGTTCGTCCCTCTCTTCACAATTAGGGCTTTTCGAAATTTGGGTTTGCTTCAGCTTCATCTTCGTTCGCCATTCCTCTTCGTCATTCAAATTAGGGCTTCGGTTTCGATTCCAATTCGTCGCCGCTTCGAAGAAAGGTGAGCTTTCTCACGATCAATCGTTACTCAAGTTTTTAGATTTATTTGAATTGGTTGCTTGGTTGCATGCTATGATTTGGTGTTATTTGGCTTCCATTTGCTCGGTTAATTTGCTTTTAAAACTGATAAGAACATATAAGTCTCTGCATGTATGGTTGTTGGTGTTATTTGCTATCGTTTGCTCTGATGATTTGTTTTAAACTGTTAAGAACAGATGCTATTTAATTTTAATTTAAACTGATAAGAATAGATGTTACCAAATTTTTGTTTTAAATTGATAAGAACAGATGCTATTAAATTTGTTTTAAACTGTTAAAAACAGATGATATTTAATTTTTAATTTAAACTGATAAGAATAGATGTTACCAAATTTTTGTTTTAAATTGATAAGAATAGATGCTTTTAAACTGATAAGAACAATTGCTATTTGTAATTTGTTTTAAATTGATAAGAACAGATGCAATCAAATCTTGCTTTTAAATCTGATAAGAACAGATGCTATATCAAAAACTTTGCTGGTTTTGTTGTTGCTGCATGTGATGGATCTTTGAATCTGGTTAAGGAAAATGTAGTAAGGGAAATGATACTTGTGAGCAAACACCCATTTTTAATTTAAATCTCTTTGCATGTGAGCAAACATCTAAATTTAAATATTAAGTAGGATAATATGGTTGCTTAAGTGGTTGCTGTAATAATGATGCTTGTAGTGATATTACTGCATATTGTATATATATGAATAAGTTAATGTGTGTGCATGTTAGTTTTTTTTTCTTCTGTTTTGAAACTACAGGGTGTAAAATAAACTCAAAAAAAAAACTAGTTAGTTCCTCTTCTGGTTCATTTTATGTTGAGAAGTTTTAACAAAATTTGTCTTAAAACTGCAATATTTAAATTGTAAAAAATATGAGAAGCAAGAATCTATAAGGATTCCTGCATGTATAGGCAGTAGTTTGAAACTGTGGTTATGAATGCATTTGAATCTGCATAACTTGATTCTCTGTTCATACCTGGTTACAGAGTTTTAAAAATATATGATAAAATAAGTAAAAGTTGTTAAACCAGAAAAAAAAATCAATGTTGAAATTCTGTGAGTAAACCTATGTTTATTCAAATCTTTGGTGCTTGAATTCCTGAATGAATATGATGGCTTGAATTAAATGAATGAAATGCTTGTGTTTTGCTTTTCTGGAAACATTGTTCTTGGGTGTATGCGTGTATATATATAAGTATTTCAACCCAATTTTCTTTGTTATTTGAAATGACTGTGAGCAAAACTGAAACTTTTAAGGTTAAAACACTTTTATTACCCAGTATATATATAGCCATGAATGAAGGTAATGACTCAAAGCCATCTTGAATGGATGATTAAGTTGTGTTATTTGATAAGAGAATAGGATGGCTGAATGTACATATAATTGAGTTCCTGTTTTTGTTATCAGGTTCAAAGAAAATCATGTTCCCCTGTTTTTTTTTAGTAGCTAAAACATCCATTCTGTAAAGTTTAAATTGTTGATTTCTAGTGCATATGAAATTGCTTAGGGTAGTATTGTGGAAAATGTTTACCAAGATGTAATCTGTTGTAGTAGAGCTGAATCACTGTAAATACATACAGGTGTATATCTGTAAATGGATTTAACTGGCCTCTGTTGGTTTTAAATTAACTAAACCAAGTTCCAATAGGCAACCTCCTTGTACAAGCAGTATTATGTTGTGATCTTTACTAAGGAATTGTTAACTTGTGCACTTTTTGTTTGAACCCATGTATTTCATTTGAAGTAAGTTGAACTGGTTGCCTAAGTTGTTCATGTGATATACTTGAGACTTTAGACTTGATTTTGCTGTTTGCATGCAGTGGCAGTTCCATATATATATATCCATGCACTTGAAACTACTTGATGCAGCACACTTGTGCTTTGCCTTGATCACTTCTGCTGTGTCATTTTTGCAGTTCGTCTTGCATTTGTTGTTGTTTATGTCTTCATGTCTTTGGCATTTCTAAGTCTCTGCCTTTGATAGCCTGCTTTGACATTTGTTACTTGTATTGCTTTGTCTGATGCCTTCTTGACACTTTTGTCTGTGCATTGGACTTGAGTTGAACCTAGTTTTGAAACTTGGGTTTGACCTTGTTTTGATCTGATAGCTATGCTTTTTTTTGGTGCACACGTGTTGGCGAGGCAGTGCACATGTGTGTAAATATACGTGTGTACTGCAGCCACACAGGATTGACAGATTTTAAAAATTGAAGTTGTTAATAAGTAAATCCATAATAGATTTAAATTGATTCATGTGATTCGTCATCTCTGTTACTATTTTATTCAGTTCATTACAAATTTAATTACTTGAATAAAGATTAATCCTGACTCGAGTGTTTTTGTGTTTTGCAATAAACGCTCGGGTCAGACCGAGTATTTTTACAGCTTGAAGATTTGCAAGCCGCGAAGTTAGAGAGAGAGTTGGGGAAATTGTTTCACCTTAGCTTTTCGAAGAATTTTTGTACTTAAAAGAAATATTCCGCTGTATAAATATAATGCATTGTACAAACTCTGATATATGTATAAAAATTCATTTATGTAAAATATTATGATTATTCTGTGATTCTGTGGCTGATTCTGTTTAAACTCTATAAAATGACTAACAATCTGTCATTTTGAACGTCTCAAGTTGGTTTAATTACCGACTGGGGGCGATCAGAGCGGCGGGTCGTTACAAAAGTGGTATCATAGCTTTGGTTTACACAAAGCTCGGTTTAAGATGTTTAATATGAATAGTTACTAGAACCACTTTATAGAAAAATGTTTTCAAATCTAAAGAAGTATGAAATTATTTTCTTTGAAAAATAAAAGGTATTTTGAAAATTCAAATTTTTTCGAAAATTCCCCTCTTTAAATTTAGGATTGCGATAGTTTCTCATTCGAAAACCCATTATCGAATTATTGAGACTTATGAAAAATAAAATATAAGTGAAGTGAATTAATGAATTGGTTTGAATCAAATATTGTGAATATCTCCAAAATAATAATTGTGAAATAAAATGATATTTCAATTTAGTATAACCAAGAGGATAATTAAACTATAACTTGGGAATTTGATTCTGAATTCTTTTGAAAATTGATTTCAAATGTTTTGAAGAACGATTTAGTGAATAAATGGGTTATAAGTATTTTAACTTATAATATGAACTTTTGTTATATAATGGAGTTATATAAATTGAATTGAATTAATAAAGAAGATTTATAAATCGAAGTTTATAAATAGAAATGGAATTTGTAAAGATTATTAATAAATTCGAAACCAATTGAATTTGATAAATGAAACATAGAAGTTATTTATTAAAGGAGATATATTCGTGATTTTGGACAGCGAATTATCCTTTAAGTTAGATATTGTGATAGTAAATGTTGGTTGGGAATTTTATCCATGATTTTCGACAGTGGATAATCTTTTAAATAAAAAGTGTAGAAACACTGAATTGAATAGATAAGTATATTCACGATTTTGGACAGTGAATATATTATTAACTAAAACAGATATGTTTTAGGGAAGTGATATTATGAAATGAGGTTAATGTGGAAATATAAATTTAATGGAACCAAGTTGATGAATGGCTTACTAAAGAACTAGTTGATTATTTTTGAAATAGAAAGCAAATGCAAAGTTCAAATGAGATTTAGATTTCAAATTTGAAATTGTCAACATGATAATCCATTATAGGTTTAATAAATTCAGTGATGAATTTGAATTTAAACGTGCGAAAAATTAAACTAAGTGAAAAACTTAATATTGAAAAGTTTGAAATTGGTTTAAAACTAATATTATGAAAAGTATGAGGAATTCAAACTATGAATTAAGTTGAAGTTGAAATTGAAAAAGTTAATGGTTTTAAAGATGTTTTAAAATGCATTAAGTATCGAATACATAGATTTTAACATTCAATTTTTGAAATAGACGTTTTCGAGAGAAAAATAAGGAAATGGTGGACTATAACACTGTTGTTATAGTAAATGGTTTCCGGGAGGAAATATTGTTTATAGTATTGGGATTTATATATCTATCTTAAATTCGAATCCCTATACTAGTGATTTTGAGTTGTCGTAACGATGTTTTACGTAACATTCGTTTTGACTCAAATAAATGTGTTTAAAAGAATGATTTCCTTAAAAGATGGAATATATACTTAATTTTGATTCAAGTATATTGAATATTTTCCAAGAGTTGAAAATAAATGAATTTGTGAATTACTTATTATTAAATAAGTATGGAAATGTTTTCCAATATGAAATGAAAGGTTTGAAATTTTACCTTTTAAAGATAAATTGGAAAAAAATGAATATTTGAAATTGGTTTCAAATGGTTAAGTTGGAAAATTATATATATCTTGTAAAGATATTTTTGGAAAATTTGAACGATCAGTTCAACTTGAATATTTTCCAAAAAATTGAATCTTGAGTTAAATTGAGTTTAAATTTGATACCAAAAACAATATAAGTTGAGCTTTGAATTTTGGATAGTCGATTTGGATTGTATGTCTAGCATTGTGAATTGATGACATATCAATTGATCTCTATTAAATATATATCTGTGGTGGCGGAGAATTTATTCTTTTAGCTTAACACCCTTCTCTGAGACGTACGAGCTTAGAGGTTATATATCGGTAGACATCAATTATGTGTTGAGAATTGACGATGTAACGTGAAATCCAAATCGAATGTGAAGTCGATAATGAATTGGATTATGAATGTGAATTAGGTTTGAGATAACCTTAAATTTTCAAATCGATTTAGAGGAAAATTTTAAGTGAAATGGAAAATTTTGGAATCCTCTATTTGTTATGAATGTGAATTGAGTTTTCGTAACTTATATATGTGAATATAATAATTCGAAAACCATCAGTTTGGAAAGTCATTATTATGAAAAGTTCTGTGTAGGTTTACATAGGTATGATATGTACGAAATGTGAAATGAAGTACTATATGTATATGACATATGTTTTCTAAAAAACTGAGGATATGGAAATGTACCTTCCATTTATTATTTGTGAAGGTGATTGGAACTCGGTGGAGTGTCCATTGGAAATCGTAGCTACGTAGAATTTCCATTAGTGGAATGTCCATTGGGACTGACTGGGATCCCCCACGATGGATCATCGTGTTTGGGATTAGGTGAATTGATGCTGGCGTAATTCGTGGGGCGTGATGCCTACAGTTACAAGCGATTCCACTGGGATAGTGGCGCAACCGCCGTGTAAACTGCGATCTAGAGGCCGAAGCGTAATTTGAGGGGCGAGATGCCTACGGTCACGAGCGATTCTACTGGGATAGTAGCGTAACCGCCGTGTGAACCGCGATCTAAGGCGACAACCATGGCAAAATTCAAGAGAGATGTGAAATCTACAGTTACAAGCGATTCTACTGGGATAGTAGCGTAACCGCCGGGTAAACTGTGATCCATGGGGGAACGTGCTTTCCATATCCATTTTTTAAAAGAATTTTTAAAAAAGTATTTTCACTGGGAGTTGAAACAAGTATATTTAGTACTTGGAGATTTTTAGACTTGCGTCTGGCCAGCGTATGCCTAATGTCTGTAAGAACGACGATGGACTTGTTAAACTTCGAGTTATCAAGTATTTTCAAACTTTAAATAGAAAATCAATAATCTGAAATTAGAATTACATAATTCTAACTTAATGAATTAAGGAAGAAGATCTTTTACAATATCTTGAAAGCACACAGCTTTGGAAAAGATGTAATATGCAAATATTTAGCATGAAAGATTTCAAGTTTAAAAATCTGAGTTTTGTAAGTCAAAAATTTGGTAAAAGACTTTTGTGTCTTGATTATTGAAAACGATGAACAAAACTGCAGAGATAAAATAAATGGAATGAATCCTATATTTATTTATGAGTTTGAAACTTGGTAAAATTGAGTAGGGTATAAATATCGGTGAGAATTTAGCAATCGTTTTCCTAACTTATAATTTCGGGACGAAATTCTTTTAAGTAGGGAAGATTGTAACAACCCAGAATTTTGAACAATTTAAAAATGAAAATATTTAATTAATTTTAAATATTCGAATGATGATTGACTTGAATTTCAAATTTTCAGTATAAATTGGCGATTAAATTTTAGAATTTAATCTATTTAAGTTGAATAAAATTTGAATTTGACTTTGGAGTTAAATTGAATATTGAATTTGTATTTTTAATTCGAACTAATGACATAGAAAAAAATAGTTTGGATTTACGAATTATTTTTATGTAAATTTATAAATTTAAGTTTGATGGTTGAACTTCAAAACGTTTCTATATTTACTAAAGAAAATTTATACAAAACAAATTGAATTTAAATTGAAAAGAAAAAAAATAAATAAAAATATAATAATATATATAATATAAGTATACACTACCTTACCCTTATCAGCCTTAACTCGTGCCTAAATATCTGCCTTTCCCCACGCCAAAATTCATGCCGTAACCTACGCTAAAAACACGTCCTTCCTTTTCTCTTTTATACCCGACCCCTTTACCTTTCCCATTCAAAACCCTTTCAAACGAAACAAAGAAACAATGGCGGCTGTCGTTCGTCCCTCTCTTCACAATTAGGGCTTTTCGAAATTTGGGTTTGCTTCAGCTTCATCTTCGTTCGCCATTCCTCTTCGTCATTCAAATTAGGGCTTCGGTTTCGATTCCAATTCGTCGCCGCTTCGAAGAAAGGTGAGTTTTCTCACGATTAATCGTTACTCAAGTTTTTAGATTTATTTGAATTGGTCGCTTGGTTGCATGCTATGATTTGGTGTTATTTGGCTTCCATTTGCTCGGTTAATTTGCTTTTAAAACTGATAAGAACATATAAGTCTCTGCATGTATGGTTGTTGGTGTTATTTGCTATCGTTTGCTCTGATGATTTGTTTTAAACTGTTAAGAACAGATGCTATTTAATTTTTAATTTAAACTGATAAGAATAGATGTTACCAAATTTTTGTTTTAAATTGATAAGAACAGATGCTATTAAATTTGTTTTAAACTGTTAAGAACAGATGATATTTAATTTTTAATTTAAACTGATAAGAATAGATGTTACCAAATTTTTGTTTTAAATTGATAAGAATAGATGCTTTTAAACTGATAAGAACAATTGCTATTTGTAATTTGTTTTAAATTGATAAGAACAGATGCAATCAAATCTTGCTTTTAAATCTGATAAGAACAGATGCTATATCAAAAACTTTGCTGGTTTTGTTGTTGCTGCATGTGATGGATCTTTGAATCTGGTTAAGGAAAATGTAGTAAGGGAAATGATACTTGTGAGCAAACACCCATTTTTAATTTAAATCTCTTTGCATGTGAGCAAACATCTAAATTTAAATATTAAGTAGGATAATATGGTTGCTTAAGTGGTTGCTGTAATAATGATGCTTGTAGTGATATTACTGCATATTGTATATATATGAATATGTTAATGTGTGTGCATGTTAGTTTTTTTTTTCTTCTGTTTTGAAACTACAAGGTGTAAAATAAACTCAAAAAAAAAACTAGTTAGTTCCTCTTCTGGTTCATTTTATGTTGAGAAGTTTTAACAAAATTTGTCTTAAAACTGCAATATTTAAATTGTAAAAAATATGAGAAGCAAGAATCTATAAGGATTCCTGCATGTATAGGCAGTAGTTTGAAACTGTGGTTATGAATGCATTTGAATCTGCATAACTTGATTCTCTGTTCATACCTGGTTACAGAGTTTTAAAAATATATGATAAAATAAGTAAAAGTTGTTAAACCAGAAAAAAAAAATCAATGTTGAAATTCTGTGAGTAAACCTATGTTTATTCAAATCCTTTGTGCTTGAATTCCTGAATGAATATGATGGCTTGAATTAAATGAATGAAATGCTTGTGTTTTGCTTTTCTGGAAACATTGTTCTTAGGTGTATGCGTGTATATATATAAGTATTTCAACCCAATTTTCTTTGTTATTTGAAATGACTGTGAGCAAAACTGAAACTTTTAAGGTTAAAACACTTTTATTACCCAGTATATATATAGCCATGAATGGAGGTAATGACTCAAAGCCATCTTGAATGGATGATTAAGTTGTGTTATTTGATAAGAGAATAGGATGGCTGAATGTACATATAATTGAGTTCCTGTTTTTGTTATCAGGTTCAAAGAAAATCATGTTCCCCTGTTTTTTTTTAGTAGCTAAAACATCCATTCTGTAAAGTTTAAATTGTTTATTTCTGGTGCATATGAAATTGCTTAGGGTAGTATTGTGGAAAATGTTTACCAAGATGTAATCTGTTGTAGCAGAGCTGAATCACTGTAAATACATACAGGTGTATATATGTAAATGGATTTAACTGGCCTCTGTTGGTTTTAAATTAACTAAACCAAGTTCCAATAGGCAACCTCCTTGTACAAGCAGTATTATGTTGTGATCTTTACTAAGGAATTGTTAACTTGTGCACTCTTTGTTTGAACCCATGTATTTCATTTGAAGTAAGTTGAACTGGTTGCCTAAGTTGTAATGTGATATACTTGAGACTTTAGACTTGATTTTGCTGTTTGCATGCAGTGGCAGTTCCATATATATATATCCATGTACTTGGAACTACTTGATGCAGCACACTTGTGCTTTGCCTTGATCACTTCTGCTGTGTCATTTTTGCAGTTCGTCTTGCATTTGTTGTTGTTTATGTCTTCATGTCTTTGGCATTTCTGAGTCTCTGCCTTTGATAGCCTGCTTTGACATTTGTTACCTGTATTGCCTTGTCTGATGCCTTCTTGACACTTTTGTTTGTGCATTGGCCTTGAGTTGAACCTAGTTTTGAAACTTGGGTTTGACCTTGTTTTGATCTGATAGTTGTGCTTTTGTTTGGTGCACACGTGTTGGCGAGGCAGTGCACATGTGTGTAAATATACGTGTGTACTGCAGCCACACAGGATTGACAGATTTTAAAAATTGAAGTTGTTAATAAGAAAATCCATAATAGATTTAAATTGATTCATGTGATTCGTCATCTTTGTTACTATTTTATTCAGTTCATTACAAATTTAATTACTTGAATAAAGATTAATCCTGACTCGAGTGTTTTTGTGTTTTGCAATAAACGCTCGGGTCAGACCGAGTATTTTTACAGCTTGAAGATTTTCAGGCCGCGAAGTTAGAGAGAGAGTTGGGGAAATTGTTTCACCTTAGCTTTTCGAAGAATTTTTGTACTTAAAAGAAATATTCCGCTGTATAAATATAATGCATTGTACAAACTCTGATATATGTATAAAAATTCATTTATGTAAAATATTATGATTATTCTGTGATTCTGTGGCTGATTATGTTTAAACTCTATAAACTGACTAACAATCTGTCATTTTGAACGTCTCAAGTTGGTTTAATTACCGACTGGGGGCGATCAGAGCAGCGGGTCGTTACATGTTCCATACATGCATAACCGTGACGACTTTTAAATGAGTATGAAAGCACATAATCAAAGATTTCAAGTAATTCACCCATGCATAACCGTGATGACTTTTAAATGAGAGTGAATACTTGGATGTTATTATTTTTTATTCTTATACTTTTTTTTAAGAGAGAGAGAAAGTTTTGCAAAATCATCTTAACACCATTTTACTTAGAAGACAAAAAAAATATTATATCCTTTACTTTAAATCAACCACTTTTTAAAAAAAAAGATTTTCAATTAGGATGTACTTCATAATTAACACGTATTAATCTTCCTATATACTAGTTAAACCATTATTATATGTAATCAAACTTCATTTTTATTTTTTTAAGACAAATAAACTTTCAAAAATTTCGGTTTAATAAGCCAAAACCATATATTTATCCTATAGCGTTTCTTTAAAAATAAATCAAAATGCTTAATAAAAATTCTTCTTTTGTTTTTGAATTTTTTTTTTTTGAGTTTTTGGAAGAAAAATGAAAAATTAATCCTGAAAAATCAAAAAGAAGATGAGTCTCCCCCCCGCACACTTGATTTTGACTATGTCCCCACAGTCAACCCAAGCGAAAGGAGAAAAAATAAAAATAAAACAAAAAACAAAAACCTATATTTACATGAAACAAAAGGATTATTATTACAAGAGTTCAAAAAGTATATCGTCAAAAAGTAAATGAAATGGTCTTCCAAAGACCAGTTCATTCGTCTCGTCAAGTAAGCGAGACACAATTTAAGCTCAAAAAACCAAATCGTCAAAGATTTCAAAGTTGAGTGTTGATTTGGAAAAATGTGATAACCCGGATTTTTCGGGCATCTGATAATTGGAATTGATCAGGGTTAAAATTTTATTTAAATTTTACTTTGTAAATTAAACAAATAAATTCTGACAAATATCTGGATATATATACATATAAACATAGGTTCAAAACTATAATACAAGTGTTGAATTTTAAATCTTCCAGGATAATAAATAATATATACATATACAAATTAATATAAATATAGTTTGAATATGTACATATTAATATGACACATAAGTTAATATAAAAGAAATGTAAATCAACTTTTAATTAAATCCACATTGTTAAAAAATTAAACATATGACAATTTGATTTGTAAAATAAAAAAAATTAGAGTTAAAATAAGATTCACAAGCATATAAGCATATAATATATTTATTTGGATCAAAACATAAGTTATTTATAAACAAATTTTTGCATAAATTCTCACTTGTATATTTATTGAAGTTTAAAAGCTTATTTATATGAAAACAAACATTTTTTTTACATAAATATATACATTGACTTAAAAGATTTAATAAAAGAAGAGTTAATACTTGTAGACACCATAATATTTAGGACACGTGTAAATTGCAATGTATATGTGTAAGCTAAATCATCAATCTAAGGACAAGTGGCTTTATTTGATAATTAAAAAATATATATTTTTTTAAAAAGAAGAAAAGAAATATGTTTTCTTCATTCTCAGTTTAATCTTTCTTTCTTCTCTTTTTAACTACAACCTGTAAACCCAAATAAGTTGGAAAGAAGAAAAAAAAACCCAAAAGCAAATGAAGCTGAAACCTGCAAATGCAAACTGTGACGCCCCACCTCTATACCCACGCTAGCCAAGAACATTACAGTGAATGCTGTTAACTAGCACGGAGAATAAGGCTGTTGAGGAGCGACCATCTGTATAATTGCTTTGTGCGAGTACCGATATACCGGATAAAAATATAACTTTTCATCTCAAGAGGAAATCCGACATACCGACACAAACTCAAAGATACTACACAGTGGCTATAATTTCTTCGGAAACAAATATAGAAATAAACATAACATAAATCAGTCATAGACAATTCATATCACAAAGGCGGAATAAGATATGAGTATTACACTAGAAAGTGTACATCAGAGTAGTGGTCTAAAAAGATCCACAAAAATACAAAGGAATAGATACAAGTGCTAGACAAAAGAATAAGTATACATCAAGGAGTCTAAATCTCAAATGTATACAACAAAAACTACTAATCTAAGTAGTTAGCCAAAAGTCAGAGGGATCAATCCCAAGAGAGAAGTCAAGCCGACGCACCTGTAACATCTCGGTCTGACCCGAGTATTATTTAATAAGAAAATAATAAACGGATCAGTCTAGCTATAAATATCAGATGAAACGATATAGAATAAGAGATATGACTAAACACATGATAATCACAATGCCAAGCTGTGATATATATATATATATATATATATATACACTTAGTTGATAATCATCAAGAGATTAATCAATGTCACCAGATCTACACAAGAATCAAAGAAACGTCATACTGCTTATTTCGTTCACCATACTATAAATATTGACGATAATATAAATGTCAATCACAAAAGTCAATGACGCACAAATTCCAGAAGACTACACAAGAAATCCAGAAATCACTAAAGTCAATAACACACAAATTCCAGAAGACTACACAAGAAATCCAGAAATCACTAAAGTCAATGACACACAAATTCACCGATGCACAAATATTGATAAAACTTATCAATGGAAATCACGAAAATTGGTGAAACACAAATTCTAGGAATCTACACAAGAAATCCAGAAATCACAAAGGGGGGAAGGCCTATCACATGAACGGGAGCATGAAAACTCACCAACAGCTGTAACACATGAACGAGAAGCTATCTCATGGTAGCTAACCATAAATTTGACACACGAATGGTCCGAAGACCTGACACACGAATGGCCCGAAGACCGTGGGTTGCTACCACATAAATTTGACACACGAACGGGGTTTAGTCTCCCACGCAGACAAAGAGACATCGCACATTGCCAGTCTAAATCACAAAAATGATCGTCATGATCATCGAGAAGTGTCGATTACACTAAGCTAGTAAATATATGAGTTTAGCTTCATGTCCCATAACCACTTGCTTAACTTAAATATTTACGAACAAACTGTAAATCTTCACTAGAAAATTGTCACAAGAGGTTCAATCGAACAAGTCCAAGAATTAACCGACAAAGTAAACGCAAGCGTTTCATACCACTTGTTTTACTAAGCCGTTTAATTAGATTTCTCATACGAGTGAGGTAAAGGTTTGTATATACTAATAGATTGGAAAACGGTTTTATAAACGAATTTGGTATTAAAATAGTATTGAAATCGTTTGAGGAAAGAGTTTTGATATTTACTACTAGTATAGAAAACCTTTATATTTTTAAAGTGACAAATCACGAAGAAGATTGTAAGAACAATCAATCACAAAAATTCACATACGAAGACGTGAATAAAATCCAACGAAATCGATAAAGGATCCATCGAAATGGATATTCAAAAATCCCTAAAAAGAGTCATCAAAGTCATAATAGATGATAACAACAAATAGGATTATCACAAATCGATTTAAATTGGAATTTCAATCCAAAAAGGCAAATTGGACTCAAACAGCAGGTTCAGTCGACTGAACAGAGTTTTTCAGTCGACTGACCCTGTACATGGAAATTTTCCAGGTTCAGGAAACTTTCTGTTTCCAGTTTCAGTCGACTGTGCAGAAGTTTTCAGTCGACTGAATCATGCCTGGAAACTCTCGGGTTTCAGGTTCAGTCGACTGAACAGAGTTTTTCAGTCGACTGAATCATGCCTGGGCTGTTTTTCAGCCTTATTCAAATGAAGAGCAAACTCTTCCAAAATGCAATCGGACGAACATTGGCTCTAAGGGTTTATGCCAATCGGCAACCCGGCCCTATATGCTCCTCGGTGCATCACCAAAAACATGATCAAACATCCATAAAAGGATTTCACACAAATTTGACTTAAAAACCCAAAAATTGGAGTATTCACAAAATCAATCCAAAACAAGAGCAAATGCACATGAAGAAGTGTTAGGAATTCATACCCAACAAACAAAGATAATTATAGTCATAGATGTGAGATAAAAATCTCACCTTTGAACTAAATTTATGAAGATGAAGCTTGAAAGCAATGGCAAGAACAAGCACTCTTCAATTTCAACACTAGAAGCTTGAATCTAAGCTTAAAAGAGAAACATTCCCAAAATTAGGTTTAGGAAATTTCTGAAATTGAATGGAGAAAGAGTTGGAGAAGAAGAAGGAGATGCTTACCAAGGGGTTCTTCTTGAGTTTGGAGCAAGGAGATGGATTTGCTAAGGAAGTTAGGGCTTGGAGTTTTAATTCTTTTTCCTCTCCACCATTTTCAGTTGGAGCTTGAGTTTGAGGAGATGGAATGAAGTAATGAAGAGGAGAGGGGGATTGGGACTGAGTTAGTAAGTGGGTTCAGCCCAAACCAAAGCCCAAAGCAAAAAGTAGCAAAATTCAACTTTCTCCAAACATATCGAAGCTTATACTCAAAAAGGTCGCAAACGGCATTTTGAACTCAATGGAGGTGGTCTCGAGTCCTAATTCGACTGTTTGCAAAAAGTAGCTTTTCGAACTAAAATCCGACTAACGATAAAATATTTAAATAAAATATTTAAATATAATATCGATAAATATGCGGGTTGTTACACAAACCAATTCAACTGAATCAAGCCACAAGCAACTCAATCAACAATTAAGCTTCAGAAGAATTCGAATGCAAACAAGTAGTAGTCTCAAATCAAGGATCGAGCAGTTTCAAATTTAACAAAAATCAAATTTCCAAAGAAGACCCAGATTTCTCTATTCTTCCAGAATGGTGAGCAAACTTTATCTTTTAGATCAGATTTTTTTTCTTCTTCTTGATAATAATGATTTGGAATATGGTCTGAATGTGAGTGAATATATCTGCAAGTTCATATGACTTCTATGTGTGAATTGTTGTTGTGCATGTCTGTGCTATATATTTGCACCTCTGTTGTTTTCAGGCAAGTATGATTTATAAAAGGAAAAAAATACATCAAAATATAAGATGATTTAGGCTTCGATCTTTGAAGGAAAAGTGATGAGAACTATGTAATTCAAAATTTTAAAATAAAAACAAGCAGGATTATTAAGCAGTCCTTTGGAAATTTGGATTTACAGTATAAAATCAAAAAGGACAAAAAAAATGATGTTCATAGTGGGGTGTTTTAAGTATACGATTTGATTAGTATTTCGAAAATATGAATTTAGATAATAAAATCAAGATTTTTAAATTGAAAATTCGTTTGAATTCTTGAGTTAAACGAAATATTTATTTTCTTCCAATTCCGATGATCGGAGGGTTGATCGTCATCGAGGTCAAGGCTGGTGATAGCGGGGAGATTGCTAGACATAGGAAAAATAGCCCGAAATATTTATACGTGCCGAGATGGTTGATCGAAGGGGTTTTAGGGTTTTATAAGCTTGTGGATCGACGAAGTTTCAGGGGTTAGATTGTCGATGTCGTGGCAATGGAGAGTGTCGGACCAGGGGGAATAGATGAGTTGAATCATGGTGCAGCTCTAGTGAGGTCAGCACGGGGAGCTGGTGGTCCAAGCCGATGGCGAGGAGGGTTTTCTTTTTTGATTGGGTTGCTTCCATTATTTTGGTCGCGATAGCCCAATTCTATTTCTTGATGAGTTCACCGGAATTGAGGGTTTGGGGGAGATGGCGTGATGATTAGCGACTTGTAGGTGGCTTCGACATAGGTCGGAGATGGCCAGAACGTCGTGCATCGTGCACGCGTATGAATTCACGTATCAGGTGTTTTTCGTGTTGGAGAAGAAGAAGCAACAGGAGGGTGGAGCTCGAAGTTGATTTCGGGAAAGAGTAGCATTGGCTCGAGAATGATTATGGGTAGTTTTGCGTATGTCTTTCAGGTTTGAAAAATAAATGGTTTAAAAGGATTTTTTTTTTCCAAAAGAAATTCATATGGAAGTTACTCGGGTCAGTATAGGGGAGGTTGGGTACGTGACTCGGGGAAGACCCAGGGTGGTCTCGGGTATGTTGGCTTCAGGTTTTATAACCTGACGGTGTTGTTTTTTTTTTTTTTTGAAATTCAAACGAAATGTAAATTTTAAAACAGGGTTTTAAATTCAAAGTTTAAGTTTGAATTCAAATGAACCTTTTAACCCTAAGTTCTAAGTTGAAAATTTTAAATTTTAAACAAGGTTTAAATCAAGTTTTAAAAATCAAGTCTAAATATGGTTTCAAGTTTACTATGAATTCAAACCTTGGATAAATCGAATTTAAATGTTGAACAAGTTTAAATGTTTAAAGTAGATTTTAAAAGTGAAATTGTTGTCAAATAAAGGTTTAAACTTGATAAAATTCTTTATAAAGGTTTCCTTTAATATTTGAATAAAAAGTTATGAAGTGTTTAACTCAAATTTGGAAGTTAAATAATCAATTTATTTTTAAGCTTGATTACTTTTAATAAAATTAAGTAATTTGGTTTAAGCTTTTTCTGTTATAAGTATCTTATATAAGTTATGAATGTTCTTTACATTTATTTTAAGATTTATAAATTTATTTAAATTTGGATAAATGTTTAAATGGTTAAGGATTAAAGGTTAAATAATTTAAGATTAATTAAATTGTAATTAAAAAAATAATTAACTTGATTATTAATTAATGATTAGGGATTCATTAATCAAGTAATTAAGTGTAATTGAACTTAATTTAATCAAGTGGTTAAGATTTACTAATTAAGTAATTAGTGAGTAATTAGTTAAGTAATTAAAGGATACTTAACTAAAAATTATGAAGTGCTTGACTTGTGAATTAAGTTTTATTAATTAATAATTACGGTTTTATTAATTAATAATTAAAGAATAATTAACCCGTAATTAAGGATTAATTAAGAAGTTGTTAAGTGGTAATTAATTGATTAATCAAATGGTAATTAAGGATTGATGATCTGTTAATCAAGGATGCATTAACAGTTAATTAAGGATTATTAATTGATAAATAAAGGGTAATTAATCTGGGATTAAGGATTGATTAATGGATTAAGTGAGTTAATCAAGGATGTAATTAATTAATTAAGGTTAGTAATTAATTAATGATTGTATAAGCAAGATTAAATGATTAATTCTTAAGGAGTTAATTTAAGTAATTAAATTAATTATGATATGAATTGAGAATACTAGCTTATGGATGATGGGTTGTTGAATGTCTGAATTTAGATGATATCTATTGAATTGACGTCTATTAAAGATTAATTACCGTATTGGGTTAAGGATAATTAGTTTGTGAAATTAATTAAGGATTAATTACTTAAATGTAATTAAAGGATAAATAGAATGATATTGGAAGCCTTGATTAATTGTTATCCCTAATAGGTGGTTCGTGATGCTATGTGATATGATATGTTTGATTTAAACTGTGAAGGCGTGGTTATCTATTGATGATGAATTACTGTGACATCCTGTAATTAAAAGTAGAATTGTATTTCACTTGAATAATTTAAGTTAAGTTGGCAATAGTTTCGAAGACCGGAGTCGGGTATTAGTGAATACCCGAAACCACTTCGATTCTTGTGAATTGATATATGAAATCAATAGACAAGTGGAATGACTTAAGTAAATTGGACCATTTAAATCTAGGTTTTAGCACTTAGAAATTGATGTGTGAAATGATTGATGTCTATATCAACTTGTGAAGTTGTAAAGCGATATAAGTTACCCCGGGTTTATTTAAGTTGTATGCTTTTGTATTCCATGTTAGATGGGTTTACTCATGCTGGTTTCCAGCCTGACCCGGGTGTTACTTTGATGTAATGCTCGGGTCAGACCGAGTATTACAGATTTTCAGGTAAGGACGTTCTGGAGCTCATGCTGGAAATTTGGATTTACAGTATAAAATCAAAAAGGACAAAAAAAATGATGTTCATAGTGGGGTGTTTTAAGTATACGATTTGATTAGTATTTCGAAAATATGAATTTAGATAATAAAATCAAGATTTTTAAATTGAAAATTCGTTTGAATTCTTGAGTTAAACGAAATATTTATTTTCTTCCAATTCCGATGATCGGAGGGTTGATCGTCATCGAGGTCAAGGCTGGTGATAGCGGGGAGATTGCTAGACATAGGAAAAATAGCCCGAAATATTTATACGTGCCGAGATGGTTGATCGAAGGGGTTTTAGGGTTTTATAAGCTTGTGGATCGACGAAGTTTCAGGGGTTAGATTGTCGATGTCGTGGCAATGGAGAGTGTCGGACCAGGGGGAATAGATGAGTTGAATCATGGTGCAGCTCTAGTGAGGTCAGCACGGGGAGCTGGTGGTCCAAGCCGATGGCGAGGAGGGTTTTCTTTTTTGATTGGGTTGCTTCCATTATTTTGGTCGCGATAGCCCAATTCTATTTCTTGATGAGTTCACCGGAATTGAGGGTTTGGGGGAGATGGCGTGATGATTAGCGACTTGTAGGTGGCTTCGACATAGGTCGGAGATGGCCAGAACGTCGTGCATCGTGCACGCGTATGAATTCACGTATCAGGTGTTTTTCGTGTTGGAGAAGAAGAAGCAACAGGAGGGTGGAGCTCGAAGTTGATTTCGGGAAAGAGTAGCATTGGCTCGAGAATGATTATGGGTAGTTTTGCGTATGTCTTTCAGGTTTGAAAAATAAATGGTTTAAAAGGATTTTTTTTTTCCAAAAGAAATTCATATGGAAGTTACTCGGGTCAGTATAGGGGAGGTTGGGTACGTGACTCGGGGAAGACCCAGGGTGGTCTCGGGTATGTTGGCTTCAGGTTTTATAACCTGACGGTGTTGTTTTTTTTTTTTTGAAATTCAAACGAAATGTAAATTTTAAAACAGGGTTTTAAATTCAAAGTTTAAGTTTGAATTCAAATGAACCTTTTAACCCTAAGTTCTAAGTTGAAAATTTTAAATTTTAAACAAGGTTTAAATCAAGTTTTAAAAATCAAGTCTAAATATGGTTTCAAGTTTACTATGAATTCAAACCTTGGATAAATCGAATTTAAATGTTGAACAAGTTTAAATGTTTAAAGTAGATTTTAAAAGTGAAATTGTTGTCAAATAAAGGTTTAAACTTGATAAAATTCTTTATAAAGGTTTCCTTTAATATTTGAATAAAAAGTTATGAAGTGTTTAACTCAAATTTGGAAGTTAAATAATCAATTTATTTTTAAGCTTGATTACTTTTAATAAAATTAAGTAATTTGGTTTAAGCTTTTTCTGTTATAAGTATCTTATATAAGTTATGAATGTTCTTTACATTTATTTTAAGATTTATAAATTTATTTAAATTTGGATAAATGTTTAAATGGTTAAGGATTAAAGGTTAAATAATTTAAGATTAATTAAATTGTAATTAAAAAAATAATTAACTTGATTATTAATTAATGATTAGGGATTCATTAATCAAGTAATTAAGTGTAATTGAACTTAATTTAATCAAGTGGTTAAGATTTACTAATTAAGTAATTAGTGAGTAATTAGTTAAGTAATTAAAGGATACTTAACTAAAAATTATGAAGTGCTTGACTTGTGAATTAAGTTTTATTAATTAATAATTACGGTTTTATTAATTAATAATTAAAGAATAATTAACCCGTAATTAAGGATTAATTAAGAAGTTGTTAAGTGGTAATTAATTGATTAATCAAATGGTAATTAAGGATTGATTATCTGTTAATCAAGGATGCATTAACAGTTAATTAAGGATTATTAATTGATAAATAAAGGGTAATTAATCTGGGATTAAGGATTGATTAATGGATTAAGTGAGTTAATCAAGGATGTAATTAATTAATTAAGGTTAGTAATTAATTAATGATTGTATAAGCAAGATTAAATGATTAATTCTTAAGGAGTTAATTTAAGTAATTAAATTAATTATGATATGAATTGAGAATACTAGCTTATGGATGATGGGTTGTTGAATGTCTGAATTTAGATGATATCTATTGAATTGACGTCTATTAAAGATTAATTATCGTATTGGGTTAAGGATAATTAGTTTGTGAAATTAATTAAGGATTAATTACTTAAATGTAATTAAAGGATAAATAGAATGATATTGGAAGCCTTGATTAATTGTTATCCCTAATAGGTGGTTCGTGATGCTATGTGATATGATATGTTTGATTTAAACTGTGAAGGCGTGGTTATCTATTGATGATGAATTACTGTGACATCCTGTAATTAAAAGTAGAATTGTATTTCACTTGAATAATTTAAGTTAAGTTGGCAATAGTTTCGAAGACCGGAGTCGGGTATTAGTGAATACCCGAAACCACTTCGATTCTTGTGAATTGATATATGAAATCAATAGACAAGTGGAATGACTTAAGTAAATTGGACCATTTAAATCTAGGTTTTAGCACTTAGAAATTGATGTGTGAAATGATTGATGTCTATATCAACTTGTGAAGTTGTAAAGCGATATAAGTTACCCCGGGTTTATTTAAGTTGTATGCTTTTGTATTCCATGTTAGATGGGTTTACTCATGCTGGTTTCCAGCCTGACCCGGGTGTTACTTTGATGTAATGCTCGGGTCAGACCGAGTATTACAGATTTTCAGGTAAGGACGTTCTGGAGCTCATGCTGGAAATTTGGATTTACAGTATAAAATCAAAAAGGACAAAAAAAATGATGTTCATAGTGGGGTGTTTTAAGTATACGATTTGATTAGTATTTCGAAAATATGAATTTAGATAATAAAATCAAGATTTTTAAATTGAAAATTCGTTTGAATTCTTGAGTTAAACGAAATATTTATTTTCTTCCAATTCCGATGATCGGAGGGTTGATCGTCATCGAGGTCAAGGCTGGTGATAGCGGGGAGATTGCTAGACATAAAAAATAGCCCGAAATATTTATACGTGCCGAGATGGTTGATCGAAGGGGTTTTAGGGTTTTATAAGCTTGTGGATCGACGAAGTTTCAGGGGTTAGATTGTCGATGTCGTGGCAATGGAGAGTGTCGGACCAGGGGGAATAGATGAGTTGAATCATGGTGCAGCTCTAGTGAGGTCAGCACGGGGAGCTGGTGGTCCAAGCCGATGGCGAGGAGGGTTTTCTTTTTTGATTGGGTTGCTTCCATTATTTTGGTCGCGATAGCCCAATTCTATTTCTTGATGAGTTCACCGGAATTGAGGGTTTGGGGGAGATGGCGTGATGATTAGCGACTTGTAGGTGGCTTCGACATAGGTCGGAGATGGCCAGAACGTCGTGCATCGTGCACGCGTATGAATTCACGTATCAGGTGTTTTTCGTGTTGGAGAAGAAGAAGCAACAGGAGGGTGGAGCTCGAAGTTGATTTCGGGAAAGAGTAGCATTGGCTCGAGAATGATTATGGGTAGTTTTGCGTATGTCTTTCAGGTTTGAAAAATAAATGGTTTAAAAGGATTTTTTTTTTCCAAAAGAAATTCATATGGAAGTTACTCGGGTCAGTATAGGGGAGGTTGGGTACGTGACTCGGGGAAGACCCAGGGTGGTCTCGGGTATGTTGGCTTCAGGTTTTATAACCTGACGGTGTTGTTTTTTTTTTTTTGAAATTCAAACGAAATGTAAATTTTAAAACAGGGTTTTAAATTCAAAGTTTAAGTTTGAATTCAAATGAACCTTTTAACCCTAAGTTCTAAGTTGAAAATTTTAAATTTTAAACAAGGTTTAAATCAAGTTTTAAAAATCAAGTCTAAATATGGTTTCAAGTTTACTATGAATTCAAACCTTGGATAAATCGAATTTAAATGTTGAACAAGTTTAAATGTTTAAAGTAGATTTTAAAAGTGAAATTGTTGTCAAATAAAGGTTTAAACTTGATAAAATTCTTTATAAAGGTTTCCTTTAATATTTGAATAAAAAGTTATGAAGTGTTTAACTCAAATTTGGAAGTTAAATAATCAATTTATTTTTAAGCTTGATTACTTTTAATAAAATTAAGTAATTTGGTTTAAGCTTTTTCTGTTATAAGTATCTTATATAAGTTATGAATGTTCTTTACATTTATTTTAAGATTTATAAATTTATTTAAATTTGGATAAATGTTTAAATGGTTAAGGATTAAAGGTTAAATAATTTAAGATTAATTAAATTGTAATTAAAAAAATAATTAACTTGATTATTAATTAATGATTAGGGATTCATTAATCAAGTAATTAAGTGTAATTGAACTTAATTTAATCAAGTGGTTAAGATTTACTAATTAAGTAATTAGTGAGTAATTAGTTAAGTAATTAAAGGATACTTAACTAAAAATTATGAAGTGCTTGACTTGTGAATTAAGTTTTATTAATTAATAATTACGGTTTTATTAATTAATAATTAAAGAATAATTAACCCGTAATTAAGGATTAATTAAGAAGTTGTTAAGTGGTAATTAATTGATTAATCAAATGGTAATTAAGGATTGGTTATCTGTTAATCAAGGATGCATTAACAGTTAATTAAGGATTATTAATTGATAAATAAAGGGTAATTAATCTGGGATTAAGGATTGATTAATGGATTAAGTGAGTTAATCAAGGATGTAATTAATTAATTAAGGTTAGTAATTAATTAATGATTGTATAAGCAAGATTAAATGATTAATTCTTAAGGAGTTAATTTAAGTAATTAAATTAATTATGATATGAATTGAGAATACTAGCTTATGGATGATGGGTTGTTGAATGTCTGAATTTAGATGATATCTATTGAATTGACGTCTATTAAAGATTAATTACCGTATTGGGTTAAGGATAATTAGTTTGTGAAATTAATTAAGGATTAATTACTTAAATGTAATTAAAGGATAAATAGAATGATATTGGAAGCCTTGATTAATTGTTATCCCTAATAGGTGGTTCGTGATGCTATGTGATATGATATGTTTGATTTAAACTGTGAAGGCGTGGTTATCTATTGATGATGAATTACTGTGACATCCTGTAATTAAAAGTAGAATTGTATTTCACTTGAATAATTTAAGTTAAGTTGGCAATAGTTTCGAAGACCGGAGTCGGGTATTAGTGAATACCCGAAACCACTTCGATTCTTGTGAATTGATATATGAAATCAATAGACAAGTGGAATGACTTAAGTAAATTGGACCATTTAAATCTAGGTTTTAGCACTTAGAAATTGATGTGTGAAATGATTGATGTCTATATCAACTTGTGAAGTTGTAAAGCGATATAAGTTACCCCGGGTTTATTTAAGTTGTATGCTTTTGTATTCCATGTTAGATGGGTTTACTCATGCTGGTTTCCAGCCTGACCCGGGTGTTACTTTGATGTAATGCTCGGGTCAGACCGAGTATTACAGATTTTCAGGTAAGGACGTTCTGGAGCTCAGGAGGCGAGCTGAAGAGCAGGAACGTATGGAGAGCTTCTGATGTGATATATTAGTATCTGAAACAGATTGATTTATCTGTTCTGTGATTGTAAATCTGTTGTAACCCTGATATATTATAGTGTAATTTGACAAGTACAGTTTCCTTTGTATAACTATTATTTATATATTATATTTTATCCGCTGCGAATGTGAGATTTTGGGTTTAATTTTCTGTTTCTTCTTTTTCTATCTCTTCTTCTTTCCTAACTATCTGGAAGTTTCTGGATCGAAATTTCTGGGTCGTTACATTTGGTATCAGAGCCGAAGGTTAAGCGAGAACCTTGGCTCTGGTGGGGGATACTCATTAAGGAAAGGGTCAATGGTACCCTAGAATGAGTTGAGTGTATAAATATGAGAGAGCGTACTTGTTATTTTCTTATATAAAGTTTTTTTAATGAATTCAAAAGTAAATGAATTTTATATAAGAAATAGATTATCTATTATATTACGGAAATTGGTTGTAGTATTGATCAAATTAAAAGTTAAAGTAAGAATTAAGTGGTAATAGAATTACAACCAAATTGAAATTAAATTAAAGACAGGTTTGAAATAGATTCAAACTAAAATTGAAATCTTGAATTGAAGAAGTATTTCAGAATAAGATGAATTAGAATTGTTTCAAACCAGAAAATAGAATGGATAATAATTGGAATTGATAAATAAGAGGGAGTTACTTAATGAAGTAACTAGAGGTAAGTAATTTAAGGGACAATTACTTAATGACGGTAATTAAGAAATAAGTTAATTACCGAATGTGATTTATTAAAGACGTAATTAATTTAAAGAAATAACAAATAATATTATTTAATGCATTTGAATGAAATGGTCCTATTTCAAACAACAGTTGTTTGAAAGTTTAAAAAAAGAAATATGTTTTGAATTAAAACCAAAGGTGGTTTAAATTTTTAAAGTATAATTTGATATGTAAAAGAAGTTAATATGTATATATGTGGATATACATAATATCAAATATGGTTTGAAATAAACTCTAAATGTTGAGTTTTGAATGAGGAATAAGATGTGATACCCGAAGTGATAAGTTTTTTAACTTAATAAGTGGGAAGATTATTTATGAGAAGTTCAAAATTTGAGATGGAAGTTCAAACTAGGTAAGGTTGACTGGATAAAGTTAATTGAGTTTAACTTGGGAAAAGTTAAATATGATGGGATGTTTAACCTGATTTGTAAATTTTAAGATGAAATTAAGATTTAACTTAGGAAGTTAAATGGTTGATTGTAATTAAGAGTGTGAATGATCTCTATTTGGGTTTGAGATCTAGAAATTAAAAATGAATGGATGTTTTAAAATAAATTGGATGATATCATCCTATTGTTATTAATAATCTTTAAATTGTGAATTGGATTTGTTTGAATGAATGAGAAGTGAAGTGTGGTAATACATCCATTATAGAGATAATTTAAAATGAAATTTTGAGAATTTAACTCGAAATTAAATTGTTTTAAAGCTTTTAATAAAGGTTACCTTGCTTTAAAGAGTTAAACCAGCCTTAGTAAATTTAACTCGAATTTATATAATTCGAGATGGTTTAAATCTAGAATTTGAATTGAAATTAGTTCAAATTGAATTTGATTTGAAGTAATTGAAATTGTGATTGAGCATGTATGAGTATAAGATTCAAATGGAAAATTTTAATTGGATTAATTGGAAATAATTTGAAATTTGAGGTGGGTTCAATTTGGAATTAGTCCAAATTTATTTGAATAATTTGGAATTGTAATTAAAATTGAATAGTTTTAAATTCAATTGGAATTTGAATTAGATTTGGGAGGAAGTCAAGAATAATTCAACTTGATTTGGAGATGGAGTTGAAATAAATTGAAATTGGAACTAGTTCAATTGAAATTTATTTGAATTAGAAAAATTTGAGATCAAAGTTGAATAAAGTTAAATGTGAAAGGAAACTGAGGTTAATTCAACTTGATTTGGGGTTGAATCAATTTCAATGGAAATTGAAGTTATTTAAATTGAAATTGGATCAATTTAAATGCTAGAGGAAATTTAAATTGAATTGATGAGAATAAAGAGTGGAAAATGAGCAGTTTTGACTCTAGACTATTTTAATATAAATTGTTTTAATACAAAACTGTTTTTCCAAGCTATTTATTATATATACAACTTTTCTTTAAAAACCATACTATCTTATATTTGTTTACAATTATTTTTGAAACTGTTTAACAATTTTCCAGCTGTTTTATAAACTAATTACCATATTTCAACTATTTTACAAAACTAATTACTATCTTACTATTATTTTGCAATTATCTAAAATTTCTATAATTATTTAACTGTTTTCTAACTAATTTACACCTATTTTACAAATTAGTAATTATTTTCCAACTACTTATCCATTTTTAAGATTTTTCAAACTATTTTCTAAATTTAAACTGGACAGAGTTCAAACTGCTATTGGTTAAATACCCAACCGAGATAAGAATTTATGGAATAATCCAAATGTGGATTTAGGAAATTATGAGTAAGTGAATGAAATTCAAAGTAAATGTGAATAGAAATGGAATTAATTTGGCTAATAACCAATGAAGATAAATACGTAGGGTGTACGTATGTTATTCTATTCGCATAGTGGGATTTTTCACTCGATTTTCGACGGCGAACCTGGATATGGATTGTTGATTGGTTCTGGATATTCTCTATCATAGTTAGGCTATGCAAGCAGAATGACGGTTTCTGATCAAGAAACCATATCTGTGTCCGCACTAGGAAGTCGAGTGGACGATACTAGTTCGGAAGTAAAATTGTGTGATCGAGTGAGCGATCAGATTGGTATAGCGTATGAATGATATGTGTACATCGTACGAATTTTAATGAAAATGGTATTTAAAAGAGTAATCAAATTTGAATATCTGATTTTGAGTAAACAAAGTTAAATATCTTTGTTTATAAGATGAAACTCCCCTTGTTGAATCTATTGCCAGAAGAAAAGAATTTGTGAAGGTGTTTGGAAGTATAAAAGTAGTTTTATACAAGTTTAAAATGATCCAAAGATTTTTATCAAGGATTTTATACATATAAAGGATCTTATGAGGATTTTGGAAAAGGTTTTGGTAACCTTTGAATTTGGAAAGGCTTTTGATTTTTGGGTAAAATCAATATTGAATTTGGAAAGCCTAGTTTGAGAATTTCCGATTTTGGAATAATCGATTTTGAGTAAAGGAGCTTAGTATGAGATCATACTAGGTGTATGATTTAAAGATACTATATATGTATAGTATAAAATGTTTTGATGATGGCTCTGGGGAAAAAGGCGATTCCTTAAAATGAACTTCTCAGGAGTACCACCGGGTGGTGCTGCCTTGAGCCCCAGGGGGGGTTCTAAAGTTGATCCTGTGAGGAGTCCGGATGAAACTAGTTCCTGGGGATTTATGACTAGAGTATACCATAGCGAAAGTCGTGTGTGTCGCTAAGAGCCAATAGTCTGCGTTTGATTTTATATCGGTAGACTGCGACCTATGGTATAACATAGCGAAAGTCGTGTGTGCCGCTGAGAGCCAACAGTCTGCGTTTAATTTTATATCGGCAGACTGCGACCTATGTAGGAGTGGAGAGGTTTCATTTCGACAGCAAAAATCAGAGGCCGTTGAGAGCCTGCAGTTACATGGACTTTTGCTGCTGTAACGACCCAGAATTTTTATTAATTTAAAATATGAATATTTAATTAATTTTAAATATTAATAAGTGAATTTATAAGTCAAATAAATTTTTATTTGAATTTTTGGATTTAATTGAATAATTTAATCGATAATTTAATATGTGAAATTATGGAAATAATTGAAAATAGAGATAAATATGATTGAAAATGATTTGTAAAATTTTATTTTATCATATTGAAGTTAGAACGATATTTTAGAACTTTTAAAATCGAATTAAGAGTTAATTTGTGAAAATTGAATATTTTAATATTAAAATCGACTAGTGAAAATAGTCAATTTTTGAACAGTCTCAGAATTGAACGAAACAAGTTCCATTGGATCCGTAATAGTTAGTTATTACCGGATTTCAAATTTCGTGTCAATCGGAGCTATCGTTTGATCGTAGCAGCTCGAAACGCATCGATTTATTTTTAATATTAATTTGGCGAGTTAAAATAGCCATTTTTCAAAAAGTCTCGGATTTCGACGAAATCAGTTTCATCGGATCCGTAATGTGATATTATTGTAAGGTTTCAAATTTCGTGTCAATTGGATTTACCGTTTGTCCGGTACAAATTAAAACGCCTAGAAAATCGCTTAAATCGGTTTAATTCAAATTGAGCGTTTATAGCCATAACTCGCACATACTTCCGAATTAGCTTCCGAAACCTGTTCCATTGTGTCCGGAACGCGGGATAAACCCTAGGTACGTCAGTTTCGGCGCGTAAATCGGAGTTCGGAATTTCCGGATGAATAATGTCGTTCGAAATTCTATAAATAGCCCACCATCCTCTTCATAATTAAAAAAAAAAAAAAACAAACAAAACCCTAGCCGCCTCCATTGTCATGCACGGCCAGAAATGCACGAAACTTTTCCCCTTTGATCTCTCAATCCATCAAGTTTTGGCTAAAACTTTCAACATGAAAGATGTAGAGGGCAACGAGACGAAGAGATTCAACGGTGGAGATCGTGTTTGGAGCGACGATGGGGGAGATAGGGAGCCGCGTGCGTGGGCCGTTCCTTCTCGTGATGCGTGCTACCTAGGTGGCCGAGCTCCACCATAGGGGGGCCGAACATAGTGCAAGCAATGGGCTTCGACATGGCGCGTCTCGATCGAGTTCAAGTTCACCGAGGAGGAAGCTAAAATTAACCCTAATTCTAAGATTTGGGTTCGGCTATGATACGCGTTCCTGGAGATGCAAACGAGAGGGGAGAAGAACAACGTGAGGCCTTAGATGCAGATCCTACGGCTATGACTTGATTAGGTTGAAAAATAATATGTTATGTTGTAATTTTAAGTATAAAACTCGTATAAACTTCATAATATCATAACTTTTTCATACGAGGTCGAAAACGCGCGAAACCAGTTGCGTTGGAATCGTATGGACGAGCACTACGCGATGGAGTTGGTTTGGAGTCGTTTGGAGTTAGTGAAAATTTCGTGTAAAATTAAACGTCCGTTTAATTTTATTCCAAATAAATCGCTAAAACGGAAATAAAATCAAGGTGAGAACTTCTCACTCAATCGAATCAGTTTCTATTTTATTTTAAATAGTTAGATTTAAAATATTTGAATGCATGTTTGAATGTTGATTGATATCTATTGATTGTTAAAATAGACATTATACGCCGTTAGTAAACGGATGTTATTTATTAAAAACATATACCGCGAATATTTCATAAACAGTGAAATTGGTATTATATATAATAGCAATATATATATATTGGCATATGTATATATTGGAGTTATTGATTTCCCGCATTTATTTGTTTAGCGGATGAGACCCTATTGCGCCGTTATTAAGCGGATGTTATTTATTAAAAACATATACCGCGATAATTTCGTACTGGAGCGAAATTGGTATTGTGCTAATGTTTTTGGATGCAGGAAAACAGGTTGGAGGGATCCAACTGGATTCCTCAACAGTTTTTATTTGATTGATATTTGATGGATTTTCATATTGATATATGATATCGTTGTAGTCGTAATTGACTATTTGATGTGTAGCATCATTGGACCCAGATTTTGGGATTTTAAAATGATTTTAAAGTGATTTTTGAAAATATACTATATTTTTGGAATTGATCCATTTTAAATAAATAAACGATATAATTTTTAATGTTATAAAAAATTATGGTTTTTGTGAAATATAGTTAAAAAGCTGATTTTGAGAAATACAGTTAAAAGTTGATTTTTGAGAAATATGGATCGATGATTTTTATAAAATAGTTTAAATTGAGTTTTTGAATTTATTATAAAAAGTTGAAATTATAGGATTTACAAAATTTGGTTATTTTATAAATCAAAAGGATGAAATTATAAAGGAAATTAAAGACGTTTTAAAAGAATAATATAAATTGAGTTATATTAAGAGATTTATAAATGGATATTTATAAATTGAAATATTTACTTATAAAACGAGTTTTTATAAGTGTTTGAATGAAGTGGAAATGAATTTTGTAAATGAATGGAATTTATAAAATTTTAAATGGTGAAGTTATAAATGAGATTTATAAATAGTAAGATTTATAAATTTTATAAAGTTATTAAAAGAATGGTTTTAAATAAATCATTGAATCTTATAAGTTATAAGATTTATAATTTGGAAAGTCTTAAAAAAGAACGATTTTGTAAAATAATCGTTTTATAAGTAATTAACTTATAATATGAACTTTTAGTTTATATTTGAGTTATAAACTGAAATAGGTTAATAAAAGAATTTATAAAAAGGAAGCTTTTATAAATAAATAGAAATGGAATTTATAAACGTTGTTTTATAAATTCGCAAATGACTTATTTTGATAAGAAAATTGTTGAAACCTATTAATGGAGTTATATTCACGTTTTTGAATAGTGAATAATCCTTTGAATTAAAATGTATAAAAGAATGAAATTTATTAACGTAGTATATTCACATTTTTGAATAGTGAATAATTCTTTTAAATAAAATGTATAAAAGGATGAAATGTGTTAACGTAGTATATTCACGTTTTTGAATAGTGAATAAGATGTTAAAGAAATTGTTTTGAATGTGATATTTGAAATAGAATTAAAACGATCGAACAATGTTTTAAAATGTGTTGAGATTCGAAACCATAGATTTCAACATGTATTGTTGAAATAAACGTTTTCGAGAAATAAAAGGAAATGATGGACTATAACACTGTTGTTATAGTAAATGATTTCCGAAAGGAAATGTTTTGTATAGTATTGGGATTTATATATCTATTTTAATTTCGAATCCCTATACTAGTGATTTTGGGACGTCGTAACGATGTTCTACGCCACATTCGTTTTGGCCCAAATAAATATGATTAAGTGAAGGATTTCCTTAAAGAATGAAATATATACTTAATTTCGATTAGAGTATATTAAATATTTTCTAAGTATTGAAAATAAATAAAATTCGTGAATTACTTATTTAATAAGTATGGAAATGTTTTCCAATATAAAGTGAATACTTTGAGAATTTATCTTTTTGAAGATAAATTGAAAAGGAATATTGAAATGAATAATTGAAATCAAATATTCATAGATATTTTGGATTGTAAATTCTCTATTGAATTTATAAATGAAATTGGAAAATGGGTTTAACAATAAATGTTGATTTATTTTTGAAGTATTGAAATTATATATCTAGTGAAGATATTTTTGGAAAATAAATAATTTGGAAAATTATTTGGAATCTGGTGATGTGTGCATATCCATGATAGTTCAATAACCGACTATCAATATTTCCCTTTGAATGGGTAATTGATGTGATTTGTTTGAATGTGAATGCTACACTTATTTTTAAATAAGCGCTCACTATTCGGGTTAACCGGGAAAGGACCATGGGGTCGTATAACCCATTCCGAATATGTGATACGTCGTTATGAATTGCATTGAAGATCGGTGTTGAAGAACCAGTATTTGCGAGAGCGATAGGATGACCTGTCGATTTACTCTGCACCGAGTAGCTACGGTATTGAGTTCTCCATATGTGATGGTGAATCCGATCAGGATTGTGAATATCCGGATTGCAAGGACTTCTTTGTAAGTGCCTTCGGTTTTGTTCGAGCCCGGAACAGACTTGTATGGATTGTATGTCTGACATTACAAGTTGAGATATAAAGCCGATTTCTTTCAAATATATTTCTGTTGGTGGCGAAGAATTTATTCTTTTAGCTTAACACCCTTCTCTGAGACGTACGAGCTCAGAGGTTATATAGTTGAAGTTATCAGCGATATATTCCCAATTTGGTAATGTGACATGCTGAGTGTTGCTGAAATGATCATTGTGTTGATTATTGTGATAGGATCGTTTATTTGATCGTCTATCTTGGTGATCATTGTGTTGATCATTTGTTGACCCAAAGCATGGCTTTTGTATAAAGTATGTTTTTGTGGACGTGACTTCGTCGAACCTCACACCCCGGAAATGGTCAAAACAGGAAAGATGCGGAAGGTTATGAGGGGTAGCACCCTTTAGGGTATGTACATTTCCTTCTGGATAGAGGTGGTATCATGGTATGGAGCCCAGATATTTAACCTATGTGGTTACTACGAATTTATTACTTTGTGGTTGTTGGCTATCGGGATCCCGTGAGAAAGGTCGTTTACGATCGGGGAATGGCGTGCTCGTGTCAGTAGTTACCCAGTTAGGGGTAACCCGGCCTTGTGTTGGCAGAGTTCCGGTTTGGTTCTCGGGGATGTCTTTCCAGAGGCATTCTCATGTGGCAATGGGAAGTTCCTTGGCCTGACCATTTGTTGGAAATCCAAAGAAACAATACGTGACTTGTACGGTTTTAGTTGTATAACCTGCTATGGAATGTGGCGGTAACCTGCTATTGAACATAGTTAGCTATAGTAGGCATACGATAATGGTCGTATGTTGGCTAAGATTTATATTCTACTTTCGAAATGAATTTTTCCTACACTATACACTAGTAATAATATCAAATGCTTCTTTTTAATGTGTATCAAGCATCTTTGACTATCATAAGGAGAAATCTCCTCCGATTCTGCGTTTGCATATGTGTGTGTGCGGGAGGCCTTATGGTAGTCTCATTTTTAAAAGCATTGCGAATTGAATTTAAAAATATTCCTCTATTTTGATTTCAAAGATAAATAAACTGTTTTGAGTTCTCACACCAGTCACATGACTGACTTGGAGTTTATTGTTTTCCTTCCTAAACTCTGGGTGCCCACCAATTTCCACACGGGCAGTCAAGAGTTAGGTTTATCAGGATATTCTGGATATTCTTGAGTTGCTGGAGGCAAGCTGGATGGCATGGCGTATTACTAGTTTATATAGTATGTCTTTTTCCGCTGCACTGTTTGTTGTTGTTGTTGTACACTCTGATGATATGATGTAATGTAATGTGATAAAATGTAATAACTGATATAGTTCTTGGTTTAAAGATTATTCACTTATTATTATATGTTGTTCCGCTGCGAATTGTGAGATTCTGATGTTGTTCTGTTGTTTTCTGTTCTATCCTATTTTTTTCTGTTTTTCTTTTTCCTCTATTCTCTTTTCTTTCAATTTTAAAATTTTCTATCTTCTTTTCCCTATCTAAATTTTCTATCTTATGTTTTCTCTTCCCTCTATTATCTATTTTCTTCTTCTTTCTTCTTTTTCTCTCTTCTTCTTTTCTTAAATTTTTCTTAAAACCCCTAAGGGTTCGTATTTTCGTTCATTTTGAATTAAACAAAGGAGATTAGTGTCTATTCAAGGAGTACGGATTTACGGATCTTTACAGTTGGTATCAGAGCTTATGGTTAAGCGACAACCATGGTTCTGTTGGGTATTACTCATTAGAGATAGAGTCAGTAGTACTCTAGAATGAGTTTGAGTGTATTGATAGATACGAGTGCGTATTTGTTAGTGAATATAAAAATTGTTTTATATTGTGATGATTGGTTTATTGAGTGGCATATGAACCTTCGTCAGCACGGTATGTACAACTATGCCGAAGGGGTTTCTAAACACTTGAATAGAACAATTCGACATAATATTGTTTTTAAATTGGGTAAATGAAATAATTTTACCTTGAGTATATTTTTATATATAAAAGAAATAATTTTTCAGAATTATTAAAGTGTATGTAAGTTGATTGTTTAGTTATTTGAATAATCTAAATAAAGGAATTGTATAAGCAAAAAGAATTATAAGAGTTGAATTATAATTAAAGTGATTTACAATTGTGAAATAAACTTATATATAAGAAGTGAAACTATATGAATATATTTATGAATATGAGTTGTAAATAAAAATGAATTTAGGTTATGTAAAACAAGTGATGTTTATTAAATGGAATATAACTTAAGTGATATGGAATGAAGTTGATATTAGTATCAAAGTAAATTAATAAAATTAAGTGATAGATATGAACTTGAGTTATATAAATGAAATTCAACTGTTGTAATTGAATTGAATGAATGGATTGAATGTTAATCAATTGAATGTGAATAAATTGGAATGAAATAATGAATATAAGTGTTAATTCATTAAAATTCTAATGTTATTAGAAAGTTGAATAATTGAATGAAAATCAATTAAATTAAACCAATTGTAAGCAAAAGAATTTGGTTGTAATTAATATACATTGGTTGTTATATGATTGTTAGTTGATTGATTGTATATAATTCATTAAGTGTTAATGAAATTGATTTAATAAAATTGGAAGTGAACCAACTTGAATATGAATTAGTGAATATAAACTAATTGAAAATGAATGCTAGTAAATCCAATGTTAATGAATCTAATGTGATTTAAATTGAAAACCAATTCATTTAATATTAATGAAAATATGAATGAATATTTATTGGTTATGGATGTTAGTTGGATGATAGTTGGTTGATGTTTGCATTTGTTGTTTGTTTACATTTGCTATGTTGGCATATATAGTAATTATGTTGCTATATGTTGTATATTAATACTATTGTCATATATGCATGTTCTCATGTTGTTTGTTGAGTGATTAGTAGGTGCGGATCGCGTTTGCTTCGCATTTGGAGCTCGCTTTCGCGCTATATTAGCCGTATATGCTTGCTAATAAAATATAAGGTACATATCTCGGATTACATACCGTACTTTTACATTTTTTCCCTTCGGGATGCCTCATTACTTGATGAGATGTATATTTGTGATATATATACTGTCATTTTTTTTCGGATCGAGCCGCACAAAGGAGACTATGGCGAATTTTTCCGAAAATTTAAGGCGTTAGAAAAATTTTGAGAAAATTGGAAATTTTTGAAAACTTTAACTTAGTTTTGAAGTTGAAAGTTAAACAATAGTAGTTGTTTTTGAAAAGATAACAAAGTATGATTTGGAAAACTTAGTAAGTATTGTAAGAAGTTTGACTATGGATTTTGGGAAAATTAATAGATTCTGTAATTTTTCTTACTTGTAATTTCGAGGACGAAATTCTTTTAAGTGGGGAAGATTGTAACGACCCAGAATTTTTATTAATTTAAAATATGAATATTTAATTAATTTTAAATATTAATAAGTGAATTTATAAGTCAAATAAATTTTTATTTGAATTTTTGGATTTAATTGAATAATTTAATCGATAATTTAATATGTGAAATTATGGAAATAATTGAAAATAGAGATAAATATGATTGAAAACGATTTGTAAAATTTTATTTTATCATATTGAAGTTAGAACGATATTTTAAAACTTTTAAAATCGAATTAAGAGTTAATTTGTGAAAATTGAATATTTTAATATTAAAATCGACTAGTGAAAATAGTCAATTTTTGAACAGTCTCAGAATTGAACGAAACCAGTTCCATTGGATCCGTAATAGTTAGTTATTACCGGATTTCAAATTTCGTGTCAATCGGAGCTATCGTTTGATCGTAGCAGCTCGAAACGCATCGATTTATTTTTAATATTAATTTGGCGAGTTAAAATAGCCATTTTTCAAAAAGTCTCGGATTTCGACGAAACCAGTTTTATCGGATCCGTAATGTTATATTATTGTAAGGTTTCAAATTTCGTGTCAATTGGATTTACCGTTTGTCCGGTACAAATTAAAACGCCTAGAAAATCGCTTAAATCGGTTTAATTCAAATTGAGCGTTTATAGCCATAACTCGCACATACTTCCGAATTAGCTTCCGAAACCTGTTCCATTGTGTCCGGAACGCGGGATAAACCCTAGGTACGTCAGTTTCGGCGCGTAAATCAGAGTTCGGAATTTCCGGATGAATAGTGTCGTTCGAAATTCTATAAATAGCCCACCATCCTCTTCATAATTAAAAAAAAAAAAAACAAAAAAACAAAACCCTAGCCGCCTCCATTGTCATGCACGGCCAGAAATGCACGAAACTTTTCCCCTTTGATCTCTCAATCCATCAAGTTTTGGCTAAAACTTTCAACATGAAAGATGTAGAGGGCAACGAGACGAAGAGATTCAACGGTGGAGATCGTGTTTGGAGCGACGATGGGGGAGATAGGGAGCCGCGTGCGTAGGCCGTTCCTTCTCGTGATGCGTGCTACCTAGGTGGCCGAGCTCCACCATAGGGGGGCCGAACATAGTGCAAGCAATGGGCTTCGACATGGCGCGTCTCGATCGAGTTCAAGTTCACCGAGGAGGAAGCTAAAATTAACCTTAATTCTAAGATTTGGGTTCGGCTATGATACGCGTTCCTGGAGATGCAAACGAGAGGGGAGAAGAACAACGTGAGGCCTTAGATGCAGATCCTATGGCTATGACTTGATTAGGTTGAAAAATAATATGTTATGTTGTAATTTTAAGTATAAAACTCGTATAAACTTCATAATATCATAACTTTTTCATACGAGGTCGAAAACGCGCGAAACCAGTTGCGTTGGAATCGTATGGACGAGCACTACGCGATGGAGTTGGTTTGGAGTCGTTTGGAGTTAGTGAAAATTTCGTGTAAAATTAAACGTCCGTTTAATTTTATTCCAAATAAATCGCTAAAACGGAAATAAAATCAAGGTGAGAACTTCTCACTCAATCGAATCAGTTTCGATTTTATTTTAAATAGTTAGATTTAAAATATTTGAATGCATGTTTGAATGTTGATTGATATCTATTGATTGTTAAAATAGACATTATACGCCGTTAGTAAACGGATGTTATTTATTAAAAACATATACCGCGAATATTTCATAAACAGTGAAATTGGTATTATATATAATAGCAATATATATATATTGGCATATGTATATATTGGAGTTATTGATTTCCCGCATTTATTTGTTTAGCGGATGAGACCCTATTGCGCCGTTATTAAGCGGATGTTATTTATTAAAAACATATACCGCGATAATTTCGTACTGGAGCGAAATTGGTATTGTGCTAATGTTTTTGGATGCAGGAAAACAGGTTGGAGGGATCCAACTGGATTCCTCAACAGTTTTTATTTGATTTTCAGATATTTTGATATTTGATGGATTTTCATATTGATATATGATATCGTTGTAGTCGTAATTGACTATTTGATGTGTAGCATCATTGGACCCAGATTTTGGGATTTTAAAATGATTTTAAAGTGATTTTTGAAAATATACTATATTTTTGGAATTGATCCATTTTAAATAAATAAACGATATAATTTTTAATGTTATAAAAAATTATGGTTTTTGTGAAATATAGTTAAAAAGCTGATTTTGAGAAATACGGTTAAAAGTTGATTTTTGAGAAATATGGATCAATGATTTTTATAAAATAGTTTAAATTGAGTTTTTGAATTTATTATAAAAAGTTGAAATTATAGGATTTACAAAATTTGGTTATTTTATAAATCAAAAGGATGAAATTATAAAGGAAATTAAAGACGTTTTAAAAGAATAATATAAATTGAGTTATATTAAGAGATTTATAAATGGATATTTATAAATTGAAATATTTACTTATAAAACGAGTTTTTATAAGTGTTTGAATGAAGTGGAAATGAATTTTGTAAATGAATGGAATTTATAAAATTTTAAATGGTGAAGTTATAAATGAGATTTATAAATAGTAAGATTTATAAATTTTATAAAGTTATTAAAAGAATGGTTTTAAATAAATCATTGAATCTTATAAGTTATAAGATTTATAATTTGGAAAGTCTTAAAAAAGAACGATTTTGTAAAATAATCGTTTTATAAGTAATTAACTTATAATATGAACTTTTAGTTTATATTTGAGTTATAAACTGAAATAGGTTAATAAAAGAATTTATAAAAAGGAAGCTTTTATAAATAAATAGAAATGGAATTTATAAACGTTGTTTTATAAATTCGCAAATGACTTATTTTGATAAGAAAATTGTTGAAACCTATTAATGGAGTTATATTCACGTTTTTGAATAGTGAATAATCCTTTGAATTAAAATGTATAAAAGAATGAAATTTATTAACGTAGTATATTCACATTTTTGAATAGTGAATAATTCTTTTAAATAAAATGTATAAAAGGATGAAATGTGTTAACGTAGTATATTCACGTTTTTGAATAGTGAATAAGATGTTAAAGAAATTGTTTTGAATGTGATATTTGAAATAGAATTAAAACGATCGAACAATGTTTTAAAATGTGTTGAGATTCGAAACCATAGATTTCAACATGTATTGTTGAAATAAACGTTTTCGAGAAATAAAAGGAAATGATGGACTATAACACTGTTGTTATAGTAAATGATTTCCGAAAGGAAATGTTTTGTATAGTATTGGGATTTATATATCTATTTTAATTTCGAATCCCTATACTAGTGATTTTGGGACGTCGTAACGATGTTCTACGCCACATTCGTTTTGGCCCAAATAAATATGATTAAGTGAAGGATTTCCTTAAAGAATGAAATATATACTTAATTTCGATTAGAGTATATTAAATATTTTCTAAGTATTGAAAATAAATAAAATTCGTGAATTACTTATTTAATAAGTATGGAAATGTTTTCCAATATAAAGTGAATACTTTGAGAATTTATCTTTTTGAAGATAAATTGAAAAGGAATATTGAAATGAATAATTGAAATCAAATATTCATAGATATTTTGGATTGTAAATTCTCTATTGAATTTATAAATGAAATTGGAAAATGGGTTTAACAATAAATGTTGATTTATTTTTGAAGTATTGAAATTATATATCTAGTGAAGATATTTTTGGAAAATAAATAATTTGGAAAATTATTTGGAATCTGGTGATGTGTGCATATCCATGATAGTTCAATAACCGACTATCAATATTTCCCTTTGAATGGGTAATTGATGTGATTTGTTTGAATGTGAATGCTACACTTATTTTTAAATAAGCGCTCACTATTCGGGTTAACCGGGAAAGGACCATGGGGTCGTATAACCCATTCCGAATATGTGATACGTCGTTATGAATTGCATTGAAGATCGGTGTTGAAGAACCAGTATTTGCGAGAGCGATAGGATGACCTGTCGATTTACTCTGCACCGAGTAGCTACGGTATTGAGTTCTCCATATGTGATGGTGAATCCGATCAGGATTGTGAATATCCGGATTGCAAGGACTTCTTTGTAAGTGCCTTCGGTTTTGTTCGAGCCCGGAACAGACTTGTATGGATTGTATGTCTGACATTACAAGTTGAGATATAAAGCCGATTTCTTTCAAATATATTTCTGTTGGTGGCGAAGAATTTATTCTTTTAGCTTAACACCCTTCTCTGAGACGTACGAGCTCAGAGGTTATATAGTTGAAGTTATCAGCGATATATTCCCAATTTGGTAATGTGACATGCTGAGTGTTGCTGAAATGATCATTGTGTTGATTATTGTGATAGGATCGTTTATTTGATCGTCTATCTTGGTGATCATTGTGTTGATCATTTGTTGACCCAAAGCATGACTTTTGTATAAAGTATGTTTTTGTGGACGTGACTTCGTCGAACCTCACACCCCGGAAATGGTCAAAACAGGAAAGATGCGGCAAGGTTATGAGGGGTAGCACCCTTTAGGGTATGTACATTTCCTTCTGGATAGAGGTGGTATCATGGTATGGAGCCCAGATATTTAACCTATGTGGTTACTACGAATTTATTACTTTGTGGTTGTTGGCTATCGGGATCCCGTGAGAAAGGTCGTTTACGATCGGGGAATGGCGTGCTCGTGTCAGTAGTTACCCAGTTAGGGGTAACCCGGCCTTGTGTTGGCAGAGTTCCGGTTTGGTTCTCGGGGATGTCTTTCCAGAGGCATTCTCATGTGGCAATGGGAAGTTCCTTGGCCTGACCATTTGTTGGAAATCCAAAGAAACAATACGTGACTTGTACGGTTTTAGTTGTATAACCTGCTATGGAATGTGGCGGTAACCTGCTATTGAACATAGTTAGCTATAGTAGGCATACGATAATGGTCGTATGTTGGCTAAGATTTATATTCTACTTTCGAAATGAATTTTTCCTACACTATACACTAGTAATAATATCAAATGCTTCTTTTTAATGTGTATCAAGCATCTTTGACTATCATAAGGAGAAATCTCCTCCGATTCTGCGTTTGCATATGTGTGTGTGCGGGAGGCCTTATGGTAGTCTCATTTTTAAAAGCATTGCGAATTGAATTTAAAAATATTCCTCTATTTTGATTTCAAAGATAAATAAACTGTTTTGAGTTCTCACACCAGTCACATGACTGACTTGGAGTTTATTGTTTTCCTTCCTAAACTCTGGGTGCCCACCAATTTCCACACGGGCAGTCAAGAGTTAGGTTTATCAGGATATTCTGGATATTCTTGAGTTGCTGGAGGCAAGCTGGATGGCATGGCGTATTACTAGTTTATATAGTATGTCTTTTTCCGCTGCACTGTTTGTTGTTGTTGTTGTACACTCTGATGATATGATGTAATGTAATGTGATAAAATGTAATAACTGATATAGTTCTTGGTTTAAAGATTATTCACTTATTATTATATGTTGTTCCGCTGCGAATTGTGAGATTCTGATGTTGTTCTGTTGTTTTCTGTTCTATCCTATTTTTTTCTGTTTTTCTTTTTCCTCTATTCTCTTTTCTTTCAATTTTAAAATTTTCTATCTTCTTTTCCCTATCTAAATTTTCTATCTTATGTTTTCTCTTCCCTCTATTATCTATTTTCTTCTTCTTTCTTCTTTTTCTCTCTTCTTCTTTTCTTAAATTTTTCTTAAAACCCCTAAGGGTTCGTATTTTCGTTCATTTTGAATTAAACAAAGGAGATTAGTGTCTATTCAAGGAGTACGGATTTACGGATCTTTACAGTTGGTATCAGAGCTTATGGTTAAGCGACAACCATGGTTCTGTTGGGTATTACTCATTAGAGATAGAGTCAGTAGTACTCTAGAATGAGTTTGAGTGTATTGATAGATACGAGTGCGTATTTGTTAGTGAATATAAAAATTGTTTTATATTGTGATGATTGGTTTATTGAGTGGCATATGAACCTTCGTCAGCACGGTATGTACAACTATGCCGAAGGGGTTTCTAAACACTTGAATAGAACAATTCGACATAATATTGTTTTTAAATTGGGTAAATGAAATAATTTTACCTTGAGTATATTTTTATATATAAAAGAAATAATTTTTCAGAATTATTAAAGTGTATGTAAGTTGATTGTTTAGTTATTTGAATAATCTAAATAAAGGAATTGTATAAGCAAAAAGAATTATAAGAGTTGAATTATAATTAAAGTGATTTACAATTGTGAAATAAACTTATATATAAGAAGTGAAACTATATGAATATATTTATGAATATGAGTTGTAAATAAAAATGAATTTAGGTTATGTAAAACAAGTGATGTTTATTAAATGGAATATAACTTAAGTGATATGGAATGAAGTTGATATTAGTATCAAAGTAAATTAATAAAATTAAGTGATAGATATGAACTTGAGTTATATAAATGAAATTCAACTGTTGTAATTGAATTGAATGAATGGATTGAATGTTAATCAATTGAATGTGAATAAATTGGAATGAAATAATGAATATAAGTGTTAATTCATTAAAATTCTAATGTTATTAGAAAGTTGAATAATTGAATGAAAATCAATTAAATTAAACCAATTGTAAGCAAAAGAATTTGGTTGTAATTAATATACATTGGTTGTTATATGATTGTTAGTTGATTGATTGTATATAATTCATTAAGTGTTAATGAAATTGATTTAATAAAATTGGAAGTGAACCAACTTGAATATGAATTAGTGAATATAAACTAATTGAAAATGAATGCTAGTAAATCCAATGTTAATGAATCTAATGTGATTTAAATTGAAAACCAATTCATTTAATATTAATGAAAATATGAATGAATATTTATTGGTTATGGATGTTAGTTGGATGATAGTTGGTTGATGTTTGCATTTGTTGTTTGTTTACATTTGCTATGTTGGCATATATAGTAATTATGTTGCTATATGTTGTATATTAATACTATTGTCATATATGCATGTTCTCATGTTGTTTGTTGAGTGATTAGTAGGTGCGGATCGCGTTTGCTTCGCATTTGGAGCTCGCTTTCGCGCTATATTAGCCGTATATGCTTGCTAATAAAATATAAGGTACATATCTCGGATTACATACCGTACTTTTACATTTTTTCCCTTCGGGATGCCTCATTACTTGATGAGATGTATATTTGTGATATATATACTGTCATTTTTTTCGGATCGAGCCGCGCAAAGGAGACTATGGCGAATTTTTCCGAAAATTTAAGGCGTTAGAAAAATTTTGAGAAAATTGGAAATTTTTGAAAACTTTAACTTAGTTTTGAAGTTGAAAGTTAAACAATAGTAGTTGTTTTTGAAAAGATAACAACGTATGATTTGGAAAACTTAGTAAGTATTGTAAGAAGTTTGACTATGGATTTTAGGAAAATTAATAGATTCTGTAATTTTTCTTACTTGTAATTTCGAGGACGAAATTCTTTTAAGTGGGGAAGATTGTAACGACCCAGAATTTTTATTAATTTAAAATATGAATATTTAATTAATTTTAAATATTAATAAGTGAATTTATAAGTCAAATAAATTTTTATTTGAATTTTTGGATTTAATTGAATAATTTAATCGATAATTTAATATGTGAAATTATGGAAATAATTGAAAATAGAGATAAATATGATTGAAAACGATTTGTAAAATTTTATTTTATCATATTGAAGTTAGAACGATATTTTAAAACTTTTAAAATCGAATTAAGAGTTAATTTGTGAAAATTGAATATTTTAATATTAAAATCGACTAGTGAAAATAGTCAATTTTTGAACAGTCTCAGAATTGAACGAAACCAGTTCCATTGGATCCGTAATAGTTAGTTATTACCGGATTTCAAATTTCGTGTCAATCAGAGCTATCGTTTGATCGTAGCAGCTCGAAACGCATCGATTTATTTTTAATATTAATTTGGCGAGTTAAAATAGCCATTTTTCAAAAAGTCTCGGATTTCGACGAAACCAGTTTTATCGGATCCGTAATGTGATATTATTGTAAGGTTTCAAATTTCGTGTCAATTGGATTTACCGTTTGTCCGGTACAAATTAAAACGCCTAGAAAATCGCTTAAATCGGTTTAATTCAAATTGAGCGTTTATAGCCATAACTCGCACATACTTCCGAATTAGCTTCCGAAACCTGTTCCATTGTGTCCGGAACGCGGGATAAACCCTAGGTACGTCAGTTTCGGCGCGTAAATCAGAGTTCGGAATTTCCGGATGAATAGTGTCGTTCGAAATTCTATAAATAGCCCACCATCCTCTTCATAATTAAAAAAAAAAAAACAAAAAAACAAAACCCTAGCCGCCTCCATTGTCATGCACGGCCAGAAATGCACGAAACTTTTCCCCTTTGATCTCTCAATCCATCAAGTTTTGGCTAAAACTTTCAACATGAAAGATGTAGAGGGCAACGAGACGAAGAGATTCAACGGTGGAGATCGTGTTTGGAGCGACGATGGGGGAGATAGGGAGCCGCGTGCGTAGGCCGTTCCTTCTCGTGATGCGTGCTACCTAGGTGGCCGAGCTCCACCATAGGGGGGCCGAACATAGTGCAAGCAATGGGCTTCGACATGGCGCGTCTCGATCGAGTTCAAGTTCACCGAGGAGGAAGCTAAAATTAACCTTAATTCTAAGATTTGGGTTCGGCTATGATACGCGTTCCTGGAGATGCAAACGAGAGGGGAGAAGAACAACGTGAGGCCTTAGATGCAGATCCTATGGCTATGACTTGATTAGGTTGAAAAATAATATGTTATGTTGTAATTTTAAGTATAAAACTCGTATAAACTTCATAATATCATAACTTTTTCATACAAGGTCGAAAACGCGCGAAACCAGTTGCGTTGGAATCGTATGGACGAGCACTACGCGATGGAGTTGGTTTGGAGTCGTTTGGAGTTAGTGAAAATTTCGTGTAAAATTAAACGTCCGTTTAATTTTATTCCAAATAAATCGCTAAAACGGAAATAAAATCAAGGTGAGAACTTCTCACTCAATCGAATCAGTTTCGATTTTATTTTAAATAGTTAGATTTAAAATATTTGAATGCATGTTTGAATGTTGATTGATATCTATTGATTGTTAAAATAGACATTATACGCCGTTAGTAAACGGATGTTATTTATTAAAAACATATACCGCGAATATTTCATAAACAGTGAAATTGGTATTATATATAATAGCAATATATATATATTGGCATATGTATATATTGGAGTTATTGATTTCCCGCATTTATTTGTTTAGCGGATGAGACCCTATTGCGCCGTTATTAAGCGGATGTTATTTATTAAAAACATATACCGCGATAATTTCGTACTGGAGCGAAATTGGTATTGTGCTAATGTTTTTGGATGCAGGAAAACAGGTTGGAGGGATCCAACTGGATTCCTCAACAGTTTTTATTTGATTTTCAGATATTTTGATATTTGATGGATTTTCATATTGATATATGATATCGTTGTAGTCGTAATTGACTATTTGATGTGTAGCATCATTGGACCCAGATTTTGGGATTTTAAAATGATTTTAAAGTGATTTTTGAAAATATACTATATTTTTGGAATTGATCCATTTTAAATAAATAAACGATATAATTTTTAATGTTATAAAAAATTATGGTTTTTGTGAAATATAGTTAAAAAGCTGATTTTGAGAAATACGGTTAAAAGTTGATTTTTGAGAAATATGGATCAATGATTTTTATAAAATAGTTTAAATTGAGTTTTTGAATTTATTATAAAAAGTTGAAATTATAGGATTTACAAAATTTGGTTATTTTATAAATCAAAAGGATGAAATTATAAAGGAAATTAAAGACGTTTTAAAAGAATAATATAAATTGAGTTATATTAAGAGATTTATAAATGGATATTTATAAATTGAAATATTTACTTATAAAACGAGTTTTTATAAGTGTTTGAATGAAGTGGAAATGAATTTTGTAAATGAATGGAATTTATAAAATTTTAAATGGTGAAGTTATAAATGAGATTTATAAATAGTAAGATTTATAAATTTTATAAAGTTATTAAAAGAATGGTTTTAAATAAATCATTGAATCTTATAAGTTATAAGATTTATAATTTGGAAAGTCTTAAAAAAGAACGATTTTGTAAAATAATCGTTTTATAAGTAATTAACTTATAATATGAACTTTTAGTTTATATTTGAGTTATAAACTGAAATAGGTTAATAAAAGAATTTATAAAAAGGAAGCTTTTATAAATAAATAGAAATGGAATTTATAAACGTTGTTTTATAAATTCGCAAATGACTTATTTTGATAAGAAAATTGTTGAAACCTATTAATGGAGTTATATTCACGTTTTTGAATAGTGAATAATCCTTTGAATTAAAATGTATAAAAGAATGAAATTTATTAACGTAGTATATTCACATTTTTGAATAGTGAATAATTCTTTTAAATAAAATGTATAAAAGGATGAAATGTGTTAACGTAGTATATTCACGTTTTTGAATAGTGAATAAGATGTTAAAGAAATTGTTTTGAATGTGATATTTGAAATAGAATTAAAACGATCGAACAATGTTTTAAAATGTGTTGAGATTCGAAACCATAGATTTCAACATGTATTGTTGAAATAAACGTTTTCGAGAAATAAAAGGAAATGATGGACTATAACACTGTTGTTATAGTAAATGATTTCCGAAAGGAAATGTTTTGTATAGTATTGGGATTTATATATCTATTTTAATTTCGAATCCCTATACTAGTGATTTTGGGACGTCGTAACGATGTTCTACGCCACATTCGTTTTGGCCCAAATAAATATGATTAAGTGAAGGATTTCCTTAAAGAATGAAATATATACTTAATTTCGATTAGAGTATATTAAATATTTTCTAAGTATTGAAAATAAATAAAATTCGTGAATTACTTATTTAATAAGTATGGAAATGTTTTCCAATATAAAGTGAATACTTTGAGAATTTATCTTTTTGAAGATAAATTGAAAAGGAATATTGAAATGAATAATTGAAATCAAATATTCATAGATATTTTGGATTGTAAATTCTCTATTGAATTTATAAATGAAATTGGAAAATGGGTTTAACAATAAATGTTGATTTATTTTTGAAGTATTGAAATTATATATCTAGTGAAGATATTTTTGGAAAATAAATAATTTGGAAAATTATTTGGAATCTGGTGATGTGTGCATATCCATGATAGTTCAATAACCGACTATCAATATTTCCCTTTGAATGGGTAATTGATGTGATTTGTTTGAATGTGAATGCTACACTTATTTTTAAATAAGCGCTCACTATTCGGGTTAACCGGGAAAGGACCATGGGGTCGTATAACCCATTCCGAATATGTGATACGTCGTTATGAATTGCATTGAAGATCGGTGTTGAAGAACCAGTATTTGCGAGAGCGATAGGATGACCTGTCGATTTACTCTGCACCGAGTAGCTACGGTATTGAGTTCTCCATATGTGATGGTGAATCCGATCAGGATTGTGAATATCCGGATTGCAAGGACTTCTTTGTAAGTGCCTTCGGTTTTGTTCGAGCCCGGAACAGACTTGTATGGATTGTATGTCTGACATTACAAGTTGAGATATAAAGCCGATTTCTTTCAAATATATTTCTGTTGGTGGCGAAGAATTTATTCTTTTAGCTTAACACCCTTCTCTGAGACGTACGAGCTCAGAGGTTATATAGTTGAAGTTATCAGCGATATATTCCCAATTTGGTAATGTGACATGCTGAGTGTTGCTGAAATGATCATTGTGTTGATTATTGTGATAGGATCGTTTATTTGATCGTCTATCTTGGTGATCATTGTGTTGATCATTTGTTGACCCAAAGCATGACTTTTGTATAAAGTATGTTTTTGTGGACGTGACTTCGTCGAACCTCACACCCCGGAAATGGTCAAAACAGGAAAGATGCGGCAAGGTTATGAGGGGTAGCACCCTTTAGGGTATGTACATTTCCTTCTGGATAGAGGTGGTATCATGGTATGGAGCCCAGATATTTAACCTATGTGGTTACTACGAATTTATTACTTTGTGGTTGTTGGCTATCGGGATCCCGTGAGAAAGGTCGTTTACGATCGGGGAATGGCGTGCTCGTGTCAGTAGTTACCCAGTTAGGGGTAACCCGGCCTTGTGTTGGCAGAGTTCCGGTTTGGTTCTCGGGGATGTCTTTCCAGAGGCATTCTCATGTGGCAATGGGAAGTTCCTTGGCCTGACCATTTGTTGGAAATCCAAAGAAACAATACGTGACTTGTACGGTTTTAGTTGTATAACCTGCTATGGAATGTGGCGGTAACCTGCTATTGAACATAGTTAGCTATAGTAGGCATACGATAATGGTCGTATGTTGGCTAAGATTTATATTCTACTTTCGAAATGAATTTTTCCTACACTATACACTAGTAATAATATCAAATGCTTCTTTTTAATGTGTATCAAGCATCTTTGACTATCATAAGGAGAAATCTCCTCCGATTCTGCGTTTGCATATGTGTGTGTGCGGGAGGCCTTATGGTAGTCTCATTTTTAAAAGCATTGCGAATTGAATTTAAAAATATTCCTCTATTTTGATTTCAAAGATAAATAAACTGTTTTGAGTTCTCAGACCAGTCACATGACTGACTTGGAGTTTATTGTTTTCCTTCCTAAACTCTGGGTGCCCACCAATTTCCACACGGGCAGTCAAGAGTTAGGTTTATCAGGATATTCTGGATATTCTTGAGTTGCTGGAGGCAAGCTGGATGGCATGGCGTATTACTAGTTTATATAGTATTTCTTTTTCCGCTGCACTGTTTGTTGTTGTTGTTGTACACTCTGATGATATGATGTAATGTAATGTGATAAAATGTAATAACTGATATAGTTCTTGGTTTAAAGATTATTCACTTATTATTATATGTTGTTCCGCTGCGAATTGTGAGATTCTGATGTTGTTCTGTTGTTTTCTGTTCTATCCTATTTTTTTCTGTTTTTCTTTTTCCTCTATTCTCTTTTCTTTCAATTTTAAAATTTTCTATCTTCTTTTCCCTATCTAAATTTTCTATCTTATGTTTTCTCTTCCCTCTATTATCTATTTTCTTCTTCTTTCTTCTTTTTCTCTCTTCTTCTTTTCTTAAATTTTTCTTAAAACCCCTAAGGGTTCGTATTTTCGTTCATTTTGAATTAAACAAAGGAGATTAGTGTCTATTCAAGGAGTACGGATTTACGGATCTTTACAGTTGGTATCAGAGCTTATGGTTAAGCGACAACCATGGTTCTGTTGGGTATTACTCATTAGAGATAGAGTCAGTAGTACTCTAGAATGAGTTTGAGTGTATTGATAGATACGAGTGCGTATTTGTTAGTGAATATAAAAATTGTTTTATATTGTGATGATTGGTTTATTGAGTGGCATATGAACCTTCGTCAGCACGGTATGTACAACTATGCCGAAGGGGTTTCTAAACACTTGAATAGAACAATTCGACATAATATTGTTTTTAAATTGGGTAAATGAAATAATTTTACCTTGAGTATATTTTTATATATAAAAGAAATAATTTTTCAGAATTATTAAAGTGTATGTAAGTTGATTGTTTAGTTATTTGAATAATCTAAATAAAGGAATTGTATAAGCAAAAAGAATTATAAGAGTTGAATTATAATTAAAGTGATTTACAATTGTGAAATAAACTTATATATAAGAAGTGAAACTATATGAATATATTTATGAATATGAGTTGTAAATAAAAATGAATTTAGGTTATGTAAAACAAGTGATGTTTATTAAATGGAATATAACTTAAGTGATATGGAATGAAGTTGATATTAGTATCAAAGTAAATTAATAAAATTAAGTGATAGATATGAACTTGAGTTATATAAATGAAATTCAACTGTTGTAATTGAATTGAATGAATGGATTGAATGTTAATCAATTGAATGTGAATAAATTGGAATGAAATAATGAATATAAGTGTTAATTCATTAAAATTCTAATGTTATTAGAAAGTTGAATAATTGAATGAAAATCAATTAAATTAAACCAATTGTAAGCAAAAGAATTTGGTTGTAATTAATATACATTGGTTGTTATATGATTGTTAGTTGATTGATTGTATATAATTCATTAAGTGTTAATGAAATTGATTTAATAAAATTGGAAGTGAACCAACTTGAATATGAATTAGTGAATATAAACTAATTGAAAATGAATGCTAGTAAATCCAATGTTAATGAATCTAATGTGATTTAAATTGAAAACCAATTCATTTAATATTAATGAAAATATGAATGAATATTTATTGGTTATGGATGTTAGTTGGATGATAGTTGGTTGATGTTTGCATTTGTTGTTTGTTTACATTTGCTATGTTGGCATATATAGTAATTATGTTGCTATATGTTGTATATTAATACTATTGTCATATATGCATGTTCTCATGTTGTTTGTTGAGTGATTAGTAGGTGCGGATCGCGTTTGCTTCGCATTTGGAGCTCGCTTTCGCGCTATATTAGCCGTATATGCTTGCTAATAAAATATAAGGTACATATCTCGGATTACATACCGTACTTTTACATTTTTTCCCTTCGGGATGCCTCATTACTTGATGAGATGTATATTTGTGATATATATACTGTCATTTTTTTCGGATCGAGCCGCGCAAAGGAGACTATGGCGAATTTTTCCGAAAATTTAAGGCGTTAGAAAAATTTTGAGAAAATTGGAAATTTTTGAAAACTTTAACTTAGTTTTGAAGTTGAAAGTTAAACAATAGTAGTTGTTTTTGAAAAGATAACAAAGTATGATTTGGAAAACTTAGTAAGTATTGTAAGAAGTTTGACTATGGATTTTGGGAAAATTAATAGATTCTGTAATTTTTCTTACTTGTAATTTCGAGGACGAAATTCTTTTAAGTGGGGAAGATTGTAACGACCCAGAATTTTTATTAATTTAAAATATGAATATTTAATTAATTTTAAATATTAATAAGTGAATTTATAAGTCAAATAAATTTTTATTTGAATTTTTGGATTTAATTGAATAATTTAATCGATAATTTAATATGTGAAATTATGGAAATAATTGAAAATAGAGATAAATATGATTGAAAACGATTTGTAAAATTTTATTTTATCATATTGAAGTTAGAACGATATTTTAAAACTTTTAAAATCGAATTAAGAGTTAATTTGTGAAAACTGAATATTTTAATATTAAAATCGACTAGTGAAAATAGTCAATTTTTGAACAGTCTCAGAATTGAACGAAACCAGTTCCATTGGATCCGTAATAGTTAGTTATTACCGGATTTCAAATTTCGTGTCAATCGGAGCTATCGTTTGATCGTAGCAGCTCGAAACGCATCGATTTATTTTTAATATTAATTTGGCGAGTTAAAATAGCCATTTTTCAAAAAGTCTCGGATTTCGACGAAACCAGTTTTATCGGATCCATAATGTGATATTATTGTAAGGTTTCAAATTTCGTGTCAATTGGATTTACCATTTGTCCGGTACAAATTAAAACGCCTAGAAAATCGCTTAAATCGGTTTAATTCAAATTGAGCGTTTATAGCCATAACTCGCACATACTTCCGAATTAGCTTCCGAAACCTGTTCCATTGTGTCCGGAACGCGGGATAAACCCTAGGTATGTCAGTTTCGGCGCGTAAATCAGAGTTCGGAATTTCCGGATGAATAGTGTCGTTCGAAATTCTATAAATAGCCCACCATCCTCTTCATAATTAAAAAAAAAAAACAAAAAAACAAAACCCTAGCCGCCTCCATTGTCATGCACGGCCAGAAATGCACGAAACTTTTCCCCTTTGATCTCTCAATCCATCAAGTTTTGGCTAAAACTTTCAACATGAAAGATGTAGAGGGCAACGAGACGAAGAGATTCAACGGTGGAGATCGTGTTTGGAGCGACGATGGGGGAGATAGGGAGCCGCGTGCGTAGGCCGTTCCTTCTCGTGATGCGTGCTACCTAGGTGGCCGAGCTCCACCATAGGGGGGCCGAACATAGTGCAAGCAATGGGCTTCGACATGGCGCGTCTCGATCGAGTTCAAGTTCACCGAGGAGGAAGCTAAAATTAACCCTAATTCTAAGATTTGGGTTCGGCTATGATACGCGTTCCAGGAGATGCAAACGAGAGGGGAGAAGAACAACGTGAGGCCTTAGATGCAGATCCTATGGCTATGACTTGATTAGGTTGAAAAATAATATGTTATGTTGTAATTTTAAGTATAAAACTCGTATAAACTTCATAATATCATAACTTTTTCATACGAGGTCGAAAACGCGCGAAACCAGTTGCGTTGGAATCGTATGGACGAGCACTACGCGATGGAGTTGGTTTGGAGTCGTTTGGAGTTAGTGAAAATTTCGTGTAAAATTAAACGTCCGTTTAATTTTATTCCAAATAAATCGCTAAAACGGAAATAAAATCAAGGTGAGAACTTCTCACTCAATCGAATCAGTTTCGATTTTATTTTAAATAGTTAGATTTAAAATATTTGAATGCATGTTTGAATGTTGATTGATATCTATTGATTGTTAAAATAGACATTATACGCCGTTAGTAAACGGATGTTATTTATTAAAAACATATACCGCGAATATTTCATAAATAGTGAAATTGGTATTATATATAATAGCAATATATATATATTGGCATATGTATATATTGGAGTTATTGATTTCCCGCATTTATTTGTTTAGCGGATGAGACCCTATTGCGCCGTTATTAAGCGGATGTTATTTATTAAAAACATATACCGCGATAATTTCGTACTGGAGCGAAATTGGTATTGTGCTAATGTTTTTGGATGCAGGAAAACAGGTTGGAGGGATCCAACTGGATTCCTCAACAGTTTTTATTTGATTTTCAGATATTTTGATATTTGATGGATTTTCATATTGATATATGATATCGTTGTAGTCGTAATTGACTATTTGATGTGTAGCATCATTGGACCCAGATTTTGGGATTTTAAAATGATTTTAAAGTGATTTTTGAAAATATACTATATTTTTGGAATTGATCCATTTTAAATAAATAAACGATATAATTTTTAATGTTATAAAAAATTATGGTTTTTGTGAAATATAGTTAAAAAGCTGAGTTTGAGAAATACGGTTAAAAGTTGATTTTTGAGAAATATGGATCAATGATTTTTATAAAATAGTTTAAATTGAGTTTTTGAATTTATTATAAAAAGTTGAAATTATAGGATTTACAAAATTTGGTTATTTTATAAATCAAAAGGATGAAATTATAAAGGAAATTAAAGACGTTTTAAAAGAATAATATAAATTGATTTATATTAAGAGATTTATAAATGGATATTTATAAATTGAAATATTTACTTATAAAACGAGTTTTTATAAGTGTTTGAATGAAGTGGAAATGAATTTTGTAAATGAATGGAATTTATAAAATTTTAAATGGTGAAGTTATAAATGAGATTTATAAATAGTAAGATTTATAAATTTTATAAAGTTATTAAAAGAATGGTTTTAAATAAATCATTGAATCTTATAAGTTATAAGATTTATAATTTGGAAAGTCTTAAAAAAGAACGATTTTGTAAAATAATCGTTTTATAAGTAATTAGCTTATAATATGAACTTTTAGTTTATATTTGAGTTATAAACTGAAATAGGTTAATAAAAGAATTTATAAAAAGGAAGCTTTTATAAATAAATAGAAATGGAATTTATAAACGTTGTTTTATAAATTCGCAAATGACTTATTTTGATAAGAAAATTGTTGAAACCTATTAATGGAGTTATATTCACGTTTTTGAATAGTGAATAATCCTTTGAATTAAAATGTATAAAAGAATGAAATTTATTAACGTAGTATATTCACGTTTTTGAATAGTGAATAATTCTTTTAAATAAAATGTATAAAAGGATGAAATGTGTTAACGTAGTATATTCACGTTTTTGAATAGTGAATAAGATGTTAAAGAAATTGTTTTGAATGTGATATTTGAAATAGAATTAAAACGATCGAACAATGTTTTAAAATGTGTTGAGATTCGAAACCATAGATTTCAATATGTATTGTTGAAATAAACGTTTTCGAGAAATAAAAGGAAATGATGGACTATAACACTGTTGTTATAGTAAATGATTTTCGAAAGGAAATTTTTTGTATAGTATTGGGATTTATATATCTATTTTAATTTCGAATCCCTATACTAGTGATTTTGGGACGTCGTAACGATGTTCTACGCAACATTCGTTTTGGCCCAAATAAATATGATTAAGTGAAGGATTTCCTTAAAGAATGAAATATATACTTAATTTCGATTAGAGTATATTAAATATTTTCTAAGTATTGAAAATAAATAAAATTCGTGAATTACTTATTTAATAAGTATGGAAATGTTTTCTAATATAAAGTGAATACTTTGAGAATTTATCTTTTTGAAGATAAATTGAAAAGGAATATTGAAATGAATAATTGAAATCGAATATTCATAGATATTTTGGATTGTAAATTCTCTATTGAATTTATAAATGAAATTGGAAAATGGGTTTAAAAATAAATGTTGATTTATTTTTGAAGTATTGAAATTATATATCTAGTGAAGATATTTTTGGAAAATAAATAATTTGGAAAATTATTTGGAATCTGGTGATGTGTGCATATCCATGATAGTTCAATAACCGACTATCAATATTTCCCTTTGAATGGGTAATTGATGTGATTTGTTTGAATGTGAATGCTACACTTATTTTTAAATAAGCGCTCACTATTCGGGTTAACCGGGAAAGGACCATGGGGTCGTATAACCCATTCCGAATATGTGATACGTCGTTATGAATTGCATTGAAGATCGGTGTTGAAGACCCGGTATTTGCGAGAGCGATAGGATGACCTGTCGATTTACTCTGCACCGAGTAGCTACGGTATTGAGTTCTCCATATGTGATGGTGAATCCGATCAGGATTGTGAATATCCGGATTGCAAGGACTTCTTTGTAAGTGCCTTCGGTTTTGTTCGAGCCCGGAACAGACTTGTATGGATTGTATGTCTGACATTACAAGTTGAGATATAAAGCCGATTTCTTTCAAATATATTTCTGTTGGTGGCGAAGAATTTATTCTTTTAGCTTAACACCCTTCTCTGAGACGTACGAGCTCAGAGGTTATATAGTTGAAGTTATCAGCGATATATTCCCAATTTGGTAATGTGACATGCTGAGTGTTGCTGAAATGATCATTGTGTTGATTATTGTGATAGGATCGTTTATTTGATCGTCTATCTTGGTGATCATTGTGTTGATCATTTGTTGACCCAAAGCATGGCTTTTGTATAAAGTATGTTTTTGTGGACGTGACTTCGTCGAACCTCACACCCCGGAAATGGTCAAAACAGGAAAGATGCGGCAAGGTTATGAGGGGTAGCACCCTTTAGGGTATGTACATTTCCTTCTGGATAGAGGTGGTATCATGGTATGGAGCCCAGATATTTAACCTATGTGGTTACTACGAATTTATTACTTTGTGGTTGTTGGCTATCGGGATCCCGTGAGAAAGGTCGTTTACGATCGGGGAATGGCGTGCTCGTGTCAGTAGTTACCCAGTTAGGGGTAACCCGGCCTTGTGTTGGCAGAGTTTCGGTTTGGTTCTCGGGGATGTCTTTCCAGAGGAATTCTCATGTGGCAATGGGAAGTTCCTTGGCCTGACCATTTGTTGGAAATCCAAAGAAACAATACGTGACTTGTACGGTTTTAGTTGTATAACCTGCTATGGAATGTGGCGGTAACCTGCTATTGAACATAGTTAGCTATAGTAGGCATACGATAATGGTCGTATGTTGGCTAAGATTTATATTCTACTTTCGAAATGAATTTTTCCTACACTATACACTAGTAATAATATCAAATGCTTCTTTTTAATGCGTATCAAGCATCTTTGACTATCATAAGGAGAAATCTCCTCCGATTCTGCGTTTGCATATGTGTGTGTGCGGGAGGCCTTATGGTAGTCTCATTTTTAAAAGCATTGCGAATTGAATTTAAAAATATTCCTCTATTTTGATTTCAAAGATAAATAAACTGTTTTGAGTTCTCACACCAGTCACATGACTGACTTGGAGTTTATTGTTTTCCTTCCCAAACTCTGGGTGCCCACCAATTTCCACACGGGCAGTCAAGAGTTAGGTTTATCAGGATATTCTGGATATTCTTGAGTTGCTGGAGGCAAGCTGGATGGCATGGCGTATTACTAGTTTATATAGTATTTCTTTTTCCGCTGCACTGTTTGTTGTTGTTGTTGTACACTCTGATGATATGATGTAATGTAATGTGATAAAATGTAATAACTAATATAGTTCTTGGTTTAAAGATTATTCACTTATTATTATATGTTGTTCCGCTGCGAATTGTGAGATTCTGATGTTGTTCTGTTGTTTTCTGTTCCGTCCTATTTTTTCTGTTTTTCTTTTTCCTCTATTCTCTTTTCTTTCAATTTTAAAATTTTCTATCTTCTTTTCCCTATCTAAATTTTCTATCTTATGTTTTCTCTTCCCTCTATTATCTATTTTCTTCTTCTTTCTTCTTTTTCTCTCTTCTTCTTTTCTTAAATTTTTCTTAAAACCCCTAAGGGTTCGTATTTTCGTTCATTTTGAATTAAACAAAGGAGATTAGTGTCTATTCAAGGAGTACGGATTTACGGGTCTTTACAGCTGCGACGGCAACGTAACCCTGTATGTAACTGCGATCTATTGTGTGGGATCCATGGCGTAATCGAGAGGCCGTTGAGAGCCTGCAGTTACATGGACTTTTGCTGCAACGGCAACGTAACCCTAGATGTAACTGTGACCATGGATGGGGGTGATGATTTCCAGAGCATTCTCACCAAAGATATATCCTCTATTTTCAAAAACTGATTTCTATATTTTCAATAAAATTATTTTTCAAGCATTTTCACTGGGTGTTGGAAACAGGTCTGCTAAGTACTTATAGATTTTCAGTCTTACGCCTGATCAACGTATGACCGAATTTCCATGAGAACGAGGATGGACTAGTTGAGACATCGAGTTATAAAAACTATTTTTATAAAACTATTTTTGTAATATTATATAGATTTTAAAAGTGTTTTAAAAATAATCAAGGAAAAAATTTATCTGATTACAAGCATTTTAGTAAATACTGGCTTCGTTCCTTTTCGAGGACGAAAAGACTCAAAAGGGGGAGGAATGTGATAACCCGGATTTTTCGGGCATCTGATAATTGGTAATTATCAGGGTTAAAATTTTATTTAAATTTTACTTTGTAAATTAAACAGATAAATTCTGACAAATATCTGGATATATGTATATATAAACATAGGTTTAAAACTATAATACAAGTGTTGAATTTTAAATCTTCCAGGACAATAAATAACGTATACATATACAAATTATTATAAATATAGTTTGAATACGTACATATTAATATGACACATAAGTTAATATAAAAGAAATGTAAATCAACTTTTAATTAAATCCATATTGTTAAAAAATTAAACATATGACAATTTGATTTGCAAAATAAAAAAAATTAGAGTTAAAATAAGATTCACAAGCATATAATAATATATTTATTTGGATCAAAACATAAGTTATTTATAAACAAATGTTTACATAAATTCTCACTTGTATATTTATTGAAGTTTAAAAGCTTATTTATATGAAAACAAATATATTTTTAACAAAAATATATACATTGACTTAAAAGATTTAATAAAAGAAGAGTTAATACTTGTAGATATCATAATATTTAGGACACTTGTAAATTGCAATGTATATGTGTAAGCTAAATAATCAATCTAAGGACAAGTGGCTTTATTTGATAATTAAAATATATATATTTTTTTTAAAAAAGAAGAAAAGAAATATGTTTTCTTCATTCTCAGTTTAATCTTTTTTTCTTCTCTTTTTAACTAAAACCTGTAAACCCAAATAAGCTGGAAAGAAGAAAAAAAACCCAAAAGCAAATGAAGCTGAAACCTGCAAATGCAAACCAATTCAACTGAATCAAGCCACAAGCAACTCAATCAACAATTAATCTTCAAAAGAATTCGAATGCAAACAACTAGTAGTCTCAAATCAAGGATTGAGCTGTTTCAAATTTAAGAAAAATCAAATTTCCAAAGAAGACCCCGATTTCTCTGTTCTTCCAGAATGGTGAGCAAACTTTATCTTTTAGATCAGATTTTTTTTCTTCTTGATAATAATGATTTAGAATATGGTCCGAATGTGAGTGAATATATCTGCAAGTTCATATGACTTCTACGTGTGAATTGTTGTTGTGCCTGTCTGTGCTATATATTTGCACCTATGTTGTTTTCAGGCAAGTATGATTTATAAAAGGAAAAAAATACATCAAAATATAAGATGATTTAGGCTTCGATCTTTGAAGGAAAAGTGATGAGAACTATGTAATTCGAAATTTTAAAATAAAAACAAGCAGGATTATTAAGCAGTCCTTTGGAAATTTGGATTTGCAGTATAAAATCAAAAAGGAAAAAAAATTGATGTTCATAGTGGGGTGTTTTAAGTATACGATTCGATTAGTATTTCGAAAATATGAATTTAGATAATAAAATCAAGATTTTTAAATTGAAAATTCGTTTGAATTCTTGAGTTAAATGAAATATTTATTTTCTTCCAATTCCGATGATCGGAGGGTTGATCGTCATCGAGGTCAAGGGTGGTGATAGCGGGTAGGTTGCTAGACATAGGAAAAATAGTCTGAAATTTTTATACGTGCCGAGGTGGTTGATCGAAGGGGTTTTAGGGTTTTACAAGCTTGTGGATCAACGAAGTTTCAGGGGTTAGATTGTCGATGTCATGGCAATGGAGAGTGTCGGACCAGGGGGAATAGATGAGTTGAATCATGGTGCGGCTCTAGTGGGGTCAGCACGGGGAGCCGGTGGTCCAAGGCGATGGCGAGGAGGGTTTTCTTTTTTGATTGGGTTGCTTCCATTATTTTGGTCGCGATAGCTCAATACTATTTCCTGATGAGTTTATCGGAATTGAGGGTTTGGGGGAGATGGCGTGATGATTAGCGACTTGTAGGTGGCTTCGGCATAGGTCGGAGATGGCCAGAACGTCATGCATCGTGCACGCGTATGAATTCACGTATCAGGTGTTTTTCGTGTTGGAGAAGAAGAAGCAACAGGAGGGCGGAGCTCGAAGTTGATTTCGGGAAAGAGTAGCATTGGCTCGAGAATGATTATGGGTAGTTTTGCGTATGTCTTTCAGGTTTGAAAAATAAATAGTTTAAAAGGATTTTTTTTCCAGAAGAAATTCATGTGGAAGTTACTCGGGTCAGTATAGGGGAGGTTGGGTACGTGACTCGGGGAAGACCCAGGGTGGTCTCGGGTATGTTGGCTTCAGGTTTTATAACCTGACAGTGTTGTCTTTTTTTTTTTGAAATTCAAATGAAATGTAAATTTTAAAACAGGGTTTTAAATTCAAAGTTTAAGTTTGAATTCAAATGAACCTTTTAACCCTAAGTTCTAAGTTGAAAATTTTAAATTTTAAACAAGGTTTAAATCAAGTTTTAAAAATCAAGTCTAAATATGGTTTCAAGTTTACTATGAATTCAAACCTTGAATAAATCGAATTTAAATGTTGAACAAGTTTAAATGTTTAAAGTAGATTTTAAAAGTGAAATTGTTGTCAAATAAAGGTTCAAACTTGATAAAATTCATCATAAAGGTTTTCTTTAATATTTGAATAAAAAGTTATGAAGTGTTTAACTCAAATTTGGAAGTTAAATAATCAATTTATTTTTAAGCTTGATTACTTTTAATAAAATTAAGTAATTTGGTTTAAGCTTTTTCTTATATAAGTATCTTATATAAGTTATGAATGTTCTTTACATTTATTTTAAGATTTATAAATTTATTTAAATTTGGACAAAAGTTTAAATGGTTAAGGATTAAAGGTTAACTAATTTAAGATTAATTAAATTGTAATTAAAAAAAATCATTAACTTGATTATTACTTAATGATTAGGGATTCATTAATCAAGTAATTAAGTGTAATTGAACTTAATTTAATCAAGTGGTTAAGATTTACTAATTAAGTAACTAGTGAGTAATTAGTTAAGTAATTAAAGGATACTTAACTAAAAATTACGAAGCGCTTGACTTGTGAATTAAGTTTTATTAATTAATAATTAAGGTTTTATTAATGTAACATTCGCGATTTTTCGTTGCCGAAAAACCGAATAGTTAGGGTTTAAGAAGAAGAAAAAGACAGAAGAAGAGATAAGAAGATAGAAAATAGAGAGGAAAGAAAATAGAAAATAGAACGGAAAGAAAACAACTGAACAATAACAGAATCTCACAATTCGCAGCGGAACAACATATAATAGATAAATGAATAATCTTTAAACAAAGAACTATATCAGTTATTACATTACATCACATTACATTTCATTACATCAGAGTGTACAACAACAACAACATCAAACAGCGGAAAAAGAAATACTATATACTAGTAATACGCCATGCCATCCATCTTGCCTCCAGCAACTCCTGAATATCCTGATAAACCTTAACTCTTGACTGCCCGTGTGGAAATTGGTGGGCACCCAGAGATTAGGAAGTAAAACAATAAACTCCGAGTCAGTCATGTGACTGGTGTGAGAACTCAAAACAGTTTATTTATCTTTGAAAACAAAATAGAGGAATATTTTTAAAGTCAATTCGCAATGCTTTTAAAAATAAGACTACCATAAGGCCTCCCGCACACACACACAATGCAAACGCAGAATCGGAGGAGATTTCTCCTTATGATAGTCAAAGATGCTTGATACGCAATAAAAAGAACATTTGATATTATTACTAGTGCATAGTGTAGAGAAAAATTCATTTCGAAAGTAGAATATAAATCTTAGCCAGCATAGACATTTCGAACTATGCCTACTATAGCTACCATCTAAACAGTGGTGACCACCATAAGTAAATGGCAGGTTCTACAACTAATACCGTACAGAGTTTCGTATTGGGAATTGGATTTCCAACGAATGATCAGGCCAAGGAAATTCCCATTGCCACATGAGAATGCCTCTGGAAGGACATCCCCGAGAACCAAACCGGATCTCTGCCAACACAAGGCCGGGTTACCCCTAACTGAGTAACAACTGACCGAGTATGCCATCCCCCAGTCCTTTGGGACCTTTAACCGAGCGCTCGTAATCAATTCACACAATCATAAAGTGTTTTCAACATGAGTAAGTATCTGGGCTCCATACCATGATACCGCCCTTTTCCAGAAGGAAATGCACATACCCTAAAGGGCGCTACCCCTCATAACCTTGCCGCATCTTTCCTGTTTTGACCATTTCTGGGGTGTGAGGCTCGACGAAGTCACGTCCACAAAGCCACTCTTTATACAAAAGCTGTGCTTTGGGTCAACAAATGATCATAGAAATGATCACCAAGATAGACGATCAAATAAATGATCCTATCATAAATGATCAACACAATGATCATTTCACAGCAACACTCAGCATGTCACATTACCAAAATTGGGAATATATCGCTGATAACTTCAACTATATAACCTCTGAGCTCGTACGTCTCAGAGAAGGGTGTTAAGCTAAGAGAATAAATTCTCCGCCACCAACAGAAATATATTTGAAAGAAATCGGCCTTATATCTCAATTTGTAATGTCAGACATACAATCCATACAAGTCTGTTCCGGGCTCGAACAGAACCGAAGGCACTTACAAAGAAGTCCTTGCAATCCGGATAATCTCTAATCACGACCGGATTTCCCATCACATATGGAGATCTCTATACCCGGGATCAGCCAGTGCAGAGACAATCAACAAGAAACCCTTTCGTTTTCGAAAATATCCGGTCTTCAACACCGGTCTTCGAATGCAATTCATAACGACGTATCACATATTCGGAATGGGTTATACGACCCCAAGGTCCTTTCCCGGTTAACCCGAATAGTGAGCGCTTATTTTTAAAAAAATAAGTGTGGCATTCAATTTCAAGCAAATCACAACAAATACCTATTCAAAGGTAAATATTGATAGTCGGTTATTGAACTATCAATGGATATGCCAACATCACCAGATTCCAAATAATTTTTCAAATTATTTATTTCCCAAAAATATCTTTACAAGATATATATTTTCAATACTTCAAAAATAAATCAATATTTATTTTTAAACCCATTTTCCCCATTTCATTTATAAATTCCATATTGAATTTACATTTCTAAAATATCTATGAATATACGATTTCAAATCGTTTTCTAATATTCATTTTCAATTTACCTTTAAAAAGATAAATTCTCTATATTCACTTAATATTGGAAAAACATTTCCATACTTATTTATTTATAAGTAATTCATAATATCTTTTTATTTTCTATGCTTGGAAAATATTCAATATACTTAAATCGAGATTAAGTATATATTTCATTCTTTAAGGAAATCATTCTCTTAAACATATTTATTTGGGCCAAAACGAATGTTGCGTAAAACATCGTTACGACAACCCAAAATCACTAGTATAGGGATTCGAAATTAAAATAGATATATAAATCCCAATACTATACAAAACATTTCCTTTCGGAAATCATTTACTATAACAATGGTGGTATAGTCCACCATTTCCTTCTATTTCTCGAAAACGTCTATTTCAACAATGAATGTTGAAATCTATGGTTTCGAATCATAACAAATTTAAAAAACATCGTTAGATCGTTTTAATTCTATTTAAAATATCACATTCTAAACATTTTCTTTAATATATTATTCACTATTCAAAAAAACGTGAATATACTACGTTAACAAATTTCATCCTTTTATTCATTTTATTTCAAAGGATTATTCACAGTCAAAAACGTGAATGTAAATCCATTAATAGGTTTCAACAATTTACTTATCAAAATAAGTCGTTGCGAATTTATAAAACAACGTTTATAAACTCCTTTATTATTTATTTTATAACAACTTCCTTTTATAAATTCCTTTATTAACCTATTCAATTTATAACTCAATTATAAAACAAAAGTTCATGTTATAAGTTAAATACTTAGAATTTATTTGTTTGCACAATCGTTCCTTTAAACTTCATAATTATAAATCTTATAACTTATAAGATTCAATTATTTATCCAAATCTATTCTTTCAATAACTTTATAAATTTTATAAACCTACTGCTTATAAAATTCCATTTATAACTTCACCGTTTATAATTCTACAAATTTCATTCATTTATGAAATCCACTCATAATTCATTCTAACACTTGTAAAAACTCATTTTATAATTCAAATATTTTCATTTATAAATTATCAATTTTATAAATCTTTTATATAAATCAATTTATATTATTATTCTTTTAAAACATCTTTAATCTCCTTTATAATTTCACCATTTTGATTTATAAAATAATCAAATTTTATAAATCTTATTTTTAAACTTTTTATAATAAATTCAGAAATCCCAGTTTAAACTATTTTATAAAATCATTAATCTCATATTTTCAAAAATCAACTTTTAACTGTATTTCTCAAAAAATCATAATTTTTATAATATTAAAATTATAACGTTTATTTTTTTAAGATGAATCAATTCCAAAAATATTTTATAAACGTATACTTTCAAAAATCACTTTAGAAATCCCTTAAAAATCAAAATCGTTATTTTTAAACTTCAAAATTGGATCCGATGATGCAACACATCAAATAGTCAATCACGACTTTCCAATATCATATATCGATATGATAATCAATAAAATCACAATATCTAAAATCAAATAAATATTTGTGAGGAATCCAGTTGGATCCCTCCAACCTGTTTCCCTGCATCCACAGACATTAGCACAATACCCATTCCACTTCGAGGTGGAATATCGCGGTATATGGGATTTTATAAAATATTATCCGCTTAATAGGCGGCTCAATAGGGTCTCATCCGCTATACAATGCGGGAAATCAATCAGCTGCAATATATACATATGCCAATATATATATATTGTTATATACTAATATAATACCAATTCCACTTCAAGGTGGAATATCGCGGTATATGGGTGTAATAAATAACCTCCGCTTACTAACGGCGTATAAGGTCTATTCACATCCAATATATATATATATATATATATATATATATATATATATATATATATTATATAACAATCATCATTCAAGCATTTAATCAACACAACTAACAATTTTAAATCTAACTATTTAAAATTTAAATAAATCCTTTTGAGTGAGAAGTTCTCACCTTCTCTTTTGTTTTGCAATCCATTTCCCATCTTGACTCCATTTTCTTGATTTATACCTTGTATAAATATTTACACAATCATTAATATTCGAACCAATCAATAACCAATTTTTGTTCTTGATTGTTTAATTAATCAATAGTTTTATTTAAACCAGTTTCTTCTTTAATAAATTTATTTAAACTAATTTTGTCCTTTTAAAATAATTTTAACTAGAGATTTCCAATTGAACTAAATTTCCTTTTTTATTAATTAAATCAACTATCAAATTTTTCTTTACTAAAATATTTAACTAAAAATTTACTTTCAGAAACTAAATTAAAATAAAATAACCTCTTGTAAAAATTCAATTAAGTTTCATTAAATAAAACTACCTTTATGATATATTAATATTCGAGACAATCGAAAAATCAATTTCTTTTAAATAAATTATTAGATAAGTTTAATAAGTCAAATAAATCACAAAGATACCTATTTATTTTATTCTTCATTTTGAAAACACATATCCTAAAAAAAGAAATAGTTAATATGGATTTCAAAATCTCTATAAAAATTCTATTTCCAAGTCTTATAAAATTTTCCAAAACCTAAATTTTTATATAACTTTACTGTTTATTATTTTATACCTATATATTAGTATTTAACTGAAATCAAAATAAACTTGTAATTAAACCTTACTGCAGATTAAAAATCTATTTCCTGTCAATATATTTTTACAAAAATAAACTGGTACACTTTTTCCCTTTTCTGGTTTCTGCCTATATCTAAATTTAAATTAAAACAACTGTTAATTGATTTTTTTTTTTTTGTTTACTGTTTAAAGATTTTAAATAAAATAAACAAAGTAAGATTTACTGCTACCTTACTGCCTCTGACTTCCATCTCATCGCCGACCCAAACTCACAGCCTCGGCCTCCACGAAGTTGAACGCGCCGCCCACCTCGATTGCCACTGTCGCCGCCGCACCTCGCAGTCGCCATCTCCACGCGAGTCGCGCCATCAACTACCCATCACAATCAGTCGACCCCACCCCTCGAGCTCGCGAAGCTCGTCGCGAACAACCACGAGGCGACCCAAATCGTGACGCCGCTCCTTCCATGTCGCAACCCACACCGCCGCTTCGCCTCGCGCCTGCGCACCCAACTCCCACAGCCACCATCGCCCCTCGCCGCCTCACACGCGCGCGCACGCGCCTTCTCCATTTGATGTCGCGGCCATTGATTTGAAATTGTTGTTTATTTTTGGGCTTCGGTGATTTGTTTTTTGAGTGACGGTAAGGGGCTTCGGCCATTAAAATTTGATTTGGGGAGAAATAGTTTATGCGGCAATTAATTTGAATTCGAACGAACGAAAGAGAAATGGTTCTTCTTCTTTTTTTTTAATTGAAGAGGAAGACTTCGGTATTTAAAAATTTGGGGAAGCATGGTTTTCACGATTTCTATACCGTGATTCTCGGCATGATCAAAGGAGAGACAACGTGTTTTTAGGCAAAAGTTCAGGGATGCTAATGGCTGACATTGACAAATTTTTAAATTTATATTTAAATTGAATTCGATAAAATTCCAATGCGTTTACTCTTCGTGTGCCCACATATCAACTCCGAAAAATACGAAATTTGAAATTCGATAATAATTCAATATTACGGACCCAATGGAACTGGTTTCGTCGAATTCCGAGACTGTGCCTCGGACGGCTATTTTTAAATATCGATTCAAACGATATAATTTCAAAACTGAACAATTTACTTTCAAATTCAATTCTGAAGCTTCTATTATCTTCAGTATTATCAATATGAATTTTACAAGCCGTTGAAATATTTTAAATCAGCTTAAAATTGAAGATTCAATTTTTTTATTCAACTTTCAATAGATTAAATTCTATAATTTAATCGCCAAATTTTATTCTGATAGTTTGAAATTCAATTCAAACCATCATTCAAATATTTAAAATTAATTAAATATTTTCAAATTAATTGGTTCAAAATTCAGGGTCGTTACAATCTTCCCCCCTTAAAAGAATTTCGTCCCGAAATTACAAGTTAAGAAGAATGCCCTTATCCCCTCTATTATTTTTCACAATTCAAATAGTTTTATCAACTTTCTAAAACAAATTTTTTTACTAGAGATTCATTATCATTTCAACTAGCTTTCCAACTTCACTTATAAGTTCCAAACAACATTGTTTTCCTAACAATTCAAATTTAAATTTAAATTCAAATTTTAAACTTCCAAATTTTCTCAAAAAAAAATTTCTAACACCCTAAATTTTCAAAAAAATTCGCCAGCGTCTCCTTTGCGCGGCTAGCTCGGTACGACTACAAAATGGCACCACGACCCCTCAGAATCAAAAAGAAAAGAGAAAGCCAAGTGGCTGGAGAAGAAAATCATCAAATTTCGTACTGAAATTCAAATACGTACCTTTTTGTCGAGCCATTTAAATTATCTTCAAAAATCAAAATCCAATCCCTTTATAATACCTGTATATCATGCTATTCATAATATCCAATTCCAACATTCAATTTTTACTTCACTATTGAAGTTACATATCTATTTTCATTCAATTTTACATTTCAATTCAATTCCATTCAATTTCATTTGAATTCAATTCATAATTTAAATTTCATTCGAATTCAATTTTCAATTCTAAATATTGAATTCTAACGATTAACTTTCATTTGCTAATTCGTATTACTACTTTAAATTAGTTTTATTCACTAATTCATTTTAATTAGTGCATTCACTTATTCATTTTAAATTTCAATTTCCATATTCAATTCATCTCGAATTTACTGAATTACTAACAAAGGGAATTTCAATTTATTTCTTTTGCTTACTTGAATTTATATATACAAATTCAAACTTATCTTCAAATTTAGCTCAGGATTAAACTTTAATTTAACCAATTCAAATTCCAATTCATCAGTCCATGAATTTAATAATTTATCAAGTTAGTTTACTTGAACTCAATCCATTTTATTTCTTATTTAATTCCATATAATAATGATAATAATTTAATATTATTACTAACAACCATGCAACCATATACTATAATAATTCATAGAAAAATCATTTCTTTTCTATACAAAAATAGTTTTGGGCAAAATTATCTTATTTACCCGATTCAAAAACAATTTTATATTCACTAACAAATACGCACTCATATCTATTATTACACTCAAACTCATTCTAGAGTACTGCTGACTCTATCTCTAATGAGTAACACCCAACAGAACCATGGTTGTCGCTTAACCATATGCTCTGATACCAAATGTAACATTCGCGATTTTTGTTGCCGAAAAACCGAATAGTTAGGGTTTAAGAAGAAGAAAAAGACAGAAGAAGAGATAAGAAGATAGAAAATAGAGAGGAAAGAAAATAGAAAATAGAACGGAAAGAAAACAACTGAACAATAACAGAATCTCACAATTCGCAGCGGAACAACGTATAATAGATAAATGAATAATCTTTAAACAAAGAACTATATCAGTTATTACATTACATCACATTACATTTCATTACATCAGAGTGTACAACAACAACAACATCAAACAGCGGAAAAAGAAATACTATATACTAGTAATACGCCATGCCATCCATCTTGCCTCCAGCAACTCTTGAATATCCTGATAAACCATAACTCTTGACTTCCCGTGTGGAAATTGGTGGGCACCCAGAGTTTAGTAAGGAAAACAATAAACTCCGAGTCAGTCATGTGACTGGTGTGAGAACTCAAAACAGTTTATTTATCTTTGAAAACAAAGTAGAGGAATATTTTTAAAGTCAATTCGCAATGCTTTTAAAAATGAGACTACCATAAGGCCTCCCGCACACACACACAATGCAAACGCAGAATCGGAGGAGATTTCTCCTTATGATAGTCAAAGATGCTTGATACGCAATAAAAAGAACATTTGATATTATTACTAGTGTAGAGAAAAATTCATTTCGAAAGTAGAATATAAATCTTAGCCAGCATAGACATTTCGAACTATGCCTACTATATCTACCATCTAAACAGTGGTGACCACCATAAGTAAATGGCAGGTTCTACAACTAATACCGTACAGAGTTTCGTATTGGGAATTGGATTTCCAACGAATGATCAGGCCAAGGAACTTCCCATTGCCACATGAGAATGCCTTTGGAAGGACATCCCCGAGAACCAAACCGGATCTCTGCCAACACAAGGCCGGGTTACCCCTAACTGAGTAATAACTGACCGAGTATGCCATCCCCTGGTCCTTTGGGACCTCTAACCGAGCGCTCGTAATCAATTCACACAATCATAAAGTGTTTTCAACATGAGTAAGTATCTGGGCTTCATACCATGATACCACCCTTTTCCAGAAGGAAATGCACATACCCTAAAGGGCGCTACCCCTCATAACCTTGCCGCATCTTTCCTGTTTTGACCATTTCCGGGGGTGAGGCTCGACGAAGTCACGTCCACAAAGCCACGCTTTATACAAAAGCTGTGCTTTGGGTCAACAAATGATCATAGAAATGATCACCAAGATAAACGATCAAATAAATGATCTTATCATAAATGATCAACACAATGATCATTTCACAGCAACACTCAGCATGTCACATTACCAAAATTGGGAATATATCGCTGATAACCTTCAACTATATAACCTCTAAGCTCGTACATCTCAGAGAAGGGTGTTAAGCTAAGAGAATAAATTCTCCGCCACCAACAGAAATATATTTGAAAGAAATCGGCCTTATATCTCAATTTGTAATGTCAGACATACAATCCATACAAGTCTGTTCCGGGCTCGAACAGAACCGAAGGCACTTACAAAGAAGTCCTTGCAATCCGGATAATCTCTAATCACGACCGGATTTCCCATCACATATGGAGATCTCTATACCGGGGATCAGCCAGTGCAGAGACAATCAACAAGAAACCCTTTCGTTTTCGAAAATATCCGGTCTTCAACACCGGTCTTCGAATGCAATTCATAACAACGTATCACATATTCGGAATGGGTTATACGACCCCAAGGTCCTTTCCCGGTTAACACGAATAGTGAGCGCTTATTTTAAAAAAAATAAGTGTGGCATTCAATTTCAAGCAAATCACAACAAATACCTATTCAAAGGTAAATATTGATAGTCGGTTATTGAACTATCAATGGATATGCCAACATCACCAGATTCCAAATAATTTTCCAAATTATTTATTTCCCAAAAATATCTTTACAAGATATATATTTTCAATACTTCAAAAATAAATCAATATTTATTTTTAAACCCATTTTCCCCATTTCATTTATAAATTCCATATTGAATTTACATTTCCAAAATATCTGTGAATATACGATTTCAAATCGTTTTCTAATATTCATTTTCAATTTACCTTTAAAAAGATAAATTCTCTATATTCACTTAATATTGGAAAAACATTTCCATACTTATTTATTTATAAGTAATTCATAATATCTTTTTATTTTCTATGCTTGGAAAATATTCAATATACTTAAATCGAGATTAAGTATATATTTCATTCTTTAAGGAAATCATTCTCTTAAACATATTTATTTGGGCCAAAACGAATGTTGCGTAAAACATCGTTACGACAACCCAAAATCACTAGTACAAGGATTCGAAATTAAAATAGATATATAAATCCTAATACTATACAAAACATTTCCTTTCGGAAATCATTTACTATAACAATAGTGTTATAGTCCACCATTTCCTTCTATTTCTCGAAAATGTCTATTTCAACAGTGAATGTTGAAATCTATGGTTTTGAATCATAACAAATTTAAAAAACATCGTTAGATCATTTTAATTCTATTTAAAATATCACATTCTAAACATTTTCTTTAACATATTATTCACTATTCAAAAAAACGTGAATATACTACGTTAACAAATTTCATCCTTTTATTCATTTTATTTCAAAGGATTATTCACAGTCAAAAACGTGAATATAACTCCATTAATAGGTTTCAACAATTTACTTATCAAAATAAGTCGTTGCGAATTTATAAAACAACATTTATAAACTCCTTTATTATTTATTTTATAACAACTTCCTTTTATAAATTCCTTTATTAACCTATTCAATTTATAACTCAATTATAAAACAAAAGTTCATGTTATAAGTTAAATACTTAGAATTTATTTGTTTGCACAATCGTTCCTTTAAACTTCATAATTATAAATCTTATAACTTATCAGATTCAATTATTTATCCAAATCTATTCTTTCAATAACTTTATAAATTTTATAAACCTACTGCTTATAAAATTCCATTTATAACTTCACCGTTCATAATTCTATAAATTTCATTCATTTATGAAATCCATTCATAATTCATTCTAACACTTATAAAAACTCGTTTTATAATTCAAATATTTTCATTTATAAATTATCAATTTTATAAATCTTTTATATAAATCAATTTATATTATTATTCTTTTAAAACATCTTTAATCTCCTTTATAATTTCACCATTTTGATTTATAAAATAATCAAATTTTATAAATCTTATTTTTAAACTTTTTATAATAAATTCAGAAATCCCAGTTTAAACTATTTTATAAAATCATTAATCTCATATTTTCAAAAATCAACTTTTAACTGTATTTCTCAAAAAATCATAATTTTTATAATATTAAAATTATAACGTTTATTTTTTTAAGATGAATCAATTCGAAAAATATTTTATAAACGTATACTTTCAAAAATCACTTTAGAAATCCCTTAAAAATCAAAATCGTTATTTTTAAACTTCAAAATTGGATCCGATGATGCAACACATCAAATAGTCAATCACGACTTTCCAATATCATATATCGATATGATAATCAATCAACATCACAATATCTAAAATCAAATAAATATTTTTGAGGAATCCAGTTGGATCCCTCCAACCTGTTTCCCTGCATCCACAGACATTAGCACAATACCCATTCCACTTCGAGGTGGAATATCGCGGTATATGGGATTTTATAAAATATTATCCGCTTAATAGGCGGCGCAATAGGGTCTCATCCGCTATACAATGCGGGAAATCAATCAACTGCAATATATACATATGCCAATATATATATATTGCTATATACTAATATAATACCAATTCCACTTCAAGGTGGAATATCGCGGTATATGGGTGTAATAAATAACCTCCGCTTACTAACGGCGTATAGGGTCTATTCACATCCAATATATATATATATATATATATATATATATATATATGTATGTATGTATGTATGTTATCCCATTTTTGGTCAAAACTGGGATATCAACAAATGGACGAGGAATGATGGATATCAGGACTGGAGATCAGTTGGAATCAAGGCTACGATCGATGTCGTCAAAATTTGGTTGAACTCCGATCGGGGCGAAATTGATTGGTGATGATGATAAGGATTAGGGAAGACTATGTTTCAAATTTCAGGACAATCGGAGTTCATATGGAGGAGTTATGATCGATTCAAGGTAGGAGAGGCATGCTGTTCGAATCCATCAGGTTCGAACCCATCGGGTTCGAATCGATCGAAGACACGGCGTGCCTGGATAGTTCGAATCCAACAAAGGTAGCGGCCACTTCGAATTGATACACTTCGTATCGATCAATATGGATTCAGCTCTGAAGGGTTCGCATTGGATGTTGGTTCGACTTGAAGGACTTCGAATCGATCGAGCTACTGTCTCTAACATGGTTGCTTCGTATCGATATGAAGAGGGCGTTCGAGAAGGGTACGCAGTGGCTCGAAGAGATGGATTCGAAAGAGAGGGACTCGAAGATAGTGGATTCGAAGATGGTGGATGCGAAGCACTAGATATGGATTCGAAGAAGAGGGATTCGAAGGAGATGGATTCGAAGGAAGGACAGAAGTGCAGGGATACGAAGGACTCGGGGAGGACATTCGAATCGATCGTATTCAAACCGATCTTGTTCGAACCAATCGATTCGAAGGAAACAGTTAGGGCAGCTCAGACAAGTGGATACGAGCATGACTGTGGAGTTGTGGATAAGGACATTTCACTGAAAATGGATACGAACGCGTCTTCAGGGAGGGAAGCGCTCAACTCGGCGACAAAGATGGATCAACCCGAAGCATGCGCGCCACGTCGAACTACTAGCGCGTGCTTGGATCGATTCGAATCAATCGATTCGAAGCGATCGGTTCGAACGAAGCGTAGTCCAGGAAACCCCAAATTCGAACCGATCATATCTTCCAAACCGTTGATCCAAATGCAATGAAATTTTTACAGAATTTTGCCTACATGTTGAAGAATGTTCCCACCAATTTTCAGCTCAATTGGACAATTTCTAGATCGATTCGAATGGAGTTCGAATTGATCCCAGTGTGGGCCCGGATCTCCAGGTTTCGGCCGTGTGGGCCCTCTCACGTGCCTGAAGCGGTCAACCTTGTTTCTAGGAGAAATATCTGCCTTCTACGCTTATAAATAGAGCCCCTGGTCATTCAGAAAAGGGGTCGGAAAATTTGGAGAAGGAAAGCACGCCCGGACGCTGCCAGAATCAATCCTTAACATCATTACCGCCATTTATTTCAAGTTTTGGACTTTGTAACTGCTGTAATCATCTGTAATAATCAAGGATAATCAATAAAAGGATAAAAACTTTGGAGTGGACGTAGGCCGGAGATAGCCGAACCACTATAAAATTTGTGTCTCTGTTCTTTACTTTGGGATTATTGTTCAATATTTGCTGAGATCTGTTGTTTGTGTTTGAATATTGTTAGTCTGTATTAATACACTGGTGCTTTCACGGTATTTGGGGTTTGTGACCAATTTTGGCACAAACACTTTGGTGCTTTCACTGAGAAAGACTAGCACCCGCTACATCGGATTTGAAAGTTGGATTTGAAGATTTTAAAGAGTTCGGATTCAAGGACAATGACTAGGCAAAATAGTAGAAGGCAGAGGGCTGAGCGAAGCCAACAGGAAGGAAGTCAACAAGCATCCTCCGGAGCCGGGGAAGGACAGGCCTCAATCTACATAACCCGGGATGAGATGGAGGCTATGGCAAACTCATTGCAGGAGAGATTGTTAAAGAACCAACAAGAAATGATGCAGACTTTCTTTGAGCAAATGAGAGCTGCAGGGATGCAGAACCTAGGGACAGCAACAAACGCTGTGGATGCAGGACAGGGGACTAGGGTTGTGGAACCCAATGGAGGTCGAGATATGGAGCCACAAAGCAATCAACAAGGGCTTGGGGGCAGACCCACAGGATCCAACACAGGAAGACCTCTGGAAGGAGTTCAACAGGCTAGAACCAACGTTGCTACTAACGAGCCACATGAAGAGTATGTGCCGGAGTTCCCTCGAGGGCAACCCCCGACAGACAACGCTGGATTGGTAGAGATGATTAGGAAAACAGTGCGAGGTGGTTTGGCCAAAGGAGACTTGGAAGGAGTGAACAGGAGTCCGTTTGCTCGGGAAATAAGGATGGCTCAGAACCCACCTAAGTTTAAGTTGCCTAGCGTGGAGATATATGATGGAAAGACAAATCCAACAGATCACTTGATGAGGTACACCAGACACATGGAGGTGCTGGGGGCATCGGAGGAAGTGATGGCCCGATGCTTCCCCTTGTATTTGACGGACATAGCTGCGATGTGGTTTAGGCAGCTGGAAGAAGGATCTATCAGGACTTGGAGGGAGTTAGTGGAAAGGTATTTGGGGCAGTTTCGGGTTCACGTCAAGAGGCCGAAGAATGTGATGACACTAACATCGGTGAAGCAAAGAATGGATGAATCGCTTAGAGATTTTCTAACTCGATTCAGTGCGGCAGTCGCTTCGGTGGATTGGCCCGATCCATCGATGGTTTTAATGGCAGCAGTATCAGGGGTCAGGGAGGACTCTGATTTCAAGGTATCTCTGATACGAGATCCCCCACAAGATCTTGACGAATTCTTTCACGAGGCAGAAAGGTTCCTTCGACAAGAAGATGCAAGTACGGATTTAAAGGTGAAAAAGGTCAGTGCAATCGAGGTTGGAGCAGTATCCAGCGGTGGTTCGGATAAAGACAAAGGAAAAAGGAAATTGGACAATGATTCTGGAGACGCTAGGAAGCGATGGAAGAATCCAAAGTTTTCCACATACACAGGATTGAACGAGACGCTGGAGCGGATATACATGGATACTCGGAATCGCCTTCCCTACCGGAGGCCAGCCAGGAGAGAACCTTCTGAACGAGAGAAGGCATCAGGGAGGCATTGTCTCTTCCATGAGTTAGACGGACATGACACCAACAGCTGCAGGCACTTGAAGGATATAATCGAGGAGCATGTAAGGAATGGACAGTTACAACAGTATGTCGGAGCTCGGAATGCAACGGTGGAGCAGGAGCAACCACCGACAACCTCTCGCCGTAATGATGAGAGACCCAGGGATGGTGGTCGATTGATCATTCACTAATCGGGATAATATGGAATAAGTAACGAACTATTAGCAAGCAACCAAGTCATTTACACATGTACGGGGACGGAGATAGCCCCTAGACATGCTCTGAATGACGATAAATCTGCAACGCTATGGTTTGTGAAATCTATCTTTCGCTTTTTGATTGGACATTACTTTTCTGTTTGGATTTTAGTTTTGGAGCTTGGATTGAGCCCCCGGTTTTGCTTGCTTTTTGACTTGGATTTTCCTTCGGATGATTGTTTTCAGTTTTGGATGCTGGTTTGGTTTTTTGGTTTCCTGGTTTTGATTTGGATTTTGGATTGGATTTTGATTGGATTTTTATCTGATTTTTGATAAACGGTCGTCGGGTATGGATTATGCCTGGCAAGGGGTGAGTCACTTTTCCCGAACGTGGTAAATTGGCTCATTCAGGTCGTCGAGTATGCACTATGCTCGGCAAGGGTCCAGAGTGACCAGGATTCGGCCTAGGACTTAGGCCCTCTATTATCAATTGTTATTTTTAGGTCGTTGAGTATGGACTATGCTCAACAAGGGTCCGGAGAGATCAGGATTCGGCTTAGGACTTAAGCCATGGCATTGTTTAGCTCAACGTCCAGGGACACTGGACCAAGGACATCAAATGTGGATTACGCTTGGCAAGAACCCGGAGAGGTTATGGATTTGGATATAGACCCGGAGAGGTCCCGGATTCGGTTATTGGCTATTGGATCTGGAATTGGACATCGACTCGAAGCAGTCAAGGATTATATACTCAGGCAATATGGCTTTGGACTTCGGATATTGGATTCGGAACTATTCAAAACACGTCTTGTTGTCACAAGGCATGTTTTGGGGGGCAAAGTGTTATCCCATTTTTGGTCAAAACTGGGATATCAACAAATGGACGAGGAATGATGGATATCAGGACTGGAGATCAGTTGGAATCAAGGCTACGATCGATGTCGTCAAAATTTGGTTGAACTCCGATCGGGGCGAAATTGATTCGGGATGATGATAAGGATTAGGGAAGACTATGTTTCAAATTTCAGGACAATCGGAGTTCATATGGAGGAGTTATGATCGATTCAAGGTAGGAGAGGCATGCTGTTCGAATCCATCAGGTTCGAACCCATCGGGTTTGAATCGATCGAAGACACGGCGTGCCTGGATAGTTCGAATCCAACAAAGGTAGCGACCACTTCGAATCGATACACTTCGTATCGATCAATATGGATTCGGCTCTGAAGGGTTCGCATTGGATGTTGGTTCGACTTGAAGGACTTCGAATCGATCGAGCTACTGTCTCTAACATGGTTGCTTCGTATCGATACGAAGAGGGCGTTCGAGAAGGGTACGCAGTGGCTCGAAGAGATGGATTCGAAAGAGAGGGACTCGAAGATAGTGGATTCGAAGATGGTGGATGCGAAGCACTAGATATGGATTCGAAGAAGAGGGATTCGAAGGAGATGGATTCGAAGGAAGGACAGAAGTGCAGGGATACGAAGGACTCGGGGAGGACATTCGAATCGATCGTATTCGAACCGATCTTGTTCGAACCGATCGATTCGAAGGAAACAGTTAGGGCAGCTCAGACAAGTGGATACGAGCATGACTGTGGAGTTGTGGATAAGGACATTTCACTGAAAATGGATACGAACGCGTCTTCAGGGAGGGAAGCGCTCAACTCGGCGACAAAGATGGATCAACCCGAAGCATGCGCGCCACGTCGAACTACTAGCGCGTGCTTGGATCGATTCGAATCAATCGATTCGAAGCGATCGGTTCGAACGAAGCGTAGTCCAGGAAACCCCAAATTCGAACCGATCATATCTTCCAAACCGTTGATCCAAATGCAATGAAATTTTTACAGAATTTTGCCTACATGTTGAAGAATGTTCCCACCAATTTTCAGCTCAATTGGACAATTTCTAGATCGATTCGAATGGAGTTCGAATCGATCCCAGTGTGGGCCCGGATCTCCAGGTTTCGGCCGTGTGGGCCCTCTCACGTGCCTGAAGCGGTCAACCTTGTTTCTAGAAGAAATATCTGCCTTCTACGCTTATAAATAGAGCCCCTGGTCATTCAGAAAAGGGGTCGGAAAATTTGGAGAAGGAAAGCACGCCCGGACGCTGCCAGAATCAATCCTTAACATCATTACCGCCATTTATTTCAAGTTTTGGACTTTGTAACTGCTGTAATCATCTGTAATCATCAAGGATAATCAATAAAAGGATAAAAACTTTGGAGTGGACGTACGCCGGAGATAGCCGAACCACTATAAAATTTGTGTCTCTGTTCTTTACTTTGGGATTATTGTTCAATATTTGCTGAGATCTGTTGTTTGTATTTGAATATTGTTAGTCTGTATTCATAGACTGGTGCTTTCACAGTATTTGGGGTTTGTGACCAATTTTGGCACAAACAATATATATATATATATATATATATAACAATCATCATTCAAGCATTTAATCAACACAACTAACAATTTTAAATCTAGCTATTTAAAATTTAAATAAATCCTTTTGAGTGAGAAGTTCTCACCTTCTCTTTTGTTTTGCAATCCATTTCCCATCTTGACTCCATTTTCTTGATTTATACCTTGTATAAATATTTACACAATCATTAATATTCGAACCAATCAATAACCAATTTTTGTTCTTGATTGTTTAATTAATCAATAGTTTTATTTAAACCAGTTTCTTCTTTAATAAATTTATTTAAACTAATTTTGTCCTTTTAAAATAATTTTAACTAGAGATTTCCAATTGAACTAAATTTCCTTTTTTATTAATTAAATCAACTATCAAATTTTTGTTTAATAAAATATTTAACTAAAAATTTACTTTCAGAAACTAAATTAAAACAAAATAACCTCTTGTAAAAATTCAATTAAGCTTCATTAAATAAAACTACCTTTATGATATATTAATATTCGAGACAATCGAAAAATCAATTTCTTTTAAATAAATTATTAGATAAGTTTAATAAGTCGAATAAATCACAAAGATACCTATTTATTTTATTCTTTATTTTGAAAACACATATCCTAAAAAAAAGAAATAGTTAAAATGGATTTCAAAATCTCTATAAAAATTCTATTTCCAAGTCTTATAAAATTTTCCAAAACCTAAATTTTTATATAACTTTACTGTTTATTATTTTATACCTATATATTAGTATTTAACTGAAATCAAAATAAACTTGTAATTAAACCTTACTGCAGATTAAAAATTTATTTCCTGTCAATATATTTTTTACAAAAATAAACTGGTACACTTTTTCCCTTTTCTGGTTTCTGCCTATATCTAAATTTAAATTAAAACAACTGTTAATTGATTTTTTTTTTTTTGATTACTGTTTAAAGATTTTAAATAAAATAAACAAAGTAAGATTTACTGCTACCTTACTGCCTCTGACTTCCATCTCATCGCTGACCCAAACTCACAGCCTCGGCCTCCACGAAGTTGAACGCGCCGCCAACCTCGATTGCCACTGTCGCCGCCGCACCTCGCAGTCGCCATCTCCACGCGAGTCGCGCCATCAACTACCCATCACAATCAGTCGACCCCACCCCTCGAGCTCGCGAAGCTCGTCGCAAACAACCACGAGGCGACCCAAATCGTGACGCCGCTCCTTCCATGTCGCAACCCACACCGCCGCTTCGCCTCGTGCCTGCGCACCTAACTCCCACAGCCACCATCGCCCCTCGCCGCCTCACGCGCGCGCGCACGCGCCTTCTCCATTTGATGTCGCGGCCATTGATTTGAAATTGCTGTTTATTTTTGGGCTTCAGTGATTTGTTTTTTGAATGACGGTAAGGGGCTTCGGCCATTAAAATTTGATTTGGGGAGAAATAGTTTATGCGGCCATTAATTTGAATTCGAACGAACGAAAGAGAAATGGTTCTTCTTTTTTTTCTTTTTTTTAATTGAAGAGGAAGACTTCGGTATTTAAAAATTTGGGGAAGCATGGTTTTCACGATTTCTATACCGTGATTCTCGGCATGATCAAAGGAGAGACAACGTGTTTTTAGGCAAAAGTTTAGGCATGCTAATGGCTGACATTGACAAAATTTTAAATTTATATTTAAATTGAATTCGATAAAATTCCAATGCGTTTACTCTTCGTGTGCCCACATATCAACTCCGAAAAATACGAAATTTGAAATTTGATAATAATTCAATATTACGGACTGAAATGGGTTGATATGAAGTGCACTGGAATGTGATCGATGTAGGTGTGATGTCAATGGGTTGAGGTGAATGTATGGGGCGCGGTTAGAGGAGGTTATGGGTTGTTGAATGTTCTTTCGAACTGAATGGTGGAGGAGGTGCACTTGTGTAGTGAAGAGGAGCAGTGGATGTTTGTTGTGATGTCGCTGCAATCGGTAATGATGAGATGTTTTGGTGGTTGAAGAAGTGTGGGTAGTGCAAACGTTGAAGATTGTTGTGGGATGTTAGAGAGGTGGATGTTGTAGTTGTAAAGAAACTGGTATGTAGAGGAAGTGTTTCTTATCTTGACGGTTGGTGAAGTGATGAATATTGTATGTGCAGTATGACAGGGAAAGTAGCAGTAACAGATTGTATTGGAGATGAATGTGTGTTGTGGTTTTGGTGAGTCAGATAACTTGTATAGGCAGAATCAGAGATGATGGGTGTAGGGAAGTGTTAATTGTTGGGAAGGGCAACATGGATGAGCAGAGATGCACAAAGAAATGAATCAAAAAGCAATTTAAAACAGAGTGTACACACTGTACAGTAAACAGAACAAAACACTACAGAAGAAATAAAGTATGAAATTGAAAATAGAAACAAGTGCACACAAGTGACAGTGCACAATACAGGAAGAAATAAACCCAAAAACTGATACTCAGAACATATGCATAGGATCAAGATGAACAGAGACTAAAAATGAGAACAAATGCACAGTGCAGCATTCTGTTTTTTTGTTTAAAAAAAAAGAAGAATACAGTGCTACCCAAACTGAAAACAGAGAATGCGAGATTCTATAGAAAAGTGAAAATGCTATATTATTTTCTTAAGTGCAAACAAACACAAAATAAAAAACACATAATGAAATAAAAAGAAAATAATTCGAAGAATTGAAAATAAAATCAAAACAACTCCCCGGTAACGGCAACAAAAACTTGTTAATCGACGGAATTTATATCGGATTAGAAAACCGTCGAAAAATTTAGAAATAAAAATAACCGCAAGCGCACGATGTACGAATGTAGCACGTGGCGAATACAGGTCGATCCATAAGGAATTGATGATTTTAAAATTCTGTTCAATCAAATTATACTGAATCGAGAGTGAATAGCTAGAAATGTAAGAAACTAACAAAAACTAGCAAAAGAAAAATAGATAAAAACACGAGAGTTAAATGACAATTTAGAGATAAATCCACTCTCTAGATCATATAATTCAACAATTAATGAAATTATGATCTCTTTTTTGGTCATAAGTGAGTTTAAATGATTTGTTTATCATAAGTATGGCTCATTTGTGCTATTAATTAGCTCAACATAGCCATCAAAGTATAACACAACCTTTAAACCACTTACTAACACTCATGAAAATGACAACAAAGTTGAAAATGAAATATATTTTAAGTATGGCCTATTAACTATTATTTAGAAATATAGACCATCAATTTTGAATTTCAAATCACTTTCTTATGCCATAATCTTATTTTGATAAAGAGGCGTTTGTGTTAGTGATTGTTTAAGCATAGCCTATTTGGTGTCAACAATATAGGTTATCAAATTCAAAACAAAAACAACTAATTAAACCACTTCAAGCATTGTCATTAAGCACAAAAAGAGAGCTATAATTATCAAAATGTTGAACCTACATGATTAAAGGCTTCATTACCCCTAAGTTGAAGGGATTAGCCTCTCATATTTGTTATCAAAACAACAAATATAGCTTGCAACATGAAAGAAGAAAAAAGGAAAAAGAGATCAAAGTAAAGAAAAAAACTATTCTACTTGCATAAAAAAATAAATCTACACTACTAACATGAAAGTAAATAAACAAAAGAAGAAAAGAGAAATATATTAAAGTTGCATAAGAAGAAATTACATAAAATAAAAATGGCTAAGTAGCCATGAAGAGAAAAGAGAAGCTTTCTTTTATTTTGAGCCTAAACTAATGAAGAGGAAGAGGAGGATTACATTGAACTAAGGGGTATGTATACATATGTTAAACCTTAATTCATATTTTTGAGGAATGCTCATAATACCCTTGAGAAAGTGTGAAGGCCAAGTAATCATTAGCTTCTACTAATCATCATTTAAGTGTACATGAAGCCATTAATTCCATAAGCATGTGCATTAGCCTCTAATTTGTACATTAAGGTGGTGGGTAGGTGGGGTCCTTCATGATCTTCACTTGGAATTATTTCCATCTTTATTCCTTTGTATTCTTTTTGTGCATGCATATCTTCTTCATGAAACATCTTGTAATTGAAATCAAATTCCTACAAAATAGTATGGAAATTTCTAATTAAATTTTCTCAAGTTAATTTATGCACAAAAATGACTATTTTGCCCTTGGATGAAGATGAACATGTGATAATTTGGAATTAATATGGATTTTGGTTAAAATAAGTTAAAATACCCAATATGATCATTTTTTGATTTAAATAGAATAAATATGGTGGTAAAAATATGCACATTTACGTGCACATCAAAAACTGTCATAGCTCCATCTGTCCATACCTTTCTCTTCTTCTTCTTCAAATGAAATATAACCCTAAATCTTAAAATCAAAACTTTACCTATTTAAAACTCGACTGTGCATAGTAAATAAACGTCAAAAACATGGTTCTACGATGATTTTTTTAATTTCAGGAGGCTCAATCATGGTTGGATGTAGTTTTCGTTTTTGGACACTTCCAGGCCGCCATGGCCAGTAGTTGGCGGTCTTAACGGTCTGACTGATAGCCCCGTTGGGTTTTCAAAACACTACTTCTCTATTTTTATCTTATATACACAAATATTTGCATCTCATATAACAAATTTTTATTTTAATGTTGTACTTAGAAGTTGTCACTTGTTTCATAAAGAGAATGAAAAATTTTGTTGAAAAAAATGAACGACTTTCCATTTCAATCAGGTAAAAAAACATTTTCAAAATGATATGAAGATTTAAATTTATTTTCTTAAATGATATAAAAAGCACAAGATAGTGCAATACGAGGAAGTACATAAAAAATAGAAGGCGTTCCAGGAAACAACAAGGTAAAATACAATAATTTCATTGATTAATGAACTACAAGGATTCGCTAAGGAAAACCAAAAAAAAATCAAATTGTGTACTTTTATTCCTCTAACAATAAATACCAGGTGTTTTCATAGTGGAAAATCCACAAATATACACTACATAAACAAAAAGTATATTTCCACTTTGACTTTCCCAAATATGATAAAGAAAAACCCTGCACGATACCCTAAAAATTAATATATAAACTATCCTAAGTTCACAACTCGACTATAAATCTATAGTAGAAATTTTGAATACAAATTCATAACTCAAATTCAAGCTGTAATCTATCCTGTAAATCCATATCTCAAAAAAGATGATTAAAACTACAGAAGCAGGGATTGAAGCAATGATCGAAGCAGAGGTTACTGAAGAAGCCTAATTTCTTATTGTAGAAATAAATTTAAGAAATCCTACGTTTTTATCGATGTGGATTTCAACGAGAATGAAAAAGAACCCTAAAATTTCTTGATTAATTGGTTATAAGGGCCTTGACCATTAAACCAATTAAAATAATTGGTTTAAATAGGTTGACCCAGTAGTTCCATTTAATTAAATGGTTTTCGCCACCTCTATTTATTTTTTGGGTAACTGGTTAGGAAGTTTAGCTGAATATGCTTTTGACAGCCCAACCAAACACTAGTACAAGCTCATTCCGCCTTCCATTGCTCAAGCTTTCGATCAAAACCTCAAATCGTTCTCATATGCCCCTAACCAGAAATCTTTTCCAAATTTTTACTCCTTTTCAGCATGATTTGACATTTAGTAATCCTTGCTAGTGCTTAAGAAGAAAATATGTTGACCATACACGAGTTACAATTCATTTTGAAGCAATTAAGCCTTATTTCCTTTTTTCAGTTTTGAGAAGCTTTTGAAGAGATAATAAGTATAAACAAAGAAATTTGTATATAAATGAGAAATACATGCATGAGATACATATAATAGTAAATGATACCTAAATTAGAAGAGTCATCATCCATTGCGCATTATTTCTTTGTATCCCCTTTCCCTTATCGCCTTCTATAACTATACCGCCAAGGTATTATTTCGTCTCCTTATCAAAACGTTGCATCCAAAACTCTAACAACGTTGATACATGTCTTAAAAAAATTTCTGTTACACACTAATCATGTGTGCGTGTGTGTTTTTCGATTAACCATAAAATGCTTTTATTTGATTATTCATAATATATTTCGATCACATTATCGGCCATATTCTAATTTACTTATACATGCATGCACACATAGATATACATACACATGTACGTACGTATATATATAAGCATCGATTTTAACGGAATAGATAAAAAATAAAGAATGGTTCAGATTTAAAATTGTAACATATATCCAGTGGCCTACTAATTGACAAGTTATTTAAAAAAGTCACATAACCATCAACTGCGTCTATGTAAACTGATTCATCTCCATGTACATTAGCATATCAATGAGATCGTGGGCCTCTTCTCCGCATCTATTCCTCTTACACCACTTTCTTATTCAAATCTACCCTCCCCTATTTTTGTTTTTCTTGTTGACTACAAGGATCCACCATACTGCTTTTTCATCGACTTTGCTTCTTCGCTTGCCAGATCTCGCCAGTAATCTCTTAGTCTTCTATTTCTATATTTAAATCCATCTGTTTTTATTTCGTTTCGTAGTAATGTGACATTCTAAAAACATTCATGTTTTTTAATATATTACTTTCCACTAATCGATATTTTCCTTTCCTTTCCATTATTTCGTTCGTTTGATACAGAAGTTTAGTTGAAAAATTGAAATTAGTAAAGGATAAAATCCCACAGATCGGCTGAAATAACTAAGTTTCATTTTAATGATTTCTGTGCTTAATCGCATGGATCCATTGGCATAACCATGTTTCGCTTTGATGATTTTTGTGTTTCATTCCAATTTAGGATTGGCTCTTTATTGGTTATGCCTACAGATTGTATTGGAAATATTTACTACCCTTCCCATTGCTGTGATTTCAGGATCATTGGATTAGTTCAATGCACACGTGTTGAGTTTCATTTATTTTACATGACTTGGATCAATTTGGTTACCGTTTCATTTTTAGTCAAATGTGCACATGATCCAATGATGATCAATGGATAGCTTGTACTGCAAATCACTGTACATTTTCAGTTTTTTTTCAAATTTTAAACCGTAAGACTATTGATGAAGTTTCAGTTTCCATATGAGATTATTTTGGATTATATTTCACTTTTTGTCTCATATAACTTCTAAAATAGTAATGAATGATTTAAATATGGGACATATGCAATAGCCGCATTTAGAAATATTTTCACTCATTGCTAAAACCAATAACGCTACGAAAAACGAATGAATAACGCTACGAAAAAGACGCTTCAATTTCCTGAAAAATTGACTAGTTATCAATTGTCCAAAGGCAGCAAAGATAAGTGCATAATTAGCAAGAACAATGGTTTGAGAAGAAAGGAGATGAAGTAGCCACAAATGTACAGTCTTAAGAATAAAGAAAACCTATTTGATTCATATAGTGAATGGTAAAGCAAGAAGAAATAAGGAGAGATTAATTGTTCTTTCTATGCAAAATAAGTTCATTTCTTATGATATTGCTTTGTATGGTTTCAATGAGAAATGTTGAAATCATATTGTTGTGGAATTATAAAAAAAATGCTAAAATTACAATAACAATATTTGATTTATTATTAATAAACCTTTTGTTTTTACTAGCATGTATTATTACCTTTACTTTGCTGTGTAAGCTATGGTAATGCTACAGAACATTTCTGTAGGTTGTATTTACAATAAACTTTTAAGGGTAATTGTTACAATAATTGGATCCATTATACATGGTTATGAACACATTTGAACATGCAATCAACCATTTTTTTAATTGATTTCTATGTTTTTAGTGTGCGGTATTATCTATAAATACATATAATGGAGGCACATAGTAATACACCATAAATCATACTTCAATTCTGAACAAAATTTCAACATACGCATAAATGTATTCAAATCCAAATTACATAAGCATTCTTAGAACACACTCGAATCGCATGCACGCATATTCAATGCAAAACAAATCAAGCAAAATATTAAAACAATAGTCAACATAAATCAAATCATAAGTAATCTAACATTATATATCATCATAATAAAAATCATATAAGTTTGAAATACATCAAAACCCCATTCTCAGTAATCAAGCTAATAGTAATTTAGCAGAACAACACAGAAACCACATTCCTCCTTCAATATATATTATTTCAGTGCAAACTCGTACTTTGCATACAGGATAGACAAATAAGTTTATGCATTTTTATTAATTATGATTAATAACAACTTATATTTCATAATTTTTCTTACTATAGTGTATTTTTATCCCTAAGCCATTGCAACAAAATCAAACAATCATGGTCTTGCAGGAAACCTAGGTACTGCGACTTAAAAGAAGCTGGAACCGAATGTAGTACAAAATGATTGTAAGAATAAATGAAAACGTGTCATTCATATTAGAAACATAAATACTGTATATATTTATGAATAAAATGATATATTGAAATGATAAGCAACATTCACGTAGGTTTATTAAACTAAACCGACACAAATTCTAGTAATTAATTTACTACGTATACAAATTATAAGCAACAACTATTCACGAATACTTCTTTGATTTGGTCACAACAACTATTATAAGCAAGAATGTCTACAAATACAAATTATGACCTAAAAAAATAATTATATATACTGGAAATTCAAATAACATAAGACTCATTACATAAAAGATGTCAATATAACTAGGATTCAAACAAAAATCTCCAAGTAACAGTTATATTATTTTTCCATAAAATGTTTTGAAATAGTTTTTTTTAATCTATTGATGCCGATATACCAAGGATTCAAAAAAAAAGCTCATGCATCCAAGCTATCAGCTTCGACCCATCCATCAACGTTACGTTTTCCTTGAAACATCTAGCCTCACCTGAACACATAGCAAAATGATCTATGAATAAGAATGAATAAAAAAATTTCACGCTTATATTTCAGTAAACATAGCCTGGAAGAACAAAATTCCACAGTAACCGTTTGACGATGAAAACAGTACCAAAAGTAGCAATGGAAGTGGCATATACCATCGTACCTAGAATGCACAGTTTATAGTCTTGAATAGTGGACAAATTTTAACACCGTTTGTAACACCATGTTTGGGCTAACTGAACAAATAATAAAGCATGCATTAAGTGAAAAACAAACAAATCACGAAGATCGTCATAAAATACCTAACTTGACCCCATTTTTCGAATGATGAGGCATAGAAAGAAGATAAGCAAGAGCCTACTTGGACCCACCAAAAAGCACTAAAAAGCCAAAACTATCCTTAAAAGTTTTAATTGCACGATATATTTTCTTAAACTCATATTAACATATTTATCAATTGCTAGATGTATCGATTCATTTTCACATATAATAATGTCACAGCGAAAAAAGTATTCTCAAAGAGAAGCATCAAAATTTATTCTACATTATCAAATGCTCCAATCTAAATCACCATAAGGTGGTACAAAACTGTTCTTGTGTTGGAATCTATCCGTTTGAATGTAAGAATTCCATTACTCTTTAAATGACAGTATGAAAAATAGTGTATCATCCGAAAAATACACAATCACCTAATGGAGCCTTATTCCGAAGATTCCCAACAAATACAGAAGCCAGCTTTTGGAAAGGGCATAAGAAAAAACTATCGATGATTGCATTAACTATTAGCCAAATTCACTATTTTCTTGTATAACTTTGAACTCTTAATGGAAGCAACTGATATGCCTTGGTAAGCCAGGAGATATTGCGACAGAGTTCATAAAATTATGAATAGTAGTTATAACATATCTATATCTGTAATACAAAATGTAGGGATTATTTGTACTCATGTAATGATGCACTCCACCTAGTACCATCCTTAGACTAATTCCATCTTCATCATGTTAGTACATATTGTTGGGTGCCTGTAAACTTATTGCCGTCCAAGGTCCAAAAAGCCCAAATCAACTGAGTTGAAGTTTACTGGAAAATGAAACGCTGATGTAAATATAAGGGATGCATGTGCTGTAATGGTTCAGAGCTGATGTCAATCTTATGCAATGCAGGGACAAGGAAGACAGAAATTATTGCAATCGCTAAAGTCTCAAATTCAATATTTTGTATAATTAACGAACGTCCATTTTTTTAAACTTCATTACTCAAGCATACGACTATAATAACATCATTCACAAAAGGTAAAGTTAAAAACTTTAATCCATGTATCTATATATGGTCAAGAGCATATAAGAAAATGAGATAAAGCATAAACTCATAAATGATCTGTTGAAGCCTTGAAGGAGCCTCTATTCTAAGGTCTATGTGACAATATAAAAAACAATACAATTTGAACGTAATCGTTATAAGATGTTCAAGGAAGATTGGAAGATGTATATATTTTATACTCCGTGAGATTGAGAGATTAAGATCAAATGTATCACAAAACGAATGATATCCAATTCAAACTCTAAATTAAGGGAAGATATATAACATTTCTACTCGCTTTAATCAATTAAGAAAATAAAGCATAAATCAAATATATTAAGTTCTACAATCTAACTTTTGCAGACAGAACATATTATTAGAATGCTAAAACAGTTCAACATCTTCAAGATGTTTCATTCACACTAAACTCGTATTTTATAATAAAAAATTTCAGTACTGGGGCTGTTTATATTCGTCAATGAGGAGAAGTTGTTTGAGATAAGAAGAGCCGCAAAATTTAGGTCCAAAAAATAAATTAAAACAATTTTTTAAACGGACATGAGTTATAACAAAGAAGATGAATATGATGAAATGGAAAAAAAAATATTAAAAATTGTTATTGAGATATGACTTGTTTTGGAGTCAAATCACTTAGACATGAAAGACTTTAGAACGTTAATCCCTATAAAGATAAATAGAACAGCATGAAATATTATTGGCCAAATTCTTCATAATAAAATAAAAACACTAAATAAAAGTTCAAAATAACAGCAATTATAATGGTTCAAGAAATGAAATGCTTAACAGGGCCTACTTAGCCACATATAGCTTTTATGTTATTATGTTACATGGACTATTTTGAAAATAGATAAAACTTCAACTTACACGGTCTTGGGGAGAAAAAATAAAGTGGAAAGAATATGAAGCATCTTCAAATGATCTTAGATGCTTTTATGTACTTGAAAATTAATGTAGAAAACTATAAGCACACTTCATGATAGTCCCTTGGAGTAGAAAAAGTTCCTATTACAAGCCCTCAAGTGAATATGTACGGAATATTTAACAAAATTGTCAAATGAAGCAACAAAAGGTTCTAAAAGAACTTCTTTGGCAAAACTATTCTTAAATTAGATAGTATATGCACTTTCTATACCTTCACATTCACTAACACATAATCATATTGGAACTTCCAAAATGTCAATTTATATTTCAGCAGAAAACTGCATGCTTATAGCTTTTCTTCAAAGTAGAGTGCTAAAAAGGATCTACTCTATTACAATTTTTCAGCGAATTTAGCGGAATCTGGTTCAACTCAAAATTAAAAAAATTGAGAAATGAAATTAAAATTAAACCTTTATTAGTAGAGAAAAAATCATTAAGAGTTTTACTCAGAATTTTATCATTATTAAGCCGCTTATAAATAAATCAAGGAGCACACCAGTTTTAGTTTATGGAGAAGCTTATAGTATAGGGCAAGGCATCATTATACGTTAAGATATCAAAAAACACCAGAAAGCAAATTTTTTGCACGACTTCTAGGTTTTTCAATTTAGATATGAATACCAATGGGTGTATTTATAATGAATTGTCAATCTCAATTGGTAGATGGTTATAAACGCATAACCGTAGTAGCTACAAATTTGGAAATGGTTCATTACTATTAAACTACTTACAAAGGAGGCTATATAATTAACCAAAATTTCTTTCATCATCACAGCGGCTTATAAATGTTGTAGAGTTTACCTCAAATCACTACAACTAAATGCATGTGTAATAAGTAGAAATTGCTAATAACTTTCCCTCTTATAATGCATGTCCACTGTCATCGAGGTTGACATCAGGTTGAATACATAAGTAACTATGTGAAATTGGACCCCCAAATTGTTCTTTTTCATTAGATGAGGGAAGAGCGAGCCCAATTTATTCTATAAAATTACAGGATAACTAGCACATGCATTCAAATGTCACTAAGTAATCACTGTGGATTTTACCTCGTCGATTTTTATCTATTATTCAGCCATCACCAACATGTTAAGGAAAAAATATAATAAGAAAATATAAAACCAAAAATCAATTGTTTCCATAGTTTGACAATTAATGAATTTTCATTCTCAACAGGAATATGCTGAAAAAGCAAGAATATGTTCAATATTCTCATATATTCAAATTTAATAACGGTTTAGAGATTTTCAAAATGGTAGCTTCGTACCAAGAACCGTTCGGATCAGCTATTCCAGTGAAGAGCCCTTAGCATATGAAGGCTTTTCCATTTTAAAATTTGTTTTTTATGTACTTGAGTTTTGAACTTTGGAGGAAGGAGAGGGATATAATGAAAGAAGAAAACGATAGATGACCTTAGTAAAGAAAAATTATACTACTCATACATTATCTGTAATAATACATTAGTTTTTGGTAAGAGCAAATATCCTACCTACATTTATTTGATACGATGCCAAGCGATCCATGTCATATAATGCTTGAGATCCGCATTAAAATAGTTGTTCTTTTTTAAGCAATTGGAACCTATAATCGAGCCTAGTAATTAATGAGATGTTATTTAATCAAAAGGTCTACCCGAGCCAAGTAATTAATAATATTATGTATAAATCGCACCTTTAAAATACCAAGTGCATGTGTAATAAATATGAATCGCTAATAACTTTCCCCCTTGTAATACATTTCATTATCATTTAGTTTACATCAGGTTGAACACATTAGCAACTATGTTAAATTAGACCCTAATACTGTTCCTTTTCATTGAATGAGGGAAGAAACGAACCCAGTTTATTTTATAAAATTATAGGATAATCAGCACATGCATTTGAACGTCAATAGTTAATTTGTAGTATTGAGTAAAGAAAAAATCATTGTGGATTTACCTCATCGATTTTTTCCTATTATTCAAACATTTAGGAAAAAATACATTTAAAAAAACATAAAACCTAAAAATCAAATGTTTCCACAGTTAAAAATTAATGAATTTTCATTCTCAACAAGAGTGCGCTGAAAAAGCAAGAATATGTTGAATATTCTCAAGTATTCAAATTTAATAATGGTTTAGAGGTTTTCAAAATGGCAGCTTCGTACCAAGAACCGTTTGGATCAGCTACTTCAACTGGAGAGCCCTTATCGCATAAAGGCTTTTCCATTTTAAAATTTGTTGTTTTATGTACTTGAATTTCGAACTTTTAAGATAGAAGAGAAAGGTAATGGAAGAAGAAAATGGTAACATTACACTACTCTTACACTATCTGTATTAATACATTAGTTATTGAAAATGACAAATATCCTAACTAGATTTATTTGATGCGATGTGAGGCAATCCATGTCGTATAACGTTTGAGATCCGCATTAAAATAATTGTTCTTTTTTAAACAATTGAAACCCACAACCGAGCCTAGTAATTGATGAGATGTTATTTAGTCAAAAGATTCACCCAAGCCAAGTAATTAATGATATTATGTATAAATCGCACCTTTGAAATACCAAATGCATGTGTAATAAACAGGAATCGCTAATAACTTTCCCCCTTACAGGGCATGTCCACTATCTAGGTTGACATCAGGTTGAACACATAAGTAACTATGTGAAATTGTACCCGTAGGCTGTTTGTTTTCATTGAATGAGGGAAGAAGCGAGCCCAGTTTATTTTATTAAACTACTAGATAATTAGCATGTGCATTCAAACGTTACTAGTTCATTTGTGATATTGAGTAGGGGAAAAATCACTTTGGATTTTATCTTATCAATTTTTTTTCTATTATTCAAGCATTACTAACATGTTAAGCAAAAAATACAGTAAAAAAATATAAAATCAAATGTTTTTATAGTTTAACAATTAATGAATTTTCATTCTCCATAGAAATACGCTAAAAAAGAAAGAATATGCTGAATATTCTCAAATATTCAAATTTAATAATGGTTTAAAGGTTTTCAAAATGGCAGCTTCGTACCAAGAACTGTCCGGATCAACTATTCCATTAAAGAGCCCTTATTGCATGAAAGTTTTTCCATTTTAAATTTTGCTTTTTCATGTACTTGAATTTTAAACTTGGAAGGAAGGAGGAGAAGGTAATGAAAGAAGAAAGCGGTAGTTGAAAACCTAATCCAGTAAAATCTCTAATAAGCATGTAATCCAACAAAAATAAACCAATGAAAAACACCAATGCTAAATAAGTTAAAAACGAATCCAGCTGAGCAGAAACGAAGTACCTAAAACGCAGACGACGAAAATATTTAAATCTTCAACTCAATCAGGACAGCACAATCAATGATGCCAATATAGGTGAATTCAAAACAAACCATCGATAGAAAGAAAGAAGTAAGTGAATTTGCATGATAGAAAATCAAAAAGGCTGTAGAATTAGAGATCTAAATTTACCTAAGTTAAAATAAGATTGATGTAAAAATTCACCACCTTCGCCCTTAATTTACAAGGTTGGGATTAATGACACATGGACCACAAAATCTTCATGGAATTCAAAGAGAGCATCTAAAATCAGGATAGACAAAACGAAAATAAAATTTAAAGTTAGAAAGAGGAAGAAAGAACTGTTGAAAAATGGACTTTCATGAAAGAAAGAAAGAAAGAAGAAAATATTGTAAAGAAGGAAAAAAGGCAACTATTCAGTTTACAAAATATAACAAACAGTATAGCTGACCGAGCTTCAAAAATGTACTAATATTATATATTATTAATATTGTGGTGTGAAATATTTTGCTATGGTTGTTAAACATATAAATTTATTAAAGTATTCATTGCACAGTTATAAGTCATAAAACCAATGGATAATCGAAAAATATACTTGATTAAAATGAAATACTTTAGTCCCCATTGGTCTAACTTATATTTCTTTTCTAATAATAATTGGTTTAACTTAAATTTCTCTTCCAAAATTAAATGAACAATTTGTAAAGCAAAATTGCTACTTTTATTAGCATTATACTCGTAATTTATGGAGTAACCATTTAAGAAGGATTAATAGAAGATATACTGTTGAATAAAATCTGGTAAAAGAAGAATTTTGATTGTACAGCCAAAATGAATCCATAGCTACAAATTGGCTACGTTGTTTTGATTTCAAGAAATATGTTAACAGTGCTTTAATTCAGGAGCAAAAAAAATGATTAAAAGCCATTTATAATGACTATTTATGTATGTTATCAATTATTACGTAGGTTTTTCGTGAAATATTTTGAAAGTAAATGAAAGTATGATTCTATTTGTACGTCCGACAATTGTTAAATCTTAGACAAAAGTATGTAATGGAAATATATTATGCATATCAATTATTTAATGAATAAGGGTACATAAGTAAAATTTATGTTTCCTTTTACACTTTCTAAGCTCAACCCTAAATACTTGTTACTAAATTAAATAAACATGTACTCTTGCTTGCAACAAATTAATAATCATTAGCCTTTTCTATATGAGTATATTTTTACTCTAACACAAGTTTTGAGTAGTACATGAAAGCATAATATTAAATATGCTATAAAAAACGTAAAAGTAGAGGCATGCTGCATTCCAACAGAAATTTGAGAGAAGATAACTGAGTTGAGTTAACTATCATTGAAGTTCATTTTCAAGTCAATCAACATTTAACCAATAACCGAGTTGTAACCATTGAGTACAAAATAAATTACATCTTACAACAAGTAAAAAGTTTAAAAAGCAACAATCGTTTATATATAAATACACACACATTAATATACTTGTATATGTATACACTAATATATATATATATATTTCCCACAAAGTTCACCATACTCAAACATTATAACTTATGTTCGTATACAATGTTTAAACCAATTAATATTTATATTCAAATATTTTTTAATTATTAGAATTTTAATCGTTCCAACTTATAAATCGGTATTTCTAATGATTTAATGAAGTTAACTACCAATTAACGACCGTTAAAAATCCGGACCGGCAAATATATAAACGACGCGGAATTTTAACACTATGTACGACCCAAATTTGTAACGGTCGTTAATTGGTAATTAACTGAATTAAATCATTACAAATACTGATTTATAAGTCGAACAAATAAAATTATAATAATTAAAAAACATCTAGTTATAAATATAACTTGGTTTAAACTATATACAACTTAAGTTGCAACATTTTTGGGCACGATGAAATTTGAAGCAAACATATATATAAGTGTATACATATACAAGTATATAAGTAATTCCAATTTTCAAAATTCTTTTTAATGACTTGAAAAACATCAGATTTTAGAATCAGTTGAAAAGAGATGAAACACCCCATCACATGTTTATTCAATCTCAACATGTAGCTACAACAATCATTTGTTTATTGATACACATACTACGTCAGCAGAAATTTGACATAGAACTAGGTAACAGTTAGGGTTATGTTAATGGTTACCGTTAATATTTCACAAATACCATTACCGTACCATATTTACTAATAAACAAAAATAGCTTACCATTATCGACAAAATATTGGTAGGTATACCGAAGACTAGTATACCAATAATTTTGTAACCGTTACACTGGTAATGATAAATTTCTGGTTTTCTAAAAAAAAGTTAGCAACATAGCACGTATCCATACCATAACGGTACTTCATTATACAATTTATAATGTTGCTTAATAAAACACATAAACTAGAAAGAAGTGAAGTGTATTTGACATTATTTCACCTTCTTAATAAACTAAATTCAATCATTTGCTTGATTCTAAATTCCTATAATAAATCATGCTATATGAATATACATGTATTATAAATTGAGTGATAAAAGTACCATTATCACTGGCATTGAAGAAATGTTACCGATGATTTACCACAGAAAATAGTAAATTTGCTACTATTACCATACCAATTAAATTAGTACACCACTTTCACTTGAAAATGGTAGTCGATTGACGGGTAATGGTATGATAATTACCATTACCATAACACTCATAGTAACAGTACTATCTCGTGCCGACTCAGCATGACATCGAACAGTCATTAGGCAATGACAATGGTTAGAGATAAGTGTAACAAACGATGTTGCACGGCTTTAAGAAACACAAATATGAACAAATTTTCATTCTATACCTTCAAAAAGATCATAAAAATATCTCTTTTGAAACTTACTCTTAAGCCTTAATCATAAAATACCCACTTTCAACCTTTGAATTTGTCCTAATATAATCAAAATCTTGATCTTCAAAATTCAAAGTAAAAAACAAGACATAATCAAAATCTTGGAACGAGACATAAAATTAAAACAAATTCTTGCTTTAGGCTTAAAATGAAAATTTGTCCTTGCAACAATGAACACCACCCACCACCACTTACCCAAAAACAAAATTCAGATTTTACCCCGACAATGGCTACCACTAACGCAAACAAACATCAACTCAGATCACTGCCTCTGACCTCAGCCGATGTCATGCTCATATTAGCACTGTCACCAAATTCCAACCAACTTGTATAAGTGTCAACAAGCAAACGGATGCTGGATCTACATCTCATCAAAACGACCAAATAAACATGTAACATTAAGTTCCAGATCTTCTAAACTAGCCCAAAAATCTTATGCAGTTTAAACCATCAAAAAGAAAAACAATAGACAAAAAATATAACATTCACTGTTACTGTTCCCATTTCTGATCTCACCGATATTAAACCAAAATATTATTGTTTAATCATAATATTTATACTGCCAAAGCAATAGACAATATATATAAATACTAGAACCGTATTAAAGCTACGAGTATACGCAGTAACATTGTGTATGTATGTGCGTACACATACATACACGTACCCGTATACACACATACTACCAATCAACAACTAAAGAACTATTGCTGTAAATAGTTGGCTAGTCCATCAATACTAAGATCTAGTGGTGGAAAAACTAATACACTGCTTTACAACTATGCTTCCCTTTCTTGCTTGTGTAAGTACTAAAGCATTGCTAGTATATCTAACTTTGAAGTAGTTAAAGTAGTCGAATATTCAACTAAAATAATGAGCTCTGCTTGCAATAAAGCTATACTGGGTAAGAACATTAGCACAATAGTGCCCAAAAATAAAACATTTAGATAAATGTCTCAATCTTTGCATGGCAGTTGCAAATCAACAGAAGGATAACTGATTGCAGGGCAAGAAAGAAGAATTTAATTTAAGTCCATTAGCATTCAAAAATGGTCATTGTCCTGTGAGACTCGATTTTTGCCAAGATGGACTTATAAATTTGACTTTTCCACTATTAAACCAATATAAGATGACACGATGAAATTAAGAGTGACAATAAAAAACCCAACAAAATTTGATGGTTACTTCTGTATACCAATTAAACAGAATTTTCAAATAATTACTGAAATCAAACCAGGCTTCAGATAATAAGCGGAGTTCAATCAACATTCAATTGAGTGTTCAGCAATAAGCATGAAACAGTTGTCATCATTAGCCATTGAATATAATAACAAACGGTGATTAACAGTGAATAAATAACAATTAATATAGCATATGCAAACCAATATATTATGCAGATCGGCATACCATCAGTAGAAATTAACAATCAAACCAAGAAGTGGACAAAAAATACAAAAAAGAAAAATTTGAAAATAAAAGGACCAAAAGCTCGGAAGTAATTAAGATTATCACCTGAAATCTCAAATGTTCAGACATGGTAAACTTCAGATACATCACCGTAGTTAAATTAGTTTAAGAAGTGAAATGGAGATCTATAAGAATTTAAAAAAAAAATTGCAGACAATCAATATGGCATCAATTCAGACCGTCCGTCTGCTTTGAATCTCATCGTTGAGAGAATACGATCGGAATTTTCAATTGAAATGAAATTGCTCGACGGAGGAAACATGGAGAGAAATAGGATGCAGAACGGAATAACCAAAATGAGACGGCAACACAAAAATCTCTTTCGGTGACTGGCACGTTTATATAGACGGGGTGTATATGAAACCCTAGTGCGTGATTGGCACGTGAGATATGTGAATTTGTGTTTGATTAAGGGCATCTCCAGTGGATTACAGGTTGAATATTCAACCCGTAATACGGGTTGGCTCCAGTGACCACCTGACAATCAGGCGTCCATTTTATGGGCGTCTGAACTAAGGCGCCCATAAAATGGGTACCGCCTTCACTCCTCCTCACTTTTCTTTCAATTTTTTCGGTTTAATTTTTTTTTTTTAAATTAGAAAATTTAAACGAAATGTCGCCGCGTCCAACTAAAATCGCCCGAAGAACGATTCATAGACATCCAGCGGAGCAAGCTGGATCATTACACGTTCCGCCACCACCTGGAGTTTCGCTTGACGATCTATGTGTTCTACATGAGCTGCCAGATGGTTGTCGGCATAGAGCCGAAACCGCTTTGACGACCATTCAGGTATAAATTGCAAATTACTATAACTTGTTATTTTAATATGTACATTACATACTCATATTAAATAACCATTACTGTATCAAAAATTGTTAATTCATAAATTATCTATATGACCATTACATTCACTGTCGGGGGAGTTGGGCTAAGTGCATTACCCAGTTTTATGACCATTTTCCCGGTCCTATTATTGAGAGGCTACAGGCTAGTCCTTTTGGTCTATTTTTGTCGATTAGACATGTTCAGTCCTTTGATCGACCTCTCATTCAGGCATTAGCTGAGAGGTGGTGGCCCACCACGTATACGTTTCATTTTTCAGATTTTGAGCTTGGTATCACCCCAGTTGATTTCTACATGTTTACTGAGATTGAGATTGGACGACATGGTTTTCGACCTTTTCCATTTGATGATTTATACGAGTCGTCCAATTTGTTTACAGTTTTTTTACCACTGATAGATGTTACCTACGTAACTAGTGGTTCTGTTTAGTTGACTTACTTGCAGCAGTACATCACCAGTTATATAGCTAGAGCCGATATGATGGATGCAATTACTGGAGCATTTTTGTTGTACCTGTTTGGTTCGACCTTTTTTCGAACCAAAAAGGTACGGTTAGACTAGGCTATTTAGCATCTCTTACCAGATTAGACCAGCTACATACTATTGATTGGGGCACAGCGATATTAGGCACCCTATATACCGCTCTAGATTCATTTGCGCTTGGCGATGTCAGACAGATGTATGTTTTTTGGTATATGTTGCCGTTATGGTACTACGAGTACACGGCAAACATGCATCACCGCATCCAGGACACGGCTAGTCAGGCTGCTAAGCATTACTTCCCTAGGATGAGACGATGGGAGACTATGCAGTACGTACATCACGTCCCCTTTGGTGTACGGCATGACTTGATGGAGGCTAGGTCACAGCTTGATATGCGTAGTCGAGGTAACATCATTCGGACTCCTTGAGCCTCACATTTGACTCATCTAGCAGATGCAGGGCTTCCGGTGGACGACCATCCCTTGATGGTTGCGTATTTACTATCTACACGTAGGGTTGCTTTGCATACACCTGCATTTATACCTATGTGGTATTTGGGAGAGAGATGTGCTTATCAGATTACGGGTGATCGTCGTATACCATATGATCATTTATCTTGCGAAGACATGTTTGGTAGACAAAGGGTGATCGACGATCAGTACTTAGATGCTCTACGATAGGCTGGATGGGTGTATAGTAGTACTTTCTTCATCGATGGGGATTACGATGTGCGACGACCCGGAATTTTTGAGCATTTGAAATCGAAATATTTAATCGATTGTAAATATTCAAAGGAGTAATTTTAACTTGAATCACAAATCTCACAAATTATTTGATAATTAAATTATTGAATTAAATAATTTAAAATCGGGTAAAATATGAAGTCTGGATTTTAAGCCTGTTAAAAATAATTTGAAGGCTTGTAAAATTTATATTGATAACACCGAAAATAATATAAGATAAGTTGTAAAATTGAAATTTACAGTGGTTTGTTCAGTTTTAAAATTTTATCGTTTAAATTGAATTTAAAAATAGCCTCTCGAGGCACAGTCTCGGAATTCGACGAAACAAGTTCCATTGGGTCCGTAATATTGAATTATTATCGGATTTTAAATTTCGTATTGATCGGAGTTGTTGTGTGCTTGTACGATATATAAACGCGCTGAAAATTTAATTGATATTAATCGGAAAAAAATATACTTATAAAAGAAGAAAAAAATCAAATCTAAAGTTAAATCTTTTGCTATACGCCTCCTTCCCATCTATTTCAAAGCCGAGCTTTTTCCAGAATTCACGTATTTTTTTATTTTTTTTGTGAAGCCATACTTGTTCGAAGTAATACCTTTCCCCTTTATAAATCGAAATCAAAATAAAAACAATTCGAAGTCCAAATTCTAATGGCTTCCGAACGAACTCCCCTTCATTTCAAACCCAATTCCTCGTTCTCGTTTTCATCAAATCGATTCGGAAAAGGGGGACGCGAGTGAATTACAGGCATGAAGATGGCGACTTCGTTCTCAATCGATTCGCTCCAAATCAAAGCGACCTTGGCCACTGCTGCTCCTTCGAATCTTAAACCGAGTCTTGCCGTTCGAAGCTCGAGGAGGGTCACGATTGAAGGAGACTCGGCCTTGGATGTAGGCGGGTGGAGTTCGCATATGGCTCGAAGTCACGGTCGAGGCAGCATGAGGCGTCGATAGGGAAGCGAGTGCGGTTGTTTTAGGGTTAGCAAAAGGACGGGGTCGGTGGTTTTCAATTTTGGGTGGTATGTCGTTCGTCTTGATAAACAGATCGTCAAAGAAACATTTACAGGAAGGTACAATTCCACTTTAATTTGATTTAATTTAACATGTATATATATATAGGCATGTTGTAACTTATTGGTTATTCTAAATAAATATATTCGTACCTACTTTTATAGATTTAACGATAAATTAAATTACTTTAATTACAGACTGATTGGAGATATATTGAATCAGTAATTTATTTAAAATTGGTTTATTAAGATTTATTTGGTGGTAAAGATAGGTTATCTGATTATTTCAAATGTTTATAAAAGCCATTCTGTTTTGAAGTAATATACGTATAAAATGGGAATTTTAAACTATTTGGAAGTTTGTATAAAAGAGTGTGTGTGTGTGTGTGTGTGTGTATATATATATGTAGTTCAACGAGGAAATAATAATAAATAGACAATAAAATTTTATATACCTACATGCAGTTTATAAAATGTTATATGCAGGCAGTTTGGAAGTGTAAATCTACCAGTTTATGTTAAGAATGTTTATTAGTGATTAATGTTGTTAATAAACTGATTTAATTTAATTTAGTTACCAAAAATAATTTATTTAAGGAGAATTTGTTAATTTAAATTTATTAAACGTTAACAGATTTTTGGTTAACCAAGGATATTAATAAATCGAATAAATATTTATACAAGGTTAAAAATCGAGAAAGAGGAAAGCTGGATTGGAATGGATGCCAATAAAAACAAAGGTGAGTTAATCTCACTCAGTTAAATTTAAATTTAAATGATTAAATTTAAATAATTGTTTGAATGGCTGAATTGATTGATGTGATATAGTATGATATTTTGGAATTGATGTATTATATTGTGCTAATGTCTGTGGATGCAGGGAAAACAGGTTGGAGAGATCCAACTGGACCCCTCAACTTTTGTTTAAATTATTTAATATTCTCTGCTCTGGTTATTGGATATTCTATGATGAATTGTGTGGAAGTATTGAATGTTATGGCTTGGTCGATATAATTGAGAATAATGAATTACCAAAAATATAAATTTGATTTGTAATTGAAAATAAAAGAAGTGAAATTGCAAGTAAAATAATTATAGAATAAATTTAAGAATAACTTGGAAAAGAAATAAAGTGACTTTAAATTTCCAATAAATGAATCCTGAGGATGGAAAGGAAAATTTGAATAAACAGGAAGTTGATGAATTTTAAAATTTAGTGTTGTTATTTGAAAAAACAAAACATTTATTTAAAAGCTAAGATTTAAATTATTGAAAGAATAAAGGAAAAAGTTGGGAAAAATCTGGAATTTGTATATTTCAGTTAAAAGTTTTAAAATCAAATGGAAAATAATAATAATAATAATAATAATAACAATAATTAAGTCCATACTTAATGAATTTTGAAATGAATTAGGTAACTAAAGAAATTTATTTCAAATAAAATCAATTGGAAATCAATTTGGGAAATTGATTTTAGGGATTGAAGTTGGAATTTTCTCTGGATAGCCAAGTACATGTTTTAAAAGTAAATTTTTAAATATAAATTAAATGTTTTAAAGATGTTTTTAAAGAAGCAAGTTTGTAAAATTTATTATTTCTAATATTTAAAGTCTAAAGTAAGTATTTTCTTTTAATCTATTTTAGCAGTAATTATTAAGAAGTAACTTAGTATTTTGTATTTAAAAGTAGAAATCTAGTTTTATATTTTATTAAGTAACCATATTTTCAAATTTTCATATAGTATGAATTTTTAACAAATTATTAAAGTAATTTTAACTTGAATGTTTTAAAGTATATTTTTAAATGTAAAGTGATTTAAATTAATTTAGAAAAAAATCTAGTTTTGTGCTTGGTGGTTCCAGTGGAAATAGAAATACTTGGAATTTATTCTGAGAAAGGCAGGTAGTTTTGAAAACTGTTTTCAAAGGAATTTGAAAGGTGAAAATATATCTTGTGAAGATATTTTTGAGATAAATAAATAATTTGGGAAATTATTTATTGGTTGATGGTTGTTTGTGAATGTGAATTGATAGTTAAATAACCGACTATCAATATTGGACAAACAGCGTTGATCGTTTCGAAGAGACCGGGATCGAGATTTATTTCTCGAAAACCACTTCGATCTGGTTTGTACGTTTCGTGGAAACGCGTGTGGATTCGAAGATGGAGCAGTGGAGTGCAAGGGCTAGTTGCTACTAATCCTAAGGATATTTCCAATACGGATGTAGTAGGAATAGTGCATTCGGTTCCGTTCGAACCCGGAACGGACTTGTATGGATGAATGCTTGCGAAACATCGTCAGGTGGATGATGGGCATTCTAAGGAATATGTTCTTAAAAGGTACGCTTAGCCTCAAGCCTCATCAAATGGGAATGATTGAAAATCAGGGGTTATGCGGCAAGGCTAGGTGGGTAGAATCCAAGCAGGGTGAGGTCATTCCAGTCCAGATGTCCCTTATTATTTCGGCTTAGTGGGCGGTTGCTGATCCCAACCGCGGGGTGATCTCACTCGGGATTATCCAGTAAGGGGTAGTCCCGGCCTTGTGTTGCAGGGGAGCGGGCGTACTCCTCGGTACGGTGATCTAGGCCCCGTACTGTGACAGGTGGTACCCCAGTGCCTAGTCATTGGTTGGAAATCCATTCTCCCTACGAGCCTTGTACGAGTTTTGTTTGTATTACCCACTCTGTGGCTAGTAGCTGGAATTTAATAGAGGTAACAATTTCGGCTATTTTATAAGTATTTGTATATAGACCCTATTATAATATCAGAGGATTTCTATAAAAAGCGTTTTAGCTATCGTAAGGTAAAAACCCGACATGTTTATTTGTGGCGTGGTCTTACGAGATGCTTTTGTTTTCAAAGGATTTTTGAAACTTTAATAATCAATTGAGTGTGATTTTCTCACGCTGGTATTCCAGACTGACTCGGGTGTTATTTAACTGTAATGCTCGGGTCAGACCGAGTATTATAGGATACATGATATGATGCTGTGGAGCTCAGGAGACGGGTAGGATGACGATACGTAAATTCGTACTTGTTTTAATATATATATTCCGCTGTGTTGTGTAGCTGTGTATCCAGTTGTATGTTATTGATGTGAGCTGTGATTGATGTACTCTGATGATGTAATATATGTAAACAGATATATTTGATTTTGAGTAAAGATTATTTATTATCTATTATATTTTACTCCGCTGCGATGGTTAGATTCTGTTTGTTGTTTTCTATTCTCTTCTTCTACCTCTTCTTCTTTAACCCAAATGGTTCGTATTTCTGTACAACTTGAGTTGATTTAGGTAGAATATTGTTGATTCAAGGGGTACGGATTTGCGGGCTGTTACAGTTGGTATCAGAGCATAGGTTGGTGATAACCTTGGCTCTGGTGGGAATTACTCATTTAAATTAGAGTCCGTAGTACTCTAAAATGAGTTTGAGCGTATTAATAGATATGAGCGTGTATTTGTTAGTGAATATAAATTATTTTAATATTGTGTTGATTGGTTTATTGAGTGGCATAAGAACCTTCGTCGGCACAGTCTGCGCAACTGTATCGAAGGGGTTTCTAAACACTTGAATAGAACAATTGACACAGTATTGTTTTAAATGTGGGTAAATGAAATAATTTTACCCGAAAACATATTTTGATATAAAGAATAGTTTTTGAAAACTACTTAGCTAATATAGGGTTGCTTGGATGTTAGAAATGATAATATTAAAGTATTATCATTGTTAAGTGAAAATTTAACTAGAAATTGAAATATAACTAAAGTTTAAAAGAATAAATTCATTATAAAAGGAAATTTATAAATATGAATTATAAATATAATTTATGAATTGAAATATAATCAAATGAGAATTTGTATAAGCATAAGGTGTGCAAATGAATTATGGTTAGAATTTATTTAAGCAGGCTTTGGAAATTTAAAATCCCGGAGATTTGGAAGTATTTGACGATAAATGATAGCATTATTGTTTTGGAGATATTTATGAATGGAAATTTGTTTTAAATGAATTTTGAAAGTGGTATAGCATTGAAATCACTTGGATTAGTGAAAAATAATTCTGATGATGACGGTCGCATCATCAGTATTCATTTTCAAATTTCTAAGTGACGGATTGCTGCCAAAAATTGATTTGTTCAGAAAAGCTAGTTTTTGAAAATTTCAAAGAAAATTTGTTGAGGGTAAAACCAGGATTGGTTTGACTTTTGAGAAATTGGAGAGTCCAAAATAATTTGAAACCAAAGATCGGGTGTTTTAAAATCCTGATGAGATGGGTTGTAAGTTTATAAATTGAGATGAGTTTTAAATCAGGAAGGAAATATAAGCTTTGGATGTTGGAATTTAAATTTAAAGTGAAAGATTGAAAATGAAATTAACTTGGATTGGGAAATAAAATTTAACTGGATTGAAGTAATTGAGTAGGTTGGAAATAATATCCAGTTGTATTCAAATTAAGTTGAAATCGAATTGAGTTAAATAAATCTGAGTTAAAATAAAATTGAATTGGAATAAAAATTCAATTGAGCTATCGAATGGAAATAGATTCTTACCTAAATAAAATAAGATAAGTTGGATCAGAATTGGGTTGGAGTAAATAAATTAGAATAACTTATGAAAGAATTGAAAATCCATGGAATAAAAATATGCTTGGGTTATAAATAAGTGTAAATTTCAAGTTAAAAATAAAAGGAGGATATATCCAAACCTATGATGAATGGAATTGTGTAAATTATAAGTGATGACTTATAAAATTGAGAATGGAATGCAAAATGCAAAATAAATATTGTTTGATGTTGGATAATAAAACGAAAGAAAATCAAAACCTGAATTATAAAATAAATTTGAACTTAAGAAAATTAAATGAAGAGATTTTGAGTTTTAAAATCAAGTGTTGGATTATAAATAAGGGAAGAATTAATTTGTTAATAAATTAGTTAATGAAATATGTAATGAGAACTCAATGCAGTTAAATAAAAGCTGAATTGGTGAGTTAATATTAAAGCTTAGAAATAAACTCAAGTTATAATTAAATTCGACTTGAAACATGGGTGAAGAAAATATAATTGGAGGTGGCCTTGCAATAAATTAAATGAATTGAGAATGAAGTTGAATTATGAGTTAATAAAATTGGATGGTAATTTAGAGGTGAATGGTGGAATCAGAACTTGAGTTATTGATTAAAATTTAACTTGAAGTGTTAACAAATTAGATATAATTGAAATGTATCGAATACAAATGAAATTGGATTAAAATAGCAATGGTTTGAATGTGCAAATAAGTGAATATAACTTGGAAAATAGCCATGTAATAAATTGAATCAGCTGAATCTAGAAAGTTAAAATGTATAAAAATTGATCAAATAAATTTGTAGTTTGAAATGGGATTGGATTAAAATAGAATCAAGTTAAATTGAAAAGAGAACTTTGTTTGCAAAATGAAAATGATCTTAAGTGTAAAATTTGAATAAATTGAAGTAAATTAACTTAAGCCAAATAGATGGAAGAGAGTTGAATTCAAATCAACTTGAATTAAGTTTAATGATATTGGGTTGGATTTAAATTAAGTGAAAATAAATTTAAATCGAAATAGAATTCGGTGAGTTACAGATAATATTTAATGGAAAGAAAATTCTTAAATAAATAATTGCAAACTATTTAAAAGGTTAAGGATTTGAAATAACTTGGAGTCTAGAAGAAAAAAAAATTTGAAATGGTTATTGAATGAAATAGCTTAGATTGTCTTTGAGCAAAATAAAATAGTTTGGAATAAACAAATATGGAATAAAACGTAAATGAAAGGATTGTGACTGAAATTTAAATGGAACGTGTCGAGCTAAATAAATAACTGTGAATAAATTAAAAATAAAAGGGAAATTAAATTGGTAATGAAGACGAACCTAAGATGTTAATAGTTTTGTATGAACTAGTTTAGTTAATAGAAGGAAATGTAAGTGAATGGATTCAACTTTAAATGCAATGAAAATGAGAATATACGGATTGTGAATAAATCCGAAATGGAATAGAATTAAGTCCAGATTGAGTTGGAATCAATTTAAATTGGTTATAAACATAAACACTTATTTATTCACATAAATCTCGTCAAATTGCATAGAATAAATTGTCATTTGATATAAATGGAAGTAATTAAAAATCCCATGAATTGATAGAAGTAAAATGAATTGATTTTGAAAGCAATTGAATTAAATATGAGTTCAGTTTGCTTATGAATAAATTAAATGTAAGCAATTGAGTTTTAAATTATTCAGATTGAATGTAAATGGTTTATAAATAAATTGAAACAATTGAATTAGTATGAAAATTGTATAAATTGCTTACGGAAAATGTTTGATGTGCATTTCTTTTAGAATTCATATGTTTTAACCATTGCAACTAAGTGAAATATAGTTAAACTGCATATATTTGGCACTTACATGTTTAAATTGAGTAAGTACAGGTACTTGGAAGCCGTATGGCTGGATTTGGGTTGCATTAACTGCTAAATAAATAAGCTGCTTGCTTAAAATGCTAAATAAGGTACGCCTACGCAATAAAAATAGGAAATATGAACTGTTTTGGGTTTTTCCGACCGTGTGGGTCGATGTATATATATTTATCTCTTTTGTCAAATTGCAAAAGCTCCTCCGTACAAAGGGGACTCTGCCAAAAATTTTCAGAAATTTTGGCAGTTAGAAATTTTTTTGGAACATTTTGTTAACGACAAAACGGTTTCGAATTGAAAATTGAAATAAGTTAGTAAATGAAACTAATTAAAGTAATGACATGAGTTAGTAATAAATGACAAATAAAATTTATATATGCAGAGTTAGAGATAAATTAAATTCATATGATAATGAAGGAATTAACTTGAATAGAAATAGATATAAACTAAAATGGAAAATGAAAATAAATATAAGAAACATATATAATGTTTATACTAACTTAAGAAAGGAATGGTAAATTCTAGATTGGAAATTGATATTACAAATAAAATCAAAGATAATATTGAAATAAATAGATATTGACATTTTGTCAGAAAGTCGATAAAATGTTTTGGGAATATTGTGATTGGATATTAGTGCTAAGCAGGATATGCAGGTATTATAAAAGGGAAAAGGAAATTGGATTTGATTTCAAGAGATAAATTTGAATTGCCCGACAAAAGGTATGTATTTAAATTTGGTATGAAATTTGATTGGGATTTGGATTTGGATTGAGCCACTTGGCTTTTTGTTTTCTTTTTGGATTTGGGAGCCGCAGAGCCATTTTTGTAGTAGTACCGAGCTAGCCGTGCAAAGGAGACGCTGGCAAAAAATTTCGGGAATTTAGGGAGTTATCAAAATTTTGAGAACATTTTGATAATTCAAAATTTGGTTTTTAATTGAAACTTGAATGGTTAAACAAATAGTATAGTTTGAAACTAAGGAAAGGTTTGGAGAGTTAATAAGAATAATAATGGGTCTTTTATAAAAAAATAGTTGGTAAGATGTTGAATTGGTAGAACCTGTTTGATTTTGGGGAAAAGTAAACGGGTTTTAGACCATCCTTCCTAGTTAGTAATTTCGGGGACGAAATTCTTTTAAGGGGGAGGAATGTGACGATCCGGAATTTTTGAGCATTTGAAATCGAAATATTTAATCGATTGTAAATATTCAAAGGAGTAATTTTAACTTGAATCACAAATATCACAAATTATTTGATAATGAAATTATTGAATTAAATAATTTAAAATCGGGTAAAATATGAAGTCTGGGATTTTAAGCCTGTTAAAAATAATTTGAAGGCTCGTAAAATTTATATTGATAACACTGAAAATAATATAAGTTGTAAAATTGAAATTTACGGTGGTTTGTTCAGTTTTAAAATTTTATCGTTTAAATTGAATTTAAAAATAGCCTCTCAAGGCACAGTCTCGGAATTCAACGAAACAAGTTCCATTGGGTCCGTAATATTGAATTATTATCTGATTTTAAATTTCGTATTGATCGGAGTTGTTGTGTGCTTGTACGATATATAAACGCGCTGAAAATTTAATTGATATTAATCGGAAAAAAATATACCTATAAAAGAAGAAGAAAAATCAAATCTAAAGTTAAATCTTTTGCTATACGCCTCCTTCCCATCTATTTCAAAGCCGAGCTTTTTCCAGAATTCACGTATTTTTTTATTTTATTTGTGAAGCCATTCTTGTTCGAAGTAATACCTATTCCCCTTTATAAATCGAAATCAAAATATAAACAATTCGAAGTCCAAATTCTAATGGCTTCCGAACGAACTCCCCTTCATTTCAAACCCAATTCCTCGTTCTCGTTTTCATCAAATCGATTCGGAAAAGGGGGACGCGAGTGAATTACAGGCATGAAGATGGCGACTTCGTTCTCAATCGATTCGCTCCAAATCAAAGCGACCTTGGCCACTGCTGCTCCTTCGAATCTTAAACCGAGTCTTGCCATTCGAAGCTCGAGGAGGGTCACGATTGAAGGAGACTCGGCCTTGGATGTAGGCGGGTGGAGTTCGCATATGGCTCGAAGTCACGGTCGAGGCAGCATGAGGCGTCGATAGGGAAGCGGGTGCGGTTGTTTTGAGGTTAGCAAAAGGACGGGGTCGGTAGTTTTCAATTTTGGGTGGTCTGTCGTTCGTCTTAATAAACAGATCGTCAAAGAAACATTTACAGGAAGGTACAATTCCACTTTAATTTGATTTAATTTAACATGTATATATATATAGGCATGTTGTAACTTATTGGTCATTCTAAATAAATATATTCGTACCTACTTTTATAGATTTAACGATAAATTGAATTACTTTAATTACAGACTAATTGGAGATATATTGAATCAGTAATTTATTTAAAATTGGTTTATTAAGATTTATTTAGTGGTAAAGATAGGTTATCTGATTATTTCAAATGTTTATAAAAGCCATTCTATTTTGAAGTAATATATGTATAAAATGGGAATTTTAAACTATTTGGAAGTTTATATAAAAGTGTGTGTGTGTGTATATATATATGTAGTTCAACGAGGAAATAATAATAAATAGACAATAAAATTTTATATACCTACATGCAGTTTATAAAATGTTATATGCAGGCAGTTTGGAAGTGTAAATTTACCAGTTTATGTTAAGAATGTTTATTAGTGATTAATGTTGTTAATAAACTGATTTAATTTAATTTAGTTACCAAAAATAATTTATTTAAGGAGAATTTGTTAATTTAAATTTATTAAACGTTAACAGATTTTTGGTTAACCAAGGATATTAATAAATCGAATAAATATTTATACAAGGTTAAAAATCGAGAAAGAGGAAAGCTGGATTGGAATGGATGCCAATAAAAACAAAGGTGAGTTAATCTCACTCAGTTAAATTTAAATTTAATGATTAAATTTAAATAATTGTTTGAATGGCTGAATTGATTGATGTGATATAGTATGATATTTTGGAATTGATGTATTATATTGTGCTAATGTCTGTGGATGCAGGGAAAACAGGTTGGAGGGATCCAACTGGACCCCTCAACTTTTGTTTAAATTATTTAATATTCTCTGCTCTGGTTATTGGATATTCTATGATGAATTGTGTGGAAGTATTGAATGCTATGGCTTGGTCGATATAATTGAGAATAATGAATTACCAAAAATATAAATTTGATTTGTAAATGAAAATAAATGAAGTGAAATTGCAAGTAAAATAATTATAGAATAAATTTAAGAATAACTTGGAAAAGAAATAAAGTGACTTTAAATTTCTAATAAATGAATCCTGAGGATGGAAAGGAAAATTTGAATAAACAGGAAGTTGATGAATTTTAAAATTTAGTGTTGTTATTTGAAAGAACAAAACATTTATTTAAAAGCTAAGATTTAAATTATTGAAAGAATAAAGGAACAAGTCGGGAAAAATCTGGAATTTGTATATTTCAGTTAAAAGTTTTAAAATCAAATGGAAAATAATAATAATAATAATAACAATAATTAAGTCCATACTTAATGAATTTTGAAATGAATTAGGTAACTAAAGAAATTTATTTCAAATAAAATCAATTGGAAATCAATTTGGGAAATTGATTTTAGGGATTGAAGTTGGAATTTTCTCTGGATAGCCAAGTACATGTTTTAAAAGTAAATTTTTAAATATAAGTTAAATGTTTTAAAGATGTTTTTAAAGAAGCAAGTTTGTAAAATTTATTATTTCTAATATTTAAAGTCTAAAGTAAGTATTTTCTTTTAATCTATTTTAGCAGTAATTATTAAGAAGTAACGTAGTATTTTGTATTTAAAAGTAGAAATCTAGTTTTATATTTTATTAAGTAACCATATTTTCAAATTTTCATATAGTATGAATTTTTAACAAATTATTAAAGTAATTTTAACTTGAATGTTTTAAAGTATATTTTTAAATGTAAAGTGTTTTAAATTAATTTAGAAAAAAATCTAGTTTTGTGCTTGGTGGTTCCAGCGGAAATAGAAATACTTGGAATTTATTCTGAGAAAGGCAGGTAGTTTTGAAAACTGTTTTCAAAGGAATTTGAAAGGTGAAAATATATCTTGTGAAGATATTTTTGAGATAAATAAATAATTTGGGAAATTATTTATTGGTTGATGGTTGTTTGTGAATGTGAATTGATAGTTAAATAACCGACTATCAATATTGGACAAACAGCGTTGATCGTTTCGAAGAGACCGGGATCGAGATTTATTTCTCGAAAACCACTTCGATCCGGTTTGTACGTTTCGTGGAAACGCGTGTGGATTCGAAGATGGAGCAGTGGAGTGCAAGGGCTAGTTGCTACTAATCCCGAGGATATTTCCAATACGGATGTAGTAGGAATAGTACCTTCGGTTCCGTTCGAACCCGGGACGGACTTGTATGGATGAATGCTTGCGAAACATCGTCAGGTGGACGATGGGCATTCTAAGGAATATGTTCTTAAAAGGTAACGCTTAGCCTCAAGCCTCATCAAATGGGAATGACTGAAAATCAGGGGTTATGCAGCAAGGCTAGGTGGGTAGCACCCAAGCAGGGTGAGGTCATTCCATCCTAGATGTCCGTTATTATTTCAGCTTAGTGGGCGGTTGCTGATCCCAACCGCGGGGTGATCTCACTCGGGATTATCCACTAAAAGGTAGTCCCGGCCTTGTGTTGTAGGGGAGCGGGCGTACTCCTCGGTACGGTGATCTAGGCCCCGTACTGTGACAGGTGGTACCCCAGTGCCTAGTCATTGGTTGGAAATCCATTCTCCCTACAAGCCTTGTACGAGTTTTGTTTGTATTACCCACTCTATGGCTAGTAGCTGGAATTTAATAGATGTAACAATTTCGGCTATTTTATAAGTATTTGTATATAGACCCAATTATAATATCAGAGGATTTCTATAAAAATCGTTTTAGCTATCGTAAGGTAAAAACCCGACATGTTTATTTGTGGCGTGGTCTTATGAGATGCTTTTGTTTTCAAAGGATTTTTGAAACTTTAATAATCAATTGAGTGTGATTTTCTCACGCTGGTATTCCAGACTGACTCGGGTGTTATTTAACTGTAATGATCAGGTCAGACCGAGTATTATAGGATACAGGATATGATGCTGTGGAGCTCAGGAGACGGGCAGGATGATGATACGTACATTCGTACTTGTTTTAATATATATATTCCGTTGTGTTGTGTAGCTGTGTATCCAGTTGTATGTTATTGATGTGAGCTGTGATTGATGTACTCTAATGATGTAATATATGTAAACAGATATATTTGATTTTGAGTAAAGATTATTTATTATCTATTATATTTTACTCCGCTGCGATGGTTAGATTATGTTTGTTGTTTTCTATTCTCTTCTTCTACCTCTTCTTCTTTAACCCAAATGATTCGTATTTCTGTACTACTTGAGTTGATTTAGGTAGAATAGTGTTGATTCAAGGGGTACAGATTTGTGGGCTGTTACACGATGCTTATTGGGCTAGAGTAGCACCCCGTAGATTCATCGTACCGGATTATGTTCGTGGGGTCAACTCTGATCATATAGGACCTCATCTGGCAGCCGGTAGAGTTCAGGTACTGCAGGTTTCATTTGACCCGATTCCGTCACAGTTCTCCCAGACTCCCACGCAGTTGGAGCCTGATACTACTTTTAGAGCATATGATGTGACAGGTACTTTGATTGAGCAGCCTTTAGTCTTTCCAGATCACCCCGACTATCCTGGTGTGCCTTCAGTCGGGTTAAATCCTCCGTATGAGGTACGTTTATTGTTTATTGTCATTTTTCCTTTATTTTCTGCTTGGTTTCTTACTATTTCAAATATCATCTTTATGTAGTATGCTGCTAGATTGGACCAGGCCAGACTTTCAGTTGGTGTATTTCGCGATATGACTCTTGCAAATACACACACCATGCATGATATGTACATGCAACATACACAGATGCTAGAGGCCCAGATTGATCAGCTATCAGCTAGACTTGCTGTATATGAGCCTTTCGGATCACAAGGCGGAGGTGATGCTGGTCCCAGTGGGTATGATGCTGGTGGTTTAGATGAGGACGAGGGGGATGATGAGGACGAGGGGGATGATGGTGATGGGGATGATGACGATGGAGATGATGATGGTGGTGATAGCGATGATGATGGTGATGGAGATGATGATGATGACGATGACGGAGATGATGATGATGGTGATGATGCTGACGACGATGACGTTGCATCCCTTTAGCTGTATACCTTTTAGTTTATGCATAGTAGACGTTTTATTATATGTTGCAGTTCCTATAGCTTATGTACTTATGTCATTATTTGAGTATACTGTGTATCCTTTATGTTTATATACTTTCACTTTCTTGGATTTTGGATGGTAATGCTCGAGTATACTGTGAATTCTATATGTCTATGTATACTGTGAATTATACATGTTGGTGTATAATGTGAATTGTATATGTCTGTTTAACTATGAATTATATATGTTGGTGTACAATGTGAATTCTATATGTTTGTGTACACTTATAAGCACTAACTAGTTACATATAAACATACAAAAAAACCAATAGTGACAGTAGATAGAAAACTTATAAAAACCTACTCGTGACATAAAAAAACTACTAGTGAGGGACACGAACATAGAACACTGATTAAAAATGACACAGTAATAATAGACCACAAATATGAAGAAACTAGGCGTTACATAACCAACAACAGCATTATCATTTGAAAAGACAATTCAGAAAGCTCTCGACACATTAACGAACGTTACATAACCAACTAGCAATACTGTTATCTTAAGGCCATCCAAATCGTTCTAGCCAGTTTTGACGTATGAAGTACGCATCATGGGCTAAGAAGGGCGTGCGATATTTTAAATTGTATCGACCGTCATAAGTCGAACGTGTAGTCTCAAACACATTTTCAAATATTACCTCATTAATAATCTTTGTATAATGCGTGCATGCCCTAGTAAAGTTGCTGTATGCAGTCCTGAGCTCTTGAGCCGTACGTCTGACTTGAGAGCCCACGTCGTTGTTGTAGAGTTCAGCCAGAGTGTCCCAAAAATTAATTACCATTGACTCCTGATTATCGCACATCTCATCGGTTTGAATGTAGTACTGCATAAGTAACTTCAATTCATGAGACGTAAATGTCATGTTGGACAATGTAGTTTGAATAATGTTAGGTTTTGAAACGATTTAAACATATAACGATTTGTGAATTTATATAATGGATGTTCCAGCTCTCCTCTCAACAAAGCAGAGAATCTTGACCGAAAAATGAACGTGGCTACAGTACGTGATTTGACCGCAAACTGACACACCTTCTCTCCACTCAACAAAGTAGAGAATCTTGACCGGCAAATGAACGTGGCTACAGTACTTGATTTGACCACACACGATCAACCTTCTCTATACTCATCGTAGCAGAAATTCTTGACCGGCAAATAAACGTGGCTATGGTACGTGATTTGACCGCACACTGGCCCCCCTTCTCCCCACTCAACATAGCAGATATTCTTGACCGGCAAATAAACGTGGGTACAGTACGTGATTTGACCGCACACTGACCCCCCTTCTCTCCACTCAACAAAGCAGAGATTCTTGACCGGCAAATTAACGTGGCTATAGTACGTGATGGTGACGACAAACCGACCCCCTTCTCTCCACTCAAGAATTATTCATATATATATAACCATATGGATGTCATACTTGTTCACCATAATTTAGTCTAACAAAACATTCAAATATCAAACAACTATCCTCAAATATCAAACAATGTCTGGAAGTCTACTAAAAGCTATATTGCTATGCGACAGTGACTCGGAAGAAGAAACGTACGCGTTAGCACATCAACAAGAGGAGGAGGAACTGATGGAGATATACCATGAAGCATACGGATCAACTTCTGGAAAACATGGTGGTTCCGTCGTGGGTCAGAAATATATTAACCGTAACCAGCAAGCATTTCAAAAAACACTTATGCAAGATTACTTTGCCCGTGATCCAACTTACGGTCCAGAGATGTTTAGACGATGATTCAAAATGAGCCGTCTATTATTTATAAGAATTCTCGAAAGTATTCAGCAGAATAATTATTATTTTGTTTTTAAGCAGGACGCTGCAAAAAAACAAGGTTTGAGTGGCCATCAAAAGATGACCGCAACTTTGAGGATGTTAGCATACGGTACACCCGCCGATGCCCTTGACGACGCATATCGTATTGCAGAGAGTACAGCATTGGAAAACCTAGATCACTTCTGTCAGTCTGTTGTGGACATTTGATGAAGAATTTACCTCGTTCGAAGCATTGGCCACCCATCACCGACCCACGACTCAACTTCCACCGCGACTCACGACTCAATCCACCTCCATAGCAACCCACGACCCACGACTCAACGACCCCAGCGACTCACGACTCAATTCCATCTCCAATCGCGACCTACGACTCATCCCCTCCAGGACCCAACTCCATTTTCCCCTCCGATCCAACTCCTCACCGACCCACGACCTATCTCCACCAATGAGACGCAGCCGACCTATTATCACATCGGCCTCCCTAAAAACGCGAAGTCCATATGCCGCGTGCGCGAGTTTGCTAAGGCGCGAAGATCTCTTATCGATCCATCAGTAAGTCGCGAACGAGATAGGTATTGAGTTGCTGATGATATATTTTTAAGTCGCGAAGATATTTGATGAGTCGTTGTCGAGACAGAGCATAAGTCGTTGCCGAGATAAAAGATGAATCGTAGCCAAAGCCAACTGACCTATGAGTCGTGAACGACCTATGTCGTTAAGTCGTTCTATTACTTTTTTTTTCGCGTATCATTTGAGTCGTTCATTTTGTTAAGTCGTGTACGTTTGTATTGTAATTTTCTTAAGTCTTTTGTGTTGAGTCATAAACCATATAAATAGGGTTGTAATGTCATTGTAATTGGCGGTTGAATATTGAATAAAATTTCTTGTTGATTGCTTTGTGCTTTCTTCTCTAATTGGTAGTCGAGTGAAATCTCCTATCTCCACCTACGTCATTCGAGTGCGCTCGAATCTTCGTTTGTGAAGCCGATTCACGGAATCAAGTGCGCTTGATCAACGTCGAAGAATCGTAGATCTTTGTTTCTCGGTATCGTGCGCGATCAACGAGACGAAGATAGCTAGAATCCGGCATCTTTGGATCAACGGATTTGGGCATTGCAGTATTTTCAAATCACCGATTGCTACATTTCATCAATTGAAATTTGTTTTGAAATATCCGCTGCGTCAGTTTGGTATCAGAGCTTGTTTTAGCCAATCATAGCTAAATCGGGTCTTGGAGCCAAGTATTCGAAGTTTGAAGTTTATATTCGTCGTGTTCATATTGAAATTGCAACAAGTTGAAGTTTTTGATCCATCTCATTTTGGATCTAGAGTTTGTTGAAGGTGTTTGAATTTGCGTGGGAGAGATTTCACGCCAAAGTGAAGTTCGAAGCAAGCTTGAAGCCGGGCTAGTTGATTTGAATTGTAGCTTTGGAGTTGTTTTGTTTAAAGATTTTTGAAGTTTGATTTGTTGAAGTTTATTGTTTAAAGATTTTGCGAAGTTCAATCATGCCACCGAGACGAGTTCAACGTCATCGCAATATTAATGCCTTGTATGGAAGAGAAGAGGCCGATGAAATGGAGCAACGAATTCACGAGAGCTTTACTGAAAAGTTGAACGAAGGAATTGGTCGATTAGAGAGAATGATGCTTGAAATGAATCAAAGTAGAAGAAGAATTTCACCTGAATCAAACCGTGGGGGTAGTAGAGTTTCATCACATTCAGAACGGGAGAGGAGAGAAAGTCAAGAGCATAGAAGTGTTGATAATCGAAGTAGGAGGAATGTTGATGATCGGGATCGAAGGGATGTTGGTAGTAGGAGTGGTGGTAGAGATGTTGGAGGACGTGAACGACAACGATATACTTCAGATTTTGATGAGGAATTTGTTGGTGACAGAGGGGGTATGCATCGAGATAGAGAACAAACACGACGTCAGTATCAAGATGTAGATGATGATCGTCGATGGGAATCGGGAATGAAGATGGAGATTCCAGAATTTAAAGGCGGGATGTTTGCTGAGGAGTTCTTAGACTGGTTATCTAATGTTGAAGAAATCTTTGATTTCAAGGAAGTGCCGGAGAATCGTCGAGTGAAGTTGGTTGCTACTAGATTGAGGGGAAAAGCATTGGCATGGTGGCAGCAAACTAAACTTACATGAGAACGGATGGGGAAGTCGAAGGTTGTTGAGTGGGATAAGATGAAGAAGTTGATGAGATCTACTTTCTTACCTTACAACTATCAATCACTTATGTACCAGAGGTTGCAGAATCTAAGGCAAGGGACAAAGTCTGTTAGTGATTATGCTGATGAATTTTACCAACTCATTGCCAGGAACGATATTATGGAGACTGAGGAACAATTAACTGCTAGATTCATTGGGGGATTGAGAATGCAGATCCAGGATATGGTTAATATGTTTGATCCAAGATCTGTAGCAGAGGCACATCAGAAAGCGTTAGCTTGGGAAAAACAGAGAAGGCGTGGAGGTGGTGTGTTTACTAATTCTAACAATCAAGTGAAGGGGGCCAGTGGAAGTTCTAATATTCCTAAGCCTGTCAGTAAGCCAATTGTGAAGGAGGGTGAGAAGGCGAAGGTTAATAGTGGGTTCAAATGTTATAATTGCCAGGAAATGGGTCATAAAAGCAATGAGTGTCCAAAGCCGAAGAAGAGAACTATGATAGTTGAAGCTGAGGATGAAGAGGCTGAGTGTTTTAATTCCTTACCGGTTGAGGAGGAAGACTTGTTATCAGGAGACGAAGGATATTCACTGATGATGAGGAGGAGTTGTTTGACACCAAAGCAAGAGGAGGGAGACAGTTGGTTGAGGAATAACATATTTCAGTCTACTTGTACTATTCTTGGAAGAGTTTGTAAATTCGTTATTGATGCTGGGAGTTGCGATAACATTATCTCTACAGAGGCAGTAAAGAAGTTGGCATTGAAAACCGAGAAACATCCTAAACCGTACAAGTTAGCTTGGTTGAGGAAAGGAGGTGAGGTGAAAGTTGGAAGGAGAGCTTGTGTTAAATTTTCAATTGGGAAGAAATACAAGGATGAAATTTGGTGCGATGTTGTAGACATGGACGTATATCATCTGTTGTTGGGCAGACCATGGCAGTTTGATAGAGCAGTTCAACATGATGGTCGTGCTAATAGCTATAGTTTCATGTTTGAAGGCACTAAAATTACTTTAGTTCCCAAGAAGCAGCAACAGAAAGAAAGCAAGCTGGAGGAAATCGAAGAATTGAAAACTCTGTTAACATTGAAGGAGTTTGTCAAGGAAGTCGAAGAGGAGCCTGAAGTCTATTTGTTGATTGGACGAGAGTGTAACGAAGAGGTTGAAATTCCAGAAGAAGCAAAACCAGTTTTGAAAGAATTTGAGGATGTATTCCCAGAGGAGTTGACTAAGGAGTTGCCGCCACTAAGAGATATTCAACATCAAATCGATCTTGTTCCGGGAGCAGTATTACCGCATAGACCATATTATCGAATGAGTCTGAAGGAACATGAAGAGTTGAGAAGACATGTGGAAGAGTTGCTTGAGCAGGGACGTGTACAGGAAAGCTTGAGTCCGTGTGCTGTGCCAGCTTTGTTGGTACCAAAGAAGGATGGGACGTGGAGGATGTGCACTGACAGTCGAGCCTTGAATAAGATTACTGTGAGATACAGATTTCCAATGCCGAGATTGGATGACTTGCTAGATCAGTTGAGTGGGGCTACTATCTTTTCGAAGATTGATTTGAAAAGCGGTTATCATCAAATTCGGATTAGACCTGGAGACGAATGGAAGACAGCCTTCAAAACAAGAGAGGGGTTATACGAATGGTTGGTTATGCCATTTGGTTTATCAAATGCACCTAGTACATTCATGCGGGTGATGAATCAAATCTTCAGACCATTCATTGGGAAGTTCGTCGTGGTTTATTTCGATGATATTCTGATTTACAGCAGGAGTACGGAGGAGCATATTCAACATTTGAGGGAAGTGTTGATTATTCTTCGTGAGGAACAATTTTATGCTGCTACGAAGAAATGTGTGTTTATGACGCACAGTGTTTTATTTCTGGGTTATGTTGTTTCAGGAGAAGGTATTCAAGTTGATCAGAGTAAAGTTGAGGCAGTCAGAAATTGGCCACAGCCAAAGACAATTACGGAAGTGAGAAGTTTTCATGGACTAGCGTCATTCTACCGAAGATTCATTCCACACTTTAGTAGCGTAATGGCTCCAGTTACTGATTGCATGAAGGGTAAACAGTTTTCGTGGACCGAAGAAGCCGGGATTGCTTTTGAACGAATCAAAGAACTGTTGACGACAGCGCCAATTCTTGTTTTACCTAATTTTCAGTTGTTGTTTGAGCTACACACTGATGCATCAAAGGTTGGGATTGGGGGAGTGTTGAGTCAGTAGGGGAGACCTATTGCATATTTCAGTGAAAAGTTATCAGGGGCAAAGATGAGATACAGTGCATATGACGTTGAATTTTACGCTGTTGTGCAAGCTGTTAAGCATTGGAGACACTACCTGTTTCAGAAGGAATTTGTTCTTTACACTGATCATGAAGCTTTGAAGCATTTACAGGGGCAGGATAAAATTTCAGCGAGACATGCATCATGGATTGCATATTTACAGTAGTTTACCTTTGTTGTTAAACACAAATCCGGGGTGACGAATCGTGTGGCTGATGCTTTGAGTAGGAGGAGTCATTTGTTAACAACATTGAAGGTTGAAGTGACGGGATTTGAATTATTGCCAGAGCTGATTGAAGAAGATCCTTACTTTATGAAATTTGTTGAGAAAGTCAAGGAAGGAAGTACTGATGAATTTGTGTTGATTGATGGATTCTTGTTCAAAGGAAATCGTTTATGTATACCAGATTGTAGCTTGAGAATGAAGATTATCAAGGAATTACACGAGGAAGGACATGTGGGCCGTGATCGTACATTGCAGTTAATTACACAATCTTATTTTTGGCCGTCAATGAGGAAAGAGGTCGAGAGATTTGTAGAAAGATGTCATATCTGCCAGGTTTCGAAAGGAACTGCGACCAATGCTGGGTTGTATATGCCGTTGCCTGTACCCGCTAAACCATGGGTTGATGTGAGTATGGATTTCGTTTTGGGTTTGCCTAGAACTCAGAGGGGGAATGATTCTATATTTGTTGTGGTGGACAGGTTTTCGAAGATGGCACATTTTATAGCCTGTAAGAAAACGACGGATGCAGTTCGAGTGGCTCAGTTATTCTTTAAAGAAATCTATCGTTTACATGGGTTGCCGGAGTCTATTGTTTCAGACAGGGATACCAGATTTTTAAGTCATTTTTGGCTTAGTTTGTGGAAGATGGTGGGAACGAAGCTGAAATTTAGTAGTGCTTATCATCCGCAGACCGATGGGCAAACCGAGGTGGTGAATAGATCGTTGGGAAACTTGTTACGATGTCTTGTGAAAGACAATTTAAAGAGTTGGGATGTGAAGTTGTGTCAAGCTGAATTTGCTCACAATCATGCAAATAACCGAAGTACAGGATTCAGTCCATTTCAGATTGTATACTCAAATTTACCCAGGGGACCGTTGGATTTGGCAGTAGTACCACAACCGAAGAGGACAGTTAAACGAGCTGCTGATTTTGTTGATGGGTTGACGGAATGCCATAGAATCGTTCATGAACGATTGGAAAAGGCAAATGAGAGGTATAAACAAATGGCGGATAAGAAACGAAGAAGTGTAGTCTTCAAAGAGGGTGATTTTGTTTACGCGGTTTTGACGAAATATCATTTTCCAGTTGGATCTTACAATAAGTTGAAAGCACGAAAAATTGGTCCATTAGAAATCTTAAAGAAGATAAATGATAATGCGTATCGGTTAAAGTTGTCGGAAAATGTTCATACTGCTGATGTTTTCAATGTCAAACATTTAATTCCGTATTGTGGGGAGGATTTCATCGAAGGTGACGAAAGTGTGAATTCGAGGACGAATTCTATCCAACAAGGGAAGGATGATGAAGAATTTACCTCGTTCGAAGCATTAGCCACCCATCACCGACCCACGACTCAACTTCCACCGCGACTCACGACTCAATCCACCTCCATAGCAACCCACGACTCAACGACCCCAGCGACTCACGACTCAATTCCATCTCCAATCGCGACCTACGACTCATCCCCTCCAGGACCCAACTCCATTTTCCCCTTCGATCCAACTCCTCACCGACCCACGACCTATCTCCACCAATGAGACGCAGCCGACCTATTATCACATCGACCTCCCTAAAAACGCGAAGTCCATATGCCGCGTGCGCGAGTTTGCTAAGGCGCGAAGATCTCTTATCGATCCATCAGTAAGTCGCGAACGAGATAGGTATTGAGTTGCTGATGATATATTTTTAAGTCGCGAAGATATTTGATGAGTCGTTGCCGAGACAGAGCATAAGTCGTTGCCGAGATAAAAGATGAATCGTAGCCAAAGCCAACTGATCTATGAGTCGTGAACGACCTATGTTGTTAAGTCGTTCTATTACTTTTTTTTTTCGCGTATCATTTGAGTCGTTCATTTTGTTAAGTCGTGTACGTTTGTATTGTAATTTTCTTAAGTCTTTTGTGTTGAGTCATAAACCATATAAATAGGGTTGTAATGTCATTGTAATTGGCGGTTGAATATTGAATAAAATTTCTTGTTGATTGCTTTGTGCTTTCTTCTCTAATTGGTAGTCGAGTGAAATCTCCTATCTCCACCTACGTCATTCGAGTGCGCTCGAATCTTCGTTTGTGAAGCCGATTCACGGAATCAAGTGCGCTTGATCAACGTCAAAGAATCGTAGATCTTTGTTTCTCGGTATCGTGCGCGATCAACGAGACGAAGATAGCTAGAATCCGGCATCTTTGGATCAACGGATTTGGGCATTGCAGTATTTTCAAATCACCGATTGCTACATTTCATCAATTGAAATTTGTTTTGAAATATCCACTGCGTCAACATTTATGGGATGGAATATCTTCGTTCTCCAAACGAGGAAGATGTAACGCGCTTGCGTGAAATGCATGAAAGCAAGGGCTGGCCTGGAATGCTTGGAATTCTAGATTGTATGCATTGGGAGTGGAAGAACTGTCCAAAAGCTTTTCATGGAGCATATAACTGCAAAGAAAGAAACCAACTATCATCTTAGAAGCAGTTGCCTCTCATGATTTGTGGATTTGGCATGCTTTCTTTGGAATGCCAGGTTCTCTTAATGATTTATGAAAAAAAACCAACATGATCATTGAAGATGAACGCGGTATGGATTATCCTGATTTCGAATATGAGGGGGCAAGACAACCCCCCGAGTTGTTGCGCACAGCCACGTTACGAAATGAAGGAAAGTACGCAATTCATGACGATCATCATGAAGTATATCGTAATGCGGCTATTCATAATAGACTCCAAAGGGATTTAATGGAGCATATTTGGAATTCTCATGGAAATCAGTAGTTGGGGATGGTGGATCTTTGTTTAATTACAGATGTTTGCCTTTTTTATTTCTGTAACGAAGTGTAGAATGCTTCAATTTTTATGTTTGTAATATCATTTATATTTGATGAAGTAAATCTATATTGATATCTACATAATGCATCGAAAAAATGATATACCATTGAATATTGTAAAACTGAAAATAGCACTTGATTGTAAATATGAACTGAAGGTACATGGATATTTAAACTGCAATAACTAAAAATATCACATTAATACGTCAACTACATATGTTTTGTTCCTGATCTACTCTCAACAATGCGTTGTTTGTACTCCATCCAATATTGCATTGTAATTGGGTCCATTCCGGTGACATCCTTTTCCATTACTAAGGTCTCTTGGCGTTGCCGCTCTAGCTCAAAGCGGCCCTTCTCAATTTCAGTCAATTCTTTTAACACGACAAGCTTTTCTGCACTTCCTTTTTGACGTTCTGCATTTTCTCTTGCATGTTTTTCATGCATTAGGGCTAAACGAGAATCGATTTGAGATTGAACAACAATTTTCTTCTTAGCTGCTCGTTGCACCATCGGTCTAGCGTCTTCATCAAATGCGGGTACTGCTTCTTCGTCTTCGTTATCTGGGCATACATTTGAGTCCATATGAGAAGAATTGCCTGGGCTTGAATTGTAATTAGATCTACTTGTTTTTTTCTTCCCCTTCGACTTCGTCTGGACATCTCTTAAGCTTTTTGCGGTGTTTGAGCTCCATTTTTGTTGACTAACAAGCAAGTCATAGCAGTTTGCAAACTGATAGCAGTGGGGTTTCTTTGTACCATTTTCTCTTGGAAATAATTTCAAGAATTGATCGTTCACCATTATCTTCTACAAAAAACAGAAACACAAAATCATATATTAACAAAGTGATCAGAAATGAATGTAAATTAAAAATCATATTTTACAAAACGCTACCAATTCAGCTTCGCCACCCATTCCACTTGGATTTGCTGTTCTTATTTTGTGGATCTGCGACTCGTAGAATTGTGTTTGTCGATTAATCATCCCAAAACGACCCGTGATTACAGACGTTGACCTTGTCTTTTCAACATGTTTTTTATTGTACGCGGTCATGACTTTTGCCCAAAACGCCTCTCCACTTTGGTCGTTCCCCTTTAACGAGTCGTTAGAAAAATGACAGTAAATATAACACAAATCCTTATCTTCATCGCCAGACCATGGAGCAGAAGAATGGAACGATAGAGGGGGCGGTTTGGGGATGAACATTTTGAAAGGGTTGAGAATTTAAATCCCAACTATCCATATTCATCGCTTCGGTATATGATTGAAACGGATGGGACATACTTTCAATATTAAGGAATTGAGAATAGAATTGTAATAGAAGAAGAGATGCGTGTATTACAATCTGAATATTATTCCGATATACATAGGGAAATCATAAATATGACCGTTTATAGCCGTTGTAATTTTCAATATGATTGTTTATAGCCGTTGTAATTTTAAAATGACCGTTTATAGCCGTTGGGGTCAAAATATGACCGTTTTTAGTTGTTGGAATTCAAATGCAGGGCCCGGTTATAGCCGTTGGAAGACGGCCGGGGTTGGGGGAGAAGGGGGGCTTGGGCGCCCATTAAATGGGCACCCAAGCCCAGTTCAGGATTCTGAATCGAATCCTGAACTTTCAGCTGAATTGTTGCCCTGAATTTGACGACTGGAGATTATTTTGGTGAAAATTCAGTATTTTGACCACTGGAGTTGCCCTAAGAAGGATCAAAACATTAGTATTATTAGTTTACAAGGCGACTAATTGTTTTATAATATAACTTCTTCTTTCGCATTTATTTAATCTACTTTCACTGGAGAAAATTTTGGACATAGGTCCATGAAAAATATTAATTATATAACATTTTAGTTGCTAGAAAATAACTTATACGCATTTTGAAAATGTGTATTTGTTATCTTAAAACCATAGCATACACATTTTCGAAACGTGAGGTAATGTTTTTTTAGATATAGTTTTCAACTTGTGCATTTTGAAAATGCACAAGTAGGCAGGACCGGTCTTAGGAGTACTAGTACCTAAAGCTAGTTATGGGTCAATGCACTGTTACAGGTACTTATTATTATATAAATAAAAATAAGAATCAAAGTAATTTATAAATGGTATAGAAAACAAATGAAGTGACAACGGTAATAATACTTCAAGTCATGCAACTGCTCAAATCAAAAACTGTTTTTTAGTAACTGATTTGTGAAGAAATGTTAATCATTAAATTTTAAGTAGTAACTGATTTTTGAAAAAAATGTTAATCATTAAATTTTAAAACAAATTAGCTTAGTTACTATGAGTTTTAACATTCATATCATATTAATATTTTAAAATAGGAAGTTTATAATTTAAAGTTGATAAAAAAAAGGGATGAAACAATCTATCCTTTTATGTAAAATTATGATTTTTGAAATTCATACGATGCTCTTATTTTTCCTTCCGATTTCTTTTAACAAAAATATATGTTGAGAATTATGAATTTATTGAATTCTAGAAGTTGTAATTTTTAAATATAGGAATTATAAATTGAAGTAATAGAGGATGAGTTGATGCTCGCCTTCCTTGCACCCTACGTCTGCTTCTATTTCTATAAACTGATTTTTGATGGCGTCTATTACAAATTTCCTCTAATGCAAAATGGGCCAAAAGTCATGGTTTTAGTGGCTTTAACCACGGGTCAGCTTTAAAGTAGGCTATGTGGCTTTATCAAAATAGACACTTGTTTTACCATTATTTCTCCATCTTTCTTCGTTCTTCCCAAGTCTTGAATTCCAAACCCATATTTTCCAAATCTAAATACAATGTAAACGTCGATTTTCCTTATATAAGTTGATCAAATTTGCAAGAACATCATCGTCTAATAAAATCAAGATATTCAATATATGATTTTTTGGGTTTAAATTTTAACAATATTTCAAATGCTCGGAATAATTTCCGTGCTTGAATCAACTATGTTTAATACAATTTTAAATAGTTTAAAAATAAAACATAGGCCCAAGCTCATCCTCCATGTACTTACATTTGGGTCATTTGTGTTTGCTGCATTACAAACACTTTAACCCTAAATCTTACCCTAACACCACATTACATTCTTTTATCTTCCACTCATATTTGCTTCATGTTTGCCGAAATAACGAAACCAAATTTCTTCTTTGACAACTGTCTCCATTAATACTTTGTTTCTCTCTTTACTTTCTTTGTCTTCTTCCATTTCAGTTCATCTATCCCCTTTTCGAGTATGATAAATCTTTTAACGACCCGAAATTTTTGACAATATATTTTAATAATATTTAATCCAATTTAAATGAAATACAAGCATCTCAAATTATAAACTGATGAGATCTTGATCATTTACCAGTTATATATGTGACTATAAAGAAAATTTTGATTTGAAAATTTAAAATGGAATCTTTCAAACTATTTATAACAAAATCGGTCCTATTCAATAAAAATCAAAGATTATATATTTTAATATTTGATATAATATGAATATAAATGGAGTCTTTAATATTGTTTAAAATAATAATAATAAACAATCATATCAATATTAAATATAAATATCAAATTTAAGTATAAAACAAATATTGGTTATAAACATAAACATACTAAAAGTAAGTATGAAACTTAATTTTAATATATAAGTTATAAATTGAAATATAAAATTTACAAATACAATGTTATGAATCAAATGTTGAAAATTTAAATTACCAATAGAATAAAATTTAGAAATTATAACCATAATAATCATACATGAACAATACAAATAAAATAAAACTAATATACTAACAATGACTATAATAAGTTTACTCAAAATATATAAGGTAAGTTAGCCTAAACATTAACCTGTAAAACTCAATTATACAATACAAATCTTTAACAAAAACTATAACAAAGATGCTATGTAAATCAAGTATGCTAAGAGACAAAGAAACAAATTAAATATATTAACATATATGCTGCTGTAAAATTATGTATGCATAAGAAAACAAGTATTCACTTCAAATACAAAACAAATATCTTTGTACAAAATACAAATTTCAGAAACATTAATTATATGTTAACATAAATGAAGGCACATGCATTAATTAGCACCACTCTTGTCAAGAAATCTTACAGCCGAAATTTGTAAGATCTTTTCATATTGCAGTATATTAAATACATAGCAAATCAAAACAAGTGAGACTTGTACTAGATATAACCTACTGTCCAAGTATATCCTATTTATATATCACCCTATTCTAATTCGTTTACAAAACTTAGAAGTAAATTTGAGGAAAGAAGAAAAATAAACATTATTGCCTTGCAACTCAAACAAATTCAAACAGCAAAAAATAAGAAAAGTTTTCAGGGATTCAACTGCAGATTCTTCATCAAATTGCTTTCTGTTTCAGTAAACTATTTGGTGAGTAAACTTACTTTTCTTGAAAATTTAATTATGATAATTAGTTCCTGAAGCTTGTGTTGCTATATATTGTTAATAAGAGGATCTGTATTTATTTTTGTACTGGAGCTTTATGTTCTTCATTTGTTTTAAGCTTCTGAGCAAAGAAGTGTAAAGAATATTAATTCTTCTCCACTTAAATCAATTTAAGCCAAGGGATTTAAGTTAATTAAGTTTGTGTAACTTAAATCATAAGCCTGGGAATTTATTTGAAGCATAACAATATATTATAGGTACTGTTTATTCAAGTTACAGATAAAAAGAAATTAATTGTTAAAATTCGAATGTTTTAAATTGGTGATTTGATTTCATAACTTGATTTAATTCACAAAGCTAAGATTTTTAAAATAAAAATAATGATTTTTAGAACAATGTACAAGGTGCAGTTCGGTGATGAATTAAAATTACATTATTGTCAAATTCTGTCTGTTTAAAAAATCTTAAATGTCGAAACTTGTTGTATAGCTAGCTTGAGAGTTCTTGAATATAGGAAAAATGCCAGAAAATTTTTCGAATGCAAGAATCTTTCAGTCGAATCAAATTTAGGGTTTTTGGTTCGGTATTTTTTTTGCTCTGCTTTTTCGTTGATTGCGTCGCCATGGATTGGCCGAGCTTCATGAATTTTCCAGGTGTTAGCCGATTAAATCTTAAGTTAAAGGATAAGCAAGTTGTATATTAATTAAGTTATTAACGTTGACGGGGTTTTAAGGCTATAACTTGATTTTGAATTTATCAAGAAATGTTTTCAAACGTAAGATAGTTAATTCAAATTGAACGTTAATTAAGAATGTAATAAATTGTATAATTATAATTAAATAAATAGTTAAGGTTAAATAAATTTGTAAATAAATATTTATAATAAGAATCTTGTGTAAATCAATTTGTAATTAAGAATTTAACTAACCGTTTAAAGTTAATTAATTAACAAATAATAGTAGTTAACTAATTAAATAAATAAATAAGGATTAAACGACTAATCAATTAGTAATTAATGTTTAATTAAGTAATTAGTAATAATTAAATGGGTAATTGAGTTTTATAAATCAATAATTAAGATTTATTAATTAATAATTAAGAATTAATTAATTAATTAAGTGAGTAATTAATAAGTAATTAATAAATTTAATAAGTTGTTTAATTAGTAATTAACTAAGAGGAATAAATGGTTTACTCCAAGGTAATTAATTAATTAATTAAGTTTAAATAAATCAAACAATTTTGATATGAATCGATGATTCTGTTTGATTGACTCTGATATGTATTAATATTCTGAGATGTTCTGTAATATGCCTGATATACCTGTGATGATTGGGTATGATTTGTCTGTGATAATTGTTATGTGAATTCAGTTTGTTGAATTAAACTATTTAAATTAATTAAACAACTTGGCCTCTAAAATGGCGTTTGGATTTCGATCAGACCGGGATCGGGTATTAATTCGATATTCCGAAAACCACATCGATCGAAATTAAACGTTAGGTCGTGACATATCAAGTGAAGATTGAGATGGTGTTTTCAGAATGCAAGGGTTATCGTTGTTAATTATGAGGGTGATTCCAAAACGAGTGTAACGAGATAATGCCTTCGATTTCGTTCGAACCCGGAATGAACTTGCATGGATTGAATGCTTTCAGCACATCGTCAGGAGGACGATGAGCATTCTAAGAGATATGTTCTATAAAGGTAAACGCAGCCTCAAGCCTCATCAACCGGGAATGGCTAAAACATGGGATGTGCAGTGTGACGCCCCACCTCTGTACCCACACTAGCCAAGAACACTACAGTGTGATGCTGTCAACTAGCGCGGAGAATAAGGCTGTTGAGGAGCGGCCATCCGTAGTTAGGCCTTACACCAGTATTGGTTATCTTGATAGGAGTGGTATATATATTCTTTCATTTTTAATCTCTGATTTATTTACTCCCATCGACATACCCCAATTCCAGTATAAAACGAACTACGATGGTTCATAATAGTTTAGGACAGTAGATATAATAATAACACAGATAATATAAATGCGGAACACAAATAAAACAAAAAAAGTCTCATATATATAATAACTGATGTCATTTACAATATACGTGATACAATACATATGATACAACTACAACTGTCGACTCTGGAAGTTACATATACAAGTACATTATTGACAATAATATACATGAATACATATCATCCTATATATGACACGACTACTCCGAAAGATATGAAGTGACTTCATAGCTCAAGCAGCAACCCAAAGCTAAAAATCTACAACCTGTAAATACTCGGTCTGACCCGAGTATTGCATTCAAAAGAAAATAATACACGGGTCAGTCTAATTCAAACTCAGTTATTAATGCACAGAAGTAATAATAATTAAATAATCAATAGACGATAGTCATAATAAATTTCGTCTATCCGATCTTTAAATAAAGAAATCGGATAACGATTAATATAACACGTAACAGTGTTAAACAACAATCAGCAGATTCAAATCATCAACAAAGATAAGTAAAAAGAATATCCATGAAGATAATTTGGAAAACATCAAAATTGCCTAATCGACAATTAACAAAAAAATCATCAAATTAAACCAATCAAAATACAATACAAAACATATTGAACTGAATAAACGAAACAGTTCAAACAATTGAAATATCAATTAAAAACTTCAAATCCGATAGGGCTGCAGTGTACGCTTGCATGCACTGCCTCGCCACTATGGTGATGAACGTCAATTCGAGTAGGGCTGCAGTACACGCACGCGTGTACTGCCTCGCCACTACAGCATATGGAATACCAAAAGTTCAATTAATCAAAAGCAAAATAGAATTTCAATAAAAGCAATACCGTGTGGCTGCAGTTCATGCTTGCGTGCACTGCCTTGCCACTACAGTGATGATGTACACAAAAGCTCAATACCGTGTGGCTGCAGTTCACGCTTGCGTGCACTGCCCTGCCACCACAGTGATGATGTACCCAAAAGATCGACGAACCAGAATCATATGAAGAATCAAATATCGATGCCACGGTCTCAACGGTCAAAGAAGACAGACATGGACAATGTGCACGGCCACTAGCACATACAGATATACAGTATGAACTAAAAGGAATGAGGACTCAATGCACTAATTAGAAGAACAATGGACAACAGACTGTACATGATGGCAGCAAAACATCATGACAGTAACCCAAAGAAAACAACAAGGTCAGGTGTAGCAAACAGATAGCAAATTGACATGCACACGGTGTACATGTAAAACCGACCAATTGCCATCAAGAGATACAAGGGCAAATTGCAACAAAACTGCAGTCACCACCAGATCACAAGGGCCAGACTCGAGACTACTTAGCCAAGTCAATAACAAAATGCAAAGAGTCAAGTCCAGTAAACTGCAAGTATCAAAAGGAAGCAAGAAACAACTGCACAATGAAACTGCAGTTGAAACCAGCGATTAACCCGGAAACTAAACAGTCAAGCAACGACAACTCAAGTGCCGAACTCAACTGGACAACATAACCTGGTCAAGGTACATCAAATAGTGGCATACGAAACAAGAACAAAGTAGTTCAGGCTTGAAACCATCAAGTGACAAAGTACAAGTCAAATGAGTGAGTGTACCAGAGGTATAGCAACACAGAACCAAGGCCAGGCAGCACGCATTCATGAAACAAACGTGCTAACTGACACAAATATCACAATACATCATACTCAAGGATGCAAGTTAAACAATGTACAAGCCGAATGCACTAGCCAAAACAAGCTTCAAAAATTCAGAATAAAATAACATGCTCACATTCAATACGAATGCAACACTGAAGCAAGTAGATGAACTATGCAACAGAGTGATGTGTATAACTCGAAGGCACGGTGCCAGATCAATGCAGGCACGAGTGCTATCAGGTAACAATGAAGCCCACAAAACACAAGTCTGCAACACTACTTATACAAAAGTAGTAAACCATAAACGATGTCAAATACCATAGATTAGCATACACAAAGTCAGATGACTAAATTCAAATGAAATCACCAAGCCGTGTATTACAAGGAATCAGCAATTTCAAAAATCCAATTTCACCCAAGTCGAATAACCTAAGCACAGACAAGTGATCGAAAACCTGAAGCATGGGGATGCAAGCATCAAGTAGCTGTCTTGATCAAAGACAAATTTTATTTTTTCGAAGTCACTATAAAAATGACCGAGAATTCAAACCAACAAATTCAACCCAAAGTCAGTTTCATATCAAAATTCAAGTCAAACCATGAACAATTAAACAAGTCAGAGGCAAGCAAGAAATTCACGAATTCGAATAAGTCAAAACAAGTCACGGCATTCGATCAAACTCAAACGACTGAGCAATTAAATGACAAATTAAGTGACAACAAAACAAAAATCGTAATGCCGAGCATAGTTGAAATAGATGTGAGTAAGAAAAATTTACTCACCTTAGATTTGAAGAGCCCAGATCCAAATTGAGGGGCCGTGTTCGAATTAAAGAAGGAGTCGAAACCATGGTCCTCAAGAGACGAACGGTCGACGAAGCAAAGGAACAATGGAGCGAACGCCATTATCTCTTTCGTTCATTTGATTTTATTGTTTAAAGAGGAAACGAACGAGCAATTACAAGCCGCTATTTATTTCTTTCATTCGTTTAGCTAGGGTTTGACAAAAGAAAAAAAATGAAGGGGGGAACGGGTTTGAGAATGAACAAAAGAGGAACGGTAGTGTCACAGCACAAGGTTACAACGTGGGCTAAAAATTCAATTGAAGCCCGCAAAACTCTTTAACAATTTTTCAAACGAATTTCAACTGATTTAAAACTCCAAATAACATCAGCTAGCAAAATCAGTCGTTTAATGACGATAATTAATTTCCACAAAACTCCGGGTTGTTACAGACTCCCCTCCTTATAAAAATTGCGTCCCCGCAATTTTCATAATTAAGGTCGTCATTAATAATTATCTTTCTAACATAAACTGGTTAAGCTAGAAAAATAAAAGTAGAGAATTCAAACGCCAAAGAAATCTTTTATCTTCATAAATTCACAAATTCTCAACAAAATCTAATTATCAAGTAGATAATCAGAAAACAACAAAACTGGATAAATGCAATTATCAGCAATATTCAATTATCAATTAGATAATTAGAATTTAGAAATCACAAACAACAATATCTAATTATCGATACGATAATTTAGAAAACAGCAAAATCTAATTATCAACAAAGATAATTGGAAAACACAATTCACAAATCGCAAAACCTCAAATATCTAATTACCAAAACTAGACTCAGAAAACAACAAAGGTCGAATTATCAAAATGATAATCAGAAATCAACAATTCAACAAATCAACAAATATTTAATTATCACAAACGATAATCAGAATTCAACAAATATCTAATTATCAAAAACGATAATCCGAATTCAACAAATATCTAATTATCAAAAACGATAATCAGAATCAACAAATATCCGATTATCAAAAACGATAATCAGAATTCAACAAATATCTAATTATCAAAAACGATAATCAGAATCAAAAATATTCGATTATCAAAAACGATAATAAAAAATCTCTAATATCTAATTATCAAAAACGATAATTAGAAACAACAAATACTCGATTATCAAAAACGATAATCAAAACTCATATCAACAAATATCCAATTATCACAAGCGATAATCAAATCAACAAATATCTGATTATCAAAAACGACAATCAGAGATAACAAATATTTAATTATCAAAAATGATAATTAAATCTTAAATATCTAATTATCACAAGCGATAATCAGAAATCTCAAATCACAAATATTTAATTATCAAAACGATAATTAAATCAACAAATATTTAATTATCCCAAATGATAACTAAACCTACAAATATTTAATTATCACAAACGATAATTAAATCTCAAATATCTGATTATCACAGGCGATAAATCAGAAACAAGAAATATCTGATTATCAAAAACGATAATCAGAAACCACAAATATCCGATTATCAAAAACGATAATCAGAAATCACAAATATCCTATTATCAAAAACGATAATCAAAAATCACAAATATCCGATTATCAAAAATGATAACCAGAAATCACAAATATCCGATTATCAAAAACGATAACTAGAAATCACAAATATTTCAATTAACGAGTCCGGGGTTAAGCGAAATAGCAAACGCACATGTCCTATAACCACGAGTTTTACTAAATCGTTTAATTCTCTTCATCGTTTCCTTGAAAGTACAAAATTGTGTATTCTAAAAATAACATTTCACGTTCTCAAACGGACAAGTCCGGTATTAAGCGAATCAGTAACAGAAAGGGGTCATAGTCCTCGATTTTACTGAAACGTTTAATTCGCTTCCTCATTCTTTTGAAAGCGCAAACTGCAAAACTTCTGAAAACAATTTTCATTTATTTTATAAAAGTAATAATTTACATTCTCAAACGAACAAGTCCGGAATTAAGCGAATCAGCAAAAGAAAGGGGTCATAGTCCTCGATTTTGCTGAAACGTTTAAATCGCTTCCTCATTCTTTTGAAAGCGTAAACCGTAAAAACGGACAACACAATCAGCATTACGGGATAACCGCTTGAAAATCCATTTTAAAATTGACGGTTACTGAAGTTAATACGTCAAAATCTCATCAAAATAATTGGCATCAAAATATAATAGCAATGAATTTTCATTCATAAAAAATGTCACAAGAATCTTCTCAAAGATAGAAAGGGGTATAATACCCTAAACTTGTATTCATAACAAGTCAATGACACACGAATTCATCAATGCACAAAAATTGATAAAACTTGTCAATAGAAATCACGAAAATTGGTGAAGCACAAATTCTAGAAATCATCACAAGAAATCCAGAAAACACAAATTCTAGAAATCTACACAAGAAATCCAGAAAACACAAATTCTAGAAATCTACACAATAAATCCAGAAAACACAAAGAGGGGGGAGGCCTATCACAAAACGGGAGTATGGAAACTCACCACACTAGTATCACAAAACGAGACGCTATCTCATGGTGGCTAACCATTAAATTTTGACACACGAATGGTCCGTAGACCGTGGGGAGCTACCCCATATATGTGAGTCGCAACATCACACAAACGGGGTTTAGTCTCCCTCGTAGACAAAGAGACATCGCACAATCGCTAGTCTAAATCATAAAAAGGGGAAGGTTTAACACAAAATGGGAGCATGAAAACTCACCAACCGGTATCACAAAACGAGACGCTATCTCATGGTGGCCAACCATTAAATTTTGACACACGAATAGTCTGAAGACCGTGGGGCGCTACCCCACATATGTGATGGCGAAACATCACACAAATGCGATGGTGAAACATCACAAGAGCGGGGTCTAGTCTCCCTCGCAGACAAAGAGACATCGCACAGTTGCTAGTCTAAATCATAAAATTGATCGTCATGATCATCAAGAAGTGTCAATTACACTAAGTTAGTAAATATAAGTTTAGCTTCATGTGCCATAACCACTTGCTTAACTTAAATATTTACGAACAAACTGTAAATCTTCACTAGAAAATTGTCACAAAAGATTCAATCGAACAAGTCCAAGAATTAACCGATGAAGCAAACGCAAGCGTTTCATACCACTTGTTTTACTAAGCCGTTTAATTCAATTTCTCATACGAGTGAGGTAAAGGTTTGTATATACTAATAGATTGGAAAATGGTTTAGGAAAAGAGCTTTGTAGTAAAATAGTTTTGAAATCGTTTGGAGAAAAGGGTTTTGATATTTACTACAAGTATAGAAAACCTTTATATTTTTAAAGTGACAAATCACAAAAATGATTGTAGAAACAATCAATCATAAGAATTCACATACAAAGATGTGAATAGAATCCAAAGAAATCGATATCGAATTCATCATAAGGTATGTTCATGAAAATCCCGAAGAAAATGTCACCAAAGTCGGTAATAAATGATAGCAACAAATCGGGGAATTAACACGAATCGATTAAATTTGGAATCCAAATCAATTCACTAAAATTCACATTCGAAGACGTGAATAAAATCCAAAGAATTCGATTCCAAATCCATCAAAGTAGAAATACCCAAAAATTCCAGAAATAGAAGTTATAACAACTAATCGGAAAAGAAGAATCGATTAACAATTGGAAAAACAAAGCAAAACGAGCATAAATGCATAAATGACTTCAAAATAAATAAAATTCAAGTCAATGCCGAAGTCAACAATTATTGGCCACAGTCGAGTACAAAACGAATCAACATCCTCACCAATGAATTCAACGGCAAACAAAGTCAGAGTCTTGGAAATCAAGAAACTAGCAATTTCACGAAAACAAAGTGACCGAAGTCGAATGGAAATCAAGCCGAGGAAAACACAAAATATCAAGTTCAAAATCACTGAGATTCGAACTAGATGTGAGTGAAAAATCAAAATCACTCAATTTGCAACCGGTCGAGCTATTTTTCATCACAGTGTAACAGGTACACAATGACACCCATAGCATAGCACAAAAGTGGAACAAAGTCCAGAGGTCAAAATAACTTTAATTGGCCAAATTCGAACAAAATCAACATCGGCTAAATCAATTCCAAGCCGAAAACACAAGAACAAAATCCTCATCTTCAAAAACCCAACTTGAGTTCGCAAAGCAAACGGAGGCCGAAGCCAAAATACTTTCACGAAATCAAAATCAAATGCACATGAATAAACGTTAGGAATTCATACCTAACAATCAAAGATAATCATAGGCAAAGATGAGAGATAAAACATCGACAATTAGTTGTAACACATGTTCCGTCTAAGTTATGTTTTATATTATGTCCATAAACCCTAGGCTCTGATACCAAGCTGTGACGCCCCACCTCTATACCCACACTAGCCAAGAACACTACGGTGTAATGCTGTCAACTAGCGCGGAGAATAAGGCTGTTGAGGAGCTGCCATCCGTAGTTAGGCCTTACACTAGTATTGGTTATCTCGATAGGAGTGGTATATATATTCTTTCATTTTTAATCTCTGATTTATTTACTCCCACCGACATACCCCAATTCCAGTAGAAAACGAACTATGATGGTTCATAATAGTTTAGGACATTAGATATAATAATAACACAGATAATATAAATGCAGAACACAAATAAAACAAAAAAACGTCTCATATATATAATAACTGATGTCATTTACAATACACGTGATACAATACATATGATACAACTACAACCGTCGACTCTGGAAGTTACATATACAAGTACATTATTGACAATAATATACATGAATACATATCATCTTATACTATGGCACGACTACTCCGAAAGATATGAAGTGACTTCACAGCTCAAGTAGCAACCCAAAGCTAAAAATCTACAACCTGTAAATACTCGGTCTGACCCGAGTATTACATTCAAAAGAAAATAATACACGGATCAGTCTAATTCAAACTCAGTTATTAATTCATAGAAGCAATAATAATTAAATAATCAATAGACGATAGTCATAATAAATTTCGTCTATCCGATCTTTAAATAAAGAAATCGGATAACGATTAATATAACACGTAACAGTGTTAAACAACAATCAGCAAATTCAAATCATCAACAAATATAAATAAAAAGAATATCCATGAAGATAATTTGGAAAACATCAAAATTGCCTAATCGGCAATTAACAACAAAATCATAAAATTAAACCAATCAAAATACAATTCAAAACATATTGAATTGAATAAACGAAACAGTTCGAACAATTGAAATATCAATTAAAAACTTCAAATCCGATAGGGCTGCAGTGCACGCTTGCATGCACTGCCTCGCCACTATGGTGATGAACGTCAATTCGAGTAGGGCTGCAGTACACGCACGCGTGCACTGCCTCGCCACTACAACATATGGAATACCAAAAGATCAATAAATCAAAAGCAAAATAGAATATCAATAAAAGCAATACCGTGTGGCTGCAGTTCACGCTTGCGTGCACTGCCTTGCCACTACAGTGATGATGTACACAAAAGCTCAATACCATGTGGCTGCAGTTCACGCTTGCGTGCACTGCCCTGCCACTACAGTGATGATGTACCCAAAAGATCGACGAACCAAAATCATATGAAGAATCAAATATCGATGCCACGGTCTCAACGGTCAAAGCAGACAGACATGGACAATGTGCACGGCCACTAGCACATACAGATGTACAGTATGAACTAAAAGGAATGAGGACTCAATGCACTAATTTGAAGAACAACGGACAACAGACTGTACATGATGGCAACAAAACATCAAGACATTAACCCAAAGAAAACAACAAGGTCAGGTGTAGCAAACAGATAGCAAATTGACATGCACACGGTGCACATGTAAAACCGACCAATTTCCATCAAGAGATACAAGGGCAAATTGCAACAAAACTGCAGTCACCACCAGATCACAAGGGCCAGACTCGAGACTACATAGCCAAGTCAATAACAAAATGCAAAGAGTCAAGTCCAGTAAACTGCAAGTATCAAAAGGAAGCAAGAAACAAATGCACAATGAAACTGCAGTTGAAACCAGCGATTAACTCGGAAACTAAACAGTCAAGCAATGACAACTCAAGTGCCGAACTCAACTGGACAGCACAACCTGGTCAAGGTACATCAAACAGTGGCATACGAAACAAGAACAAAGTAGTTCAGGCTTGAAACCATCAAGTGACAAAGTACAAGTCAAATGAGTGAGTGTACCAGAGGTATAGCAACACAGAACCAAGGCCAGGCAACACGCATTCATGAAACAAACGTGCTAACTGACACAAATATCACAATACACATACTCAAGGATGCAAGTTAAACAATGTACAAGCCGAATGCACTAGCCAAAACAAGCTTCAGAAATTCAGAATAAAATAACATGCTCACATTCAATACGAATTCAACACTGAAGCAAGTAGATGAACTATGCAACAGAGTGATGTGTATAACTCGAAGGCACGGTGCAAGATCAATGCAGGCACGAGTGCTATCAGGTAACAACGAAGACCACAAAACACAAGTCTGCAACACTACTTATACAAAAGTAGTAAACCATAAATGATGTCAAATACCATAGATTAGCATACACAAAGTCTGATGACTAAATTCAAATGAAATCACCAAGCCATGTATTACAAGGAATCAGCAATTTCGAAAATCCAATTTCGCCCAAGTCGAATAACCTAAGCACAGACAAGTGATCGAAAACATGAAGCATGGGGATGCAGGCATCAAGTAGCTGTCTTGATCAAAGACAAATTTTATTTTTTCAAAGTCACTATAAAAATGACCGAGAATTCAAACCAACAAATTCAACCCAAAGTCAGTTTCATATCGAAATTCAAGTCAAACCATGAACAATTAAACAAGTCAGAGGCAAGCAAGAAATTCATGAATTCGAACAAGTCAAAACAAATCACGGCATTCGATCAAACTCAAATGACTAAGCAATTAAACGACAAATTCAGTGACAACAAAACAAAAATCGTAATGTCGAGCATAGTTGAAATAGATGTGAGTAAGAAAAATTTACTCACCTTAGATTTGAAGAGCCCAGAACCAAATTGAGGTGTCGTGTTCGAATTAAAGAAGGAGTCGAAGCCGTGGTCCTCAAGAGACGAACGGTCGACGAAGCAAAGGAACAATGGAGCGAACACCATTATCTCTTTTGTTCATTTTATTTTATTGTTTAAAGAGGAAACGAACGAGCAACCACAAGTCGCCATTTATTTCTTTCGTTCGTTTAGCTAGGGTTTGACAAAAGAAAAAAAAATGAAGGGGGAACGGGTTTGAGAATGAACAAAAGAGGAACGGTCTTGGATTTGATAATAGTGTCACAACACAAGGTTACAACGTGGGCTAAAAATTCAATTGAAGCCCGCAAAACTCTTTAATAATTTTTCAAACGAATTTCAACTGATTTAAAACTCCAAATAACATCAGCTGGCAAAATCAGTCATTTAATGACGACAATTAATTTATACAAAACTCCTGGTTGTTACATGCAGCAAGGTTAGGTGGGTTATGCCCAAGAAGGACGAGATATATCCCTGTCTAGATGTCCCTTTTTTCGGCTGTGTGGGCAGTTGGTTTGCAACCAACTGCGGGGTTATTTTGTTCAGGATTGTTCGATAAGGAATGGTTCCGACCTTATGTTGCAGGGGAGTTAGGGTGGCTCCTTGGTACGGTGATCTAGGCCACGTAATGTGATGGACGGTACCCCAGTAGCCCTGCCATTGTATGTGATCCAATTTCCAATAAGAGCCGTACGTTTTGATTGTGCCCAACTACGTTGGAATGTGAGATGTAAGCATTTCAGCTATTTCTGTATTTTACTTGAAAACCCTAGACACTATTATAATATCACTGAATTTCCTATAAAATGTTTTGGTTAGCGTAAGGTAAAAACTTACCCGTATTTATGTGTGGGGAGTCTTACGTGATACCTTTGTTTTCAAATGATTTCAAAGTTAAACAACTTTAAACCGTTTACTCATACCAGACCCATGTCTGACCCGGAGTTTATATTTTGTTTTTCATAAACTCTTGGGTACTCAAATTTTTATGAGTAGCCAAGTGATAGGTTTCGAAGTATAGAGTTTTCGGGAGGAATTGGAGCAGAAGACCAGACGTACGTAGCTATCTATACAGTTCCGCCGTGTTAGTTAGTGTATGATGTATTTTGGATGTATGTATGGACATATATGTATACGACAGTTCTGTTGTATGATATTGTATAACTCTGATGTATATAAAACTATGTAATAGTTATGTGATGTATTATATTTTGTTCCATTCCACCGTGAGATTCTGATGTTGTTATTTCTTTCTTTCTATTCTTTTCTATTTCTATCCCTTTCTTTCGTAATGATGATACGTCTTTCTGAGGTTAGAAAGGCGGGTCGCCACAGCTGGTATCAGAGCGTTAGGTTGCGCGAGTACCTAGGCTCTTTAGTAATATTTATCTTGAGAGTGCGTATTTGTATTTTCATATAATTATATATATATCTATCTAAATTTGTTGAGGTACCTGTCCAGGTGGCCAACATGAGTTCTGGAAGGAGAGGCAGAGGTAGGGCCAGTACCTCAACTTATAATGGATGAAGTCAAAATGCTAGTGAGGCTGTAAATCCAATACCACCTCAGGATAGTTTTACCGCCTTATGTAAAGACTTCGTCAATCTCGGAGGCCAACCATTCAAGGGTTCAGAATCGATAATTGAAGTGCAAGCTTGGGTACGCTCTTGTGAGCGCATCTTTAAGAATATGAGGTTTTCTGATGCAACGGTAGCAAATATTCCCGAGGAAGACATTTCATGGGAAAGATTGAAGAGCTATTTGAGGAGAAGTTTATGCCAACAGCAGGGAAAACTCAATTGTACCAGGATTTTCTGAATTTGAGGCAGGAAAGCATGTCTATAGCGGAGTACGTGACCAAATTCAATGAACTTTCGTGCTATGGACCAGGGCTCAATGATACTCCCCTTAAGAAGAACAAAAGGTTTGTGCGAGGATTGAGGCCAGAATTTCATGATAAGATGACAATGCTCTTGAAAGGATCTTTTGTTGATTTGATTGATATGGCTTTGAGATATGAGAATTTGATGAACAAGAGATCTGTGGCAACAGCGGCAGCGGCAGCTTCGAGAGGGAATTTCGTTAACCCAAATAAGAGGAAGTTTAATCCACTTTGAAAAAGACAAGGCAAGGGAAAGAAACCTGTAGGAAGCAACAACGGACCCCACAAGTGTTATAATTGTCAGCAAGTTGGAATTTGGCAAATCAGTGTCCTCAAGAAAAATCTCAGCAGCGTCAGAGTGGTCCAGGATCAACAATGTTTCAGAGATCGTTGTGTTTTAATTGTCACCAGCCCGGTCACATGATCAATAATTGTCTACTTATGCAGAGGGCACCTCATAATAAAGTCTTTTCTCTGGAAGCCGGTCCATCTTCTTCTTCTCAAGGCAAAGGGGTATTGGAAGGTACCTTAATCTTAGATGGCAAATATGTTAAAGTTTTGTTTGATTCGGGAGCTTCTTTGAGTTTTATTTCTCTGGAATCAGTAGGAAGGTTCTTTCTCAATCCTAGTACTGTGGATCGTCCCATTTTTGTATCTAATCCTACCGGTGGGGAAATCAATTTAGATACGATCTGTAAGGACTTGAAGATTTCTTTTCTATCACATAGTTTTTCTTGTGACCCTTATGTGTTAAATTTTAAGGGATTTGATCTTATTTTGGGAATGGATTCGCTCGATAAGTATAAAGCAGTCCTGAATTGTGATGAGAGGACAGTTTCGCTGGAAACTGATTTGGGTAGGATTGCCAAAGTGTCGTGTAATGATTCTGGATTTCACTTGAGTAGTCTTTTGCAAGGAGTTGAAACTTCTCAAGAAAAGGTTGAAGAAATCGACGTGGTTCAAGATTTTCCTGATGTTTTTGAAGAAGTTAAGTGTCTGCCTCCACATCGAGAGATTGAGTTTCGTATTGATTTGATCCCAGGAGCTGTGCCGGTAATTCAGCCCAGTAGGAGAATGCCACCTAGGGAGAGAGAAGAGTTAATTAAGAAGACACAAGATCTTTTGGAGTAGGGTTTGATTAGGCCTAGTTTTTCTTGTTAGGGCTCTGCTATGGTGTTTGTCACCAAATCGGATGGTTCACTAAGGTTCTGTGTTGATTATAGAGAATTGAACAACGTGACCATTCGAAATAAATATCCTTTTCCTCGTATCGATGATCTCTTTGACTAGTTGCATGGAGCTTCTACCTTTTCTTAACTGGATTTAGCTTCAAGATTCTATCAGTTGAGGGTAGCTGAAGATAGTATTCCCTTGACTGCATTTAGGGGACCGAATTGTTTCTTTGAGTGGTTGGTTATGCCTTTCGGGTTAACCAACGCTCCTGCCTACTTTGTTGACCTGATGAACTAAGTTTTTCGGGATATATTGAATAAGTTCGTGCTGGTGTTCATTGATGATATCTTGGTCTACTCCAAATCTGAAGAGGAGCACAGGCATCATTTGAGAATTGTATTGGAGACTCTGAGGAAGCATGTGTTGAAGGAAAAGTTCTCCAAGTGCCATTTTTGGAAATCGAAAGTCAAATTTTTAGGGCACATTGTTTCTGGAGAAGGCATCTCTGTAGACCCAGCGAAGGTTGAAACTATTTTGGAATGGAAGCAGCCGAAGACACCGACTGAGGTTCGCAGTTTTCTGGGTTTGGCTGACTACTACAGGAAATTTATTAAGGATTATTCCAAGATTTCTTTGCATCTGACTAAGCTAACTAGAAAAGGAGCAAAATTTAAATGGACACCCCAGTGTGAAGAAGCTTTTCAGGAATTGAAGACAAGGTTAACCAGTGCACCAGTGCTTGCTATTCCGGATGGGAAGAGAAAATTCAAGGTTTATACTGATGCTTGTCTAGTTGGACTGGGAGAAGTTCTGATGCAGAATGGAAGGGTAATTGCGTATGCTAGTCGGCAATTGAAGCCTCATGAGAAGAACTATGCTACGCACGATCTTGAACTGCTAGCCATTATTTTTGCTTTAAAGATCTGGAGACATTATCTTTTGGGAGAGAAATTCGAATTGTTCACGGATTACAAACCGTTGAAATATCTTTTCTCTCAAAAAGATCTTAATCTGAGGCAGCAGCGGTGGGTTGAATTTCTGGCATCCTATGATTTGGATATTCTGTATACTCCGGGGAAAGAAAATGTTGTAGTTGATGCTCTTAGTAGAAATGCAGTTTTGTCTCTTTTGGAGGTCGTTCCATCTCTCCAGGAAAGAATCATTAGTAAGCAAATGGAGGATAAATCTTTTTAGGAAATAATTCTTAGAACTAAGGATGGTCGATATTCGGATTTCAAGGTGGACGATCAGGGTGCTTTAAGGATTAGTGGTCGTTTGTGTGTGCCTAATATACATGGACTGAGGCAAGAAGTTTTAGCTGAGTGTCATCGCTCCAAATTGAATATTCATCCACGAATCTCAAAGATGTATAAAGATATGAGAAGAGTCTTCTGGTGGCCGAATATGAAGAAGGATGTAGCTAGGTTCGTAAATAGTTGTGCCATTTGCCAACAACTCAACAAGTTAAGGGAGATCAACAGAAGTCAGCCGGACTATTGCAGCCTTTGGAAATTCCAGATTGGAAGTGGGAGATGATCTCGATGGATTTCATCGACGGTTTGCCTAAAACCAGGGAAGGAAATGAAGGCATATGTGTTATTGTGGATCGTTTAACGAAGAGTGCCCATTTTATTCCCGTTAAGGCAACTCGTACTGCAGCTTCTCTGGCAGAAATTTTCTTGAAAGAGATAGTCAGATTGCATGGTGTTCCTGTCAGTATAGTAAGTCACCATGATCCTAATTTTACTAGCAAATTCTGGGAAGCTCTGCAATCGGCTATGGGAACAAGTTTGAGATTAAGTACAACCTATCATCCTCAAACAGACGGACAGACGGAGAGGCTTAACCGTATTCTGGATGATATGTATATTTGGATTGTTAATATAAAAGCTTTTGAATTAACTGTTGGTTAAATTTCAGGGACAAAATTCTTTTAAGGGGGGAGGAATGTAACGACCCGAAATTTTTGACAATATATTTTAATAATATTTTATCTAATTTAAATGAAATACAAGATTCTCAAATTATAAACTGATGAGATCTTGATCATTTACCAGTTATATATGTGACTGTAAAGAAAATTTTGATTTGAAAATTTAAAATGGAATCTTTCAAACTATTTATAACAAAATCGGTCCTATTCAATAAAAATCAAAGATTCTATATTTTAATATTTGATATAAATGGAGTCTTTAATATTGTTTAAAATAATAATAATAAACAATCATATCAATATTAAATATAAATATCAAATTTAAGTATAAAACAAATATTGGTTATAAACATAAACATACTAAAAGTAAGTATAAAACTTAATTTTAAGATATAATTTATAAATTGAAATATAAATTTACAAATACAATGTTATGAATAAAATGTTGAAAATTTAAATTACCAATAGAATAAAATTTAGAAATTATAACCATAATAGTCATACATGAACAATAGAAATAAAATAAAACTAATACACTAATAATGACTATAATAAGTTTACTCAAAATATATAAGGTAAGTTAGCCTAAACATTAACCTGTAAAACTCATTTATACAATACAAATCTTTAACAAAAATTATAACAAAGATGCCATGTAAATCAAGTAAGCTAAGAGACAAAGAAACAAATTAATTACATTAACATATATGCTGCTGTAAAATTATGTATGCATAAGAAAACAAGTATTCACTTCTAATACAAAACAAATATCTTTGTACAAAACACAAATTTCAGAAACATTAATTAGATGTTAACACAAATGAAGGCACATGCATTAATTAGCACCACTCTTTGTCAAGAAATCTTACAGCCGAAATTTGTAAGATCTTTTCATATTGTAGTATATTAAATACATAGCAAATCAAAACAAGTGAGACTTTTACCAGATATAACCTACTATCCAAGTATATCCTATTTATATATCACCCTATTCTAGTTCGTTTACAAAACTTAACAAAAACTTAGAAGTAAATCTGAGAAAAGAAGAAAAATAAACATTATTGCCTTGCAACTCAAACAAATTCAAACAGCAAAACAAAAGAAAAGTTTTCAGGGATTCAACTGCAGATTCTTCATCAAATTGCTTTCTGTTTCAGTAAATTATTTGGTGAGTAAACTTACTTTTCTTGAAAATTCAATTATGATAATTAGTCCTGAAGCTTGTGTTGCTATATATTGTTAATAAGAGGACCTGTATTTATTTTTGTACTGGAGCTTTATGTTCTTCATTTGTTTTAAGCTTCTGAGAAAAGAAGCATAAAGAATATTAATTCTTCTCCACTTAAATCAATTTAAACCTAGGGATTTAAGTTAATTAAGTTTGTGTAACTTAAATCATAAGCCTGGGAATTTATTTGAAGCATAACAGTATATTATAGGTACTGTTTATTCAAGTTACAGATAAAAAGAAATTAATTGTTAAAATTCGAATGTTTTAAATTGGTGATTTGATTTCATAACTTGATTTAATTCACAAAGCTAAGATTTTTAAAATAAAAATAATGATTTTTAGAACAATGTACAAGGTGCAGTTCGGTGATGAATTAAAATTGCATTATTGTCAAATTCTGTCTGTTTAACAAATCTTAAATGTCGAAACTTGTTGTATAGCTAGCTTGAGAGTTCTTGAATATAGGAAAAATGCCAGAAATTTTTTCGAATGCAAGAGTCTTTCAGTCGAATCAAATTTAGGGTTTTTGGTTCGTTATTTTTTTTGGCTCTGCTTTTTCAATGATTGCATCTCCATGGATTAGCCGAGCTTCATGAATTTTCCAGGGGTTAGCCGATTAAATCTTAAGTTAAAGGATAAGCAAGTTGTATATTAATTAAGTTATTAATGTTGACGGGGTTTTAAGGCTACAACTTGATTTTGAATTTATCAAGAAATGTTTTCAAACGTAAGATAGTTAATTTAAATTGAACGTTAATTAAGAATGTAATAAATTTTATAATTATAATTAAATAAATAGTTAAGGTTAAATAAATTTGTAATTAAAGATTTATAATAAGAATCTTGTGTAAATCAATTGTAATTAAGAATTTAATTAACCATTTAAAGTTAATTAATTAACAAATAATAGTAGTTAACTAATTAAATAAATAATTAAGGATTAAATGACTAATTAATTAGTAATTATTGTTTAATTAAGTAATTAGTAATAATTAAATGGGTAATTGAGTTTTATAAATCAATAATTAAGATTTATTAATTAATAATTAAGAATTAATTAATTAAGTGAGTAATTAAAAAGTAATTAATAAATTTAATAAGTTGTTTAATAAGTAATTAACTAAGCGGAATAAATGGTTTACTCTCAGGTAATTAATTAATTAATTAAGTTTAAATAAATCAAACAATTTTGATATGAATCGATGATTCTATTTGATTGACTCTGATATGTATTAATATTCTGAGATGTTCTGTGATATGCCTTACATACCTATGATGATTGGGTATGATTTATCTGTGATAATTGTTATGTGAATTCAATTTGTTGAATTAAAATGTTTAAATTAATTCAACAACTTGGCCTCTAAAATGGCGTTCAGATTTCGATGAGATCAGGATCGGGTATCAATTCGATATTCCGAAAACCACATCGATCCAAATTAAACGTTAGGTCGTGACATATCAAGTGAAGATCTAGATGGTGTTTTCAGAATGCAAGGGTTATCGTCGTTAACTCTGAGGGTGATTCCAAAACGAGTGTAACGAGATAATGCCTTCGGTTTCATTCGAACCCGGAACGAACTTGTATGGATTGAATGCTTTCAGCACATCGTCAGAAGGACGATGAGCATTTTAAGAGATATGTTCTATACAGGTAAACGCAGCCTCAAGCCTCATCAACCGGGAATGGCTAAAACTGGGGGTGTACAGCAAGGTTAGATGGGTCATGTCCAAGAAGGACGAGATATATCCCTGTCTAGATGTCCCTTTTTTCGGCTGTGTGGGCGGTTGGTCTGTAGCCAACTGCGGGGTTATCTTGTTCAATATTGTTTAGTAAGGAATGGTTCCGGCCTTGTTTAGTAAGGAATGGTACCCCAGTAGCCCTGCCATTGTATGGGATCCAATTTCCAATAAGAGCCGTACATTTTGATTGTGCCCAACTACGTTGGAATGTGAGATGTAAGCATTTCAGCTATTTCTGTATTTTACTTGAAAACCCTAGACACTATTATAATATCACTGAATTTCCTATAAAATGTTTTGGTTAGCCTAAGGTAAAAACTTACCCGTATTTATGTGTGGGGAGTCTTACGTGATGCCTTTGTTTTCAAATGATTTTCAAAGTTAAACAACTTTAAACCGTTTACTCATACCAGACCCATGTCTGACCTGGAGTTTATATTTTGTTTTTCATAAACTCTTGGGTACTCAAATTTTTATGAGTAGCCAAGTGATAGGTTTCGGAGTATAGAGTTTTCTGGAGGAATTAGAGCAGAAGACCAGACGTATGTAGCTATCCATATAGTTCCACTGTGTTAGTTAGTGTATGATGTATTTTGGATGTATGTATGGACATATATGTATATGACAGTTCTGTTGTATGATATTGTATAACTCTTATGTATATAAAACTATGTAATAGTTATGTGATGTATTATATTTTATTCCATTCCGCTGTGAGATTCTGATGTTGTTATTTCTTTCTTTCTATTCTTTTCTATTTCTATCCCTTTCCTTCTTAGTGATGACACGTCTTTCTAGGGTTAGAAAGGCGGGTTGTCACAAATCTTGGTTTATGTTTTTCCTTTTCATGGGTCATATTTGTATTTTTCTTATTATAAAATATTTGTCTTTTTCATCTTCCAAGAATCAGACTCTATATGAGATACTGAGCAACTGATAAGGTTAGTGAAGATAGAAGCAATTTTCTAAACAGTAGGGTTAGCCTTTTTGGTTGAATATTAGACGTATGGTGGCTTGAATTGATTTATTACACTCTGATCTGTTAGTGGTCAGAGTGCACACCGAAAGTAAGCGAATAACTCTTCGTTAAACACATTGGATGTTTATTCCTTATATATGCTTGAATGGTTGGTTAATGCTTGCATTAACTTGGTATTATTGATATTATATTTATATATATACCTTTAAATATAATTGCGATATGAATATAAAATTGATGCTTGCTTGATGTTGTGTGATGTTTGAATTGATGAAAGTGATTTATTGTCTTCAAATGTTTGAAAAGGAGCTTTGGTAAATATTTCAATTTAAGCAAGCTTATGTTTTAGACAAAAATATTTTAATTCATATACATACATACATACATACATACATACATACATACATACATATATATATATGTGTGTGTGTGTGTGTGTGTGTGCATATATATATGTACATATATACATATATGTACACATATACATGTATGCATACACACACACACGTAGTATTGGAAAATGTTTTTATGAAAGTAGGAAAATGTTCCGATTTAAAGTCTTTTGATAAAATATATGTTTATAAAAGTGGTATTTGGTTAAGTTTTTTTTATAAGTAAACGATTATTTTATAAAGTATGATTTTCTATATAAGGTATATGAATAAAATATTTAAAGAAAATTTGGAATAGATTGGTGTTAACCCGTCCATTGAGTGCTTTAAGAATAATAATCGATGCATTTGACTGATATTATTGATAGGGGTTCCTAAACACTAGAACGAGACATATGGGCACATTATTTTGTAAAGATTCCCGAAAGTTTTAAAAGATTAAAAGGTTTTGAAAAGATTTGAGTGTTGAAGGGATTAAATATTTTGAACAATATAAAAGTAAATTATTTTGAAAAATGGATGTTTTAAAGAAAATATTTGTAATAATGTTCGAAAAGCATGTTTGCAAATAAAGTAGAAATTTTTAGGAGAATTATGAGACACGAGCGTTACGGCACGCGCTTCGCACATGAGTTGTTTTTCTACAAGTTGTATATGTTTTAACACATTCAAAGAAAAGCACAAATGTTTAATCATATTTTGCGTTGAAATAATGTGTATTTTGTTTGAATTTTTATTTCTAAGTTCCAGTATCTATTTTTTTGTATTTTTATTCCTTTTATTATTAATAGACAACGAATTTGTAAAAGAAATTTATTTGTTAGATCATATTTTAAAATGATTAAGATTTCATAATATTTATAGAGAATGTTTTGTTTGTAAAAATAATAATTATTTATTAGATCCTATTTTTAGTGATATTAAAATTGGTTAATGTATGTAGAGGACAATTTTAATATGTGAAGTGGGTTTATTCGTTGGATCCTAATTTTAAGGATTTGATAATTTCTACTGAATGGCATTTTTGGTAGTTCACGTTGACACCAAAAAAGTGTGGCACCAGATGTATTACAACTATTATTAAAGATATTTTAGATGGAAATCATTTAGTATTTTGATAAATGTATATAAAGTAGTTTGGTGTGAAATGTATATTATTTGGAAACGTAAACTACCAATTGGAATGATATTTTGGTAAATGTTTGAAGTTGAGAAATTATAAATTATTTTATTAAATTTTCTTTTTGGTGGTAATAAAGATATTTTATAATTATAAATATTTTAAGCGATGATTGCAGCCAATCGGTAAATATAGTCATTAAGAAATTAATGGAAAAGCAACATCGTTATATTTTATAGCATTTGGAAACTATATATATATGATGTATGTTAATATAAATTATATTGATGATTGTGTATGATTTGATGTGGCTTCGATTATGGTTGTATTGATGTATAGTGAGAAATAGAACCTATATGTATGTGTTTCCAAATTGAGAACAAAAAAATTATTATTCATTCACACTTGAAATAAAATATTGGTTTTGAATGCTCTGATTTTCTTAAACAAGAAGTATTCTGGTAAAATATAATTTTGTGAATTAAATGCTTTTAGATTAAAAGATTCCTTTAAGGAGTTACTTATTATTATTATTGTTAAGTGTTACAGACTATTTTATTAAGATGATTTATAAAAGTGACTTATGAGTAATGGGATTTAGAGAAGTGGAAATTAGACTGAAGAGCTACTCATTCTATGGTAATAAGTTTTAAGGACAAAACTTCTGAATAATTAATTTCAACAACACTTTATAGGAAAATGATAAATTCATTTATCATTTTAAGTTATACGAGAAAATGATAAATTCATATATCATTTTTATATAATTGGAAATGATAACTTCATTATTATTTTCCTGTAACTGTACTTGAAACTAATCATTTAGAAATGTTGTCCTTAAAACTTATTCCTTGGTCTGAAAAGCCCTTTGAGTGAAAATCCCCTTTAAAGATTAATTATTTTAGCTAATATAGATGTTGAAATTAAAAATTAATTTTGAATTGATTGTATGTTTTATTTGAAGAAAAGAAAAATCTCATTTTTATTTCATGTACATCATTTATTACCAGTAAATAAGATTTACTAAGTCTATACTTTGAAATGAAAATATTGAAATGAAAATAAAAGTTGATTAGTAATTAGAATTTTGTGATTTTTTCCTGAATGGGAAAAGGAAACACTTTATGAAATAAACTTTTGTAACAAAAATTACTTTAGAACTTGTAAAGTTTATCATACTTAATAAAGATAAAGATATGCATCAGAGGGCATGTTTTGGTAAGAAATATAGTTTCAGCTGTTAAGTGTAATTTTTGTAAATATATTTGAGGACCTTTATCTTAAGTATATTTGAAAATCTTAATAGGAAATTAAATATTTGAACACCTAGAAATTTTGTTATTCTAAATTGGAAGTGTGACTTTTTATAACTGAATGCAACATGTATGTATAAATTACTTTCAAACTATAAATAGACGATATTAGAAGGAAGCTGAAATTTTGTAAAGTTGTATACTGAAGTTGATGAATATTTTATAATATTGATTTATATTAAAAAAAATTGGAAAAATGAAAAATGAATAAGACTTTGTATAAGAATTCTTTGTAATAAATATTTCAAGAAATTTCTGTACCGTTTGTATATTGAAAATTCTTAACAAGAGTTTTTGAAAAGAGGCTTTAATTATAAAAAAATTTGGAAATTAAGGAAAGTATTTTGAAATGGTGATTGAATTAAGTAAAGAAACCAATGCAGTTTTTGTAATGGGATTTTCACTATAAAGGATGAATCATATAATTTATAATTTTTAGGAAGTGAATTTGAAATTAAATAATTTGAAATGAGTCTCTTTACTCAATTTTAAGATTTTAAAGTGAGATGTTGGTTTTCAAGAGTAAATTATAAGTTGATGTTTTATTATTTTGCAGACGAATAAATATTTGGTGTTTACAAATATAAAAGAATTTGTTTAAGAATTGATATGATGTTTTATATTGTTCTTTGAGTGTTGTAGGTTTTCGGGATACACCTCGTGCCACTGAGATTACTCTGAAGTTTCTTGGAAATTTCTACGTACGGAAAATATTTGGATTGTTTTGCCTAAGAATATGAATCTTCCAAATAAGTTCATTTAAACTCATAGTCCATGATTATGAGCAGTGGGCAAGGAAAATAAAAGTCTCAGTCATGTTTTTGCCACCGATGAAAGTTCTAATCATTAAATTTGTGTTGCTTTATTTATATACTTGTCGGGTCGATGTAGTTCACTATGCATGCTAATCCATTATAGTAAAGGTAGAGAAATATGTATAAGTATTGATAATTCAATGTTTTGCATTTGCATGTAAATTATTGGTGGTGCTCTTAAACTAAAAGTTATTAGCTTAGTTATGGATTTTCCCCAAGGAGAAATTATGAGATGCAATGCCCTTAGAGGTGATTTTGTAAAACCTGGTGTTGAGAAGCAATTAGTTAACATTAATAGTAGTGTTTAATTAAATAAAATGGATTTTATATATTAATTGAGAATGATTTTGAATTTGTATGAAAACATTATGGTTTAATAATGTGGTGTTTTATGGTAAAATGGGAATTTGATGATAAATTGTTTACTAAATGAAGAATTTCATTATTTTTGAGAAATGTTGATATTTTAAGATTAAAATGATTGTAAATATATTAAAATTATTGTAATGTTTTTATTTTAGCAATGATAATAAAAAAGATTTTAAGTTTATTTTCGATAGAAAAGGAACTTTATTTTATTTTTAATGTAGAGTTTTGAAATTTATTCAATGAATGGGTTCAAAATGTAAATAAAGAATGATTTAAGTAAATGAGTTAGATATGGAAATTATATTTTATAAAAATTCTATAATGGGTGAACAATAGGAATTTAAGTAAGAATTTTTTTTCCAGTCGGGATTTGAATTAATTTAGGGTTAATAAAACAATTAAAGTAGAGGTGGGTTAAGTAAGGCAATTTTGATATAGTTTATTAAAATAAATGAATTTATGGAAACCAAATTCTATAAAATTCCATAATGTCTTGTTATTACATAACCGTTGTAAATATAATTTTTATTTGAAAATTAATAGTGGTTTGGGTTGAATAGAAAAATAGTTTGCAAGAGAAAAGAAAAGAAAAGAATAAATACACTTAAAGCCCAAGCCCAAATCCACCCTTCATGTATCTAGGCTTTTCTTAGTTTAGAATAATCCCTTCTCGTCGATCTTATCACTCCCATGTACACTCTTCCACTTTTAGGAAGGTTCATCTTTTCTAAACCAAAATAATGAAACCCTTCACTCCATTCTTCAAAAATTCAAAATAAAGTAGAAATAAATTCTTAAAAATCACCAAATTAAAGTAAAGGCTTCTCGACACCAAGCTACACCTATTGGCATGAAAAAGTTAGAAACTTCCTCAAGTATTAGAGTCGTGGGAATTTTCAAGTAAAGGAAAAATAGAGAATATTGGAGCTAAGGAAGAATACGGAGCTTAGCAATCTAAGATGAGTGAATTCCACTCATAAATCTATGTTATAATGCAACGGGTAATAGGTGTATGCTTCGGGTTGATTCTTATAGTAGTTTATAAATTATTAACGCCTTATTGTTTGCTTACTGTTAAACAGTGAATAATCCAACCCATTCACTTTCCAGCAAATTCACTTCTCTAAGCTATGATTTAGTGTTGTTATTGTATGAATTTGGATGTTTAAATTGATGCTTAGGTATGTGCTTGAAATTGGACTCAACCATGGGAAGAAGCAGTAGAATAAACGACGACAACAGTGGTTAAACCTAGAACTACACGCTTTATGTATGAACTAAGCGGTCGACCCCCTCTTCATGAAAGGTCAAACACTTATGGCTTGCAGGTCGACCATTAGAGCTTGTAGCTCTAATCGTTGCATTATTTAAAAATATCATCCTAAAAAAAAAAATTTTTTTTTGGAAAGTAAAAATGAGATGTTTCCTAATATGAAGCTGTTTTGTGAAAAGATTATATTTCCATCAAAAGTAATTTAGGAAAAGATTTATTCATTTAACTGAATAGGAATTGGTTTTGGGGTTCAAAAATTCAATTGAAAATCATATAAAAATCTAGAAAATTATGAAACAATTTCTAATTAATATCCCATAGCTTTTCAAAGTATAGAATCCAAAGTTTGAAAAAATATATTATATGGATTAGAATAAAAGATTTTTTTTAATAATTTAATATTATTTTCGAACTAGTATTTAATTATAAAATTTGTGAAATCATTATTATGGTAATAATTGGTTTTACAAGTTATCTCTATGGTTTAGAAACATAGGAATGGGTTTTCGAAAGTTGTTTGCGATTATTAAAATTATTATTTAAATTTATAAGAGGTTGACAAAAAATTCTTTTAACAATTCAATATATATATGTACACATTATTAAATGTATTTATATTTCTTTTAAAAAATCTGTATGTCATTTTGCTATAATTCTGTGTAGCGAGAAATCTAAATAAATGGATTAGTAATATCATCTAGTACGAAATTTTCAGTGATACTTTTCGGTTATTTTTTAGACTCGTTATATTGAATAATATTGTGTGGAATATTGGATTGCGAGAATTGTGGGTAAATAGATTAATAATGTCGTTTGGTATGGGAATTTTGATAATATTTTTTAGCTTACTCCTAGGACTCGCAGTATAGAACATTATGCATGTGTAATTTACGTGCATTAAGTAAATGAGCGTATAACACTAGTTGGTACAGGATGCCTGATTTGATATTTTTTTGATTACTTTCTGTAAGTAGATGTCACTCGTTAGGTTAAAGTCTACATGGTAAAATATTTATGGTGATGCGAATTGAGAGTGAGCTAGTTGAGAGCCATAAGTTTGTCTATGTATTGTGTGTATACTCCTATTATATGACATAAAGTAAACCAGATTGGCTAGTATCCATCCTAATGGCCTAGGTGCGGGGTCGCTCCCTAAATCCATGACATGCCTTTGATGTGTATAAGACTAAGAGCCATCGCCCCAGTTTTACCCTGTCCAACAGTCTGTTATAGTTAAGGCACTATCAGGGTCGAGGCCATCACATAGCATAGTCTTGCACTAGATGGATATTGAGTCACGATAGCCGTTGAGGTAACCGATGACTACAGGAGTGGTGTTGAGAGCATGTGAGGAAGGCTTTTGGAGAAGGCTGCGAGCTTTCAGTCTCCCGTTTGGTTATTATTGATATAGAAACATACTTATTCACCCTTATGAGATCATTATAGATAAAACTGAAAGTCGATTGAGTCATTTGTTGAGATCAGTGCCATTATAGTTATTTATGATGTTAAGAGCACATAGGAGTAAGAGTCCAGATGAATATCTTTGATTCTAAGAGTTGGATGGACTAGTGGAAATCTTAGAGATCATACAATTAAGTCATTGGTTGAGTGCGAAGTCGATTATTACAAGGCTAAAATTCTACATGATCATTACGTGATTATATGTCTCTTTGATTATTCAGTGGACAGTGGTCCATGCAATTGTGTAACCCTATACGCATTGAATATATCGCAATCGAGGATAGCTAAAGGTGTGAAGAGCATGGAGTTGGACCCTATACCTATCTTTATGGTGATTTTAGAGATGACCTTGGCTACCGAGGGTACGCCATATTTATATTTCTTATATGTTTGATTTGGATGCTTGTTGATGTTTATATATGTGTTGATTATGACGGATCTCGATTATGTCTACTTTATGATTATTTGAGTGATAATCTAGGGCATTGCTAGAAGCACGCCCTATGTAGATTTCTTATATTTAATGATAGATGGATGTATGAATTTTTTACTCACTTGACATCACACATATGATATGTAATAACCCGCCTTTTTGGTCCTTGGAAATCGACACTAATACATCCATGGTATTCACATGCCAAATATCCAAGTGCAGGAAAGATAAATTGTTAGGGAAAAAGAAAAAGGAAAGGACATAACTAAATCTCACAACGTGATGAATAATATACAGTATTCCAAAATTCATCTTTACAAAAGAAAATCCTTTAATACTCAAACAACATCAGATTCTAACCTATCATCAGCTTGGACAATTATAACAGCCTACCCTTATAAATGCTAATGAAACATAACCAATAAAACACAATGGAAATAAAAATATGGAAATACATTCTTGGCATCCAATCTTGACTCCTGAAGCTCTAGAGCATCCAAAGTTATCTCTAAAAAAATACTCGGGGTCTAACCTGAGCGTTTAAGAAAAATAACACTTGGATCTATCTAGTAAACCAACGTGAGAAACTCAAAACATAAGGAATTTGTTGTATCTTATAAAAAACCATTAAAATAAATGGTATCACATAAGATCACGCTACACATAAACATGGATGGGGTTTTATCTTATTATAACCAAACCATTAAAATAAATTATGAATATAGCTGGAATACTTGCATCTCACGTTCCAGCTTATGTTGGGCACAACTAAGTCCGTATGACGCTTATTGGAGAATGGATTACATACAATAACAAGGTAACTGCGACATTGCCTACCACAATACTTCTTTAAAAAATGTACTGAGGACCTCACATGGACCCCTACTAACGTAGGACCGGCCTACCGCTTACTGGATAATTCTGAATACTTCATCACCCTGATTGATTCGCAACCTTTCCTGAGAGCTCTCGTGAACAATTAAATCCAATAAATGTATATATCTAGAAGGGTGATGACAATTCCCTTATAGGTGTGATCAGCATAGCCCTACCTCATATCCTGTTTTAGTCATTCTCGGTTGATAAGGCTAGAGGCTGCGTTTTATCTTTTTATCAAATAACACTTGGAATGCTAACACTACCCTTCAAGCAATAATGCAACGTCAAAATTCATTTATACAAGTTGTTCTGGTCATAAACAAACCAAAGGCACTACTTCTGCTACATCCATTTTGGAATCACCCTCAGGATTAGTAGCAAGTAGCTCTTGCACTTTAAATATTTTATCTTCAATTCCATCATCTTCAAGATGTCTTCAATTCGAACACTTGAGTTGGTTCAAAGTGGTTTTCTAATAATTTATACTTCTCCGATCCTGGTCTCTTCGAACCAATATTCGACAATTTCTGGTAAACTGAAATCCGATTATTTTAGAAATAACCAGACAATACATTAGAGCGGGGTTCTCCCCCTAACCGTTTAAGTGGATGGATCTCCTTATTTTTTCCAAGAAGAACCCATGAGTTTATAAGTACAATATAACATCTCCGAGGATAATTGTACCATATAATTCTCATGTTTTCTCTAGATATTTCCAGAGTTAAAAATAGGTTCATATTTGATAGTTAGTTATTTAACTATCAAATAAACAAACAATCCAAACATAGCTTTAAATTCCAAATGGGATCCACTCTGCATCTTTAATTTATCTTCATTAATTGAATCCTCTTCAATTATAAACAAAAATATTCATACACTTATCTCATTGATGTAATATATTTCCAAACTATTTACTTCTTATACCTGCACAATTTTACTATATATACCATATACTTATACAATGGTATACTAATATTCACAAAATCATTTAAGAAAATATTTCTTATTTGAAAATTCATTTTAAATGGATCAAAACAATGTCTTTTGAAACTCATGTATTATGAATCCCAAAAAACTAAATCTTCAGTGTTAATTAGGGAAAATACTTCCATACCACCAAAATTAAAAAGGTTTATTTATTTATTAGATTCATAAGTTGATTAATATAACTGATCCAATTTCTATAAACTCACAATCTTATAAACACAAATCTTCTTTTCCAAAATCCAAGATCAATTATAACTTTAACAACCCTTTATATTCAAAATAATTCTCTATATAAAATAGTTTACTATTTTAAACACTTTTATTTATTATAAATTGATTATCTTTGCAAATCTCCTCAATAAACAATTCATTAAGGTTTAAAACGTTATTAGTAAATGATTAACTTACCTTAAATTATTATTAATATGTAATTAATACACTTAATCGCTATTAAGTAAATGATTATTAACTCAAACCATTATTAATAAATTTTCAAAACACCATTATTAAATAATTAACTAGCTTAAAATAACTTAATAAAATGATTAATTTATTTTAAAGTAACTTAAATAAAATAATAAACTTTAAAATAACTTTTATAAATATAATTAACTTGCTTTCAACTTTAAAACAACATTGATAAATAATTAATTAACCTTAAATATTGAAACTAAAATAATATTAACTTAACCATTTTATTTAAGGAAATATTTTACTTCAAAATAATTTATAGTCTAAGCAAATTTAAAATCATTTTCTTTTCCAATGGGTATTTAGATAAGCTACCTCCTTTTCCGATTCAACAATTCAGATCATATCACTGATATTTACATAAGCAATAACAAATATTTAAATAAATTTCACAATTAACAAACGATATATAACATGTCATCTGTCCAAGTCAATTGACAAATTAGTGATTGCCCAAAATTTTAAAATAGTAGAACAGAGATTTATTCTGTTAACAAGATGCCCAATAAATGTCTATTCAATTTGAATATAGCAGAATGAGGTTTTATTTTGCTATTAGAATGTCAATGATAAGATAAAATTAAAACGATGTAATTATTTTCTATGACTATCAATTTAATAGTATTTTAAACTTCTATAAAACTATTAAATGCTTATACAAATGTGCTCTATTAGATTATACGATTCTAACATCAAAAACCGTGTGCCAATTGGATTCCGTATGAATGATAAATAGTTTGCTAAAGTTTGAACCTTTTAAAACTTAAAATTTTGAATTTCACTAAATTACATAAACCAAAGTGAGCCAAGCCCAAAACCCAAAACTAAACAATCGTATGGTTCTTCCCAAACTCCTACCCAAATATCAATACCCAGATTTCAAAAAATTCCCAAAGAAGGAAACTGGAGCCAAAAATCAAACTGATCCACCCTCTCTTTCTCATGCATGCCTCCTCCGCCAATATAGCATCGAACCTGAAAACACCATCATGTCCTATTGGACGAGCTCGTCGTCCCTACACCACCGTCCAAACCTCAAGCCCCTCCGATCACATTTTGACCTAGCCCTCAAATTTGATTCACATAAAGAAAAATTATTGGTATAATTCACATAAATAGTTCTGCTAATTTTCCAACTTTTGATATAATGCAAACTCAAGATTTCATCCTAGAAGAGCAAACACAAGATAGTTTAAAATCTAACAATTTGAAAGTACGTGCTCAAGAAACTGCTACCGAAAATCCTTTTTTTTGAAGATGTTGTCCTTAAAGGACCAAAAAAAAGAAGCCAAGGAATGTTGAAAAATGTCCACTCCTCAAATATCATAGTGAAGAACAGAATGAAATTGTTAAAAGAATTTTAAAATAATTGGAGGAAACAAGTAAGTAACTAAACTACTTTTCACCCAGTTTACTTAAATATAGATTTATTCTAATAAGATATTGTTTATGGTACAATATGTTAACAACATATAACTTAAATAAAGACTTTTATTTTATGGAATGACCCTGACTCGACCTTCGAAAATCGGCACTCAAACACATCACCCGTATTCCAATGCCGCAGATCCAAACGTCCAATCTGATTCGCCGGAGCTTATAACACATTAAGTACAACAACACAACGGAAGAAAAATGAATACCATTGATGCACAATAGTATTTGATACAAGACATTGATACAATTGATATCAGCATCAGAGATACAATATAACAGCGAAAGAAATAACTCCAAAAGATAATATCTTCAGAAGTCCTTAAGATAAATAATCCAATTAACTGCAACATCATTACCAATGCTCCAAGACTAGAAAGACTCCAAACCAAAAAGCGAGAACCACCACCAACACTGAAGTGAAGCAACTCGATCCAAATGCAATTGCCAATATCCAAAGATTGAATGCTATCGAATCTACACCTACTATTCGACTATCTGAAAAATCCAACTCTAGACCGCCTGTGTGGAAAATTGTGGGCACCCAGAGTTTAGAAAGAGAACAATAAACTCCAGGTCAGTCATGGGACTGGTATGAGCAAATAAAAACAGTTTTATTTGAAATAAAACAAACAAAAGAATTTAAAAAGAAATCCGTAATGCTTTTTGAAAAATGAAACTACCATAAGGCCTCCCCGCATACACATAATGCAAGCGCACAATTGGAGGAGATTTCTCCTTATGATAGTCAAACATGCTTGATATGCAAAAATCCTTTTGATATTATTATTAGTGCATAGTGCAGAAAACCTTTGCAAGTATAATATTAATCTTAGCCAGCATACGTACTATTATAGTATGCCTATTATAGCTACCATATTAAATGGCAGGTTCTACAACTAAAATCGTACAAGGCGCGTATTGGTGATTGGATTTCCAACAAATGGTCAGGCAAAGGAACTTCTTGGGCCACATGGGCACGCCTCTGGAGGGACGCCTAGAGAACCTAACCGAACACAAGGCCGAGTTACCTCTGTAACTAGGTAACTAACTGTCACGAGTATGCCACCCTCCGGTTGTAACCGACCTTTATCTGAGGGCCCTCGACCAGAAAGAAACAACCACAAAGTAATAAATTTGTAGCAACCACATAGGTTAAGTATCTGGGCTCCATATCATGATACCACCTCTATCCAGAAGGAAATGTACATACCCTAAGGGGGCGCTACCCCCAAATAACCTTGCTGCATTCTTCCTGTTTCGACCATTCCGGGTTGTGAGGTCCGACAAGGTCACGTCCACAAAGCTATATTTTTAACAAAGGCATGCTTCGATCAACAAATGATCAAGAACACTTTGTATGCCACATTACCAAATTGGGAATGTATCACTAGTAACCATCAACTACATAACCTCTGAGCTCGTATGTCTCAGAGAATGGTGTTAAGCTAAGAGAATAAATTCAGCGCCACCAAAAAGAAATGTATTTGATAGAAACCAGCTTTACATCTCAAAGTGTAACGTCAGACACACATTCATACAAGTCTGTTCTGGGTTCGAACAGAACCGAAGGCACTTCAAAAGAAGCCCTTGCACATTCGGATAATCCCTAATCACGTCCAGACTCCCCATCACAAAGGGTGATCAAATCTCTATACCGAGGACTAGTCGGCGCAGAGACATTCGACAGGTAATCCATTCGCTTTCGAAAATATCTGGTCTTTACCATCGGTCTTCAAATGCTATCCATATCGTCGTATTATTATTCGGAATGGGTTTTATGACACAAAGTCCTCCCCCGGCTAAACCGAATAATGAGCGCTCAATTTTAAAATCATATGGATATTAGGATCTTAGTTAAGTCACAACTTAAAGCTTAAAACCTTTCTTCAAATGGTTTAAACAAATTACCATTTCGAATCTTTAAACAAAAAGATCCACTTCACAAAATTCACCAATCTTTCACAAAGATTAATTCATAGTTTTCAAAATAATTCCATTTCAAATCTTTTATACAAAAAATACACATTTAAGATCCTCTTCAATTTCAAAACAAAGTTCACCAGTCTTTAACAAAGATTCATTAATAGTCTTTCAAAACAATTCCCCTTTCAAATTGGATTAATTCATCCAATCTTTCAATGAAAGACTCAATTCATAGCTTTCAAAACCATTTCCAACGATTCATTCATAGATTTTAAAACAATTTCATTTCAAACTTGAAATCCTTTCAAAAAAAATTAGAAATCCTTTCTTTATGTGAAAGCTATTATTATTTGAAAAGCAAGAGTTTTCGTTTCGGGAAAATCCGATTACATTTGCTCAAGTTAAAGCCTTTCAATTATAAACTTGGGTTGAATTTAAATTCTCAAAAATAATACTTTTAAAATGGTTTAAAACCCATATAAATACATTATATAACTTGTATAACCTTTTTAAACCTTAATTTCCAAACATAGAATTCAATTTCAAATCTTGAATCTAAATTCAAATCAAACTATTTAAACTTCAAAATTTAACAAGTTATTAAAAAATAACTATTATCTTTGAAACTCCTTTTCAAAAGCTTTTCATATTAACCCAATCCCATTTTCCAAAACCATTTGGATTCAAAATTCAACTTTAAAACCATTTCAAAAATCTATGACTTAACCAATTTCCTCATGCAATCCATATTTGTGTATGTAAGGTGTAGTCCAGGGGTTTTACACAATAGTGCAACATCATCAATCATTACAGATTCAAGCACAACAATATTGATGAGTGGTATAATCCTATAACGCTTATCTTCAGTCACACATTCGTAGATAAATAATATAAATTCATCACAGATAAATAAATTACATTTATCACAGCTCAAACCAAAATAATTCATATCACAAAGCATCACATATCAGGGAATCAAACAATTCAAAGTATTCCATGCAATTCAAACATCCATAAGTAAGGTTAATTAATCGTCTGATTAATTGAAAACAGATTAATTAATGAATAAATTACTAATTCTGGTTAATTAACATTAATTAATTACAAACCATCTTAATTAATTAACCTTAAATTTTTAATTAATTATCCTTAATTAATAAATCAAATAACCTTTAATCATTAAATAATTAACCTTTAATTATTTAGTTACCCTTTAATTAATTACACTTAGTAAATTAATTAATAAATTAATTAACCCTTAATTAATTACCATTAAATTAATCATCTTTAATTAATTACAATAAGTGATTATCCTTAATCATTTTCATTAATTAATTAACCTTTAATTAATTATCCTCAAATTAATTACCTTAATTAATCAATCACATTAATTAATTATCCTTTAATTAATTATTCTTTGATCACTTGATTAAATAAATTACTTTTAATTAAGTAATTAATTACCTTTAATTACTTACATTAATTAATCTTAATTGATTAATTATTCTTAAATGTAATTACACAAAGTAATTACCCATTAATTACTTAATTAATTAACCTTTGATTAATTTCATGAATAAATTAATCACCTTGATTAATTATCTCTTAACTAATTACATAACAAATTTGTCTTTAATTAACCTTTAAAATTTAAGTAATCAAATAATTAATCCTTAATTTATTTTATTAACAAATTAATCCTTTGTATTAAGTAATTGTCCTTATTTACTTTTATCAATCACATTAACAAATTTTACCTTACATAATTTAATTAATCACACTAATAAGTTAAATCTTGACTAATCATATCAATTAATTAATCATCTCCATTAATTTTAAATTTTAGCTTTGAAAACTTGTTTCTAAAACTTGTTTGAAATTTTAATTTGAAAACTTGGTTTATTTTTTCTTTGGAACCTTATTTATTTTAAATATACTTTAAAACTTTGCTTAAAAAAAGTTGCTTTGTAACTTTAAAATATGTTGCAATTTAAAATCTAAAATAAAATTTCCAATCAATTTCAAAATCTGGTTAAATTATAGAAAAAAGAACCCCGAACTAACCACGTTTCTTCCCTGAGACACACGCGAGCAAACCCTCATGAAAACAGAGTACCCTCGATCGTTCACTGCTCCGAGACAAACATGCCAACTCCTCGAGTCAAACCCGAGATCACAGCATCTTCCCCCAAACCCAACTAAAGCCTGATACAACTGATATCGTATACATGTGCATAGGCGATCGACGAATTTTCAGCCAGCACCACGACCCCCGATAAGTCGGCCACAACCCTATTGGCTAGCCTCACGTACCAGATCATCGAAATCGCCGTGATATCAAAATTTAGTTGCTCGAGATATCCTATACCCAAACTCTGACCAACTTCAATAGCTCGCATCGCCTCCTTCGTTCGCCAGTGATCACGCCACCGTGTCCTAAACATTGCCATGAGACTACGCATCGATCTCCCAAGTGCGATCACTTCTAGTGCCACGTCGACGACGAACGAGCCTTAACCATTCCAACAACCAAAACCAATTTCCGAACCCTAGTTCGACGTGGACCAGTCGCATAGCCATCTAAAAGTTGTCTCCTTATTTTTCCTGTGATCGACAACTCCTAGGCAAGCTTCGACCAGGACCACGAGAACACCATCATGCCGATTAACAGAATTAGATGAAAAACCATAAAACGATCATCTCGAAAAATCTCGACCTTCACATGCTTAAAAATCATAAAATTTCCTTCTAAAATCATCATTGTCAACACGAACCTGATTATGAAATTCAAACATGAAATTTAATTCATTGATTTTCAACTATATTTAGTTCATCACTGTATTTTTTTATTTTTAAAAGTTTTACTCAATATTTTCATTTGAATTTATTTTAAAAAATAACGTTATACATCTACAAACACTTTTTGTCCAGAGATCAAGGTTTAAAACTGTTTGGGTAGGATGGTTTGAATTTTTGAACTCAATTTTCAAAACCTGTAAACTAAAATAGAAGTGTTATTCTTCTGTTTCCCAGACGTGCATATGAAAACCTCATACATATATTTACATAGGCATAATTCATAACAAATTTCAAAGGGAATCATATGCATCTATAGATATAAACAAATTCAACTCAAGATATGTCAGTTTGCTCACCAATTTTGTTGAAAGAACAGAGACAGGCTCGAATGCTTAAACCAGGAATTTGAAAACAGAGGCCGGGTTTTTATGTTGTTGAGATGTTCTGGACTTTAATTGTTGAAATTGATCTTGAAAAACATTGGCTTGCTTAATGTTTCTATGATTTATTGAGTTTCCAAGCTTTTAAACTTTGAACTACTGTTTTGATTTCCAGATTTCAGGTTTGAGATGGTTTTCAGGTGAAGACTTTGAATTGCTTTGCATTGCATTCCTAAAGTTTAAAGATGTTTGCTTTGATTTTTAAGTTGCTTTACTTAACTGACTACTGATTTATCTTGAAGAATTTGAACTGAAGTTTTCATTTGATTCCTAGGTTTCAGATTTTTTTTCCTAGTTTCTTTTTCTTTTGCTTGATCTGAACTTGTTTTTGAGCTTTGAATTTTTGTTTTCTTTAGTTTTTTTCATAAATTTCAATAAAAAGAAAATGAATTAACATGACACTTGTTAACATATGTTGAGATCAAGCTAACACTTGTTAATTTTCCAAGTTATTTTACTTACATTTGTTAAAAACAAGCAAATTTATGTTTAAACCTTTTCTTGAATTTATTTACAAATTATATTTTAAACCCTATCATTTTATAATTTGTGAATTTATCCATCTCTCATGTTTTTAACAATTATTTCTCTTATCTATATATTTATATTATCTTAAGAAAAATTATTTTAAAACAAATTATACATTAGTAAATATACACACATGTATATAACACACACGCACACACACACACACACACATATATATATATAGAATTTTACTTAAAATAGATTTTGAAAATTGTTATACTAAGTTCAAATCATAACTTTCAAATCACAATGTGTATATATACACACATAATCACAATGCATATATATATATATATAATAGAAAACAAATTCCTATTAGTTTATAAAGTTCTTAATCTTCAATTAGTTTATAAATTTTGTTTTAAACCCATAACTTAATTTATAAATTTCATTTAAATCCTTATGTCATTATAAATTATGTTTTAAATTTATAGCTATAACAAACTACATTTATTCATTTTAAAAGAAAAATATACTTTAAATCTTTTTAATTAATAAAATCATATAAATCCAATTTATTTTCAAAATATTTATTTTTGAACTTCAAATAAAATTTCAAATTCCAATCTTTATTTATAAGATATTTAATTTAGAATTTCAAATCCACAATTAAATTTAAAATCAATATCCAATATATTATTTTATATATTATATACAAATCACATTTATTCATGTTACATTTATAAAAGATTAAATCTTTTTATCAAATCCTATTTTTAGTTAAACTATTATACCTTATTAAATATCATATTATCTTGAACCACTATACTTATTAATAAATATTTATTTGAATTTCAAACCCATAATTCAATTTACAATATATTTATATAATTAAACAGGCACAATGTTTATTTAATTTTCACAATTTAATCCATAAATATATTTTAGTCATCAATTTAAATCTGACTCAAAATCGAGATCGTTACAGATTCCCCCTTAAGAAAATTTCGTCCTCGAAATTTGCTAGACAGGGAGACAATAAAGAATAGATGAACACATCTGAGATAGAAAATTGATTTACCAGATCAAACTGAATATCTATTCTGCATTTGGCTTACCAATTCAGAATATCACTAATAGATATGAGAACAAACTCATTCAACACTTCATGAAATACTCGGGTCATCCAGTCTACGAATTATATAGGAGTATTGGTTAGTCCGAAGGATAACTAACAACTCGTAGAATATATCTGGACCCAACAGAACAAACAATGGATACTCAATTCTGGTTGGAATATCCTAAAGTATACACCAACTTGTCCGTCTTCGGACTTTGATCCTCACAAGAAATTACAATAAAATTTCAAATTTGGTTTTAATCGAAATCATTTTATCGATACAAATCTTCATATTTTATTTATTTATTTATTTTAAATAAAATTTTAAATTCATTAAATTTTAAAACGGAAAGCTGATAGGGAACCGATGAAGAGAATACGGAATAGGAGCTTTCTACAATGATTCATAAGGCCACCATCACACCAAAGCTTCTCCTTATAGCTGCCACGAAGCAATCAAAAGAATTGGAACTGGATCAAAGGAGATTGATAGAGAAAAGTTATTTTTGTTGTTGCAGGTATTGACCATTTGAAGTGGTATTCACCTGTCCCCTATCTCATCCTCTTCTTGCACTCATACTAACTATCAGTGGATAGTAAGAGAATTTACTGAGGCATACAGACGGATATCTTAGGAATATACTCATTCTAGGGCATTTTAATCCCTATCTCTAATGAGTCACCAAATGTGTTATACTCCTGAGCTAAAGTTCAACCTTCAGCCCTATACCAAATGAAACGACCTTGACTCGACCTTCGAAAATCGGCACTCAAATACATTACCCGTATTCGAATGCCGCAGATCCAAACGTCCAATCTGGTTCTCCGGAGCTTATAACACATTAAGTACAACAACACAGCGGAACAAAAAAAGAATATCATTGATACACATAGTATTCGATATAAGACATTGATATAATTGATATCAGCATTAGAGATACAAGATAACGGCGGAAGAAATAACTCTAAAAGATAATATCTTCAGAAGTCCTTAAGATAGTTACTCGAATTAACTGCAACACCATTGCCAATGCTCCAAGACTAGAAATACTCCAAACCAAAAAGTGAGAACCACCAACAACACTGAAGTGAAGAAACTCGATTCAAATGCGATTGCCAATGTCTAAAGATTGAATGCTATCGAATCTACGCCTACTATTCGACTGTCTAAAAAATCCAACTCTAGATTGCCCGTGTGGAAAATTATGGGCACCCAGAATTTGGAAAGGGAACAATAAACTCCAGGTCAGTCATGGGACTGGTATGAGCAAACAAAAACAGCTTTATTTGAAACAAAACAAACAAAAGAATTTAAAAAGAAATCCGCAATGCCTTTTGGAAAATGAAACTGCCATAAAGCCTCCCCGCACACACACAATGCAAGCGCACAATTGGAGGAGATTTCTTCTTATGATAGTCAAACATGCTTGATACGCAAAATTCCTTTTGATATTATTATTAGTGCATAGTGCAGAAAACCTTTGCAAGTATAATATTAATCTTAGCCAGCATATGTACCATTATAGTATGCCTACCATAGCTACCACGTTAAATGGCAGGTTCTATAACTAAAACCGTACAAGGCACGTATTGGTGATTGGATTTCCAACAAATGGTCAGGCAAAGGAACTTCTTGGGCCACACGGGTACGCCTCTGGAGGGACGCCCCGAGAACCTAATCGGATCCCTGCCAACACAAGGCCGGATTACCTCTCTAACTAGGTAACTAACTGTCACGAGTATGCCACCCCCCGTTCGTAACCGACCTTTATCCGAGGGCCCTCAACCACAAAGAAACAACCACAAAGCAATAAATTTGCAGCAACCACATAGGTTATGTATCTGGGCTCCATACTATGATACCACCTCTATCCAGAAGGAAATGGACATACCCTCAAGGGGCGTTACCCCCAAATTACCTTGCTGCATTCTTCCAGTTTCGACCATTCCAGATCGCGAGTTCCAACAAGGTCACGTCCACAAAGCTATACTTTACACAAAGCCATGCTTCGATCAACAAATGATCAGCAGCACTTCGTATGCCACATTACCAAATTGGGAATGTATCACTAGTAACCATCAACTACATAACCTCTGAGCTCGTATGTCTCATAGAAGGGTGTTAAGATATGAGAATAAATTCTCCGCCACCAAACAGAAATGTATTTGATAGAAACCAGTTTTACATCTCAAAGTGTAACGTCAGACACACATCCATACAAGACTGTTATGGGTTCGAACAGCACCGAAGGCACTTCAAAAGAAGCCCTTGCACATCCGGATAATCCCTAATCATATCCGGACTCCCCATCACAAAGGATGATCATATCTCTATATCGGGGACCAGTCGGTGCAGAGACATTCGACATGTAATCCTTTTGATTTTAAAAATATCCGGTCTTCACCACTGGTCTTCAAATGCTATCCATATCGTCGTATCATTATTCGAAATGGGTTTTATAACACAAAGTTCTCCCCCAGCTAAACCGAATAATGAGCACTCAATTTTAAAATCATATGGATATTAGGATCTTAGTTAAGTCACAACTTATAGCTCAAAACCTTTCTTCAAATGGTTTAAACAAATTACCATTTTCAAATCTTTAAACAAAAAGTTCACTTCACAAAGTTCACCAATCTTTCATAAAGATTAATTCATAGTTTTCAAAACAATTCCATTTCAAATCTTTTATACAAAAGATACACCTTCAAGATCCTCTTCAATTTCAAAACAAAGTTCACCAATCTTCAACAAAGATTCATTCATAGTCTTTCAAAACAATTCCCCTTTCAAATTGGATTAACTCATCCAATCTTTAAATCAAAGAATCAATTCATAGCTTTCAAAACCATTTCCAAAGATTCATTCATAGCCTTTAATACAATTTCATTTCAAACTTAAAATCCTTTCAAAACAAATTGGTAATCCTTTCTTTACATGAAAGCTATTATTATTTGAAAAGCAAGAGTTTTCATTTTGGGAAAATCCGATTACATTTGCTCAAGTTAAAGCCTTTCAATTATAAACTTAGGTTGAATTTAAATTCTCAAAAATAGTACTTTTAAAAGTTTAAAACCCATATAAATACATTATATAACTTGTATAACCTTTTTAAACCATAATTTTCAAACATAGAATTCAATTTCAAATCGTGAATTTAAATTCGAATCAAACTAATTAAATTTCAAAACTTTATCAAGTTATTCAAAAGTAACTTTTATCTTTGAAACTCCTTTTCAAAAGCTTTTCATATTTAACCCAATTCCATTTCCAAAACCATTTGGATTCGAAATTCAACTTTAAAACCATTTCAAAAATCCGTGACTTAACCAATTTCCTCATGCAATGCATAATTGTGTGTAAGGTGTAGTCCAGGGGTTTTACACAATAGTGCAACATCTCATTACAGATTTAAGTACAGCAATATAGATAAGCGGTATAATCCTATAACGCTTATCTTCATTCACAGATTCACAAATAAATAATATAAATTCATCATAGATAAATAAGTTACATTTATCACAGCTCGAATCAAAATAATTCATATCACAAAGCATCACATATCAAGGAATCAAACAATTCAGAGTATTCCATGCAATTCAAACATCCACAAGTAAGGTTAACTAATTATCTGATTAATTGAAAACAGATTAATTACTTGTGTATAAATTACTAATTCTAGTTAATTAATATTAATTAATTACAAAATGAATAAATTACTAATTCTAGTTAATTAATATTAATTAATTACAAACCATCTTAATTAATTAACCTTAAATTATTAATTAATTATCCTTAATTAATAAATCAAGCAACCTTTAATCACTAAATAATTAACCTTTAATTATTTAATTACTCTTTAATTAATCACTCTTAATTAATTAATTAATTAATTAATTAATTAATTAACCCTTAATTAATTACCATTAAATTAATTACCATTAAATTAATTATCCTTAATTAATTACAATAAGTGATTATCCTTAATCATTTTCATTAATTAATTAACCTTTAATTAATTATCCTCAAATTAATTACCTTAGTTAATCAATCACATTAATTAATTATCCTTTAATTAATCATTCTTTGATCACTTGATTAAATAAATTACTTTTAATTAAGTAATTAATTACCTTTAATTACTTACATTAATTAATCTTAATTGATTAATTATTCTTAAATGTAATTACACAAAGTAATTACCCCTTAATTACTTAATTGATTAACCTTTGATTAATTTCGTAAATAAATTAATCACCTTGATTAATTATCTCTTAACTAATTACATAACAAATTTGTTTTTAATTAACATTTAAAATTTAAGTAGTAAAATAATTAATCCTTAATTTATTTTATTAACAAATTAATCCTTTGTATTAAGTAATTGTCCTTATTTACTTTTATTAATCACATTAACAAAGCCTGATACAACTGATATCGTATACACATGCACAGGCGATCGATGAACTTCCGGCCAGCACTACCACCCCCGATAATTCGACCACAACTCCATTGACTAGCCTCACCTATCAGATCGTCGAAATCGTCGTGATATCAAAATTTAGTTGCTCGAGATATCCTATACCCAAACTCCGAACAACTTAAACAGCTCGCATCGCCTCCCTCATTTGCCAGTGATCACGCCGCCGTGTCCTACACTTTGCCATGAGACTACACATCGATCCCCCGAGGTGCGATCACTTCCAGTCCTACATCGACGACGAACGAACCTCAAGCATTCCAATAATCGAAACCAATTTCTGAACCCTAGTTCGATGTGGACCAGTCGCCACAGCCATCTAAAAATTGTCTCCTTATTTTTCCTGTGATCGACAACTCCCGGCAAGCTTCGACCATGACCACGATGAACACCATCATGCCGATCAACAGAATTCGATGAAAACCATAAAACGATCATCTCAAAAAGCTTGACCTTCACATGCTTAAAAATCGTGAAATTTCCTTCTAAAATCATCATTTGTTAACACGATGTTGATTATAGAATTCAAACATGAAATTTAATTCATTGATTTTCCACCTATATTTTGTTCATCACTTTATTTTTCTATTTTCAAAATTTTTACTCAAAATTTTTTTTGAATTTATTTTTAAAAATAATGTTATACATCTACAAACACTTTTCGTCCAAAGATCATGGTCTAAAACTGTTTGGATAGGATGGTTTGAATTTTTGAACTCAATTTTCAAAACCTGTAAACTAAAATTGAAGTGTTATTCTTTTGTTTCCCAGACATGCATATAAAAACCTTATACATATATTCACAAAGGCATAATTCATATCAAATTTCAAGGGTAATCACATGCATTTATAGATATAAACAGATTCAACCCAAGATAGGTCAGTTTTCTCACCAATTTTTTTGAAAGGACAGAGACAGGCTCGAATACTTAAACCTGGAATTTGAAAATAGAGGCCTGAGTTTTGGTGTTGTTGTGATGATCTGGACTTTAATTTTTGAATTTGATCTTGAAAAACTTTGGCATGCTTATTGTTTCTTTGATTTGTTGAGTTTCCAGGCTTTTAAACTTTGAACTGCTGTTTTTATTTCCAGGTTTCGAGGTTTGAGATGGTTTTCAGGTTGAAGACTTTGAATTGCTTTGCATTGCATTCCTCAAGTTTGAAGATGTTTGCTTTGATCTTTAAGTTGCTTTACTTAACTGATTACTGATTGATCTTGAAGAATTTGAACTGAAGTTTTCATTTTATTCCCAGGTTTCAGATTTTTTCCTGGTTTCCTTTTCTTTTTTTGATCTGAACTTGTTTTTGAGCTTTGAATTTTTGTTTATTTAGTTTTGTTTCATAAATTTCAATAAAAGAAAATGAATTAACATGACACTTGTTAACATATATTGAGATCATGCCAACACTTGTAAATTTTCTAAGTTATTTTACTTACATTTGTTAAAAACAAGAAAATTTATGTTTAAACATTTTCTTGAATTTATTTACAAATTATATTTTAAACCCTATCATTTTATAATTTGTGAATTTATCCATCTCTTATGTTTTCAATAATTATTTCTCTTATCTATATATTTATATTATCTTAAGAAAAATGATTTTAAAACAAATTATACAATAGTAAATACACACACATGTATATGACATATATATATATATATATAGAATTTTACTTAAAATAGATTTAAAAATTATTATACTAAATTCAAATCATAACTTTCAAATCATAATGTATATATATACACATAATCACAATGTGTATATATACATATATATACTAGAAAACAAATTCCTATTAGTTTATAAAGTTCTTAATCTTTAATTAGTTTATAAATTTTGTTTTAAACCCTTAACTTAACTTAATTTATAAATTTCATTTTAAACCTTATGTCATTATAAATTACGTTTTAAATTTATAACTATACAAACTACATTTATTCATTTTAAAAGAAAAATATATTTTAAATCTTTTTAATTAAAAAAAATCATATAAATCAAATTCATTTTCAAAATATTTATTTTTGAACTTCAAATCAAATTTAAAATTCAAATCTTTATTTATAAGATATTTAATTTAGAATTTCAGATCCACAATTTAATATAAAATCAATATCGAATATTATTTTATATATTATATACAAATCACATTTATTCATGTTACATTTATAAAATATTAAATCTTTTTATCAAATCCTATTTTCAGTTAAACTATCATTCGTTATTAAATATCATATTATCTTGATCTACTATACTTATTAATAAATATTTATTTGAAGTTCAAACCCATAATTCAATTTACAATCTATTTATATAATTAAATAGGCACAATGTTTATTTAATTTGAAAATTTCAAATTAATTCATAATTTAATCCAAAAATTTATTTTAATCATCAATTTAAATCTGACTCAAAATCGGGATCGTTGCATTTTAGCATCAAAATTTGATGATTTAAAAATAAAAGAACAAAAAAAAGTAAACAAAACTAAAAAGGATAATTAATTTGTCTTTATTCATATAAAATTCTATAAAGTTTGTTATTTTCTTTTATTAATAAGTAAATAGAAACAACACAGTACAAACTAATCTTAATTTCTTCTGTTAACAACCATCAAATTTTTCAGTGATGAAGCATTTACTTGTGATGATGTAAACTTCATCACCATTACAAAAAGTACGATTGAAGAACTTCTCTAGGAGAATATATTTCTGGTCAAGTAAGTAGAAAAAACCATACTTTGCTTCATTATAAATTCTACACTTAATCCATATTCTTTTGAAATATAGGTTATCGATTGGTTTTGGTACAGAAAAACAAAGTTATTAGAATTAAGTTCTAGCATTATCTACATAAACACGACAACGACAGTAAATGAACTATAATGTCAAATAAAAAATTTCTTTATAAGATGAATTTTCTGAAGAAAATTTTTTTAATAGAAAAGTGCAACAGACGGAAGCATGTAAAATATCAGAAGAGATATGTTTAATCCTTTTATTAAACAGACACTTCTAAATTCGTTATGTTGCAATACATTATTTCCTATACACGGCAATGCACATTGGAGCTTGCTAGCGCTAGTAGTGGAATCATGTACTTGGAACCATTACGATTCTCTACACTTGACCACAAGATCTAAGACCTTAAGAAGTGGACATTCAAAGTTTGCTATTAATGTGGTAAGTAAAAATACACAGAAAGTAAAAAAGATAAATAGATTTATCTTTATTCTAAAAAAATTATATATGCATTTTTTGGCAGAAAACATCAGTAAACAACATTAATAAAGAGCCATAAGACGCAGGGCAGAAAACAATTCCGGGGAAGTCAACATTGCTTAAAAATGTTGACTGTAACCAACGAAGCTATGGGTAATTTTGAAGATAGTGGAGATATTTATACAAAAATGCATATTACATGATAACTAACTACCCAAATAATGCCAATTAGATACTATTATTACTCACATACTGTTACTTAAATAAACACACTCAATGCATTTAGAGCGCAAATACAGGTTCGACTGTGGAGTTTTCGTAATGATGTTCAAACAAAAGATTGCACAAGGAATGAAGAATACATCAAAATTCAGTCTTGAACAACTCAATGCATTTAGAGCGCAAATAGCTGCGCAAATCCTCTCTGACGAACCATATTGCTGGACAGTTGAATTTTTTTTGCAGATCAGCTTCAGCTACAAAAATGCGAACTAAGAATGATAAGAACAATTTGTTTGATGTATGACAGTCTTTTTATCATGCATTTTTATTATTACAATATCCAAAACTATATTGTTCATAATAGATTTTAGGCAGTATATCTGAATTTACTGATGAATTTGTAAAGGCTGATGTGAAATAGCAAGTAATTACACAACCGATGTTGATTTGTGATGAAATTCTGATAACTGATCATGAATTTGTAATGAATTATTTTTTTCCAATGCTCTGTTAAGAAAGGTAAAAGCATTTATCTTTTATTGATAATATTCTGATGTCATAAATAATACGCTATTAACAGTATGTTGTATCCGTCTTTTATAGTATGCACTATTTTTATGCTTCCCAGAGTTATATGTATATCAATATTCACTTTATTTCATGTACTATTTAACATTCTGCGTATTCTCCTATGTCTGGAGCATTGGAGACAGTTCAGTGATAAGCTTAGGTTACTACTTGAGTGCCATAGGCTGAAAATGTCTGAAAAGCTACGTGGTCCAAATGTGCTACCTGTCATTGAATCACTCTAATTTTGATGATCTATCGTTTAAGAGTTGTAAGAGTTTACTACGCATGCATCACATTGACGAAGCACATGATATGCCTGCTTAATAAACAAAGAAGAGCAAGTTTTTCCCACCTTTCATAGATGGTATTAGTTTTTCAGACAGAGTTTGAAACACTAATATTATTGTTTATATTCATTGTTTCAGTTTGTAGATTAAACTATTAATTTACAAAGTTAACGATATTTGAAACGTCATCAGTTTAACATGTCATGTTATAATGTCATTAATTGACTTTATTCGGTACGACATACTATTAATAAAGCATTTATCTTTTAAACATAAAAGCATTTACCTGAGGTCTATTCTCTTTACATCAGTCACAAGCAAACCATTTTTTCCAATTCATGGTTTGCTATGGATAATATTCAAAATATTTGTAAATACATACACACTTCTAAAAACGTATTTAGGTTCTTATTGTAACCTAATGCCTTACAATGACATTTAGTAGTCCATACAGTAACAAAATCTAGCAATTAATCTCACACACCAACAAAATCAAAGCACAAAACTGTTGAGACTTGGTTTTGATTTATGACACGAAGCTATCATTACAACATACAGATTTGATGATTGTTACGACAAAAAGAGAATATATGCTACATGGAGAATATATATTACATGGAGACAAGACATCAAAATCGGTGCATCAATTTTTTTAATCTTTTTTGAGTCTTAAGTCGAGTTTGTTAAGATCTCTCCTTGGTTAACGTATATGTTAGCTAATATATAATCTTCCTATTTTCAAATGATTTATACATATAAGCATATAATATATATATATATATATATATATATATATATGTACACATATATTATCAAAAAATTTCCTTAAAAATCATATATAATATATATATATATATTCAAACCTGAGAAAACTATGCAGATAGGTCAGTCGGCTGACCTGACAATTTCTGTGCAACATGCACAGGTGCACAGATAAACAAATATATATATATATTAAAATACGTTTGAATATTCAGTCGACTGACCTAAAGGTTTCGTTGACTGAATTTATACAACAACTATTTTCGGAAAAGACATGACTATTTGTGAAGAGTTACGAATCTCCACAAAAAGATTTGGACACAACACTTCAACCGGAACTCTTCATCAACATTCACTGCTTTTTAACATCTGTAAATACATACTCTAACTTGATTCCAACCTACCGAATTTTCTTATCTTTCTGATCTAACTCTCTTGAATCTACTTTCAACTATACTTTCAGATATTCTGCATTAAAGCAATATTATACCTTTCTATTCTTCATAAACTTTAAATATATTCATTTATACTCGAGGAGAAGATCATGGGAAGGGTGTACTGTAAACTGACTTATCCGTGTTATCAGAACACAAAAAGTCAAACAATATTTTGTATTTGTTGAAGTCCTGTTCTACTGCACAGTCGTGTGAAGTCCTCTTCGGCTGCTAAGTCGAAATCCTATTCTGCTTCTCAGGTCCTTGTTCGGCTGCTCAAGGGTTGTATAGACCTATTCCTCCAAGTTAAGTGAGAGTTGTTGTTTTAGTGAAATTCCAGAAGGAGTCTGGGACTGGATGTAGAATGGAGCTCCGAACTAGTATAAAAATCTCTGGTGTCATTTTATTATACTTCTTTTATATTCCACACTATTTACTGTAAAGCTATCATCATTACACTCTTTATTATCGTATATCCATATTACACGATCCGTAGCACACTTTCATTTGGTATCAGGGCATGACCATCATATAACCATAACATGGTTATATGATAATCTAATAATATAGAAACTAACACTAGCACTAGCATTAACACTACTTTCATTGAAGGACAATCCACTACATGTCCACTACTATTTAATGGCATGAATTATAACTATTCGGCCACATGAATGAGAATATATATATATATATATATATATATATATATATGCAAGCATATGGTGTTGATTCATGGAATATAACTCATACAGAATATATTATTCCTACTGAAGAGTATTCTACTTGGACAAATACATAGAAACTAGATGCCACAGCAAATGCAAAAGCCATTAATATGTTGTTTTGTGCCTTAGATAAAAATGAGTTTAACTGTGTTATCATGTGCAATACTGCATGTAAAATATGGCGTACACTCAAAGTTACACACGAAGGAATAATAGGGTCAAATAAAGCAAAATATCCATGCTCAAAAGTCAGTTTCAAAACTTTAAGATGAAAGAAAATGAATCTATAAATGATACGTATTCAAGATTTTAGGATATCTACCATTCATTAGTAGGACTAGGAGAAAAATATTCATATGTTAATATTGTATCCAAAATCCTCAACTCTTTAATGGAAGAATGGGAAAGAAAAGTTCTCGCTATTGAAGAAGCGAACGATATTTCCAAAATAACTCCGAAAGAATTAATAGGAAATCTGATGTCCTACGAAGTGAATTTGCAGACTATAACGAGTTCAAGCTCAAGATAAAAAGAATAAAGCCTTCCATGCAGAACAAGAAGAATCAGATTCAGACAAAGACGACCTAGCCTTTATTGCCAAAAACTTCAAGAAATTCTTGAAGTATAGAAAATGAAACATAAATAATGGCAGGAGAAGCTCAAATAGCTATAAACCACCATCTTCATCAGTTCTTGAGTGATTTAACTGTCACAAAAAGGGCATATACAAAAGGACCGTCCTTATCAAAAGAAAGAATATCACAATAAAAGGAAGGACAAACTTAGTTACATGGGACGATTCAGACTCTTCTTCTTCTTTTGAAAGTGAGAGTGACAGCGATAATGAACAAGCCAATGTATGCTTTATGGCCTAAGATAATGAGGTTAGTGATTTAACTTTTGATGATATGATAGAGATAAACTTAGAATTATAGATAGTTTAAAATGTATCAAAAGAAAATATAAAGAGGCTGTAGAAAATCAGAATAAGACAGAATTCGAAAGAGATATGCTTAAAGACGAAAAGAAAAATTGGAAGAATAAGTTGAGAAAACTCAAGAACCGCTTTCAAATATTACTTCTCAACTGATATTATTGAGTCAAGAAATTGAGACTCAAAAAGAAAAGTATGATGTACTTTTTTCTGAATGTCATGATTTAGAAACTAATATTAGAATGGTAGAACTAGAAAATTCAAGTCAAAAAACGAAACTAGAAGGAATCATTAAAAACGTTTCAAATTTTAATATAGGTAGAGAAAATTTATCTAGAATTATTGAGAATTCACAACCTGTTAACAATAAAAATGGTTTAGGTTATAAGAAGAAAGTCAGGAATTGACAATCTATAAATTTAAATAATGTTAAGTCTAATAAAACACTCGTATCTTCAAAAAGACTAGTTTCTAAAACTAAAAATATATGGGTTCCTAAAACTAATAACATGTTAATAAGGAATAATTATATTAGATCGTTCATAAAAAACATTCATAATAATAAGAGTTATATCTATAAAAGGGATACTAAACCCATTAGGGTTTGGTTACCTAAGATCTAACTTTTAGGACCCTATTAAAAAGGCGGGTACCAACGTTATCTCATATTTTTTGCAGGTCCCACTCAAGAAGAGAGGAAAATGGATACTCGACAGTGGTTGCTCAAAGCACATGACGGGAGATAAAGATATGCAGACAAACATTACATACTCAGACAGAGGTTCTGTCACTTTTGGCGATAATTCCAAGGGCTATCATCGGCAAAGTCGATATGAGCAATTACGGTACATCTAATTTAACTTTTATTACAAATGTTTTATTATTTAAGAATCTAAAACATAATCTATTAAGTATAAGTCAATTATGCGACAAAGGTTTTAAAATATCCTTCTATGAAAATAAATGTAGTATCTTCGATCAAAATCAGAATCTTATTTTTGAAGGAAATAGAGATAAAAACATTTATGTTTTGAATATGAAAGTTAATCATAACTCAAACATGTGTTTAATAGCCAAAGAAAATGATCCCTAAATATGGCACAAACGATTCTGTCATATCAATTTTAAAACTATAAATAGAATTTCTACAAATAATCTTGTAAAAGGATTACCAAAAATGAGTTTTAAAGTTAATAATATATGCGACACATGTCAATTAGGTAAATTAACTAAATCTTCGTTTAAATCTAAGAAAGTCATTTCGACATTACAACCACTTGAATTACTTCATATGAATTTATTTGGACCTACTCAATTTCAATTCATAAACCATAATAAATATGTATTTGTAATAGTTGATGATTTTTCTAGATATTCATGGACTATCTTTATCAAAAATAAAAGTGATACTTTTGAAAATTTTAAAACATTTGTTAAACGAATTCAAAATTTAAAAGGCACTAAAATTAAAAATATCAGAAGTGATCACGGAGGTGAATTCAAAAACGACCTATTGGATAACTATTGTAAAAGGAAAGGAATATTTCATAACTTTTCATTTCCTAGAACTCCACAACAAAATGGAGTTATAGAACGAAAGAATCGAACTCTACAATAATGTGTAAGAACCTTACTAAGCGAAAGCACATTACCTAAATATTTTTGGACAGAAGCCGTTGCAATTGCCTATTATGTATTGAATCGTGTTTCTCTTAGACCTCTCACTAAGAATACACCATACGAACTTTTTAACGGTAGAAAACCTAATATATCTTATTTTTAAATATTTGGATCAAAATGTTTTGTATTAAATACCAAAGATCGGCTTGGCAAATTCAATTCAAATTGTGATAAAGGTATATTTCTTGGATATTCGAATCGAACAAAGCTTATCGAATTTTCAATAAACGAACTAATACTATTGAAGAGACACTTCATATACCTTTTGATGAAAACTCTAAACTTATTTCAAAAAACAAATGATAACGATGATCTTCTTGATAATAACATGAATATAATAAACAATTCAAGAGAAGATGAAGATATTGTTTATAATTCTAAGAAGATGAAAACATTGTTAGTAATGTAGAAAATAGAAATATTACTAATACAATAAGATCTCCTCGAAGAATCTTACGAAATCATCTTGCAGAAAATATAATTGGAGAAATAAATTCAAATTGTTCGAACTACAAATCAACTAAATTTAATGGGTCATGTAGTTTTTTTTCTACTATAGAACATAAGAATACTAAGAAAGCATCATCCATGAAAACTGGATTATTGCTATGCAAGAAGAAGTAAATCAGTTTGAACGAAATGAAGTTTGGAAACTAGTAGCCAGACCGACCAATCATACTGTTATAGGAACTAAATGGGTTTAAAAATATAAAGCGAACGACTTAGGAAATATAACTAGAAAAAAAGCGATATTAGTAGCATAAGGGTATAACTAAGAAGAAGGAATAAACTATGAAGAAATATTTGCTCTAGTCGCTAGATTAGAAGCAATACGAATCCTATTGGCGTACGCATGTTTTAATAACTTTAAACTTTATAAATGGATGTTAAAAGTGCATTTTTAAATGGTTTTACTAAAGAAAATGTTTTTGTTGAACAACCCCCTTTATTTGTTCATGAAAAATATCCAGATCATGTCTATAAACCTAAGAATGCTTTATATGGTTTAAAACAAGCACCACATGCTTGGTATGAACGCCTTAAAAGCTAATTAATTGAATCAGGATTCGAAATAGGAAAAGTGGATCAAACTTTATTTATAAAACATTCTAAAAATGATATTTTGATAGTTCAAATATATGTAGATGACATTATATTTGGTTCTACTAATAATAAATTATGTAAAGAATTTTCTGAAACAATGACTAGAGAATTCGAAATGTCTCATATAGGAGAATTATCGTATTTTCTGGGTCTTCAAATAAAACAAGTTTCAAATGGAATACGTATAAATCAAGAAAAATACTGTAATAATCTTATCAAGCGATTCGGAATGGAAAATCCTTCTGCCAAATCAACACCTATGAGCACAACAGCACATCTTGATAAAGATGAAAATGGCAAGAGTGTGGATCAAAAACTATATCGTAGTATGATAGGATCATTACTATACCTAACAGCAAGTCGACCAGATATAATGATGATTGTATGTCTATGTGCAAGATTTCAAGCTGACCCAAAAGAATCACATTTATGAGCCATAAAACGAATACTAGTTATCTTAGTAATTCTAAAGATTTCGGACTTTTTTATCCAAAAGATTGCTCATTCGAGTTAGTGTCATATAGCGATGCTGATTTCGAAGGATCACGAACGAATAGAAAAAGTACAAGCGATACATGTCACTTCATTGGTAAATCATTAATATCATGGTTTAGCAAGAAACAAAATTGTGTATCACTATCAATTTGTGAAGCAGAATATATTTCCGCAGCATTAGCTTGCGCATAAGCAATCTATATGCAACAGACACTTAAAGATTTCAGAGTCAATTTATCAAAATCAACAGTCTACTGTGATAACTCTAGTGCGATAAATCTATCCCAAAATCCAGTAAATCACTCTAGAACTAAACACGTAGATATTAGACATCACTTTCTACGTGACAATATAGAAACAAATGTGATAAACTTAGACTACATTCCATTTGAAAATCAGTTAGCCGATATTTTACTAAACCATTATTAGAGAACACTTTTATAAAACTACGCCGAGATCTCGGTATAATGTAAATTAAAGATATATAAATGATAAAATCTGAAATTTTGACTGTTTGCGTAAAAAATGGCCACAAACACCCAATACCGTGAAAGCACCAGTGTATGAATATAAGTCAGCGATATTCAAACACTAATCACAGATCTCAGCAAATAACTCAAATACGTTTGCACAAAAGATGGGCAAAAAACTCCAAGTCGTATGATTTAGTTGATTTTATGTTGTTCGTAGTGATTTAGGTGGTTTATGCAAATGCGTAAAAAACAGGGACTAAACTGTAAAAGACACACAGATTTATAGTGGTTCGGCCAGAATGTGCCTACGTCCACTTTATATGTTATTCTCCTTTTCCGATCCGATTACAAGTACAAAGCTTGTAGTACAAGTGTATGAAAGTTGTTTGAAAGTTCCTTCCCGGTTTGAGCTCTCAAACTTCTCCGCCATTGTTGTACCCCTGCCCCTCTATTTATAGAGTGAGGCTGGGGGCAGGGGTCTTGGATGTTTATAGCTGCTGGTGGGCCTGGGCTGATGCGATCTGGACCGGCAGCGTTCTGGTTCGGCAGCGTCTTGGTTCGGCGGTGAGTGGTAACATGGGTGATTCGACAGGTAGTGGAGATAGGGGTTCGGTGGTAGGTTGGATCGGTGGTAACATGGTTCGGTGGGAGCATGGTTCGGTGGTAGCATGGGAGTTGGTTCGGTAGTGGCATGGTCCGGTCATGAATGGTCCGGTAGGGTATTGGAGAGGTGAAGTATGGTGGACCGGTATGGCTGGTCCGGCTACCGAATGATATATGCCGAATGGCTTGCCTTTGCCGAATGGGGCTCTATTTGCCGAATGAACTCGGGGACTCCGAGTGTTGAATGCACTTCTGCCTTGCTTCCAATCGATTTTCAATCCCGACCTCCATCATTCCTTGCCAATTTGTCGATATTCCAGTTTTGACCAAAAAAATGGGATAACACTTTGCCCCCCAAAACATGCCTTGTGATAACAAGGCGTGTTTTGAATAGTCCCGAATCCAATATCCAATGTCAATAGCCATATTGCCAGAGTAGATCATCCTTGACTGCTCCGAGTCGATATCCAGTTCCAAATCCAATAACCAAAGCTTGAGCCAATTCCATGTCCATCCGAACTTGACAACGGAGTCCCAAACCATCCTTATCCAATGGCCAACAACCGAATCCAGGACCTCTTTGGGTCCATGTCCAAATTTATAACCTCTCCGGGCTCTTGCCAAGCGCAATCCACACCTGACGGTCGTGATCCAGGCACAATCCACACCTGACGGTCGTGATCCAGCGTCCCTGGACGTTGAGCCATGCGTAATCCATACTTGACGATCTTGGTCCAGTGTCCCTGGACGTTGAGCTAACCTCTCCGGGTTCTTGCCAAGCGTAATCCATGCTTGACGATCTTGGTCCAGTGTCCCTGGACGTTGAGCAAACCTCTCCGGGTTCTTGCCAAGCGTAATCCATACTTGACGATCTTGGTCCAGTGTCCCTGGACGTTGAGCAAACCTCTCCGGGTTCTTGCCAAGCGTAATCCATACTTGACGATCTTGGTCCAGTGTCCCTGGACGCTGTACAATGCCATGGCTTAAGTCCTAAGCCGAATCCTGGTCTCTCCGGACCCTTGCCGAGCATAGTCCATACTCGACGACCTGAAAATAACGATTGATAATATAGGGCCTAAGTCCTAGGCCGAATCCTGGTCACTCCGGACCCTTGCCGAGCATAGTCCATACTCGACGACCTGAATGAGTCAGTTTACCATGTTCGGGCAAAGTGACTCACCCCTTGCCAGGCATAATCCATACCCGACGACCGTTTATCAAAAATCAGATAAAAATCCAATCAAAATCCAATCCAAAATCTAAATCCAAAATCCAAATCCAAAATCCAGATCAAGAATCCAAAATCCAAATCCAAAATCCAGAAAACCAGAAATCCAAACCAGTATTCAAAACCGAAAACAATCATCCAAAGGAAAATCCAAACCAAAAAGCAAGAAAAAACCAGGAGCTCAATCCGAGCTCCAAAACCGAAAACCAAAAAGAAAAGCATTGTCCAATCCAAAAGAAAAAGATAAATTTCACAAACCATAGCGTCGCAGTTTATCATCATTCAGAGCATGCCTAGGGGCTATCTCCGTCCCCGTACATGTGTAAATGACTTGGTTGCTTGCCAATAGTTTGCTACTTATTTCATATTAACCTGGTTAAGGGACGATCAACCGACCATCATTCCTGGGCCTCCCACCATCGTAGCTTGAGGTAGGCGGTGGTTGCTCCTGCCTCGCCGTTGCACTCCGCGGTCCAACATATTGTGGCAGTTGTCCATTCCTTACATGTTCCTCAATTATGTCCTTTAAGTGCCTGCAGCTGTTGGTGTCGTGTCCATCCAAATCATGAAAGAGACAGTGCCTTCCTGATGTCCTTTCCCGTTCTGTTGGTTCTCTCCTAGCCGGCCTCCGGTAGTGAAGGCGATTTCGAGTATTCAGGTATATCCGCTCCAGTGTCTCGTTCAATCCTGTGTATGTGGAAAACTTTGGAGCCTTCCATTGCTTCCTAGCATTTCCAGAATCACTGTCCAACTTCCTTTTTCCTTTGTTTTTATCCGAACCATTGCTGGATGGTCCTCCCCCCTCAACCGCGTTAACCTTTTTCAGCTTTAAATCCGTACTCGCATCTTCTTGTCGAAGGAACCTTTCTGCCTCATGAAAAAATTCGTCGAGATTCCGTGGGGGATCTCGTATCAGAGATACCTTGAAATCCGAGTTCTCCCTGACTCCTGATACTGCTGCCATTAAAACCATCGATGGATCGGGCCGATCCACCGAAGCAACTGCGGCACTGAATCGAGTTAGAAAAGCTCTAAGCGATTCATCCATCCTTTGCCTTACCGACGTCAATGTCATCACATTCTTCGGTCTCTTGACATGAACCCGAAACTGTCCCAAAAACCTTTCCACCAATTCCCTCCAAGTCCTGATAGATCCTTCTTCCAGCTGCCTGAACCACATTGCAGCTAAGTCCGTCAAGTACAAAGGGAAGCATCGGGCCATCACCTCCTCCGATGCCCCCAGCACCTCCATGTGTCTGGTGTATCTCATCAAGTGATCCGTAGGGTCTTCCTTGCCATTGTATGCCTCCACGCTAGGTAGCTTGAACTTAGGTGGATTCTGAGCCATCCTTATTTCCCGGGTGAACGGACTCCTGTTTACTCCTTCCAAGTCTCCGTTGGTCAAACCACCTCGCACAGTCTTCCTGATTATATCTACCAATCCACCGTTATCTGTCGGGGGTTGCCCCCGAGGGAACTCCGGTACATACTCTTCGTGTGGCTCGTTAGCAGCAACGTTGGTTCTAGCCTGTTGAACTCCTTCCAAAGGTTCTCCTGTGTTGAATCCTGTGGGCCTGCCCCCAAGCCCTTGTTGATTGCCGCCTGGCTCCGTATCCTGTCCTTCATTGGGTTCCATAACCCTAGCTTCTTGTCCTGCATCCACAGCCGTTGTAGCTGTTCCTAGGTTCTGCATCCCTGCAACTCTCATTTGCTCCAAGAAAGTTTGCATCATTTCCTGTTGACTTTTCAGCAACCTCTCTTGCAGTGAATTTGTTATGGCTTCCATTTCATCCCGGGTTATATAGATCGAAGCCGGTCCTTCCTCACCTCCGGAGGATGCTTGTTGACTTCCTCCTTGTTGGCTTCTCTCAGCCCTTAGCCTTCTACTGTTTTGCCTAGTCATTGTCTTCCAAATCCAAACTTCTATCCGATGTAGTGGGAGCTGGTCCTTCTCAGTGAAAGCACCAAAATGTTTGCGTAAAAAATGGCCACAAACACCCAATACCGTGAAAGCACCAGTGTATGAATATAAGTCAGCGATATTCAAACACTAATCACAGATCTCAGCAAATAACTCAAATACGTTTGCACAAAAGATGGGCAAAAAACTCCAAGTCGTATGATTTAGTTGATTTTATGTTGTTCGTAGTGATTTAGGTGGTTTATGCAAATGCGTAAAAAACAGGGACTAAACTGTAAAAGACACACAGATTTATAGTGGTTCGGCCAGAATGTGCCTACGTCCACTTTATATGTTATTCTCCTTTTCCGATCCGATTACAAGTACAAAGCTTGTAGTACAAGTGTATGAAAGTTGTTTGAAAGTTCCTTCCCGGTTTGAGCTCTCAAACTTCTCCGCCATTGTTGTACCCCTGCCCCTCTATTTATAGAGTGAGGCTGGGGGCAGGGGTCTTGGATGTTTATAGCTGCTGGTGGGCCTGGGCTGATGCGATCTGGACCGGCAGCGTTCTGGTTCGGCAGCGTCTTGGTTCGGCGGTGAGTGGTAACATGGGTGATTCGACAGGTAGTGGAGATAGGGGTTCGGTGGTAGGTTGGATCGGTGGTAACATGGTTCGGTGGGAGCATGGTTCGGTGGTAGCATGGGAGTTGGTTCGGTAGTGGCATGGTCCGGTCATGAATGGTCCGGTAGGGTATTGGAGAGGTGAAGTATGGTGGACCGGTATGGCTGGTCCGGCTACCGAATGATATATGCCGAATGGCTTGCCTTTGCCGAATGGGGCTCTATTTGCCGAATGAACTCGGGGACTCCGAGTGTTGAATGCACTTCTGCCTTGCTTCCAATCGATTTTCAATCCCGACCTCCATCATTCCTTGCCAATTTGTCGATATTCCAGTTTTGACCAAAAAAATGGGATAACACTGACTAAAAACTCAAGATTAAAATTTTTGACAAAAATTCATTTTTGAGACCATGCTGAGACTCGAACCTATAACATGTTGTGAATAGCCTAGATGTCTTAACCATTTGAGCTATTGATTATTTTCATCACAGTCTAGGTCGGGGACTCTATTATATGGTGACAACTATAAACTAAATTATGTATAACACTTACCTTTATAAATAGATATTTTCTGCATATTACATTTACATAGATAAATCATAATAACAGAAAACCAATGAAATAACAACTAACATTCCTAACTAACAACCTTTTTATAGCTAAATTCAATACAAACCATTCACTTCATCCTCATTATTCTCAACATTAGTCTATAAATAGGTACATTTATTCTTTGATTTCATACAAACTACCAAAAATACAAACTAACTATCATTATGTCGACCCCTCCACAATCAACTGACTCCATTGAAATACTAGCCTCTTTCGAATCACCAAAAGCACTTGTCCATCATACTACACCACCTTCTACCTCTCGCGATCACACTGTATATACTCCGGAAAAAAGGAAGGAAAGAAGATGATGTTTGATGTCTCTCCAAACAGTAAGCAGAAAATAAGTGATTTACATCACTATCAACAAAAGTCGCTGATGCTTCAACGTGAAATATATTACGAGCAAAAGATCAACTCGAGACGTCTAGAATTATAGAACACATTACTATAAAATTTTGCTGTGCTTCAACCCATCCAATAGACGAACACATCGTTTTGCCTATTCGACGACCTTCTACTTCATCCCCGTCATGACCAATGGTCCCACCATACTCAGGGGATCGAAATGAAGCATCAAATGATCGTCGCAAATAGCTATAGGGATACAAAACTCCTAGCCCTTCAAAATAAGAGTAGTTGTTATTATTTGTTTTTTTTCCGAATAATTTGACTAAAGTACGTATAGTTTTTTTGGAATAAATCATTTCCTTTCCTTTATATTATCAACATATATGCTATTTTAATATTCCAAAATAAATATACAAGGTTCATAAGTACGAAAATATATAAAATATTACTCAAAACAAAGTTGAATGGGAAAATTCACACAGGTCAGTTGACTGAACCAGTTTATCAGTCGACTGACACTGATATAATTTTTTTTTAAAACCAGCCTCAGTCGACTGTCACAGTGGATCAGTCGACTGGACCAGAAGACAAAATCTACATAACTAAGATTTAGTCAGATGAATCAGACAATTAGTTGACTGAACCAAAAGTTCAAAATTTTCGAATTTCAGGTTCAATCGACTAAACAACTGATTCAGTCGACTGATTCATGGATCTGAGCAAAATTACTGCTCCTACCCACCCGCTTTTCAACTTTTAACCTTTACTTTCCCCTTTACTCTTCACTCTCATTTCAGATTTTCAACTTTTCTAAAACCCTGGATCTTCAAAAACTCAATTTTTACCTCCAAAAAATTACATTAAATGGCTCCAAAAAGAAAAGGACAAGCATCTTCATCCTCCCAACCTCCTTCCAATGAACAATCCAACAATGGATCTTCGATGATATTGCAGTTAGAAGATGGAGGAGAATGCAAGGTTCTCGAATTTTTGAAGGTTTGTTTGTAAAATTTGACGAAATTTCTCCGTATCATATACAAGAATCAGCTCGTAGAAGCATTTTGGAGTCTTTGTTCAATATTGATGAAAATAAGCATAAAATAAACCAAATTATAGTCAAGCTCTTCTATGCTAATCTAAATTTCGATCATCACAACATTCAAAATCAAGAAGATTGTGTATGGAGTTTAGTTTGTGGAAAACCTGTATTCTTCTTGTTAGATTGAATGGCTCATATTTTGAGATTTGAAAATGATGGTGTTGAGTTAATCAATGTTGATTGTGATATGGTCGTTCATAACCATATGTCATTTATTTTTGGAAGATGATATGCACCAACTCAAGTCCATGTCCTTAAGGCCAAAAGCTAGAATTATGCACCGTGCATTAAGGAAAACCGTAACTCCGCAAACCGAAAGTTATGAACTTGTTTATGAACATAACTTCAAAGCCTTATATGCCATCTTCGAAAATATAAAAGTTAATTGGCTTCGGTTAATTCTCAATGAGTTCTTAAGCTTCAACAATGGTTGAATGAATGTCATCAATTATATGAGTATATTATGCGCTTGCTAGTGAGATTCCGAAACCTGACTCACCGGTTTCTACCGCCGGGTACTTAAACTCTTGTACCTTAGCATTAATGAAGCCATTGGTTGCTCGACCTCCTCCTATCATTATTTTGGAAGAATGGACTCAACTCCAATTATCTCAAGATCAACCACCACAACAACAAGGTGAATCATCTCACTGTCCAACTCGCCAAAGATCAAGTGTTCGCTAACAAGACAAAATTTTGATTCCTAATCCAGGCCTTCCATCATATGTGTCTTTTTCCATGATATGCCGCAACCAACAAATTCTTCAATCCTATATCACTAAGGTTGACAAAAATCTTGATAAAGTTAAAGGATTTTTTACAAAGTTATGGCAAGCTATCTCGTGTTCATCCGGCACTTCTACGGCTACACTACGTGATCCGGGCAAGCAACCCATCTTCACTTGGTCTTCCTCTTTCGATGGCCAAGCAAGTAGCAACGACAACGGTGGAAATGAAGGCGATAGTGGTGGTCAAACATCGTATGGTGATAGGGGTAAGCATATAATGGAGTGAGATTGTTAATTTTCTGATATTATAAAAACATTAGTCTTTATTCCACAACATTATGGCTTATATTAAATAGCCACTCTTTTCGTATTATTTCAAGACTCTTGTTTGTATTATTGTAATGTATGAATGTTTGGCTCGTTCATAATATTGTGATATTGATATTATGATATTGTTTGTGATATCTATACATCATACTTTTATATTCTTTATTCCTTTTTATCAATGACAAAGGGGGAGAAATATTATCACTAACATTAAAATGTAGGATATAGATCGTCAAAGATTCAGGGGGAGTAAGCACTTATATTATATATACAGCCAAAATCGATATCTACTTATAGGTTGTCATCAATCAAAAAGGGGGAGAATGTTGAGACTTGGTTTTGATTCATGACACGAAGCTATCACTACAACATACAGATTTGACGACTGTTACAAAAAAAAGAGAATATATACTACATGGAGAATATATACTACATGAAGACAAGACATCAAAATCGGTGCATCAATTTTTTTATCTTGTTTTGAGTCTTAAGTCAATTTTGTTAAGATGTTTCCTCGGTTAACGTATATACATTAGATTGTATATAATCTTTCTATTTTCAAATGATTTATACATATAAGCATATAATATATATGTATATATATTATCAGAAATTTTCCTTAAAAATCATATATATATATATATATATATGTATGTATGTATGTATGTATGTATATTCAAACCTGTGAAAATTGTGCAGATTGCACAGAAATTAATAAGCCAGTCGACTGACCTGACAATTTCTTTGCAACATGCACATGTGCACAAATAAACAAATATATATATATATTAAAATACGTTTGAATATTTAGTCGACTGACCTAGAGGTTCAGTTGATTGAATTTCTACAACATCTATTTTCTGGAAAGACACGACTATTTGTGAAGAGTTACGAATCTCTACAAAAAGATTTGGATGCAACAGTTCGACCGAAACAATTCATCAATAGTCGTTGCTTTTTAACATCTATAAATACATACTCTAACTTGATTCCAAACTACCGAATTTTCTTATCTTTCTGATCTAACTCTCTTGAATCTACTTGCAACTATACTTTTAGATATTCTGCATTAAAGCAACAAAATACCTTTCTATTCTTCATATACTTCAAATATATATATATATTTATTCTAGAGGAGAAGATCATAGGAAGGGTGTACTATAAACAGACTTATCCGTGTTATCAGAACACAAAAGGTCAAACAATATTTTGTATTTGCTGAAGTCCTGTTCTGCTGCTCAGGCATGTGAAGTCCTCTTCGGCTGCTTAGGCGAAATCCCATTCTGCTGCTCAGGTCCTTGTTCGGCTTCTCAAGGGTTGTATAGACCTGTTCCTCCGGGTTAAATGACGGTTTTTGTTTTAGTGAAATTCGAAAAGGAGTCTGGGATTGGACGTAGGATGGAGCTCCAAACCAGTATAAAAATCTCTGGTGTCATTTTATTATACTGCTTTTATATTCCACACTATTTACTGTAAAGCTATCATCATTACACTCTGTATTATCGTATATCCATGTTACACGATCCATAACACTCTTTCAGAAACAAAGGCTATATAGCATAACAAAGAAAGATATATGAATTTATCTTTTTCACAAAACTAACGACAATGTACACCAAATAACAATTAAACATAAAAATTGCTTACAACCAAAAATAATCCGAAACGTATCAGCAACAATTCAAAATACCCACTTATTCGAATATTCAACTCAAAATATGCAAAGAACAATCAATCAAATAGATTGGATTAAAACACTTAACTCAATTATTCCAAGAACACCCCTTTTTATTATGTCCCAAATTTCTACACTTTCCGCATCTGTTTTGCTTAGCATGAAAATCAACCCCTCCAACCCTATCCTAGGCCTACCAGCTCCACGAATACGCTTAAGAGGAAGAACAGTAGATGATTCTTCGGCTTCAGTTATTTCCTTGTCGAAAGTTGGAATAGGATTGATCACATGTGAATACGAAGCTCGATAATACTCAATAGTAAAGTAATTCTCAATATATCATAAATACAATTTCTGGTTAAATAAATACACTTCAAAGCATGTGCACAAGGAAAACCCGTGACTTTCCATTGATTGCAACTATATATGCAACTTTTAAGATCAACTTTTTCCGACGTTGGAGAATGAATTTCAAAAATATACCTACAAAATTTCAAAAATGTGATGAATGTATCAAGTATAAAAAAATCAACAAAGTAAAGCAAAAAATTAATTAGCGATTTAGCAATTCCCATATTAATCAATCCTGCATTCAACATCACTAGTTGAATGGAACTACCAACTGATGAAACAAATGTAAGAAATGATGATGAAAACCACATTTAACACAAATACAGCAAAATTGACTTTAGAGATATCCTAACTGACATTCTGTCATAATATTCTAGCAACAATTACTTTCACCTACACACAATCTCACATATGAGAATACTAAGTTAAATAAATAAACTATTGGAGTTAATCATAGCAACACAACAAATGTAGGAAAAATGACTGTTGAAATATCCTAACATACATATGCAATCCAACTATCGATTCTTCTATTATACCGTAACATACATATGACACAATCTTGCATATATATATGTATGTATGTATGTATAAACAAGTTGTATTTCCAAACAAAAGTCATTCACACTATATATTTTCTCTGTAACACATAAGCCTCAAATTATGTGCAGAAAAGTGTGTTAGATAACAAAATGAATTCTTTAATGGAAAAATAACATGCAGCAACAAAATCAAAACATAATACACATGGTATATAGCAGATTGAAAAAAGATAAATACTTTTATCTTTTTCAGAAACTGTGAGTAGCATGTAATAAAATAAAAACACATACCTAGATGATTTAGAAATACTCCATCCAAATCCTTTTTCCTTCAATTTCAACAAACGAGCTTCCATTTTAGGACAAAGCACACTAGTCCACTTAGATGCCTCTTCTCTTTGATTAGACATTTGCATTACAAGTTTAACCCGAATACCATCAAGACATGAAGTGACGGGCAGACTTCTTTCATCCAAAATCCAAGAATTAAAACTTTCACCTACATTAGACTTAATTTTCACTATATCTTTTCCCAGGAAAAAACAAATCAGCCTAGTTATCATATGGCTTAACATTCGAATATTCAATAGCTTTCGCACCTCCAATTTCTTTATACTTTGACATAGCTTTTTCAAACCCATAACTATTGGAAGCTAAAGCATAACGTTCTAGTAAATGAGCTAACCACAAAGCTCTTCCACTTTAACAATACTAGCAATATTATTTTGCATATGATGCAAATAATAAGAATGATAACTATTTGGAAATTTTTTAGGAATACTTAAGAGCAAACCCCAATGTCTATCACTTAAAAAAGTCAAAGGTCTATCACAACTAAGAGAATTCTTTGAGTGAGTCAAAAACCAACTCTAACACTCTTCATTTTCCTTAGGAACAAGAGCCATTGCCAATGGAAAAAACTTGAAACAAAAAACAACAAAATACATTCACTTTTAATCTACACAACAACAATAAATTACAGCAGCACAACAATCAATTACGACATATTTTATTGACTAGAATAATAAATTACAGTAGCACAACTATCAAGCCCAAATTTATAACAAGGAGAGCATGAAAATACTACAAAATATAACCCTTATACATTAAAAACAAAAAAGATAACAAACATACCTTGATTCCCATTTTGTCAATGGCCGCAATCAAAATACCACTTTGACCTTTCAAAAATGTTGAATCTAAAAACACCATAGGACAACAATAATGAAATCCATAGATACAAGTATCATAACAAATAAAAACTCTCTCAAATTGATTAGTATCCGGATCCACTTCCATACTTGAGTAACTATAGGATTATTTCTTTCCATGGCCTTCAAAAACCAAACCAAATCATTATAAGATTTCTTTTCATCACCGTAAATATCATTTATAGCCATTTTCTTATCCTTATAATCAAAATAATAGCTCAAATCCACATCATAATCTCTTTTAAAACTTTTCATAATATTCTTCATTTTTTTGGCTCATCACGAGTTTGATTGACAATCAAACTTTTCGCAAGATCACTATTAATAGTTGGACTACTAATCGATCGAAATGCACCACCACAAGAATGACTTAAATGAATATTTTTAATAAACAATTGGTCCAATTGCTTCAATTTGCAAGAAGCATGAATCCTAAAAGGACAACCATCTACAACACATAATATGCTACTGCTGAAGCATGGAAGAATTGAACTCTTAGATCAAAACACTATGTCGAACTATTAATCGTTCCTTACAATTCTTAATATATTGTACTTTAAACCCATTCTTCAAACAATAAGCACTAACTGTTTGACGAAATCCAAAAGCAGAATCAAATTGTTGACCAACCCCATTAAAAAATTCCAAATTTGAATTCTTCTTCATCAGTTCATGTAAATCCCTTTCTTGTGTAAACCAAACTGTAAATCCTCAGCATACTCTAGCATATTACTACTTGATTCTCCAACAATAAGTGAACAAGGTTTACTACTTTCACCGACAACATTATCCGTGGAATTATTCCTCTACCGTAGAAAGAAAACCCAACATTCTTTCCTTTTAAACCAAGATAAGCATAATACAGCTTGAAGATCACTATTTGTTTCAATAAATGTGGTCTTTGATTCTCGAATATAAAAAATATCGAAGCATAATGGAGTAAAATTATTCCACTCCACACAAATCTTATTCCTAACATAAGAAATAGAAGCATCCAATCCAAAACGAGCACTAGAACAGTTCTTATTGAAATCAAACACAACCATAACAGATGAATAACACCGCAATTAAAGATGTAAACAAATAAATATGTTTATCAAAATGTTTGAAAACAACTAATCTTAGTTAACAACTTATTACATAACATACTACATGACATATCCTTTTTTAGCCCACTTTTCAAAAAGAGATAAAAAAAATTTATCTTTTCTAGAACTCAAAATTACAATGTCATCTATTTAACACATTCACCAAGAACTAAAGAAGAAGCATTGTCAACAAAAAATGCCAGAACTAAACAAGAAAGAAATAACTAATAATCAACCAAAATAATAAAACTTATTTGTATACTGCTTTTAACAAAAGTACAAATTCATTTATCACTTGACACTATAGCATAATAACACAAGTTGAGGAATTATTACCACAACCAAACAAAACAGAGACTTATAAAAAACAATACCTTTCATCACCACAATCCATTAACTGATCTCTTGAACATTGATTTTGATAGCCCATTATTCCACTAACGGTATAAAATCGACACCTTATTCCACCAATCGACACCTTATTCCACCAACAATATCAAATTGTGCAAAAAACCAATACAATATGATAAAACCTCCAGATCGAGTTGATATAATCGCCTCGCCTAACCAAATTGCGAAAATCACCTGAAGTAATCAAAAAAATAATCTCGCCCAATCAAATTAGAAAGATCGCCTGAATTAATCAACAAAATAACCACGCCCGATCAAATTATAAAGATCGTCTGATCAAAGTAGAAAGATCACCTGATCGATTTAAGAAATTGCAAGTCAATTTAATTTGAGAAAATGACCGAACGTATGTTTTATCCTACAAAATAAACCCTTCGCACCCGTGTGCTAGAAAATAATTGGGCTCGACTTATAGTCCCGCCTAATTTCCACTTTATTTATAATAAATTGATTTTTTTACTAACCTCCTCAATAAATAATATAATAAGTTTTAAAACATAACCGATAATTAACTTCCCTCGAATCAGTATTAATACATAATTAATGCGCTTAATCACTGTTGAATAAATGATTAATTAAATTAAACCACTATTAATAGATTAACAAATTTTCAAAACACCTGTGACGCCCCACCTCTATACCCACGCTAGCCAAGAACACTACGGAGTAATGCCGTCAACTAGCACGAAGAATAAGGCTATGGAGGAGCGACCATCCATGTAATTTCTTTGTGCGAGCACTGATATGTCAAATAGTATAACATGCGTTTCATTTAAGGAGTAGGTCGCATACCTCTCATGCTAGCTCGTTCAGAAGGTCGTGACTCGATTAGGTCGCTTGGCCTTGTTTGAAATGCTTTAAGTCGTTACCTCTTAGCTCGTTGCACCTCCTCTAGGTTGTTATACCCCTAGGTCGCTCGGCCATTATAGCATTAGGTCGCTAGGCCTTATAGCGTTAGGTCGCTTGGCCTTAAACCTTAGGTCGCTCGACCTGTCTTACCTTAGGTCGCTTGACCTGTAGGTCGTTCCATTGAATCTTTAGCTCGGCCGTGTTAGGTCGCGCCTTCTTGGTCGCACCTATTTTCTATGTTGAATTCTGTTATGTCGCAGTGGAACTTCCACTTTCATTCATTTTGACCTGATTTCCTTGGATTTCATTCACGTCTTCGAATGTGAACTTTGTGATTAATTATTTCTACAATCATTTTTGTGATTTGTCACTTTAAAAATAAAAAAAAAGTTTCAATACTAGTAGTAAATATCAAAACTCTTTCATCAAAGCAGTTTCAAAACTATTTTTTGTTACCAAGCTGTGACGCCCCACCTCTATACCCACGCTAGCCAAGAACATTACTCCGTAGTGTTCTTGGCTAGCGTGGGTATAGAGGTGGGGCGTCACAGCACCATTATTAATAATTAACTAAGTTAAAATGTCATTAATAAAATGATTAATTTATTTTAAAATAATTTAAATAAAATAATAAACATTAAAACAACTTTATAAATATAATTAAACAACTTTAAACTTTAAAACATCATTAATAAATAATTAGTTAACCTTAAATATTGAAATTAAAATAATATTAACTTAACCAGTTTATTTTAGAAAATACATTACATCAAAATAATTTATAGTCCTAGTAAATCCAAAATCCATTTTCTTTTCCACAATTTGAAAAGAGGCTTAGTGACCATACTAGTATTTAGATAAACTGCCGCTTTTTTCAATTCAATAATTCAGATCATACCACTGATATTTACATAAGCAACAAATATGTATACAAAGTTCACAATTGACAAATGATAGATAATACATCATTTATCTAAGTCAATTAACAATTCAATAATTGTCTAAATTTATAAAATAGTAGAACAAAGATTTATTCTGCTAACTAGATGTCAAATAAATATCTATTCAATTTAAAGATAGCTTTAACGACCCGCAATTTCATCACTTTTAAATGGAATATTTAATTAATTTAAATATTTAAACATGGAATTATTAAATATAGATAATCATGCTTTAAATAATAAATAAGAATGATAAACTTATTTTAGAATCGGTTTACAAAAATAAGAGATTTTGGAGTTTCGTTGTAAAATTAACAAAAGTAGGTTTTCGATGAAATTAGATATACGTTCAATTTTTGTTTTAAATGATAAATATTTATTTTTATGTTGTTATAAAATGATAATAATTGATTGATAAAAATTTTATAAGTGTATATACATTTGTTTTACAAAAATATACAAACTTCGTTGCACTTTGACCAATCTCCATTGTATTTTTACAAATGGATTTTTATGCTCTTTAATAATATTTTATAGCTTAAATAATCTTGTTTTAATTATTAAAAGATGATAAGAAATTTATTTTCAAGTTTAGTTTATATAAATAAATAGTCTGATCAAAAACAGAAAATGTGACCGGAGGTCGTTTTCCTAACTTTTGACGTTTCATCATATAAAAGTTGTATGAAATGTTGTGTACACTTTTTCATACGCATGCACATATACTAATTACAAGATATGGTTTAAGAAGATATAATTTTTTTTAAACAACTTAATTAAGTTAAGTAAAACATTGATGTGACATTTTGGCAACTTAAGTACATTAGTGCACATGTGCATAAATGCATGTTTTTTTAGCAACCCAAGTAAGGGGGCAAAGAAGGATATGAGGTAGGTGTTGAAAAAGGGTGATGTGAAGTTCAAGAGAAATATCCAAGGGTGCTTTGTTACTTTGGTAAGGGGTTAATTTGGTAAATTACCAGTTTTAACATTTTCTATAAATACACATGCATAGCTCTTCATTTTCATTCATTCCAAACACATCTCCTTCTTCATTTTCTTCTTCTTCTTCTTCCATGCTTTCTAATAGCTTCTTATTCTGTTCTTACTCCTTTCTAACTTTCTATAAAACTGTGTAAATCAAATCCTATCTCCACCAAACTTTCCAAAGTTCTTATATGATCTAGAAAATATGCTTTGGCATCTAAAAAGTAGAAAAATGATGGAGTATGGGGAAGTATCCCCTTAGTTGTGAGCATCATGAACTGAAGGAGGGGATGGGTGGCCGTTGGCTTCATGTTGATGGATAGTCTTGGCCGTGAGCATAGAGGTGGAACATAGTGACGGAAGTGTAGTTTAGGGAAATAAAGGGAGGAGTTCAAGAAGATTCGGAGCGAAAATGTCAGAGAGAAATGCCGCCGGATTCGTTCCAAGAAGATAGGAGGTAGTTTGAAGTACTACGGAAGGTCTGCCGGAACTTTTTGGAGCTTGGGAAGGAAGGAGAATTTGTGATAGTGAGTAGTCACAAATTCACTAACTAACTATGAATTATTTCAAGTATAATGATTAGAAAGTGTAAATACATTGGATGATTAAATGTTTGATAGTAGATGATAACTTGGTTAATATTATGATTGGTTATATGGTTGTGACATGGTTTATAGTTTGGTTTGGTAAACAATAAGAGAAATGGTTAGTAATTAACCATAGCTAATTAAATAAAATTTAATTCATAAATAATATGTTTATGGAGTTGTTTAGCCTCTTATTGGTTTTAAACATCTAAAAAGAGTTTATTATAGTTATATAATATTATAATAAGAAATTAAATCGAAAACGAGTTTGAAATATGAAAAATATTTGTTTAAATAAGTTTAAAATGATTTATAAATGTTTTTTAAACATTTAAAAATGTTTCCATGAAGTTTGAAAAGAAATTGTAACACAAGTCAAAACTAGGGCGTCACGTAACGGTAGTTCGCGATTTCGTGCCATAAAAGTCGAATGAGTATATAGAAGGGAATATAGCTTAAAAATTCTTCAAGAAAAGAATATTTTGGATTATTATATCCATATTTTCCAAACAAAGAAAGAAATATAGATTTCATTTTGTAAATTTTTAAATAAGCTCAAAACAAGTCTTTAGAAAAATCACGGTTTTGCAGTTTAAAACCCGAGTTTGAAATTAATTTAAAATAAATATTTTTAAATGATTAAAAATATGGAATAGATTTTATAAATCTTTTAAATTGTTTTAAAAGAGATTTGAGCTGTATAAATGAATTTTCAAGAGTTAGAAAAGTCATTTTAATTAATGAAGACTTTAAAGCACTATTCGTAGCACTTTTTGCAGCATTTTTTAATAACTTTTGAAATATGGCTTTAAACTTAATTATTCATTCCTAAGTCTTTTACAAGTGTTTTCAAATAAATGGATAAGTGTTTTAAAGATGATTTGGAGGTTTTACAGTTTATTTAAAAAAGTTTAAATGAATGATTTGAAGAAAAGCTGTTATTAATAAAGTGATTTAATCTTGGCTCTAAAAGCCAATGAGTAGACTGGATTTTTCTATTCGTGAGATCTAGTTTAAGTGCTTAAACTAAGGAGATGTTTATGAGCAACCAATGCCCTAGCTTACCTTGCCTTTTTCCTAGGCGAGGGATAGATAAGGTCGAAATGTTAGAAATAGGACAAGTATAAAAGATTCAATTTTCCAAAGTTAAACAACTTGGATTATATAGAAATAATATTCTTATAGTCAGCGTTAAATTTCGAGGAGGGAACCAGTACTATCCATAAGAACTTAAAAGGTGATTTCACCTTTACTTGATGGGTAGTAAATTAAGGTTGAATATAGAAATTGATATCGGGTAGAATTAGTATAATTTCTATGGATCCCTTTCTGCTCAATACTAAATAGTTTGGTTTATAGTAAATGATGTCTTAAATAACATCATTTTGAACCTGTTTAAAGGTTATGATTTGAAAATGGAAAATCTTTGTTAAGATTTAAAAGGCGATGATTTGAAAATAGAAATCTTTGTTAAGATTTAAATGAATAATTTGGAAATGTTTTTCTTAAATAAAAAGTGAAATGATTTAGAATTATTCCAAGATTCAAAATGGTTTAATTAAGCAAATAATTTGATAAATGAGGATTAATGATTCCATATACTATTAAGAAGATAAATGTAATAATTTAAAATTATATGTTTCTTTGAGATATTCACGAAAGAATAAAAAATGAATTAAATTGAATGATGGTTGTTAATCACACATGAACTTAACATCTTTCTAATTGATGATTGGTTTGGAGGAGCCGGGTCGGAATTGGGCGATTCCTATCCGAAAACCACTTCAGACCAATGTATTCGTTCGAAAGCGAAGATGTGTTGAAGATGATCATTTAAGACCGAAGATCTTCAAAATGTAGGAATTGCTGTTATGAGTCCCAGGGGTTTACCCCATATTATATTTAAATGGCAGTGGTGTATGCATTTTGAAATCTTCATTGTATTGAAGACGGAAGATATTCATAGCGGTAGGACTTCTTGTTGACATTCTCTGGGTCGCTCCCAATATAGAGATATTTATTATAGAAGTGGTCCTATCGTGTTTTGAAATCTTCGTTATGCAAGGACTACTCGCTGCAGATCCTGGGGGTGATTCCCAAAATGATGTGATAGGAGGAGTGTCTTCAGTTTCGTTCATTCCTAGAACAAATTTGTATGGACGAGTGTTTCAGAGTGCATTTCTGATCATATTAATTGATCTATTTCAACGTATTGTCCGCTTGGTGGCAAAGGAGGCAACTGCTCCTTGCTTAACACCTTTTCTTGAGACGTACGAGCTCAGGAGTTATACGTTTGTAGAAATCAGTTATGTGATTAAGGAATGACAATGTGGCATTCTAAGTGGAATGTGCTTTGTGGAAAAATAAAGTGTAGCTTTATGAAAAACAAAGTATAGCGCAGCCTAATGAGCCTCACATCCCAAGAATGATATGGGATTACTATATGCTCTATAGGACATATTTCGAGCTTTTAGTTACGAGGAATGAAAGGTATCTTTTTTCTTAAGATGATGAAATGGACAGGTATTAGAGGCCGACGGAGACTGAAGAAATATGATGTACCATATTAGTGTAGAAAGTGCAGTTCCAAGTTACTAGCTTGAGACAAGTGATAAGGTCACCACAAGAACTATAGTTGTTATGCGTAGATCAAAGAAAATAGTTCCCTTTCATGTTGGAGATCCAATTCTAAATACGAGATTTACGGTTTTGATTGTACTCCCAAAATAGATGTAATGCTTTGCATACATTCTGATGCAGCTCAGACCAAGGTCGAAGAATTGCAAGCTATTGGCATGAGTCGTTCACGACCTAGAGGGAGTTTAAGTCGTTCACGACTTAACAGATTAGAAGGTGAAGACATGGGTCGTATACGACCTAAGGAAGAAGGGTTAGGTCGGAAACGACCTAGCGGAGGAGTTTTAGGTCGATCACGACCTAACAGGCTATGTGAAAAGGAGTTACGACCTAACAAAACGTTAAGTCGTTCGGAATCTTTAGGTCGTCCACGACCTATAACTACAAGAGATAATGAAGTAGAAAAACGACCTAACGATCTACGAGTTAACGAGATAACATAAACTTCTTTAAGCCACTCCGAGGACCTGCGACCTAGTTATGCTGCTATGGATTTCTTAAGTCGCTGAACGACCTAGTTAGGTCGCTCATACGACCTACCAATCTATGTTAGGTCGCTGAAGAGATATGCCGCATGAAGATAGGACGCGTGCCGTTTATTCTTAGGTCGTTGTGCTGTGGTGTTGTGTCTGTTAGGTCGCGTGAGTTGTTTTTAGGTCGCGTCAAGAGATTGTGATGTACTTAGTTCGGTAACGACCTTGTCTAAGTCGTTTGTGTTGTATATATATGTGTTGTGTTGCAATTAAGGCGAGTAGTATCTGTTAGGTCGGCAATGACCTAGTTGAGTCGTGAGTCATGAGTCGGCAACGACTTAAGGGAGTTAAGTCGGCAACGACTTAAGGGTCAGGGTGTGAAACTTCTATAAATAGCGAGTGCGTTGTAACTTTTGAGGTTGTTGATTTTTGAATAAAATTCTTGTTTGATTGTTGTGTTCTTTCATCCTAAATTGGTAGTTGAGTGTAATCTCCTATCTCCACTTTCGGTCATTCAAGTGCGCTCGAATCAACGATTGTTGAAGCCGATTCACGGAATCAAGTGCGCTTGATCAACGCTTGAAGAATTGAAGATCTTCTTTCACGGTATCGTGCGCGATCAACGTGACGAGGATAGCTAGAATTCGGTATCTTCGGATCAACGAATTTGGGCATTTCAGTATTCATCAATCCATCGATTGTTACTTTCATCGGTCTATATCGTTTGTTTAATATCCGCTGCGTCAGTTTTTTGGTATCGGAGCTAGACTTAGCCAATCATAGCTAAGCCGAGTCTTGGAGCCAAGGAATTTGAAGTTGAAGTTCATCGTGTTCATCTTGAAGTTGCAATAAGTTAGAAGCTTTTAATCCATTTTATTTTGGATCAAAGTTGGAAAGTTGTTTGAATTTTGGCCGTGGGAGTTTGCGTGCCAAAGTTTGAAATTGAAGAGCTTGAAGTCGTATGGTGGTATAGCCAAGCTAAGGAGTAAGTCGCAAGGCCGAGCCAAGTTGAGTTGGAGCCGTGCTTGTTGACTTGTGTTGAAGAATTTTGGAGTATTTGTTGAAGCGTTGGTGACTTTCAACCATGCCACTGAGGAGAGCTAATCGTCATCAAAATGTTGAAGCGTTGTATAGAAGGGAAGAAGCCGAGAAAATGGAACAACGCATTAATGAGAAATTTGATGAAGGCATTGGAAAGTTAGAGAAGTTGATGAATGATTTGAATCAAAATCAAAGGAGGAGATCACCAATCTCGAACCATGGAGGAAACCGAGTTTCGCCATTGGTTACGGAAGCGAGAAGGGTATCACCGCAATCTTTTAGAGAAAGGAGAGAAACATCAATTTCATCAAGGAGAAATCACCATGACTATGGACCTGAAGAGAGGAGAACTCCATGTGAGTTTGAAGAAGAGCCATATAGAGATGAAGAGAGACATAGTAGAAGAGACATGCGTGATCGAAGGGATGTTGATGGTCAAGATCGATATAGACGTACATTTGATTTTGATGAAGAGGGTGATAGAGCTAGCATTCGTTATCGAGATCGAGACCAAGTTCGAAATTCATATCGAGATGTGAATGATGATCGTCGATGGGAATCGGGTATGAAGATGGAAATTCCAGAATTCAAGGGTGGAATGGTAGCAGAAGAATTTCTTGATTGGTTGTCTAATGTTAAAGAGATCTTTGATTTCAAGGAGGTTCCTGAGTATAGAAGGGTGAAGTTGGTTGCTACTAGGTTGAGGGGAAGAGCTTTAGCATGGTGGCAACAAACTAAACTTACGTGGGAGAGAATGGGAAAGTCAAAGATTGAATCATGGGAGAAGATGAAGAAGTTGATGAGAGCTACATTTTTACCTTACAACTATCAATCACTTATGTACCAGAGATTGCAGAATCTGAGGCAAGGGACGAAGTCAGTCAATGATTATGCTGATGAATTCTACCAACTCATTGCCAGGAATGATATTACGGAGACAGAAGAACAGCTGACCGCCAGATTTGTTGGAGGGTTACGAATGCAGATCCAGGATATGGTTAATATGTTTGATCCAAGATCTGTGACGGAGGCACATCAGAAAGCGTTGGCTTGGGAGAAGCACGGAAGGCGTGGAGGTGGTGTGTTTACTAATTCCAACAATCAAGTGAAGGGTGTTAGTGGAAGCTCTAATGTTCCTAAATCTATCAGCAAACCAGCTGTGAATGAAGTTGCGAAGCCAAAGGTTAATAGCAGTTTCAAATGTTACAATTGTCAGGAGTTGGGTCACAAAAGAAATGAATGTCCAAAGCCGAAGAGGAGAGCAATGGTTGCAGAGTTAGAAGAAGAGGATATGGAAGCTGAACGTTCTAATTCACCTTATGTTGAGGAGGAAGAAGAGTTGTCCGAAGATGAAGGGTGTAATTTGATGATGAGGAGAAGTTATTTGGCACCGAAACAGGAAGAGGAAAACAGTTGGTTGAGGAATAACATATTTCAGTCCACATGCACTATTCTGGGAAAGGTTTGCAAGTTCGTCATTGATGCTGGAAGTTGTGACAATATTATCTCTACAGAAGCAGTAAGGAAGTTGAACTTGAAAACTGAGAACATCCTAAATCGTACAAGCTAGCATGGTTAAGGAAGGGGGGTGAAGTGAAAGTTGGACGAAGAGTTTGTGTGAATTTTTCAATTGGGAAGAAGTACAAAGATGAAATATGGTGTGATGTTGTAGACATGGATGTGTGTCATCTGTTGTTGGGCAGACCATGGCAGTTTGATAGAGCAGTCCAACATGATGAACGTGCTAATAGCTACAGTTTCATGTTTGAAGGTACTAAGATTATTTTAGTTCCTAAGAAGCAACAACAGAAGGAAAGCAAGCTGGAGGAGATTGAAGAGCTGAAAACTTTATTATCTTTGAAGGAGTTTGTCAGGGAAGTTGAAGAGGAACCTGAAGTCTTTTTATTGATTGGACGAGAGTGTAATGAAGTGGTTGAAATTCCTGAAGAAGTGAAGCCAGTATTGGAAGAGTTTGACGATGTTTTTCCTGAGGAGTTGCCTATGGAGTTACCACCGTTGAGGGATATTCAACATCAAATAGATCTTGTTCCAGGAGCTGTGTTGCCACATCGACCACATTATCGAATGAGTCCAAAGGAACATGAGGAGTTGCGAAGGCAAGTGGAAGAACTGTTAGAACAAGGGCGTGTGAAGGAAAGTCTAAGTCCTTGTGCGGTTCCAGCCTTATTGGTACCAAAGAAGGATGGAACATGGAGGATGTGCACTGACAGTCGAGCATTGAATAAGATCACTGTGAGGTACAGATTCCCAATGCCGAGGTTAGATGACTTGCTAGATCAGTTGAGTGGGGCAACTATCTTTTCGAAGATTGATTTAAAGAGCAGATATCATCAAATTCGTATTAGACCGGGTGATGAGTGGAAGACTGCTTTTAAAACCAGGGAGGGTCTATACGAATGGATGGTTATGCCGTTTGGTCTATCGAATGCACCAAGTACCTTCATGAGGGTGATGAATCAAATTTTCAGACCATACATTGGGAAGTTCGTGGTAGTTTATTTTGATGATATTCTGATCTATAGTGGAAGCACAGAGGAGCATGTAGAGCATTTGCGGAAGGTGTTAATTATTCTTCGTGAAGAACAGTTCTATGCCGCAACAAAGAAATGTGTGTTTATGACGAGGAGTGTTTTATTTCTGAGGTATGTTGTGTCAGGAGAAGGTATCCAGGTGGATCAGAATAAAGTTGAAGCAGTCAGAAGTTGGCCACAACCGAGGACAATTACAGAAGTGAGAAGTTTTAATGGGCTAGCATCATTCTACCGAAGATTCATTCCACACTTCAGTAGCGTGATGGCTCCAGTTACTGGTTGTATGAAAGGGAAACAGTTTTCTTGGTCGGAGGAGGCAGGGTTTGCTTTTGAACGAATCAAAGGACTTTTGACGACAGCACCAATTCTTGTATTACCAGACTTTCAGTTGTTATTTGAGTTACACACTGATGCTTCTAAGGTTGGGATTGGAGGGGTGTTGAGTCAGAAGGGACGTCCTATTGCATACTTTAGTGAGAAGTTATCAGGGGCAAAAATGAGATATAGTACGTATGATGTGGAGTTTTATGCTGTGGTGCAAGCAGTGAAACATTGGAGACGCTATCTGTTCCATAAGGAGTTTGTTCTTTACACAGACCATGAAGCTTTGAAACATTTGCAGGGGCAAGACAAGATTTCAGCAAGGCATGCATCATGGGTTGCCTATTTGCAACAGTTTACTTTTGTCGTGAAGCACAAATCAGAGGTAACGAATCGCGTGGCTGATGCTTTGAGTAGGAGGAGTCATTTATTAACGACAATGAAAATTGAGGTGACAGGATTTGAATTATTGCCAGAATTGTTTGAGGAGGATCCTTACTTTGCAAAGTTCGTTGAGAAAGTTAAGGATGGAAATACTGATGAATTTGCATTTGTTGATGGTTTCTTGTTCAAAGGGAATCGATTATGTATACCAGAGAGCAGTTTGAGAATGAAGATTATCAAGGAGCTTCATGAGGAAGGACATGTGGGTAGAGACCGAACATTGCAGTTAATCTGTCAATCCTACTATTGGCCATCGATGAGGAAGGAAGTTGAAAGGTTTGTTCAGAGATGTCATGTTTGTCAAGTTTCGAAAGGAACAGCTACAAATACGGGTTTGTATATGCCTTTACCTGTACCTACAAAACCATGGGTGGACATTAGCATGGATTTCGTGTTGGGTTTGCCGAGAACGCAAAGGGGAAATGACTCGATATATGTTGTGGTGGATCGTTTCTCGAAGATGGTACATTTTGTTGCTTGTAAGAAGACGGCGGATGCTGTTCATGTTGCTCAGTTATTTTTCAAGGAGATATATCGACTTCATGGATTGCCGGAATCTATTGTGTCGGATAGGGATACTCGTTTCCTGAGTCACTTTTGGTTAAGTTTGTGGAGGATGGTTGGAACGAAGTTAAACTTTAGCAGCGCTTATCATCCGCAAACAGATGGACAGACAGAAGTTGTTAACAGATCATTGGGAAATTTGTTGCGATGTCTTATGAAGGACAATCTGAAGAGTTAGGACATGAAGTTATGCCAAACAGAGTTTGCTCATAATCATGCAGTGAATCGTAGCACGGGATTCAGTCTATTTCAGATTGTATATTCAAATCTACCCAGGGGACCATTGGATTTAGCGGTAGTGCCACAACCGAAGGGGACGGTTAAACGAGCTGTAGATTTTGTTGATGGATTGACTGAATGTCATAAAATCGTTCAGGAGCGATTGGAAAAGGCAAATGAAAAGTATAAACAATTTGCAGATAAGAAACGAAGAAATGTTGAGTTTAAAGAGGGATATTTAGTATATGCTGTGTTAACAAAGGATCGTTTTCCAGTGGGCGCGTATAATAAATTGAAAGCCAGGAAAATTGGTCCTATAGAAGTTGTGAAACGGATTAATGAAAATGCTTATAAGTTGAAGCTGCCGGAGGATGTGTACACTTCTGACGTGTTCAATGTTAAGCATCTTGTGTCATATTATGGGGATGAACAGTCTGATGTGGAAGAAGTTACAAATTCGAGGACGAATTGTTCTCAACCAGGGGAGGATGATGCAGCTCAGCCCAAGGTCGAAGAATTGCAAGCTATTGGCATGAGTCGTTCACGACCTAGAGGGAGTTTAAGTCGTTCACGACTTAACAGATTAGAAGGTGAAGACATGGGTCGTATACGACCTAAGGAAGAAGGGTTAGGTCGGAAACGACCTAGCGGAGGAGTTTTAGGTCGATCACGACCTAACAGGCTATGTGAAAAGGAGTTACGACCTAACAAAACGTTAAGTCGTTCATAATCTTTAGGTCGTCCACGACCTATAACTACAAGAGCTAATGAAGTAGCAAAACGACCTAACGATCTACGAGTTAACGAGATAACAGAAACTTCTTTAAGCCACTCCGAGGACCTACGACCTAGTTATGCTGCTATGGATTTCTTAAGTCGCTGAACGACCTAGTTAGGTCGCTCATACGACCTACCGATCTATGTTAGGTCGCTGAAGAGATATGCTGCATGAAGATAGGACGCGTGCCGTTTATTCTTAGGTCGTTGTGCTGTGGTGTTGTGTCTGTTAGGTCGCGTGAGTTGTTTTTAGGTCGCGTCAAGAGATTGTGATGTACTTAGGTCGGTAACGACCTTGTCTAAGTCGTTTGTGTTGTATATATATGTGCTGTGTTGCAATTAAGGCGAGTAGTATCTGTTAGGTCGGCAACGACCTAGTTGAGTCGTGAGTCATGAGTCGGCAACGACTTAAGGGAGTTAAGTCGCCAACGACTTAAGGGTCAGGGTGTGAAACTTCTATAAATAGCGAGTGCGTTGTAACTTTTGAGGTTGTTGATTTTTGAATAAAATTCTTGTTTGATTGCTGTGTGCTTTCATCCTAAATTGGTAGTTGAGTGTAATCTCCTATCTCCACTTTCGGTCATTCGAGTGCGCTCGAATCAACGATTGTTGAAGCCGATTCGTGGAATCAAGTGCGCTTGATCAACGCTTGAAGAATTGAAGATCTTCTTTCATGGTATCATGCGCGATCAACGTGACGAGGATAGCTAGAATTCGGTATCTTCGGATAAACGAATTTGGGCATTTCAGTATTCATCAATCCACCGATTGTTACTTTCATCGATCTATATCGTTTGTTTAATATCCGCTGCGTCACATTCCAGCTACCCCTTTTGGTATCATATATTCCATCCGATATATTCCACCGACCAAGTCCAGATATATTACCATAGTCCGGGTATTGATACTTTCTCTCTATATATATTTATTTAAAATTGTTTTCAAACAGATGTCATTGCTCATAATATCAAAGTGATTTTCCATATAAAGTATTTTGGTTATCGTAATGTAAAAACCGATCCGTATTTATAAGCGGCGTGGTCTTGCGAGATACTATTTTTTTCAAAGGTTTTGTATAGTACCCATCTCCGACTCCTTCATATGTTTATGGTTTCAGTTTCTCATGCTGGTTTATCAATCCTGGTCTAGGTATTTTTAGTACTCTGTTTAGATCCAAGTAGTTTCAGATTTAGTTGAAGTCACTTGGAGTTTCCAAAAGTGAGTTGGAGATCTTAATCTAAATATGGATGTATTCTATAATCTGCCGCATCTATTGCATTTATTTTTATTTGTAAGCATTTATAAGGACAGAGGTTTATAACTGTCCAAGCTGAATCTAAGTTAGACTCTATTATTGTATTCAAAATTTTCCACTATAAATATTATATATTGAAATAATATATGTCATTCCATTCGTGTGAGATTTTGTCTAGTCTTTATTCTCATTTTCCCCTAAAATCGGCTTTTCGGCATTTGGATTTGCAGCATGATGATGTATTAGTGCCGATTTTCGAGGGTCAAAAATTCCAATCATTACAACAGTAGAACATGGTTTTATTCTGCTATCAGTGTTAGTGATTAGATATGAATATAAAATGATGTAATTATTTTCTATGACTATCAATTTAACAGTATTTTAAAGTTCTACAAAACCGTTAAACGCTTATATAAAAGTGTGCCGTTCGATTATACGATCTTAACATCGAAAACCGTGTGTCAATCGGATTCCGTATGGATAAGAAATAGTTTATTAAAGTATGAACCTTTTAAAACTTAAAAGGTTAAAATTTATTACATCGTTTAACCAAATTAGGCCAAGCCTAAAACCCAAAATCAAACAATCCGATGCTTCTTCCCAAACTCTTACCCAAACATCAATACCCAAATTTCTAAATTTTGCCAGACAAGGAAGCTGGAGCCAAAAATCAAACTGCTCCAACCTCCTCTTCTTGTGCATGCTTATGCATGGGCATGCCTCCTCCGCCTATCCAATGTCGAACCAGAACCCACCATCACGTTCCATTTGATGAGCTCATCGTGCATGCACTACTATCCTAGCCTCCAGTCCCTCCGATCACATTTCGACCTTGCTTCCCATTTGATTCGCGTACAGGAAATCCCTCCAAGCACGGTTACTAAGCTCCCATCGCCGCCTTATATCCCTTTGGACCCAGTCACCATCACTAATAGCTCCATGACTCACTGCCCTACCCACCAACACCCACCTCACCACCTCTATCATCATCAAACACCGCCTGGACTCCTAATATGTACGTAATAAACTAAGCACTAAACCCTAGATCGACCTCTACAACCCACCTCCGACCATCATTTCTTCGGCGACCAAATCCAATAGCTCGGCCTTCTCTCAAGCCTCTCCCAAACACCATCACTGACCCCAACTCCATCTAGGTTGCTAGAATTTTACAAAGTCCTAATTTCGTTCAACTATCTATCTTAACCTAACCACACCATTAAAATCATGGGACCACTTCTAGAAATCAAGATTTTGTTGACATGAACTTGACTATAGAATCCATTCGTCATTTCGTGATTAATGAAAAACCAACAAAATTCGACCATTAATCATTATCGGAACATAACTCTCTTACCGCTTGACGAAATGAACCCGAATTAATACAAAAAAACTAAGCACTAAGACAAAGATCTTACTAATTGACGGTTCTGCCTAAATCCATACGAATTGAGAGATATCTATTTAGAAATCTTGAATTGGAAAAATAATTTTACATTTCAAGAATAGTAAGTGTATACTTGCAATTCTGTTTTCTTGTACATTCTAATGAGCTTATATCCTTATTCTCAAATCCAAGTTTTGATTTTTAATCATTATTTGTCACAAGAAAAAATATTTCTAAAATAATTCAACCAAATTATAACTTGAATCCATCATTTTATCATATAGAAAAATAATAAACAAATGAATAAGAAAGTTGAGAATCTTTGAATGAAGAATTAAAAATATGAACTTGTAAAAATAAGCTAAGTATGGAATAAAAATATGAGAGTAGTGTATAGGTGTGTGTGTACATAAGACAATTTGAAAAGAATTTAAAAATAAAGAAATGAAATAAAAATATTCCTTTCATGTAACACCCGGTATTTTCAACCATTCGCATCCGTACATGTCGGACTTGAATTGCTCAAAATACCGCATTGTAAATAAAATTTGGAAAATCTCAGAATATACAGTAAATAAAAATCACATATCACAGACACAGAGTAATAATAGTGCAGCGGAAGTAAAAGAAATAGTAGTTCATGAAGCTACTATGTAAATATATCAGAGTTACATAAGATACAACAAAAGAAATAGAGTACAACAGAAGTCTCAAGATGATAACCAAGTACAAAATGAATACCATACTGGGATCAACATGATAGCTGGAAGTGAAATAGATAAAACTAGACAAGCAGATAATCTCCAGCGATTCCAAATCTTCAGAAAGTGGAATCCCAATCTGTGAATACTCAGGCTGAAACGAGTGTAAATAAAAAATACAAACACTCGAGTCAGGACATACCTACTTATATAATGTAAACCAACTCAAGTGAATTGTAGTAAAAGTACAAGTAACTTAAAGGATGCTTGGGACCGCCCAGCCTATAAGGATCCGTTAAACTATTTACTATGTAGTAATATTGCGCTATTAATATAATGTCTATAGTAAAATAAACTTACTTTAAAATAGCATCACGGGGTTACCCATATAGCCCCAAACACGTAACAGTCCCAGTAGTCCATCCAATATTTGCATATCTCCTAATCGGGAGACTACAAGAAGATACGCATGGGCTACGGGAGAAAACCAAAGTCGTAGTAAAGGCTCGATAGGCTAGGTGACATGGCACACAAGGCAATGCCAGGGTAGATATACCAATTACGCACACGATCTGGTGGTAACGTAGTAGCCACGTACGCCCACCTCGAAACACATTCCCAAAATCGAAGGGGGGCCCAAACAATCACAAAAGCAATAGAATAGTATCAAGAAATGTGTCCGACCAGAGGAGCTACCCCTTTGGCCCGAGATCGCTCCTGTTTCTGCCACCTTATGCCAACTCACGGGAGTTGGGTCCACGTAATATACCTCAAGAACGTCGCCACCATCCTACTTCATTCTGGAATCTCCACCGCGTACACGGTTGTCAAAGTGGTTTTCGGTATCGACAGAGAGTATGCCCATATCCGATCCCTTTGCCAACCAATCGTTATTATAACCCGTGGTTATAACTTAAAAATAATATTTTATAGTTCGAAATAAAATATCATTTCTATCCAAATCTTTATATCAAAATAAAGATTAAATCATTTTCAAACCATTTCAATATATCAAAATGCCATATCTTTCAAATTCAAATATTTATCAAAATAAATATCAAGTCATTTCTAACCATTTCAATATATTAAATTATCATATCCTTTCAAAACTTACTTTCAAATCATTTTAGTACATTAAAATATCATATCCTTTCAAAACATCATTTCCAAATCAATTTAATATCAAAATATCATATCTTTCAGAACTTCATTTTCAAATCATTATATAAGTTCAAATCCAAATATTCAACTTTGAATACCTTCTAAATTCAAGATAACATTCATTTATTATCCTTTCAAATCACCTTTTAAAACGATTTATATTTCATCAAATTAATTCATTTAAACCATTTAAAAGTTGAGTTATTATACTTTCAAATTATGTATAAAATTCCCAAAGTTTCAAACCACTCTGAGCTCATTTACTTAGTTAAAAACCATAAACATTGAAAATTTCAGCCTTTTGCAGCATTTAGAAAAGGCTGCTATAAGTTATACTTGAAAACATTTTAATTCAGCAAAGACAGCACTTAAAAACTGCTATTAAAACTTAGTTTTAGTTACATTTTAGTTCAAACAGCAAAGACAACATTTCCAGAAACGTTGTAATAGCTCAGGTTTCAAAACAAGGTTTTTTATTCATTTCAGCAAAGACAGCAGCCCACTACAGCATTTACAGAAATGCTATAATAGACCTGAGTAAATTTTTAGCCTATTAGTTCAACTACAGCAACTACAGCATTTCAGAAATGCTATAATAGCTCTTTAGTTCATTTCCAGAAACCATATCACTTCTGAATGATATTAAAAGTGAATTCCAGATTTTAGTGTATTTTCAGCAATTAATAAATTTCATTTAAAACCCTTTAAACATTATAAAAATCATATTTCACATTCAAAGATGTTCATTAAAAATTGCTCTTTCAACTTATGATTTTATAAAGTAACCTTTACAGAAAAATCCAAATTTTCAATAATTTCACTTAACAAATTCAAGTGTATAATTTCCTTTTCTTCACTCTTCAACAAATAAACTTCACACTTAAACTTTAAATTACCATTTCACAAATTTAACTAAATTTCCAGTTTTATATAATTAACATAAATCTTTAATTAAAACCCCAAATTTCACATTTCCAAGTCAAGTTATATTTAAATTTCACTTTTAAGCATTGATTTATGTAACCATTTATGTAACCATTTTCCAAATATAATTAAATTTCCATTTTATTTATATAACTTAAATATCATTTTTAACCAAAATTCCAAACATAAGTTATATTTCAAAAATCCAATTTAACCATTCATTAATTACATTTATAACTCATAGAAAAATCATAATTTCTTTATTTTAAAACATTACAAAATCTATTTAAATCAAATTTCATAAATCTACATTTTAAACCACTAATTTTTTTATTTATATAACTTAAATGTCATTTTAAAAGCCAAAGTCCAAATTGCCAGATTTAAGTTATATTTCAAAAATTCAATTTAATCATTTAATTATTCAACATTTTTAACTTATAGAAAAATCAAAATTTCTTATTTAAACATTAAAAATCCAATTTAAATCAAATTTTCATAAATTTTCACTTTTAAGAATACTTAAAATATTCTAAATACTTCATAAAATACCCACAGGCCTGTATATAGTTCTAACATAGGTCAAGTGATACAGATATATATCATTTCAATCCGTAATTTAAAAAGAAAAATTCGGGTTCTATCATTTCAAACCCGCAATCACAAGTTAAAATAAAATAAATAAAAACCATTCGGGCCTATCATTTTAGTCCATAACGATTTTTCCCTATTCTAAAGTCCGTTTGGGCATGTATCATTTCAACCCATAGTGAACCTAATCTACATGGAACTTGCAGTGTGATAGATATAAATGAACAGTTAACAACATATAACAGTAGCAGATGAGATGACATATAAATTATCAGGTTTAACATCATACATAAATAATCATAAGCAGTTATAGCATCGTTTATAATTCTACACATTTAAATGTTGTCGCTTCACAATTGCATAAGTATATAGTGTGGTGTGAGATTTACTCACCTCTAAATGCTGGAGATAACAAAACTAATGACACAATGGAATCAAAAGCACGAGGGAAAGACTACGGACTTGAGTGGAGAGCAAATCCAAGCTACAAATCTTATGTTACAACCCAAACAAAAATCAAAACAAACCACAAATTCAATATACTTTGAAATGATATAACTTATAAATGAAAAGAGATTTGAATGTCAAATCTTTTTCCCTGCTTTCTACATTTTCTTGCACGGCTTAGGAAATGTTTTGGTTCAGGTTTGGACATGCTTTAGCTCAGGTTTGGGTCCTAGAAATGCATGGCCTAGGGGTTAGAACATGGGGAGGAAGTTACAAGGTAAAACGTGAAGAGGTTTTAGGCTAAAAGCATGGTTTGGTTCAACAAGAAGGCTCGGCCATGGGGTGTATGGGCTCAGCCAGTGGTGTATGGGTCTGATAAGGGGCTGGAGGGGTGAGTAAGGGTCTGGAAAGAAGTGTTGGTGGTGGCCTAAGGTGGTGGTGGTGGTGAAAAATGAAGTGGTGAAGGAAAAAGTGGTCGGTTAGCATGTTTTCAAGGCATGATGCATATTTTTAATGGAAATATTCATCAAGGAGTGGTGCGGCCTGGTAAAATCAGAGGGGTAGGTGGGTGATGGTGGCAAGGAAGAGATGGTGGAGGTGGTGGCCGTGGCTAAGGAGTGGAGGCCGAGCAAACAAGGCAAAAAAGCAAGGCAAAAGCATAGAAAAGTAAGAAGAAAAGGAAGAAAAAGTGAAGCCATTACCAAGCTTTTGTTTCCAAGCCATGAATAGAATGAAAGAGGAAGTTTTTGTGCATGAGAAATGATAGAATACACGGCTACTCAAAACAAAATACACGGCCAAAGCAAGTAAATGAGGGGTTATGGCAAATGAAAGGACATTGGAGATGAAAAGACTTAAGTTAATAAAGCTTTTAAAACCTTTCATATTCCTTTTCTTTAATTCAATTTTTTTTTAAAAATCAGTAATTTGACTTTATAACCAAAAAAAAGTAATATAGAATAAAAATAAATAATAAATTTTAAAGAAAATGGAAAAAGAATTAAAGAAATTACTTAAAATTCAAAACAGGGTTCAAAATTTACAATTAAATCATCACAAGCTTTAGAAAAATTCCTATTTCATTTTAAAAATATTCTAAAACAAAATTATGAAATAAAATACTTCATTTATAATTTCTAAAATGAAATAAATAATTTAAATTAGAGAAAATAGAAAAAGAACTAAAGAAATTGTTTAAAAATTGGAACATGACTTAAAACTTACAAATAAAATATCACTAGCCTTAGAAAATTTCTGTTTCACTTTAAAACAAATAAAATGTCAAATAAATAAAATAAATGAGGAACAAAATAAAGTGGTAATGAGAATAAAATAAGATCTTTAGAAAATAGAAAAATAAATAAAGAATTTCTTTAATTAATTGAAACTGGAAATTAAAAAATTTAAACAAAAGACAGCTGACACTGGAAAATGTCAATTACACTTTCAAAATTGTTTTAAAACCAAAATATATACAATACATGTTATTTACCCATCTAAACATAAATTAGAGCATTACGTGACCAAATAAAATATTTTTTATTTAATTTAAAATAAACAATTTTGTTAAATACAACAAATTTCACACAATAGTTAAAAAGGCATAACTTTCACATTATAAATCAGATTTCAACGAAACGAAAAGCAGTGTTCTTAAAATTTTATTTACTTTCATAATAAAAAATAAAATTCAAAATTTCAAACTTTCAAATTTAAATTTAAAAGTCAAAGTTTGACCATATTGACCAAATTCACTTTTTGGAAAATATTCTTTTTGGTCATATTTTGGAATGATAATTCATATCAAAATCAAAGTTTATATTTAAACAAACAAAATTTAATCATTCCAAATAAATAAAATAAGTTTTTAAATCAAAATTTTAATTAAAATAATTAAAATATACGATTAAAATAATCAGAAAATACAGGGTTGTTACACTCTCCCCCACTCAAAACTTTTCATCCCCGAAAAGGAATGAGTTACGGGAAAGCACAAAAAAGATAGAAATGATATAAGATTAAGACAAGGTGACAAGAAGATTGAGATTATACCTGATAACTGCTGTTATAGGTAAGTTTAACAAGGTGGAGATGATCTTGGGAGATGATCTTTCCAAGATCCTCCAGAATCAAGAACACAAGCACAAAAAAGGTGGATTCAAAATGAGTGCCAAAGATTATAGAAAGATTTCTAAATAGAAAAATTATAGAAAGATGCCTATACCAATCTGTAGCAAGATAAGGATAATAAGGATAACCAAAAGATAGTTTGATAAACAAAATAAGGAAATAAGTTTGAAACCATGGAAATTACAACTTAAATAGAAAATAAATTTTGACACAAGTAAAATAAATCTTAACTATATCAAATTTCATTATCTTATCATCCAATCATCTTAAATTAACAATTTTAAAACCATGGGTTTGAAAAATAATCATTTATTATACTCATAATGTACTGAATAAATTTAATTCTTCTTTATTCCTAATTAAAATTAAATTTATTACTCTCAACACATTTATCACTTATGTTAAATATACGCTTATTATAACTGCTTTATTTTATTTTTAATTCTTTTAACATTATTTTATTGTAAGTTACTCAATTACACTTTATTATATTTACCTCTGTTAATCATTTTGTAACTAAAATTTAAGTATATAACTTTTATTATAACCACTCAAATTTTATTTATAAAATCTTTTTATATTGTATATTATCCAATTACATTATTAACTTCTAAAATTAAGGTAAGTTATATATGAATGCAATTGTATTATACAAATAAAACTTTCTAATTAAATCGTTTCATGCTTGAATATTCATCCAAAATTTTGATTTTCCTTTTATAATTGAAATTATTCTTTAAAATATTTAAGAATTAAATTTTCGATTTATTCAAACCATTTAGAGATAAATACATAATTTATCAAATCAAATTTAAATCATATATCTATATATATTATAATCAAGTCATATTTTTAGAACAAATCAATTTGATTTCCTAAAACAAAGCTGTAGCAAGACTATAGAGCGGTCTCTTCACTTTGAAACTCAAAAATGAATGTCGATGATGCTACAGTCATCACCGAAATTATTTCCCAGCGACAAAGAGAAGAGCACTGACTTTTAAACTTTAAAATTCTTTGGAAACATATTCTTATTCTAAATACTTTAAATAATATACTTTGAAACTTAAACACGAGGTTTGAAACCATCGAAAATTAAATTCTCAAATTTCTTGTTTTAAATTCATTTCACTTCCCAAATCAATTTATAAACAACTATTTACCAATTCATTTATAGAACAATAAGTGATAAATCAAGTATTATAATTTCAAATAATCAATTTAAATCAATCTATTAAGTTCCATAAATTTACTTGTATATCAAAATTTATTTCATTAACCAAATTTTAAAATAATATTGTGTCAGTTTGTTCTGTCAATGTGTTTTAAAAATCCTATCGATAACGTTGATCAAACGAATCGATCGAAAACCCAAATCAACATCAACAACTTAAACAACACAATATACAAAACAAAACATAGATTTACAAGTACAATTCAAAATGTTTGAAGATAGGTTGGAAACAAAAGACAAGATGATTAATTAACAAAATAGGGAGATGGGTAAGCTTAAATAAATCGGGGGCAACCTTAACTGGGTCAACCGTGACTTAAAGAATAAGATCAATGTGGATTTTTCTGGGGTAAATTTACCTTCGATCTCATGAGACACAGTTCGGAATAACAAAAGATATTAGAATCTAAACCAAGGATAGATATGATTCTCTGGTGAATCGATGCTAATTTTAAAGGAGTTTCCCTCTTTTACAATTCAATTTGAAATTGGCGAGACTGCCGACTCACTAAAAAGATCATTCAAAGCGGAGTTATGGGATACTCCAAAATCAAAAGAAGATGAATAGTGAGGGACACGAATGGATTTTGGAACCATAGGGAACGTTCCAAAATCCAAAGGAAATTCGAATCAAAGAGGAAAGATTCAAACTCGAACGAAAGTGATTCTGTAAATAATTTAACTTATATTCTAAGTTTTGCCTCAAAGCCAAAGCTCTGATACCAAATGTAACGGGCCACGCTAGTGGCGTAACGCCCACCGTAGCATACATTGGTACTTGTGTTCTGCCTTTACGGTCATCCCCTCGAATAAACCACCAACCCCCACGGGGACATGTAGGAGAAAGAGTCAACCGTTCGCTACCAAACTAGGAAGCGAGAACCCCCTATCATGCTGCACCCTCCAAGTGCAATGGCAGACACACATGTCGGACTTGAATTGCTCAAAATACTGCATTGTAAATAAAAGTTGGCAAATCTAAGAATGTACAGTAAATAAAAATCACAGATCACAGATATAGAGTAATAATAGTGCAGCGGAAGTAAAAGAAATAGTAGTTCATGAAGCTACTATGTAAATATATCAGGGTTACATAAGATACAATAGAAGAAATAGAGTACAACAGAAGTCTCAAGATGATAACCAAGCACAAAATGAATACAATACAGGGATCAACATGATAACTGGAAGTGAAATAGATAAAACTAGACAAGCAGATAATCTCCAGCGATTCCAAATCTCCAGAAAGTGGAATCCCAATATGTGAATACTTAGGCTGACCCGAGCGTAAATAAAAAATACAAACACTCGAGTCAGGACATACCTACTTATACAATGCAAACAAACTCAAGTGAACTGTAGTAAAAGTACAAGTAACTTAAAGGATGCTTGGGACCGCCCATCCTCTAAGGATACGTTAAACTATTTACTATGTAGTAATATTGCGCTATTAATACAATGTCTATAGTAAAATAACTATACTTTAAAATAGAATCACGGGGTTACCCATATAGCCCCAGACACGTAATAGTCCCAGTAGTCCATCTAATATCTGCATATCTCCTGATCGGAAGACTACGAGAAGATACGCATGGGCTACGGGAGAAAACCAAACCCATAGTAAAGGCTCGATAGGGTCGGTGACACGGCACACAAGGCAATGCCAGAGTAGATATACCAATTACGCACACAGGCTGGTGGTAACGCAACAGCCACATATGCCCACCTCAGAACACATTCCCAAAATCGGAGGGGCGCCCAAACAATCACAAAAGGTAAAGAATGGTATCGAAGAAATGTGTCCGACCAGAGGAGCTACCCCTTTGGCCCGAGATCGCTTCTGTTTCTGCCACCTTATGCCAACTCACGGGAGTTGGGTCCACGTAATATACCTCAAGAACGTCGCCACCATCCTACTTCATTCTGGAATCTCCACCGCGTACACGGTTATCAAAGTGGTTTTCGGTATCGACAGAGCGTATGCCCAAATCCGATCCCCGTCTCTTTGCCAACCAATCGTTATTATAACCCGTGGTTATAACTTAAAAATAATATTTTATACTTCAAAATAAAATATCATTTCAATCCAAAACTTTATCAAATTAAAGATTAAATCATTTCCAAACCATTTCAATATATCAGCATACCATATCTTTCAAATTCAATTATTTATCAAAATAAATATCAAGTCATTTCTAACCATTTCAATATATTAAATTATCATATCCTTTCAAAACTTCCTTTCAAATCATTTTAATACATTAAAATATCATATCCTTTCAAAACATCATTTCCAAATCAATTTAATATCAAAATATCATATCTTTCAGAACTTCATTTTCATATCATTATATAAGTTTAAATCCAAATATTCAACTTTGAATACCTTCTAAATTCAAGATAACATTCATTTATTATCCTTTCAAATCACCTTGTAAAACGATTTATATTCCATCAAATTAATTCATTTAAACCATTTAAAAGTGGAGTTATTATACTTTCAAATTAAGTATTCAATTTCCAAAGTTTCAAACCATTCTGAGCTTATTTACTTAGTTAAAAACCATAAACATTGAAAATTTCAGTCTTTTGCAGCATCTAGAAAAAGCTGTTATAAGTTACACTTGAAAACATTTTAATTCAGCAAAGGCAGCACTTAAAAACTGCTATTAAAACTCAGTTTTAGTTAAATTTTAGTTCAAACAGCAAAGACAACATTTTCAGAAATGCTGTAATAGCTCAGGTTTCAAAACAGGGTTTTTTATTCATTTCAGCAAAGACAGCAGCCCACTACAGCATTTACAGAAATGCTATAATAGACCTGAGTTAAGTTTTAGCCTATTAGTTCAACTACAGCAACTACAACATTTTAGAAATGCTGTAATAGCTCTTTAGTTCATTTCTAGAAACCATAGCACCTCTGAATGCTATTAAAAGTGATTTTCAGATTTTTAGCGTATTTTCAGCAATTAATAAACTTCATTCTAAACCCTTTAAACATTATAAAAATCATATTTTTACATTCAAAAATGTTCATTAAAAATGCTCTTTCAACTTATGATTTTATAAAGTAACCTTTACAGAAAAATCCAAATTTTCAATAATTTCACTCAACAAATTCAAGTGTATGATTACCTTTTCTTCACTTTTCAACAAATAAACTTAACACTTAAACTTTAAATTACCATTTCATAAATTTAACTAAATTTCCAATTTTATTTAATTAACTTAAATCTTTAAATTAAAACCCCAAATTTCACATTTTCAAGTCAAGTTATATTTAAATTTCACTTTTAAGCATTCATTTATTTAACTATTTTAATTCATAGAAAAATCAATAATACTTTATCAAATCATTTAAATTCGATTTTAAGTCAAATTATCATATTTACCATTTTTCGAATAAATTAAATTTCCATTTTATTTATATAACTTAAATATCATTTTTTACCAAAATTCCAAATTTCCTAACTTAAGTTATATTTCAAATATCCAATTTAACCATTCATTAATTACATTTTTAACTCATAGAAAAACCATAATTTCTTTATTTCAAAACATTTCAAAATACATTTAAATCAAATTTTATAAATTTACATTTTAAACCACTAAATTTTTTATTTATATAACTTAAATGCCATTTTAAAAGCCAAAGTCCAAATTTCCAGATTTAAGTTATATTTCAAAAATTCAACTTAATCATTTAATTATTCAACATTTTAAACTTATAGAAAAATCAAAATTTCTTATTTAAACATTAAAAATCAAATTTAAATAAAATTTTCATAAATTTACACTTTTAAGAATACTTAAAATATTCAAAATACTTTATAAAATACCCACGGGCCTGTAGATAGTTTTCTAACCTAGGTCAAGTGATACAGATATATATCATTTCAATCCGCAGTTTAAAAAGAAAAATCCAGGTTCTATCATTTTAAACCCGCAATCCCAAGTTAAAATAAAATAAAATAAAATCGTTCAGGCCTATCATTTCAGCCCGTAACGATTTTTCCCTATTCTAAAGTCTGTTCGGGTATGTATCATTTCAACTCATAGTAAACCTAATCTACAGGAAACTTGCAGTGTGATAAACAGACATGAATGACCAGTTAACAACATATGACAGTAGCAGATGAGATGGCATGTAAATTAACAAGTTTAGCATCATACATAAATAATCACAAGCAGTTATAGGATCGTTTACAATTCTACACATTCAAATGTTGTCGCTTCACAATTGCATAAGTATATAGTGTGGTGTGAGATTTACTCACCTCTAAATGCTGGACAAGACAAAATCAATGACACAACGGAATCACAAGCATGATGGCATGACTACGGACTTGAGTGGAGAGCAAATCCAAACTATAAATCTTGTGTTACAACCCAAACAAAAATCAAAACAAACCATAAATTCAATATACTTTGAGATGATGTAACTTATAAATGAAAAGAGATTTGAATGTCAAATCTTTTGCCGTGCTTTCTACATTTGCTTGCACGGCTTGGGAAATATTTTGGTTTAGGTTTGGACATGCTTTAGCTCAGGTTTGGGTTCTAGAAATGCACGGCCTAGGGGTTAGAACATGGGGAGGAAGTTACAAGGTAGAATGTGAAGAGGTTTTAGGCTAAAAGCATGGTTTGGTTCAGGGGCTGGAGGGGTGAGTAAGGGTCTGGACAGAAGTGTTGGTGGTGGCCTAAGGTGGTGGTGGTGGTGAAAAATGAAGTGTGAAGGCAAAAGTGGTCGGTTAGCATGTTTTCAAGGCATGATGCATATTTTTTGTGGAGTTGTTCATCAAGGAGTGGTGCGGCCTGGTCAAATCAGAGGGGTAGGTGGGTGATGGTGGCAGGGAAGAGATGGTGGAGGTGGTGGCCATGACTAAGGAGTGGAGGCCGAGCAAACAAGGCAAAGAAGCAAGGCAAAAACATAGAAAAGTAAGAAGAAAAGGAAGAAAAAGTGAAGCCATTACCAAGCTTTTGTTTCCAAGCCGTGAATAGAATGAAAGAGGAAGTTTTTGTGCGTGAGAAATGATAGAATACACGGCTACTCAAAACAAAATACATGGCCAAAGCAAGTAAATGAGGGGTTATGGCAAATGAAAGGACATTGGAGATGAAAAGACTTAAGTTAAAGAGCTTTTAAAACCTTTCATATTTCCTTTCCTTTAATTCAATTTAAAACAAAAATAAAATCAGTAATTTGACTTTAAAAACCGAAACAAAGTAATGTAGAATAAAAATAAATAATAAATTTTAAATAAAATAGAAAAAGAATTAAATAAATTGCTTAAAATTCAAAACAGGGTTCAAAATTTTCAATTAAATCATCACAAGCTTTAGAAAAATTTCAAAATAAAATACTTTATTTATCATTTATAAAATGAAATAAATAATTTAAATTATAGAAAATAGAAAAAGAACTAAAGAAATTGTTTAAAAATTGGAAACATGACTTAAAACTTACAAATAAAATATCACTAGCCTTAGAAAATTTCTATTTCACTTTAAAACAAATAAAATGTCAAATAAATAAAATAAATAAGGAAAAAAATAAAGTGGGAATGAGAATAAAATAAGATCTTGAGAAAATAGAAAAATAAATAAAGAATTTCTTTAATTAATTGAAACTGGAAATTAAAATTTTTAAACAAAATACAACTGACATTGGAAAATGTCAACCACACTTTCAAAAATGTTTTAAAACGAAAATATATATAATACATGTTACTTACCCATATAAGCATAAATTAGAGCATTACATGACCAAATAAAATATTGTTTATATAATTTAAAATAAACAATTTTGTTAAATACAACAAATTTCACACAATAGTTAAAAAGGCATAACTTTCACATTATAAATCAGATTTCAATGAAACGAAAAGCAGTGTTCTTAAAATTTTATTTACTTTCATAATAAAGGATAAAATTCAAATTTTCAAACTTTCAAATTTTAAATTTAGAAGTCAAAGTTTGACCATATTGACCAAAATTCACTTTTTGGAAAATATTCTTTTTAGTCATGTTTTGGAATGATAATTCATATCAAAATCAAAGTTTATATTTAAAGTAAAAAAATTTAATCATTCCAAATAAATAAAATAAGTTTTTAAATCAAAAATTTAATTAAAATAATTAAAATATACGATTAAAATAATCAGAAAAATATAGCGTTGTTACATTTCAGCTCCTACCGTATTTCATATCCAGTCTAGTACATAGAATATAAAAACATATTGGTTATTAGTGTTCTTAAGTCCTTTTGTTCATTTATTCATTTAAGGAATCTAAATGTCATTTCTAATTCTAAATTCAAATATATTTACCTTTTACTATTTTTATTTACTTATCCTTTTATATTTCAAAATGAATGCGTCTCTTTAAAAATATAAATATCGATTTTTTTATTCTCTTCAAAACATATACTAGGGTATTTATGACTTTCTACAACTTGCATTCGATAAAAAAGCTGAAAATCTAAAAATGGGTTTTGGTCACATCTTCAATTTTCCATCTAATTTCCTTTTATGTAAACAAAAATTCATAATTTAATTTTTTATTATTTGTTATAAAGTTTAAAAGAGAGTTCTTAACTTATTAAAACCATAAATTGGATATTTAAAAATTATTAAATATTCACAAATTAAATCGACGAAATTCCGTGTTATTGCATGATATGTATTTTGACATGTCTTGTATATGGATGATGACTATTGTACATGGTTGTGATATGTTGCTTCCGTTGGATATCCTTATGATGTTTATGTGATTGATGTTATACATGCTATTTTTATAATATATTGACACCTGCATTTTAGACATAGCCTGACCCATCAGTTATTTAATATAATACTTCGGTAAGTCTGAGTTATTTTAGGTTTAGGATGATGAGACCGGTTTGTGTTTTTAGGCATGGAGGATGCTAGTATTCAGTATTGTAGTTTATTATGTTGTATTGTCCAGTCTCATGTATGTATATCCTTGTGATGTATATTGGACATAATTTGTATATATTATATTACACATTATCACTATGATATTAACTACGTGTTCTCTATTTTTATTGTATATTATATATTGTTCTATTCCCGTGATGCATGTTTTTTTGTATTGTGTCGACACTGAGTACGTATGGTGAGTTATTTATTCGATATTTAAATACACGCCAGTGTTAGTTCAAGGAAATATTCAAGTGTGTAAGCCTAATATCGCCTTATTCTCTATATTAACAGATAGTATTACCTAGTGATACTCTTTGGTAGTATGAGTATATGGATATGGTGTTACACATCTGCATATATTAGATGTGCTATATTTGGTTTAACCCTATTTATTGAACTATTATTCTTTTTGATTTCTTCTATCTCCTTTAAAATAATAAAGTATTCCATTGCTATTGTGAACAAGTATAGTGATAGAGGGTCCCATTTCCTAATTCCTCTACTAATTTTAGTGAAACCTAAAAGCTTCCCCTGAATGATAATTGAAAATGATACTGAATTTATGCATTCATATAGTAAGTCACAATTTTTTTAGTCTAAACCCATTTCTATCATCATTTGATCAATAAATTTTCTATTCACCTTAACATACGGCTTTTGCAAATCTATTCTTATACCCGTACTATTGCCTATTTTAGCATGAAAATTCCTCACCATTTCATGGGCCGAAATTGAGTTCTCATATGTCAATCTTCCTAGCACAAATGTAGTTGACATTCTGAAATTATATATGGTAATTTTTTCAGTCTATTGCTTAAACATGTTGTAATTATTATATATATTAATACAACAAGAAAATGGTCTAAAATCATTTATACTATTTGGATTTTTACCTTTTTGGAATTAAATTTTAAAAGGTGTGATTAAAACTTCTAAGTAATTTCCCTTGGTCTATAAACTCATTCACTACATTTATTATCTCTTTTTTTTATTGTTTCCTAACGACTTTTATAAAGTTAGAACTAATTCTATATGAACCTGGGCTTTTATTATCATTTGAAATAAATGTTACTTGTTTTATTTCATCTTCACTAACTTTAGCTAATAAATAAATTTTCTGTTACATTAGTATTAAACTTTTTCTTACATATAAAAATTAACTATTTTCATTTCTTGATTAAATAAATCCTTATAATATTTAACTACCTCTTCAGCCACTTTACTGAATTTATTAATTAACTTTTCCTGGCTATCATAAATATTATCTTTATTACTAATATGTCTTCTACTTGACATTCTAGCATAAAAAATTCTCTTGCCTCATCTCCTTGTGTTAGTCAGTCTTCCTTTTCTTTTCATTTAGAATTACTAACATTGATTTGTAATTCTTTGACATGTTAACTTGATTGGCGAAAAACTTTGAGGCTATTTCACTGTTACTTGGGTTTCCATCTAACAAGTCTTGTAGCCTTTTACCCTCTTTCCTTGTTTTATTGATTAATGTACTTGTTTGGCACATTATTCCATTATATCAATTTGTGTTTAGTATGTTATAAACATACTAAAATGAATTTTTTCTCTCCTTTACTTCTAAAAGTTAAAAATTCTTTATTAGTACCTTATTTTTCTCGTGAATCCACCCATTAATAATCTGAAATTTTGACTGGTTGTTTATTCTCCATATATTTCATACTTATTACAATTAAGGTGTGATTACTCATTTTTTAATCTACTATTGTACATAATTAACCAAAACCCTATCCAAATTACATTGGATAATCCTAAAATCATTGATATCTAGATAAATTTGTTCCTATTCAGTAATGGTACTACCAAATTCGTTTCAAACAAAAAAAAATCTGTTTTCCCCATTTTTTGTAAGAGTGGAGTTTCCTCTAGCATTTTCATTTAAATTAGTAATTGTATTAAAATACCCTATTAATATGCATTGATAAGTACATTTGTTATTGATTTATCTTAATTTTGGTCATAAGTTGTCCTTTTCAGATTCAAATTACTAGCAATTATACTAGTTAATTTGATTATTAGTCCCTTATTATTATGAAGTGTACAATCTAAAAAATGATAACTGCATTTAATAATTTTAATAATCGATATATTTGTGTCCCATATAATAGTACTCTGCCTTTACCTCTAGTTTCATTGTTATTAATTCTATTCCTACGGTTAGGTTACATTTAGCAAAAATTCTCTATAACTCTATCATTTAACATATTTTCTACTACCACAGCAACTGTAGCTTTATGTCCTAATCATGTTCAACACTTCATTTTGTTTATACGGGGCACCAATCACCCTTCCGTTCCATGTTATTAATGGCATTATAATGTAAGAGATGATGAATTTCTAATTCTCATACCTAATCCTATAGTACTTTTACGTTTTTTCTTGTACTCAAATCCTCTAGTTTTCATCCTTTTAGTTAATTCTTCCAACCGTGGGTTGTCTGAAATATACCTTTTCATAAAACTATCAGGTTCTTTTCCCTTGCATCTAATCCTTATTCCATTGCTTGTAGTTTGCAGAACAAGTGCATTCTACTTAGAATTTCGTGGCATATCCGCGTTGGTGCTAGCTTAGCCAATGTCACCTGATAGTGCAACTTCCTCTATATATACTACCATATCTTTTATGTTAGTTCTGATATAGTTCCTTTATTTGGTCCATTGTAATTCTTGATTGTCTGCAATTGGCTTGCAACTATATAAGAGTGTGGCGCCGAGGGGATACCAGAGTCTAAGAACTGTGTATTTTTTGTTCCCCCATTCCATTGTAATTCGGGTGAGTTTAACATCCGAAAGCATGGAGAATGGGACTATAGTAGGCATTCCATTGTATACATTCCTTTGGACCAACATGGATACATGCCAAATATAGAAAAATATAATCATGTGCACGTATCTTATCTCGGTACAAAATAATAGCACAAGGAGTTTCCACAAATAGAATAATTAAGAAATGACACACATATGTAAGTATATATGTAAGTGTATATGTGTGTGTGTATCATAGAATAAAACCATCTGAAGCGACCAGAGTGATGGCACACATGTTAAGACATTATTTATACCGACTCACAACTGCTACTATAGTCAATGGATATATACTCCTATTTACATTTATCACTCCTTTATCATTAAACGTACAATGTAAATATGTAAGTGATTGATGTATAAGTATCTAGCTCATTTCTTTTCACTTCCACTTTACCAGATGCAGTATCGAATTAAAGATCCTGATGTCCCTACGATCCAAATTTGTAGTTGCCCTAATATGATCTTTTGGCTTTACTATTTCACTCAACCCTACGCTACCTCGTTGCCTCACCATGTTATCCACTAATATACCAACACATCATTCCCCGTACCACGCCTTTTATACCTATATAACAGACTGTTTAGTCTTACAAAAATAGGGCTGAATCACCACAATTCAAAATGCAACCCTAAATCAGTCCGGCTCAGTTTCCCAAGTGTTCTAGGCTTACTTTCACACCATGTACCTTTACCAACTTCTTCCACTTCCTTCTAAGCTACTTCATATTATGTTTAACTATACGAATAAGCCTACAAGGTCATAATGCTTTTAACTTCAATATCATCCAACAAATCTGGTGTAATTATCACGCTTGAGTTATGCACAAACTTCCTAAGATGTGAAATATGGAACATATTGTGCACACCCACCATCTTCTAAGTTAAGTCTACTCTGTATGCTTGGCTCCTAACGCTCTCAAGTATTAGAAAAGGACCTTCAAATCTTGATGCCAACTTCCGCTCACTACCAAATCAAACTTTATTCTTCAATAGAGAAATCTGGACAAACACCATATCACCATCAGAGAACTTCAAATCACGACATCTCTTGCCAACTCGTTTGTATGTAAGCTTTCATCCATTTTTAAATGATATCAATCTTCCATAAATTCTCGCTTATCGTATATGGCACAAGTTTCAGTTTCTCACCTACTTCCTAGCAACATGAAGGAGTGATGCATGATTAGCCATATAATGCCCCAAAAGGTTTCGTATCGATGCTCGATTGATAAATATTGTTGTTTGTGAATTTAAATAAGTGTAAATGATCATATCATAAAACTCCAAAATCAAGAATGAAAGATCATAAGAGATCTTTTAGAATACGATTTAATCTTTCAGTTTAACCATTAGTTTATGGGTGATAAACTCTTCTCAAATGTCGCTCCATCCCCATTGCCTCTTGTAAGCCCTTCCAGAATATTCTCACGAATAATGGTCTCGATCACTCACAATTCTCTTCGGTACACCGTGGAACCATACAATCTATTTAGCATACAAATCAACTAGTTCTAATGCCATTGAATTGGATTTTAAAGGCATAAATTCGAAGCTCTTTGTTGGTCTGTCGATTATAATCCAAATATCATCATACCCTACCCTAGTACATGAAAATCCATTGATATCTACTCCCACTTCCATTGAGAAACCTTAATTGGTTATAGCAAATCACCTGGCTTCTTTTGCTCAACTTTTACTAGTTGACAATTCATACACTTCGAAATACATTCCCTACTGTCCTTCTTCATCCGTTCCTAATAAAAAGTTTTCTCCATATCCCAATATTTTATTTTGCCTCTGCGACGCAGCATTCAACTTCGAGTGATAGCACTCTAGTAGTACCTCATTATTAAGTCCATCAACATCATATAGAAATAATCTCCCATCCTTGAGCCAACCGTCTTTGTCAAGTCCATGTCGCTTCATCTCCTCGGACTCTACTCATGTCTCATGTTTAATCATAATCTCTACTAGCCCAGCATTACACCTCTGACTATTACCAATCTAGTCTATCAAAGCAGCTCTATTGGTCAATCTTGCTACATTTCTAGCTCTAGCTCATACATAGGTCAGAAATCATACCCAATTGCATACTCTAACTGTTCCCACTCTAGGAATATAGCTCCCAAGCTGGAATATCTTCCACTTAAGCATCTACGACTACATTTCACTTACTAGGTGCATTGGTCAAAATCATAGGAGGCCAATAACTCTAACCATAGCTATAGTTGAAGGCTAATGTCCTTTTGTGAGAAAAGTTATTTCAATGACTTATGATCAGCGTATAGCTTGAACCTTTCCCCTAGCAAGTGAAGCTTGTATATCTTCAATGCAAACACTATTCCTATTAACTTCAAATTGTGGTTCAAGTATTTCCTCATATGTGGTTTCACTTGTTGACTCACATAAGCAAAAACATTACATTTCTACATCAATTCCACCCTAAGTCTAGCACCGCATCCATGCATCTATGTATATTGTCTGTTACACCCATTTTTCTCCCATATAAATGTTTAGTGCAGGTTCATGTGCGTGAAGTCAATCACTACATAGAGTAATATAGGGATAAATGCTACATCCGCATTGGGAAGTAACTACATATGTTTTGAAATACATCATATAAAGCCCAATAAAAAAACCTCACTGAAACTGCACATGCTTACGATTCAACCACAATAATCATCATAACACCAAACTCGAAGAAAATGCATAACAACAGCTAGTGCAATCCAACATACAAATGAACTTTTCACCATTTCTAAAATTAACATAGTCTAAAATATGCATAAACTACATAACTATAGCTAAATCAAGCTACATCGACAGAGTTGAGCCAAGTTGCACTGCCATAGTTAGGTCAAGCTGCATCACTACAACTGAGACAAATCACAACATTAAAATTGGGCTAAATTGCACCGCCATAGCCAAAACATCAACAAGGCATAGTTCTATTAGTCACACCTTTATAAAGTAGCACAAACAACATAACAAATCCACACACTCATAAAAGAGTGAAGCATAAATAACTACAAGCTGCACCAATATCAACTAAGCATATAACAACTTACAGCCTTAATCTTGAGCGTAACATTTCAAAATTCAAAATTCCCACCTAAACCCAAATTCTCCCACGCGCAATCAAATTATTCCCATCTAAAAAAAAATTCCTACCTGAATCCACATCATAAATCCGTGCAGATTTAATTAATCAATTTAAAGAAGGACATACATCAGAATCAGACGGTAGAGTTAAAGTACAAGGAAATGACATCAATAATCTATGTGATGTCAACAATCCATGCTATTGCAGCCTGCTGTTGCTTATTATTGATGTTGTTTGTTTTTTCTTGTTTTCTGTGTTCGGTTGTTGGTATGCTAGTTGTAATTACCTGTTAGAGCATACTTGGAGAGAGATAGCGATAACTATTTAAAAATAAATCACATATCACCTATGCCTATTGTATGGTTCGACGTGAGATTTATACAAATCTATTGCATTTTGATGTGACTCGGAGTCTACAGTATATTTAGATACTAAATTATTTTAATTTACTCTCCAACGGATGATCATGTATGATTGTGGTAGTATCAGTTACTATGTTTAAATTATACATATTTAATTTTTTTATCGTTGCTTAGTTGGTGCATAATCCTCTTTGTATAGTACGATTACATACTTAAGAGAAAAACCATAGCTATTTAGATGCATACTTGCTTATATTTGCATTTAAATGGTGCATTTTAGCAATATATGATAATTTATGTTATCACGTGTTTTCTAGATGCGTGATGCATTTTAATTTGGAAATTTCTATAATGCTAGTTGTGTAAGGGAGGTACTGCTGAAATATTCCATATCGAAGCTAGGGAATTTTGGTCAGTCAAGTTACTTTATCATACACATCGAAATTTCGAGGACGAAATCTTTTAAGGAGGGAGAATGTAACAATCCACATTTTTAACGACTGGATATTTAAATAGTTAATATAAATATTAAATCGTTAATTAACGAAACATGCATTAAACTTAATTTTCAAAGAGAGTGAATTGGGACTCGAGGCGCCCTCTATTGAGACCGCAGTTCCAGTATAAGAAGAATGAGTATAAGCTGGGCTATGTTTGGAGTTGATACATTTTAGAGGTGAATAGTTTTTTTCCTTGAATGAAATAAATTTTGGGCTAAGATGCATTTAGGAGCCTATAAGTAGCTAACCACTTCATTCACTTTTCATTCAGTATAACATTCCGTCACCATCTCCCAGTTATTTTCATAATCCATTCCTTAAGCCTAGCTCTAAATCCACTAATCCATGCTTGAATAAATTTCAGTAAATCCCAAAAAAATCACCATAATTGCTCTCTTCTCGTTCCTCACAATAGATTGGCTTGAAGTGGATTTTGGACCGACATCTCAAATTTCAAGAGAGCAATGGCCTCCTCTTTTTGCCCGCTAAAAAGTTTGGTTTTTGGCGATTAGTCTTGATTTGGGGAACAAGATGGTGAGTGAGATGATTCTATACCTATATATCCTTATAAACTTTATAGATTTATATTTATATGATCATGGAATTATGTGAAGTAATTTAGAGAATTATATTGTCAACTTGAGTTTATGTTTACACTGTAAACATGATTATATCAACACATTATTTTTTAGAGACCCTAATTGCTACTTTTGGAAAGGTTGGTAAGAGAGGAAATGGATTTAGGGTTGATGAAATAACGATGTGTGATGTTATTATTGATTAGAGGCTTATTAAGTGATATGATTATGTACATATCATTAGCTAGTATTAATTAATCCATTTGAATTGATTTTAGAAAAGTTAGTAAGTAATTATAATTACTAATAGTTGATTAATGAACAACGTGTAATGATTTGAACTCATAATTATGTAGTAAACATAGTTACATTAACACATTAATTATTAAAGACCTTGAAGATGATTTTTAGAGACGTTTGTAAGCTAATTGAGTGAGTTTTGAACCTTACATATATTATTCAAGTGATTAGAGGCTTAATGAAGCTTGATGGATTCTTATAAATATTTCATAAGTAAAGAAATAATTTTATAAGTGAATGGAATATTTTATAAAATGGTTGTAAGGTTTTATAAAATGATTATGAGATTAATACCTAATTTTAAATGAAATAATTAGGTGTTATAAAGGCTAAAAATGATTAATAGGCTAGATATATATTTTATTAAATAGTTGCACAATTTTATAAAATAATGAGAAAAGATATATACTTTTATAGGCAAGATTTATTAAATAAAAGTAAGATATGATTAAGTAATAAATGAAATAATTACATTAATATATGTATATGTATATGGATAGCTATACATATACATATATTTGAATTTATATAATAATAAAGGCATTTCATGCATTATAATTAGAATTATTGTATGTTGTTGTGTGTGTATATATAAGTGTAATTGTGTTAATAATTATATATCTATATTTGAATATCTATATTTGTGTATAATCATGTTTGCAAGCATCTTTACCAGAGTAATGGCTCTGGTGAAGCACAAAACGTGAATCATGTAGCGAAAATGTGTTTGTTTACGTTTGTGTGTGTATAAATGTGTACTAATGGATGTATTAAGACATGCGTAAGCATCACATAAGGCTAGGCGACTGGTTGAGTATGTTTTGGCATGTTAGAGGAGGCTAAGTCAAAAAAGTCGCTCCATCGAACTCTACTTGAAAAAGGAATGGCATTCGTGTCGAAATTGATTTTCGAACATAGAAGAATCCACTTCAAAAATATTAACCAATGGACTATAAGTGGAGACCGATGTGGTATAGGTAGACCATAGGAGCTAGGTTACTCATGAGTGAAACAATAGAGGAACTAGGGTGGAAACCAACAGTCGGTGGAGCATGAAAGCTCACTACCCAGGCTTACTACCTGGAAGTAGGCCACCATTGATTCACCAAAGAGCCTAACTGGTCTATCAATGGGACCTGCTCTTGGCAAATTTGGCATGGGAATGGAGTAATTACGGGGATTTTCCCTCAATTTTGGGCATAATTCGGTATGAGCTTCTAGCATGACTTTAAGAAGACTTTAGGCTACTCTGAAAAGTGGAATGCAAGGTGAAGCGCGAAGCAAGTCTGTACCACTTTGTTTCAAAGTTGAGGTAAATATGTCTTATTGAATGATATTGGGAATATATTAGTGACAATAGCTAGTATTGGTCCTATATTAGTGACCATACATTGTATTAGTCTTATATTATTGATCATATATCATATTGGCCTTATATTAGTGACCATAAATATAGATAGACAATTATTGATGCCAAAAATGGATCAACATCCAAGAATAGGTTATAGGGAACCAAGAGACCTAGATCAAGCATATAATATTGAGAATAACATAAAAAGAAGAAAGTGACACAAGACTTTTATAGTGGTTTAGCAATTTTTGGCCTACATCTACATTATTGCTTTGCTGATTTTATATTTGATAGAGATTGTATAAGATTACAAAGACTAGGAAGAGAAGAATTCACTAATACAGGGGTTTTATAAGCTGTAAGTCCTAGAATTGGTAAGAGTAGCTGCCTTGGTGACTATTGTGAAGGAGTTAGAAGGTGAAGACCAATGGAGTCCCAAATCCAGAGTGAAGAAAATAAAGCAGGGAGAAGATCCAAAGAAGATTCTCTTTTGGTTGCTTTATGGTTTGTATTTATGAGGAAACATAGATAATAGGTCAGAAACCTGCTTGCACTAGAGTCCAGATGAAGGCCCGATGTCACACATGAATAATCGGTGACCCACGACCTAAGGACAAAGGTTAGTACCGAGCTATTAGTGTTGGTGAAAATCCAACGCTAATTCCTCCTCTGCTTTTCTATGTTTATGTTGATAAGTTGTATGCTAGTTTTATTGGCTTTATGGTTGATTCTAGCAATCTTCCCTCTATCTCTTGAATTTTATAGCTTTCTTGGTTTTCTTCTCATCAACAATGAAATTGAGTACCAAACTCTAGGAAAACCCCTTAATCACAAGCCATCTATGATGTATATGAGAAGTATGGTGTTTGGGGGACAAATTGAGTGAGAACTATACATCGGTACCAACCTATCATAGCTCGATACAGAGCTATGTCTTGTGCTTCGATCTCCTTTAAAATTTCTGGAGTTGTTTCTTCATTCCTTCTAAACGCGCATCCATGTTTTTGAGTCATTTCATATTCATCTTGACATTCTAACTTCCATTGACTTCTTCTTGGTTATATGCTTGGTTAGCACTTGCCCTTGAAGTGCATTCGTTGAAAATAAAGCATGCTCTAGATCAAGATAAGTTTTGGACCGCTATCTTACAATTTCCAGTTAATCGTTCAAGTGTTGTCTCAGGATGTAGTTATCACTTGATTGATTTTCCTTCAACTATTTGGCTAAGCTATAGTTGGAATTCCATTCTTCTTCATTGAGAACGTTGTCTGCACCACAGAGATTACTTTGCACTTTAGGTCGATATAGCTTTTCTTCGGTGTGCTTTCTAAGCAACATAAGGGAAGAGGATGCAAAGCAGATAGGTCGGTACCGACCTATATAGATCGATACCGAGCTATGTGCCTCTATTCTATAGTGCCTCTATTCTATAAATTCAACACTTAGAAGATTCTTTACTTTCATTCTTTACTTCAAACCTTCTTGCCTTGCACCTGACCTATCTCAGCTTCTAATCGATCCAACTTGCACCGACGTCATCTACTTCCACCGTTGCCACAACCTCCTGCATCGTCGCCACCTTACTACCACCATTCTACAACATCGTTGCCACCAGATCAACTATCTAATTAGCTCAGCCCCAATTTAAGCTTGAAACCCTAGCACCGATTTAACTTTGATTTAAAATTTTGAGGTTGGTGGCAATTGATTTTGCTAAAATGATGATGGGATTGGCGATTTGGACATTGTTGATGGAAATTCGAAAGGTGATAGTTGATATTGGGCGCGTTGGATCGGTGATGACGGATTTTGCCTTTGTCGAATACATGCCATTCAGGAGACAAATTTTGCTCTCTGGCTTTAATTGTTTCTCTTTGAGAATCTGGTAAAGTATGGATTATCATTTAAATTCTAGTGCGATGATTTATTCCAAAATCGTACGTAGTGTACGGTTTTGCCGGGTTGCCTTTTCCATTTCTACACTTCAAATGATCTTGAAAGGAAAAGCTTTCCTCATCGCTTCGGACAATGGCTTCATTATCGGTTACTCATCGATGATGTGTAAGTCCCAAGAATAAAATTTCAAAGTACGACACATATCTTTTTTTTGTACAGGGGAGTTGTCTACATGGGATGGTCTGTTCATGGTATATTGGACATTGGACTCACACCATATAAATGAACACTCTGCACTTACCTCGGTCAATTCTTAGGCTCAGAATTCGATCGGTTAACACACGTCGACGTCCTTTGGATTTCGGGCAATGGTCATATAGGTTTACTATTCAAAGTCGAACATATCTAACCATGTTACACGCCAACTTTGATTATTTAGAATGGCACAGTAATCACACCGCCTTAAGTATGGCGAAGCAATGTCTACTCCACCCAAAGATGGATCTTCATAGCTCTGGCTTTGCCATCTACCCTAGCGAGGTCTTATTCGCCATCTAGTGGTCTGTTAGTCCTAATCGAGCCAATTGTCGGTCAATCACCCCAGGACTAAGATTCTTATCTAATCCACCGGAGCATGTGCCTCTATATCTTTCCGCCAAGTCGCTCAAAAATGTATATCTTAGGCATGGTATCCTTAGGGAAGAAGTCTACCTACAAACAAGAGGTGAATTCATTTACAACCCCTCATCGGGCTTCATCGCATTTAACCGGTGTATGCGCTTGGGGGTGCCGTCTATCCATTCAATCCTTTCCTTATGTCAGTACTGCAAGAGCTCGGACTAGCTCTATTCCTAATTCACCTTAATGGCTATTCTCTTTTGAGCTTGACATACTTCCTTTTTCATGAGCACATTTAACCGCTCCCCAAATTCAACGAGCTCACATATCTCCTTTAGTGTAGTTAATGTGGGATTCCCTATCTCATCTAATAATTGAAGCTCAGAGGGGATGTAAAGTGGTTGAGAAGCTTCAAAACAACCGTTCTTATTTCACGAAAAAATATTTCTTTATCCGATGCCTGGTCGGATTCAATCTGCTTTAGCTATCTGGATGTACGTCCCTTTTCTCTATTCCCTCCCGTATCTAAATTTCTAAGTCATCAAAGAGAGACGCCACCATCAATAAGCCAGTGCTGATAAGAGGATGTTGAAGATGTCTCGAGCTCACACTGTAAATCAGATTACCATGAAGGATCAACTCAAGTACGCTCATAAAGAAAAATTCATGATAAAGGGGTAGATCATTGAGAAGGCCTGCTCCTTAAAGACAATGAGGCTATCAGGCTCGGGATTTGATTGTTACAGACCTCACCCAACATCGTGAAGAAGTTCGGAGGATGGTGGAAGAAAAGAAGAAGCTTTTGGAAGAGGTTAACAAGCCATACGCTGCATAGTTTGCCAGTGAGCTTCAGTTTGTGCTCTCCTAGGAAGAATTCAACGAGCTCTGGAATGAAAGGACTAGAGTGTATGAGAATCTTGACAAAGACCCGTTGTTCTTTTATGCCAATGTGTTAATGGGAAATTTTTTTAGGTGGATGGACGACTACACCATGCCTTTAGTTAGCATTTGGGAGGAAGTCTTGGTAGATGCGCACAGGCTAGTGACGCACTCTCTGAAGCTGTATTGATTAAGGTATATCTTGACCCCAGGATGTTGAAGCCCTTGGTTCTGAAAGGGCTATCTTGGCTACAGAGGCCGAGCAACTGCTGCCGAAACCACCGCTAAGAATCTTGCTGATACGAGGTGTTCCGGTCAGGGCAAAACATTTGCTTTAAAGCCTCAAGACCAGGTGGCATTTATCCTACATCCATGGGTGTTAGTTCTGATACCTTGCATGTGATTCCGACCTCTTCCACTAGTGCTTTGCACTATCATATGTTCCTCCTCATGAAGGTCAATTTAAAGTATTCCAGATGAAGAGCACATAACAAAAGTGGGGAAGTTTGAAGTTGTCATCTGGGGGAACAGTGTGAGCTCATTTCTATCTCTTGTCTCACTAGTGTTTGAGAAGCTTCAGTTCTCACCAAAGTCTATTTCTAAATTCTACCATTCTATTCGCTAAGTTGTAGGTCAATCTCACTTGCCTCCTTTGCCTCCAGCTATGCACAATTCAGAGACGGAAGCAATCTTTACTGCATTAACCACCGCCTTTGTAGGATTTTTTTGCATCCATTCCCTTTTCAACTCCGACCCGTGTCCCGATTCCTAGAAGATAGCTTCTTTGGAGAGCCTAGAGGAAATTTTCATCTCTCGAGAGGAGGATGTTAATATTATCTATGATTCAGACCCTACATACCAAGAAACGGTTATGGAGGGGCCAAAGAAGGAGCAATATACACTTAACATAAGTAAAGAGCTTGGAGCCACTCAGTCCAAGATTGCTCCATTAACAATTAATGTAGGCAAGCTGAAATGTAGAGAAGTGCCAATTGGTGGACCTGGAGGAGAGTCAGCATATTTAGAGGCTGTACTCCCCTTGGAAAGAACCTAAAAGGAGGAAAAAGCTAGAGACTCAATAGTTGTGAAAGCAAAAATTAGTAAAGGGTCGCTAGTTCGTAGGTTGAGCATTTGTTTTTTTGTGATGTTGTTATTGTGTTGGACAAGTTTGTATTTTGCCTTTTGGTTTGAACAAGCCGAGATTGTTCGGGTCTAGCCACCGCAGTTTGTTCTGTACATAAAAGATATTACTAGTAACGAAAGATCAGTTTTAATTTTAATCTCTCTTCCTGCATTTTATGTATTGTGCTTGTTTATATATAACCACATGTGTATATAATATGATTGTTTGCATTGCAACTTCCTGTATTATATACATTTTTATGTGATGTGCATATTTACCACAATTCTGCATTTGTAAATAAGATTCCTACGGTTATTCCTACGGTTATTTTAGTAGTAATGAAAGATTAGTTTTAATTTTAATCTCTCTTCCTGCATTTTATAAACTGTCCTTGTTTATATATAATCGCATGTGTATATAATATGATTGTTTGCTTTGCAACTTCCTATATTATATACATTTTTATGCGATGTGCATGTTTACCACAATTCTGCATATGTAAATAAGATTCCCATGATTATTTTAACATGCTTTGATACTAAGCTCTGTTTTGGCTACCAAAACGCTTAGTTCAGCTTAATAGAACTATGATATGACTTGGTTTAACCAGCTCCGTAGCTATTTCCGTTCGGACTTGGTCTAGTTTGTTTCAACCATGGATTGGTGCATGTGCCCTCGTTTGCAGGGTTGATTCCTCCAGATGCTGAATCCAAGCATTTTTTGAGAGACCAGTTATCCAAAGTAATCCTTTCGACTTCCCCAAGTCCAGTTCATACGATAATTCCTATATTTAGGAAATAATGACTTTACTACTTAATGCCAAGCATTTATTTCTTGAAGCTACTAATTTTTGACTGTGATTGAATTCTTCCAACTTCACATCATTAGCCAATGTTAACTTGGACGTTTGTACCGAAAAGGTACATTATTGTGGTCTTTCGTCATAACAAATTTCTCCAAATTCAGTGTTGAGATCCCAACCGTGCACCAGTTTCCATCTCTGGAACATGTGCACAAACAACCCATCTCCTAGCTTCTACTTCTACATCGCATATCTCTGGGCGCTGGTTAATTGCTTCTACTATTGCCTATCCTCGGGCGATGCCAAGTTCTGAGAAGTGTCCAGTTTTTCAACCAACTCATTGGTTCGGAATATCCTGGTGTTACCGAGGCAACATCGGCACTAAAAGACAGGGATCGATTTTCACCATCGATTCAACGGTTTGAGTCGATTTCCCATCCACTAGGTGCGGATCAATTTTCCCTGTCGATTCGATGATTTGAGTTGAATTTCCCCATCAAGTCAATGGTTTAAGTCAATTTCCATGCCGATTCGGCGGCTTTGAACCCTTCCAATGTTGCCGAAGGAAAATTGATTCTCCGAAGATATGGATCAATTTCCCTATCGATCTGGTGCTTTGAGTCGATTTTCCCAGTCAACTCGGGGGCTTTGAACCTTTCGACCTTACCAAAGCAATGCAGGTTGTTAACAGGTTTGAATCGATTTTTCTAGTCGATCTGACGGTTTGAGTTGATTTTCCCCATCGAATCAGCGGTTTTATAACTACTCGATATTGCCGGAGTAACACCAGTTCTCAAAAGGTTTGGATCGATTATCCCCATTGATCCGGTGGTTTGAATTGATTTTTACCATCAACTCGACGGTTTCACTTGCGAGAAAATGGTTCTACTGCTTCAGGAAGCTACATTTATTAATGAAATGAAAGGAAAGGCAAGCACTATCTATTCACGATGCCCCCAACATCCCTCGATGCCTTATTTGAGGAATAGGAAATATATTGATATATATCAAGTGTGGTGTGCCGCGGTAAGTCACTGTTCTAAGCATGTGGAATCGGCATTCCATTGACGGTCGTCATCTTGAATGTTCTGTCTTTAAGCTTTTTGTTGATTACGTAAGGCCCTTCCCTGATCGAGCCAGGCGCTGTTATCCCTAGGAAGATTTGTTTTAGAGCAAGATCCCCCTCTTCAAAGTACGATTGTGAACTTTGGCGAGATCCCCCTCTTCAAAACATTCGTCACTAACATTTACTATTAAATGCAGCTTGGTATGCTAGCTTATTTAAAAAGCTACATGAAGTTCTAAATACAATATATCCACTGATGAACAAAATATCTTGAGATAGCTAATGAGTAATCAAAGCCTGCTAGAGCAACACAGGTAATGAAAGCATTGTGATACAGAACTTGGTGAGATTGTAGCGAAGAGATTATTTGAAATAGAAACTAACAACCCAGGTTATTATGTGCTGCTATCAAATTAAATAATATAGTAGCGAAGTGATTGTTTGAAATAAAGACCAGATAAAATTAACTGCATTTTTATTTCTTCACCATGGCTCGTTGCAGTTATCAGAATATATTTTTAGGTAGCTTCAGGAGAGATTTCGACAAAATTATGGTACCCTATGATCTATTACCAAGCGCAAAAAATAGACAAGAGAAATACAATACTAACATGCTAAATCTCCATGCTCCATTTTATATATGATTTTCCTGTGCTAATATATACTAGTCGTTTCAACTGAGGGGGTACTTGAAAATGAGAACTTCATGCATTAAATTTTGTAATAATCAAAGCTTAATTAATGCATTGACGTTTCTTTTAACAGAATTAGCAAACCTAGGTCAAAAGTGTACAAACATAAAACAAATGTTAAGAGTAATGAAACCAATAACCTTGTTCTGCAATTAATATGATATTGAATGAGCAAATAAATCAAAGGACCATTCTACCAAAATAATACCGAAGCAGGAAAACCAATAAAATAGTTAAAGCTTGAAATCCTACCGGTTGAGGCAAGTGGCAACAACAGCAATTGTGATGATATTTCATTTCTAACCGATGGTCTACTTAGCCCTTCGAAAGTTGAATACCATAAGTCAATGCTACGTTAGTTATAGAAATATAGTCTACATTACATTATGCTTTGAAATCTTTTTTTCTTAGATTTATTTTTGGTATTGTTCTTTATTTTATACTTGTACAAATAAATTAAAAGAGAAGTTTAATTTTTGAAACCATAAAACACAATAATTTTTTCTCCCTTCATCAATATTTTTAGGTCAGTTGGCTACTTGGCATGAACCTAACTAAGTGCTCAAACCTTAATACTATTATTTCAAAACTGGCTGGTATGTAGGAACTTTCTTGGCATGTAAGATAAAAAATATATATTTTAAGTTTTGCCAAACTATCTTATTGTCATATGTGAGATAAAGATATCCTCTTTTGAGCAAATTAAATATTTTATATTGATCCGTTTTCTTTTTTTACATTTGCAAATCAAGAATGTGATTACTAGCTATAATACCATTTATAGGCATGCCTAAGCTTAATTTTTTGTTTTGGTTTCTATATCATATAATATAAAGACATTCAAATAAATAAACATGTAACATACCTATAGAAACATTTCAGAAAAGTTAATTGGAACTGAAAAAGCTAGCAAAAGATAATTTGTTATTTCATGCAGCTGCGATCAACATGAATCTTATGACATTTTAGTTTTGTTAAGATAGAAGTAATACTGGATATTTCTAACGACCCTAGCTCGACCTTCGAAAATCGTCACCGAATACGACACTCGTATTCAAATGCCGTAGATCCAAACGTCGAACCTGCTTCGCCGGAGCTTATAACACATTAAGTACAACACAACGGAAGAAATGAATAATACATTGGATACAATATTCGATACAACTGAATGATACAATGAATATCAATATACATCAGAGATATGATAAAAGACAATAACAGCGGAAAGAAAAGATAACACCAGCAGCGGAACAACATCTCCAATATGGTCTTCAAGAGAGAACTATAGTATCGGTAATCTACATCTCTAAGGCACAAATCCAGAAATAGCTCAAACTCCCAATAACAATGCACAAAGATAAGAAAGTGCAGTCCTGATCCAAAGACTGAACCAACCCCAGATAATCTACTAAACCTGACTATCTGAAAAACCCAACTCTAGACTGCCCGTGTGGGAAAATTGTGGGCACCCAGAGTTTAGAGGAACAATAAACTCCAGGTCAGTCATGAGACTGGTATGAGCAAACAAAAGCAGTTTGTATTTAAAACGAACAACTAAGGATTTTAAAATAAATCCGCAATGCTTTTTGGAAAATGAAACTACTATAAGGCCTCCCGCCACACACACAATGCAAACGCAGAATTGGAGGAGATTTCTCCTTATGATAGTCAAATATGCTTGATACCAGAAATTTTCTTTTGATATTATTACTAGTGCATAGTGTAGACAAACCTTTTCGAAAGTATAATATTAATCTTAGCCAGCATAGGCATTTTGCCCTTGTGCCTACTATAGCTATCATGTTCAATAGCAAGTTACCACCACATTCCATGGCAGGTTATACAACTAAAACCGTACATGACGCGTATTGTTTTGTTTTGATTTCCAACAAATGGTCAGGCTAAGGAACTTCCTACTGTCCATGGGTACGCCTCTGGCGGAACGTCTCGAGAGCTTAACCAGCTCTCTTCCATCAGAAGGCGGGTTACCTCTGTAACTAGGTAACTACTACACGAGCGTGTTATCCCCCGATCCTTTAGGACCATTATCTGAGATACCTCTAATCCAACAACCACAAAGTAATCACAAAGTAATAGATCTGCAGTGTCCACATGAGTAAGTATCTGGGCTCCATACCATGATACCACCCTTTTCCAGAAGGGAATGACAAACCTTAAAGGGCGCGACCCTCATAACTTGTCGCACCTTTCCTGTTTCGACCATTTCCAGGGTGTGAGGTCCTGATGCAGTCTCGTCCACAAAGCTACGCTTTACACAAAAACCATGCTTTGATCAACAAATGATACACATCAGCACTCAACATGCTACACTACCAAATTTGGGAGTATATCACTGATAAATATCAACTACATAACCTCTGAGTCGTACGTCTCAGAGAAGGGTGTTAAGCTAAGAGAATAAATTCTCCACCACCAAATAGAAATGTATTTGATAGAGATCAGTTTAATATCCCAAAGTGTAATGTCGGACATACAACCATACAAGTATGTCCCGAGTTCGAACAGAACCGAAGGCACTTCATCCAATAAAGGAAGAAGCCCTTGCGATCCGGGCATCCACAATTCCGATCGGACTTCCCATCACATATGGAGTACTCTATACCGAAGCAACTCAGTGCAGAGTCAATCGACAGGTTATCCTATCATTCTCGAAGACAACCGGTCTTCACCGTCGGTCTTCAAATGCAATCCATAACGTCGTATCACTGTTCGAAATGGGTTATATGACACAAGGTCCTCTCTTGGCCAAACCGAATAATGAGCGCAATATTAAAAATATATGGATATGGGATTTCAGTCGTCACAACTTTTAAAAACCCAAAATCTTTCTTCAAATGGTTTAAACAAATTACCATTTTAAATCTTTTAACAAAAAGATTTGTTTCACAAAGTTCATCCAGTTTCACAAAGATCCATTCATAGATTTTCAAAACAATTTCCATTTCAATTGGATTAACTCATTAAATCTTTAAATTAAAGATTTATAGCTTTCAAAACACATTTCCAAAGATTTATTCATAACTTGGAAAAACCATTTTCATTTTAGACTCGAAATCCTTTTAACACAAATTGGAAGTTCATTTCTTATGTGAAATCTTTTATTATTTGAAAACAAATAGTTTTCGTTTTGGGAAAAACTGATTACATTTACATAAGTTAAAGGCATTCAAGTATAAGCTTGGTTTAAATTCAAATTTCCAAAACAATACTTTTTAAATGGTTAAAAACCCATATAAATACATTTATAAGTTGAATAACCGTTTTAAACCATAGTTTCCAAATCATAGAATTAAATTTCAAATATTGAATTCAAATTCAAATTAAATTATTTAAATTTCAAAACTCAGTCGTTATTCAAGATAACTTTTATTTTTGAAATTCATTTTCAAAAGTTTCAATTCCAAAACTATTTTGGATTCAAAAATTCAATCTTTAAAACTATTTCAAAATCTGTGACTTAACCCGTTTCCACGTGCAATCCATATTTGTGTGTGTATAAATGTGGTCCAGGGGTTTTACACAATAAAAGTGCCACATCATCAATCAGTACAGATTCAAATACAGCAATGTATTTGATAAGCGGTATAAACTGTAACACTTATCTTTCATTCACATATCACAGATATATATCACAGATAATAAATTACAATAAACATAGCTCAAACCAAAAAAGAGCATCACAAACAGGGATATCAAACAATTCAATCATCCAATAGAATCCAAATATTCATAAGTAAGATCAGCTAATTGTCTGATTAATTCAAATCAGATTTAATTACTTATGACTTACTAATCCTGGTTAATTAATATTAATGAATTACAAATCACTTGATTAATACCCTTTAATCATTTATTAATTAACCATTAGTAATAATTCAATTAACCTTTAATTATAATTCATCAACTTTTAATTCTTAAATCATTAACCTCTAATTATTTAATTATTCTTAATTAATTACCTTGATTTAGTTAATCACCTTAATTAATTATCCTTAAATTAATTATTGTTTAATCACTTGATTAATCAACCTCTAATCATTAATTAATTACTTTTAGTTAGGTAAATATCTTTAAATGATTAATTGTATATATAAATCAACATTTGATTACATTAAGAGTAATTATCCATTATATTAAGTAATTATCGTTAAGTTACAAATTAATGGTCCTTTAAATCCATTTATCTTAAATCATTAAAAAAAATCATCATTTAAGTAAAAATCTTTGAAATAAGTTCATTATTAACTTAAAATCTTTAAATTAAATATATGTTTTATATAACAAAAACATTTCATCTTTAATTACTTACAATATTTAGTTTATTTAAGATAACTTTTAAAATAAAGGTTATATAGATTAACCATTTTAAACTTAATTGATCTGAAGTGATTTATTTTGAAAACAACTTGAGAATTAAATTAAATAATCACCTGATATTTAATTTTTCAAATCAAGACAATTTAATTTCAAAACACATTTGCATTCAAACTTCATTTCTGATTGCCTTTGAAAACCAGATACATATTTTAAAACTTGGTTGTATTTTCTTTTTTAAACCTGAAAACAAAGTTCCCTTTTTTTTAGATTTATAACCAGAGCCCAGACCCGTTTACTCCGAGCATGACTTTGAGCCAAATTCAAGGATACCCGAATGAATCCCCCAAAGTCCTCGAGCAAAACCCCTTTTTCCTTTTAAACGTAAAAAAAAACTGTTAACTTATAAACAACTTAAACCCAAAACAATTTTCCCCAAGCTAAGCGCATGCGAATCCCGAGCCCAACCCCGAGTTATCATTTCATTTTTACGAGAGTAACCCCGAGTATTCCTTCTTCTTCCCCAAATAACCAACCATCATCAGATACATGAAAACTCATACACGTGCACGATCGTTTTGCCTCGCTCCGTCCATCTTTGTCATTGCCAACAAGTCATTGCTGGCCTACCTCATCGATCTCGACCACCTAGGTGTCGATTCGAGCTTGAAATCGAAATCGAGCGAATTCGAGCAAGTTAAATGCATCAGGAACCAAAGCTTGATCATCCAAACCCACCTCATACTGTCACCATATGCCACCAAAAACTCGTCCACCTACCAGAACCTTTTCCATTGACCAACGCTTCATTTCCCCCATATGCGATCGCCTATTGATCACCACCGTCGACGAAATCCCTCCTCAAACCTTGTCGACCCAAAACCCTACCAGACCACCATGTCGACGCCACAGCCCATTATAAATTTAACCACCAATTTTCTCGTGTTTGGCAACCTCTATGCTACCATCGACATGAGACACGACCCTCTGATTGTCGTCGTTGATCAGATATTGACAGAAATATGATTTCGATCAACTCGAGAAACCCCTTCATTCCCATTGCTAAAAATCATGATATTATTTTTAAAAATCATCTTTTCCAAATTCAAACCAGATTATAACATTGAAACTCAAAAATATGATTATGGATTATCCTGAATTAAATGAAATTTACTGTAATTTCTAGTTTTTGAAATAATTACTAATTATTTTAACTGGAAATTATTTTCAAAAATAATGTTACATTATCATTATCATTATCATTTCTTCTTTAAGAATCTAATCCTAAAACAGATTGGGCGAAGAGAGATTGAATGGTTCTATTTGTGTAAAAATACTATGGAGCTTTGGACAGAGGTATTTTTCTTTTTACAGGCACACATATATTTACACATATTAACAAGCATGTAGACATTACTTTCCACAATAAAGCTTCAAGTATCAATTCATGTATCAAACATATAGATGGGATTGCTCACAAATTCACAGGCATAGGATTCAAAGAACTGGTTTTAAAAATTAAAGTTGCTCACCTGGATCTTGAGAAGAACAGAGAAGAACAGAGAACAGGAACTTATTTTGAATCTGGAATTGATATTGAACTTGTTGCATGCCTTAATTTCAGGTTGCAGTGATGATTTCATTTTAGAATTTTGCTTGATCTTTGTACAACAGTCATCCATACATATATATAAGCATGCAAACACATTTCACAATATTAATCCAAGCAGACATTGAAAAGATAACACAAATCAAATTTCCGAGGAAAGAGTTTTACGCACCGTAAAATGAAAACAGAGCTTGGAAGAAAGAATTCTAGAAAACATTTGAATCTGGTTTCTTTGACTTTTTTTTCTTTAGTTTAATTGCTTTGAATTTCCATGTTGAAAGCTTTTGCATTGATCTTCATTTTTTTAATTTCCAGGTTGATTTTCCAGAATTTGGTTTCCAGATCTCATTTTGGTTTTGATCTTTCTGTTTGATTGCTGAATTTGTTTAAAGCTTCAAATTTGCTTTATTTTCCAGGCTGCAGACTTTACATTTGAACTTGATTTTACTGCTACTTGTTGTTTGCCTTGAATTTTCTTGGTTTCCAGATTTGAGACTTAACCAGGTTGAAGATTTGCATTTCTTGAATTTTCTTTATAGATTTACTTTATCTCTGGTTTTTGAATTTAGCTGAGGTGATTTCTAGATTTGAGATGTTTCAGTTTGAATTTTTTTTTTGAACTGAGAATAACTTGGTTTACCCATTTTCTTTTCTACTTTATTTTTTCATGGGTGTTGGGATTTGAGATGCCCAAATCTATGTTACTGTATTTTCAGATTTGGTGAGAAGGTATATGATTTGAATATGGGAAGATGAAAAGTTTTTGTAATTTTTTTAATTTTATTATTTTATTTAAGCAATCATAGGGAATGCCATTTGTAAAAAATCATCATGAGGCCTCAATGTATGTTAATTCCTATACTCCATCCCCTTTGTGTATATTTATCATTTGCAATTTTCAAAGATAAAAGAATTTTAAATAAATTTTATATCATATTTACTTTATAAATAAACATACCCCTTTTTGATTTATTTTTTTTACAAAACATTTTCTTAACATATGTCACAAACTTTATATATACTTCTCTTATGTTTATGATCTTATATATACATACATTTTTTCTTAATTACATTTTTCTTTTGTATTTATATTTACACAAACAAAATTTTATCCCAATTAATTTTTACATTGCAACCTTTAATTTTGTTCAACATATTTATACACTTACATATTTATACAATTTACATTTATACAATTTTTAATTATTTATTTTTTACAACTTTTGAAAGAAAAGAAGGATATAAAAATTTTGATTTCATATTAACAAATAGTCACATTTATTTATATAAAAGAATTAAATCTTAAAAATAAATATTTTGAAATTTATTACTTCTTCCAAATATTAATATAATTAAAAATTTAGAAAACAACTATCATTAACTTTTTATTAATCTCAAAGCTTTTGATTTCTATTTTATTTTTAATACATTTTATTTCCTAAAACCAATATTTATTTATAAGATACTTATGCTTAATTTCAAATCAAATTTCTATTAATAATTCATTTACATAACTATATATCTTATTTAAATTTGGAGAATTCAAATATACCCAAAATTCTATTTACAATATATTTTATTTTTCTAGAATTTCCAGCTTAAAATTCAATTAAATTTTATTTTTATATTTCAAACCTAAATAAATTCTCAATTAATTCACAATTAAATCCAAAATTTAATTTAATTACCAATTAAATTTGATTCAAAAATCGAGATCGTTACAATATTGGTAATATTTGATTTTTTTCTTATTCGCCTTTTAGTTGTCAATGATCATACCGTGTGAAAACATTTTTTACCGTACAAACCTAAGACTGTCAGTCTTTGTATACATGTTTTCACATTTTTATTGTTTGATTATTAAACTAACCCACATGAACTTGAAAATGTGAATACAATGTTCTAAACCCATGAAAAATTTACTTGTTTTAAAGTTACATTAAGAGCACAACTGTTTACATTACATGATGTAGCCTCTATTGCTTTATTTGCTGAGAAAGCAGAGCCAATAAACCTTGAGGACCTACTAAAATTTCACTAAGGAAGCTGACCAAGCTAAACCAAACAACATGGGTAACATCCATGCCTCCAAGAGGAGGTATCACTTTTCTAGTCACTCTCAAAATAGGCCCTGTAGGTGCATATGCCAACACATAAGGCAACTTATTCACTGGTTGCTTGAGATACCATGACATAACAATTCTGACTATGAATAAGAATCCAAATGCAGATAAGTTCTACATTATATCATATTATCTACTTAGCAATTAAAAACACTTAGGATAGTTATATCTCTCACGTTGCTGATATATATCAACTTTGTTCTATCAACTATTCACATCGTACGTTCTGCAGTATAGAAGTGGTTATTTTATATTATCTCTGGTTTCCATAATATCAGAGTTGATAGTAACCAATATAAGCGATATAATACTACAGTATAAAAGGTAGTAAAATTACATATCAACTTATATGTCTTGTGATGACCGTGATTATGAATTACCGTCGAAATAAATATTTTTAAAATAGAAATTTTAAATTAAAAATTTGAAAATAAAATTTATAATGAAATTCATTCACACAAAAAAATTAGTTGAACAAAAAGTGGTAGTCATTGCAAAGTTAGTGGAAAATAACTTCAGTTGCCTATTACGTGATAATAAAATGGTCCAAAGGCTTGTTTGAACAATTTTTTGCAAGTAAGTATGAACAATTTTGTCTAGCTGTCATCACCTATTATGTAAAGCAAAGGTTGTACATACTTTTGTCGTCATCATTTTTCGAGCAGCAAGTCATTTCTTGCATCTGAGGCACGTTGCCTTAAATGCCGTTGTAACCAAAAAGTTTTTTTTTGCCAGCACTTCATTTTTGACTAGTGCTCTTGTGGCCATATAGTCTAATAGCCTTCGTCACTTTCATTGTTCAAATATTTTCCAGTAGCTGCATCATTTTCGTTCCACTCTCATCAGTAGCACTGCAAATATGTTGATGGCAGATCGATTTGTTACTTCCTTCTCAGTTCTAGGTCGCTAGTGTTTTTGAACCCAAATCCAAGGTGAGTGAAAACACTCACATTTCTAATCTATTCTTTGCTTCATCATGATATTATTTTTCATACATGCGAAAAAATTTCAGTTAGACCATTTTTTTCTTTCTTACTTTTTGTAAACAATAATATTTTGCAATTTTCAGGAAATGAATATGAATAGTCAATACGTTTATTTTAAATTTTATGGCTCTCTAATTGAACCATTTTGATAGCATACAAGGATTGAAACAACCATCACGTGAATGTCATAAAATATACTTTAGTTAAAAGACTAAATACATTTTTAGTTTGTTTAATATGTTTTGTACGTAAAAATTTACATGTGAGGTTCTTGGTTAATGGTGGCTGCAAATAGCTACTAGGATGTATCTCGCCACCCCAAATTTTTAGAGTTTTTAAGTATTATTATTTTAGGTTTCGACCATTCAGTCGCTTGATGTTTGAACAATTGTTTTTACTTGGTCAACATTGCCTCACCTGTTCTGAACTAACTTTCTAAATCCATCACTGTGATAAGAGGTAACGTTTGCATACATATGTCCAAACCATAACTTCAAGCATTCTTGCATGCGTGGCCTTTCAAATGATACTCAGATCATTTTTGTTGCATTAACGTGTACAAGTGAAGTAGCATTTCATAAACATTCCAAGCCCTTCAAATTATCTTCTTGTGTGCATATAGAGGGATAGTGCATTTCATCCTGTGTGTAAGGTCATTTTACATTTATTTAGATTGGGTATATGCTGCTTGAGTGCGTGGGAAGATAATAGTGTCTAGACCATTTCTAATTTTTGCGTCCATGCCCAGGTTATTTCTCTAGTGCATTGTTGCATGCACCTATTTTTGAACGTGCATCATTTTTTTCATTTGCGTGCAAAAGTGCGTTCCTGACCTTTTATGTTGAAGTTCATATTTGCTCAAACGTTGTAATGCCTGTAAACATTGCATCGGTATTACCCAGATCCATTTTCATTCAAACATACTTTTATGGAAAGAAAATTATGGTGTTCAACTTGTTAGGTCATTGACCATTAATTGAACCCAAAACGCATGCATAAATGGTGAATCCCAGGACACTTTGTCATATACTATAGTTGCATGCGTTTTTAGGTGAGGCCCGGTTTCAATTTTTCCCTTTCATGTGTATTCTTCTGAAGAAACTTAAGTCATCATTTTTAACATAAAGCATGAAATTATGTCAGGTTATTTAGACCTTACGTGCAAATAAATTGAGTCATGTATTATTTATTTGGCTCTCATTTTAGGTGCCGTATTAAAGATGCATGAAACAATCTTTGTTATTCAAAAATATTTTAATACCCTGTGCACGAAGCAATCCCGATAGTATACTTTGTTTTTATTGAAAGGTGCATAAAATATGAGTCGGGTTAATTTACGTTGAACCGTTATTCGGGTTTAAAAACGTAATTTGTTGCCGTTATTTTTATAATAGATTTTTACTCTGACGTTATTTTTTGAAGCATGTTATTTTGATGAGGTTTTAAAAAATAAAAATTACGGTTGTTTTGACTTCAGTAACCATCAATTTTAAAGTGGATTTTCAAGCGGTTATCCCGCAACGCTGATTTGGTATCCCTTTTTACGGTGTTTTGTGAAGCGCAATTTCCTTGTCGAAATTGCTATAGTTGTTGCTGTTTTAATCACGTGTTTTAAAATTCGTTTCAAAATAAAAAAAATTCAAAAAATTTTACCGTTTGCGCTTTCAAAAGAATGAGGAAGCGATTTAAACGCTTCAGCAAAATTGAGAACTATGAACCCTCACTTTTACTGATTCGCTTAATTTCGGACTTGTCCGTTTGAGAACGTCAAATGTTATTTTTATAAAATACACGATTTTGCACTTTCAAAGAAACGATGAAGAGATTTAAACGATTTAGCAAAAGTGCGGAGTATGGAACCACACTTTTGCTATTTCGGTTAATTCCGGACTCGTTAATTGAAATATCTGCTGTTTGATGATTTCGATGATTTTGTGAGCTTTCGAGCCACTTTGCTGGACCTTCGAGTCATTTGTTGGACCTTCGGTCCTATGTTGGACCTTCGGGTCAATACTAGTACTAGACCTTCGGGTCATTTGTTGGACCTTCGGGTCATATGTTGGACCTTCAGGTCATTTGTTGGGCACCAAAAATATAGTACTTGGTAGGCTTCAGCCATATGAGATGCACGTGCGGCGTAGCTAAAACTCGCCATCTGCTGGGATCGATCCATCTTTTATGTTGATTTTCTAGTTATCTTATTTTGATTTCTAGATTCTGCGTATTTTTGTTTTGAATTCAATTGTGAATCTGGAAGTTGATTTGATGATGTTTAATGAGATTTCTTCCTTTAAATTATGCTGATTACTATGTCGTATAGTCTCACCCGAGACTATAATTTTGTGTATAGTCTCATCCGAGATTATAATTTTGTGTATAGTCTCATCCGAGATTATAAATTTGTGTATTGCTGTTTCGAATTCAATTGGGAATTTAAAAGATGATTTTGATGGAGTTTGAATTGAGATTTTGTTATTTAAACTATGGTGATTATTTATGTTGAATAGTCTCATTCGAGATTATTGATTTTGATGGAGTTTAAATTGAGATTTCTTTATTTGAACTATGTTGATTATCTATGTTGTATAATCTCATTCGAGATTATAGTTGAATTGCTTAAGCGTTGTTTATCACACACTTATTTCTGAAGTTTAAATTAGACTGATTCGTTTATTATTTTCTTTTAAATAATAATCGGGTCAGACCGAGTTATTTCGGGATAATCGCTATCTTTGATACTGTTGCTGCTTCATCTTTTGGGGATTTCACATCATCTTTTGTCTAGACTCCGAGGTGTTTCTTTTTGGTGTATTGACTCTCGTCTCATGTAAGTTAGGGTCATTTAAATGTACATTTGGTTTGAGTGAACTATCGATTGTTGTAGCATGTATCCAGACTTGTCTTCCGCTATATATCTGATATTTTTGTTCTGTTGTGATTATACTTATGTGTGTTGTTGTTATTATGAGTTGTTCTGAATTTTTCTTTAGCCATCGTAATTTCGTTTTAGATTTGGATTGAATTTATATCTTTGGGAGTAATTTATACAACTCCTATCGATGTAACCAATACTCGTCTAAGGCATAACTTACAGATGGTCGGTTCTAACAAGCCTTCATTCTTCGCAATAGCAGTCGTTATTCCTTATAATAACCTTTGTTATTGTGAGTATAGAGGTGGGGCGTCACAGTTGGTATCAGAGCTGAGTTTCAGAACAAATTATAATAAACACAGAACATAAGCAGAATGGAACATGCGTTACAACTATTCGAGGGTTTTATTCGTTCCTTTCTAATCGATTCCTTAGTCGTTCTTAAACTTTTATCCTCTCTAACAAGTTGGAATATGTCTAGGAATATATCTCGTATTTCCATAGTATTCATTTGTTAAATTCCTTATCAATCTTGAGCTGTTTTAACTGCTCCTAAGGGTTTCAATTCCGGGAAGCTTAGTGTTGCTAAAGCTTCTGGTGATACTTCTCGGCCCAAAGGTTTGACTCCTTCTGTTTTGGAAGGTTTTGTTTCATTCGTGGCTGTTCTATTTGAGATCTTTTCGATATGGGTGCATCACATTCGTTCATGTCAAAGGAGTTTGTTGTTGTTATTCTTTTGGATGTTGTTAGTCTTTGCGACCCTTTGAGGATTGTGAATCCTATTGGTGGATCCACTACTCTTGGTTTGTTGTGTGTTGGTGTTGAGATTATTCTTTGTGGTTTTCCTTTCATGTGAATCTGCATGTTATGGATCATCTTGGTTTTGGTATGATTTCGGGTATGGATTGGCTCGTCCGTTATGAAGTTCAAATCCTATGTCCCGAAAGAACTTTATATCCCAACCATCCCGACGCTATCGAGAAGCTATCTATTATATTTCGAAGCATGAACCATACTTCGAATGCTCTTATTTCTTCCTTCGAATTGGAGGATGTCATTGCTAATATTCCGGTTGTATGTGACTTTTCTGATGTCTTTGAGCCTATTTCGAGTTTGCCGTCGAATAGGGCAATTGAGTTCCATATTGATCTTATCTCTGGTGCTCATCCTGTCAGTCGTCCTCCCACGAGGATGTCTGTTAAGGAAAATGTGGAACTCAAGCAATAATTATCTGAGTTGGAAGCCAAACAATTTATTCGTTATAGCTCTTTTTCCAACTCGATCTTGCCACCGGTTTTCATCAGTTATGAGTTGCGGAAGATAGCATTCCACTTACCGCATTCCGTGCTCGTTATGATTCTTAGGAATGACTTATTATGTCATTTAGTTGCACAGCTTATTTCATCCATTTTATGAATCGGGTATTCTACGAATATCTCGATAACTCCATTTGTGTATTTATTGATTTTGGATGAAAACATCAATTTAAAATTTTGCAAATCTTTTTCATAAGATTTATTTACAAGTATAATTGGATTTGTGTTTATCATATAGAAGATGATTTTGTGATTGTATTGCCCATTGAGTGCTTTAAGAATTCTGGTCGATGCGCTTGATCAACGTTATCGATAGGAATCTCCTAAACGCTTTGATGAGACTATTTGACACAACATATTGACTTATAAAAAGTAAAATTTTCTAGAAAATGATTTCATAAAGATAATTGTAATTTTGGAAGTTTTAGCTTTTCAGGAAAGAAGATTATTTGAAAGAACTCTTTTCTGATACTCTTATTCTTGGGATTCCCTAAGGGAAAAAAGACTTCATTATTTATAGCAATACTAACCGTATTGGTTTCGGTGCTGTTCTCATGCAAAAAGATAGAGTAGTTGCATATGCTTCTAGGCAACTAAAGCCTAATGAGAATCGTTATGCTACCTCTGATTTGGAGTTAGCCGCCATAGTCTTTGCTCTAAAGATTTGGCGACATTATTTTTGGACGAGCGTTTTGTTCTCTTCATTGATTACAAATCTCTGAAGTATCTATTCACTCAGAAGGAACTTAATATGAGGCAACATCGTTGGCTCAAATTTCTTGCTTCATATGGTTTCGATATTCAGTATACCCCTGGTAAGGGTAATCGAGTTGCTGATGCGCTTAGTCACAAGCAGCAGGTTGTTGTTTCCGTGATGCTAGCAGAGTGGAATATTTGGAAGCTTTATCTCATTGTGATATAGCGACCGTCCCTCAATTTCTAATTCTCCCATGCTTTTTTTAGCATGGAAGTTTGTCCTACTTTGTTGGATCGTGTTGCCGATGCCTAGAAACAAGATCCAGATCTCTCGTATCTTATTCAGTGTTGTAAATCGGAATCCCGAAGTGATAATCCAAAGAATTTCGATATTGATATTCATGATTGTATTCTAAAGAAGGGAAGGTTGATCGTGCCTAATGTTTCTAATCTTAGAAATGACATTCTAGAGGACTGTCATCGTCCTAAGTATACTATCCATCCGTGTAGTAGTAAGATATATGCAGATATGAAACGCTTATACTTGCGGGAAGGTATGAAGCATGATGCTGCAAGTTTGATGAGTCTTTGCAGGACTTGTCAACCTATTATAGCAGAAAACCATCGTCCTAGTGGCCTTTTGCATCCTCTTGAATTCCATTATAGAAGTGGGATCAAATTTCTATAGACTTCATTGATGGTCTACCTCGTTCGAGGTCGGGCCGTACTAGTGTTTGGGTAATTGTTGAACGATTGACCAAATCAGCCTATTTTATTCCTATCAAGTTCAATCGGACAGCATCTTGACTTTGGAGATAGTTGGAAAGACCACTTATTTCTTATTGGATTCTCTTATAACAACAGTTTCCAATCCAGTATCGGTATGGCTCCTTTCGAAGCTCTTTACAGAAGACCGTGTCGATCACCATCTTGTTGGTTGGAATCAAGGGAAAAGTTAGTTCTCTGCCCCGATTTTATTCGTGATTATTCTGAGAGGATCGATATTATTAGACAGAGAATGAAAGAGGCTCAGGTTAGGCAGAAATCTTATGCTGATCATCATAGGAAGCCTTTGGAATTTTCTGTTGGCGATCGCGCATTCATTCGTGTTTCCCCGATGAAGGGTGTAGCGCGTTTTAGTAGCTCCGAAAAATTGGATCCTCGTTATATGTTGGACCGTTTCCTATTACAGAACGCATTGGTCCTGTTACTTATCGTGTATCACTACCTATCTAGTTTTCGGGAATTCATGACGTATTTCATGTATCCCAGCTTCGTCGATGCCTTCGAAATTCGGATTCTATTATTGATCCTCATATGTTATAAGATCTTGAGATCTCACCCAACTTGTCTATAGTGCAAAATCCTATTCGTGTGCTAGCTTCGGAGGTTGAACGCCTTCGGAATGAAAAAGTCCCGCTTGTAAAAATTCAATGGTTCGCAAACCCCAAGGATTGCACTTGGGAAACCAGAGAATTCATCGAGCGTCCTTATCCGGGTTTTCTCTCCTCTTCGGGTGGGGGTAGGCATTCATATCTATCTTTCCTATTTTAATCTTTGTTGTGATGAATTATTTGTGTAAATGACTGCTTTTAGTATGAAAATTGCAGGGACGAAATTTTTATAAGGGGGAGTCTGTGACGACCGTGATTTTGAATTACCGTCGAAATAAAAAATTTTAAAACAGAAATTTTAAACTAAAAATTTGAAAATAAAATTTACAATGAAATTCATTCACAAAAAAAAACCAGTTGAACAAAAAGTGGTAGTCATTGCAAAATCAGCGGAAAATAACTTCAATTGCCTATCACGTGATAATAAAATGGTCCATTCAAAAAGGCTTTTTTGAACATTTTTTTGCAAGCAAGTATGAACAATTTTGTCTAGCTGTCATCACCTATTATGTAAAGAAAAGTTTGTACATACTTTTGTCATCATCATTTTTCGAGCAGCAAGTTATTTCTTACATCTGAGGCACGTTGCCTTAAATGCAGTTGTACCCAAAAAGTTTTTTTGGCCAGCACTTCATTTTTGACTAGTGCTCTTTTGGAGATATAGTCTAATAGCCTTCGTCACTTTCATTGTTCAAATATTTTCCAGTAGCTGCACCATTTTCGTTCCACTCTCTTCAGTAGCATTTCAAATATGTTGATGGTAGATCGATTTGTTACTTCCTTCTCAGTTCTAGGTCGCTAGTGTTTTTGAACCCAAATCCAAGGTGAGTGAAAACATTCACATTTCTAATTTATTCTTTGCTTCATCATGATATTATTTCTCATACGTGCGAAAAAATTCTAGTTAGACCATTTTTTTTCTTTCTTACTTTTTGTAAGCAATAATATTTTGCAATTTTCAGGAAATGAATATGAATAGTCACTTCGTTTATTTTAAATTTTATGGCTCTCTAATTGAACCATTTTGATAGCATACAAGGATTGAAACAACCATCAGGTGAATGTGATGCAGCGCGATCTACAATTTCACAAGGGTTAAGTCGGCCACGACCTAAGGGAGGAGTTTTAGGTCGTCTACGACCTAATGAGTCTCGTGAAAGGAAGCTACGACCTAACGAAGTCTTAAGTCGTTCGGTATATTTAGGTCGTCTACGACCTATAGCTACGGGATCTAACGAAGAGGCGGCACGAGTTAACAGCCAACGACCTAAATGTCTGCCGCATTGTTACTATATCTAAGACTTAAGTCGCTCAGAAGGTTGGAACGAGCTACGACCTATGGTTAAACGACCTAGTTAAGTCGCATAAAGAAGACCCGATGTTGAAGCCATAACTCGCTGCTGAAGTTAGGTCGCTGACGACCTTATGTCGCTTTCTCTAAGTCGCTGCTGTTTTAGGTCGCGTGGTTGTGTTGTAAGGCCGTAAACGACCTAAGTGGAGTCGTATGCTGTAAGCTGGTGTATGTAATGTTAGGTCGTTCTGTTTTAGGTCGTACCTGGTTAGGTCGGTCGTGTGTTGTAAGTCGTGTGCATTGTATCTTAGGTCGCGTGATTGTAATCCTGTGATGTGACTCGTTGAGTCGTTGGATGATAGGTCGTGTACGACCTAAGCTAAGTCGTAAGTCGTCCGTGTTTATATGTGTTGTACAGTGTGATGTTGTCCGTGTTTCTTATGTCGTTGTGTCGTAGGTCGCGACCTTGTTTAGCTCGTTAAGTCGTATCTTTTTAAGTCGTTAAATCATGTTATTTTGAGTCGTGTATATGTTGTGTTTGTTAAGTTGCTATGTTGTATATAAGTGAACAGGTGCCATTGTTTTAGGTCGATAACGACCTTGCTTAGGTCGTAAGTCGTCCTGTTTAGGGTCGTTGAGTATTGGTTAGGTCGGGTAACAGTGTTAGGTCGCGAGCGACCTAGAGAGACGTGAGTTGTAAGCCTATAAATAGACATGTGGGTTCATTTGTAAAGGTTGGTTCTTTTTGAATAAAATTCTTGTTTGTTAGCTTTGTGCTTTCATTAAATCGGTAGTTGAGTGTGATCTCCTATCTCCACCTACGGTATTCGAGTGCGCTCGAATCAACGTTCGTTGAAGCCAATTCGCGGAATCAAGTGCGCTTGATCAATGCTCGAAGAATTGTAGATCTCTTCCACGGTATCGTGCGCGATCAACGTGTCAGATATAGCTAGAATTCGGTATCTTCGGATCAACGAATTTGGGCATTTCAGTATTCATCAATCCACCGATTGCTACTTTCACCGTTCCATCTAATTTTTTGTGTATCCGTTGCGTCAGTTTGGTATCAAAGGTAGACTTAGCCAATCGTAGCTAAGCCGAGTCTTAGATCCAAGGAGTTTGAAGTTGAAGTTCATTTTGAAGTTTGAAGCCGTACATCACTTTGAAGAGTTCAAAGCCGAGCCACATCTTTTCCAAAGCTAAGTATTAAAGTGTTTGTTGAAGATTCTACAATGCCGCCGAAAAGATCTAATCGTCATCAAAATATTGAAGCATTGTATAGAAGGGAAGAAGCCGAGCAAATGGAACAACGAATCAATGAGAAATTTGATGACGGCATTGGGAAGTTAGAGAAACTGATGAATGACTTGAATCAAAGTCAAAGGAGAAGGTCACCAAACTCGAACCATGGAGGAAACAGAGTTTCGCCATAGGTTGCGGAAGCGAGAAGGGTGTCGCCACAATCTTTCCGAGAAAGAAGAGAATCTTCAGTTTCATTGAGAAGAGAACATCATGAGCATAGAAGTGAAGAGAGAAGGACTCCACGGGAGTATGAATATGAGCCATATCTAGATGAAGAGAGACATAGTAGAAGAGACATGCGTGATCGAAGGGATGTTGATGGTCGAGATCGATATAGACATACATTTGATTTTGATGAAGATGGTGATAGAGCTTGCATTCATTATCGAGATCGAGACCAAGTTCGAAATTCATATCGGGATATAGATGATGATCGTCGATGGGAATCGGGTATGAAGATGGAAATTTCTGAATATAAAGGTGGAATGGTAGCAGAATAATTCCTTGATTGGTTGTTTAATGTTGAAGAGATCTTTGATTTCAAAGAGGTTCCGGAAAATCGTCGAGTGAAGTTGGTTGCTACTAGGTTGAGGGGGAGAGCTATGGCGTGGTGGCAGCAAACCAAACTTACACGAGAACGGATGGGGAAGTCGAAGATTGAATCATGGGAGAAGATGAAGAAGTTAATGAAGGCTACATTCTTGCCTTACAATTATCAATCACTTATGTATCAGAGGTTGCAGAACCTAAGGCAGGGGACGAAGACTGTTAATGATTATGCAGATGAATTTTACCAACTCATTGCTAGAAATGATATTATGGAGACGGAAGAACAGCTAACTGCTAGGTTTGTTGGAGGGTTGAGAATACAGATCCAGGATATGGTGAACATGTTCGATCCTAGATCAGTTGCAGAAGCACATCAGAAGGCGTTGGCTTGGGAGAAGCAGGGAAGACGTGGAGGTGGTGTGTTTACAAATTCCAATAGTCAAGCGAAGGGTGTTAGTGGAAGTTCTAATGTTTCTAAATCTATCAGTAAACCAGTAGTGAAGGAGGCTGAGAAGGCAAAGGTTAACAACGGTTTCAAATGTTACAATTGCCGGGAGATGGGTCATAAAAGCAATGAATGTCCGAAGCCAAAGAAACGAGCAATGATTGCTGAGATTGAGGATGAGGATGAAAATGCAGAATGTTCTAATTCATTACCGGTTGAGGAGCGAGACTTATTGTCAGGAGATGAAGGGTATTCATTGATGATGAGGAGAAGTTACTTGGCACCGAAGCAGGAAGAGAAAAACAGCTGGTTGAGGAATAACATTTTTCAGTCTACATGCACTATTCTGGGAAGGGTTTGCAAGTTTGTTATTGATGTTGGAAGCTGTGACAATGTTATCTCTACAGAAGCAGTGAAGAAGTTGGAATTGAAAACTGAAAAGCGTGCTAAACCGTACAAGTTAGCATGGTTGAGGAAGGGTGGTGAGGTGAAAGTTGGACGAAGGGCTTGTGTTAATTTTTCGATTGGGAAGAAATACAAAGATGAAATTTGGTGTGATGTAGTTGACATGGATGTGTGTCATCTGTTGTTGGGCAGACCACGGCAGTTTGATAGAGCAGTACAACATGATGGTCGTGCTAATAGCTACAGCTTCATGTTTGAAGGTACTAAAATCACTTTAGTTCCCAGGAAGCAACAACAGAAGGAAAGCAAGTTGGAGGAGATTGAAGAACTGAAAACTTTGCTATCTTTGAAGGAATTTGTTAAGGAAGTTGAAGATGAGCCTGAAGTCTTTTTGTTGATTGGACGTGAGAGTAATGAAGTGGTTGAAATTCCTGAAGAAGTGAAACCAGTGCTGGAAGAATTTAACGATGTATTCCCTGAGGAGCTGCCAACGGAATTACCACCGTTGAGGGATATTCAACATCAAATAGATCTTGTTCCAGGAGCTGTGTTGCCACATAAACCACATTACAGGATGAGTCCGAAGGAACATGAGGAGTTGCGAAGGCAAGTGGAAGAATTGCTAGAACAAGGGCGTGTGTAGGAAAGTTTAAGTCCTTGTGCAGTTTCAGCCTTGTTGGTGCCGAAGAAGGATGGAACGTGGAGGATGTGTATCGATAGTCGGGCGCTGAATAAGATCACTGTGAGGTACAGATTTCCGTTGCCCAGGTTGGATGATTTGCTAGATCAGTTGAGCGAGGCTACTATATTTTTGAAGATTGATTTGAAGAGCGGGTATCATCAAATTCGAATCAGACCAGGAGATGAATGGAAGACGGCATTTAAAACCAGGGAAGGATTATATGAATGGCTGGTTATGCCGTTTGGTCTTTCGAATGCACCAAGTACGTTTATGCGGGTGATGAATCAGATTTTTAGACCATTTATTGGGAAATTCGTGGTGGTGTATTTCGATGATATTCTGATATACAGTGGAAGTTCAGAGGAACACGTGCATCATCTGAGAGAAGTGTTATTGGTACTATGGAAGGAACAATTTTATGCTGCAATAAAGAAATGTGTGTTTATGGTGAAGAGTGTATTATTTTTGGGATATGTTATATCAGAAGGAGGTATCCAGGTGGATCAGAATAAAGTTGAAGCAAACAGAAATTGGCCACAGCCGAGGACTATAACAGAAGTGAGAAGTTTTCACGGGCTAGCTTCATTCTACCGAAGATTCATTCCACACTTCAGTAGCGTGATGGCACCAATTACTGATTGTATGAAGGGAAAGAAGTTTGCATGGTCAGAGGAAGCGGGAATTTCTTTTGAGCAAATCAAGGAACTCTTGACGTCAGCACCAATTCTTGTATTACCAGACTTTCAGTTGTTGTTTGAGCTACACACTGATGCATCTAAGGTTGGGATCGGAGGGGTGTTGAGTCAGAAGGGGCGTCCTATTGCATATTTCAGTGAGAAGTTATCAGGGGCAAAGATGAGATATAGTACATATGATGTAGAATTCTATGATGTTGTACAAGCTGTCAAGCACTGGAGACATTATCTATTTCAGAAAGAGTTTGTTCTCTATACTGATCATGAGGCGTTGAAACATTTGCAAGGGCAGGATAAGATTTCAGCAAGGCATGCATCGTGGATCGCCTATTTGCAGCAGTTTACTTTTGTTGTGAAGCACAAATCTGGGGTAACAAATCGTGTAGCTGATGCTTTGAGTAGGAGGAGTCAATTATTGACGACAATGAAAGTTGAGGTGATAGATTTTGAATTATTGCCAGAGCTGATTGAAGAAGATCCTTACTTTATGAAATTTGTTGAAAAAGTCAAGGAGGGGAGTGCTGATGAATTTGTGTTGGTGGATGGTTATCTGTTTAAAGGAAATCGATTATGTATACCAGATAGCAGCTTGAGAATGAAGATTATCAAGGAGTTGCATGAGGAAGGACATGTAGGACGGGATCGCACGTTGCACTTGATTTCTCAATCTTACTTTTGGCCGTCAATGAGGAAAGAGGTTGAACGGTTTGTGGAGAGATGTCATATCTGTCAGGTTTCGAAGGGAACAACGACCAATGCATGATTATATATGCCGTTACCTGTACCGACTAAACCTTGGGTTGATGTGAGCATGGATTTTGTTTTGGGTTTTCCTAGAACTCAAAGGGGTAACGATTCCATTTATGTGGTAGTTGACCGATTTTCGAAAATGGCACATTTTATTGCTTGTAAGAAGACGGCGGATGCTGTTCATGTCGCTCAGTTATATTTCAAGGAGATCTATCGACTTCATGGGTTGCCAGAGTCTATTGTTTCAGATAGAGATACTCGTTTTCTGAGTCATTTCTGGTTAAGTTTGTGGAAGATGGTTGGAACGAAGCTGAAGTTTAGTAGCGCTTACCATCCCCAAACTGATGGGCAAACAGAGGTGGTTAATAGATCGTTGGGAAACTTATTGAGATGTCTGGTAAAAGATAATCTGAAAAGCTGGGATATGAAACTATGTCAAGCGGAATTTGCACATAATCACGCTGTGAATCGAAGCACTGGATTTAGTCCGTTTCAAGTTGTATATTCTGAAATACCGAAAGGACCGTTGTATTTGACAACAGTGCCATATCAGAAGGGAGTTGTTAAGCGGGCTAGTGACTTCGTAAACGAGTTACAGGAGTGCCACAGAATTGTTCATGAACGATTGCTTACATCAAATGAAAAGTATAAACGACCGGTAGATAAGAAGAGGAGAAGTGTGAATTTCGAAGAAGGTGATTTGGTTTATGCAGTATTGACAAAAGATCGTTTTCCGGTGGGAACGTACAATAAATCGAAGGCACGAAAGATTGGTCCTGTAGAAATTTTGAAGAAAATCAATGAGAATGCATATCAACTGAAATTACCAGATGATGTTCATACTTCAGACGTTTTCAACATCAAATGCTTAATTCCGTATCATGGAAATGAAATTGTGATGGAGGAAGAGAGTGAAAATTCGAGGTCGAATTTCTGTCAACCGGGGAAGGATGATGCAGCACGATCTACAATTTCACAAGGGTTAGGTCGGCCATGACCTAAGGGAGGAGTTTTAGGTCGTCTACGACCTAATGAGTCTCGTGAAAGGAAGCTACAACCTAACGAAGTCTTAAGTCGTTCGGTATATTTAGATCGTCTACGACCTATAGCTACGGGATCTAACGAAGAGGCGGCACGAGTTAACAACCAACGACCTAAATGTCTGCCGCATTGTTACTACATTGAAGACTTAAGTCGCTCAGAAAGTTGGAACGAGCTACGACCTACGGTTAAACGACCTAGTTAGGTCGCATAAAGAAGACCCGATGTTGAAGCCATAACTCGCTGCTGAAGTTAGGTCGCTGACGACCTTATGCCGCTTTCTCTAAGTCGCTGCTGTTTTAGGTCGCGTGGTTGTGTTGTAAGGCCGTAAACGACCTAAGTGGAGTCGTATGCTGTAAGCTGGTGTATGTAATGTTAGGTCGTTCTGTTTTAGGTCGTACCTGGCTAGGTCGGCCGTGTGTTGTAAGTCGTGTGCGTTGTATCATAGGTCGCGTGTTTGTAATCCTGTGATGTAACTCATTGAGTCGTTGGATGATAGGTCGCGTACGACCTAAGCTAAGTCGTAAGTCGTCCGTGTTTATATGTGTTGTACAGTGTGATGTTGTCCGTGTTTCTTATGTCGTTGTGTCGTAGGTCGCGACCTTGTTTAGGTCGTTAAGTCGTATCTTTTTAAGTCGTTAAATCGTGTTATTTTGAGTCGTGTATATGTTGTGTTTGTTGAGTCGCTATGTTGTATATAAGTGAACAGGTGCCGTTGTTTTAGGTCACTAACGACCTTGCTTAGGTCGTAAGTCGTCCTGTTTGGGGTCGTTGAGTATTGGTTAGGTCGGGTAACAGTGTTAGGTCGTGAGCGACCTAGAGAGACGTGAGTTGTAAGCCTATAAATAAGCATGTGGGTTCATTTGTAAAGGTTGGTTCTTTTTGAATAAAATTCTTGTTTTTTAGCTTTGTGCTTTCATTAAATCGGTAGTTGAGTGTGATCTCCTATCTCCACCTACGGTATTCGAGTGCGCTCGAATCAACGTTCGTTGAAGCCAATTCGCGGAATCAAGTGCGCTTGATCAACGCTCGAAGAATTGTAGATCTCTTCCACGGTATCGTGCGCGATCAACGTGTCAGAGATAGCTAGAATTCGGTATCTTCGGATCAACGAATTTGGGTATTTCAGTATTCATCAATCCACCGATTGCTACTTTCATCGTTCACTCTAATTTTTCGTATATCCGCTGCGTCAGAATGTCATAAAATATACTTTAGTTTAAAGACTATATACATTTTTAGTTTGTTTAATATATTTTGTACGTAAAAATTTACATGTGAGGTTCTTGGTTAATGATGGATGCAAATAGCTACCACGGTGTATCTCGCCACCCTAAAATTTTGGACCTTTTAAGTATTATTATTTTGGGTTTCGACCATTCAGTCGCTTGATGTTTGAACAGTTGTTTTTACTTGGTCAACATTGCCTTACCTGTTCTGAACTAACTTTCTAAATCCATCACTGTGATAAGAGGTAATTTTTGCATACATATGTCCAAACCATAACTTCAAGCATTCTTGCGTGCGTAGCCTTTCAAATGACACTCAGATCATTTTTGTTGCATTCACGTGTACAAGTGAAGTAGCATTTCCATAAACATTCCAGGCCCTTCAAATTATCTTCTTGTGTGCATATAGAGGGATGGTGCATTTCATCCTGTGTGTAAGGTCATTTTACATTTATTTAGATTGGGTATATGCTGCTTGAGTGCGTGGGAAGATAATAGTGTCTAGACCATTTCTAATTTTTGCGTCCATGCCCAGGTTATTTCTCTAGTGCATTGTTGCATGCACCTATTTTTGAACGTGCATCATTTTTTTCATTTGCGTGCAAAAGTGCGTTCCTGCCCTTTTATGTTGAAGTTCATATTTGCTCAAACGTTGTAATGCCCGTAAACATTGCATCGGTATTACCCAAATCCATTTTCATTCAAACATACTTTCATGGAAAGAAAATTATGGTGTTCAACTTGTTGGGTCATTGACCATTAATTGAACCCAAAACGCATGCATAAATGGTGAAGCCCAGGACACTTTGTCATATACTATAATTGCATGCATTTTTAGGTGAGGCCCGGTTTCAAATTTTCCCTTTCACGTGTATTCTTGTGAAGAAACTTGAGTCATCATTTTTAACATAAAGCATGAAATTATGTTAGGTTATTTAGACCTTGCGTGCAAATAAATTGAGTCATGTATTATTTATTTGGCTCTCATTTTACGTGCCGTATTAAAGATGCATGAAACAATCTTTGTTATTGAACGATATTTTAATACCCTATGCACGAAACAATCCCGATAGTATACTTTGTTTTTATTGAAAGGTGCATAAAATATGAGTCGGGTTAATTTACGTTGAATCGTTATTCGGATTTAAAAACGTAATTTGTTCCCGTTATTTTTATAATAGATTTTTACTCCGACGTTATATTTTTGAAGCGTGTTATTTTGATTAGGTTTTAAAAAATAAAAATTACGGTTGTTTTGACTTCAGTAACCGTCAATTTTAAAGTGGATTTTCAAGCGGTTATCCCGCAACGCTGATTTGGTATCCCTTTTTACGATATTTTGTGAAGCGCAATTTCCTTGTCGAAATTGCTATAGTTGTTGCTGTTTTAATCACGTGTTTTAAAATTCGTTTCAAAATAAAAAAAATTCAAAAAATTTACCGTTTGCGCTTTCAAAAGAATGAGAAAGCGATTTAAACGCTTCAGCAAAATTGAGGACTATGAACCCTCACTTTTACTGATTCGCTTAATTTCGGACTTGTCCGTTTGAGAACGTCAAATGTTATTTTTATAAAATACACAATTTTGCACTTTCAAAGAAATGATGAAGAGATTTAAACGATTTAGCAAAAGTGCGGAGTATGGAACCACACTTTTGCTATTTCAGTTAATTCCGGACTCGTTAATTGAAATATCTGCTGTTTGATGATTTCGATGATTTTGTGAGCTTTCGAACCACTGTGCTGGACCTTCGAATCATTTGTTGAACCTTCGGTCCTATGTTGGACCTTCGGGTCAATACCAGTGCTAGACCTTCGGGTCATTTGTTGGACCTTCGGGTCATATGTTGGACCTTCAGGTCATTTGTTGGGCGCCAAAAATATAGTACTTGGTAGGCTTCAGCCATATGAGATGCACGTGCGGCGTAGCTAAAACTCGCCATCTGCTGGGATAGATCCATCTTTCATGTTGATTTTCTAGTTATCTTATTTTGATTTCTAGATTCTTCGTATTTTTGTTTTGAATTCAATTGTGAATTTGGGAGTTGATTTGATGATGTTTAATGGGATTTCTTCCTTTAAACTATGCTGATTACTATGTTGTATAGTCTCACCCGAGACTATAATTTTGTGTATAGTCTCATCCGAGATTATAATTTCGTGTATAGTCTCATCCGAGATTATAAATTTGTGTATTGCTGTTTCGAATTCAATTGGGAATTTAAAAGATGATTTTGATGGAGTTTGAATTGAGATTTTGTTATTTAAACTATGGTGATTATTTATGTTGAATAGTCTCATTCGAGATTATTGATTTTGATGGAGTTTAAATTGAGATTTCTTTATTTGAACTATGTTGATTATCTATGTTGTATAATCTCATTCGAGATTATAGTTGAATTGCTTAAGTGTTGTTTATCACACACTTATTTCTGAAGTTTAAATTAGACTGATTCGTTTATTATTTTCTTTTAAATAATACTCGTGTCAGACCAAATTATTTCAGGATAATCGTTATCTTTGATACTATTGCTGCTTCATCTTTTGGGGATTTCACATCATCTTTTGTCTAGACTTCGAGGTGTTTCTTTTTGGTGTATTGACTCCCGTCTCATGTAAGTTAGGGTCATTTAAATGTACATTTGGTTTGAGTGAACTATCGATTGTTGTAGCATGTATCCAGACTTGTCTTCCGCTACATATCTGATATTTTTGTTCTGTTGTGATTGTACTTATCTGTGTTGTTATTATTATGAGTTGTTCTGAATTTTTCTTTAGCCACCGTAATTTCGTTTTAGATTTGGATTGAATTTATATCTTTGGGAGTAATTTATACAACTCCTATCGATGTAACCAATACTCGTCTAAGGCATAACTTACAGATGGTCGGTTCTAACAAGCCTTATTCTTCGCAATAGCAGTCGTTATTCCTTATAATAACCTTTGTTATTGTGAGTATAGAGGTGGGGCGTCACAGTTGGTATCAGAGCTGAGTTTCAGAACAAATTATAATAAACACAGAACATAAGCAGAATGGAACATGCGTTACAACTATTCAAGGGTTTTATTCGTTCCTTTCTAATCGATTCCTTAGTCGTTCTTAAACTTTTATCCTCTCTAACAAGTTGGAATATGTCTAGGAATATATCTCGTATTTCCATAGTATTCATTTGTTAAATTCCTTATCAATCTTGAGCTGTTTTAACTGCTCCTAAGGGTTTCAAATCCGGGAAGTTAGTGTTGCTAAAGCTTCTGGTGATACTTCTCGGCCCAAAGGTTTGACTCCTTCTGTTTTGGAAGGTTTTGTTTCATTCGTGGCTGTTCTATTTGAGATCTTTTCGATATGGGTGCATCGCATTCATTCATGTCAAAGGAGTTTGTTGTTGTTATTCTTTTGGATGTTGTTAGTCTTTGCGACCCTTTGAGGATTGTGAATCCTATTGGTGGATCCACTACTCTTGGTTTGTTGGGTGTTGGTGTTGAGATTATTCTTTGTGGTTTTCCTTTCATGTGAATCTGCATGTTATGGATCATCTTGGTTTTGGTATGATTTCGGGTATGGATTGGCTCGTCCGTTATGAAGTTCAAATCCCATGTCCCGAAAGAACTTTATATCCCAACCATCCCGATGCTATCGAGAAGCTATCTATTATATTTCGAAGCATGAACCATACTTCGAATGCTCTTATTTCTTTCTTCGAATTGGAGGATGTCATTGCTAATATTCCGGTTGTCTGTGACTTTTCCGATGCCTTTGAGCTTATTTCGAGTTTGCCGTCGAATAGGGCAATTAAGTTCCATATTGATCTTATCTCTGGTGCTCATCCTATCAGTCGTCCTCCCACGAGGATGTCTGTTAAGGAAAATGTGGAACTCAAGCAATAATTATCTGAGTTGGAAGCCAAACAATTTATTCGTTATAGCTCTTTTTCCAACTCGATCTTGCCACCGTTTTCATCAGTTATGAGTTGCGGAAGATAGCATTCCACTTACCGCATTCCGTGCTCGTTATGATTCTTAGGAATGACTTATTATGTCATTTAGTTGCACAGCTTATTTCATCCATTTTATGAATCGGGTATTCTACGAATATCTCGATAACTCCATTTGTGTATTTATTGATTTTGGATGAAAACAGCAATTTAAAATTTTGCAAATCTTTTTCATAAGATTTATTTACAAGTATAATTGGATTTGTGTTTATCATATAGAAGATGATTTTGTGATTGTATTGCCCATTGAGTGCTTTAAGAATTCTGGTCGATGCGCTTGATCAACGTTATCGATAGGAATCTCCTAAACGTTTTGATGAGACCATTTGACACAACATATTGACTTATAAAAAGTAAAATTTTCTAGAAAATGATTTCGTAAAGATAATTGTAATTTTGGAAGTTTTAGCTTTTCAGAAAAGAAGATTATTTGAAAGAACTCTTTTCCGGTACTCTTATCCTTGTGATTCCCGAAGGGAACCAAGACTTCATTATTTATAGCAATACTAACCGTATTGGTTTCGGTGCTGTTCTCATGCAAAAAGATAGAGTAGTTGCCTATGCTTCTAGGCAACTAAAGCCTAACGAGATTCGTTATGCTACCTCTGATTTGGAGTTAGCCGCCATAGTCTTTGCTCTAAAGATTTGATGACATTATTTTTGGACGAGCGTTTTGTTCTCTTCATTGATTACAAATCTCTGAAGTATCTATTCACTCAGAAGGAACTTAATATGAGGCAACATCGTTGGCTCAAATTTCTTGCTTCATATGGTTTCGATATTCAGTATACCCCTGGTAAGGGTGATCGGGTTGCTGACGCGCTTAGTCACAAGCAGCAGGTTGTTGTTTCCATGATGCTACCAGAGTGGAATATTTGGAAGCTTTATCTCATTGTGATATAGCGACCGTCCCTCAATTTCTAATCCTCCCATGCTTTTTTTAGCATGGAAGTTTGTCCTAGTTTGTTGGATCGTGTTGCCGATGCCTAGAAACAAGATCCAGATCTCTCGTATCTTATTCAGTGTTGTAAATCAGAATCCCGAAGTGATAATCCAAAGAATTTCGATATTGATATTCATGATTGTATTCTAAAGAAGGGAGGGTTGATCGTGCCTAATGTTTCTAATCTTAGAAATGACATTCTAGAGGACTGTCATCGTCCTAAGTATACTATCCATCCGTGTAGTAGTAAGATATATGCTGATATGAAACGCTTATATTTGCGGGAAGGTATGAAGCATGATGCTGCAAGTTTGATGAGTCTTTGCAGGACTTGTCAACCTATTATAGCAGAAAACCATCGTCCTAGTGGCCTTTTGCATCCTCTTGAATTCCATTATAGAAATGGGATCAAATTTCTATGGACTTCATTGATGGTCTACCTCGTTCGAGGTCAGGCCGTACTAGTGTCTGGGTAATTGTTGACCGATTGACCAAATCAGCCTATTTTATTCCTATCAAGTTCAATCGGACTGCATCTTGACTTTGGAGATAGTTGGAAAGACCACTTATTTCTTATTGGATTCTCTTATAACAACAGTTTCCAATACAGTATCGGTATGGCTCCTTTCGAAGCTCTTTACAGAAGACCGTGTCGATCACCATCTTGTTGGTTGGAATCAAGGGAAAAGTTAGTTCTCTGCCCCGATTTTAATCGTGATTATTCTGAGAGGATCGATATTATTAAACAGAGAATGAAAGAGGCTCAGGTTAGGCAGAAATCTTATGCTGATCATCATAGGAAGCCTTTGGAATTTTCTGTTGGGGATCGCGTATTCATTCGTGTTTCCCCGATGAAGGGTGTAGCGCGTTTTAGTAGCTCCGAAAAATTGGATCCTCGTTATATATTGGACCGTTTCCTATTACGGAACGCATTGGTCCTGTTACTTATCGTGTATCACTACCTATCTAGTTTTCGGGAATTCATGACGTATTTCATGTATCCCAGCTTCGTCGATGCCTTCGAAATTCGGATTCTATTATTGATCCTCATATGTTGTAAGATCTTGAGATCTCACCCAACTTGTCTATAGTGCAAAATCCTATTCGTGTGCTAGCTTCGGAGGTTGAACGCCTTCGGAATAAAAAAGTCCCGCTTGTAAAAATTCAATGGTTTGCAAACCCCAAGGATTGCACTTGGGAAACCAGAGAATTCATCGAGCGTCCTTATTTGGGTTTTCTCTCCTCTTCGGGTGGGGGTGGGCATGCATATCTATCTTTCCTATTTTAATCTTTGTTGTGATGAATTATTTGTGTAAATGACTGCTTTTAGTATGAAAATTGTGGGGACGCAATTTTTATAAGGGGGAGTCTGTGACGACCGTGATTTTGAATTACCGTCGAAATAAAAAAATTTAAAACAGAAATTTTAAATTAAAAATTTGAAAATAAAATTTACAATGAAATTCATTCACAAAAAAAAACCAGTTGAACAAAAAGTGGTAGTCATTGCAAAGTCAGCGGAAAATAACTTCAATTGCCTATCACGTGATAATAAAATGGTCCATTCAAAAAGGCTTTTTTGAACATTTTTTTGCAAGAAAGTATGAACAATTTTGTCTAGCTGTCATCACCTATTATGTAAAGAAAACTTTGTACATACTTTTGTCATCATCATTTTTCGAGCAGCAAGTTATTTCTTACATCTGAGGCACGTTGCCTTAAATGCAGTTGTACCCAAAAAGTTTTTTTGGCCAGCACTTCATTTTTGACTAGTGCTCTTTTGGAGATATAGTCTAATAGCCTTCGTCACTTTCATTGTTCAAATATTTTCCAGTAGCTACACCATTTTCGTTCCACTCTCTTCAGTAGCATTGCAAATATGTTGATGGTAGATCGATTTGTTACTTCCTTCTCAGTTCTAGGTCGCTAGTGTTTTTGAACCCAAATCCAAGGTGAGTGAAAACATTCACATTTCTAATTTATTCTTTGCTTCATCATGATATTATTTCTCATACGTGCGAAAAAATTCTAGTTAGACCATTTTTTTTCTTTCTTACTTTTTGTAAGCAATAATATTTTGCAATTTTCAGGAAATGAATATGAATAGTCACTTCGTTTATTTTAAATTTTATGGCTCTCTAATTGAACCATTTTGATAGCATACAAGGATTGAAACAACCATCAGGTGAATGTGATGCAGCGTGATCTACAATTTCACAAGGGTTACGTCGGCCACGACCTAAGGGAGGAGTTTTAGGTCGTCTACGACCTAATGAGTCTCGTGAAAGGAAGCTACGACCTAACGAAGTCTTAAGTCGTTCGGTATATTTAGGTCGTCTACGACCTATAGCTACGGGATCTAACGAAGAGGCGGCACGAGTTAATAGCCAACGACCTAAATGTCTGCCGCATTGTTACTATATTTAAGACTTAAGTCGCTCAGAAGGTTGGAACGAGCTACGACCTACGGTTAAACGACCTAGTTAAGTCGCATAAAGAAGACCCGATGTTGAAGCCATAACTCGCTGCTGAAGTTGGGTCGCTGACGACCTTATGCCGCTTTCTCTAAGTCGCTGCTGTTTTAGGTCGCGTGGTTGTGTTGTAAGGCCGTAAACGACCTAAGTGGAGTCGTATGCTGTAAGCTGGTGTATGTAATGTTAGGTTGTTCTGTTTTAGGTCGTACCTGGTTAGGTCGGCCGTGTGTTGTAAGTCGTGTGCATTGTATCTTAGGTCGCGTGATTGTAATCCTGTGATGTGACTCGTTGAGTCATTGGATGATAGGTCGCGTACGACCTAAGCTAAGTCGTAAGTCGTCCGTGTTTATATGTGTTGTACAGTGTGATGTTGTCCGTGTTTCTTATGTCATTGTGTCGTAGGTCGCGACCTTGTTTAGCTCGTTAAGTCGTATCTTTTTAAGTCGTTAAATCATGTTATTTTGAGTCGTGTATATGTTGTGTTTGTTAAGTTTCTATGTTTTATATAAGTGAACAGGTGCCATTGTTTTAGGTTGATAACGACCTTGCTTAGGTCGTAAGTCGTCCTGTTTGGGGTCGTTGAGTATTGGTTAGGTCGGGTAACAGTGTTAGGTCGTGAGCGACCTAGAGAGACGTGAGTTGTAAGCCTATAAATAGGCATGTGGGTTCATTTGTAAAGGTTGGTTCTTTTTGAATAAAATTCTCGTTTGTTAGCTTTGTGCTTTCATTAAATCGGTAGTTGAGTGTGATCTCCTATCTCCACCTACGGTATTCGAGTGCGCTCGAATCAACGTTCGTTGAAGCCAATTCGCGGAATCAAGTGCGCTTGATCAACGCTCGAAGAAATGTAGATCTCTTCCACGGTATCGTGCGCGATCAATGTGTCAGAGATAGCTAGAATTCGGTATCTTCGGATCAACGAATTTGGGCATTTCAGTAAGTATCAATCCACCGATTGCTACTTTCACCGTTCACTCTAATTTTTCGTATATCCGCTGCGTCAGAATGTCATAAAATATACTTTAGTTAAAAGACTATATACATTTTTAGTTTGTTTAATATATTTTGTAGGTAAAAATTTACATGTGAGGTTCTTGGTTAATGATGGATGCAAATGGCTACTAGGGTGTATCTCGCCACCCTAAAATTTTGGACCTTTTAAGTATTATTATTTTGGGTTTCGACCATTCAGTCGCTTGATCTTTGAACAGTTGTTTTTACTTGGTCAACATTGCCTTACCTGTTCTGAACTAACTTTCTAAATCCATCACTGTGATATAAGAGGTAATTTTTGCATACATATGTCCAAACCATAACTTCAAGCATTCTTGCGTGCGTAGCCTTTCAAATGACACTCAGATCATTTTTGTTGCATTCACGTGTACAGTGAAGTAGCATTTCCATAAACATTCCAGGCCCTTCAAATTATCTTCTTGTGTGCATATAGAGGGATAGTGCATTTCATCCTGTGTGTAAGGTCATTTTACATTTATTTAGATTGGGTATATGCTGCTTGAGTGCGTGGGAAGATAATAGTGTCTAGACCATTTCTAATTTTTGTGTGCATGCCTAGGTTATTTCTCTAGTGCATTGTTGCATGCACCTATTTTTGAACGTGCATCATTCTTTTCATTTGCGTGCAAAAGTGCGTTCCTGCCCTTTTGTGTTGAAGTTCATATTTGCTCAAACGTTGTAATGCCCGTAAACATTGCACCGGTATTACCCAGATCCATTTTCATTCAAACATACTTTCATGGAAAAAAATTATGGTGTTCAACTTGTCAGGTCATTGACCATTAATTGAACCCAAAACGCATGCATAAATGGTGAATCCCAGGACACTTTGTCATATACTATAGTTGCATGCATTTTTAGGTGAGGCACGGTTTCAATTTTTCCCTTTCACGTGTATTCTTGTGAAGAAACTTAAGTCATCATTTTTAACATAAGGCATGAAATTATGTCAGGTTATTTAGACCTTGCGTGCAAATAAATTGAGTCCTGTATTATTTATTTGGCTCTCATTTTACGTGCCATATTAAAGATGCATGAAACAATCTTTGTTATTGAAAGATATTTTAATACCCTATTCACGAAACAATCCGAGTCGTATACTTTGTTTTTATTGAAAGGTGCATAATATATGACTCGGGTTAATTTACGTTGAAACCATTATTCGGGTTTAAAAACGTAATTTGTTGTCGTTATTTTTATAATGGATTTTTACTCCGACATTATATTTTTGAAGCGTGTTATTTTGATGAGGTTTTGACAAATAAAAATTACGGTTGTTTTGATTTCAGTAACCGTCAATTTTAAAGTGGATTTTCAAGCGGTTATGCCGCTACGCTGATTCGGTATCCGTTTTTACGGTGTTTTGTGAAGCACAATTTCCTTGTCAAAATTGCTATAGTTGTTGCTGTTTTAATCATGTGTTTTAAAATTCGTTTTAAAATAAAATTGTTTTCAAAAAATTTACCGTTTGCGCTTTTAAAAGAACGAGGAAGCGATTTAAACGCTTCAGCAAAATTGAGGACTATATACCCTCACTTTTACTGAATCGCTTAATTCCGGACTTGTCCGTTTGAGAACGTCAAATGTTATTTTATAAAATACGCAATTTTGCACTTTCAAGGAAACGATGAAGAGATTTAAACGATTTAGAAAAAATGCGGAGTATGGAACCACACTTTTACTATTTCGGTTAATTCCGGACTCGTTAATTGAAATATCTGGTGCTTGATGATTTTGATGATTTTGTGAGCTTTCGAGCCACTTTGCTGGACTTCCGGTCATTTGTTGGACCTTCGGGTCATATGTTGGACCTTCAGGTCAATACTAGTACTAGACCTTCGGGTCATTTGTTGGACCTTCGCGTCATATGTTGGACCTTCGGGTCATTTGTTGGGCGCCAAAAATATAGTACTTGTTAAACTTTGGCCATATGAGATACACGTGCGGCGTAGCTAAAACTCGCCATTTGTTGGGATCGATCCATCTTTTATGTTGATTTTCTAGTCATCTTATTTTGATTTCTAGATTCTGCGTATTTCTGTTTTGAATTCAATTGTGAATTTGGAAGTTGATTTTGATGATATTTAATGGGATTTCTTCCTTTAAACTATGCTAATTACTATGTTGTATAGTCTCACCCGAGACTATAATTTTGTATATAGTCTCATCCGAGATTATAATTTTGTTGAATTGCTTAAGTGTTGTTTATCACACACTTATTTCTGAAGTTTAAATTAGACTGATCCGTTTATTATTTTCTTTAAATAATACTCGGGTCAGACCGAGTTATTTCAGGATAATCGCTATCTTTGATTCTGTTGCTGCTTCAGCTTTTGGGGATTTCACGTCATCTTTTGTCTAGACTCCGAGGTATTTCTTTTTGGTGTATTGACTCTCGTCTCATGTAAGTTGGGGTCATTTAAATGTACATTTGGTTTGAGTGAACTATCGATTGTTGTAGCATGTATCCAGACTTGTCTTTCGCTATATATCTGATATTTCTGTTCTGTTGTGATTATACTTATCTGTGTTGTTGTCATTATGAGTTGTTCTAAATTTTTCTTTAGCCACCGTAGTTTCGTTTTAGATTTGGATTGAATTTATATCTTTGGGAGTAATTTATACAACTCCTATCGATGTAACCAATACTCGTCCAAGGCATAACTTACGGATGGTAGCTTCTAACAAGCCTTATTCTTCGCAATAGCAGACGTTATTCCTTATAATAACCTTTGTTATTGTGAGTATAGAGGTGAGGCATCACATGTCTGATCAAAGATATGCACCTACTTGTAAAATAATTTTTTTTTGCGATCAGAGGAGGTTATCTTTGGCTTGTATTCATAGTTGTATCACCTTTAAATCGTTCATTGATTTTAACTCATCTTCATTCTAAAACTTAAAAATAATGTAAAATAATAAAAATTTCACTTGTTTTTTACTTTTTATCATATGCAGATAACAACGTCAACGCCGGAAGAAGCTTCACCCCATTCGAGTGAGCAAACATCCTCTACATAATCTGAGCTAGTATTGGTAAATTCATATGATGTTCTTATTTCAGAAAATGCTTGAAGAATAAGAAGTCGAGTTGGTAAATTAATACGAATTCATGTGCCGATATCATATGAACATTGGGATAAAGTACTCCAAAAGTATAAGGATGACATTTGGAATGAATTGCTGGTAAGTTTAATCGATATGTACCATTTTTAATTTTCTCTATAACATATGTATTTTGTTGCATTGCTTCTTTTTTAACTCTTAATTTTCACAGATATTTTTTCAAATAAAGTCAAATGCAAAGGACCATTTTATGAAAAAAAGGCCGAGTCATTTAGGAAACAAAAGAGCGAACTGAGAACAAATCATTATGATAAATTTGATAATGATGAAGATAGGTCAAAAAATTGTTCAAGAACAATCATCCCAAAAGATTGGGATATGTTCTTAAAAAATGAAGCAAAGCACAGTGCAAGCGAAAGAAGGGAGATAGGAAAAAGAAATAGATCAATATACAAATATGGTCATCATAATGGACATACGAGTCATGCCGTATTAGAACATAAAATGGTATAATTTCAGTTTTTGTTATTGATTTTGATTGTTTTTTATATATTGACTTTATATATCAGTATGCATATACATCTCAAATCTCAATAGAACTCTAATGTTTGCATGAAAATTCTTTGTATTGCATTACTAATTGAGCTACCAAAGAATTGTTTAAAATGTTAAATAAAAACATCTAATCTAGTAGCCTCCACCTTTGTTGAAAATGTTTAAATGTTGAATAAAAACTCATGGGCTATGCATCTTCCCATTTGATCTTGTGGAAATCTATCCACTGTCCAGCATCAATCCTCATTTAAGATTTTATTTTCCAAATTTTATTTATACCAGGTTTTCTTGGCTTCTAATGAATTTTGACAAAGGTTTTATGCTGTTAATGTTGTTGACAAATAGTGGAAACCCAAAAAAAAGAAGGAAAAAAAGATACTTTGATGCATATTTCTTGTGAAAATTGTGCGTGTTTTTTGGTTTAATTTACTCTAAAATATTTGACATGCTAGAACACTTGAACGGTTAGTGTGATTTATGTCTTTTATGATTCTCTTCCTAAAACATAGTTTTAGAATACTTTACGGTCTTCAAATTTCAATGAAAAACAAGTATGGCTTGTATTTGTTTGAATACCATAGTAATAATTAATCAGAATGTAGTATTCTTTGGTGTTAGTGGTGGTATTAAATTTCAGAGAACAAAACTCGATTAAAAAAAATTCATAGCTGGATTATTGACAGTTAGCTCTATGTTTGTCATCGCCATTTTCCTTTTCTATATGTTTACGTTGAATAAATTAACTGATGACCCATCCTTTATAATGCTTGTTATATATATGTATATGTGTATGTACACATATAATTTTCATATTTTCAAAAAGAAATTCCCAAGTACAAACTGGCAAAGAAACTATATCACACTGCCCTCGCAAGAATTAAAAACCTTGTCTTTAGTATGTATTTGTACATTATGTTTGCTATCTATCTTGTGATGCCTCATATATACATACACCAAATTGCCTAATGGCAATATACTTATATCATATTTGATCTAATCTAGTCAAGAAAATCATTTATTACCTCAATTTTACCATAAATCTATAACGCCTAGCCTTGATTCAATTGTATATATGCAAATCTAACAATGTTTATGAAGCTAATCCTTGCCATTGTTGCATAAACTTCGGATATAATGGTTATTTTTGTTGCAGGTCAATGCAAATCCAACAAAAGTAATCACATGTCATCAAGTATAGGAAAAAGCTCATACCAAAAAGGATAGTACCATACCAAATATGATGCAGCTCAGGGGATAAGTCGTATGCGACCTAAAGAGGAAGATCGTTCTCGAGTTAAGGAAGCTTCGTTTTTAGGTCTTAAGTCGTTCACGAGTCAAGCAACTATGAGTCGTGAACGACCTAACTGGTCGAGTGAAGGGGAGGTACGACTTAACGAAGAAGAGGCACGAGATAACAAACACTTGAGTCGTATACGGGTTAATGGAACAGGGCTGCGACTCAACGGGAACTTGGGGTGTTCGAGGCTGATGAGTCGTACACGACTCAACGACCCATACATAAGTCGTTTACGACTTAACACGAAGAAGGGGAAGGTTTCAGCAAGTAAGGTCCTTGAGTCGGAGGCAGAATACGACCTAGCTAAGTCGTTCGAAGAGGCATGCCGCAAAGAACTTGGAAGCTTGAGTCGTGTGGGTCTTGAGTCGGTCCTTAGTTGAGTCGTGAGTCGTTCACGACCTATGTTGAGTCGTATATGTTGTATTACGAGCTGGTATGTAAACACTGGTGTTGAGTCAGTTGAGTCATGGCATTTTTAAGTCGTTAGTGTTGTACTGTTTGTATTTTTCCTAAGTCATGTATTGAGTCGTATGTGGTTGGGTCGTCTACTGCTAATGAGTCGCTACCGACTCAAGATGAGTCGTGAGTCGTAGGGGATGAGTCATATACGACTTAAGGCTCAGGTCGAGGAAACACTATAAATAGGGGGTGCGTTGTACATTGTTTTAAGTTGATTTTGGAATAAAATTTCTTGTTGATTGCTGTGTGCTTTCTTCTAAAATTGGTAGTTGAGTGTAATCTCCTATCTCCTCTTTCGGTTAATCGAGTGCGCTCGATTCAACAATCGTAGAAGCCGATTCACGGAATCTAGTGCGCTAGATCAACGTGCGAAGAATCGTAGATCTTTGAACACGGTATAGTGCGCTATCAACGTGTTTGAGATAGCTAGAATTAGGTATCTTCGGATCAACGAATTTGGGCATTTCGGTATCTTCATTCCATCGATCGCTACTTTCACCGATTGAAGTTTGTTTTGATTAATCCGCTGCGTCAGTTTTTTGGTATCGGAGCCATACTTAGCCAATCATAGCTAAGTTGATTCTTGGAGCCAAGTATTTAAAGTTGTGTTCATTGTGTTCTTATTGAAGTTGCAACAATTTTGGAATATTTGATCCATAGCCTTGTGGATCAAAGGGTGCAAAGGAGTCTGAATTTGTGGGGAGATTTTTGCGCGCCAAGTGTTTGAAGTATTGAGGCCGAGCTAGTGATTGGAGCCGTGCCCTGTTGTTGTTTGCATTAAGGGGTTGTAGTAGGTGGCCGAGCCAAATAAGGTTGAGCCGTGAATTGTTGAGGCCGATCTAAATTGTAGCCGAGTCAAGGAGTTAAGCCGTATAGAGCAAGCCGAGACAAGTGTTGAGGCCGTGATTTGTTTACTTGTGTTGAAGCTTGTGTTCGACTTGTTGAAGTCTTATTGGAACTTGAAGATTTTTGAAGTGACTTATTGTTGTTTTGTGAAGTGTTGTGTTGATTCAATCATGCCGCCAAGGAGAGCTAATCGCCATCAAAATATTGAAGCATTATATAGACGAGAAGAGGCCAATCAAATGGAACAACGTATGCATGAGAAGATTGATGAAGGCATTGGTAGGTTGGAGAAGCTTATGATTGATATGAATCAAAGTAGAAGAAGAAATTCACCTGAATCCATTCATGGAGGAAGTAGAGTTTCACATCATTCAGATCGGGAGAGGAGAGAGAGTCAGGATCAACGGAGTGTTGATAATCGAAGTAGGAGGAATGATGATGGTCGTGATCGAAGAGATATGGGTAGTAGGAGTGGTGGTAGAGATGTTGGAGGGCGTGAAAGACAACGATATGCATCAGACTTTGATGAGGAGTTTGACGGTGAGAGGGGAAGTATTCATTTCAGAGACCGAGATCAGGGACAACGTCAGTATCGGATTATTGATGATGATCGACGTTGGGAATCGGGAATGAAGATGGAGATTCCAGAATTTAAAGGAGGGATGGTAGCAGAAGAATTCTTGGATTGGTTGTCAAATGTGGAGGAAATCTTTGATTTCAAGGAGGTTCCGGAGAATCGAAGGGTGAAGTTGGTTGCTACTTGGTTGAGGGGGAGAGCTTTGGCGTGGTGGCAGCAAACTAAACTTACCAGGGAGAGAATGGGGAGGTCAAAGATAGAATCTTGGGAGAAGATGAAGAAGTTGATGAGATCTACTTTCTTACCTTACAACTACTAATCACTTATGTACCAGAGATTGCAGAATCTGAGGCAAGGGACGAAGTCTGTTAGTAATTATGCTGATGAATTTTACCAACTCATTGCCAGGAATGATATTATGGAAACGGAAGAACAGCTAACTGCGAGATTCATTGGGGGATTGAGAATGCAGATCCAGAATATGGTTAATATGTTTGATCCTAGATCTGTAGAGGAGGCACATCAGAAAGCGTTGGCTTGGGAGAAGCAAGGAAGGCGTGGAGGTATTGTGTTTACTAATTCCAATAATCAAGCGAGGGGTGTTAGTGGAAGTTCTAATGTTCCTAAACCTGTCAATAAGCCAGTGGTAAAGGAGGCTGAAAGGGCGAAGGTTAACAGTGGTTTTAAATGTTATAATTGTCAGGAGTTGGGTCACAAAAGCAATGAGTGTCCGAAGCCGAAGAAGAGAGCAATGGTTACTGAGATTGAGGATGATGGTGAGGAGACAGAATGTTCAAATACACCTTATGTTGAGGAGGAAGAAGAAGTGTCAGGAGACGAAGGTTGTAATCTGATGATGAGAAGGTCTTGTCTCACACCAAAGCAAGAGGAGGATTGTAGTTGGTTGAGAAGCAATATTTTTCAGTCGACATGCACTATTCTAGGGAAAGTTTGCAAGTTCGTTATTGATGCTGGAAGCTGTGACAATATTATCTCTACAGAAGCAGTAAGGAAGTTGAACTTGAAGACTGAGAAGCATCCTAAACCGTACAAGCTAGCATGGTTGAGGAAGGGAGGTGAAGTGAAGGTGTGTCGAAGGGCTTGTGTTAATTTTTCTATTGGGAAGAAGTACAAAGATGAAATTTGGTGTGACGTAGTAGACATGGATGTGTGTCATCTGTTGTTGGGCAGGCCATGGCAGTTTGATAGAGCAGTACAACATGATGGTCGTGCTAATAGTTACAGTTTCATGTTCGAGGGTACTAAAATCACTTTGGTTCCCAAGAAGCAACAACAGAAGGAGAGCAAGTTGGAGGAGATTGAGGAATTGAAAACTTTATTATCTTTGAAGGAGTTTGTTAAGGAGGTTGAAGAGGAGCCTGAAGTATACGTGTTGATTGGGCGTGAGAGTAGTGAAGAGGTTGAAATTCCAGAAGAAGCGAAGCCTGTTTTGAAAGAATTTGAGGATGTATTTCCAGAGGAGTTGCCTAAGGAATTACCACCATTGAGGGACATTCAACATCAAATTTATCTTGTTCCAGGAGCAGTGTTACCACATAGACCACATTACCGAATGAGTCCGAAGGAACATGAAGAGTTACGAAGGTAGGTGGAAGAGTTACTTGAGCAGGGACGTGTTCAGGAAAGCTTGAGTCCTTGTGCAGTACCAGCTTTGTTGGTGCCAAAGAAGGATGGAACATGGAGAATGTGTACAGATAGTAGAGCTTTGAACAAGATTACTGTTCGTTACAGATTTCCTATGCCGAGGTTGGATGACTTGCTGGATCAGTTGAGTGGAGCTACTATATTTTCGAAGATTGATTTGAAGAGTGGATATCATCAAATTCGAATTAGACCAGGTGACGAATGGAAGACAACTTTCAAGACAAGAGAGGGGTTATACGAATGGTTGGTTATGCCATTTGGTTTGTCAAATGCACCTAGTACATTCATGCGAGTGATGAATCAAATCTTTAGACCATTCATTGGGAAGTTCGTGGTGGTTTATTTCGATGATATTCTGATATATAGCAGGAGTATGGAGGAGCATGTTCTACATTTGAGGGAAGTATTGATTATACTTCGTGAAGAACAATTTTATGCTGCTACGAAGAAATGTGTGTTTATGACAAGAAGTGTTTTATTTCTGGGGTATGTTGTTTCGGAGGAAGGAATTCAAGTAGACCAGAATAAAGTGGAAGCAGTCAGAAATTGGCCACAGCCGAGAACTATCACTGAAGTTAGAAGTTTTCATGGATTGGCATCATTCTACCGAAGGTTCATTCCACACTTCAGTAGCGTGATGGCACCAGTTACCGATTGCATGAAAGGAAAACAGTTTGTATGGTCAGAGGAAGCGGGAGTTGCTTTTGAGAAGATCAAGGAACTATTGACGACAGCACCAATTCTTGTTTTACCGAATTTTCAGTTGTTGTTTGAATTGCACACTGATGCGTCGAAGGTGGGAATTGGAGGAGTCTTGAGTCAGAATGGGAAACCCGTTGCATATTTCAGTGAGAAGTTGTCAGGGGCAAAGATGAGATACAGTACATATGACGTTGAATTCTATGCTGTTGTGCAAACGATTAAACATTGGAGACATTATCTATTTCAGAAGGAGTTTGTTCTGTACACTGATCATGAGGCGTTGAAGCATTTGTAGGGGCAGGACAAGATTTCAGCGCGACATGCGTCATGGATCGCGTATTTACAGCAGTTTACCTTTGTTGTTAAGCACAAATCTGGGGTGACGAATCGGGTAGCTGATGCTTTGAGTAGAAGGAGTCATTTGTTAACAACATTGAAGGTTGGAGTGACGGGGTTTGAATTACTGCCAGAAATGATTGAAGAAGATCCTTACTTTGTGAAATATGTTGAGAAAGTGAAGGATGGGAGTACTGATGAATTTATGATGATTGATGGATTTTTGTTTAAAGGAAATCGGTTATGTATTCCTGAGAGCAGTTTGAGAATGAAAATTATCAAGGAGTTGCATGAAGAAGGCCATGTGGGTAGAGATCGTACATTGCAGTTGATTTCTCAATCATACTTTTGGCCGTCGATGAGGAAAGAAGTCGAAAGATTTGTGGAGAGATGCCATATTTGCCAGGTTTCAAAGGGAACAGCGACGAATGCAGGGTTGTATTTGCCATTACCTGTACCGTCTAAGCTATGGGTTGATATCAGCATGGATTTCGTTTTGGGCTTGCCTAGAACTCAAAAGGGAAATGATTCGATATTTGTTGTAGTGGACAGATTTTCGAAGATGACACATTTTATTGCTTGCAAGAAAACGACGGATGCTGTTCGGGTTGCACAGTTGTTCTTTAAAGAAGTCTATCGCTTACATGGGTTGCCGGAGTCTATTGTTTCTGACAGGGATACCAGATTTTTGAGTCATTTTTGGCTTAGTTTGTGGAAGATGGTGGGAACGAAGTTGAAGTTCAGCAGTGCTTATCATCCACAAACGGATGGACAGACCGAAGTTGTTAACCGATCGTTGGGGAATTTGTTGCGATGTCTTGTGAAGGACAATCTGAAGAGTTGGGACATGAAGTTATGCCAAGCCGAGTTTGCACACAATCATGCAATGAATCGTAGAACGGGATTCAGTCCATTTCAGATTGTATATTCAAATTTACCCAGGGGACCGTTGGATTTAGCGGTGGTACCACAACCGAAGGGGACGGTTAAACGGGCTATTGATTTTGTTGAAGAATTAACCGAATGTCATAAGATCGTTCAAGAACGATTAGAAAAGTCAAATGAGAAGTATAAGCAGGCTGCTGATTTGAAACGACGGAGTGTTGAATTTAAGGAAGGTGATTTGGTTTATGCTGTATTGACGAAGGATCGTTTTCCGGTGGGTGCTTATAACAAGTTGAAGGCGCGGAAAATTGGTCCAATTGAAATTGTGAAGAAAATTAATGAAAATGCTTATAAGTTGAAGCTGCCAAAAGATGTTTACACGTCTGACGTGTTCAATGTTAAGCATCTCATACCATATTATAGAGACGAACAATCTGAGGCAGAAGAATTTACAAATTCGAGGACGAATTTTTCTCAACCAGGGGAGGATGATGCAGCTCAGGGGATAAGTCGTATGCGACCTAAAGAGGAAGATCGTTCTCGAGTTAAGGAAGCTTCGTTTTTAGGTCTTAAGTCGTTCACGAGTCAAGCAACTATGAGTCATGAACGACCTAACTGGTCGAGTGAAGGGGAGGTACGACTTAACGAAGAAGAGGCACGAGATAACAAACACTTGAGTCGTATACGGGTTAATGGAACAAGGCTGCGACTCAACGGGAACTTGGGGTGTTCGAGGCTGATGAGTCGTACACGACTCAACGACCCATACATAAGTCGTTTACGACTTAACACGAAGAAGGGGAAGGTTTCAGCAAGTAAGGTCCTTGAGTCGGAGGCAGAATACGACCTAGCTAAGTCGTTTGAAGAGGCATGCCGCAAAGAACTTGGAAGCTTGAGTCGTGTGGGTCTTGAGTCGGTCCTTAGTTGAGTCGTGAGTCGTTCACGACCTATGTTGAGTCGTATATGTTGTATTACGAGCTGGTATGTAAACACTGGTGTTGAGTCAGTTGAGTCATGGCATTTTTAAGTCGTTAGTGTTGTACTGTTTGTATTTTTCCTAAGTCATGTATTGAGTCGTATGTGGTTGGGTCGTCTACTGCTAATGAGTCGCTACCGGCTCAAGATGAGTCGTGAGTCGTAGGGGATGAGTCATATACGACTTAAGGCTCAGGTCGAGGAAACACTATAAATAGGGGGTGCGTTGTACATTGTTTTAAGTTGATTTTGGAATAAAATTTCATGTTGATTGCTGTGTGCTTTCTTCTAAAATTGGTAGTTGAGTGTAATCTCCTATCTCCTCTTTCGGTTAATCGAGTGCGCTCGATTCAACGATCGTAGAAGCCGATTCACGGAATCTAGTGCGCTAGATCAACGTGCGAAGAATCGTAGATCTTTGAACACGGTATAGTGCGCTATCAACGTGTTTGAGATAGCTAGAATTCGGTATCTTCGGATCAACGAATTTGGGCATTTCGGTATCTTCATTCCATCGATCGCTACTTTCACCGATTGAAGTTTGTTTTGATTAATCCGCTGCGTCAAAATAACACTTCTTTATACTTCGTAATTTAAACAAATGATGACTAGATATTTTAGATATATAAAGTCTTTATCGTATTTCAAGATAAAATTGCAAAAGCAAAGGAAACAATTAATGATAGTGATGAAGAAGAGTTGCCATTGGATGAAGACATCATATCAAAGTGTTTGGCAAGGACAAAAAGGGTCGGACTCGAAGTATTGGGATCAAGATAACAAGAACCCAAATTAAGTCTTCTGCTATTGCACATAAACAACACAAAAAGGCTAAATAAGACACAAAAGAACTAAAAAGTAAGATGGAACATATGGAGGATAAATTGGAAAATATGGATGGCACATTGATGACGTTGGTCAAGGAGTTAACTCAAGGAAATCACATACTAGATGTTACTTTCAATGAAGAAGGGAGTAGTACAAGTCATGAAAATGTTTGGAGAAACCAGATTAACGACTTTGCTGCTCAACCGAATTCTATTGGTGCAACCAATCAACAAAAATGTGAAACTCTGAACCTTGACCAAGATGTCATTGCAACAACCACTGTTTGTAGAGGTTTAACATCATTCATTATTTATGGGAAATCTGTACCGCCAACACATGAGAATTTGGTGGTGGATAATATACTTCTACCAGATGAGAAAACAATCAAACAAAGTCATCCTCTCGCAACAACCTTTGCAGAAATTGGAATCAGTGGCTATGTCCGTCACCCGAAAAGTGCCATTCGCTATCTTTAGATGCATGATTGTGACTGCTCTAAATGAAGACCTTTGCCAAGTAAGTTGGATTTTATTTATTCATATTGAGGACATAATCCATATCGGTAGCTATATTTTCTAGTTAACATGGATTTCTCCTAACAATAACAGACAAATAAGTTGCACAGCTATTATCTCAGGTGTTGAAGCAAAAAATTACTACTGTAACTACTGTTTAGAAATTGTAGCAATCTGGGCAAAGATAAATTACTAGTTCATATGTCGTTCAATAATCAATGTATGATGGACTCTTTCAGTGTTTGGGGTACAGTAATACACAATTCCTGATATAGGCATTAAAGCGCTAAACATGCAAATAAGAGAATCACGTCGATTCATTATTTTATTCGTATTATCATATCGACATTAACATAATCATTTGTGCAAACTGACTACCTAACATGTTGTTCACATACAGATCACATTAGTTCACATAGCTAACAAGAGTTAAACTAATTGTGACATGTAATTTCGTTTGCTTGCTCCCTTAATTGCATGATTTAATATTTGACTACACCAAGCGACCGTTTTCAATATCACAGTCGTTAAATAATATATTTTCTCAACTTACATTGGATAATACATGATGTGTTACAAATACATAAAAAAAAAAAAAGTTTGTCATTTTTTTAAAGAAAAAAAAAAAAATCTCTTTTTTGAGTTCTTGAATCGAATTTGTATGTTATACCAACGTTAATGGTTAATAAAGGAAAAGAAACAAAACTAATGTCATGATGTATTTCAGTAATTTATCTCCACTACTTATAGATAAAAATAAGTCATAAATCAAACATACATCTTATCTTTAAACCTATTTCATTTTACTAGAATATTTTCATCCGTAAAAAATTTAATGCAAGTATTTGCAAAAATACAACAAATATTTATACTAAAAACCGCACAGTTTCACTGAAATAATTACTGTAATATTTCGTGAAATTTAATTTTATAGAGCTGATATTTACATATATATACACGTGTACTTGCAAGTGCAAGCACGCATATGTGTGTCCGTGCGTTCACACATACAAATTAAACCGTTTTACAAAAATTTGTCACAAAAATACTTAAGTAACCTGAAAATAGATTCTATAAACTTCAATTGCCAAACATGCGTTTATTAATGTCAGAAGAAATCAAATGTGATATAAAGCAGACACGGATTGAATCTAACTATATTATTATATTATATAATACTGAAGAACCACTACGGAAACAACGAAGATTTCTTAATATACATAGCGATCCTATCATATTTATTTTACTGACGGCATGTACAAAATTGGTGCTAACTGAGAACGTGAAGATATGGATACGTTCAAATAACATTTCTGACTGTAACAGAACAACTGTGATGCCCAATCCTTAAACATTAAGCAACTATAAAACATAAGAGCAAATATTTCACAACTTTTCCAAATTTAACCGTGTTCAAGTTGTAAACACATAAATAAAGACACGCATGTGTTAAAAAAAGTAATTTTATGACAAAAAAGCCCAACCAACTGCACCAATATGTAAAAAGCATATATACGCTTTATGGTCTTTAATAAACACTCATTAACTTATTGTACTAGTCTTGTACTTTGCTACTGGCTGCTTCCTGTCCTGTAATACTTGTATACGTTGTTTCTGTTTAGGCTTTTTTCTTCTTCATGTAATTGTGAAAAACAATATCAACTACAGGCTAAAGTTTAGTGAAAAATTAGCTTACATTTCAAGCGAGGTCTGGAAATAATAAATTAGAAAAATACGAGGAAATCAGCAGCAAATTTGAATTGTTGATACCAAATGTTGGATATGGATCCTACAATTACAAGCTGAAGAATTGAGTACATCAGCAAATTTAACGCATCCAGAACAATTTGCTAAAGGCTTTAGAAAAGAAAGAAAGTAGCCTATTAAGTTCATAAGTCCACAGTTATCTAAATCTTAAGAGCATAAGGGTGATATATATTTAACTATTGTAACACTGGTGATTTCATGCCAAGGTATACAAAATGCAATGAAAAATTGAGATGTTGGGAATGTGTTTATATTATAGGATCACCTTTTCTAAAGACATCAATGTTTTTTGAAAAACAAAAACCAGAGCATTGGATTATAAAGTAGGTACCATGATGATGAAGTTGAGTATAATCTTAAGAGCAAAAACGTGAGGCGTTATAAAGGCATCAAGCCAGGTTTGCAACCAACATTATGAAAGCATTAGGGACCATTTGGTTTTATTTTGTATTTTGTGTTTCCAACTTGCACTAAAACTTAGTAAGAAATAAGAAAAAAAGATTTATAATTCTTATCAATTGCGACGACCAACGGACAACGTAAGAGTTGGATTGCTCTACGTGCTTTTGTTATCTCTTGAAACACGAAAAACAAAATAATCTTTGATTTCTATTTTGCACGTTAATTTCATTTTTCAAAATTGTTTGTTTTTCAACAATACATAAAACGGACGCGTTTTTGTATAGACGAAAACAAAAAACAAAAAACAAAAAACAAGAAACGTCAAGCCAAACGAGACCTTAAATTCTAAAGAGACATGGTTCTTGTTGTGCAAAAATTGCACAAATGCGGAAAGACAATAAACAGGATCTAGATTTGCCAATTTGAACATCACTCAATCTAGCAGCAATTATTCCATTACCCCAAATAAATAGCAAATAACTATAAAAAAGAAAGAAAAGAGACACACAATATTTATACTGGTTCCACCATCATCTACATAGTGTACGTCCAGTCCAAAGGAGAGAGATTTTATTACACTTGAGAGAATTACAAGAGATTACAAGATAAGAGTTTACAAACCAAAGCCCCAAATTAGGGATAACAAGAAGAGACACTCTATCTGGAGATCGCTGGTTGAATACCAGGATGTGTTTATAATGAAGTTTACCCTCAATATATAGCCAACATAAATTCATGTGAATCATCAATCAAATTACCAAAATATGGTAAGGAGATAATGGAGGCAAATTACAATGGTAACAAATCACGCAAACATAACAAGTAATTCACTCGTTCCAAAAATGGAAGAAAAAAATTCCAAAGCAATGCGATTACGAAGAAAGAAATAATATGTATATCTTTTTGCATATATATATTATTCCATAACATGCGCATGCATATATTTCCTTGCCATCTCATTCAAATGCAATCCAATTATTTATGCATTTCCATAATGAACAAACGTGATTACTTTCCCTATTGCATATTTGTTTCCTTCTATTTGTGATTTTGTATCACCAAAATTTAACACTCCACCTTGATGCAAAATCACATATCTCCAACACCCCATATCGACTCAAGTTCTCTTCCCAACGTAAAACTCTTCAAATCAAACTCCACCTTCAACCAAAATCTCTTAATGAGATACAGACCAAAAATGAATATTTATCCAATGGGTTCCGGCAAGGCCACCCCCCATCATACCTTGCTAACGAGCTCAGACTATGTCCCCGCCCGCCAACAAAATGTTGCAAATATCCAAAATCAAAAGAAGGTAGATACCAAAATAATCTCAAAGCCACCTAAGGCCAGAAAATTCTCTTAATCACCAATCCAAATACAGAGTCAAAAAACAAAAGCCAATAGACATAACAAGTCTAATCCAAATCTCTGTATACAAAACAAATCTCTCTCATTCCACATACTTTATCTGCCAAACAAATTTCCCGTGGAAATCAACATAAGATGCTCACATCAACATCGAACCATAAAGCAGATACAAGTTTCCAAAACCAGCTGTCCCTTCAACACAGTAAACTCATTATCACCAAATTTCCAAGACTGGAACGCTCTTCTCTCTCAACATAATCTCCTCCACTCTATATTGCACAAAATCCCTTTTTTCGTCCAAATGAGTAATAACATAATTACCACCGGATCTACCGCTCTTTCTAAAAGCCATTGATGCACAAATTTGAACAAATCGCCTGGCTCTGATACCAATCTATTGTGCAAAAATTGCACAAATGCGGAAAGACAATAAACATGATCTAGATTTGCCAATTTGAACATCACTCAATCTAGCAGCAATTATTCCATTACCCCAAATAAATAGCAAATAACTATAAAAAAGAAAGAAAAGAGACACACAATATTTATACTGGTTCCACCATCATCTAGATAGTGTACGTCCAGTCCAAAGGAGAGAGATTTTATTACACTTGAGAGAATTAAAAGAGATTACAAGATAAGAGTTTACAAACCAAAGCCCCAAATTAGGGATAACAAGAAGAGACACTCTATCTGGAGATCGCTGGTTGAATACCAGGATGGGTTTATAATGAAGTTTACCCTCAATATATAGCCAACATAAATTCATGTGAATCATCAATCAAATTACCAAAATATGGTAAGGAGATAATGGAGGCAAATTACAATGGTAACAAATCACGCAAACATAACAAGTAATTCACTCGTTCCAAAAATGGAAGAAAAAAATTCCAAAGCAATGCGATTACGAAGAAAGAAATAATATGCATATCTTTTTGCATATATATATTATTCCATAACATGCGCATGCATATATTTCCTTGCCATCTCATTCAAATGCAATCCAATTATTTATGCATTTCCATAATGAACAAACGTGATTACTTTCCCTATTGCATATTTGTTTCCTTCTATTTGTGATTTTGTATCACCAAAATTTAACAGTTCTAACATTTTCTTAAGTAATTAGGGAATCCCCATGGCAAGCTGCAAATTACAGGAATATACAGGAATGCACCATACAGATTTTGATACATGTTAGAATATTAAATGCTTATATGGTCAGTTTTACCAATAAAAACACTGACAGTGTTTATGCTGACTATCAAACAATGATCATGTCAAAAAAATACCAGTTGACTCAATCAAATAAAAGGATGAAGTATAACATACCTCTCTAATGGTACAACATTTAGCCAAAAAACATGAATCTGTCGTTGCAATTTATAGGTTTGAATCCATGTTTCAAGGTAAAATTTATGAATGTATATCAATGTTATAACTTACTTCTGCGACATGATGTGTTATATCATTTGAATCAATATTGTTTGGTAGCGTACTATTCATGAAATTCAAAGAACCATCTTGCATTACATTCTTATTTTCTTCAGACCGAGCTGCTTTGTGAATATGTGTAGTTGTATCATAGTTTCCACTTTGTTGTTTACTCTCTATTTATGTGCAGTCAGGGACGGATCTGTGCTTTGATTACCCTGGGCTACAGCCCGGGTAAAATTGCTATGCTACTGCAGTAATAAGCTCTTTGTATTTTCGCCAGTGATGCTTAAAGAACTTTTCTGTGTAACCATCAGGTCCAAAGGACTTGTCATGTTTAATAGAGAAGACTGCATTCTTTAGTTCATGATCGGATACTTGTTGAGATAGTACTTTTTACTTTGTGCATTTATCCTCATCCTGGAATTAATTTGTGGAACTGGTGTGTGCATGTTGTCAAGAACATTATAAAAGGTAATATATAAATTTATAGTTTTATCTTCAATCTGTTTGTTGTCATATAGAGGCTTACCGTTTTGATTAACCAATTTCTGTACAGAGTATTATATTTCTGCATGATTAATTTCAAACACTTATTCATCCAATTCTTCCATTTTCAATTCAATATAGTTTATGTTCAATACTTGATATCATTTTAAAAATTCACATTTCTTGAACTTGTTATACATTTTTTGGTGTTATTTTATTGATTTTTGTTTAAGCTTATGAAGTTAAAATGTTTGATTATCCCGGTGAGACATCAAATCCTGGCTCCGTCTCTGTGTGCAGTTTTTCAGTATTTGTGTCATTTTGCTCATTCACTGGAATTTCTTGTTCAGGTTAATGGGCTGTTGAAGTTGTATTAGAGGGCTGCAGATCAGGATGAGGACCTTCGGTATTTTGAGCATATTGTGTTGAGCTTGTCTCATCTCTAATATCAGTTTGTAGCAAGTTTCCACAGTGCTAGTGACACAATATGAAATCAGTTTTTGAAACATTACTTTTACATGTATTGTCTTTAAATGACAGTTAATACTTTACATGTATTGAGGTGAAAAGTATAATATTTTACATGTACTAAGAAAGTTAAATTTATTTTACTATGCTGATACCAACATTAGAGTTAAAAAATATAATAGTTTTTGCAACATTACTTTTTACATGACATTTTTTATATATCAATCCTTTTTAGGAGTATATTTTGAGTATTATATGATGAATATTGTGTAGTTATACTTGTTTGTATATGATGTTTGTGGTTATTATGTATTTTTTCTATGTCTTGGTCAAATTATAATTTTGTATTTGGTTATTTTAGGATAAATATAGTATCTGGTTCTCGAACAACGTAGTAAAAACATCTGGAACGGTCTAAAACCGTGCTAAAAAGAGGATGGGAAAAAAAATACCATTATGATTTTGGAACGATTTTGAGCCATGCTTGACTATAATTCTGGAACGGTTTTTAGCCATTTTTAAATGGTGAATTTGGGTCGTTAATGAATAAATTTTGAAATGGTTTTTGACCATTCCAAAATTTTTGCCAAGTCTCCATTTTAGGAAAGGTTTTTGATCGTTCCAAAACCACTTTGGAACGGTCCAAAACCGTTCCTAAATGGCATTTCTGTTGTAGTGACTATAGAAAGCTCTTCTCAATTCGGTAACACTTGCAAAAGTCCTTGGACTTAGTGCTCACAAACTGAGTTTCATTGTCCGTGATAATTTTCTCTAGTACTCTAAACCTGCAAAAATTATTTTTTGCTACAAAATTAACAACTTTCTCAATAATAATCATGGCAAGCGGTCCTGCCTCACCCATTCTACGAAGTAATCATCTACAACGATCACGTATTTCGCTCCCTCCTTTGCTATTTGTAGTACGCCGATTATATCGATTCACCAGATCGCAAATGGCTAAGGACCGACCATTTGCATAAGCTCTAAAGACGGGGCTTTTGTAATCTTATCTTACATTGATTGCACCGTTTGCTGTAGTCTGCTGCATCTCCATTTATTGTTGAACAGAAATATCCATAATTGAGTGTTTTTTTGCCAACGTCTGCCCGTAGTGTGGTCGCCGCAGTTGCCTCTATGAATTTCCATGAGGATCTTCCTAGCCTCTTCCTAGGTTACATACCTGAGTAAGGGGAAGGAGAATTCTCTCTTGTATAGCACTCTATCTTGCATAATGAATCGTGGTGCCTTTCGAAGGAGCTTCTTCCGTTCATCACGGTCTCTGAGGAGTATTCCTTTGAGTAGGTAGTTCTTGATTCTTCTTCTGCTGTCTCCAAACTGCAATCGACATCCTTTTAATCTCTACTAGGAGCAGTCAATACTTCTATCGAAACCAATTCCATTACTCATGCTTGTAACATTCCCTTACTTGGAGGCCAAAAACTAACGACTTAGAATGCTATAGTCATCCATAGTTATTAATCTTCAGTGACCAAATACGGTGGTGCTAGATTCATTGATACACATATCACAGAATTATGGAGAAATTTTAACAATTCAAAACACACTTCCATATTCAAATCAAAACATTTCATGTTCGTTACATAATCCCAAATTATGTTGGCCACGTTCAACAAAATATGATTATTACAAATATGCCAAGTGTAACGACCCATAAATTTTCAATAATTAAGTTTGATTATTTTAATTAAATTGAGAAATTTAATTTAGGAGAAACAATTTTATTTTTATAATTTATAATGAAGCAAACGTTAAAAAGGTAAAGTAGCAATGGTAAATAGAATTGGTTAAATTAATTAGATTTTGTAATTAAATTAGGAAGAAATAAAAATTTTATAACCTATATTGAAGTAAATGTTAAGAATGTAATTTAGCAATGGTTATAAAAATTTAGTTTTGACAATTGAAGTGAAATCCCATTTATGAATAGTGTAAGTTGTTACAATGGTTATAAAATAGAAAATGAGTAACTAAAATAACTGTTGAATTAACCAATGTAATAATATATTGCTTAATAGAAACTGAAAGTAAATAAAGGAAATAAGGTTATGGCAAGTTGATAAATGTTAACAAATGAAATGATATAATTGTGGTGATTGAATGAATTCAAAGTATATTAACCAATGAAGTAATACGTAACAAATTGAAATTTTATACAATCAATGTAGATAAGTAAATCATAATGTGTGTTGTTGATAATAAATGTACTTAAATGGTAATAAATTGAATATAAGAAAACAAAGGCATTTAGTGAATTTATTTATGAATTCATGAAATAAAATCAATGTCCTGTAGGTAATTATAATATTATTTGGAAGCGAAAACTTATAAGTATGAAACAAAATAAGTGAATTAATTGCGAATAGGTGGAATTTAATAATAAATTTTTACGTTAATGTTAATTAAGGTAATATTTGGAAATAAAGATTTATTAATGTAAAACTTATAAATGGATAAATTGAAATGAAAAAAAACAAACGTAAATACCTGATTTGTTAATGGAATAATAATAATATAGTTAATGGTAATTATATAAAAACATAAGTATTTAAGAACTGTAACGGTTGCTTGATAATAGAGAATTCATGGGTGTAATTAAAGGCATGGTATGTAACAACCCGCATATTTTATGATTGAGTATTTAAATATTTTATCGTTAGTCGGATTATAGTCCGAAAAGTTACTTTTTGCATACGGTCGAATTATGACTCGAGACAACTTCCATTGAGTTCAAAACGCCGTTTGCGACCTTTTTGAGTATAAACTTTGATATGTTTGGAGTTAGTGGAATTTTGCTACTTTTTCACTTAGGGCTTTGGCTTTGGGTTCAGCCCATTTGCCCAATTCTGGTTATATCAACCCAACCCCTCTCCACTTCTCTTCATTCATTCCTTATTTCCTAACTCTCTCAAGCTCAAGAGAATAATGGGGGAAAGGATTGGAAATTAGAATTCATAAAACTCCAAGCCCTAGATCATTTGCAAAATTCAAGTTCTTGCTTCAAATCCAAAGAGAAGCCATTGGTAAGCCTTCTCTTCATCTTCTCCAACTCTTTCCTTCTTCTATTTCAGAAATTTCCTAAACCTAACTTAGGGAATATTTTACTTGTAAGCTTAGATTGAAGCTTCTTGGGTTGGAATTGAAGAGTGTTTGTCCTTGCCTTGCTTATAGCTTCTCCTTCATTGATTTTGTAAAAAGGTGAGATTTTTATCTCACATCTATGCTTATATCTATCTTTAAATGTTGGGTATGAATTCCTAACACTTATTCACGTGCATTTGCTTTTGATTTGGATTGAATTGGTGAATATCCCAATTTTTAGTGTTTTGGGTTCAAATCTTTAAAATCCTAACTTTGATGTTTGAACAAGTTTTTGGTGATGCATCGAGGAGCCAATAGGACCGGGTAGCCGATGGGCGTAATCTCTTAGCGTCCGTGCTCGATCAGTTGCGAATTGGGAGAGTTTGCACTTCAATTCATAGGGCAGAAAAAAAGGCAAGGCATCAGGTTCGGCCGACCGAACCCCTTGGGCCGGTCGACCGAAGCTGTAGCCGAAACTTTCTATTTCTGGTTCGGCCGACTCAGGGAGTCCGGTCAACCGACCTGCTCCTATTCTCCTATTTCCCTGTTTTGCCTATTATGCTCATTTTGCTTTGCTTTTCCAATTGTTAATCGATTCTTCTTCTCCGATTAGTTGTTATCACCTTTGTCGACTTTGATAATTTCTATATTTGGAATTTTTAGGTATTTCCACATTGAAGGATTCGGTATCGATTTCTTTGGATCTTTATTCACGTCTTCGAATGTGAATTTTAGTGATTGATTGTTTCTACAATCATTTTTGTGAGTTGTCACTTCAAAATATAAAGGTTTTCAATGCTAGTAGTAAATATCAAAATTCTTTCATCAAAACGATTTCAACACTATTTTGTTACAAAGCAGGTTTCTTAAGCCGTTTTCCAATCTACTAGTATATACAAACCTTTACCTCACTTGTATGAGAAATCTAATTAAACGACTTAGTAAAACAAGTGGTATGAAACGCTTGCGTTTACTTTGTCGGTTAATTCTTGGACTTGTTTGATTGAATTTCCTGTGACAATTTTCGAGTAGAGACTTACAGTTTGTTCGTAAATATTTAAGTTAAGCTAGTGGTTATGCGACATGAGGCTAAGCTCATATATTTACTAGCTTAGTGTAATTGACACTTCTTGATGATCGATGATGATCATTTTGTGATTTAGACTAGCGATATGCTATGTTTCTTTGTCCACGTAGGGGACGGTCCCTCGTCTTATTAAGCTTCGTCTAATCTCTTTTATAGGCTAACGACCTATGTATTATTGAGTTTCGTCTCATTTCTTTTATAGGCCAACGACCTATGTATTATTTGGAGTTTTGACTCAATTTTTGTGGGCTAGAAACCCATGTTCTTTTATGGAGTTCGGTCCATCGGACGTACCTTTGTACTACGTTGTTGCACCAGCTTATCAAGATCATCGGGCGTACCGTTCTACTACGTCGTTGTTCCGAATTATTCGTGTTTCAAGTTCCTCGGGCGTACCGTTGTACTACGTCGTTGCACCGGCTCTATGGTTAGCGACTATAAGATAGCGTCCCGTTTGTGATACACGTGTTGGTGAGTTTTCATGCTCCCGTTTTGTGATAGGCCTCCCCCTTTTTGTGATTTCTGGATTTCCATTGATGATTTCTGGAATTTGTGTTTTCACCAATTTTCGTGATTTACATTGATAAGTTTTATCAATATGTGTGCATTGGTGAATTTGTGTGTCATTAACTTTTTGTGATTGACATTGATATTATTGCCAATATTTATGGTTTCAGTGAATAAAAATAAAGAGTATGACATTCTTTTGATCTTTGAGAAGGTTCTTGTGATATTGATTAATCTCTTGTTGATTTTCAGTTACTTACTTATCACAGCTTGGCATTGTGATTACTATACGTTTAGTCATATCTCTTATTCTATATCATTTCATCGGATATTTATAGCTAGACTGATCCGTTCATTATTTTCTTATTAAATAATACTCGGGTCAGACCGAGATGTTATAGGTGCTTCCACTTGACTCCACTTTGGGGGATTACTATTCTGACTTTTTGGCTAACTACTCTAGATTTGTAGTTTTTTTTGCATACGTTTGAGATATAGTGTGACGACACAGAATTTTGAGTATTTAAGATGAGAATATTTAATTAATTTTAAATGTTCAAAGGTTAATTATTAACTTTAATTTCAAATATCAGTATTTATTTGATAATTAGTTGTTGAATTTAATTATCGGAATTGGGTAAAATATTGAATCTGGAGTTTTAAGCCTGATAAAAATAATTTAAAGGCTTGTAAAATTTATATTGATAATACTGAAGATAATAGAACTTTTAAAATTTGAATTTAAAAGCGTTTTGTTCAGTCTTAAAATTTTATCGAAAATTTAATACAATAAGTGATCCAAAAAGTTATCTTCCCCATATGGTCGAGTTAGACCTCGAAACATGTTCCAACGTATTCAGAATAACAATATAATGCTAAGAACGCCGGTCGTTGCATTTAAATTTGGGTTCGGGTTTAGAATTAGGGACCGCGAGATATTTTGGGATATAAAAATATAAAACTTCAAATCATCAGCCACCCTATGGTTGAACCCAAGCCACCCTATATTCGTACCACGCCAACATATTTCCTTCCCCGTTTAAAAATCACATCTACTGTCTTCTTCCTTCTTCAGAAAGAAAAAAAATGAAATCCCCAATTCTCAGGCCCTAGAAAATAATATTAAAAACAGCAAGCTGAACGAGGAAAATCATCAGGCCGAAGCGAAAATGAAGGGATCGCCATCATCTATCTTGAACGAACGAACGACCGAGATGGGACAACAGTTGGCATGGAAGTCGATGACACTGACGGCATAGATTTCCTCTACGAGATCGATCGACCTCCGTTCGACGCTGATTTCTTCAACTCTTTCGAAGATGACTTTGACGATGCTGACATCAACTGATATATGTAGTTTGCTGGCGTTCGAAGGGGAGAGGCTAAGAGCTGCGAGCTGGTTTCTTCCAAAAGCGATCATGAATCCATTCTTTTACCTGAGATTCGAGATCTCGTCTCAATCATCGGTGAAGGAGCGACGTGGGTAAGATGGTCAGGGGTTGGATTCATGAATCGATGAAGGTTGCATTTGGGATGAAGGCAGCAGTTCGGTTTGGGTTTGTAGAGCCAGTGAGGTATTGTTTGTAAAATTCAATATATAAATATTTACAGAAAACAGGAAAAATTATTTACAGTAAAGTAATTTACTGTTGTACTTGCAGAAATTTAAAGAAAAAAAAGTATAACTCTATATATACACACATTTAAAACCTTACTGCATATGTATATAAGTACTCAGAAAATGTTATATTTATATATGTATAAATAAACAGAAAACAATACATATAGATGAGATTGTTGGAGATAAGAGTTATATTTAAACTTGGATTTTTGAGTACTTTTACCTTTAGAAATATATACAATAATATGTTGAAGTTATATAGGAATTTAATAAGAAAAATATATTTGAAGGTTTATGTAAATTAGATTTTTTGAAATCTATGTAGTTTATTTTATTTTTTAATATATCTGTAGCTCCCAAGTGAAAAAGAGATAAAGATAAATATTTCCAATCACTAGTCTATTTTCTAATAATGGATTATGGAGATTAACCTATTTCATGATTTTAACTTTTAAAATTATTTATTATAAGAAAATCAGTTGGAACTAAATCATTAGTTAAGCAATTTATAAAATAAGACTAATTGTTCGATTTGTTCGAATATTAATAAATTATATAATGTTTATACAAGGTAAATTGCGAAGATTTGTGACGAGCAAGCTGGTTTGGAAATTGTAACGACCCAGAATTTTTAACAATTTAATTTGAGAATATTTAATTAATTTTAAATATTTGAAGGATGGTTTGAATTGAATTTCAAATTATCAGAATGAATTGGCGATTAAATTATAGAATTTAATCTATAGAAAATTGAATAAAAATTCAAATCTTCAATTTTAAGCTGATTAAAAATATTTCAAAGGCTTGTAAAATTCATATTGACAATACTAAAGATAATCGAAGCTTCAGAATTTAATTTGGAATTGAATTGTTCAGTTTTGAAAATATATCGTTTGAATCGATATTTAAAAATAGCCGTCCGAGGCACAGTCTCAGAATTCGAAGAAACTAGTTCCATTGGGTCCGTAATATTAAATTATTACCGGATTTCAAGTTTCGTATTTTTCTGAGTTTATATGTGAGCACACGAGATATAAACGCATTGAAATCGAATCGAATTCAATTTGAATTTTAATTTTTAAATTTAGTCAAAAATCACGTTACTCTCCTTTTCTCACGCAGAGTATCACGCCTAAAATCATGGCTAAAATCGTGCAAAGCATACCCCTTCATCTCCAAGCATGCCTCGTCTATTTTTAAATAACCACGTCCTCTCCTTCTTCAGTTCAAAATCAAACGAAGAAAACAAAATAAAAATGGCGTCCCCTTTTCACTTTTGTTCGAACGAACAAACTCGTTCCAGTTCCATGAAATCCAACAAAGTAAAATTGGCCGAAGCCCTCTTCCTTATCATTCAAAATTAAAAAAAACAGGCAGAAGGCTTTCGAGTCGATCTCGATTTGGAATCGCGTGGGTCGCGTGGAGAGGGGTGGTGGCGCAGTTGGCTAGCGCGAGTCAGTGGGGGGTCGGCGCTCGCGACGGAGACAGTGGCGCGCTCGAGTTGATGGCGGCGTAAACAGCGACGACGAGGTCAGGGAGCAAATGCGGCGGCTACTGGCGCGCGCGATGGTGGATCGTGCTCGCGCGTGAAGGAGTGGAGCGGCGATGATGGCGTACGCGAGGAAGGCGGCGACGTCGATGATGGAGGCGAAGTCGATTGCAGTGAGGTATAATTTTTTTTATTTAGTTAATTAAAAAATTTTAAAATTGCAGTATCCATTTAAATTAAATGTAATATATATATTTTACAGAAAAAGGTAATCTATGCAGATTTTTAATTTATAGTTATAGTAAAGAAATTTGTTTAACCGGTAAATCAATTATTTTGGTGAGATAATTTATTAAAGTAAATTTAGTTTAAAATTTAAATTTTTAGTTAAACAAATTAATTAAAAGAAATTGATATAAGGATATTAATTTAAAGTAAAATGATTAGTTAAGTTGTTATAAACAATAGTTACGATAATTAATTTGTTTTATCTATTTTAGTTACTAAAAAGAAATTTTTAGTTAAAATTGAATTTATAATTGATTAAGTTATTAAAAGAGAGTTTGGTTAATTAAATTTAATTTTTAGTTAAAATAAAATCTTGGTTAAATAAATTTGATTTAAAAGGAAATTTAAATTTTTGTTAAATAAATTTATTTAAAGAAGAAATTGATTTAAATAAAACTATCAGTTAATTTAACTATTAAAATGAAATCACCGATGAATCGAAATTATCAAATCAAAATTTATTATTCGATCTGTTCGAATATTAATAAATTGTGTAAATATTTATACAAGGTATAAATCAAGAAAATCGAGTCAAGAGGGGAAATGGATTGCTAATAAAAGCAAAGGTGAGAACTTCTCACTCTAAAGGATTTATTTAAATTTTAAATAGTTAGATTTAAAATTTATAGTTGTGTTGATTGAATGCTTGAATGATGATTGTTATATATATATATATATTGGATGTGAATAGACCCTATACGCCGTTAGCAAGCGGAGGTTATTTATTACACACATATACCGCGATATTCCACCTCGAAGTGGAATTGGTATTATATTATATATATAGCAATATATATATATTGGCATATGTATATATTGCAGTTGATTGATTTCCCGCATTGTATAGCGGATGAGACCCTATTGCGCCGTTAGTAAGCGGATAATATTTTTATAAAATCCCATATACCGCGATATTCCACCTTGAAGTGGAATGGGTATTGTGCTAATGTCTGTGAATGCAGGGAAACAGGTTGGAGGGATCCAACTGGATTCCTCACAAATATTTATTGATTTTAGATATTGTGATATTTGATTGTTTATCATATCGATATATGATATTGGAAAGTCGTGATTGACTATTTGATGTGTTGCATCATCGGATCCAATTTTTGAAGTTTAAAAATAACGATTTTGATTTTATGGGATTTCTAAAGTGATTTTTGAAAGTATTCGTTATAAAATATTTTTTTGAATTGATTCATCTTAAAAAAAATAAACGTTATAATTTTAATATTATAAAAATTATGATTTTTGAGAAATACAGTTAAAAGTTGATTTTTGAAATATGGAATTAATAATTTTATAAAATAGTTTAAACTGGGATTTCTGAATTTATTATAAAAAGTTTAAAAATAGGATTTATGAAATTTGATTATTTTACAAATCAAAATGATGAAATTATAAAGGAGTTTAAAGACGTTTTAAAAGAATAATATAAATTGATCCATATAAAAGATTTATAAATTGATGTTTATAAATTTAGAATATCTTGAATTATAAAACGAGCTTTTATAAGTGTTAGAATGAATTGTGAATAAATTTCATAAATGAATGAAATTTATAGGATTATAACGGTGAAGTTATAAATGGAATTTCATAAACAGTAGGTTTATAAAATTTGAAAAGTTATTTAAAAGAATAGTTTTGGATAAATAAATGAATCTTATAAGTTATAAGATTTATAAGTATGAAGTTTAAAAGAATGTTTTTGTAAACAAATAAATTATAAGCATTTAACTTATAATATGGACTTTCGGTATATAATTGAGTTATAAATCGAATAAGTTAATAAAGGAAATTTATAAGATGAAGTTGTTATAAAATAAATAGAAATGGAATTTATAAACATTGTTTTATAAATTCGCAACGACTTATTTTGATAAGTAAAATTGTTGTAATTTATTAATGGAGTTATATTCATGTTTAGACAGTGAATAATCCTTTAAAATAAAAGGAATAGAAATGATAAAATTTGTTAACAAGTATATTCACGTTTTTGAATAGTGAATAATATGTTAAAGAAATTGTTTTGGATGTGATGTTTTAAATAGAATTAAAACGATCTAAAGATGTTTTAAAATATATTAACTATCGAAACCATAGATTTCAACATTCATTGTTGAAATAGACGTTTTCGAGAAATAGAAGGAAATAGTAGATTATAACACTGTTGTTATAATAGATAATTTCCGAAAGGAAATGTTTTGTATAGTATTGGGATTTATATATCTGTTTTAATTTCGAATCCCTATACTAGTGATTTTGGGTTGTCGTAACGATGTTTTACGCAACATTTGTTTTGGCCCAAATAAATATGGTTAAGTGAATGATTTCCTTAAAGAATGAAATATATACTTAATTTCGATTAGAGTATATGAAATATTTTCTAAGTGTAGAAAATAAAAAGGCTTGTTAATTACTTATAAATAAATAAGTATGGAAATGTTTTTCCAATATTAAGTGAATATTTTGAATTTATCTTTTTGAAGATAAATTGAAAATGAATATTTGAAAACGAATGGAAATCGTATATTCATAAAAATATTGGAAATATAAATCCAATATGGAATTTATAAATGGAATTTGGAAAATGAGTTTAAAAATAAATATTGATTTATTTTTGAAGAATGGAAAATATATATCTTGTAAAGATATTTTTGGAAAATAAATAATTTGGAAAATTATTTGGAATCTGGTGATGATTGTGAATATCTATTGATAGTTCAATAACCGACTATCAATATTTACCTTTAAATAGGTATTTGTTGTGATTTGTTTGAATTTGAATGCCACACTTATTTTTTTAAAATAAGCGCTCACTATTCGGGTTAACCGGGAAAGGACCTTGGGGTCGTATAACCCATTCCGAATATGTGATACGTCGTTATGAATTGCATTTGAAGACCGGTGTTGAAGACCGGATATTTTCGAAAACGAAAGGGTTTCTTGTTGATTGTCTCTGCACTGGCTGATCCCCGGTATAGAGATCTCCATATGTGATGGGAAATTCGGATGTGATTAGAGATTATCCAGATTGCAAGGACTTCTTTGTAAGTGCCTTCGGTTCTGTTCGATACCGGAACAGACTTGTATGGATTGTGTGTCTAACATTACAAATTGAGATATAAAGCCGATTTCTTTCAAATATATTTCTGTTGGTGGCGGAGAATTTATTCTCTTAGCTTAACACCCTTCTCTGAGACGTACGAGCTCAGAGGTTATATAGTTGAAGGTTATCAGCAATATATTCCCAATTTGGTAATGTGACATGCTGAGTGTTGCTGTGAAATGATCATTGTGTTGATTATTTGTGATAGGATCATTTGTTTGATCGTCTATCTTGGTGATCATTTCTATGATCATTTGTTGACCCAAAGCACGGCTTTTGTATAAAGTGTGTTTTTGTGGACGAGACTTCGTCGAGCCTCACAAACCGGGAATGGTCAAAACAGGAAAGATGCGGCAAGGTTATGAGGGGTAGCTCCCTTTAGGGTATGTGCATTTCCTTCTGGAAAAGAGTGGTATCATGGTATGGAGCCCAGATACTTACTCATGTTGAAAACACTTTGTTATGATTGTGTGATGATGGTGACGAGCGCTCGGTTAAAGGTCCCAAAGGACCGGGGGATGGCATACTCGTGTCAGTTGTTACCCAGTTAGGGGTAACCCGGCCTTGTGTTGGTAGAGATCCGGTTTGGTTCTTGGGGACGTCCATCCAGAGGCGTTCTCATGTGGCGATGGGAAGTTCCTTGGCCTGACCATTCGTTGGAAATCCAAAAAAACAATACGAGACTTGTACGGTTTTAGTTGTAGAACCTGCCATTTAATATGGTAGCTATAGTAAGCATACTATAATGGTACCTATGCTGGCTAAGATTTATATTCTACTTTCGAATATTTTCTACACTATGCACTAGTAATAATATCAAAATTGATTTGATTTTAATGCGTATCAAGCATCTTTGACTAACATAAGAAGAAATCTCCTCCAAGTCTGCGTTTGCATTGTGTGTGTGGCGGGAGGTCTTATGGTAGTCTCATTTTTAAAAAGCATTGCGAATTGATTTTTAAAAAAATATTCCTCTACTTTATTTTAAAGATAAATGAACTGTTTTGAGTTCTCGCACCAGTCACATGACTGACTCGGAGTTTATTGTTTTCCTTCCTAAACTCTGGGTGCCCACCAATTTCCACACGGGCAGTCAAGAGTTAAGGTTTATCAGGATATTCTGGAATTCAGGAATTGTTGGAGGCAAGCTGGATGGCATGGCGTATTACTAGTATCTACTATTTCTTTTCCGCTGCATTGTTTGATGTTGTACACTCTGATGATATGATGAAATGTAATGTAATAACTGATATAGTTCTTTGTTTAAAGATTATTCATTTATCTATTATATGTTGTTCCGCTGCGAATTGTGAGATTCTGATATTGTTCTGCTGTTTTCTGTTCCGTTCTATTTTCTGTTTTCTTTTCCCTCTATTTTCTATCTCTTCTCTCTCCTTCTACTCTTTTCTCTTTCTTAAAACCGTCAGTGTTCGGTTTTCCGGCATCCGACTGATCGGCATTCGATACAGTGGACGTATTGATGTCGAATTTCGGGAGTCGAAGAATCGGGTCCTGACAATGTGGTATCAGAGCATATGTTTAAGCGACAACCATGGTTCTGTTGGGTGTTACTCATTAGAGATGGAGTCAGCAGTACTCTAGAATGAGTTTGAGTGCAATAATAGATATGAGCGCGTATTTGTTAGTGAATATAAAATTGTTTTTGAATCGGGTAAATAAGATAATTTTGCCCAAAACTATTTTAGTATAGAAAAGAAATGATTTTCTATGAATTATTGTAGTATATGGTTGCATGATTGTTAGGAGGTAATAATATTAAATTATTATCATTATTATATGGAATTAAATAAGAAATAAAATGGATTGAATTCAAGTAAACTAACTTGATAAGTTCTTTGAATTTGAATTGGTTAAAATTAAAGTTTAATCCTGAGCTAAATTTGAAGATAAATTAGAATTTGTATATAAATTCCAGTAAGTAAAAGAAATAAATTGAAATTCCCTTTGTTAGTAATTAAGTAAATTCGAGATGAATTGAATATGGAAATTGAAATTGAAATGAATTAGTGAATGAAACTAATTTAAAGTAGTAATATGAATTAGTAGATGAAAGTTAATCGATAGAATTCAATATTTAAAATTATGAATTGAATTCAAATAGAATTTAAATTATTGAATTGAAATGTAAAATTGAATGAAAATGAATGTGTAACTTCAATAGTGAAGTAAAAATGTATAAGAAGCATATATTGAAAATTTTGTAATGGAATTGGCAAAATGGTTTAAATGTTGGAATTGGATATTATGACTAACAGGATATACAGGTGTATTAAAAGGAAATGAGATTGGGTTTTGATTTCGAAGATAAAAATTGAATTGCTCGACAAAAAGGTACGTATTTCAATTTCAGTATGAGATTTGATGACTTTCTTCTCTAGCCACTTGGCTTTTCTCTTTTCTTTTTGATTCTGAGGGGCCGTAGTGCCATTTTGTAGTCGTACCGAGCTAGCCGCGCAAAGGAGACGCTGGCGAAATTTTTCGAAAATTTAGGGTGTTAGAAAAAATTTGGAGAAATTTTGAAAGTTTGAAATTTGAATTTGAATTTAAATTTTAATTGTTAGGAGAACAATGTTGTTTGGAACTTATAATTGAAGTTGGAAAGCTAGTTGAAAGGATAGTGAATCTCTAGTAAAAAGATTTAGGTTAGTAAGTTGATAAAACTATTTGGATTGTGAAAAATAGTAGACGGGATAAGGGCATTCTTCTTAACTTGTAATTTCGGGACGAAATTATTTTAAGGGGGGAAGATTGTAACGACCCAGAATTTTTAACAATTTAATTTGAGAATATTTAATTAATTTTAAATATTTGAAGGATGGTTTGAATTGAATTTCAAATTATCAGAATGAATTGGCGATTAAATTATAGAATTTAATCTATAGAAAATTGAATAAAAATTCAAATCTTCAATTTTAAGCTGATTAAAAATATTTCAAAGGCCTGTAAAATTCATAATGATAATACTGAAGATAATCGAAGCTTCAGAATTTAATTTGGAATTGAATTGTTCAGTTTTGAAAATATATCGTTTGAATCGATATTTAAAAATAGCCGTCCGAGGCACAGTCTCGGAATTCGACGAAACCAGTTCCATTGGGTCCGTAATATTAAATTATTACCGGATTTCAAGTTTCATATTTTTCTGAGTTTATATGTGAGCACACGAGATATAAACGCATTGAAATCGAATCGAATTTAATTTGAATTTGAATTTTTAAATTTAGTCAAAAATCACGTTACTCTCCTTTTCTCACGCAGAGTATCACGCCTAAAATCATGGCTAAAATCGTGCAAAGCATACCCCTTCATCTCCAAGCATGCCTCGTCTATTTTTAAATAACCACGTCCTCTCCTTCTTCAGTTCAAAATCAAACGAAGAAAACAAAATAAAAATGGCGTCCCCTTTTCACTTTTGTTCGAACGAACAAACTCGTTCCAGTTCCAAAAAATCCAACAAAGTAAAATTGGCCGAAGCCCTCTTCCTTATCATTCAAAATAAAATAAAAATGGCAGAAGACTTTCGAGTCGATCTCGATTTGGAATCGCGTGGGCCGCGTGGAGAGGGGTGGTGGCGCAGTTGGCTAGCGCGAGTCAGTGGGGGGTCGGCGCTCGCGACGGCGACAGTGGCGCGCTCGAGTTGATGGCGGCGTAAACAGCGACGACGAGGTCAGGGAGCAAGTGCGGCGGCTACTGGCGCGCGCGATGGTGGATCGTGCTCGCGCGTGAAGGAGTGGAGCGGCGATGATGGCGTACGCGAGGAAGGCGGCGACGTTGATGATGGAGGCGAAGTCGATTGCAGTGAGGTATAATTTTTTTTATTTAGTTAATTAAAAAATTTTAAAATTGCAGTATCCATTTAAATTAAATGTAATATATATGTATATTACAGAAAAAGGTAATCTATGCAGATTTTTAATTTATAGTTATAGTAAAGAAATTTGTTTAACCGGTAAATCAATTATTTTGGTGAGATAATTTATTAAAGTAAATTTAGTTTAAAATTTAAATTTTTAGTTAAACAAATTATTTAAAAGAAATTGATATAAGGATACTAATTTAAAGTAAAATGATTAGTTAAGTTGTTATAAACAATAGTTACGATAATTAATTTGTTTTATCTATTTTAGTTACCAAAAAGAAATTTTTAGTTAAAATTGAATTTATAATTGATTAAGTTATTAAAAGAGAGTTTGGTTAATTAAATTAAATTTTTAGTTAAAATAAAATCTTGGTTAAATAAATTTGATTTAAAAGGAAATTTAAATTTTTGTTAAATAAATTTATTTAAAGAAGAAACTGATTTAAATAAAACTATCAGTTAATTTAACTATTAAAATGAAATCACCGATGAATCAAAATTATCAAATCAAAATTTATCATTCGATCTGTTCGAATATTAATAAATTGTGTAAATATTTATACAAGGTATAAATCAAGAAAATCGAGTCAAGAGGGGAAATGGATTGCTAATAAAAGCAAAGGTGAGAACTTCTCACTCTAAAGGATTTATTTAAATTTTAAATAGTTAGATTTAAAATTTATAGTTGTGTTGATTGAATGCTTGAATGATGATTGTTATATATATATATATATATATTGGATGTGAATAGACCCTATACGACGTTAGCAAGCGGAGGTTATTTATTACACACATATACCGCGATATTCCACCTCGAAGTGGAATTGGTATTATATTATATATATAGCAATATATATATATTGGCATATGTATATATTGCAGTTGATTGATTTCCCGCATTGTATAGCGGATGAGACCCTATTGCGCCGTTAGTAAGCGGATAATATTTTTATAAAATCCCATATACCGCGATATTCCACCTCGAAATGGAATGGGTATTGTGCTAATGTCTGTGGATGCAGGGAAACAGGTTGGAGGGATCCAACTGGATTCCTCACAAATATTTATTGATTTTAGATATTGTGATATTTGATTGTTTATCATATCGATATATGATATTGGAAAGTCGTGATTGACTATTTGATGTGTTGCATCATCGGATCCAATTTTTGAAGTTTAAAAATAACGATTTTGATTTTATGGGATTTCTAAAGTGATTTTTGAAAGTATTCGTTATAAAATATTTTTTTGAATTGATTCATCTTAAAAAAAATAAACGTTATAATCTTAATATTATAAAAATTATGATTTTTGAGAAATACATTTAAAAGTTGATTTTTGAAATATGGAATTAATAATTTTATAAAATAGTTTAAACTGGGATTTCCGAATTTATTATAAAAAGTTTAAAAATAGGATTTATGAAATTTGATTATTTTACAAATCAAAATGATGAAATTATAAAGGAGTTTAAGGACGTTTTAAAAGAATAATATAAATTAATCCATATAAAAGATTTATAAATTGATATTTATAAATTTAGAATATCTTGAATTATAAAACGAGCTTTTATAAGTGTTAGAATGAATTGTGAATAAATTTCATAAATGAATGAAATTTATAGGATTATAACGGTGAAGTTATAAATGGAATTTCATAAACAGTAGGTTTATAAAATTTGAAAAGTTATTTAAAAGAATAGTTTTGGATAAATAAATGAATCTTATAAGTTATAAGATTTATAAGTATGAAGTTTAAAAGAATGTTTTTGTAAACAAATAAATTATAAGCATTTAACTTATAATATGGACTTTCGGTATATAATTGAGTTATAAATCGAATAAGTTAATAAAGGAAATTTATAAGATGAAGTTGTTATAAAATAAATAGAAATGGAATTTATAAACATTGTTTTATAAATTCGCAACGACTTATTTTGATAAGTAAAATTGTTGTAATTTATTAGTGGAGTTATATTCATGTTTAGACAGTGAATAATCCTTTAAAATAAAAGGAATAGAAATGATAAAATTTGTTAACAAGTATATTCACGTTTTTGAATAGTGAATAATATGTTAAAGAAATTGTTTTGGATGTGATGTTTTAAATAGAATTAAAACAATCTAAAGATGTTTTAAAATATATTAACTATCGAAACCATAGATTTCAACATTCATTGTTGAAATAGACGTTTTCGAGAAATAGAAGGAAATAGTAGATTATAACACTGTTGTTATAATAGATAATTTCCAAAAGGAAATGTTTTGTATAGTATTGGGATTTATATATCTGTTTTAATTTCGAATCCCTATACTAGTGATTTTGGGTTGTCGTAACGATGTTTTACGCAACATTCGTTTTGGCCCAAATAAATATGGTTAAGTGAATGATTTCCTTAAAGAATGAAATATATACTTAATTTCGATTAGAGTATATTAAATATTTTCTAAGTGTAGAAAATAAAAAGGCTTGTGAATTACTTATAAATAAATAAGTATGGAAATGTTTTTCCAATATTAAGTGAATATTTTGAATTTATCTTTTTGAAGATAAATTGAAAATGAATATTTGAAAACGAATGGAAATCGTATATTCATAAAAATATTGGAAATATAAATCCAATATGGAATTTATAAATGGAATTTGGAAAATGAGTTTAAAAATAAATATTGATTTATTTTTGAAGAATGGAAAATATATATCTTGTAAAGATATTTTTGGAAAATAAATAATTTGGAAAATTATTTGGAATCTGGTGATGATTGTGCATATCTATTGATAGTTCAATAACCGACTATCAATATTTACCTTTAAATAGGTATTTGTTGTGATTTGTTTGAATTTGAATGCCACACTTATTTTTTTAAAATAAGTGCTCACTATTCGGGTTAACCGGGACAGGACCTTGGGGTCGTATAACCCATTCCGAATATGTGATACGTCGTTATGAATTGCATTTGAAGACCGGTGTTGAAGACCGGATATTTTCGAAAACGAAAGGGTTTCTTGTTGATTGTCTCTGCACTGGCTGATCCCCGGTATAGAGATCTCCATAAGTGATGGGAAATTCGGACGTGATTAGAGATTATCCGGATTGCAAGGACTTCTTTGTAAGTGCCTTCGGTTCTGTTCGATCCCGGAACAGACTTGTATGGATTGTGTGTCTGACATTACAAATTGAGATATAAAGCCGATTTCTTTCAAATATATTTCTGTTGGTGGCGGAGAATTTATTCTCTTAGCTTAACACCCTTCTCTGAGACGTACGAGCTCAGAGGTTATATAGTTGAAGGTTATCAGCAATATATTCCCAATTTGGTAATGTGACATGCTGAGTGTTGCTGTGAAATGATCATTGTTGATTATTTGTGATAGGATCATTTGTTTGATCGTCTATCTTGGTGATCATTTCTATGATCATTTGTTGACCCAAAGCACGGCTTTTGTATAAAGTGTGTTTTTGTGGATGAGACTTCGTCGAGCCTTACAAACCGGGAATGGTCAAAACAGGAAAGATGCGGCAAAGTTATGAGGGGTAGCTCCCTTTAGGGTATGTGCATTTCCTTCTGGAAAAGGGTGGTATCATGGTATGGAGCCCAGATACTTACGCATGTTGAATACACTTTGTTATGATTGTGTGATGATGGTGACGAGCGCTCGGTTAAAGGTCCCAAAGGACCGGGGGATGGCATACTCGTGTCAGTTGTTACCCAGTTAGGGGTAACCCGACCTTGTGTTGGTAGAGATCCGGTTTGGTTCTCGGGGACGTCTATCTAGAGGCGTTCTCATGTGGCAATGGGAAGTTCCTTGGCCTGATCATTCGTTGGAAATCCAAAGAAACAATACGAGACTTGTACGGTTTTAATTGTAGAACCTGCCATTTAATATGGTAGCTATAGTAAGCATACTATAATGGTACCTATGCTGGCTAAGATTTATATTCTACTTTCGAAATATTTTCTACACTATGCACTAGTAATAATATCAAAATTGATTTGATTTTAATGCGTATCAAGCATCATTGACTAACATAAGAAGAAATCTCCTCCAAGTCTGCGTTTGCATTGTGTGTGTGGCGGGAGGTCTTATGGTAGTCTCATTTTTAAAAAGCATTGCGAATTGATTTTTAAAAAAATATTCCTCTACTTTATTTTAAAGATAAATAAACTGTTTTGAGTTCTCGCACCAGTCACATGACTGACTCGGAGTTTATTGTTTTCCTTCCTAAACTCTGGGTGCCCACCAATTTCCACACGGGCAGTCAAGAGTTAAGGTTTATCAGGATATTCTGGAATTCAGGAATTGTTGGAGGCAAGCTGGATGGCATGACGTATTACTAGTATCTACTATTTCTTTTCCGCTGCATTGTTTGATGTTGTACACTCTGATGATATGATGAAATGTAATGTAATAAATGATATAGTTCTTTGTTTAAAGATTATTCATTTATCTATTATATGTTGTTCCGCTATGAATTGTGAGATTCTGATATTGTTCTGCTGTTTTCTGTTCCGTTCTATTTTCTGTTTTCTTTTCCCTCTATTTTCTATCTCTTCTCTCTCCTTCTACTCTTTTCTCTTTCTTAAAACCCTCAGTGTTCGGTTTTCCGGCATCCGACTGATCGGCATTCGATACAGTGGACGTATTGATGTCGAATTTCGAGAGTCGAAGAATCGGGTCCTGACAGAAATGAGTTGCGAACGAAAAGGTGAGTTAATCGCACTCAGTTTAAAATTAAATTTAAAATGATTAAATTTAAACAATTGTTTGAATAGTTGAATGAATTGATGAGATATAGTATGATATTTTGGAATTGGTATATCATATTGTGCTGACGTTTGTGGATGCAGGGAAAAACAGGTTGGAGGGATCCAACTGGGTCCCTCATCATATATATATTATTTATTTATTCTCTGTTATGCTTTGTGGATATTCTGTGATGAATTATATTGAAATATTGATTGCTATAGTTGCTTGGATATATTTTGGACTCTGAGTTATCAAATTATATAGCATTGGATTTTTGGAAAGAAATAATAAAAAGTGTAAATTTTTAAGAAAATAATTATAAAGAATGTGAATAAACTAAAATGAATTGGATAAGAATATTCATGTTTTCAAAACGCTAATTAATAAATTATGTGGAAAGAAATTTATGAATAAACAGAAAGTTAAGAAAAACTTAAACTTCAATGTTACTGTATAAAAGAATAAAATAATTATTTTACATTTAGGATTTAAATTATTTAAGAAAAATAAAGAAGGAATTGGGAATAACCTGAAATTTGTATATTTCAGCTAAAGGATTTAAAAATCAAACTTAAATAATGATAAAGTCCATAATTAATTGAATTTCGAAATGAACTGATAAGTAAAGACATTTATTTCAAAGGAAATAAATTGGGAATCAATTTGGAAAATTGATTTAAGTGTTTGAAGTGGGAATTTTCTCTGGATAGTCAAGTACATGTTTTTTTTTAAAAAAATATAAATTTTTAAATATCAATGAAATGTTTTAAAATTGTTTTAAAGAAAGCAAGTTTGTAAAAATTATTAGTTCTAATATTTAAATTCTAAAGTAAGTATTTTCTCAAATCTATTATAGTAGTAATTATTCAAAAAAGTGACTTGGTATTTTGTTTCGAAGGTGGAAATCTAGTTTTATATTTTATTAAGTAACTTTATTTTCAAATATTTATATAGTATGTATTTTTAACAAATTATTAAAGTAGTTTTTAACTTAAATGTTTAAAAGTATATTTTTAAAGTAAAGCGTTTAAATTATTTTAACAATCTAGTTTGGTCCTTGGTGATTTCAGGGGAAATAGAAAATATTGAGAAAGTTTATTCTGAAAAGGAAGATGGTTTTGAAACTGTTTTCAAAGGATTGAAAATAGAAATATATCTTGTGAAGATATTTTTGGAGATTAATAAATAATTTGGGAAATTATTTATTGGTTGATGGTTGCTTTGTGAATATAATTGATAGTTAAATAACCGACTATCAATATTGGACAAATGCGTTGATCGTTTCGAAGAGACCGGGGTCGAGATTTATTTCTCGAAAACTACTTCGATCCGGTTTGTACGTTTCGTGTAAACGATTTAGATTCAAAGATGGATCATTGGAGTACAAGGGCTAGTCGCTACTAATCCTGAGGATATTTCCGTAATGGATGTAGTAGGAATAGTGCCTTCGGTTCCGTTCGAACCAGGGACGGACTTGTATGGACGAATGCTTGCGAAACATCGTCAAGTGGACGATGGGCATTCTAAGGGATTTTCTAAAAGGGCAACTCTTAGCCTCAAGCCTCATCAAATGGGAATGACTGAAAATCAGGGGATATGCAGCAAGGCTAGGTGGGTTGCACCCAAGCAGGGTGAGGTCATTTCAGTGTAGATGTCCCTTTTTATTTCGGCTTAGTGGGCGGTTGCTGATCCCAACCGCGGAGTGATGTCACTCGGGACTGTCCAGTAAGGGATGGTTCCGGCCTTGTGTTGCAGGTGAGCGGGCGTACTCCTCGGTACGGTGATCTAGGCCCCGTACTGTGACAGGTGGTACCCCAGTGCCTAGTCATTGTTGGAAATCCATTCTCCCTACGAGCCTTGTACGAGTTTTGTTTGTATTACCCGCTCTGTGGCTAGTAGCTGGAATTTAATCATGTAACAATTTCGGCTATTTTATAAGTACTTGTATATAGACCCTATTATAATATCAGAGGATTTCTATAAAAATTGTTTTAGCTATCGTAAGGTAAAAACCCGACATGTTTATTTGTGGCGTGGTCTTACGAGATGCTTTTGTTTTCAAAGGATTTTTGAAACTTTAATAATCAATTGGGTGTGATTTTCTCACGCTGGTAATCCAGACTGACTCGGGTGTTATTTAACTGTAATGCTCGGGTCAGACCAAGTATTATAGAATACAGGATACCATGCTGTGGAGCTCAGGAGACGAGTTGGATGACGATACGTACTCTCGTACTTGTTTATATATATTCCGCTGTTTGAGTTGTTGTGTATCCACTGTATGTTATTGATGTGAGCTGTGATTGATGTACTCTGATGATGTAATATGTAAACAGAGATATTTGATTTTTGGAGTAAAGATCATTATTATCTATTATATTTTATTCCATTGCGATTGTTAGATTCTGGGATTGTTTTCTATTTTCTTCTTCTACGTCTTCTTCTTTAACCCTAATGGTTCGTATTTCTGTACAACTTGAGTTGATTGTTGTTGAATAGTGTTGACTCAAGGGGTACGGATTTGTGGGTCGTTACACTTGGTATCAGAGCTTAGGTTGGTGATAACCTTGGCTCTGGTGGGAAATTACTCAATTAGAGTCCGTAGTACTCTAGAATAAGTTTGAGCGTATTAATAGATATGAGCGCGTATTTGTTAGTGAATATAAATTGTTTTAATATTGTGTTGATTGATTTACTGAGTGGTATATGAACCTTCGTCGGCCCAGTCTGGACAACTATATCGAAGGGGTTTCTAAACACTTGACTAGAACAATCGACACGGTATTGTTTTAAATGTGGGTGAATGAAATAATTTTACCCAAATATATTTTGATATAAAGAAAGGTTTTTGTAAACTATTTCAGCTAATATATGGTTGTTTGGGTGTTAGAAATGATAACATCAATTTATTATCATCGTTGTGTAAAAATCTAACTAGAAATTGGAAATATAACCAAAGTATTAGGAAATGGATTCATTATAAAATGAAGTTTATAAATATGAATTATAGTTAAAATTCGATTTAAATTAAAATTGAAAAGCAATAATACATATGTGAGGAATATTTATGAATGGAATGTGAAATCTAGAGAGATTTGGAATTCAAAAACACTTGAAGGGTTTTTTTTTAAAAAAAAGAAAAGAAAAGCATTGAACTCTTTACGGTTGCTGGAAAATAATTCCAATGATGATCGCGACATCATCGGTGTTCATTTTCGAGTTTCCAAAAGAGGGATTGCTACCATGACCATTTGGATTTAAGTTTGTTGAAGAAATTTGGTTGATTTTGAAAATGCAAGGAATTTTAGATATAAGTGATTTCACAAAGAATTTTGAAGTGTTGAAAGATTGTTTAAACCTTGGGGTTTTGACTAAGAATGTTTATGGCATACAAAAAGTTTGATAACTTATAAATTTGAAATTTGTTGGGAATAAAACAGGATTGGTTTAACTTTTGAGAATTGTGATTTGAGATGTTGAAGATTTCAAAATGATTAGAAAACCAAAGCCGGGAGTTTAAAAATCCTGATGAGATAAATTGTAAGCTTATAAATTGTAAGTTTATAAATTGAGATGAATTTTAAATCAGGAAGGAAATATAAGCTTTGAATGTTGGAATTTAAATTTAAAGGGAAATGTTAAAAATGAAATTAACTTGGATTGGAAAATAAAATTTAAACTGGATTGAAGTAATTGAGTAGGCTGAAAATAATATCCAGTTGTATTTGAATTAAGTTGAAATCTAATTAAGATTAAATAAATCTGAGTTAAAAATTTAATTGAATTGGAATAAGAATGCAATTGAATAAATGAATGGAATTAAATTCTTACTTGAACGAGTGGGAAATAAATTGAATAAGGATTGGAATTGAAGTAAATAAATTAGAATAACTTATAAAGGAATCAGAATTAAATTGCAGGGAATAAAAATATGCTTGGGATATAAATAATCATAAGGCTTGAGTTAAAATAACAGAACAATATATTCAAGCCTATGACAAATGGAATTGTGTAAATAATAAGTTGTGGCTTATAAAATCTGTAAATGGAATACAAAATCCAAAATAAAAATTGTTTGATGAATTGAAAAATAAACCGAAGGTCAAAACTTGAAAATTATAAAGTAAATTGAACTTAAGCAAATTTAAATGAAGAGATTTTGAGACTTAAAATCAGGTTCTGAATTATAAGTTGGGAAAAGACTATTTAGATAATGAATTAGATAATGAAATATGTATTGAGAACCCAATGTAGTTAAATAAAGTTGAATTGTGAGTTTATGTTGAAGTTTGGAAATAAACTCAAGGGATAAATTAAATTCGACTTAAATTGTTGGCGAAGTAAATGAAATTGAACTGTGAGTTCATAAAATTGGGTGGTAAATTGAGAATTGATAGTGGATTCAGAACTTGGGTTATTAATTTAAATTTAACTTGAAGTGGTAATAAATTAAATATAATTGGAAATGTAAAGAATAGAAATGAGAGTGGATTAAAATAGTGATGGTTTGAATTGCGAATAAAATCCAAATAAGCTAAAAAAAATGGAATGAGTTGAATTGAATTCAACTTAAAATTAAGTTTAATAATAGTGGATTGGATTTAAATCAAGTAAAAATAAATTTTAATTGAAATAAAATTCGGTGAGTTGCCAATAATATTTAATGGAATGAAAATGCTTAAATAAATAATTGTAAACCATTTAAATTACTAAGGAATTGAATTAACTTGAGACAATAAGGAAAAATAGAATGTTTCAAGTTTATTAGAATGGTTTAAGTGAATGCGGATAAACTAATTATATTGAATAAATAAATGATGGAATAAATAAGTATCGAATGAAATGAGGTTCAAATAAGTTGAGAAATGGTTATTGAATGGAATAGCCTGGATTGTTTCGAGCTAAATAAAATAGTTTGGCATAAACAAATATAGAATAAACTGAGTAAAGTAATTAAAGTTTGGGTTGAATAAATTCGAGAATGGTTAGTAATATGCAAGCTTTGGATGTGTCGAGCTAAATAAATGGTGTGAATGAATTAAAATAAAAAGGAAATTTAATTGGTAATGAAGATGAACCTAAGTTGATAATGGTTTTAAATGAACTGATTTTGAGAGCAATTGAATTAAATATGAGTTCAATTTGCTTAAAATAAATTAAATGTAAGCGATTGAGTTTTAAACCATTCAAATTGATGAAGTTGTACATGAATGGATTGAAAACCATACAAATTGAATGAAAATGGTTATAAATTAATTGGAACAGTTGAATAAGTGTGAAAACTGTGTAAGTTGCTTACGGAAAAATGTTTTGGTGTGAATTTCTTTTAGAATTCATATGTTTAACTATTGCAAATAAGTGAAATATTGTTAAACTTCAATTATATGGCACTTACATGTTTAAATTGAGTAAGTACACGTACCTGGGAGCCGTGTGGCTGGATATGGTTATGCTAACTGTTAAATGAATAAGCTGGTTGCTTAAAAATGCTAAATAAGGTACGCCTACGCAATTAAAATAGGAAATATGAACTGTTTTTGGTTTTTCCGACCGTGTGGGTCGATGTATATATATTTATCTCTTTTGTCAAATTTCAAAAGCTCCTCCGTACTAAGGGGACTCTGCCAAAATTTTTCAAAAATTTTGGGAGTTAGAAATTTTTTGGAAATTTTGGAAAATTTTGTTAACGACAAAACAATTTCAAATTGAAAACTAAAATAAACTAGTAAATGAAACCAATTAAAAATAATAATACGAATTAGTTATAAATAGAAAATAAAATTCAAATATTCAGAGTGGAAGATAAATTGAATTCATATAGGAATAATAAGATCAATTTAATTAGAAATAGATATAAACTGAAGTGGTAAGATGAAAGTAAGTATAAGAAACATATAAAATGCTTATACTAAACTTAAGAAGGAATGGTGAATTCTTAAATGAAAAATTGATACTACTAATATATTCTAAGTCAACATTTTAATGAATAGATATTGCCATTTTGTGAGAAAGTCGATAAAATAATTTTGGGAATGTTGTGAATGGATATTAGTGCTGCGCAGGATGTGCAGATAATATAAAGGGAAAAGAGAATTGATTTTGATTTCAGAAGATAAATATGAATTACCCGACAAAATGTATGTATTTAAATTTTGGTATGAAATTGGATTGGGTTTTTGGATTAAGCCACTTGGCGTTTTGTTTTCTTTTTGGATTTGGGAGCCCGTAGAGGCCTTTTGTAGTTGTACGGGGCTAGCCGCGCAAAGGAGACGCTGGCGAAATTTTTCGAAAATTTAGGGAGTTAGAAAATTTTAAGAAAATTTTGATAATTCAAGATTTGTTTTTAAATTGAAACTTGAATGGTTAAACAAATAGTATAGTTTGAAACTATGGGAGAGTAGAGAAGTTAATAAGAATAATAATGGATCTTTTATAAGGAGATAGTGGGTAAGATGTTGAATTATAGAAACTGTTTGGTTTTGGGAATGGAAACGGGTTTTGGACCATCCTTCCTAACTAGTAATTTCGGGGACGAAATTTAAGGGGGGAGGAATGTGACGACCAAGAATTTTGAGTATTTAAGATGAGAATATTTAATTAATTTTAAATGTTCAAAGGTTGATTATTAACTTTAATTTCAAATATCAGTATTTATTTGATAATTAGTTGTTGAATTTAATTATCGGAATTGGGTAAAATATTGAATTTGGAGTTTTAAGCCTGATAAAAATAATTTAAAGGCTTGTAAAATTTATATTGATAATACTGAAGATAATAGAACTTTTAAAATTTGAATTTAAAAGCGTTTTGTTCAGTCTTAAAATTTTATCGAAAATTTAATACAATAACTGATCCAAAAAGTTATCTTCCCCATATGGTCGAGTTAGACCTCGAAACATGTTCCAACGTGTTCAGAATAACAATATAATGCTAAGAACGCCGGTCGTTGCATTTAAATTTGGGTTCGGGTTTAGAATTAGGGACCGCGAGATATTTTTGGATATAAAAATATAAAACTTCAAATCCATCAGCCACCCTATGATTGAACCCAAGCCACCCTATATTCGTATCACGCCAACATATTTCCTTCCCCGTTTCAAAATCACATCTACTGTCTTCTTCCTTCTTCAGAAAGGAAAAAATGAAATCCCCAATTCTCAGGCCCTAGAAAATAATATTAAAAACAACAAGCTGAACGAGGAAAATCATCAGGCCGAAGCGAAAATGAAGGGATCGCCATCATCTATCTTGTACGAACGAACGACCGAGATGGGACAACAGTTGGCATGGAAGTCGACAACACTGACGGCATAGATTTCCTCTACGAGATCGATTGACCTCCCTTCGACGCTGATTTCTTCAACTCTTTCGAAGATGACTTTGACGATGCTGACATCAACTGATATATGTAGTTTGCTGGCGTTCGAAGGGGAGAGGCTGAGGGCGGCGTGCTCGTTTCTTCCAAAAGCGATCTTGAATCCATTCTTTTACCTGAGATTCGAGATCTCGTCTCAATCATCGGTGAAGGAGCGACGTGGGTAAGATGGTCAGGGGTTGGATTCGTGAATCGATGAAGGTTGCATTTGGGATGAAGGCAGCAGTTCGGTTTGGGTTTGTAGAGCCAATAAGGTATTGTTTGTAAAATTCAATATATAAATATTTACAGAAAACAGGAAAAATTATTTACAGTAAAGTAATTTACTGTTGTACTTGCAGAAATTTAAAGAAAAAAAAGTATAACTCTATATATACACACATTTAAAACCTTGCTGCATATGTATATAAGTACTCAGAAAATGTTATATTTATATATGTATAAATAAACAGAAAATAATACATATAGATGAGATTGTTGGAGATAAGAGTTATATTTAAACTTGGATTTTTGAGTACTTTTACCTTTAGATATATATATAGTAATATGTTGAAGTTATATAGGAATTTAATATAAATTTTTTTTGAAGGTTTATGTAAATTAGATTTTTTGAAATCTATATAGTTTATTTTATTTTTTAATATATCTGTAGCTCCCAAGTGAAAAAGAGATAAAGATAAATATTTCCAATCATTAGTCTATTTTCTAATAATGGATTATGGAGATTAACCTATTTCATGATTTTAACTTTTAAAATTATTTATTATAAGAAAATCATTTCGAACTAAATCATTAGTTAAGCAATTTATAAAATGAGATTAATTGTTCGATTTGTTCGAATATTAATAAATTATATAATGTTTATACAAGGTAAATTGTGAAGATTTGTGACGGGCAAGCTGGTTTGGAAATGATTTGCGAATGAAAAGGTGAGTTAATCTCACTCAGTTTAAAATTAAATTTGAAATGATTAAATTTAAACAATTGTTTGAATAGTTGAATGAATTGATGAGATATAGTATGATATTTTGGAATTGGTATATCATATTGTGCCGACGTTTGTGGATGCAGGGAAAAACAGGTTGGAGGGATCCAATTGGGTCCCTCATCATATATATATTATTTATTTATTCTCTGTTACGCTTTGTGGATATTCTGTGATGAATTATATTGAAATATTGATTGCTATAGTTGCTTGGATATATTCTGGACTCTGAGTTATCAAATTATATAGCATGGATTTTTGGAAAGAAATAATAAAAAGTGTAAATTTTTAAGAAAATAATTATAGAGAATGTGAATAAACTAAAATGAATTGGATAAGAATATTCGTGTTTTCAAAACGCTAATTAATAAATTATGTGGAAAGAAATTTATGAATAAACAGAAAGTTAAGAAAAACTTAAACTTCAATTTTACTGTTTAAAAGAATAAAATAATTATTTTACATTTAGGATTTAAATTATTTAAGAAAAATAAAGAAGGAACTGGGAATAACCTGGTATTTGTATATTTCAGCTAAAGGATTTAAAAATCAAACTGAAATAATAATAAAGTCCATAATTAATTGAATTTCGAAATGAACTGATAAGTAAAGAAATTTAGTTCAAAGGAAATAAATTGGGAATCAATTTGGAAAATTGATTTAAGTGTTTGAAGTGGGAATTTTCTCTGGATAGCCAAGTACATGTTTTTTTTTAAAAAAATATAAATTTTTAAATATCAATGAAATGTTTTAAATTTGTTTTAAATAAAGAAAGTTTGTAAAATTTATTAGTTCTAATATTTAAATTCTAAAGTAAGTATTTTCTCAAATCTATTATAGTAGTAATTATTTAAAAAAGTGACTTGGTATTTTGTTTCAAAGGTGGAAATCTAGTTTTATATTTTATTGCGTAACTTTATTTTCAAATATTTATATAGTATGTATTTCTAACAAATTATTAAAGTAGTTTTTAACTTAAATGTTTAAAAGTATAGTTTTAAAGTAAAGTGTTTTAAATTATTTTAACAATCTAGTTTGGTGCTTGGTGATTTCAGGGGAAATAGAAAATATTGAGAAAGTTTATTCTGAAAAGGAAGATGGTTTTGAAACTGTTTTCAAAGGATTGAAAATAGAAATATATCTTGTGAAGATATTTTTGGAGATTAATCAATAATTTGGAAAATTATTTATTGGTTGATGGTTGTTTTGAGAATATAATTGATAGTTAAATAACCGACTATCAATATTGGACAAATACGTTGATCGTTTCGAAGAGACCGGGATCGAGATTTATTTCTCAAAAACCACTTCGATCCGGTTTGTACGTTTCGTGTAAACGATTTGGATTCAAAGATGGAGCATTGGAGTGCAAGGGCTAGTCGCTACTAATCCTGAGGATATTTCCAAAATGGATGTAGTAGGCATAGTGCCTTCGGTTCCGTTCGAACCCGGGACGGACTTGTATGGACGAATGCTTGCGAAACATCGTCAGGTGGACGATGGGCATTCTAAGGGATTTTCTGAAAAGGTAACGCTTAGCCTCAAGCCTCATCAAATGGGAATGACTGAAAATTAGGGAATATGCAGCAAGGCTTGGTGGGTAGCACCCAAGCAGGGTGAGGTCATTCCAGTCTAGATGTCCCTTTTTATTTCGGCTTAGTGGGCGGTTGCTGATCCCAACCGCGGAGTGATCTCACTCGGGACTGTCCAGTAAGGGATGGTTCCGGCCTTGTGTTGTAGGGGAGCGGGCATACTCCTCGGTACGGTGATCTAGGCCCCGTACTATGACAGGTGGTACCCCAATGCCTAGTCATTGTTGGAAATCCATTCTCCCTACGAGCCTTGTACGAGTTTTGTTTGTATTACCCACTCTGTGGCTAGTAGCTGGAATTTAATCATGTAACAATTTCGACTATTTTATAAGTACTTGTATATAGACCCTATTATAATATCAGAGGATTTCTATAAAAATTGTTTTAGCTATCGTAAGGTAAAAACCCGACATGTTTATTTGTGGCGTGGTCTTACGAGATGCTTTTGTTTTCAAAGGATTTTTGAAACTTTAATAATCAATTGGGTGTGATTTTTTCACGCTGGTAATCCAGAATGACTCGGGTGTTATTTAACTGTAATGCTCGGGTCAGACCGAGTATTATAGAATACAAGATACGATGCTGTGGAGCTCAGGAGACGAGTTGGATGACGATACGTACTATCGTACTTGTTTATATATATTCCGCTGTTTGAGTTGTTGTGTATCCACTGTATGTTATTGATGTGAGCTGTGATTGATGTACTCTGATGATGTAATATGTAAACAGAGATATTTGATTTTTGAGTAAAGATCATTATTATCTATTATATTTTATTCCGCTGCGATGGTTAGATTCTGGGGTTGTTTTCTATTTTCTTCTTCTACCTCTTCTTCTTTAACCCTAATGGTTCGTATTTCTGTACAACTTGAGTTGATTGTTGTTGAATAGTGTTGACTCAAGGGCTACGGATTTGCGGGTCGTTACATATAGACTCATGGTTGTGTACATATTCTTTTGTGTCGCATTTGTGACTATTTTTTTGTGACATTGTGGATCTTGTTTGACCACTACTCTGATGTACACTTTCATGTGTTATATATTCATATCTATTTCCGCCTTTGTGATATGAATTATCTGTGACTGATTTGTGTTATGTTTATTTGTATGTTTGTTTTCAAAGACATTATAGCCACTGTGTAGTAGCTTTGAGTTTGTGTCGGTATTTTGGATTTCGTCGTTATATTTTATCTGGCATATCGGTACTCGCACAAAGCAATTACACGGATGGTCGCTGCTCAACAACCTTATTCTCCGTGCTAGTTGATGACATTACACCGTAGCATCCTTAGCTAGCGTGGGTATAGAGGTGGGGCGTCATAGCTTGGTATCAGAGCGAAACTTCAGAACAATGTAGAATAACCTAACAAGGATCATCATCCTAAGTCCATCTTAGGAGTCGTGCCTTAGGATTTAATTCATGTCTTTGTACCGTCCTATCCTATTTTCTTTTGTGATTCCTTGTTTTATCAATCATTATTGTTTGATATTCATTTTGTGAATAACCTTTTTCTTCTTCTTTCTTTCCTTCTTAAAGAAGAGAAATGGTTAGACCTGGCCGTCTCAACGCCGGTCAATCTAGTGCTACTCCCCAAGATGGAGTATTTATGTCTGCCCAGCAGCTTCTTGATCTAGTAAAGAATGCTCAGGCAGCCGGTTCTAGTTCGGAGTCTTCTCACCCTAGGTCTGGATTTGCACTTTTGTAACGACCCGTAAATTTCGACAATTTAATTTATTTATTTAATAGGATTTTTGTAAGTTATTTTAGTAGAAACAATAAAAAGGGATAAATAAATGCTAAAATGAAGGCTAAATAAATTATGTACATGGTGACTTAAAACCTATATATAGGAATTTGAATAAAACCCAAATGAATTAAGTAGAAAAAGGATTCTTACCTGGATATAAAATTTAATATGAGAAATTAATGAAAATATTAAATTGATATAATGCAATAAAAGATTTGTAAACGGTAATTGGAATAAATTAAGGAATCATATTTGTGCAAGTTAATAATTTATGACTTGGATGAAATTCCAATTCAATTAAATCATTTAAATGTTATGATTTGATTTTAAGTATGAAGAAAAAACAAATGTAAGGATTTGGTTAATATATATGTTATTCATTCAGGGTATTGAATAAAAATTTGAAATCTAATTGTAATGAATGGTAATAATGTTGGTATTAGTTAATAAATTTAATTTTAATGCAATACCCATAAATGAATGGAATGAAATGAATAAATGTAAATGCATTCTAGGTTATTTATCAAATAAAGGAAGATATAAAATTTATTGATGTAATATAACATTGATTAACCGTAAATGGGAATAAATTTAAAGAATTATGTTAATGCAAGTGGGTCATTTATAAACTTAAATGAAACATTCCAATTTAATAGAGTTATTCGAATGTTATGACTTATTTTAAAGGTAAAAATAGGATATAATTGGAATTTGTTATATTTGGTTTAAATAGGAAAGGAGTATACAAAAGTAACTGTGAATAGTGAAGTCGCAACTGTAAATGGAAGGAATTGAAATAAGGGGCAGTAAACATTGAATAAATTAATAGGAATAAATGCCTACATTGAATTGTTATAAATGTAATTAAATATTACAAGTGTGTGAAACATAAAGATAAGGGTTAAGAGTTGTTGGAATGGGTATATTAAAATAATAATAAAGTGTGAATAAAAATTTGATTGGTTATATTAATTTGATGGAATTCAATTTTGATGGGAAAGGTAAACGGGTATTTGGTAATAAATTTAAACGGACTTAAATAGTGAATTTATCTAATTAATATATAATAAATAATAATTGAAAAAAACCTATACCTGTAAATATCTATAATATGTGAGTGGAGATAACAAACTTATAAATGTGGGATTGAGAGTTTACAACAATTTTTATGAGTTATATACTTAGTTCGTTCAATTAAATCAGAAACCATTGCAATAAATATAAATTTAATGTCATGCAATTGAGATAAACAATTGGGAAATATTAAAGTATCTGTATATATATATATATATATATATATATATATATATTAAAATAAATGGTACCCAAGATAGTAATATGATAAATAGTGAATTTAAAGAATAGGAAGCAGGAATTATTAGTTTATATGGAAACTTAAAGTCTAATAATTGAATTTAATTGCAATTAAATGAGATTGAATATAGTTATGTAATTTGTTATTTGAAATAAAGATAATATGAGAAATTTGGGTGAAAATTTGGAATCGGATATTTAATCCATCTGTTTGACAGGAATGAATGGAATACTAATTTATTTATTTAACTAAACGGAATTTTAAGATATTATTTATAATTTGTGAATTTAATGAAATTAAGGATTTATATTGAAATTATAAATTTACCTTCTTTAATTTGACATCTAAACTTGTGGGAATTTTTGTAAATGATTAAGAATTTTTAAAAGTAATAAAATGGGTCAATTTTAGAATCTAATTATAAAATTTGATTTTATTTTGAATTTATTAATTAATATAAAAATAGCCATTTTTGTCACGGACTCTGATTTCGACGAAACTAGTTTCATCGGATCCGTAACAGTGAATTATTTTAGGGTTTCAAATTTCATAGCGATCGGACTTGTAGTTTGATCGTACGAACGCGAAACGCCTTGAAATCGATTTAATTGAAATCAATTTGAAAATATTGTTTTCAGCATAACTTCTTCATACGATGGAATTTGGACGTGAAACTTTTTCCATCGCGTTTAGAATATTTTAAAATACCTATTTTGATATATGGGTTTACCCAATTTCATTTCGGGGTCAGAACGGGCTTTTTGGGCCACGTTAGCGTTGGCACGTTTGTTTATCGTATCCATCTATTCGAATTTCTAACCTATCTATATAAACCCAGTTATAAACCCTAGCCCATCTATTCTCAATTGTTTGTGCGTTCATTTCATCAGTTCCTTCTCTTCTTCCAATGGCTAGAAACCCTAGATCCGTGGTCAATTTCAAAAATCAAATCCAAAGTCAAAAATTAAAATTCTTAGAAAAATTCCAAAAAATATATGTTGATGCTCTCGACGAATATAATTCAGCGGTGTAATTCGTTTTTCGAATCGAGTTGATGTTTTTCAAGAATTCAGTGAAGCATTTTCGGCCACTCATCATCGTGTTGATCAACTTCTTCCGATCGACAAATCGTCGGTACCATGGCGTAGAGAGGACCAAGTACTGCTCATCGGAATTATCGATTTGTCGAATCAACAGTTGGATCGCTCGAAAAAATTTGATTAGGGTTACGGGTTGTAGGCGGCGGCTGGGTCCATGGGTTGTGTGCGGCCTCCTTGGGGTTGGCCAGGGGTGGTGACGTGCTCGGCACGTGCTTTTGGGGGGTGGGGGGCGCGAGAGGAACGACGGCACGTTGAGCTCCCACACGTCGACGGCACTAGGGTTCTGGAGTTGTTCTTCTGTTCGAATGCGTGAGGAAGAGGGGGGCGCGTGATGATGTTGTACAGGGTGACGTGGAGTTTGTTTAGGGTTAGTTTAGTTTTATTTTAATTTTTATTTTGATTTCACATCTTTAAAATCAAATAACTTCCTCATACGTTATCCGATTTACGCAGATTTTTTTTGTTAGGATCGTAATAAAATTCCAGATGCGTTGACGTTGGTTTGGACAGATTTGGAGAACGTCGAATATTTGGGTTTAAATCGGATTTAAATTCGATTTAAATTCAAAAGGTGAGTGTTTTAACCCACTCACAACTTCTAAGTTATCTTATGTATGTTAAATTAATTTTAGATATGAGTAGAAACTTATTTATGACCGTTTGGCATGATTTATTCGTCATCTCAGTTAAATCGCATTTATTTAATTTAATTGTTAATTAATTTTATTTATCGCATATAATTTGGCAATTAGAATTTATTTATTTGCATATTAACTGCCTGTCATAGTTATATTTATTTTTATTTCATATTAACTGCCAGTTAAATTTACATTTATTTTTGCACATAAACTGCTAGTCTAACAGTAGTAAAATTCATAAACTGTTAGTTAATACATGTTATTTATTACCTGTATAATTTATATGCTCTATATTGATATTGTTTAAATTGGATGATGAGTGTAATAAAATGGTTGATGATTGATATCTGGATGAATGGATGTTGTATTTTATATCGTATAAACTGCAAGTTATCGTGCATTTCATTCATTCAGGATTGCGGTTTGAAATGATATACAACCGCATTTTTATTTTAAATTACGGATTGAAATGATAAACATCCGTATCACTTGACCACAGGGTAGTAATTTTTTTACAGGCACCGCGGTAAATATATAAAATTATTTTTGGAAATGTTTTACTATGGTTTTGTAAAGATATATATATATATATATATATATATATATATATATGGTTTATGGGATGTTGATTTGGTTATGTATATATACATATATAGTAAATTTTTGGTTTTTAAGCTTTGTATAAATTTGATTTGAAGTATAAAGTAAAGTTTGATTTTCGAGATCAAATACGATTAAGAATTTATTTAAAATTAAATTTCTGGAGTTTTAATGAAAAAAAAAAGAGTAAGGTTGGAAGATGAATATTAAGTTAAATTGAAACTAAATGAAAAGTTAGAATTTTTAAAGGATATGATTTTTGTAACTTGATTTTTGTGTAAAGTGATTTGAATGAATATGAGGTTGCTTTAAATGAATATATCAAGTTTAATAAATTGAAAGATTATCCAATTATGTGAAGTTATAAGTTTTACTTAAAGTATATTGAATTCATTAAGTAAACATTTCAAGTCTAAAAAATGAAGTAATTGAATTTGATATATATGGGATGGTCAAACGAGTTTGTTTTTGAAATGGTGTAATATTTAAAGCTTTGAAACGTAAAAATTTAAAATGGTATTTGGAAGTTTAAATTGATATTTGGAATTGATTTGTGAAATGTAAAGAAGCTATTTTTTTTATAAAAGTAATTTAATATTTAACCATTTGAGAGATGGAATTTGTTTCAAAGTTATGGTCTTCAAGGTAGTATAATTTGGAAATATTATATTCAAGAGTTTTGATTTCTAAATATTTTAATTTGAAACCACTATGATTTTTAGAAAGAATATATTGGAAAATAAAGATGATATCATATTGTTTTGGGTTTTAAAAGGAAATGTTATCATATTTATATGGTTTTGAAATGGATATTATATTCTGGTTTTAAAGGTATAAATTATTTTAAAGGACCGCGGTGTTATAATAACGTTTGGTTGTTGAAGAGACCGGGATCGAAAGTTGTCATACTCTCAGCCAACTCCGAAAACCACTTTAACAACCGTGTACGCGGTGGAGATTCCAGAATGAAGTAGGTTGGTGGAGACGTTTCCTGCAAGGTAAATACGTGGACCCGACTCCCGTGAGTTGGCATAAGGTGGCTAAAACAGGAGCGATTCTCGGGCCAATGAGGCCATTCCTCTGATCGGACACTCCTCTTCGATATTATACTTTGACTTTGGATTGATTCAGTGGCCACTTTTACTTTGATTTTTGGGGGAGTTTGTTCGAGGTGGGCGGTAGCTGCGGCTACGCGTTTCCACCAGCCCGGATAGCAATTGGTATATCTACCCTTGCATTGCCTAGTTGTGCCGTGTCACCTACCCTATCGCGCCTTGTACGAGTTTGGATTTCTCCCACAGCCCGTGTCGTATCCTCTGGTGGCTTCCCGATCAGGAGGGATTATGATATTGGATGGACTACTGGGACTATTACGTGTTAAGGGCTATATGGGTAACCCCTTAATGCTAAAAAAAAGTAAGTTTATTTTACAATTAGACACTGTTATAATAGCATAATATACTACATAGTAAATAGTTTAACGGATCCTTAGGAGATGTAAATCCAGAGCATCTCTTGAGTTACTGCACTCATATTTAATTCTGTTAATTTAACTCACATAAGATCTTTTAGTTTTGACTCGAGTGTTTTTGTTTTTTCAAATTCGCTCGGGTTAGTCCGAGCGTTTCAGGATTTGAAGGTTTAGCTCTGGAGGACGAAGACGAAGATTTGTATTACTATTATCTAGTATATTATTCACATACACCATTTAATTCCGCTGCATTGTTATTGGTATGTGTAACTCTGATATGTGTTATATAAATATAATCAAATGTTTTTTTTAAAACAGCTTCATGAACTGTATATTTGATTTTTATACTTTATTCTTCCGCTGTGAGATTCTATTTTGTTATTTCTTCCTTGTTTTTTCTTATTTACCCCATAACAATCCGCCCTTACGTATGGTTTGAATCGGCACGTGTGTCTGTTTAAATCGTGCAAAAAGGCGGGATGTTACAGTTGGTATCAGAGCTTTGGTTTAGCGATAAACCTTGGCTTTGTGGGGTTTGACTCTTTGTTAATAGGGTAGTAGTACCCTATGGGAGTCGCTGAGTGTATATATATGAGAGAGCGTATTTGTTAGTGTTATAAAAAGGTTTTTATATTGTGTTAATCTTTTCCGCTTTGTATTTATAAATTCTGGTTGGTGCATGGGACGCTGTGACATCAATAGGAATTTCTAAACACTTAATAGGACAGACCGACATAATATTTTTTTTAATATAGGTGAATGAAATAATTTTGCCTATTATATTTTCTATATATATAAAATAAATTTGTCAAAAAGATATATATTTGGTTGCTATAGATTGGTTGTTAGGTAATAAAGTGTATAAACAATAATAGAAATAAGATTGAAAATTTAAAATAGGTGAAATTTGGAAATTTAGAACTTAAGTTTCGGGGTTTTGAAATTCCTTTCAAATAAATTTTGAAACATAATAATATTGTTCATAAGTACTTTCTGATATAAACATTTAATGTAATTTGGGAAAAATTATTTTAAAGAAGATTTTGGAGAAAATAAGTTTTGTACTTTCTTCTCTGTCGTTGGAAAATAATTTCGGCGATGACGGCCGCATCATCGACTTTCATTTTCGAGTTTCGAAGGGGAAAGGCCACTGTAGTAGTTCTACTGCAGATTTATTTTTGAAAAATATATATATTTTGAATTGTTTTAAATATAATTAGAGATATGTAAGTTGTAAGAATATATTTATCTATTATTTTAAAATAATTTGAAATTTAACCCGGTATTAAATTCTTAGATTTCCATTAGTTAATTGTTTCAATTATTGTAGTGAATTGAAACATAGGAAATTAATAAATTAAAACCTCTAAAGGAAATAAGAGATTTAATGATAGGTTATAAATGGTATTAAATGAAATTTGAAATTTGTAACCTATGAAATAAAGATTATTATTATTGAACTTTAATTTAATTTAAGGAAATAGAACAAACTTGTATAATTTTCAATTATACCCTTAAATAACATATACAACTTACCAATATTAAAAGTTGAAATGGTTAATAAGAGATGTAATAGAAATTTGTATAAGTAAAAGTAGGTAATGAAGTATTCAATGAATTTGCTATTATAAATGACAATTTAATGTTTTAGACTTAGGTTATGATTGAAACTTTCATATAAGTAAATATAATTAAAGGTAAGTAATTCAAATAGATGATTACCAACTTAAGTAATTAAAGAGTAAATAAATGAGGTCATGCAATAATAAATGAATGAATAATTATAGTAGTTAATGGCATGACCTGAGTTAATGTAAATGAATAATAGTGAGTAATAAGTGAAAGTAAATGGATGTAATATAATAAAGAGAAACTGTAAACTTAAGAAAAGGGGTTGAAGTTATTTCTAAATAAAATTGAAAAGAAATAAATGAAAATAAAAAGATAAAAGGTTATATGAAAAAAAAATCAACAACCAAGGTATGAAATAAAATTTATAATAAGTTAATTTGATTTGTTGATTGGAATTGTTATTGTTTGATTGTGATTGTTGGGTGAGGAAACTTTAACTTTATTGGGATGGATGAATAATCCATTGTGTTTAATCTAAGACTGTTGAGTAAATGATGCACTTGTTGGTTTATTCTTCATTCCGTACAATTTAAAGGTTTTGAACCTGAACAACTATTTGTTGTATGATTGTATGGTTGATTTGTATTTGTTGTGTATGTTGTTCGTTGAAATTGATGGTTGTTGTATTGATTTGTTGTTAGTGATTGAAATCCACTTAAATATTTCACTTTATGTAAATTGTTAAACCTTTAGATTTTATAAGTGAAATGCAGGATATGGAAGCAATTGCTACTGCTTTTTGATCCATAAATTAAGCATAAATTGCCCGACAAATAGGTACGTTTCGGATTACGGTTTATAGCGCTATTTTATATATTTTCCCGCGTAGGGATATATTTTATTTTGGAAAGTATTTGTGTATATTGTTATATTTATATTATATTTCTTTCGAGCCTCTCCGTACAAAGGAGACTCTGCCAATATTTTCCGTAAAATTTTAGACTTAGAATATTTTGAAAATGTTTTCCGAACTTTAGTAATTTAAGTATATAAAGATATAATGATTATAAAACGGGTATATTTTATTTAAGGAAATAAATTTAGTAAATTTTTGGTTATAAGTTAAATATTTTGAATAAGATGTATTGTTATTTAATTCTTCTTTTCCCATCTTTTCCTTTTCGGGGACGAAAAGTTTTGAGTGGGGGAGAGTGTAACGACCCATAAATTTCGACAATTTAATTTATTTATTTAATAGGATTTTTGTAAGTTATTTTAGTAGAAACAATAAAAAGGGATAAATAAATGCTAAAATGAAGGCTAAAATAAATTATGTACATGGTGACTTAAAACCTATGTATAGGAATTTGAATAAAACCCTAATGAATTAAGTAGAAAAAGGATTCTTGCCTGGATATAAAATTTAATATGAGAAATTAATGAAAATATTAAATTTATTTAATGCAATAAAAGATTTGTAAATGGTAATTGGAATAAATTAAGGAATCATATTTGTGCAAGTTAATAATTCATGACTTGGATGAAATTCCAATTCAATTAAATCATTTAAATGTTATGATTTGATTTTAAATATGAAGAAAAAAACAAATGTAAGGATTTGGTTAATATATATGTTATTCATTCAGGGTATTGAATAAAAATTTGAAATCTAATTGTAATGAATGGTAATAATGTTGGTATTAGTTAATAAATTTAATTTTAATGCAATACCCATAAATGAATGGAATGAAATGAATAAATGTAAATGCATTCTATGTTATTTATCAAATAAAGGAAGATATAAAATTTATTGATGTAATATAACATTGATTAACCGTAAATGGGAATAAATTTAAAGAATTATGTTAATGCAAGTGGATCATTTATAAACTAAAGTGAAACATTCCAATTTAATAGAGTTATTCGAATGTTATGACTTATTTTAAAGGTAAAAATAGGATTTAATTGGAATTTGTTATATTTGGTTTAAATAGGAAAGGAGTATACAAAAGTAACTGTGAATAGTGAAATCGCAACTGTAAATGGAAGGAATTGAAATAAGGGGCAGTAAACATTGAATAAATTAATAGGAATAAATGCCTACATTGAATTGTTATAAATGTAATTAAATATTACAAGTGTGTGAAACGTAAAGATAAGGGTTAAGAGTTGTCGGAATGGGTATATTAAAATAATAATAAAGTGTGAATAAAAATTTGATTGGTTATATTAATTTGATGGAATTCAATTTTGATGGGAAAGGTAAATGAGTATTTGGTAATAAATTTAAACGGACTTAAATAGTGAATTTATCTAATTAATATATAATAAATAATGATTGAAAAAAAACCCTATACATGTAAATATCTATAATATGTGAGTGGAGATAACAAACTTATAAATGTGGGATTGAGAGTTTACAACAATTTTTATGAGTTATATACTTAGTTCGTTCAATTAAATCAAAAACCATTGCAATAAATATAAATTTAATGTCATGCAATTGAGATAAACAACTGGGAAATGTTAAAGTATCTGTATATATATATATATATTAAAATAAATGGTACCCAAGATAGTAATATGATAAATAGTGAATTTAAAGAATAGGAAGCAGGAATTATTAGTTTATATGGAAACTTAAAGTCTAATAATTGAATTTAATTGCAATTAAATGAGATTGAATATAGTTATACAATTCGTTATATGAAATAAAGATAATATGAGAAATTTGGGTGAAAATTTGGAATCCAATATTTAATCCATCTGTTTGACAGGAATGAATGGAATACTAATTTATTTATTTAGCTAAACGGAATTTTTAGATATTATTTATAATTTGTGAATTTAATGAAATTAAGGATTTATATTGAAATTATAAATTTACCTTCTTTAATTTGACATCCAAACTTGTGGGAATTTTTGTAAATGATTAAGAATTTTTAAAAGTAATAAAATGGGTCAATTTTAGAATCTAATTATAAAATTTGATTTTATTTATTTATTTTGAATTTATTAATTAATATAAAAATAGCCATTTTTGTCACGGACTCGGATTTCGACGAAACCAGTTTCATCGAATCCGTAACAGTGAATTATTGTAGGGTTTCAAATTTCGTAGCGATCGGACTTGTCGTTTGATCGTACGAACGCGAAACGCCTTGAAATCGATTTAATTGAAATCAATTTGAAAATATTGTTTTCAGCATAACTTCTTCATATGATGGAATTTGGACGTGAAATTTTTTCCATCGCGTTCAGAATATTTTAAACTACCTATTTCGATATATGGGTTTACCCAATTTCGTTCCGGGGTCAGAACATGCTTTTTGGGCCACGTTAGCGTTAGCACGTTTGTTTATCGGATCCATCTATTCGAATTTCTAACCTATCTATATAAACCCAGTTATAAACCATAGCCCATCTATTCTCAATTGTTTGTGCGTTCATTTCATCAGTTCCTTCTTTTCTTCCAATGGCTAGAAACCCTAGATCCATGGTCAATTTCAAAAATCAAATCCAAAGTCAAAAATTAAAATTCTCAGAAAAATTCCAAAAAAATATATGTTGATGCTCTCGACGAATATAATTCAGCGGTGTAATTCGTTTTTCGAATCGAGTTGCTGTTTTTCCAGAATTCAGTGAAGCATTTTCGGCCACTCATCATCGTGTTGATCAACTTCTTCCGATCGACAAATCGTCGGTACCATGGCGTAGAGGGGACCAAGTACTGCTCATCGGAATTATCGATTTGTCGAATCAACGGTTGGATCGCTCGGAAAAATTTGATTAGGGTTACGGGTTGTAGGCGGTGGCTGGGTCCATAGGTTGTGCGCGGCCTCCTTGGGTTGGCCAGGTGTGGCGACGTTCTCGGTACGTGCTTCTTGGGGGGGGGGGGGGGGGGAGGGGGCGCGAGAGGAACGGCGGAGCGTTGAGCTCCCACACGTCGGCGACGCTAGGGTTTTGGAGTGTTCTTCTGTTCGAATGCGTGAGGAAGAAGGGGGCGCGTGATGATGTTGTACAGGGTGATGTGGAGTTTGTTTAGGGTTAGTTTAGTTTTATTTTAGTTTTTATTTTGATTTCACATCTTTAAAATCAAATAACTTCCTCATACGTTATCCAATTTACGCAGATTTTTTTTGTTAGGATCGTAATAAAATTCCAGATGCGTTGACGCTGGTTTGGATAGATTTGGAGAACGTCGAATTTTTGGGTTTAAATCGGATTTAAATTCGATTTAAATTCAAAAGGTGAGTGTTTTAACCCACTCACAACTTCTAAGTTATCTTATGTTTGTCAAATTAATTTTAGATATGAGTAGAAACTTATTTATGACTGTTTGGCATGATTTATTTGTCATCTCAGTTAAATCGTATTTATTTAATTTAATTGTTAATTAATTTTATTTATTGCATATAATTTGACAATTAGAATTTATTTATTTTCGTATTAACTGCCTGTCATAGTTATATTTATTTTTATTTCGTATTAACTGCCAGTTAAATTTACATTTATTTTTGCACATAAACCGCTAGTCTAGCAGTAGTAAAATTCATAAACTGTTAGTTAATACATGTTATTTATTACCTGTATAATTTATATGCTCTATATTGATGTTGTTTAAATTGGTTGATGAGTGTAATAAAATGGTTGATGATTGATATCTCGATGAATGGATGTTGTATTTTATATCGTATAAACTGCAAGTTATCGTGCATTTCATTCATTCGGGATTGCGGTTTGAAATGATATACAACCGCATTTTTATTTTAAATTACGGATTGAAATGATAAACATCCGTATTACTTGACCATCGGGTAGAAAATTTTATACAGGCATCGCGGTAAATATATAAAATTATTTTTGGAAATGTTTTACTATGGTTCTGTAAAGATATATATGTATATATATATGGTTTATGGAATATTGATTTGGTTATTTATATATATATATATATAGTAAATTTTCGGTTTTTAAGCTTTGTATAAATTTGATTTGAAGTATAAAATAAAGTTTGATTTTCGAGATCAAATACGATTAAGAATTTATTTAAAATTTCTGGAGTTTTAATGAAAAAAAAAGAGTAAGGTTGGAAGATGAATATTAAGTTAAATTGAAACTAAATGAAAAGTTAGAATTTTTAAAGGATATGATTTTTGTAACTTGATTTTGGTGTAAAGTGATTTGAATGAATATCAGGTTGATTTAAATGAATATATCAAGTTTAATAAATTGACAGATTATCCAATTATGTGAAGTTATAAGTTTTACTTAAAATATATTGAATTCATTAAGTAAACATTTCAAGTCTAAAAAATGAAGTAATTGAATTTGATATATATGGGATGGTCAAATGAGTTTGTTTTTGAAATGGTGTAATATTTAAAGCTTTGAAACGTAAAAATTTAAAATGGTATTTGGAAGTTTAAATTGATATTTGGAATTGATTTGTGAAATGTAAAGAAGCTATTTTGTTTCATAAAAGTAATTTAATATTTAACCATTTGAGAGATGGAATTTGTTTCAAAGTTATGGTTTTCAAGGTAGTATAATTTGGAAATATTATATTCAAGAGTTTTGATTTCTATATATTTTACTTTGAAGCCACTATGATTTTTGGAAAGAATTAATTGGAAAATAAAGATGATATCATATTGTTTTGGGTTTTAAAAGGAAATGATATCATATTTATATGGTTTTGAAATGGATAGTATATTCTGGTTTTAAAAGTATAAATTATTTTAAAGGACCGCGGTGTTATAATAACGTTTGGTTGTTTAAGAGACTGGGATCGGAAGTTGTCATACTCTCTGCCAACTCCGAAAACCACTTTAACAACCGTGTACGCGGTGGAGATTCCAGAATGAAGTAGGTTGGTGTAGGCATTTCCTGCAAGGTAAATACGTGGACCTGACTCTCGTGAGTTGGCATAAGGTGGCTAAAACAGGAGCGATTCTCGGGCCAATGAGGTCATTCCTCTGATCGGACACTCCTATTCGATATTATACTTTGACTTTGGATTGATTCAGTGGCCACTTTTATTTGATTTTTGGGGGAGTTTGTTCGAGGTGGGCGGTAGCTGCGGCTACGCGTTTCCACCAGCCCGGATAGCAATTGGTATATCTACCCTGACATTGCCTAGTTGTGCCGTGTCACCTACCCTATCACGCCTTGTACGAGTTTGGATTTCTCCCGTAGCCCGTGTGGTATCCTCTGGTGGCTTCTCGATCAGGAGGGATTATGATATTGGATGGACTTCTGGGACTATTACGTGTTAAGGGCTATATGGGTAACCCCTTAATGCTAAGAAAAAAGTAAGTTTATTTTACAATTAGACAGTATTATAATAGCGTAATATACTACATAGTAAATAGTTTAACGGATCCTTAGGAGATGTAAATCCCGAGCATCTCTTGAGTTACTGCACTCATATTTAATTCTGTTAATTTAACTCGCATAAGATCTTTTAGTTCTGACTCGAGTGTTTTTGTCTTTTCAAATTCGCTCGGGTCAGTCCGAGCATTTCAGGATTTGAAGATTTAGCTCTGGAGGACGAAGACGAAGATTTGTATTACTATTATCTAGTATATTTTTCACCTACACCATTTAATTTCGCTGCATTATTATTGGTATGTGTAACTCTGATATGTGTTATATAAATATAATCAAATGTTTTTTTTAAAACAGCTTCATGAACTATATATTTGATTTTTATATTTTATCCTTCCGTTGTAAGATTCTATTTTGTTATTTCTTCCTTGTTTTTTCTTATTTACCCCATAACAATCCGCCCTTACGTATGGTTTGAATCGGCACCTGTGTTTGTTTAAATCGTGCGAAAAGGCGGGATGTTACAACGTTTGTGTAGCGATTATACCAATTTGGGTGGAAAGCCATTCAAAGGTTCTGAAACTATTATTGAAGTCCAGGCTTAGCTGAGATCATGCGATCGAATCTTTTCTCGCATGAATCTTATTGATCTTCACCGTGTTCAGGTGGCCTCTAGTATGCTCCAAGAAAGAGCATTAGATTGGTATGAGCTTCTTGTTTCTGAAATAGTTGAAGCGGATCTTACTTGGGAGAAATTCTGGGAATGCTTAGAATTAAAATTTGTGCCAGAAGCTGAGAAGGTGACTTTGGCTCGTAGTTTCATTGACTTTGTTCAAGGTGAATCCTCTGTGACAGACTATGTCGCGTCTTTTGAATCTCTTTCTAAATACGGGGTTGAATACATTAATACCCCATTGAAGAAAAATCAGAGATTCGTTTATGGCTTGAATAAAAATCTCAAGAAGCCATTACTACTAAAGCTAGAAGTTTCTTTTGATCAACTTGTTGATATCGCTCTTTGACTTGAAGAGGCAGATAAAGAGAGTGATGCTGATGTTGTGGTGCCAAACCAAAATTCAACAACAACAAGAAAAGGCCTATAAAGTTCAAAGAGTCTTATCCCAACAAGAAAGGAAACCAAGCAATTCCCGTAGCATAGGCTTCTGCCCCTAGTAGTGGGCAATGCTACAATTGTGGTTCTAAAGACCATTATGCCAATAGATGTCTGAAACCTCTCTTTTGTCGCTATTGCAAAAGTTCGGATCATTATTTATCTTCTTGTCCCAAACTTCAAAACAGGAAGGAGGGAAAGCTTAATGTTTCTCAAGCCCCTGGCAACACATCTCACGGTAAAGGTATTTCTCATTCCATCCTGGATGGCCTCATTTTATTTCGTGATCATCCTATTCGAGTTCTTTTTGATACGGGTGGGTCCCATTCTTTTGTATCAAAAGAACTTGTTGATACTTTTTCTTTAGATGTTTTGTGGTTGATGACTTCATTGAGAATTGCGAATCCGGTTAGTGGATCCGCAATAATCAGTTTATTGTGTAAAGATGTCGAGATTATTTTGTGTGATTTTTCTTTCCGAGCCGATTTGCATGTTATGTGCTACTTAGGCTTTGGAATGATTTTGGGAATGGATTAGCTTAACCGCTACGAAGCCCAAATTCTATGTCCTGAGCGGACTATTCATCTTTGACATCCTCAATCTATTAAGCAGATTTCTATTGATCTTAAAGATTCGGATTCCAGCTTGGTCGCATCTTTATATTCTTTAAATCCTCACGATGACGATAATGATGATGAGGAAGATATTATTTCTCTTATTCACGTTGTTCGTGAATTTTTCGACGTATTTGAGACCGTTTTAGGACTACCACCTAAGCGAGCAATTGAGTTCAGAATTAACCTCATTCCTAGAGCTCAACCTATCACTCGTCCTCCTTATCGTATGTCCAATAAAGAAAATGAGGAGATGCGCAAACAATTATCCGAATTGGAACGGAAGCAATTTATTCGCTCTAGTTCCTATCCTTGGGGAGCTTCGGCTATTTTTGTGAAGAAATCCAATGGTACACTTAGGCTTTGCGTTGACTACCGCAAGCTTAATGATCTTACTATCAAGAACAAATATCCTTTACCTCGGGTTGATGATCTATTCGATCAACTTAGTGGTGCTAAAGTCTTTTCACAATTAGACTTAGCTACCAGTTTTCATCAGCTTCGTATTGCAGAGGATATCATTCCTTTGACATCGTTCCGTACTCATTATGGATCTTATGAATGGCTTGTTATGCCATTTGGTTTAACGAATGCTCCGGCTTATTTCGTTGACCTTATGAATCGAGTTTTCAAAGACTTCCTCGATCAGTTTCTTCTCATCTTTATTGATGATATTCTTGTGTATTCTAAAACCGAGGAGGAGCATGAAAAGCATCTTCAGATTGTGTTGGAAACTCTTAGGAGCAATCAATTAAAAGCGAAATTTTCTAAATGCCACTTTTGGCAATCTCGTGTGAAGTTTCTTGGTCATATTATTTCCGAATCTGGAATTTCCGTGGATCCTTCAAAGATTGAAGTGAATCAAAATTGGAAGAGACCAGAGAGTGTGACGGAGATCCGTAATTTTCTCGGATTGGCAGGTTATTACCGTCATTTCATAAAGGACTTATCAAAAATTTCCGTGCCTCTTACTCGTTTGACAAAGAAAGGTGTTAAATACATTTGGTCGGACAAATGTGAAGCTTCTTTTCATAAATTAAAAGAACTCCTTTCCGATGCTCCTATTCTTGTTATTCCCGTGGGGAATCAAGATTTTGTTGTTTATACCAATGCTAGTCGCATTGGTTTAGGTGCCGTTCTTATGCAAAAAGAACGTGTTATTGCTTATGCTTCTAGGCAATTGAAGCCAGCCGAGACTAGATATGCCACTCATGATTTAGAGCTCGCGGCTATTGTTTTCGCCCTTCGTATTTGGCGTCACTATCTTTTGGGAGAGAAATTTGTTCTCTATACCGATCATAAATCTTTGAAATATCTATTTTCTCAAAAGGAACTTAATTTGCGTCAACAATGTTGGCTCGAGTTCTTTGCACCTTATGATCTTGATATTTTTTATACTCCCGAAAAGGGAAATCGTGCTGCCGATGCCCTTAGTCGCAAGCAACAAGCAGTTGTTTCTATGATGATATCCAAATGGAATGATCTTGGAATTTTATCTACTTGTGAGATTCGAGATCGTGTTTTCGATTTATGTTCATCTCTTGTCTTGTGTAGCCTTGAGGCTCATCCGTCTTTTTTAGACCGCATTCTTGAAGCTCAAAAGCTAGATCCCGAATTGGCTCTTCTTGGCCAAAATTCTAGGGATAAAATTGATATTGAAGGTATGAAAGACTTTGATATTGATTCTCGTGGCGGTATTTGAAATTTGGTAGACTTATCGTGCCAAACATTAGTAATCTTCGTAAAGACATTTTAGAAGATTCTCATCGTTCTAAATTTACCATTCATCCCGGTAGTAGTAAAATGTACGCGGATATGAAGCGACTTTATTATTGGGAGGGAATGAAATCTGATATTGCTAACTTTGTTCAGTGTTGCATGACTTGCCAACTTGTTAAGGCCGAACACCAAAGGCCCGATGGGTTATTGCAACCTTTAGAAATTCCAATTTGGAAGTGGGATCAAATTTCCATGGATTTTATAAACGGCCTTCCCTGTTCTCGTTCGGGTCATGATAGCTTATGGGTGATAGTCGATAGACTTACTAAATCCGCCCATTTTATTCCCGTTCGGTCCAATCGAACCGTTCCTTTCTTGGCCAAACTCTTTATTAAAGAAATTGTAAAATTGCATGGAGTTCCTTCTTCTATTGTTAGTGATCATGATCCATTGTTTACTAGTGGATTTTGGAAGAGTCTTTAAAAAGCTTTGGGAAGAAGCTTAATTTTAGCACCGCTTATCATCCCCAGTCCGATGGACAAACCGAGCGTGTGAATCAAACTCTTGAAGATCTTCTTCGTGCATGTGTTCTTGATTTTGGTGGAAGTTGGGAAGATCATATCTCTCTTGTTGAGTTTTCCTATAATAATAGCTTCCAATCTAGTATTGGTATGGCACCTTTCGAGGCACTCTATGGAAGGCCATGCCGATCTCCATCTTGTTGGCTTGAGGCCGGTGAGAAGCTGGTTTTAGGTCCAGATTTTATTCGTGATTCCACAGAGAAGATTGATCTTATTCGTCATAGGATGAAAGAAGCCCAGAGTAGACAAAAATCCGATGCCGATAACTGGAGAAGGAAATTAGAATTTTCTGTGGGAGATCTTGTGTTTATTCGTGTTTCACCTATGAAAGGTGTTGTACCTTTCAGTCGATTGGGAAAATTAGCGCCTCGATATATTGGTCCATTTCCCATCACCGAACGTATTGGTTCCGTGGCTTATCGCCTTTTATTACCGGCTCAGTTTTCCGCTATTCATGACATGTTTCACGTTTCTCAATTACGGAAATGTCTTTGAGATTCCGATTCTATTCTTGAGCCCGGTGTTGTGGAAGAAATTGAAGTTTCACCTAATCTAACTTATGAGCAACATCCTATCCGTATTATCGCTTCGGAGGTCAAACGCCTTTGAAATAAAGATGTTCCGCTTGTTAAAGTCCAATGGTCCTCAAATCCTATGGATTTCTCTTGGTAATCTAGAGAATTCATCGAGCAAACACATCCAGACTAACTTTCTCGTACTCTTTGAGGTGAACTTCTTATTTCAAATTTCTTTTGTATTGAATATGCTTTTATGGTTGTTACGATATGTTTTCTTCTTAAATATTGCGAGGACGCAATTTCTTTAAGGAGGGGAGTCTGTAACAACCCGCATATTTTACGATTGGTTATTTAAATATTTTATTTAAATATTTTATCGTTAGTCAGTTTATAGTCCGAAAAGTTACTTTTTGCATAGGGTCGAATTAGGACTCGAGACCACTTCCATTGAGTTCAAAACGCCGTTTGCGACCTTTTTGAGTATAAATTTTGATATGTTTGGAGTTAGTGGAATTTTGCTACTTTTTCACTTAGGGCTTTGGCTTTGGGTTCAGCCCATTTTCCCAATTCTGGTTATATCAACCCAATCTCTCTCCACTTCTCTTCATTCATTCCTCATTTCCTAACTCTCTCAAGCTCAAGAGAATAATGGGGTAAAGGATTGGAAATTAGAATTCCTAAAACTCCAAGCCCCAGATCATTTGCAAAATTCAAGTTCTTGCTCCAAATCCAAAGAGAAGCTATTGGTAAGCCTTCTCTTCATCTTCTCCAACTCTTTCCTTCTTCTATTTTAGAAATTTCCTAAACCTAACTTAGGGAATATTTACTTGTAAGCTTAGATTGAAGCTTCTTGGGTTGGAATTGAAGAGTATTTGTCCTTGCATTGCTCTATAGCTTCTCCTTCATTGATTTTGTAAAAAAGGTGAGATTTTTATCTCACATCTATGCTTATATCTCTCTTTGAATGTTGGGTATGAATTCTTAACACTTATTCATGTGCATTTGCTTCTGGTTTGGATTGAATTGGTGAATATCCCAAATTTTAATGTCTTGGGTTCAAATCTTTAAAACCTAACTTTGATGTTTAAACATGTTTTTGGTGATGCATCGAGGAGCCAAGAGGACCGGGTAGCCAATGTGCGTAATCCCTTAGCATTTGTGCTCGACCGGTTGTGAATTGGGAGAGTTTGCACTTCAATTCATAGGGCAGAAAAAAGGCAAGGCATCAGGTTCGGCCGACCGAACCCCCTGGGCCGGTCGACCGAAGCTATAGCCGAAACTTTCTATTTCTGGTTCGGTCGGCCGACTCAGGGAGTCCGGTCAATCGACCTGCTCCTATTCTCCTATTTCCCTATTTTTCCTATTATGCTCATTTTGCTTTGCTTTTCCAATTGTTAATCGATTCTTCTTCTCCGATTAGTTGTTATCACCTTTGTCGACTTTGATAACTTCTATTTTTGGAATTTTTGGGTATTTCCACTTTGATGGATTCGGTATCGATTTCTTTGGATCTTCGAATGTGAATTTTAGCGATTGATTGTTTCAACAATCATTTTTGTGATTTGTCACTTCAAAATATAAAGGTTTTCAATGCTAGTAGTAAATATCAAAATTCTTTCATCAAAACGATTTCAACACTATTTTATTACAAAGCTCGTTTCTTAAACCGTTTTCCAATCTACTAGTATATACAAACCTTTACCTCACTCGTATGAGAAATCTAATTAAACGACTTAATAAAACAAGTGGTATGAAACGCTTGCGTTTACTTCGTCGGTTAATTCTTGGACTTATTTGATTGAATTTCTTATGACAATTTTCGAGTGGAGACTTACAGTTTGTTCGTAAATATTTAAGTTAAGCTAGTGGTTATGGGACAGGAGGCTAAGCTCATATATTTACTAGCTTAGTGTAATTGACACTTCTTGATGATCGATGATGATCATTTTGTGATTTAGACTAGCGATATGCTATGTTTCTTTATCCACGTAGGGGACGGTACCTCGTCATATTGAGCTTCGTCTCATCTTTTTTATAGGCTAACGACCTATGTATTATTGAGTTTCGTCTCATTTCTTTTTTAGGCTAACGGCATATGTATTATTTGGAGTTTCGACTCAATTTTTGTGGGCTAGCGACCCATGTTCTTTTATGGATTTCGTTCCATCGGACGTACCTTTGTACTGCATTGTTGCACCAGCTTGTCAGGGTCATCGGGCGTACCGTTGTACTACGTCGTTTCTTCGAATTATTCGAGTTTCAGGTTCCTCGGGCGTACCGTTGTACTACGTCGTTGCACCGGCTCTATGGTTAGTGACCATGGGATAGCATCCCTTTTGTGATACACGTGTTGGTGAGTTTTCATGCTCCCGTTTTGTGATAGGCCTCCCCCTTTTTGCGATTTCTGGATTTCCATTGATGTTTTTTGGAATTTGTGTTTTCACCAATTTTCGTGATTTACATTGATAAGTTTTACCAATATTTGTGCATTGGTGAATTTGTGTGTCATTAACTTTTTGTGATTGGCATTGATATTATTGTCAATATTTATGGTTTCAGTGAATAAAAATAAAGAGTATGACATTCTTTTGATCTTTGAGAAGATTCTTGTGATATTGAGTAATCTCTTATTGATTTTCAATTACTTACTTATCACAGCTTGGCATTGTGATTATTATACGTTTAGTCATATCTCTTATTCTATATCATTTCATCTGATATTTATAGCTAGACTGATCCGTTTATTATTTTCTTATTAAATAATACTCGGGTCAGACCGAGATGTTACAGGTGCTTCCACTTGACTCCACTCCGGGGGATTACTATTCTGACTTTTTGGCTAACTACTCGAGATTTGTAGTTTTTGTTGCATACATTTGAGATATAGACTCATAGTTGTGTACATATTCTTTTGTGTCGCACTTGTGACTATTCTTTTCTGACATTGTGGATCTTGTTTGACCACTACTTTGATGTACACTTTCATGTGTTATATATTCATATCTATTTCCGCCTTTGTGATATGAATTATCTGTGACTGATTTGTGTTATGTTTATTTCTATGTTTGTTTCCGAAGACATTATAGCCACTGTGTAGTAGTTTGGAGTTTGTGTCGGTATGTCGGATTTCCTCGTTATATTTTATCTGGCATATCGGTACTCGCACAAAGCAATTACACAGATGGTAACTCCTCAACAGCCTTATTCTCCGTGCTAGTGACGGCATTACACCGTAGTGTCCTTGGCTAGCGTGGGTATAGAGGTGGGGCGTCACATGGTAACACTTGTATAAGTTACCTGTTTATTTCGTTTAATAATAAAATTGGAAATTAATAAGAGCAAAGGAACCTTAATGTTATATTTATAAGAATTAATGCAATGGCTAAATTAGTGAACACCCTACTAATAGAAACAGATTGTAAAGCTATGATTTTCAAGGTATTAAAATTTGTGAATATAATGCAATAACTACGGACTAATGAAAATTCATCCAATTGATAATAGGATGAGAACGGTGTATGTAATCAAATTTCAACACTTGTCCATTAGTGATAACTTATGAGTGTAATTTAACGTTAATGGAGTCTAATAAGTTAAAATGGGCAATCAATTGCAATTAATCTAATTAAAGGTTATATTAGTATAAGTTATGGTAGTAATGGGTAATAATGTGTGGCTAATGGTGTATGAACGAATTGATGATCTAAATTAAAGGAAATGACGTTAAAGTTTGTAACGACCCGAAATTTTCGAACCCGAAAATTTCAGATAGTCATGAAAAAGAAGAAAGAGATGGAAGAAGAAGAAGAACAGAAACAACATCTCACATTCTCAGGAGATAAAATATAATAATAAATAATAACAGTTTACAAAAGAATATTATATCTGTCGACTACATTTAATATACATCAGAGTTTCATATATATATATACAGTCACTGAATATACACAATTATCAAGTCTCTGATTAACAATAATATAAATACAGCGGAAATACCCTATACGCTATTGCCATCCAGCTTGCCTCCTGAGCTCTAGAATGTACATACCTGAAAAATCTGTAATACTCGGTCTGACCCGAGCATTACCCAAAGTAACACCCGGGTCAGGCTGGAAACCAGCGTGAGTAAACCAACTAACATGGAATACCAAAGCAATCAACATATATAAACCCGGGGTGACATATATCAATTTAACAAATTCACAATTAGCTATAAACAACACTTATTCTACACATCAATTTTCTAAGTACCAAACTTAGATAAAATAATTCAATTCACTCAAATCATTTCATTCCAACCTATTGATTTCACAAATCCATTTATAAAAATTTGAAGTGGTTTCGGGTATTTCCCAATACCCGACCCCGGTCTCTTCGAAACTCATGTTATTCTAACCCAAGTTATTCAAATGCAATACACAACATTTCACATCTGAGATATCTACTCATTCAAAACATCCAATACCATTCAATCACCCATACACAAAACTTAAACACAAACAAGCCAATTCAATTATTTCAATTGGATTTCAAACCTCAATTACTTAGATTTCTTCATTAATAAATTTCCAAACCAATTAATTAATCAACTCTTCCATATTCATTCATTTTAATTAATCACACTTGATTAATTATCTTCCAATTTCATTCAAGTAATTATCTTTAATTCATTTCACGATATTAATTATTCTTAACCCAAAATTAACAAGTAATCTTAATTATTTTATAATTCAATTAACTATATTAATTACTTTAATCCTTAATTTCTTATATTACTTAATTTCTCATAATTCGCATATTATGGATTAATCAATCTTAATTTGCCAATCTTTAATTACATCATTAATTGTATAAATTATTGATTTCCAATATATTTCAATTTACCTAAATTTAAATTAAGTATATTAATTAAACCACAATATTACTCATTTTTGGTTTATCTCAACCTGTAATTAGCTATCCATTTATTTACTTCATTAAATAAATTATTTATTTATTTTATAATAGAAGCTTAAAGGAAATTAAACCAAATTTATTTCTTTAAATTTGGTTTACAATTACACTCTGACATTCAAGTTATTCAAAACACATGATATTTTAAAACTTATTTGTCAGATTTAACTTTGATTTAGAACTTATTTTAAATCTCTATTTCACGATTTTAACTTCAGTTTTTAAATATCACTTTTATTTCTTCCCAATTCATTTTTATTTTATTCTATGATTATTTCACTTCCAAATTTTCATCCTTATATTTCTTTCAAAAGTCTAATTATATATATTTCGATAACTTAGGGTACCGTAATATCCAAACAAACCACAACATTCAATATCCCCATTGCCAATAATATTCATCACAGAATATCAATCACTCAAACATGAACTATATATTACTATATAATATAGCATATCAATTCAACTCAACCATTCAACTAATCATTTAAATTTAACCATTTAAATTTAAATAAAATAAAATAAAATAAAAATCCAGAAGTGTGAGGCTTACTCACCTTGATTTTTTTGCAGTTTGCAATCCATTCCAATTCGATTTTGTCTTCTCAATTAAGACCTTGTATAAATATCATATAAATTAACTAACACTTGAATTTCAAATCAATAATCTATTATCATTCAAGTATTTAATTTAACATATAAATTAACTTAAATTCTTAAACTAAAAATCACCTTAAACATATATTTTAGTCCAGAAATTAAATAAGTTAATTGAAACAGTTTAATAAATTTGATTCACCAAATATTTTATTCGAACAAATTTCCCCAAAAAAAATAGTAATCATTCCTTTTCTTTTGAAACCCATATACTAAAATTAATTTATAGTTTCCCAAAAATCTAATTTTATATAAATATTCAACATTAAAAAAAGAAAAAAAATTCTTTCTAGCCTCTATACACGTGTACTATGATAAAATCAACAGAGTTATTTTAAAATTTCATTACTGTAAAAATAAAATTTCACATGTAAATATTTATTCATTAATCATATTAAATAAATTTAAATGCATATACCTTGCTGGCTCATGACTGCACTTCCCCCCTCTCTACCTCGATCGCTCGCGAGCCGAAACCCTAGCTCAACCCCTCTGCGCGGCCACCCTCCTTCACGGTCACGAACGACATCACCGTCACCTCCTATTGCCGCGCGCTTACCAGTTATCGATCGAAGGCCTCACGAATCACCACATCAGCAAACCTTAGTCTCGACGACAACGGCATATACGATTCAAAACCCTGCCCCGCGAACCTCCAACGCCACCACGCTACTTTGAATCGCGAGCTGTCGTCGATTCGAAAACAACCCTTCACAGTTCGAACGAAAACCCCCTCCCCTCTTCTCGAAATTATGCAATCGATTTTCAAGAATCGAGTCGAACTCGGTCCTGTTTCGCGTCGCCTCTCTTCTTCTTTTTTTCGTGAATTAGGATTTCTGTTTGGCTTCGGATCTGAAGGCTGCGACCATTTGTTTGTTCTTTTATTATTATCGAACTGATCAGAGGATAAAGAGGGGAATGAAAACGTATAATAGAATTAGAAGTAGCTCCCTGAGTACGCCTGATTTATATATTTAAATATGAAAATACCTCGTTTTCATAACGCGAAATCCCGAACCCTGTATCCGACATGCTGACAAGCGTTAAAAAGGTTCTACCCGCATTCCGAACACAATGGAACATGTTTCGGAGGCTAATTTGATCGTATGTGCAAGTTACAAAAGAAAATGATCAAATTTCTATTAAATCAATTAAAATAGTTCTAAGCGTTTTGAGTTGCCACGGTCAAACGACAACTCCGATTGCTACGAAAATTGAAATCCGATAATAACTTACTATTACGGATCCAATGGAACTGGTTTCGTCGAATACCGAGACTGTGCCTCGGAAGGCTATTTTTAAATTCAATTTAAACGATATATTTTTAAAATTGAACAAATTACTTTTAAATTGAATTTCAATCATCCTGTTATCTCCAGTATCATCATTATAGATTTTACAAGCCTTCAAATTATTTTAGACAGGCTTAGAAATTTCTGATTCAATAATTTAGCCAATTTCAATTATTAAATTCAACATTTAACTATATAATTCAATGATTTAATTATCAAGAAAATATTAATATTCGAAATTCATGTTTAAAATCAACTTTTAAAAATTTAAAATCAATCTATTATTCCAATTTGAATTGTTAAAAATTACGGGTCGTCACATTCCTCCCCCTTGAAAGAATTTCGTCCCCGAAATTACTGGTTAGGAAGAATGGTCCAATACCCGTTTATTTTTTTCCAAAGCTCAAATTCAACATCCTACCAACTATCCTTTTATTAAGACCTACCATCACTTTATCCAACTTCCCAAAACCTTCTATAGTCTTTAAACAATACCCTTTTGCTCAATCATCTAAATTTTAATTTAAAACCAAATTTTGAATTATCAAAATTTTCTCAAAATTTTTCTAACTCTCTAAATTTCCGAATTTTTTTGCCAGCGTCTCCTTTGCGTGGCTAGCTCGGTACAACTACAAAAGGCCTCTACAGGCTCCCAAATTCCAAAAGAAAACAAAAGCCAAGTGGCTACATCAAAAACCCAATCCAATTCATACAGAAATTAAAATACATACCTTTTTGTTGGGCAATTCACAGTTATCTTTTGGAATCAAATCCAATTTTCTTTTCCCCTTTTAATACCTGCATATCTTACTTAACAATAATATCCAACCGTAACATTTCCAATCATTTTATACATTTTCTTACATAGGTTTCATATTTATTTCAATTTAGTTTTTCCCATTTCCGCATGATTTCAATTTGTCTTCACTTCCGAATATTAAATTTTATCTTTCAAGTATAATCCGATTCATATTAGTTTCATTTACTAATTTACCTTAATTTCCAATTTGAAATCGTTTTGTTGTTAATAAAAATTTTCCCAAAAATTTTCATAAATTTTCTAACTCCCAAAATTTTCAGAAAATTTTGGCAGAGTCTCCTGTGTACGGAGGAGCTTTTGCAATTTGACAAGAGATATAAATATATATACATCGACCCACCCGGTCGGAAAAAGCAAAAACAGTTCATATTTCCTATTTTTATTGCGTATGCGTACCTTATTTAGCATTTTAAGCAAGCAGCTTATTTATTTTAGCATTTAGTGCAATCCAAATCCAGCCAAACGGCCTTAAGGTACCTGTACTTACTCAACTTAAACATATAAGCACTATATATATGAAGTTTATAACATTTCTCTTACTTAAACAACTGTAACACTTCAATTCTAAAAGAAATGCATTCAAAATAACTTCCACAAGCAATTTATATGTTTTCAAAACTAATTCAATTGCTTTCAACCAATTTATATACCATTTCATTCAATTTCAATGGTTTGGAACTCAATTTCTTACATTCCATTGATTTTTAACCCAAACAAGCTCATATTAACTTCACATGATTCAGAACCAATTTTATTTAATCTCTATTGACTCATAACATTTTAATTACTTTCATTTATGCCGAACGATAACCATTTTTATGCAATTTCGACGATATTCGTTTAATAGAGTATCTATTTTAGTTTACAACTACTTTAAATTAATTTTCAACTCATTATATATTTAATTCTAGTTCATTTCTAATTTATTCACCCACCATTCATTAGCTCGACACATTTCATTCTTGTATACTACTAGCCATTCCCAAATTAATTCAATCCAAGCTTTATTTAATGGGTTTTCACCCTTATTCGAAGCCAAGCTTCCATAAATTTTAGACTTAGTTAATTTGCTTTAATTTATTCCAACATCAAACTTATGTTTACTTCTATTTGATCCTCATTTAATCAACTTCCATTAAATTCAGTTAGCCCATCGATTTTAAATTTTAATTTTAAATTCACCTTCTCAATTTATCAAAATAATATCCAACCACATACTTATCTCATTTATACTACAAATTGATATACCACCAAATTTAAGTTCAGTCTGATAATCTAATACCAATCACAATTTTGATTTAGTTTTTATTCTATCAGACTTCATCCATTTATTATTTGACTCAATTAACCAATTTTAATTTTTAATTCAATTACTTAATTCGTTATCGAATTTATTTTATTAATATGAGGCTATTCTCAATTTATTTCAATTCACTTGGGTTTTGTTTTGCAACTCAAACCATTTCTATCATAATCACTTCTTTTATATCCAATTTACTTGCAAATTTCATTAAATATTATTCAAATCACCCTTGAATTTTATTTGTAATTCAAACCATCACATTTTTCAATCCAACTCTATTTTATTTTTATTTTACAACATTTCCTCTTTTTAATTCATTATCAAATCTAAGTCGAATTCTATTTAAATTTCGAATTCATTTTCAAACCTATTATCACTTACAATCCATTTATTTTCCCAAGTTAAATTTTATTAATATACTCAATCAAACAATTATTTAGCCAATTAGCTTATTCCAATTTTATATCAAGATTCGATTTTATTACAAAATCACTTTATTAAATTTTCCTGATTTCAATTTTATTTTCTAATTCCACTTTGGATTTTCCCTTTTATTCCCACGAAATTCCAACACCTTATTAAAAATTTTAGGAATGCTTTTAAATTCAGATAATACTATTAAGATAACTTTTATAAAAAAATACTTTTATGACTCGATGTCTCAACCAGTCCATCCTTGTTCTCATAGAAATTCAATCATACGTTGATCAGGTGTAGGGATGAAAATCTATAAGTACTTGGTAAACCCGTTTTCAACACCCAGTGAAAATACTTGGAAAATAATTTTATTGAAAATATAGAAAACAGTTTTTGAAAATAGAGGAAATATCTTTGGTGAGAATGCTCTGGAAATCATCACCCCCATCCATGGTCGCAGTTACATTCCAGGGTTACGTTGCGGTCACAGCAAAAGTCCATGTAACTGCAGGCTCTCCGCGGCCTCTCGATTACGCCATGGAACCCACACAACAGATCACAGTTACATTCCAGGATTACGTTGCCATCACAGCAAAAGTCCATGTAACTGCAGGCTCTCAGCGGCCTCTGATTTTCGCTGTCGAAATGAAACTTCTCCACTCCTACATAGGTCGCAGTCTGTAGATATAAAATCAAACGCAGACTGTTGGCTCTCAGCGGCACACACGACTTTTGCTATGTTATACCATAGGTCGCAGTTACATTCTAGGTTACATTGCCATCGCAGCAAAAGTCCATGTAATTGTTGGCTCTCAGCGGCACACACGACTTTCACTATGGTATACTCAACTCATAATCCTCAGGAACTAGTTTTGTCCGGACTCCTCACATGATCAACTTTAGAAACCCCCTTGGGCTCAAGGCAGCACCACCCGGTGGCACTCCTGAGAAGTTCATTTCAAGGCAGCGCCTTTTTCTCCAGAGCCATCATCAAAACACTCTATACTATACATATATAGTATCATTCAAATCATACACCTAGTATGATATCATACAAAGCTCCTTTGCACAAAATCGATTATCCCAAAATCGATAATTTCAAACTAGGCTTTCAAAATTCAAAATTGATTTTACTCAAAAATCAAAAGCTTTTCCAAATCCAAAGGTTCTCAAAACCTTTTCCAAAATCCTCATAAGATCCTTTATATATATATATACACAAATATATAAAAATTTTAAAAACTTTGGATCTTTTCAATCTTGTATAAAATTCCTTTTTTACTTCAAACACGTTCAAAAATCCTTTTCTTCCTGCAATAGATTTAACAAATGGAGTTTCATCTTACATAAAACAAAGTTATTTACTTTGTTTACTCAAAATCAGATATTCAAATTTGATTACTCCTTCCAAAATCAATTTATTCAAACCCATATGATGTTCACATATCATCCGTACGCTATACCAATCCGGTCGCTTACTCGATCACACAATTTCATTTCCAAACTAGTATCGTCCACCCGACTTCCTAGTGCGGACACAGATCTGGTTTCCTGATTAGAAACCGTCATTCTCCTTGCATAGTCACAACTATGATAGAGAATATCCAGAACCAATCAACAATCCATATCCAGGTTCGCCGTCGAAAATCGAGTGAAAAATCCCAACTCGGATCGATATACTATCTCGAAATTCTGTGCTCGAATCTGGATCAAATCACTATGCGAATAGAATAATATACATACATCCCACGTATTTATTTTCATCGATCATTAGCCAAATCAATTTCCTTTCTATTCACATTTCCTTAAATTCCCCTTCACTTATTTACAATTGCCATAATCCCCATTTGGATTATCACTTCAATTCTTATCTCAGTTGGGTATTTAAATCAATAACAGTTTGAACCCCAACAAATATAGAAAATAGCTTGAAAATTCAAAAATAGGTGAGTAGTTAAAAATAATTATTAGTTTTGCAAAATAACCGTAAATAGTTAACTAATTGTAAAATAGTCGGAAAATAGTTGAATAGTTTCAAATTTTTTAGATAATTGCAAAATAGTTATAAAATAGAAATTAGTTTGTGTAATAGTTGAAAAATAGTAATTAGTTTAGAAAACAGTTGAAAAATGGTTAAATGGCTCCAAAAATAATTGTAAAACAAGTATAAAATAATTTTGGGTTTAGTAAGAAAGGTTGTATATATTAAATAGCTTGAAAACTTTATTTATATTAAAACAATTTATGTTGAAAAATAGTCCAGAGTCAAACTGTTCACATTCCCAACAATTCAACTTAAATTTCCATTTAAATTGTCCCAATTCCAATTCAAATAACTCCAATTTCCATTGGACTTGATTTATTCCCAGTTCAAGTTGAATCAATCTTGATTCCTTTCCCAATTTAAATCAAATTCTATTTGATTTTAATCCTGTTCAATTTTAATTATAATTTCAAAATATTCCAATCAATTTGAATTATTATCAATTGAACCCATTTCAAAGTTCAAATCATTTCAATATAGTCCAATTCAATTTTCCATTTAAATTCTTAAACTTATACATCTTCAATCACCAATCGAATTAATTCAAACCAAATTCAATTTTGAACTAATTCAATTTAAATCTTGAATTTAAACTATCTCGAATTATATAAATTCGAGTTAAATTCTCAAAGGTTGGTTTAACTCTTTAAACCAAATTAACCTTTATTTAAAGTTTTTAAACAATTTAATTTCCGAGTCCAATTCTCAAATTCCATTTTAAATTATCTTTACTTATGTATTTCAAGGTTCAAATAAGAGTTCACTACAATTTTAGTTTAAAAATTAAATTTATTATTCAATTTTTATCTTCCAGTTTGATGCCAGTTCTTAAACAAGTATATTTTACATACTTAATTATTCAAATTTATTTTATTTATACACTACCATTCTGAATTTAAAGATTTTTATTAACAATAGGATGATATCATCCAAAATTATTTTAAAACGTCCATCTATTTTCAAATTTTAAATCTCAAACCCGTTTTGAGATCACACAAATTCCCAATTCAAATCAATCATTTAACTTTCCATGTTAAATTCCAATTTCATCTTGAAATTTCCAATTCTGATTGCTTTTTCTACACTTATTTAACTTTCCCACTGTTAAATTTTGATTTACTTAATCCAATCAACCTTACTCAATTTGAATTCCCGCTTCAAATTTCAAAATTCCTTCCCTCTTATAAGTTCAAAACTTATATCCCTTTGGGTTTTTACATCACACTTCAGGGAAAAATCGAAACTCAACCTCTTAGAGTTTATTTCAAATTATCTTTGATATCATGTATATCCATACATATATACATATGTATTTCTTGGCCCTCCCAGCCATGTTTTACAATTTTAAACCACCCTACATTTTAAATTCAAATCAAATTTCAAACAACCCATTGTTTCCAATAAGTCCCAGTTATCCAAATAATACTTATTTATTATTTTTCATTACTTTGAAACAAAATTTCCGATTACTTGGACTAGATTTAGAATTTCATTTTCAATCCATTAAATTTTAGTTTGGTTGTATTTTTGTTTCTATTTAATTTAATTCCAATTCTAGACTTCAGTATGGTTGTATTATATTACTTCTTAATTTTAATTTCAATAATTAATAACCAATCACCTTAATATTTATTAGAAGGAAATATTTCTTTATATATATCAAAATATATTTTATATAAAATCATTTAAAATCTTTATATAAGAAAATAACAAGTACGTGCTCATATATATATATATATTCTCAACTCATTCTAGAGTACTACAGACTCTATTAAATGAGTAATCCCCACTAGAGCCAAGGTTCTCGCTTAACCTTTCAGCTCTGATACCAAATGTAACGACCCGAAATTTTCGAACCCGAATATTTCAGATAGTTATGAAAAAGAAGAAAGAGATAAAAGAAGAAGAAGAACATAAACAACATCTCACATTCGCAGCGGATAAAATATAATAATAAATAATAACAGTTTACAAAAGAATATTATATCTGTCGACTACATTTAATATATATCAGAGTTTCACATATATATACAGTCACTGGATATACACAATTATCAAGTCTCGGATTAGCAATAATATAAATAAAGCGGAAATACCCTATACGCTATTGCCATCCAACTCGCCTACTGAGCTCCAGAACGTACCTACCTGAAAAATCTGTAATACTCGGTCTGACCCGAGCATTACCCAAAGTAACACCCGGGTCAAGCTGGAAACCAACGTGAGTAAACCAACTAACATGGAATACCAAAGCAATCAACTTATATAACCCAGGGTGACATATATCAATTTAACAAATTCGCAATTAGCTATAAACAACACTTATTCTACACATCAATTTTCTAAGTACCAAACTTAGATAAAATAATTCAATTCACTCAAATCATTTCATTCCAACCTATTGATTTCACAAATCCATTTATAAAAATTCGAAGTGGTTTCAGATATTTCCTAGTACCCGACCCCGGTCTCTTTGAAACTCATGTTATTCTAACCCAAGTTATTCAAATGCAATACACAACATTTCATATCAGAGATATGTACTCATTCAAAACATCCAATATCATTCAATCACCCATAACAAAACCTAATCGCATACAAGCCAATTCAATTATTTCAATTGGATTTCAAACCTCAATTACTTAGATTTCTTCATTAATAAATTTCCAAACCAATTAATTAATCAACTCTTCCATATTCATTCATTTTAATTAACCACCCTGGATTAATTATCTTCCAATTTCATTCAAGTAATTATCTTTAATTCATTTCACGATATTAATTATTCTTAACCCTAAATCAATAAGTAATCTTAATTATTTTATAATTTAATTAACTATATTAATTACTTTAATCCTTAATTTCTTATATTACTTAATTTCTCATAAGTCGCATATTATGTATTAATCAATCTTAATTTGCCAATCTTTAATTACATCATTAATTGTATAAATTATTGATTTCCAATATATTTCAATTTACCTAAATTTAAATTAAGTATATTAATTAAACCACAATATTACTCATTTTTGGTTTATCTCAACCTGTAAATAGCTATCCATTTATTTACTTCATTAAATAAATTAATTATTCATTTTATAATAGAAGCTCAAAGGAAATTAAACCAAATTTATTTCTTTAAATTTGGTTTACAATTACACTCTGACATTCAAGTTATTCAAAACACTTAATATTTTAAAACATATTTGTCAGATTTAACTTTGATTTAGAACTTATTTTAAATCTCTATTTCACGATTTTAACTTCAGTTTTTAAATATCACTTTTATTTCTTCCCAATTCATTTTTATTTTATCCTGCGATTATTTCACTTCCAAATTTTCATCCTTATATTTCTTCCAAAAGTCTAATTATATATATTTCGATAACTTAGGGTACCGAAATATCCAAACAAACCACAACATTCAATATCCCCGTTGCCAATAATATTCATCACAGAATATCAATCACTCAAACATGAACTATATATTACTATATAATATAGCACATCAATTCAACTCAACCATTCAACCAATCATTTAAATTTAACCATTTAAATTTAAATAAAATAAAATAAAAATCCAGAAGTGTGAGGTTTACGCACCTTGATTTTTTTGCTGTTTGCAATCCATTCCAATTCGATTTTGTCCTCTCAGTTAAGACCTTGTATAAATATCATATAAATTAAATAACACTTGAATTTCAAATCAATAATCTATTATCATTCACTTATAATCGATTCGAAAACAACCCTTCACAGTTCGAACGAAAACCCCTTCCCTCTTCTCGAAATTCTGCAATCGGCTTTCAAGAATCGAGTCGAACTCGGTCCTGTTTTGCGTCGCCTCTCTTTTTTTTCTTTCGTGAATTAGGATTTCTGTTTGGCTTCGGATCTGAAGGCTGCGGCCATTTGTTTGTTTTTTTATTATTATCGAACTGAATAGAGGATAAAGAGGGGAATGAAAGCGTGTAATAGAATTAGAAGTAGCTTCCTGAGTATGCCTGATTTATATATTTAAATATGAAAATACCTCGTTTTCCATAACGCGAAATCTCGAACCCTGAATCCGACATGCTGACAAGCGTTAATATGGTTCTACCCGCATTCCAAACACAATGGAACATGTTTCGAAGGCTAATTTGATCGTATGTGCAAGTTACAAAAGAAAACGATCAAATTTCTATTAAATCGGTTAAAATAGTTTTAAGCGTTTTGAGTTGCCACGGCCAAACGACAACTCCAATTGCTTTGAAAATTGAAATCCGATAATAACTAACTATTACGGATCCAATGGAACTGGTTTCGTCGAATTCAGAGACTATGCCTCGGAAGGCTATTTTTAAATTCAATTTAAACGATATATTTTTAAAATTGAACAAATTACCTTTAAATTGAATTTCAATCATCCTATTATCTCCAGTATCATCATTATAGATTTTATAAGCCTTCAAATTATTTTAAACAGTCTTAGAAATTTCTGATTCAACAATTTAGTCAATTTCAATTATTAAATTCAACATTTAACTATATAATTCAATGATTTAATTATCAAGAAAATATTAATATTCGAAATTCATGTTTAAAATCAACTTTTAAATATTTATAATTAATCTATTATTCCAATTTGAATTGTTAAAAATTCCGGGTCGACACAAAGTTATTCATATTGGACAATTTGTTGAATTATAAGGAATGGAAATAAAGTTTTATTTATATATTGGAATTTAATTTCTGATAATAAGATAATTGCAATTAAATGAAATTGAAATAGCTAAATAATACGTTATCTGAGATTTAATTGGAATAATAATTAATATATTTGATTTAATGGAACCATTGGGAATTTTATTGATAATTTTTGAATATAATGAAATTTAAATTTATGCTGAAATGTATGATTTAATCAACATTTAATTGACCTCTAAATTTGTCTAAATTACTGTAATTATTTAACAAAGCAAAACTGGTAAGATTTGTAAATTTTGGAAGTGAAATTGAAAAGTGATTAAATTAATGAATTTTAATTTATTTAATTAATATAAAAATAGCCATTTTGGCCACTCACTCGGATTTCGACGAAACCAGTTTCATCAGATCCGTAACGGTGAATTATTATAGGATTTTAAGTTTCGTAGCGATCGGGCTTGTCGTTTGATCGTACGGACTCGAAATGCCTTGAAATTAATGAAATTGAAATCAATTTGAAAAATATTGATTTGAGCCTAACTTCTTCATACGATGGAATTTGGACTTGAAACTTGTTCCATCGCGTTTAAAATATTTTAAAATATCTATTTGGATATATGGGTTGACCCAATTTCATTCCGGAGTCGAAACTGGCTTTTTGGGCCACTTTGGCGTTAGCGCGTATATCCAACTTTATCCATCCATTCTAATTTATGACCTACCTACATAAATCCCATTATAAACCCTAGCAGCCTTTATTCCTCATTTCTATACGTACAGAAACTTCTATGCTCCTCTTCCTCAATGGCTGCAAACCCTATATCCAATTGCAAATTCAAAAATCAAATGAAAATTCAAACTCCTCAGTAAAATTTGAAAAAAATATATATCGAAGCTCTCGATGTGCGCATCTTAGATCTGCAGTTGGTTTTTGGTTTCGAATTACCGTTTGTCTTGTAATCTCAGATCAATTTTCGGTCGTTCATCACTCGACGATGAACTTCGCCTGATCAGAAAACCCTTTCTGGGTTTTGGAGAGAAAGCCAAGGGGATCGCATCTAGGTGATTGGTTTGACGAATCGACGATTGGATTGGCGGTGAAATTCGATTAGGATTTGAGCTATAAGCGGCGGCTGCATTTGTTTGGGTTCGTCGGTGTCGCGCGTGGTGCACGGAGGTGGTCGCGAGTCCTGGGGAGCGAGGCGTCGTCGGCGGCGAAAGTTATGGATGGCGGCCTCAAGTGTGGAGGTCACGTTCTCTTCGATCGTGATGGGTTCTTTACGGTGGTGCGTGCACGTTTGTAGTTTCGTGAGTTTCGTGCATGAGTGCAGATGGGGGCCTGACGTGGCACTTAAGATAATGTGGTCTTTTTTTCATTTTTAAAATTGAAATTCAAAGACAATTTTTGATATAACTCTCGCATACGATATCCGATTGACGCGCGGTTTTCTCCGCTAGATTCGTATTGGAATTTCGGACGTTTCGACGCTTGTTTGGATGAATTCTGAGACTAGTCAATTTTTAAGTTTAAATTGGATTTAAATTCAATTTAAATTCGAAAGGTGAGTGTTTTAACCCACTCACAACTTTTAAAATTTCTTATGTTTGTTAAATTAATTTTTGTTGTGATTGTGCATTTATTTATGACTTTTTCCATATATTTTTAATCATCATCTCAGTTAATTGCATTTATTGAAATTAAATCGTTATTTAATTTATTATTGAATATAACTGCCAGTTTAATTACCTGTTTTATATATTGTCAGTTATATATTGATATCGATTGTTGTTTAGGATGATGATTGTGATGGATGTGTGATCTGTTGATGGATGGATGGATGGATGTTTTATTTATATTGTCATAATCTGCAAGTTGTTATGCATTTATTTTTGATTCGGGATTGCGGTTTGAAATGATATATAACCGCAAATTTTTAATTTTAAATTGCGGATTGAAATGATAAATATCCGTATCACTTGACCATAGGATAGAAAAGTATATACAGGCACTACGGTATATATATAAAAATATTTTGAAGTGATTTTTCTATGGTTGTGGAAAAGAATATACGGTTTAATAAATATTAATTTTTGGATGTTATATAAATATTACTATATATATAGTTAAAAATTCTTGAATTTAAGTTATGTATAAGATTGTTAAATAAAGATAAGTTAATAATGGAGTTGGATTATTTTATATTATATGGTTAAGCACCTATTTAAGATATTGTATATATATAGAGTTTTTAATGACATAAATGAAATTTGAGTTGGAAGATAAATATGAAATTGGTTTAAACTGAATTATTTAAGAATTGTACTTGAATAAATTTAATTTGGAACTTAAATAAAAATGGAGATTTAAAGGTTATAATTCTTATAACTTGATTTGGTTTAAAGTAATTTAAACGAATATAAAGTGAGATAAATGAATTTTTCAAGTTAAATAAATTGAAAGAATATCCAGCTGTTTGAAGTTAAAGGTTTTACTTAAATTATACGGGATTTATTAGGTAAACGTTTCAAATCTAAATAATAGCAATTGAATTTTATATATATGAAATTGTCAAAGAATAAATTGAAATGGCGGGATAATCAAAGCTTTGAAATATATGGAAATCTTATTGGTTTATTTCGGATAAAAACCTATATTTGGATTTGATTTGTGAAGGTGAAGAAGCTATTTTATTTTATAAAGTAATTTAATATTTAAACCATTTAAGTGGTGTGGTCTGTTTTAAAGTTATGAAATTCAAAGTTTAATGTTTTTGAAAGGCTATATTTCAAGTTTTGGTTTTGAAATTTTATAACTTTGAAAAGGTTATGGTAAAAAACGGATATGTTTGAAATTGATATCATATTGATTTGGTTTTTAAAAGAGGAAGTGATATCGTATTTATATGGTTTTGAAATAAATATTTTATTTTGGTTTTAAAGTAAAATTATTTTGAAAAGACCGCGGTATTATAATAACGTTTGGTTGTTAAAGGGACCAGGATCGGAAGTTGTCATATTCTCTGCCAACCCCAAAGACCACTTTAACAACTGTGTACGCCGTGGAGATTCCAAAATGAAGTAGGATGGTGGCGGCGTTTCCTTTGAGGTAAATACATGGACCCAACTCCCGTGAGTTGGCATAAGGTGGCTAAAACAGAGGCGATTGACGGGTTAATGAGGTAGCACCTTTGATCGGACACATTCCTTCGATATTATACTTTGACTTTTAAATTGATTCGGTGGCCACTTTTGATTTTTATTATTTGGGGGTGTGGCTCGAGGTGGGCGGTAGCTGTGCGACGTGTTACCACCGACCCGGAAGCATAATTGGTATATCTACCCTGACATTGCCTAGTTGTGCCGTGTCACCTACCCTAGCGTGTCTTGTACGAGTTTGTTTTTCTCCTGTAGCCTGTGGAGTATTTAGGGTAGTCTCCCGATCTGGAGATGCGCTGATACTGGATGGACTACTGGGACTATTACGTGTTAAGAGCTGTATGGGTAACCCCTTAATGCTAAGAAAAAAGTAAGTTTATTTTATAATTAGACACTTTTATAATAGCGATATATACTACATAGTAAATAGTTTAACGGATCCTTAGGAGATGTAAATCCCGAGCATCTCTTGAGTTACTACACTCATATTTATTTCTGTTGATTTAACTTACGTAAGATCTTTTTGTTCTGACTCGAGTGTTTTGTCTTTTCAATTGGCTCAGGTCAGTCCGAGCATTTTAGGAATCAAAGACATTATTCTGGAGGACGAAGACAAAGATTTCATCATCATAATTATTATTATATATTGTATTGTTCCACTACACACTGTTTTCCGCTGCATTTTTATTATCCTTTGGTATGTGTACTCTGATATGTATTGTTAAATATAATCAAATGTTTTGTAAAACAACTTCATAAACTGTTATTTGATTATTATATTTTATCGTTCCACTACAAGATTCTATTTTGTTTTTTTCTTTCTCTACTTTTTCTTATTTACCCCATAACAATTCGCCCTTCCGTATGGTTTGAATTGGCACATGTGTCGATTTAAAGCACGCGAAAAGGCGGGATGTTACATCTAGTATCAGAGCTTTGGTTTAGCGATAAACCTTAGCTTTGTGGGGTCTAACTCTTTATTAATAGGGTAGAAACACCCTATGGGAGTCGCTGAGTGCGTATATATATGAGAGAGCGTATTTGTTAGCGTTATAAAAAGGTTTTAATATCGTGCTAATCTGTTCCGTTTTGTATTTATAAATTCTGGTTGGTGCGTAGGACGCTATGACATCAATAGGGATTTCTAAACACTTAATAGGACAGACCGACATAATATTTGGTTTTAATATAGGTAAATGAAATAATTTTGTCATTATATTTTCTATAGATATAAAAGAAATTTTATAAAGGTTATATCTGGTTGTATTATATTGGTTGTTAGTTAATGAAATTTATAAATAATAGTTGAAATAAGATTTAAAATAAAGTAATTGAAAGTTGGAAATTTTAGAACTTAGTTCCGGGATTTTGAAAAATTTGTTTTCAAAGGATTTTGGAATATAATAATGAAATTTTTTTGAAATATTTTCTGATATAAATATTTCAATAAGATTTGAAAGAATTATTTTAAAGAAATTTTTGGAAAGGAAAAGTTATACTCCCCTCTCTATCGCTGGAAAATAATTTCGGTGATGAGTGCACACATCATCGACATTCATTTTCGAGTTTCGAAGTGGGAAGGCCACTGTAGTAGTTATACTGCAGATTTATTTTGATAAACAAATATAAATTTTAAATTGTTTTAAAATATAAATTGGATATATAAACTGTAAGTATATACATTTATCTATTATTTTAAAATAATTTGAAACTAAACCCGGTATTTAGTTCTTAAGTTTCCTTTAACTAATAATTTCAATCATTATAGTGAAATTGAATGTACTAATTTATAATTAGAACCTTTAATTAAAATAAGAAGTTTAATGCTAGGTTATTGTAACAACCCGCATATTTGTCGGTGGTATATTTAAATAATTTATTTAAATATGACGTCGTATGTCGGATTATGGTCCGAAAAGCTACTTTCTACAAACGGTCGAATTGGGACTCAAGACCACCTCCATTGGTTCCAAAATGGCGTTTGCGATCTTTTTGAGTATAATCTTTGATATGTTTGGAGTTTGTGAAATTTTGGCTACTTTTCCCATTGGGTTTGGGGTTGGGTTCAGCCCACTAGCTCACTTAACCCCTAGCTCAACCCTTCTCTTCATTTCATCTTCATTTCATTTTATTTCTTAAACTAAAAACTGAAATGAAGATGAAAGGAAAGAGAAATAGAAATTAGCAAGCCCTAGTTTCTCCTTTGTAACTTGATTCTTGCTCCAAAATCAAAGAGAATCCATTGGTAAGTTCATCTCCACCTTCTCCATCTTTTCTCCTCTTCAATTTCAGTAATTTCCTAACCCTAACTTAGGAAATACTTGCTTTGATTCTAGATTGAAGCTTGTAGTGTTGAAGTGGAGTGTAGTTGGTTGATCCCTTGCAATTGTGCTTCTTCATCTTCTTTGTTTTGTGTAAAAAGGTGAGTTTTGAACTCACATCTACTTCTCTTGATCTCATTGATGTCGGGTATGAATTCCTAACACCTTGTTCATATGCACTTGCATTTGGTTTGGGTTGAATTGGGGAATATTCCAATTTTTAGTGTTTTGGGTTCAAATCTTTGAAATCCTAACTTTGATGTTTTAATCATGTTTTGGTGATGCATCGAGGAACATATAGGGCCGGGTTGTCGATTGGCATAAGCCCTTAGAGCCAATGTTCGTCCGATTGCATTTTAGGAGAGTTTGCTCTTCATTTGAATATGGCTGAAAAACAGGCCAGGCATGATTCAGTCGACTGAAAACTCTGTTCAGTCGACTGAACCTGGAACCCGAAAGTTTCCTAAACCTGGAAAATTTCCAGGCACAGGGTCAGTCGACTGAAAACTCTGTTCAGTCGACTGAACCCGCTGTTTGAGTCCAATTTGCCTTTTTGGATTGAATTTCCAATTTGAATCGATTCATGATGATCCCATGTACGATTATCAATTGTTTTGACTTTGATGGTTCCTTTTAATTTTAATCCACGGGTTTTTATGTAATAATCTCTCGAATCGCATTTAAAAGTTCGTTTCTCTAATTTATAAATTCTATTTAAAACACACACTTTCGCACTTCGAGCGAAGTGGAAGGGTGATTAAATGGTTGGGCAAAACACGGACCATGAATCCATGCGTTTATCTCTCCGATTAATCCCCGACCTATTCAATTGATCGTTTTGACCCTCGGGTTTGGTTTATCGATTATATGAGATAAACTTTGTACTGCTTTGAGTGTGAAAGTAACCGACGGATAGTAAACCGTTTAGTGCGAACGAGTGGTTATGGGATGCACGTTAACACTTTTCGGATTCCTTTTCGAGAGTTGTGACACATTCCGCCAGTTAGTGGTGTCCAGTACTGGGTCTCACCACTACGGCTTGTCGCCCTATAGTATTTCTTTCTATGTTGGTCGTTATGAGCCGCATGGGTGATATTGGGTTTGTTGCCTTTAATATCGCTTTTGGAGTTGGTCCTTTGCCCTGACTCGAGAGATATTGGAGTGGTTTCTTCACCACCGCTCGAGAGATATTGGAGTGGTTTCTTCACCACCTCTCACGAGATATTGGATTTGTTGCAATTGGTATTTTTTATTTGCCTTTTGGCTTGCCTGGGATATTCTTATCCTTTGTTTATCCATGTTGCCGATGAAATGAGGCTTGTTTTATGATGTTCATCTTTTGTTAGATGATTTTGTTATCTCCCTTAGAGATATTTGTTATACTATATGATCTTGCAGGTTCATTATTGTTCAGTTTATCTAACTGATTTGTTTAGCTAGACTGACCCGTGTATTTTATACTCGGGTCAGACCGAGTTGTTTCAGGTTAGGTGCTTTTGGACTTAGCCTCTTTTGCTTCCGCACGGACTATTCCGCTAGTTTCTTTTGTCTTAGCTTTTGTGTAGTCCTTACCTGTTGTAACTCTGATATGTATTCTTGTGAACTCGTCTGTATATTGTGGTTTGCTGTACCACTTGACATGTATTATTTTGTATACTCTGCTTTGTATCAGTATACGTGTGTATATGATGGTTTACTGTTCTGTGATGTATATTACATTTGAGTTTTTATATTCTGTTCTGATAGATCCTATAGCCATCGTAGTCTTGCTTTAAATATTTATTGAATACGTCGAACTATTTGTGATTCTACTTTTCAACGTGTTTAGTGAATAGTTAAGGTAAGATTACACATGGTCGCTCCTATCCAGCCTTATTCTCCGTGTTAGCAGACGGTATTATCTATACAATACTCTTTGCTAACATGGGTATAGAGGTGGGGCGTCACAGCTTGGTATCAGAGCTGAGTTCAGAACGAAATATGATAAACACAGAATAGACACGCATATTACGGTACATCAAAGTGTAATAAGTGATACAAATCCTTGAATCATCGTGTCTCTCTCTATTCCTTCTTTGTCTTTGATGTTAGATAGAATTTAGGAATACGTCTAGGAATGTATTTTATTCCGTAGTATTCCGTATTGAAATATCTACCTTGAGATTAATCTTTATCTTCTTTAACTTTCAGCTTATGGCTGGAAGAGGCAGAGGACGACGTTCGGATGCTGGGCAATCTAGTGGCTCACATCCGGATGGCGTTTATATGTCAGCCGATCAGTTTATGGAGTTGTTTAGGAGCATTCAGCCTCCAGCTCCTGCTCGTGTATCTCCACCTCGCAAGTCTACCTTTGCACGCCTGTGCAGTGATTTTACTCATCTTGGAGGAAAGCCGTTTAAGGGCTCCGAGTCTGTTCTTGAAGTCCAAGCTTGGATTCGCACGTGCGAGCGTATCTTCTCTAGAATGGATATTTCTGACCATGATAGAGTTCTTGTAACTTCTAGCTTATTGCAAGAGCGTGCCCTCGATTGGTACGAGCTTCTTGTAGCCGAAATTGATGAGTCTGCTCTTTCTTGGACTCGGTTTCGGGAACGATTCGAACTCAAGTTCGTTCCTGAATCTGAGAAAGCTTTGTTGGCCCGGCGCTTCCTTGAGTTGAAGCAAGGGAAATCTTCTGTTTCTGAGTATGTTGCATCATTCGAGGCTTTATCTAAGTATGGTCTCGAATTCATTAGCACTTCTTACAAGAAGAATTTGAAGTTTGTTTCTGGCCTTAAGAAATATCTTAAGAAGTCCTTGTTGCTCCAGCTTAAACTTTCTTTTGAGGAGTTGGTTGATTCTGCGCTTCATCTCGAGACCGTCGAGAAGGAGTGTGATAGTGGTAGTGAGGTTGAGGTTCGTAAGAACCCCAACAAAAAGCAGTCTCCATTGGATGAGCCGGAATTTTTCCCTTCCAAGAAGAAAAAGCCCGATGAATCTGATTCTCAGTCTCAGTCTTCTGGAACACCTTTCGTTCGAAAGTGTTTCAATTGTGGTTCTCCGGATCATATTATTCGAGCTTGTCCTAAGCCTCTCTTCTGCCGTTATTGCAAGAAGGAAGGTCATCGTAGTTCCACCTGTCCCATTGCTCCAAATAATTCTCCAGCCGGCAAGTTAAATACAGCTGGTGCTTTTGGAGGTTCTTCTCAGGGATAAGGTATGTCTCTATCTATTTCGGAAAGTTTCTATTTTCTTGGTGATTTCGAATCCAACTTGATGGCATCATTTTATTCTTTAGCCCTCATGATGAGGAAAGTGTTGTTTCTCTAATTCTTGTAGTTGAGAGTTTTCCGGTATTTTTGGTCTTGTCTTATGGTTATTACCTAAGCAATCTTTTAAGTAGTGTTAAGGTCTTTTTAACTCTACCTTACCACCGGTTTTTCATTTGGCCACGAGTTGCGGAAGTTAGGATTCCACTTACTACATTCCGCACTCGTTGTGATTCTTATGAATGATTTGTTATGTCGTTCAGTTGTTTAGCTCATTTCATCCATTTTATGAATCGAGTATTCTGCGAATATCTCGATGATTCCATTTTAGTATTTTATTGGTTTTGGATGGAAATATGCAATTTAAAATTTTTGCAAATCTTTTTCATAAGAGTTATTTATAAGTATAAATGGGATTTTGTTCTTAAACGAACAAAGTGAATTTTTAAAAGTTTTTAGAAACATATTTATCTTATAAAAGATGGTTTTGTGATTGTATTGCCCATTGAGTGCTTTAAGAATTCTGGTCGATGCGCTTGATCAACGTTATCGATAGGAATCTCCTAAACGCTTTGATGAGACAATTTGATGCAATAAATTAATTTGAAATAATAAAATTTTTCTCGAAATATGATTTCATGAAGGAAATTGAAATTTTGAAGCTTTAGCTTTTTGGTAAAGAATTTTATTTGAAGTTTTAGCTTTTAAGAAAGTAGATTATTTGAAAGGACTCTTTTCCGATACTCTTATCTTGGGATTTCCGAAGGGAACCAAGATTTTATCTTTTTACCAATACTAGTCGTGTTGGTTTGAATGCCGTTCTCTTGCAAAAGAAAACGTGCTATCACTTGTGCTTCTAAATCATTAAAGCCGATAGAGACTAGGTATGCCACTCATGATCTAGTGCTCACGGCTATTGTTTTCGCTCTTTATATTTGGCATCATTATTTTTGGGAAAGGAATTTTGTTCTCCTCACCAATCATAATTTTGAATGTTTAATTTCTCATAAGGAACTTAGTGTTGGTTCGAGTTCCTTGCATCTTATGATTTTGACATTCTTTTTATTCCCGAAAGGGGGATCGTGTTGCCAATGCATTTAGTTGTAAGCAACATGTGATTGTTTCCTTGTTGATGTCCGAATGGAATGATCTTTTACCAAGTTCATCGGACGTTTTGTTGTATTTCATTTTGTTGAGCTTTGGTTCATTTGACGTATTGTTTGTACCACGTCAGTGTTCCGAATTATTTGAGCTTAGGAATCCATATAATTCTCTGAGCAAGCAAGTTCAGGCTTATCTTTTCGTGCACTTTATGATGAACTTCTTATTCAGTTATTCTTATGTGTTGATATGTTTTTGGTTGTTACTCTTTATTTTCTTCTTAAGAATTGCGAGGGCGCAATTTCTTTAAGGAGGGGAGTCTGTAACAACCCGCATATTTATCGGTGGTATATTTAAATAATTTATTTAAATATGACGTCATATGTCAGATTATGGTCCGAAAAGCTACTTTCTACAAACGGTCGAATTGGGACTCAAGACTACCTCCATTGGTTCCAAAATGGAGTTTGCGATCTTTTTGAGTATAATCTTTGATATGTTTGGAGTTTGTGAAATTTTGGCTACTTTTCCCATTGGGTTTGGGGTTGGGTTCAGCCCACTAGCTCACTTAACCCCTAGCTCAACCCTTCTCTTCATTTCATCTTCATTTCATTTTATTTCTTAAACTAAAAACTGAAATGAAGATGAAAGGAAAGAGAAATAGAAATTAGCAAGCCCTAGTTTCTCCTTTGTAACTTGATTCTTGCTCCAAAATCAAAGAGAATCCATTGGTAAGTTCATCTCCACCTTCTCCATCTTTTCTCCTCTTCAATTTCAGTAATTTCCTAACCCTAACTTAGGAAATACTTGCTTTGATTCTAGATTGAAGCTTATAGTGTTGAATTGGAGTGTAGTTGGTTGATCCCTTGCAATTGTTCTTCTTCATCTTCTTTGTTTTGTGTAAAAAGGTGAGTTTTGAACTCACATCTACTTCTCTTGATCTCATTGATGTGGGGTATGAATTTCTAACACCTTGTTCATATGCACTTGCATTTGGTTTGGGTTGAATTGGGGAATATTCCAATTTTTAGTGTTTTGGGTTCAAATCTTTGAAATCCTAACTTTGATGTTTTAATCATGTTTTGGTGATGCATCGAGGAACATATAGGGCCGGGTTGTCGATTGGCATAAGCCCTTAGAGCCAATGTTCGTCCGATTGCATTTTGGGAGAGTTTGCTCTTCATTTGAATAAGGCTGAAAAACAGCCCAGGCATGATTCAGTCGACTGAAAACTCTGTTCAGTCGACTGAACCTGGAACCCGAAAGTTTCCTAAACCTGGAAAATTTCCAGGCACAGGGTCAGTCGACTGAAAACTCTGTTCAGTCGACTGAACCCGCTGTTTGAGTCCAATTTGCCTTTTTGGATTGAATTTCCAATTTGAATCGATTCATGATGATCCCATGTACGATTATCAATTGTTTTGAATTTGATGGTTCCTTTTAATTTTAATCCACGGGTTTTTATGTAATAATCTCTCGAATCGCATTTAAAAGTTCGTTTCTCTAATTTATAAATTCTATTTAAAACACACACTTTCGCACTTCGAGCGAAGTGGAAGGGTGATTAAATGGTTGGGCAAAACACGGACCATGAATCCATGCGTTTATCTTTCCGATTAATCCCCGACCTATTCAATTGATCGTTTTGACCCTCGGTTTGGTTTATCGATGATATGAGATAAACTTTGTACTGCTTTGAGTGTGAAAGTAACCGACGGATAGTAAACCGTTTAGTGCGAACGAGTGGTTATGGGACGCACGTTAACACTTTTCGGATTCCTTTTCGAGAGTTGTGACACATTCCGCCAGTTAGTGGTGTCCAGTACTGGGTCTCACCACTACGGCTTGTCGCCCTATAGTATTGCTTTCTATGTTGGTCGTTATGAGCCGCATGGGTGATATTGGGTTTGTTGCCTTTAATATCGCTTTTGGAGTTGGTCCTTTGCCCTGACTTGAGAGATATTGGAGTGGTTTCTTCACCACCGCTCGAGAGATATTGGAGTGGTTTCTTCACCACCGCTCGAGAGATATTGGAGTGGTTTCTTCACCACCGCTCGAGAGATATTGGAGTGATTTCTTCACCACCGCTCATGAGATATTGGATTTGTTGCAATTGGTATTTGTTATTTGCCTTTTGGCTTGCCTGGGATATTCTTATCCTTTGTTTATCCATGTTGTCGATGATATGAGGCTTGTTTTATGATGTTCATCTTTTGTTAGATGATTTTGTTATCTCCCTTAGAGATATTTGTTATACTATATGATCTTGCAGGTTCATTATTGTTCAGTTTATCTAACTGATTTGTTTAGCTAGACTGACCCGTGTATTTTATACTCGGGTCAGACCAAGTTGTTTCAGGTTAGGTGCTTTTGGACTTAGCCTCTTTTGCTTCCGCACGGACTATTCCGCTAGTTTCTTTTGTCTTAGCTTTTGTGTAGTCCTTACCTGTTGTAACTCTGATATGTATTCTTGTGAACTCGTCTGTATATTGTGGTTTGCTGTACCACTTGACATGTATTATTTTGTATACTCTGCTTTGTATCAGTATACGTGTGTATATGATGGTTTACTGTTCTGTGATGTATATTACATTTGAGTTGTTATATTCTGTTCTGATAGATCCTATAGCCATCGTAGTCTTGCTTTAAATATTTATTGAATACGTCGAACTGTTTGTGATTCTACTTTTCGACGTGTTTAGTGAATAGTTAAGGTAAGATTACACATGGTCGCTCCTATCCAGCCTTATTCTCCATGTTAGCAGACGGTATTATCTATACAATACTCTTTGCTAACGTGGGTATAGAGGTGGGGCGTCACAGTTATGAATGAAATTAAAAGAAAATTTAAATTTGTGACATATAAAACAAAGGATTATTACTAAACAGTGAATTAATTAAAAGAATTGAGAAAAACTTGTATAACTTTCAATTACATTCTTAAAGGCATATATATAACTTACCGAATACTAAATGTTGAAATGTTTAATAAGAAAATGTAATGGAAAATTGTACAAGAAAAATTTATATAATGAAAGGTTTCAATGAATCACCTTAATAAAGAAGAATTTGAGATTGTAGTGTTATAAATTTAAGCTTAATTGAAATGCTACTAGTTTAATAGAAATGTAAGTATTATAAATAAATGATAATAAATTTAAGTAAACAGTTGAAGATATTATAAGTAAAATAAGTAGAATAGAAGAATGCATTAAATATATGATTGTAGACTAAAGTTAATTCATTAAGATGCTAAGTAAATGAAATTGAGAAATAAATGAATGTAATGAAAATAAATAAATAATGAAAATGAAAATTTGCAAGAAATATATGTGAATTAAAAGAAATCATTAAATTGAAAAAAAATGGAAATCAAACAGCAAAGGTTATGAAATGAAACTAAAGGATGAGCTTAAATTATTGGTTGGATTTGTTGTTTTGGTTGTGGATGTTTGGGTAAGGATATTTTAAAATTGTTTAGATGAATGTATAATCAATTTAGTTTCGCCTAAGAATGTTGAGTAAAAGGGTACACTTAGTAGTTCATTTTCATTCCATACGATTTAAAGTTTTGAGCCCGAACAACTATTTGTTTTATTTGATGTGAATGGATGATTGATGTGTATTGATTCTATGTGATGGTTGTATACCTTGGTGCAAGTGATTGTTGTTGTATTGATTTGGTTGTTTATGGTCGAAACCACTTTAATATTTGATTTATATTATTATCAAGTCTTTTGGATTATATAAGTGAAATACAGGTTATGGAAGTAATTGCTACTGCTTTTGGTTCAATAAATAAGCGTTAATTTCCCGACCAATAGGTACGTTTTCGGATTACGGTTTATAACGTTATTATATTTTTCCCGTGTTGGGATTTTTATTATTTTGGAAAATATATGTTGTTTATTATTATAATTGATATCATATTTTCTCCCGAGCCTTTCCGTACAACGGAGACTCTGCCGAAATTTTTCGTAAATTTTGGACTTAGAAATATTTTGAAATTGTTTTCCAAACCTTATTAATTTGAATATATAAACATTTAATTGTTTATAAATCTATATATTTTATTTAAATTATCCTATTCTGTAAACTTATTGCTATAAATATAATGTTTTTGAATAATATATATTGATGTATATATCCTTCTTTTCTCTTCTTTACCTTTTCGAGGATGAAAAGTTTTGAGTGGTGGAGAGTGTAACGACCCGTAAATTTTCAATAATTAAGTTTGGTTATTTTAATTAAAATTGAGAAATTAAATTTAGGAGAAACAATTTTTTTTTATAATTTATAATGAAGCAAACGGTAAAAAGGTAAAGTAGCAATGGTAAACAGAATTGGTTAAATTAATGAGATTTTGTAATTAAATTAGGAAGAAATAAATTTTTTATAATCTATATTGAAGTAAATGTTAAGAATGTAATTTAGCAATGGTTATAAAAATTTAATTTTTACAATTGAAGTGAAATCCCATTTATGAATAGTGTAAGTTGTTAAAATGGTTATAAAATAGAAAATGAGTAATTAAAATAACTATTGAATTAACCAATGCAATAATATATTGTTTAATAGAAACTGAAAGTAAATAAAGGAAATAAGGTTATGGCAAGTTGATAAATGTTAAAAATGAAATGATATAATTTTGGTGATTGAATGAATTCAAAGTATATTAACCAATGAAGTAATAAGTAATAAATTGAAAATTTATACAATCAATGTAGATAAGTAAATCATAATGTGTGTTGTTGATAATAAACGTACTTAAATGGTAATAAATTGAATATAAGAAAACAAAGGCATTTAGTGAATTTATTTTTGAATTCATGAAATAAAATCAATGTCCTGTAGGTAATTATAATATTGTTTGGAAGTGAAAACTTATAAGCATGAAACCAAATAAGTGAACTAATTGCAAACAAGTGGAATTTAATAATAAATTTTTACGTTAATGTTAATTAAGGTAATATTTGGAAATAAAGATTTATTAGTGTAAAACTTATAAATGGATAAATTAACTTGAAAAAAAAAACGAATGTAAATACCTGATTTGTTAATGGAATAATAATATAGTTAATGGTAATTATATAAAAGCATAAGTATTTAATAACTTTAACAGTTGCATGATAATAGGGAATTTATGGGTGCAATTAAAGGCATGATAAAACTTGTATAAGTTACTTGTTTATTTCATTTAATAATAAAATTGGAAATCAATTAAAGTAAAGGAACCTTAATGTTATATTTATAAGAATTAATATAATGACTAAATAAGTGAACACCCTATTAATTTAAACAGATTGTAAAGTTACGATTTTCAAGGTATTAAAATTTGTGGATATTAATGCAATAACTACGAACCAATGAAAATTCATCCAATTGATAATAGGATGAGAATGGTGTATGTAATCAAATTTTAACACTTGTCCGTTAGTGACAACTTACAAGTGTAATTTAACGTTAATGGAGGCTAATAAGTTAAAATGGGCAATCAATTGCAATTAATCTAACTAAAGGTTATATTAGTATAAATTAGGGTAGTAATGGGTAATAATGTATTGCTAATGGTGTATGAATGAATTGATGATTTAAATTAAAGGAAATGATGTTAAAGTTATTCATATTGGACAATTTGTTAAATTATAAGGAATGGAAATAAAGTTTTATTTATATATTGGAATTTAATTCTGATAATAAGATAATTGCAATTAAATGAAATTGAAATAGCTAAATGTTGAATATGCGCTTTGCGCTTATATGATTTTTGTTTGATGATAATAAACATATATACATTCATTTAAATGTATTTGTTAATATACTATTCTATTTTTCACAGTTTAAATAAATATTTGTTGAATAAAATAAATTACACAGAATTTGAATTCAAACAGATATTTTATTCAAATAAATATTTATTACAATTTTGAATAGTACAATTTCAAGCTCTCACTATACATATACAATTTTGAATACATCACAACTCAATTTACATTTATAACCTCACTACATATCACTCACACTCGTATTTTGTCTTCAACTGCATTCCAATCTGATTCCAGCATCCGAGTAATCTGCAAAAATATTCTCAAACGCAGTAAAATTGAAAGAGAAATATTTTTGAAATTTGAAAGAAACGATGATTTTGAAAATATTGTTTGCCTCTGTTATTTGGGTTGTTCGTCATCATTTTTGACTGTGCAATATCTGTGCATATCAGTATTTTTATCAGGGACAGGCAATTATAAGTGGCTGCAGTACACACGTGTACATTCGTATACGTGTGCACTGCCTCGCCAACTCGTGTGCAAAAATCAAACAAAAGCACGGAAATAAAAAACAAGGTCAAACCTAAGATAGGTTCAACTCAAGGCAAATGAATAGACAAAGCAATTGACTACAAACAGCTAAGTTTAACAAAATGAAAACTACAGTGATCTCAACAGAAGAGGCCATGACCAAGTGATACAACAGCTACTACCAGATAACTACAAGGCATGAAACCATACTTGAAACAGTGGTAACTACACAGAGCTCAGTGCAACCAAATGGAATGCAACACTGAAGTTCAACATCATCAGAGACAGTGTCAACAACCAAGTAAGTGCAATGGACAGTTCAGGTCAGAGACAACAGGGATTAAACCACAAAATTTCAAGTGTCACAAAAGTTCAAATAACAAAATGCAAAGAGGCAACAAGAATGGTAAGCATACCAGAAGGTCAGAGATGCAACTGAACTACAGCACGACCAAATGGCCAAGATGAAAATCCAAAGTTCAATGCATGTGAGACCGGCAATCTTAAGACCACATAAGTTAACAATGCAATAAAGACAATGCTTGAAACCTAGTATGTACAAAATGATGCATGATGAATCAGACAAGCCTCAGCATTATGCACATAAACAAGATACAAATTGAAACAAAGACCAAGTGCAGCATCAGTCACACTTTATCAAAAACATGCAAGACAGTGGTCATGAATGCAGTAACAACACCAACCAAAAGCAACATCACAAAATTCAACTACAACAAGTCCAAATATACAGAAGTCAGAATCGAGAACTGATACAAATGAATGAAGTGCATGCAAACAACTCGGCAGTCAAATAACAGTAAGAAGTATACATGAAGCATGGACATGTGAAGACGGTGAAAAACAAATGACTCGAACAAATACAAGTGTTGACCATAATCAAGATTCAAAGATACAGGGTACAGTGATACAGTGAACCATAGTAAAGACAGTGTGCAAGTGCAAATCACCAACTACAGAGAACCAATGCACAACAAGTATGCAGTAGCAAAGAAATAATGACCAATGAATAAAACTGAAAACAAATGCACGACAATGCAATGCCACAGCGAACATGCTGCAATTAGTGAACAAAAATTCGTGAAATCAAAGTGATCAGAATCAAGCCAGCAGAGGTATGAACAATGTAAATGTCAAAGCCGTGGATAGCAAAAATCACGGCATAGTCAGACATCACAAAAATTCAAAGCCGCGAGTATCAAGCCAAGTCAACAGAGAAATTCACGATGCCGTCAAAAATCAACGCCGTGACCATCAAGTAACAAATATACATTATCGAACAAGTCAGAGACGTGGTGGTAAAGAAATGAAAAAGTCAGTGAAATCTTAATCATCAAAGTGAAATCAAACGGCCAAAGCAATAATTATTGAAACAATCAGACGAACGGAATTCAAGGGTAATGAATCCTATAAAAGCCCCAAATCATCATCGGCATAAAGGTATGAGTTCGAATACAAAAATCAAAAAGGAACAGAGCTAAAAATCTTACCCGAAGCAACAAACGAACTCATCAAAGCAACCGAAGTAAGCAACAAGGATTCGATCGAACAAGACGACTTGCAATTAATCACTGATTCGATCAACTTAAAGTCGGTGCTTCAAAATATCCCTAGACCTCAGAGCTAAGAGAAAGCCGCAAATTTCCAGAGAAAAGAATATCAAGCACAAGCCCTAATTCGAAAGAAGCCGAAGCCCTAATTCGAAAGAAGCCGAAGCCCTAATTCGAAAGAAGCCGAAGCCCTAATTCGACAAAGAAATCGGCCATCATTGTTTGCATTAGAAAGAGGAAAAGAGAACGGGTTGAAAGATAAAGGGGCCGGCCTTTATTATTTTTTAAAGGGGAATTAGTCTTTTATTTAGGGTTTAATTTTTAGAGGGTTTTTTCTTATTTTTTAATTGAGCAAAAATTACGCATTCAAGTCCGTATTTTAATTTTTGCTCCTGTTTTATTTTTGAAGTTGTTTTTTACTTTTCGAGTCAAAACTCTGTAAATCACCACCTAGGGTTTAGGTAGTGTCAGATTGTCTAGTTAGAATTAGTTCAGTGAGCAGGGTGTGCGAGTTTGCAAAGCTCTATAGGCGGGAGCAGAGTTTGCGAGTAAGCAAAGCTCTATAGGCGGGAAGCAAAGTTTGCGAGTAAGCGAAACTCTATAGGCGGAGCAGGGTGTGCGAGTCTAGTAGAGTGTTTGTGAGCGGGAGCAAATGTTTGCGAGCAGGGTGTGCGAGTCTAGTAGAGTGTTTGTGAGCGAGAGCAAATGTCTGCGAGTCTAGTAGAGTGTTTGTAAGCGTGATACTGTTTAATTCTAATAGAAATCTATGAATGCAGCAGTAGGCAGGGGTTGCCGAAGCTGGGTAAATTTTGTGTGTGATTTACTTTTCAGCATATTTATTTCTGCAGTTTATTTCTGTGTTTAAATCGAGAAAATTTGCTATAACCCTATTCACCCCCCCTCTAGGGTTAATCTAGATCCTACACTAAATAATACGTTATTTGAGATTTAAATGGAATAATAATTTATTTATTTAATTTAATGGAACCATGGGGAATTTTATTGATAATGTTTGAATATAATGAAATTTAAATTTATGCTGAAATGCATGATTTAATCAACATTTAATTAACCTCTGAATTTGTCCAAATTACTGTAGTTATTTAAGAAAGTAAAAAGGGTAAGATTTGTAAATTTTGGAAGTGAAATTGAAAAGTGATTAAATTAATGAATTTTAATTTATTTAATTAATATAAAAATAGCCATTTTGTCAACTGACTCAGATTTCGACGAATCTAGTTTCATCAGATCCGTAACGGTGAATTATTGTAGGATTTCAAGTTTCGTAGCGGTCGGGCTTGTCGTTTGATCGTACGGACTCGAAAAGCCTTGAAATTAATGAAATTGAAATCAATTTGAAAAATATTGATTTGAGCATAACTTCTTCATACGATGGAATTTGGACTTGAAACTCGTTCCATCCCGTTTAAAATATTTTAAAATATCTATTTGGATGTATGGGTTGACCCAATTTCGTTCCAGGGCCAAAATGGGGTTTTTGGGCCACTTTGGTGTTAGCGCGTATATCCAACCTTATCCGTCCATTCTAATTTCTGACCTACCTACATAAACCCCATTGTAACAACCCGGTATTTCGCATCAGTTTATAATTGACATTAAATGATTAATATTTTTGCTAATTACCAACTGAAGTTTTTTTAAATTGAGTTAAAATTCTTTTATAAAATTGTTAAAAAGATTGATGGGTTTTAAAAATTAAATAGTGGCCCATGTTTTTAATTGGGCCGTGATAAATTTGCAAAACATATACCCATCCCCTTTCTTATTTTCGTTCATTCAAAAACCCTAAAATAAAAATCGATCGAAGGATAAAAATAGCGGCCCCTCTCTCTCTCTCTCTCTCTCTCGTTCCTCTTTCGAAGCTAGGGCTTCAAAATTTATGGCGGCTCGCTTCTTCTTGGTCGAGTTCAAATAAAAGGTGAGTGACTCTCTCACTCACATCTTCAATTCAAGCCCATGTATTCGAGTCCCGTTGTCGATTTTTGGTTATCCATGCTTAGAATTTTGGTGGTTTCCTATGTATATTGGGCTTCGGCCATTTGATTTTGTTTAGATGCCTGTGATTATTTTCGACTTTGTCAATTCGAATTCAATTCGAATAATTTCCTTACTTTACTTTATGGCTATAATTTGAGATCGTTCGATCCTTCCTTGGTCGTTACGGCAGCTACTTTCCTATTTTACTTTTGACGTTTTCAAATGCGTAATTTTGTGATACATGATTTGTACGGCATTGATTTCGAACTTGTTGGTCATCACGTTGTTGACTTTGATTTGAAACACGGCTTTGATTTTTGTATTTCCTATTTCATGACTTCGGCTTCCATGGATTTTGTTCACTGATGCTCCCTGTTGTGTATTGATTCAACCTTCGAGTCAGTGAACATTTGTGGATGCACTTCAGTCATCCCTTCTATTTGCTTTGGCTTCACTGCATAACATATTGGTGCATATTAAAATGTTGCATCATTGAGTTGCACTGTACTCTGACCTGTGCATTTCCTTCTCGTGTGTTCATCCCTTTAGTATATCTTGATGCTTGTGTACATGAGTCTGCATTGTTACTTGTTGTGTGATGCTTGGTTCTGTTTATGGCCACTGGTTCTTGGTTTACTGGCGCATACATGTTGCTTGTGTATACTTGTGTGGTGGTGCACCTGCTTTGCGATTCTGTTGGACCTAGTTGTCCTATTTGCAGTGCACTGTCCACTGTTGCCTTGAGTAGTTGTTGTCTGCATCACCATATATCAGTTATACTTGTTTTCAATTGGCTGTTACAGTCCTGTCCACTGCCTTGTCCTGTTGTACATGCTTACAATTGAATTGAGCTATTCTCGAGTATGATACTTGGTCGTACTGATCATTTATGTCTGGTGTATGTGCATTTGTGGCTTTTCCACTGTGTACTTGCATGCATCCCTCTGATCATATGGTCATGTTGCCTTTAGTTGCTTGTATATATGTTTTTACTTTGAGCATGTTGCATTTTGAGCATTGTTTCATCTGACTTCGGTCTTGATACTTATACTACCTGGTCTGGATTGTGCTTTATCTTTGTGTATGGCTATTCTTTGACCACTTCACTGTCATTTTGACAATCCTTTGTGTCTTGGTTCTATGCATTGTTGTGTCACTTGTGTACTTAAGTCAGTGCTGTCCACCTGAGTTTGAGCAGTGCAGTTTTACTTGCTGTCTTCATATTGTGACTGTTTTGAGTTGGTTCCATTGTTTTTCATTGTTTCTTGGATATTGAACTGCTTTATGCTTGAAGTCGTAGCCTGTACACCTGCCCCGTGTTGAATCCAGCTAATAGTTCGGGTTTGACCTTGTGCTCGGTTGTGTGCATCATCACTGTAGTGGCAGGGCAGTGCACGCAAGCGTGAACTGCAGCCACACGGAATTGAGTTTTTGGGTACATTATCACTGTAGTGGCAGGGCAGTGCACGCAAGCGTGAACTGCAGCCACACGGTATGGCTTTTATGATATTCAATTTTATTTTGATTTATTGATCTTTAGCATATTCCATATGTTGTGGTGGCGAGGTAGTGCACACGTGCGTGTACTGCAGCCCTACTCGAATTAATATTTTAATTGATATTTCAATGGTTTGAACTGTTTTGTTTATTCAATTCAATATTCTGAATTGTATTCTGATTTGCTCTAATTTTCTGATTTGTTGTTTAACATACGTGTTATATTTATCGTTATCCGATTTCTTTATTTAAAGATCGGATAGACGAAATTTATTATGACTATCGCCTATTGATTATTTAATTATTATTGCTTCTGTGCATTAGTAACTGAGTGTAACGACCCGGTATTTTGGACTATTCGCATCCGCACATGTCAGACTTGAATAATTCGAAATATCGAATTGTTAATTTAAATTTGGCAAAACTGAGATACGCAGTAAATAAATAGTCACAACATCATAGACACAGAGTAATAATATGCAGCGGAAATAATAGAGATAGTAGTTCATGAAGCTGCTATGTAAATATATAAGATACATCAGTGTTTACAACAAAAGAGTAATACGATACGTCAAATACAAATCAGAATACATCACTGGAATCATCGAATACTGAAAGCAGAATAGATGTCTGGATCTTCAAGCAAAGCTCCAACTCCAAAGGCGAGTCTCAAATACTGGTACACTCAGTCTGACCCGAGCGTAAAGCAAAACACAAGACACTCGAGTCAGGATTAATATTCTTATATCAATAAATCCAACTCAAGTGAAATAGCAATCGAAATACAAGTAACTCAAAGGATGTTGGAATAACCATCCTCTAAGGATCCGTTAAACTATCTACTAGGTAGTAATGTACGCTAAATAGATAATGTCTATCAGTAATATAAAGTATCAACATAGCGTTAAGGCGTTACCCATAATCCCCCTTAACACATTTTTATAATGCCATAGTCTATATAGCACCGTAAACCCCACCATAAACTAGTGGTTATCAGAGGGTACCCCATAGGTACAACACAAAACAAAACGTAGTGGTCGCGAATAGGATAATCATTATGAAAAGGTACATGAGGCGATACCAACTAGGATACTAGTAGTTGCGTGATCCGAACTGATGTTGAGCATAGTCAACAGCTACCTCAACACCGCGAAACAACACTTCCAAATCGAGGGGTGCACCCAAATCGAATCACAAAAGTAATAGATATGGTATCGAAGAAGTGTGTCCGCTAGAGGTGGCGAACCTCAATAGCCCGGCGCGACTCCTGTTTTAGTCATATCAGGGGTCATCCAATATCGTTCTCTTTCTTCAGTCAACGCGTTCACCAAACCATCCACTTCATTCTAGATCAACACTCCACGTATAATAGTTATTAAAGGGGTTTTCGGTATCGACAGAGAGTATGTCCATATCCGATCCCGGTCTCTTTAATAACTACGTATTTATTACACCGATTGGCCGTTTAATATATTTCAAAACAAATCAAATTCAAATTAAATTTCAGTTCGTAAATCAACATTTCCTTTGTCTTTCCCAATCAATTTCCAAAATTTATGTTTCAAAACTTCCAAATTACAATTTCAAAATCTTATCATTCAATTTCAACTCTTATTTAAACAATTCAAATCTCGATTCAAGTTCGTATATAAATTTCATTACGAAATCATTTAAATCAATTAATTCAACACTCAAATCAATTTCAAATTCATTTAGCGATTTCATTCAATATTCATTAAATTAATTTACCATTCAAACGATTTCTATTAAATTTTCAATTCATTAAATTAATTCCTTAAGTTCAACTCCATTACATCAAAACTTCAAATTCAATTAGATTAAATTCGCCAAATCAAATTCTTTAAATTCAAGTCTTACATTAATTTCAATAAAACACATTTATTTCTTGTCAAGAAATTCAATTAAACTTATTCTTTACATAGTTACAAATTTCAAAACTCAATTAATAAAGAAACTAAATTTCATATATTCGAGGAATCAAATTTCACTTTAACTTTCTTAAATAATTTTTCCAAAACTTAATAAATAAAGAAACCCAATTTCATTTATTAACGAATTTCAAATTCACTTGTTCACATAATTCAATCTTATTCAATTATTAAATAATTTCAACTTAATTATTAATAATTTCAAATTTTATTGTCCATAATTAATTTTAAAACAACGTTCTTTCAACAACTACTATGTTAATATTTGTTTCAGATTTTAAATATTAAAAATTTTCCTTTCATTAAATTCAAATTCCCATTTCATTTCAAAACCTTATTCTTCACTCAAATAACATCATTATTTTATTTTAAATCAAATTATTGACCAATCGGGTTTAATTAAATTTCTATCCTAAGTCAAGTTCATTTGGGTACTTACCATTTCAACCCGATTCCATTTAATTCAAAATCAAAGCATAACAAAGGGAACTTGCAGTGTGATAACAGGGATGGTGTCAAAGTAAAGAAACAAGCAATAACAACAATCAATAACAATTCAATAATCAATTCAAATAATCCCGAAATAATCGTATTAATTCACATTTTTATTTGTGCAAATTAATATAATTATTTCTAGAATCTACACTATCATTTCATGTAGATTAAAGATTATTGCACTATTATTTTATACGGTTTTCACTTGTCATTAACTTCAATTTCATACTTCATCAATTTATACAATATACATTCAACGGTTCAAGGTGTACAAAATCAAATTCTACGTGTAAATTAATTAAACGTTTACAGGGGTCATATTATACAACTTAAACTAATCAAATTCAACTCATATGTCGATTCAAAATTTTAACTATCGCCGAATTCAATTGCATAATATTTATCATTTTATACATTACAATTTAACATCCAATATAAACAACAACAAACAATCAATTATCAACCAAACTGGATTATTATTGCATACATAACAGATAATGGTGTCAGATGTCAAAAGTGAACTGATACATAAATAACAGTGCAATAAATAACAGCAGTATATTTCAATTGTCGTTCCAATTGAAATCAAATTTAATAAATAAAAGAACATTAATCGTGAGTGATTGCTCACCTTTCGAGGCTAGAGAGAGATTGACAATGAAATGGGTGACGAATCCAGGCACAAATTCCAAAGCAAAGCGAGACTGGTATGAATTCGACGAATAGATCTGTTAAATAAGGAGTCAATGAAATAAATCAAAATCTGCTTGATATAGACTGCAACGAAATATATTTTATATGCAACAACATACCGACGCTTAAAATATAAAATGAGATGATAATTTAAAACTTAAATAACAAACCAAATATATATAAAATACTTAAAATAGTTGTACCAAAGCAATAAGTTTATGTACAAACTTACATCACAACCCGACTATAAACCAATATATACTGTAACTGATGTAAGCCAATATATTTGTTATAAAACAATGTTAACTTACTATATTATGTCTACTATTTAAACAAATCAAAACAAATCTATATAAACATATAATACTTTTTGTAGATAATATACTTATGACCTGTAATTATATAAACATGTTCGAATGGAAATATATATAAAATATGTTTAGAGATCAATGCCCCAGTACCTATATGCTAATGTCCAAATTAATGTATATATATAGCTTCAAAAAAATAAGAAAATGACTATATGCTTATATATATACGTATAATATAAACATTACATATATTGAAAATGTAAAGCTTTAAATATCACCAACCTAATATGAATATACATATAGACAACGTAAATTTATACATTAAAACCAAAATATATCTAGAACCACTCTATCTACTTTTATAAACAAATGCTAAGTAACAGCAACTTCATAATATAATGTATATAATATTCTTTCAAGATCTAATATATTATAAAACTAACATATGTATAATAAGCTCTGCAAATATCTCTCTCACACACACACACACATATAAACTTACCTTAATATATAACAACAGGGAAGCTTCGGCCAATCAAAGCAACATGGAGGAAAAGAACGCGGCAGCCGTTTGGAGGAAGGGAGGCACGATGCTAGGCTGCGCTTGGTTTTGGGGGGAGGCTTCGTGGCGGTTTCTAGGTATAGGCTGCCAAGAGTGGAGTAGTGCTAGAGGGGAAGCGAAGTGGTGGGTTGGCGATGGATGGTGGAGGTCAGCGCTACAGTAAGGAGATGCGGCTAGAGCAAGAAGCACGACCTGCTGTCGGGAGCGGAGCAAGGCTGTGCTCGGCCTGGAGAAATCTGGGTTTGCGGCTTCAGGGTTCGACTAGGGGAAATAAGGTGGCCGAGGGTTCAAGGCCACTGTTGCTTCTGGGCAGCAGCGGAGGGAAGAGAAATGGTAGGGGAGTTTACTGAGATCTGGTGTGTTCAGTGGGGTGGAGTTTGATGATGCAGGCTGTGGGTTTTTCTAGACGTAGAATGGGTTGCTCTCGGTTGCAAGGGGAAAGGTGGGTCAATGGACATGATAGTGGAGTTGACGTGAAGCTCGGTGGGAGGTTGAGCTCGGTCATTGGTGCTTGCATGGAAAGAGGAAGAGGTGAGTCAGAGGTGACTTACGTTGATGAGTTAGTGTTGGCATGTGGTTGGCTGACGTGGCCGTGATCTATGCTAGTGGGGCGAACATGGAGAAGAGCGGAGGCCATGGTAGAACAAAGGAAGAGAGAGTGAGTTCTCAGCAAAAGAAAATAAACTGGGAATATAATATAAGTTATTATTATATCCATTTACCTAGGCATGAATACGAACCAGGTAGGAGCAATAGTGGAGGTTGTAATAATAACGACTTGTGCTTTACAGCTTGCACGATTTGAAATGAATAGACAAAGGAAACGAAAGGGCTTAATGAAAGCAGAGAAGTAAATGAGGGCAGAGGGTGCAGATATATTCAGAGTGCAAAGGTCAAGGCAATGATGTTTTTGGTAAACGTGATGGCTATTTGGTTTCCGAATGGTCAAAGACTCCTAGAATTTGAGCGTTGGAAAGTTGGGTACCAGTTTGTGCTGCGTAACGGACCGGTTTGCGCTCCGTTAACAATTATAATTTGCAATGCCAAACTCCGATTGACACAAATAAATATACCGTTTTGATCAGTGCGTCGAGGCGGTCACAATGGTATGAAGATATTGGTGATACGATCGAATTATAAAAATTCAAAATTTTCTACTGAAGGAAAATGCAGTGAAACGTCGAAAAATAAGAGCGACGGAGCTAAAGAAGTCCTAATTTGGAAAAACGAAAAATGACGTCTTGCTCAGAAGACGATTTAGAATTTTCTATGTAAAAATCTTTTGGTTTCGAAACGTTTGATTTTCATCGCTTTTTAACTGATTAAATTGAAGTAAATTTTCGCACGAAATAAACTTTCATATTTTCGGACGAAAATTTACCATTTGCTATGTTTAATTAGACACATTCCAAATATGAAGTTTGAATAGCATCAGAATTTGTTTGTGAAAATTTGAAATTCTATACTAAATAAGCAATTTTTTTTTTAAATTTTAAACTGGGTCTGAATTTCAGGGTCATTACACTGAGTTTGAATTAGACTGACACGTGTATTATTTTCTTTTGAATGTAATACTCGGGTCAGACCGAGTATTTACAGGTTGTAGATTTTTAGCTTTGGGTTGCTGCTAGGGCTATGAAGTTTTTCATATTTTTTGGAGTAGTCGTTGTCTTAGTATAGGATGTTGTATATTCATGTATATTATTTACGATAATGAACTTGTATATGTAACTTCCAGAGTCGACAGTTGTAGTTGTATCACATGTATTGTAACTGACATCAGTTATTGTATATATGAGACTTTCCGTTTTATCTGTGTTCCGCATTTATGTTATCTGTGTTATTATTATATTTACTGTCCTAAACTATTATGAACCATCGTAGTTCGTTTTATACTGGAATTGGGGTATGTCAATGGGAGTAAATAAATCAGAGATGCAAAATGAAAGAATATATATACCACTCCTATCGAGATAACCAATACTAGTGTAAGGCCTAACTACGGATGGCCGCTCCTCAACAGCCTTATTCTCCGCGCTACTTGACAACATTACACCGTAGTGTTCTTGGCTAGCGTGGGTATAGAGGTGGGGCGTCACACCCGTTATAGACCCTACCAGCCTCTATTACTCATTTCTATACGTAAAGAAACTTCTGTGTTCCTCTTCCTCAATGGCTGCAAACCGTAGATCCAATTGCAAATTCAAAAATCAAATGAAAATTCAAACTCCTCAAAAAAATTTGTAAAAAATATATATCGAAGCTCTCGATGTACGCATCTCAGATCTGCAGTTGATTTTTGGTTTCGAATTACTATTTGTCCAGAAATCGCAGATCAACTTTCGGCCTCATCGCTCGACGATGAACTTCACCTGATCGGAAAATCCTTTCTAGGTTTTGGAGAGGAAGCCGAGCGGATCGCATCTAGGTGATTGGTTTGACGAATTGACGGTTGGATTGGCGGAAAAATTCGATTAGGGTTCGAGCTATAAGCGGTAGCTGCTTTTTTTTGGGTTCGTCGGTGTCGCGCGTGGTGCACGGAGGTAGTCGCTAGTCCTGGGGAGCGAGGCGTCGTCGTCGGCGAAGGTTATTGATGGCGGCTTCAAGTGTGGAGGTCGCGTTCTCTTCGGCCGTGTTGGGTTCTTTACGGTGGTGCATGCACATTTGTAGTTTCGTGAGTCTCATGTGTGAGTGAAGATGGAGGGGCTGACGTGGCACTTAAGGTAATGAGGTCCTTTTTTTAATTTTGAAAATTGAAATTCAAAGACAATTTTTGATATAACTCTCGCATACGATATCCAATTGACGCACGGTTTTCTCCGCTAGGTTCGTATTGAAATTCTAGACTTTTCGACACTTGTATGGATGAATTCTTAGACTGGTCAATTTTTGGTTTTAAATTGGATTTAAATTCAATTTAAATTCGAAAGGTGAGTGTTTTAACCCACTCACAACTTCTAAAATTTCTTATGTTTGTTAAATTAATTTCTGTTGAGATTGTGCATTTATTTATGACTTTTTCCATATATTTTTAATTATTATCTCAGTTAATTGTACTTATTGAAATTAAATCGTTATTTAATTTATTATTGAATATAACTGCCAGTTTAAATTACCTGTTATATACACTGTCAGTTATATATTCATATCAATTATTGTTTTGGATGATGATTGTGATGGATGTGTGATATGTTGATTGATGGATGGATGTTTTATTTATATTGTCATAATCTGAAAATTGTTATGCATTTATTTTTGATTCGGGATTGCGGTTTGAAATGATATATAACTGCAAATTTTTATTTTTAAATTGCAGATTGAAATGATTAATATCCGTATCACTTGACCAAAGGATAGAAAATTATATACAGGCACTGCGGTATATTTATAAAAATATTTTGAAGTGATTTTTCTATGGTTGTGGAAAAGAATATACGGTTTAATATATATTAATTTTTGGATGTTGTATAAATATTACTATATATATATTGTTAAAAATTCTTGAATTTAAGTTATGTATAAGATTGCTAAATAAAGATAAGTTAATTATGGAGTTTGATTATTTTATATTATATGGTTAAGCACCTATTTAAGATATTGTATATATAGTGTTTTTAATGACTTAAAAGAAATTTAAGTTGGAAGATAAATATGAAATTGGTTTAAACTGAATTATTTAAGAATTGTACTTGAATAAATTTAATTTGGAATTTAAATAAAAGTGGAGATTTAAAGGATATAATTCTTATAATTTGATTTGGTTTAAAGTAATTTAAACGAATATAAAGTGAGATAAATAAATTTTTCAAGTTAAATAAATTGAAAGAGTATCCAGTTGTTTGAAGTTAAAGGTTTTACTTAAATTATACGGGATTTATTAGGTAAACATTTCAAATCTAAATAATAGCAATTGAATTATATATATATGAAATTGTCAAAGAATAAATTGAAATGGCGGGATAATCAAAGCTTTGAAATATATGGAAATCTTATTGGTTTATTTCGGATATAAACCTATATTTGGATTTGATATGTGAAGGTGAAGAAGCTATTTTATTTTATAAAGTAATTTAATATTTAAACCATTTAAGTGGTGTGGTCTGTTTTAAAGTTATGAAATTCAAAGTTTAATGTTTTTGAAAGGTTATATTTCAAGTTTTGGTTTCGAAATTTTATAACTTTGAAAAGGTTATGGTAAAAAAAGGATATGTTTGAAATTGATATCATATTGGTTTGGTTTTTAAAAGAGGAAGTGATATCGTATTTATATGGTTTTGAAATGAATATCTTATTCTGGTTTTAAGGTAAAATTATTTTGAAAAGGCCGTAGTGTTATAATAACGTTTGGTTGTTAAAGAGACCGGGATCAGAAGTTGTCGTACTCTCTGCCAACCCCGAAAACCACTTTAACAACCGTGTACGCGGTGGAGATTCCAGAATGAAGTAGGATGGCGGCGGCGTTTCCTTTGAGGTAAATACATGGACCCAACTCCCGTGAGTTGGCATAAGGTGGCTAAAACAGGAGCGATTGACGGGTTAATGAGGTAGCACCTTTGATCGGACACATCCCTTCGATATTATACTTTGACTTTTGGATTGATTCGGTGACCACTTTTGATTTTTTTATTTGGGGGTGTGGCTCGAGGTGGGCGGTAGCTGCGCGCTATGCGTTATCACCGACCCGGAAGCGTAATTGGTATATCTACCCTGGCATTGCCTAGTTGTGCCGTGTCACCTACCCTAGCGTGCATTGTACGAGTTTGTTTTCCTCCCATAGCCGTGGAGTATTTAGGGTAGTCTCCCGATCTGGAGATGCGCTAATACTGGATGGGCTATTGGGACTATTACGTGTTAAGGGCTATAATTGTGACCCCTTAATGCTAAGAAAAAGGAAAGTTTATTTTACAATTGGACACTATTATAATAGAGAAATATGCGACATAGTAAATAGTTTAACGGATCCTTAAGGGGTGTAAATCCCGAGCATCTCTTGAGTTACTTCACTCATATTTATTTCTATTGATTTAACTAACATAAGATCTTTTAGTTCTGACTCGAGTGTTTTGTCTTTTCAATTCGCTCAGGTCAGTCCGAGCATTTCAGGAAACGAAGACTTTATTCTTGAGGACGAAGACAAAGATTTCATTATTATTATCATTATATATTATGTTGTTCACTATACACTGTTTTCCGCTGCGTTGTTATTATCCTTTGGTATGTGTACTCTGATATGTATTGTATAAATATAATCAAATGTTTTGTAAAACAGCTTCATAAACTGTTATTTGATTATTATATTTTATCGTTCCGCTGCAAGATTCTATTTTTATCTTCCTCTACTTTTCTTATTTATCCCATAACAATTCGCCGTTTCGTATGGTTTGAATTGGCACGTGTGTCGATTTAAAGCGTGCGAAAACGCGGGATGTTACATCAAGAGTGACATATGAAGATGCCCCTTGGTTGATCAGATTATATAGTAAGGCTCACAAATTTGCCTTTACAAACAAACACACAGCGGGCAAGAATACTCTAAATAACTATCGGCCTTCTGCACGTTTTCGGAAGCTTCATTCGTCCAAGAAAAGAACCTGAAAACCTTAAATCTCAAACTACTCAAAATCGGTTGAGTACCCGAGCGTTTAAGGGGAAAATAAAAACATCGAGTCAGACATAAAGCCTGACATGAATATTAATCTAATATTTCAGTCCTTTTGGAGATTTAGTGAGACCACACCGCTTAGTGGAATGAGTTTTCCCCAAACTAGTATCCTAAAAACCTTTATAAAACCATATACTGTGCTTCTGCATCTGTAATGGTTATTACATACATTTTCAAAACATTATGATGATATGCATACTTGAGAATAATTAAGAATTCACATTCCCAGTTTAATCTGACACCCTTTCATAATTATAGTTTCCAGGGTCACTATTAACCTTTTTAGTTTTCATGGGTAACAAATAACCTTGTCATAATTAATAGACATTCTGTCTTATTCTTAATTTTTATGGGATCTCTAAGAACCTATAGGCTCCTGCCAGATAACTTGATCAATTCATGGGTCCTCCTGAACCTGTTGGACCTTCCAATAACTAATCACCTTATCTAGGTTTACTAGGAACTTATAAATTTATCCAGCAAATCATTTCACATCCTAATTTTCATTGGTTGACTAGGAACCTACTAATACGTCCATTAACCACTTATTATCTCAGTTTTCATGGGTTTACTAGGAACCTACTGATTGATGCCAATTCTTAATTCGGATATAGTTTTCATGGGTTCACTACAAACCATTTAGCCCCTACCAACTACACTTAATACATTCATGGGTTAATTATAAACCTTTTGGTATGCACCAAAAACTACCTATAGTAATTTTCATGGGTTTACTAAGAACCTTTTGGTATGCACCAAAAACTACAAAGTTTAGACATCTTATATGTTTGGTCACCCTGACTCCTTGGATGCAATTCTACTCATTAAGGAGTTTAAGAAATTTATATTCACTATTGAATTAACCTAGCTGGTTCTTCTGCCCCTTTTCCCATAATACAATTATGGGTTATCATGTGAATATACTCATAGTTGAAGAAGCAAAACAACAATTTAGCAATACCACTCCTGTAGGTTTAAATTCCTTGAAATATATATATATATATATATATATATATATATAATAACATAGTTAACATCTTTAACTTATGTTTCTATCCAGGAAATACTTCTTCAAAATCACATACTTAAAGCCATTATAAAACTCCTTCATACAAGTCATGGGGTTTTCTTTAAATTAGAGTATGGGCTTCCAAACCTTCAAAACCAAACCTTCGACCTTGTCAAAAGGTCTACAAAAACAACCTTTCGAAAGGATTCAACCCTTATAACATATACCTTTCGAAAACTTACTAGGTTTAATTTAAAACATCCGGAAGGTCCTTTTTTAAAAAATTTCGAATACAAAGGAAGCAACCTTTTGACCTTGCCGGAAGGTCTGCTTCGAAAGCTTAAATCATTTCATTTAAAATAATAAAACTCCTCTTTTTAAAGAAACTCCTTCAAAAGCTTGGGTTGCACTTCAATTATAAATCAACGGCAACTCATCTAAATCGAAAGCTTTGAAGCCTTTCGCATGCAGTGGGAAAAGCTGCTAGTTTGTAGAACATGTAAAATTTTCGACTAAGCTGAAACTCCTACTTTCGACCCCTGCGAAGGGTTTTAACAAAATAAAGGCGGCAGTTCTTTTCAAAACCTTTCGAACTTGCCGAAAGGACTCTTAATTCCTTTAAAAACCTAACCTTTAGACTATGTTGGAAGATCTTATATATATATATATATAACAACTTATAAAACTCATACGTTTTGAATGTATCAGAAGGGTAAAAAAAACTATAAAAAGTGGCAGTAACCTTTCGACATTGTCAAAAGATTTAAAACCTTTCTTTAAACATTTGATGTAGTTGAAGGCAACCAAGTTGAAAGCTCTAATTCAAAAGCAAAGCAGGTGAAAACTTTAGTTTATAAAACAAACATATTCCAACCTCTTTGGCCATCAACCTTTCGACTGCAAACCCTTCGACTCGATCCAATTTGTTGGATCTTGACTTTTGATTGCTGACATGACACAAAGATTTATGAATCTGTGACTTCTACAACAACCGGACTCATCGGCTTGAAGTATGGTTCATATAGACTATATATTTTAACTAGAGTCATGAAATATGTATACATAGTCTAGTCTGGTTGTTTTTTTAATATCTTTCCTCAAGAATCATCCCTTATTCATATACTCACTAACACTTGCACTTGATTTAAAACAACCACTTTCCAAATTCAAATGCACACAGATTTCATTGAGCTACACAGTTCAATCGACTAACTTGATGCCCTCAGTCGACTAAACCAGTGTGTATAATTTTTTACAAAATACATGGACCAGTCGACTAACGGCATCAATTCAGTTGACTGAGTCTGTGCATGCTATCATACTTGTGCATGCTTTCGAATTCAGTCAACTGAATGATCAAGGTCAGTCTACTGAATCTTGTAACTATCATTTTTTATTAAAAAGATACTTCTTTTCTTAATGGTTGTCTTCCTCCCCAAGTGTTGCAACCATTACCTTTCGTAGAGAACTTTTTACTAGAGGTTGCAACTTATGATTTACTATAAATTCACTCAAGTTTCATTGATCAATTCACTTAATTGTCTTATCTCTCTTGATCTAACATGCATAACATTCTTGAATCTATTGCTTACATAAGTTCATACATTCATTGCTTACAATCTCACTTCCATATCTTATAAGCAATTCTAATCTTTTTATTCTTCATACATGCATAATCATACATATTACTCTTGAGGAAAAGATTATAGGAAGGGTGTACATTATATATTTATCTATGCTATTAAGAGCGTACTCAGTCAGAAACAACTTTACTACTTGTATTGGAAGTCTTGTTCGGTTGCTAAGGTGGTAGAAGTACTATTCTGTTGTCTAAGCGGTAGAAATCCTGTTCGATTGTTCAGGCGGTGTAATACATGTTCCTCCGGGTTAAATGAGGGCTACTAATTTTAATTTTTGAAGGAGTCTAGGTCTGAAAGAAGAATGGAAAGTTCGAACTAGTATAAAAATCCCTAGTGTCATGTTTACATTACTGCATTTTACTATTATATTTTACTCCTCACACACATACACACATATTATTAGCTTATGTTCCTTATTGCAAGATCCTATAGCTTAGTCAATTTCATTTGTTATCAGAGCAAGTTCATCTTATAACCATAACATAGTTATATGATATTTTACTATGGAAAACAACACTAGCACTGTTATTAACCCTAGCTTTCTTGAAGGTCAATCTACAGCACCACCACCCTTATTTAATTGAATGAACTATAACTATTGGGCCATTAGGATAAGAATTTATATACGAGCTAATAGCTATGAAAACTGGGATATTGTGCAAATTGAATATACCAGTTTACTACTGAATATTCATAATGGTCTAATAGACAAAAACTGGATGCTATTGCAAATGCTAAAGCCTTGAATATGTTATATTGTGCATTAGATAAGAATGAGTTTAATAGAGTAAGCATGTGTAAAACTTCTTATGAAATTTGGCGTACACTTAAAATTACACATAAAGGAACTAACAAAGTAAAACAGAGTAAAATCTTTATGCTCAAAAATCAATTTCAGATTTTTAAAATGAAGCAAGATGAGACTATAAATGAAATGTACTCTAAATTTCAAGATATATATCATTCTCCTTTAGCATTAGGAGAAAATATACAGACTTTGATATTTTTTGAACAATCCTCAACTCTTTAACGGATGAGTAGGAATGAAAAGTCATAGCAATTGAAGAAGCTAACGACATTTCAACCATTAAACCAGAAGAGTTAATAGAAAATCTAATGTCTTATGAAGTTAAACTCCAAGCAAACGAGTATAAGCTCAAGATAGGAAGAATATAGCATTCTAAGCAGATAAAGATGAATCAGATTTAGATGAAGGAGATATGGCGTTCACTGCTAAAATTTTCAAAAAGTTTTTGAAATTTAGAAAGAGTGACAAACTTAGAAACAACAAGAACAGCTCCAATAACAATAACAACAACAAATCATCATCTTCTGCTCTAGAATGTTATGAATGTCATAAGAAAGGCCACATGAAGAAAAACTGTCCTGATTGAAAGAAAGAAAAATTTAAATACAAGAAACACAAATTCAAGAAGAAAGCTTTCTCTGTCACTTGGGGCAATTCAGAATCATCTTCATCATCAGATAGTGACTCAGACAGTGATAGCGAACAAGCCAACGTATGTTTTATGGCTATAAAAGAAGAGGTGAGTGATCTAACTTTTGATGATTTATTGGAAATAAACTCAGAATTACTTGACAAACTAAAAGACATTAAAAGAAAGTACAAAGAAGCGCTTGAAAAACTATATAGAACTGAAATTGAAGAAGACATGTTAAGAGATGAGAAACAAATTTTAGAAGAAGAACTTGAAGTTACTCAGGAATCTTGTTCTAATATGACATCTCAACTCTCTATGTTAAGTCAGGAGATAGAAACTCAGAAAGAAAAGAACGATGCTATATTAATTGAAAATCATGATCTGAAGGCTAATATTAAAAATTTTCTTAAAACAAAAATTAGATGATATTACTAAAAATCTTTCCAATTTTAACAAAGGTAGAGAAAATCTTTCTAATATTATAGAAAATTCTCAGGCTGTTTCAAATAAGAGAGGACTAGGATATAAGCAAGCTTCTAAAGCTATTCCAAAGAAAAAGAATCCATCATATGATAATTTTAAAAAGAAAATTGAGAATCCTAGTTCAATAGTTACAAAGTTTTCTAAATCAATTAAGATTTGGGTTTCGAAAACAAATAATTTTATGATTAGAGATAAGTATATAAAATCTTTTATAAAGACTGTTCATAAAAACAAAGATTTAATTTTTAAAAGGAATTCTGAACCCATTTGGGTTTGGTTTTCTAGGACCTAACTCTTAGGACCCAACTAAAACGATGGGTACTAATGTTAATTTTGTGTTTTGGAGGTACCACCTAAAAAGAGAGGAAGATGAATATTAGATAGTGGTTGCTCGAAACACATGACATGAAACAAAGAGATGCTAATGAACATTACCTACTCAGATGGAGGTTCTGTCACACTTGGAGACAATTCCAAAGGATATACATTGGCAAAGGCGATGTGAGTAATAACGGTATATCTAATTTACCTCTTATTACAAACTTTTTATTAGTTAAAAATTTAAAACATAATTTATTTATTATCAGCCAATTATCTGACAAAGGATTTAATATTTCTTTTTTTGAAAATAAGTGTAGTATTTTGATCAAAAATCTTATTTTTGAAGGTTTTAGAGATAAAAATATATATGTTTTATATATGAATATAAATTACAATACTAACATGTATTTAATAGCTAAAGAAAATGATCATTTGCTATGGCACAAGAGATTTTGCCATATAAATTTCAAAGCTATAAAAAAATTATATAAAATTGAGTTAGTAAAAGGTTTACCAAAAATGAATTTTAAGTAAAAAAATATTTGTGATGCTTGTCAATTAAGAAAATTATCAAAATCATCCTTTAAATCGAAGAGAAAATATTTCTACTACACCACAACTTGAACTATTGCATTTGGATCTCTTTGCTCCAACTCAAGTTCAATCTATAAACCATAACATATATGTGTTTGCTATATAGTAGATGATTTTTCAAGATATACTTGGACTACTTTTCTGAAAAATAAAAGTAGTACCTTTGAAAATTTCATACTTTTTGTTAAACGAATTCAAAATTCCAAAAATTTAAAGATTAAGCATATTAGAAGTGATCATGGAGTTGAATTCGAAAATGAATGTTTTGAACATTTCCGTAATAAAAAGGGAATTTACAATAATATTTCTTTTCCTAGAACATCATAACGAAATAGAGTTGTAGAAAGGGAAATAGAACTTTACTAGAATGTGTAAGAACTTTATTAAATGGAAGTACCTTACTTAAAAAAATTTAGGCAGAAGCTGTAGCAAGTGCCTGTTATGTTTTGAATTATATTTCCATTCGACTATTAACAAAACACACTCCATATGAACTATTTCATGAAAGAAAACCAAATATTTCATATTTTAAACCTTTTGGTTCAAAACGTTTTATTTTAAACACAAAAGATCAGCTTGGAAAATTCAATCCAAAATCTGATGAAGGAATTTTCATAGGAAATTCTGAACGGAGCGAAGCTTATCGAAATTTTAATAAAAGAACTAAAAAAAAATCAAAGACACACTAGATGTTTCTTTTGATGAAAATTTTAAATTTAATAAAAATTTAGAGGATGATGAGATAATATCTAAGACGGTCATAAATAAGGTTACTAAAAATAATTTTGAAAAGATGAAAACATTGTTCATAGCGAAAATGATTTAAGTTCTCCTCCGAGAATTTTATGAGATCACCCAATAGAAAATGTAATAGGAGAAATTGATTCATGTGTCAAAACTAGAAACCAACTTAATAAAATTTACCATGTAGCATTCCTTTCTAATAGTGAACCTGAAAATGCAAAAGAAGCCTCTACTAATGACTATTGGATTATAACTATGCAAGAAGAGCTAAATCAATTCGAACGTAATGAAATTAGGGAATTAGTTCCTAGACCAAGTGATCAAACAGTCATTGGTACTGAATGAGTCTTCAAAAATAAAGCAGATGAACAAGGAAATATAACTAGAAATATAGCTAGATTAGCTATACAAGGATATAATCAAGAAGAAGGAATTGACTATGAAGAAACGTTTGCTCCAGTCACACGACTAGAAGCAATACGCATCTTACTGGCCTTTGCATGTTTTCATAACTTTAAACTTTATCAAATGGATGTTAAAGTGCTTTTTTAAATGGTAATATAAATGTAAATGTTTTTGTTGAATAACTCCTTTATTAACACATGAAAATTTTTCAGACCGCGTCTATAAACTTAAGAAAGCCTTATAGGGTCCAAAACTAGCACCCCGTGCTTGGCATGAACGTCTTAAGAGCTATCTAATAGACTCTGATTTTGAAATTGGCAAGGTTCATCAAAACTCCTTTTATTAAAAGAACTAAAAAGGATAATTTATGTATTAAAATTTATGTGGATGATATTATTTTTGGTTCTACAAATGAAAAATTATATCAGGATTTTTCTAAAGTAATGAGCAAAGAATTTGAAATGTCACTATGGGAGAATTATCTTATTTTCTTGGTTTGCAAATTAAACAATTAGAAAATGGAATTTTTATTAATCAAGAAAAATATTGTAATAATCTAATTAAACGCTTTGGTATGGAAAATACTTCTGCCAAACAAACTCTAATGAGTACAACAATACATCTCGATAGAGATGAAGATGGCAAAAATGTCGACCCAAAATTATATCGAAGTATAATTGGATCATTACTTTATAGTCTAATTGGATCATTACTCTATCTAATTGCTAGTAGACATGACATAATGATGAGTGTTTGTTTATGTGCTCAATTTCAAGCAAATCCTAAGGAATCACATATGCGGGCAGTGAAACCAATATTGCGTTATCTAAGCAAAATCAAAGATTTCGGACTTTTCTATCCGAAAGAACGTCCTTTCGAGTTAGTATCATATAGTGACGTTGACTATGGATGATGCCGGACGAATCGATATAGTACTAGCAAGACTTGTCACTTCATGGGACAATCCTTAGTCACTGGTTTAGCAAGAAAAAAATTGTGTTTCACTATCGACATGCGAAGCAAAATACATTTCTGCTACTTTAGCATGTGCTCAAGTCATTTATATGCCACAAACACTTCCAGATTTTTGTATAAATTTATCTAAATCAACTATTTTCTATGATAACACAAGTGCTTTAAACTTATCTAAAATTCCGGTCAATCATTCACGAACTAAACATTTTGGCATACATCATCACCTTCATCGTGGTAATATTGAAAAGGATTTAGTCAGTTTGGAATTTGTTTCCTCTGAAAATCAACTGGCTGATTTATTTATAAAACCGTTAAATGAAAATATTTCCATAAAATTAAGAAGAGAATTGCGAATTATGTCTTTAAAAGTTCTATAATTATATTTACAAATTTTTTTTTCAAGATTAATTTTTTTTACAAAAATTTGAAGGCTTCCAGACTTGAACTCAAAAACTCTAAGTTGATAATCTATTATTCTTCCACTTCGCTGCACTATGTTTCTTATCTACACCTGTACCTCAGCTCATTGTATATTTCAACTACTGATTTCTTTTAACCTCCCATTTGCTTTAACAATTTACAACCATTCTTTTTTTTTCTACAATTTGTTAATTTTTTTTGCTACCTTTGCTAAATGAATGGTCTTCATCCTCTTGTGATTTTCTATCTTGGAATTGCATCATTTTTAAGCCTTCGTTTTACCTATAAACTCAAGTTTTCCTTCAGACTTTTATCACAACCTACTTACCTTTCGAAGCATCACAACATTTCAGCTCTCCAAACTTTTCAAATTTCTTTTTTATCATGGCATCCCCCATTCTTCTTCTCTTTCTTACACATCAGTAAGCTCAGACTCTATTAACTTATCTACACGGACTCCAATTTACGAACCTGATCCGATAGTACAACCTTCTACTCACACCGGTTACATCCCTCTTGGCAAAAGAGCTAAACACTCTTTATTTTTCGGGTCGCCGTCTACTAAAGAAAAGATAGACGACAGTCATCACTATCAACGGGAGACGCTGGAATAACAACGTGAGCTGTATTATGAATAGAAAGTGAATGCAAAGCGCTTAAGATTCTTGGAGCAAGTCGCTCTAAAATTCTGTGGATCTTTATCCCATTGTACGGTTCATCAACCGTCTTCTATTTGGTCTCCTTTACAATGTAATCCTTGGGAATCGTCACCACATCGTCCATTAGTTTCTCCAAACCCATGGGCATATGGCAATGGATGGTCACCACTAGGACCACTTCAAGAGAACACTAAAATAGGGTCGGATGAATATCATACCCCTAGCTCTTCATCCAAATCTACTTAAGTTACTTTATATGTGTGTGTGTATATTGTATTCTTTTCTTTCCTATGCAATTTTTTTGTTCTTCCTTTCATAATAATATTATTTACGTTTTGTATTTGAGTATTTTCTTTCTTACTATCCTTTATAAAAATTCATTGAAAATTCTACAGTTTTACCAGTGTCAATCGACTGACCAAGCCCCCTCAGTCGATTGAACTGCCCTGTTAAACTACACACACACACACACACATACACACACACACATATATATTCTCTGTAGTCAGTCGACTGACTAAAACATTCAGTCGACTTAGTTGGCTAAAAATGAAGAAAAAAATTCTCCGGAAGGACTCAATCGACTGAACCCATAAGTCATTCGACTGAACCTAGATATTTTTTTTAATAACCTAGTTAGTCAATTGGTTAAGCTACTCCAGTCAACTGAAACTCTAAAACCGGGGTGATTTTGGCAAATACACACTTCAAATACCAAAGCAAAATTACTTTTTGCGACTTTTACTCATTTCTTTTCTTAAGTCTGCCATTTTTCTTTAATCTCCTCTTTAAAAACTCTCAAAATTTCAAAAATTTTTCACTATCTATCTCTACTTTTCCCAAACAAAACCCTAATATTCTCAATGGCTCCCAAAAGAGCAAGACAATCTCAATCTTTTGCTGATCCCTCTTATTCACAAATTCGTGGATGGCTATACAACGAGAAAGTACCACAAAGGTTTAATAAAATGAAGAACTCTCGAATTTTCGAAGGCTCATTTGTCAAATTCCCTGATTTTTACTCCATATGCCATTTAAGATCTTGCTCGACGAAGTGGATTAGAGTCTTTCGACTACAATGCGAATAGTATCAAAATCAATGACCTTCTTATCAAGCTTTATTATGCCAACCTTAATCTTGACCATCACTCCATTCAAAAACTGGATGATTGATTGGACACTTGTATGTGGTGTCAAGATCTTCTTACCTCTCCCTCGACTTGGACGAATCCTAACTGGTCCATATGAAGGTGAAGAGTTGGCCGAAATTCTAGTAAATATGGAATCAAGAGACCGCACTAGCTATCTCTTCCTCTATGATGACCTGAGGGAGCTTAAAGTGGTTGTGCTATGACCAAAATGATGAATTATACACTATGCGCTAACCCAAACTATCAATCCAAGAATGGGGAGCTATGAAAAAGTATATAGGCGAGATTTCCAATCTCTATACGCCATATGGGGAGGGAGTCATGTAAATTGGGCTAAGGTTATTTTGGACGAATTTCAAACTTTCAATCAAGGACGAATGCAAACAATCCACTATAGCGCATACATTATGAGAATTCTAAAGAATTTTGATATTCCATTCCCCGACTCAAATTTCTCAACAATTGGATTTTCAAACACCAAAACACCAAGTTTAATGAATCTCCATAGGAATATCGTGATCATACAATTATTACCTATGAGCATTGGCTGGAAAACCAAAATTTTGGACAACCATGACCATCTTCTAGCCAACAACCTCATCGTATGGATGCTTCAACTTCTTCTCAACCACAACCATTTCGAAGAGAAATTAGTGAGATGCGAGAGTTTGGTTCGCAATCTCGACCACAAGAAGTCATGGCTATAACTTCTCGAAATCAATGGCTTCTAGATCAACGCTTTAGTCAAATCGAATATCTTCCGAGTTGAAAAATCTATCTCAATGGTGGACAAGAAACTAAATCATATCAAATATTTCCTAAACAACAGTTGGGAAGCAATTTCATGTTTATAACCCACTTCGACATCCATTCGTGCGTCAACATAGCAAGAATAATGACCTGCACAACCTTTTACTTGGTCGACCTCTAATGAATAACAAGAAGAGGAAGAAGGGGAAGAAGTAGGTGGAGAATCTAGAGGCGAAGGAGAGATCGAGGGAGATGACGAAGGCGATAGCTTCGATGAAGGAGGTGATGGTAATGAGTAGGTACATTTCTTTCTATCCTCATTATTTTGACAAACTAACAACGGAAGCCATTTTAGTTTGAGTATGTAATATTTATCACGCAATGGTCATGCAGTACTGAATTGTATTTTGTATTTCTTTAATTACTAAGTCTCTTCATCATTATTCAAAGCTACCAATGTTGTTCATATATTATAATATTATCGATTTTGAAAACTCTCCTTTTTGTCGATGACAAAGGGAGAGAAAAATATCGCTTGATTACTACTTACCGGAATGTATAAGCATAGGTTCGAGGGAGAAACAACAAGCGAATTGGCAAGTACATATTCAGGGGAAAAAATGGATCAACAAAGCTTGTCAAGGTTTATTTATAGCAAATGGAGTTATCATCATCAAAATAGGGGAGAATGTTGGATCTTGAGTTTTGATTGCTGACATGACACAATGATTCATGAATCTACGACTACTACAACAACCGAACTCAATGACTCGAAGAATGGTTCGTATAGTCTATATATTTTAACTAGAGTCACCAAATATGTATATAGAATCTAGTCTAGTTGCTTTCTTAAGATTTATACTCAAGAATCATCATTCTCACTCACATACTCAAAAACACTTGCAATCGATTTAAAACAATTACTTTTCAAATTCAAATGCACATAGAATTCACTGAACTGCACAATTCAGTCGACTGACTTGATGCCCTTAGTCGATTGAACCAGTATATATAATTTTTTATAAAATATTGGGCCACTCAACTGACGACATCTATTTAGTCGACTGAGTTTGTGCATGTTATCATACTTGTGCATGATTTTGTATTTAGTCGACTGAATGATCAAGGTCAATCGACTGAATCCTATAACTATCTTTTTTTTGAAAAGACACTTCTTTTCTCAATGGTTGTCTTCCTCCCCAAGTGTTGCAACCATTACCTTTCACAAAGAACTTTTTACCAGAGGTTACAACTTATGATTTACTATAAATTCACTTAAGTTTCATTAATCAATTCACTTAATTCTCTTATCTCTCTTCTTCGAACGTGCATAACATTCTCAAGTCCATTGCTTATATAAGTTCATACATTCATTGCTTACAATCTCACTTCTACATCTTATAAGCAATTCTAATCTTCCTATTCTTTATACACGCGTAATCATACACATTTATCTTGAGGTAAAGATTATAGGACAGGTGTACATTATCGACTTATCTCTGCTATTCAGGAGCATACTCAGTTAGAAAAACTTTATTACTCGTATTGGCGGTCCTATTTGGTTACTCAGGCAGTAAAAGTCCTATTCGGTAGAAGTCCTATTCGGTCGTTCAGGCGAGTTAAGTGAGGCTGCTAATTTTAACTCCAGAAGGAGTCTGGGACTGGACATAGAATGGAAAGTTCATACCAGTATAAAAATCCCTGGTGCCATCTTTACTATACTGCTTCTTACTATTATATTTTATTCCGCACACACACATATATTATTAGCATATATTCCTTATTGCACTATCCTATAGCTTAGTCACTTTCACAATTCATTGCACACTAAGTACTTGATACCATATGCAATGGTTTAACCTTATCGAAAGGTTTAATCCTTTCGACTTAAACGAAAGGTTTGTGTCGGAAGGTATTATGCTTAAAATGGCTAAAACATGCTAAAAGCATGATTTTCTTATTTTTAACTTAAAGAAGGCAACGTTTTAATTAACTTGCCTCTTTTAACAAATTCTCATTGGTTAACATTTTAATTTTCAAAAAAATGCTGCCGCAAATTCAGATTTAAATAATCATTTTATTTTATAAATTGCTCATTCTCCTTAAACAAATATATAAAACATTTAAGTCCCATACCTTAAATAAATTTGTATATTCATCAAAACACTTAGAAAATTTTAAACAAATCCCTAAAAATATATTTTAATATATTTTCCAACATATAAAAATTTTGAGCCTAAAAAATCATTATTTTTGCCATAAATAATTTGTAACCCAATAATTCATTTTTTTCACTCGAAAATTCATATGAAATCCATATGTACTCGAAAAATTATAAGAATTGAACCCCACTCCAAAATCAAGTTTTCTGTAACATAAATTTTTTCCATGGAATTTAAAAATCATATCATCTTGGTTTTAACCTAAACCTTGCCTATCCCTTATTAAACAACCTTGTTTAAACTTGTATAAATCATAAACCAGCATATCATCATTCAAAACATCATAAAACAAATTTATCCTTAAATCCAAAATAATTTGATGTAAAAATCAAGGTGGAGATGTAGAAGTTATTATTCACCTTGCTTGAGATAAGGAGATTAGAGATTGTTTGAGATTGATTTTCCTTTGGCTTGAATCCTAAGCATTTCTTAAGTTTTCTTCTTCTCCTTAATGGCTGGCCTTGCTTATCACGGTTGTAAGTGTTTTTTTTGGTGAAATGAATGTGTAAATCCTAATGAGAATAGTATAAGGGTAGGAGGTGTGGGCGGCTATCTACCCTAATGCCCTTATGTTAAATTACCTAACCATTTTTATAAGTTCATTAGATTTAATAAGCATGGCCACCTAATTAATCAACCTCAATCCCCTCATCTATATTATTCTATTTAATTTATTCTAATTAAATCTCTTGAATAATGTTAATAAAACTAGGGGTGTTTAAGGCTCCCTACTTAAAGAATTTCATCCTCGAAATTCAGTAAGGACTAACTAGCAAACATAGTAATCATCTGTAACATCTCCTAAAAACCATACTAGCCCATCTAATTAGAAACAAATCTATATAAATCTGATGTAAACATACCACCAAAGCAGATTAGGATAAGCCTCTCGAATCGTTTCCTCCGTCTTCCAAGTACAGTCTTTCTCGTTGTCGCTCCATTGGACCTTTACCAACTTGACCATCTTAGTCCTCAGCCTTTTCTCGTCTCTCGCTACAACCCGAATTGGTTGTCTAAAAAAAGTCAAATCGGGCTCTACTACCAAGTCCTCCAACTCTGCTTAAGGAATAGTAGCCTATGGATCATGCACATACTTACAAAGATAAGATACATATGATACATTATGGTCGCCTGCCAAGCAACACGGCAATTCTACTCTCTATGCAAGCTTTCCATTCCTTTTTATAATCCGAAATGGACTAATATACATCGGGATCAACTTTCGTGATTTCCTAAATCGTACCACACCCTTCATCGGTGATAATTTAATGAAAACTCGATCTTCCACTGGGAATTATAACACGTTCTATTTGCGTAACTCTTCTGCTTGGATTGAGCTTTCTTCATTCGTCCTTGGATTATCTCAATCTTTTCTGATGCATTTCTAACTAAATCTAGACCTAAGACCAATCTGTCTCCAGTCTCTAACCGGCATGCTGGCGATCTACATGGCATTCCATACAAAGCTGTTAAAGCATCATTCCTCTACTCATTTGATAAATATTATTATAGGAAAACTCAATCAGATGTAGGTGATCTTTCCAAGATCCCCCAAAGTGCAACACATAAGCTCTCAATAAATCTTCGAGTACCTTATTGACTCTCTCTGTCTGCCCATCCGTCTATGGGTGATATGCTGTACTCATCTTGAGCTTGGTACCTAATACCTCTTGTAGGCTCGTCCAAAATTCTCTTATGAATAATGCATCCCTATCGCTGACTATGCTACTAGGAATCCCATGATGTCTTACAATGTTCTTCATGAACAACTTTTCTAGAACAGGTGTCGTCCTGGTTAACTTTACCAGAATGAAATGTGCACTCTTGGTCCACCTGTCCACTATAACCCATATGGTTTCATTTCCTCTATTTGACCTTGGCAACTCGTCTATAAAATCCATCGATATCGTATCCTATTTCCAAACTGGAATATCTATGTAACAACCCGATATTCGTGTCGAATTATAATCGACAATTTAAACGATTAATATTGACACAAATTTCCAATTGAAGTTTTTAAATTTGGATTTAAAATTCTTTTACAAATTTTAAGTAAAATTTTATCGGGTTTTAAATAAAAGTTTTCTTTTTTATTTATTTTATTTATTTATTTGGCCTTATCCCCTCTTTAATTTCGAACCGGCCCTCCCCCATTTTCTCTTTTCATTTTCGAACCCGTCCCCTTTTCTTTATTTTTTTTCGTTTGCTAACCTAAAACTAATCACGCAAAGAAAATGGCGGCCTCTCTTTGCCGAATTAGGGCTTCGTTCTTCTTTCTCGAATTAGGGCTTCTCTGTTGATTGATTCTCGTGCTTGGCTCGTTCGTTTTCTGAGGATCGAGATCGCAAATCAGGTAAGTGATTCCATCACTTACATCTAATTCAAACCCTAGTTTGATTGTTCGTGTGCTCGCTTATTGTGTGCTATCGTGGCTTTGATTCTTTGCTACTTGAATTGCACGGCAGTGACTTTCCTCTTTTAATTTTGTGACCTAATATTATCGGCATTGATGTCTAACTTGGTCACTTTGATTTGTTTGAATGTTTTGCTGTGATGTCGATTTCGTGGCCACCACTATCTCGAATTCTTCATGTTGCCTTCGTTGGTGCCAGTTTGCTGTGACATTGTGCATTTCATTCTGTTTGATGTTGCACTTGGTTATTTTGTCCATTTGTGTATTGCTGCAAGCTTCCTTGAGCTTGTATGCTTCAAGTTCCCTTGACTGATTCATATGTTGGTCTGGTCCTGTTTTTTTGCATTGAACTGCATTCAGTTAATTATTTCTGAAAGTTTTGAAGCTTGTTTGGTTTGCGGTTTTCAGTTTTGGATTTCGTAACAACCGCAATGCATTCAGTTAATTATTTCTGAAAGTTTTGATGCTTGTTTGGTTTTGACCTTTATGGGCTTGGTGCATTGGTTAATTGCTAAGTTCGAACTTGTTTTGGTTGACTTATCTGTATATATATGCATACATACATTCGTATGTGTGTATGCATATATTGTTGACCATGGTTCGGGTTTTGTGTTGTATTTGCACTGGTATATATATATATATGCAGATACTTGAGCATATTTCATTGTTTCACTGCCATGCTATACTTCTGGTTCATATCTTCCAGTGTTGCCACTGTGTTCCATTTGCATAGCTGAACTTGTGTTGTCTTTGATGTTCTTCTCATTGCATATGAACTTGGTCTACTTGATGCTGTAGCTTTCAAGCATTTTTGCATGTGCATTACTTGTCTTCATATGTGTTCATACATAACTTTGTATGTGTGTATGCATGTGTTGTTAAATTGCACTGCAGTTATTTTTGGGACTTGGTTTGCATACTTGATTCAGTAGTATGCTTCATTTTGCATCACTGTATGTTATTCTCTGAGGTGCCTGCATTGTCATGATGTATACTCTCTGTATACATACTTGAGACTTGTACATGAATTGAATTGTGGCTTCACTGTGTTCACTGTGTTGCTCCTTGTACATGAATTGAATTGTGGCTTCACTGTGTTCACTGTGTTGCTCCTTGTACATGAATTGAATTGTGGCTTCACTATGTTCACTGTGTTGCTCCTTGTACATGAATTGAATTGTGGCTTCACTGTGTTCACTGTGTTGCTCCTTGTACATGAATTGAACTGTGGCCTCACTGTGTCGAGTTGTACACATATGTATTTTTGTGTACGTTTGTTTTGGGTGTTTTGTTTCATTCTGTAGCTCCATGCTGCCACATTTGGTTCATCTTTGTTTTTTTTTTGAGTTTTCATTCGAGACAGTCTGCATTTACCCTCTTGATGCAGTGTCTTCATGTTGTATTCATCACCATGTTGTCTCGATGCCTTCTCCTTTAAATTACTGTTGTACCATGATTTTGAACTCGTCTTAAGTAAAATCTGGAATTGTTTCTTTGATTTTGAAACCTATACTTGCAGTTGTGTAGTCGTTGACTACATCACCATATATCAATTGCTCGGCCTTTGGTTTCATGTGCATTGAGCTGTTGGTTCTGGCCTGCGCACATTGTTGCATGCATTGAGTATTTTGTATGCTTGTCACTTCGGTTTTTAAACTGCTTCACCATGTCACTTGAGGTCTTGCAGTTTGATTTATTGATGCATTTTTGTACACTACTGTTTTGAACTTGAGCATATCTAGTTGTTCACTGCCACTTTTGTTTTTGCATATTTAATATGCAGACATTTAAGCTTGTTTTGTAGTGATGCACTTGATTGCATCTGATTCATTTTTGAGGCTGTTTGCATGTATGGGCTGTTATGTTGTATATATGAATTGCTTAATGCATTGTGACCTTCATGTATACGCTACAGTTTGTACATGCATTTGCATCACTGTTGTGTCTTTGGTTTTTGGGGTTGCTGTGTTATCATCATATTGAACTGGTTTTCTTGTTGTACAACGGAACTATAGTGGCACGGCAGTGCACGCAAGCGTGAACTGCAGCCACACGGTATTGAGTTTTTGGGCACGACATCACTATAGTGGCAAGGCAGTGCACGCAAGCGTGAACTGCAGCCACACGGTGCGGCTTTTAAAATATTCTATTTTTTTGACTTATGGATCTTTTTGCGTATTCCATATTCCGTAGTGGCGAGGCAGTGCACGCGTGCGTGTACTGCAGCCCTACTCGACTTAATATTTTAACTGATATTTAAATGTTTGGAACTGTTTTGTTCGTTTCAATTCAATATTATGAATTGCATACTGATTTGGTTTAATTACTGTCGTCTATTCATTATTTAATTATTATTGCTTCTGTGCACTAATAACTGAGTTTGAATTAGACTGACCCGAGTATTATTTTCTTTTGAATCTAATACTCGGGTCAGACCGAGTATTTACAGGTTGTAGATATTCTGCTTTGGGTTGCTGCTAGAGCTATGAAGTTCTTTCATATCTTTTGGAGTAGCCGTCTTTTGTAGTAGTCTATATTATTGTATAGGAAGATATGTATTCATGTATATTATATACGTTAATGTACTTGTATATGTAACTTCCTGAGTTGACTATTGCAGTTGTATCACATGTACCGTGTAAATGTATTGTAACTGACATCAGTTATTATATATGTATATGAGATTTTCTGTTTTTATCTGTGTTCCGCATTCATATTTATCTGTGTTATTAGTTTATATTTGTCCTAGACTATTATAGCCACCGCGTGGTAGCTTTGAGTTTGCATCGGCATGTCGGATTTCCTCCTAAAATAGATTGCACGTTTTTACTATCTGACATATCGGTGTTCGCACAAAGCAATTACACGGATGGTCGCTCCTCAACAGCCTTATTCTCCGTGCTAGTTGACAGCACTACACCGTAGTGTTCTTGGCTAGCGTGGGTATAGAGGTGGGGCGTCACAGCTTGGTATCAGAGCCTGGGGTTTAGAACAAATATAAAACATAACTTAGATAGTACATGTGTTACAACTATTTGTCGATGTTTTATTTCACATCTTTGTCTTAAGATCATCTTTGATTGTTAGGAATGAATTCCTAATGCTTATTCGTGAGCATTGCTGCTATTCTCTGTCGCACTTGCTCACTTGAGTTTACACTTCTAAGTTTCAGTGTATATATGCTCTATCAAGTTGCATATTGCTGCAACTTGTACCCACTTCGATTTGAACTCGCATTGTTTATTCGAACTGCTATATATATGCATTCTTATCTCTGATTCGTGTACTTAATGCAGTTTCCATACAATTGGGTTTTGGGTATCAATCTTTGAGACAAATTGCATTCCAATTGTCGACTCTGTCTGTTTATCCATGGTTTGTTGGTTTTCATGTGCCTCTCTCTGATAGTTTTAAAATTTCTTTGGTATAAAAGAAATTGTCTTGGTCTTTGCCTTGTCGATATCGACGTTGACTTGACCTTTACTTTTGCTAAAGTCATTCAAGCATTTATACTCGTTCTGCTTTGTTTTTCCAATTGTTGATCGGTTCTTCTTTTCCGGTTAGTTGTTATCACCTTTGTCGACTTTGATAACTTCTATTTCAGGAATTTTGGGTATTCCTACTTTGATGGATTTGGAATCGAATTCTTTATATTTTATTCACGTCTTCGAATGTGAATCTGAGTGAATTGATTTGGTTTTCGAATTTAATCGATTCTTGATTATTTCCCGATTTGTTGCTATCATTTATTAGCAACTTTGATGACCTTTTCTTCGGGATTTTTGTGAACATTTCTTTTGATGGATACAGTATCGATTTCTTTGGATTCTATTCACATATTTACATGTGAATTCTTGTGATTGATTGTTCCTACAATCATTTTTGTGATTTGTCACTTTAAAAATATAAAGGTTTCAATACTAGTAGTAAATATAAAAAAAAAAAACTCTTTTATCAAAATATTTTCAACTCTATTTTCAATACCAAACTCGTTTTTGAAACTGTTTTTCAATCTATTAGTATATACAAATCTTTATTTCACTCGTATGAGAAATCTAATTAAACGGCTTAGTAAAACAAGTGGTATGAAACGCTTGCGTTTACTTCGTCGGTTAATTGTTGGACTTGTTCGGTTGAACCTCTAGTGACAAATTTTATTAGTGAAGATTTACAGTTTGTTCGTAAATATTTAAGTTAAGTAAGTGGTTATGGGACATGATGCTAAACTTTTACATTTACTGACTTAGTGTAATTGACACTTCTCGTTGATCATGACGATCATTTTTACGGTTAGACTAGGCCTCATCGGTATGATTTCGTCTCACACATATCTCTTGGGCTTTGAGGATTGTCTAGACACCACTTGAGTGATTTCATTCACACATACTTTTCTTTTGATTGTGAGGTTAGACTAGACACCACTTGTGTGATTCCTCTCACACATACCTCTTTTGATTTTTTTGGTTAGTCTGGACCTCAATCTGTGTGATTTCGACTCACACATGTGGGGTAGCGCCCCACGGTCTTCGGGCCATTCGTGTGTCAAAATTAATGGCTTGCAACCATGAGATAGCGTCTCGTTATGCGTTGCACGTGTTGATGATTTTTCATGCTCGCGGGTAGGTGAGATTCCGTGCTCCCGTTCTCGCTTTGCGTTGCACGTGTTGATGATTTTTCATGCTCGCGTGTAGGTGAGATTCCGTGCTCCCGTTCTCGCTTTGCGTTGCCCGTGTTGGTGATTTTCATGCTCACGTGTAGGTGAGATTCCGTGCTCCCGTTCTCGCTTTGCGTTGCACGTGTTGATGATTTTTCATGCTCGCGGGTAGGTGAGATTCCGTGCTCCCGTTCTCGCTTTGCGTTGCACGTGTTGATGATTTTTCATGCTCGCGTGTAGGTGAGATTCCGTGCTCCCGTTCTCGCTTTGCGTTGCCCGTGTTGGTGATTTTCATGCTCACGTGTAGGTGAGATTCAGTGCTCCCGTTCTCGCTTTGCATTGCACGTGTTGGTGAGTTTTCATGCTCGCATGTAGGTGAGTTTTCGTGCTCCTGTTCTCGTTATGTGTTACATGTGTTGATGAATTTTCATGCTCGCGTGTTGGTGAGTTTCCATACTCTCCTTTGAGTTTTCATACTCCGTTTGAGTTTTCATACTCTGTTCGAGTTTTCATACTCCGTTTGAGTTTTCATACTCTGTTCGAGTTTTCATACTCCGTTTGAGTTTTCATACTCCGTTCGAGTTTTCATACTCCGTTTGAGTTTTCATACTCCGTTTGAGTTTTCATACTCCGTTCGAGTTTTCATACTCCGTTTGAGTTTTCATACTCCGTTTGAGTTTCCATACTCTCCTTCGAGTTTTCATACTCCGTTCGAGTTTTCATACTCGCGTTCGAGTTTTCATACTCCGGTTCGAGTTTTCATACTCGCGTTCGAGTTTTCATACTCCGGTTCGAGTTTTCATACTCGCGTTCGAGTTCTCATACTCTTAGCTTGTGTTTTCTGGATTTCTTGTGAGGATTTCTAGAATTTGTGCTTCACCAATTTTCGTGATTTCTATTGATAAGTTTTATCAATTCTTGTGCATTGGTGAATTCGTGTGTTATTGACTTGTTATGAATACAAGTTTAGGGTATGATACCCCTTTCTATCTTTGAAAAGATTCTTGTGACTCTTTGGATGAATGAAAATCCACTTATTGAAGTTGCTTCTGATGTCGTTGTTTTAATCACATATTTTAAAAAATTGTTTCAAAATATAAATCAAAATTGTTTTCAAAATTTTTACGATTTGCGCTTTCAAAAGAATGAGGAAGCGAATTAAACGTTTCAGTAAAATCGAGGACTATGACCCCTTTCTTTTACTGATTCGCTTAATTCCGGACTTGTCCGTTTGAGAACGTAAAATGTTATTTATTTAAAATACACAATTTAACACTTTCAAGGAAACGATGAAGTGAATTAAACGATTTAGTAAAACTCGTGGTTCTGAGTCATGTGCGTTTGCTATTTCGGTTAATTTCGGACTCGTTAATTGAAAAATTTGTAATTTGAAATTTGATTACCGTTGTGGTAATTTCTGATTATCGTTTTGATAATTGGATGTTTATGACTTCTGATTTATCGTTTTTGAAAATCAGATATTTATTGTTTCTAATTATCGCTTGTGATAATTAGATGTTTGAGATTTAATTATCGTTTGTGATAATTAAATATTTGTAATTTAAGATTGATTTTTGATTTTGATAATCGAATACTTGTTGATTTGATTATCGTTTTTGATAATCGAATAATTGTGATTTGAGATCTCTGAATTATCTATTGATAATTAGATTTTGTTGATAATTTGTGAAATTAAAAGATTTCTTTGGCGTTTATATTGTACTACGCCAGTGTACCGGCTCAATTTTCTGCTATTCATGACGTTTTCCACGTATTCCAATTACGGAAATGCCTTTGGGATTTCCGATCTTTATTCTTGAGCCCGGTATTATTGAAAAAATTGAAGTTTCACTAGATTTGACTTTGAGCAAACACGTTCTGGCTTGCTCCTTCATGCTCTTTATGGTGAACTTCATATTTCGAATTTCTTCATCTTGTGATGATATGCTCTTTTGGTTGTTACCTTTTGTCCATATATTCCTTAAGATTGCGAGGACGCAATTTCTTTAAGGAGGGGAGTCTGTAACAACCCGATATTCGTGTCGAATTATAATCGACAATTTAAACGATTAATATTGACACAAATTTCCAATTGAAGTTTTTAAATTTGGATTTAAAATTCTTTTACAAATTTTAAGTAAAATTTTATCGGGCTTTAAATAAAAGTTTTTTTTTTTATTTTTTTTTTTAATTTATTTGGCCTTATCCCCTCTTTAATTTCGAACCGGCCCTCCCCCATTTTCTCTTTTCATTTTCGAACCCGTCCCCTTTTCTTTATTTTTTTTCGTTTGCTAACCTAAAACTAATCATGCAAAGAAAATGGCGGCCTCTCTTTGCCGAATTAGGGCTTCGTTCTTCTTTCTCGAATTAGGGCTTCTCTGTTGATTGATTCTCGTGCTTGGCTCGTTCGTTTTCTGAGGATCGAGTTCGCAAATCAGGTAAGTGATTCCATCACTTACATCTAATTCAAACCCTAGTTTGATTGTTCATGTGCTCGCTTATTGTGTGCTATCGTGGCTTTGATTCTTTGCTACTTGAATTGCACGGCAGTGACTTTCCTCTTTTAATTTTGTGACCTAATATTATCGGCATTGATGTCTAACTTGGTCACTTTGATTTGTTTGAATGTTTTGCTGTGATGTCGATTTCGTGGCCACCACTATCTCGAATTCTTCATGTTGCCTTCGTTGGTGCCAGTTTGCTGTGACATTGTGCATTTCATTCTGTTTGATGTTGCACTTGGTTATTTTGTCCATTTGTGTATTGCTGCAAGCTTCCTTGAGCTTGTATGCTTCAAGTTCCCTTGACTGATTCATATGTTGGTCTGGTCCTGTTTTTTTGCATTGAACTGCATTCAGTTAATTATTTCTGAAAGTTTTGAAGCTTGTTTGGTTTGCGGTTTTCAGTTTTGGATTTCGTAACAACCGCAATGCATTCAGTTAATTATTTCTGAAAGTTTTGATGCTTGTTTGGTTTTGACCTTTATGGGCTTGGTGCATTGGTTAATTGCTAAGTTCGAACTTGTTTTGGTTGACTTATCTGTATATATATGCATACATACATTCGTATGTGTGTATGCATATATTGTTGACCATGGTTCGGGTTTTGTGTTGTATTTGCACTGGTATATATATATGCAGATACTTGAGCATATTTCATTGTTTCACTGCCATGCTATACTTCTGGTTCATATCTTCCAGTGTTGCCACTGTGTTCCATTTGCATAGCTGAACTTGTGTTGTCTTTGATGTTCTTCTCATTGCATATGAACTTGGTCTACTTGATGCTGTAGCTTTCAAGCATTTTTGCATGTGCATTACTTGTCTTCATATGTGTTCATACATAACTTTGTATGTGTGTATGCATGTGTTGTTAAATTGCACTGCAGTTATTTTTGGGACTTGGTTTGCATACTTGATTCAGTAGTATGCTTCATTTTGCATCACTGTATGTTATTCTCTGAGGTGCCTGCATTGTCATGATGTATACTCTCTGTATACATACTTGAGACTTGTACATGAATTGAATTGTGGCTTCACTGTGTTCACTGTGTTGCTCCTTGTACATGAATTGAATTGTGGCTTCACTGTGTTCACTGTGTTGCTCCTTGTACATGAATTGAATTGTGGCTTCACTATGTTCACTGTGTTGCTCCTTGTACATGAATTGAATTGTGGCTTCACTGTGTTCACTGTGTTGCTCCTTGTACATGAATTGAACTGTGGCCTCACTGTGTCGAGTTGTACACATATGTATTTTTGTGTACGTTTGTTTTGGGTGTTTTGTTTCATTCTGTAGCTCCATGCTGCCACATTTGGTTCATCTTTGTTTTTTTTTTGAGTTTTCATTCGAGACAGTCTGCATTTACCCTCTTGATGCAGTGTCTTCATGTTGTATTCATCACCATGTTGTCTCGATGCCTTCTCCTTTAAATTACTGTTGTACCATGATTTTGAACTCGTCTTAAGTAAAATCTGGAATTGTTTCTTTGATTTTGAAACCTATACTTGCAGTTGTGTAGTCGTTGACTACATCACCATATATCAATTGCTCGGCCTTTGGTTTCATGTGCATTGAGCTGTTGGTTCTGGCCTGCGCACATTGTTGCATGCATTGAGTATTTTGTATGCTTGTCACTTCGGTTTTTAAACTGCTTCACCATGTCACTTGAGGTCTTGCAGTTTGATTTATTGATGCATTTTTGTACACTACTGTTTTGAACTTGAGCATATCTAGTTGTTCACTGCCACTTTTGTTTTTGCATATTTAATATGCAGACATTTAAGCTTGTTTTGTAGTGATGCACTTGATTGCATCTGATTCATTTTTGAGGCTGTTTGCATGTATGGGCTGTTATGTTGTATATATGAATTGCTTAATGCATTGTGACCTTCATGTATACGCTACAGTTTGTACATGCATTTGCATCACTGTTGTGTCTTTGGTTTTTGGGGTTGCTGTGTTATCATCATATTGAACTGGTTTTCTTGTTGTACAACGGCACTATAGTGGCACGGCAGTGCACGCAAGCGTGAACTGCAGCCACACGGTATTGAGTTTTTGGGCACGACATCACTATAGTGGCAAGGCAGTGCACGCAAGCGTGAACTGCAGCCACACGGTGCGGCTTTTAAAATATTCTATTTTTTTGACTTATGGATCTTTTTGCGTATTCCATATTCCGTAGTGGCGAGGCAGTGCACGCGTGCGTGTACTGCAGCCCTACTCGACTTAATATTTTAACTGATATTTAAATGTTTGGAACTGTTTTGTTCGTTTCAATTCAATATTATGAATTGCATACTGATTTGGTTTAATTACTGTCGTCTATTCATTATTTAATTATTATTGCTTCTGTGCACTAATAACTGAGTTTGAATTAGACTGACCCGAGTATTATTTTCTTTTGAATCTAATACTCGGGTCAGACCGAGTATTTACAGGTTGTAGATATTCTGCTTTGGGTTGCTGCTAGAGCTATGAAGTTCTTTCATATCTTTTGGAGTAGCCGTCTTTTGTAGTAGTCTATATTATTGTATAGGAAGATATGTATTCATGTATATTATATACGTTAATGTACTTGTATATGTAACTTCCTGAGTTGACTATTGCAGTTGTATCACATGTACCGTGTAAATGTATTGTAACTGACATCAGTTATTATATATGTATATGAGATTTTCTGTTTTTATCTGTGTTCCGCATTCATATTTATCAGTGTTATTAGTTTATATTTGTCCTAGACTATTATAGCCACCGCGTGGTAGCTTTGAGTTTGCATCGGCATGTCGGATTTCCTCCTAAAATAGATTGCACGTTTTTACTATCTGACATATCGGTGTTCGCACAAAGCAATTACACGGATGGTCGCTCCTCAACAGCCTTATTCTCCGTGCTAGTTGACAGCACTACACCGTAGTGTTCTTGGCTAGCGTGGGTATAGAGGTGGGGCGTCACAATCTAAAGGCTGAAGTAAACCACTTGGCTTCTAATGTTCAGTTTTCACTTGTTGACAGTTAAAACACTGCCTAACCCGCAAGCCAACATCCCTCTACATTCCTTCCCAATAGAAGCTCCTCTTTATGTCTTGATACATCTTGGTCCCTTCAGGATGAATCATAATCTTCGATCAATGACGTTCTTCTAGAACTTCTTTCCTTAAGTTCTCCACATCTGGAACATAACCATTCCTTCTTCCTCAACATCCTCTTTGGTCAAGACCAAAGTATTTTAGGTCATCAGTATCTAATACGCCTTTAAGCCTTCTAATCTTTTCGGCTAAAATTGAATCTTCTCTCTACTTAGAAGTTATCCTTTCAATCAGCACTGGTCGAACTTCTAAACAAGATAACATGGTAGTACCCGGACTAGAACTAGCAGTAGATCTCAACTGCACCCCATAACTGGCTAAAGCTTCTAGATCCTTCCACTCTGCCAACATCGCTAACACCACATTCTGATGTTTTCTATCGAGAGCATCAGCTACCTTATTTCATTTCCTAGGAGTATACTCTATACCAAAATCATAAGCAGCCAAAAACTCCACCTATCTCTGCTGCCTCATATTCAACTCCTTTTGAGACAATAAATATTTTAACGACTTATGATCGGTATACAACTCAAATCTCTTAACCAATAGATAATGCCTCCAAATTTCAAGGCAAAAATCACCGCAGCTAGCTCAAACTCATGAGTACGATACCTTACCTCATGCGGTCTAAGCTTCCTAAATGCATAAGCGATAACTTTGCTCTTTTGCATCAAAACTGCTCCCAGTCTAGTGCCACATGCATCAGTGTAGACTACCAACCCTTGGTTACCATCTAGAAGTACTAGCACTGGCACATTGGTCAAAAAATGCTTTAACCTATGGAATGCTTTCTCACATTTGTCGAACCAAACAAACCTCACATCCTTCCTAGTCAACTTTGTCAAAGGCGTTGCTATCCGCGAGAAGTACTTGATGAATCTCCGGTAATAGCCTGCCAGTCCAAGAAAACTTCTGACCTCTATTACTGTCTCTGGCCTCTTCCAATTATTGACTGCCTCGATCTTAACTGGATCAACTGACAATCCTTCCTCCGAAGCTACATGACCAAGAAACTTAACTTCTCTTTTCTAGAAATGACATTTGGAAAACTTCCCCTGCAGCTAATTTTGCCTCAGCGTCTCGAACACCACCCTAAGATGAATCTCATGCTCTCTTTCATCTTTAGAGTACACCAAAATGTCATATGTGAATACCATACAAACCTATCCAAGTGCTCTCTGAAAATTCGGTTCACTAAATCAACAAAGAAAGTTGGCGCATTTGTCAATCCAAATGGCATTACTAACCACTCATATGAACCATACCTAGTCCAAAATGCATTTAAAGGAATACCATCCTTCGCCACTCTCATCTGATGGAACCCTATCGCCAAATCCAATTGGGAAAATACTCTGGCTCCACTCAATTAATCAAACAGATCATCAATCCTTGGTAGTGGGTACCTATTCTTGAACGTCCTTTCATTCAACTTACGATAGTCGATGCACTTCCTTAATTACCCATCTGGTTTTTTCACAAATGCCGTAGTTGCTCCCCAAGGTGAACTGCTTATTCTGATAAAATTTCTTCCCACAAGATCCACTAATTGCATCTTTAATTTCTTCATCTATGTGGGTGTCGTCTTTCTAGATGGTCTACTAAAAGGTTCAGCTCCCGGTACAAGGTCTATTCGAAACTCAATAGCTTGTTTCAGGGGTAATCTAGTGACCGGCTCAAATATATCTGCAAACTATCTAACCATACTAATCCAATTAAGTTCTTCTCCAGCCTCCGTAGCACTCAAAAAAGAACAAACACTCTTATTGGAATTCTCCACTGAGAAAATGATTCGATTATAACTATCTTGGCGTCTTAATGGTATTTCCTGATCCTGGAAAAATATTCTAGCCTCATAGTCACCCAACCAATTCATAACTAAGATGATCCCAAAATCTACGAAATCATAAACATACAAACTACATGCAAATTTATGACCTAACGAATTAAGTTCTAACTGCTTACATCTCATCCCAAGATTTGCATACCCTCCTATTGGATTCACAACCCTTAAGGAAGTAACAAGGTATGTGGGTTCTATGTATAACCTAAGAACCAAAACACCGAGATATAAATGAATGTTATGCATCGGTATCAAAAGTACCCAAACAGGTATACTCTGAATCTAAAGTGTACCTTCCATCACAGTCTTTCCTTTCTCCGCTGTAGTGGGTTTATAAGAAGATGGTGGTCTAATAGCAAACACCTTCCCTCTTATTGCCCTGACTGGATGTGGACACTAGTTCTTATAATGCCCAACCTGGTTACAATTGAAACATTTCACATTCTCCTTCTACGTAGGCTTCTTTCCTTCTCCAGTTCTACACTCATGGGCATAATGGCCCTTCTTATCACACTTATAACACAACAAATCGGCCTTTTCCTTCTTAGCTGCCTCCCACTTTTTGGGAACCTTTCTTCTTAAAGAACTTTATTTTTCTTCCCTAAGAACCCTGAGACTCAACTGGCTTTTACCTAGCTGAAACAACAAACATCTCCTTATGTTGGACTGTCATCTCCACCATCACATGATAAGGTTATCTAATGTGAGTTATAGCCATCCCTCCTAGCTCTAGTCTCAATCCTTTAATGAATCACTCATTCCTCCTGACATCCGTGTCAACCAAAGCATAACCATATCAAGATTGCTCATCAACCTTAGCAGCATACTCGATCGTAGACATCTGTCCTTGGACAAAATCCATAAATTTACGCATTAACGTCGATTTGGCAACTTCAGACAAGAACCTCTGCTCAAAACTCCTTCTGAAGTCACCTTAAGTCTATTCTTCCTCTAGCATTGCGGTTATCACACTATTCCACCAGTGAAGCACTAACCCTTGCAACTCTCTCCACGCTAGCCTTCTCTTCTCACCATCATTCAAGCCTAAATCGATAAAGATCCTTTCATAATTCAACAACAAATTCTCTATTTCTACAACATCTTCCATTCTAGTAAACGGCTTTCCTCCTAGACTAACATAGTCTCTATTCAACTTGGCATAGTTATAACCATTTGGAACTACAGGATTAGCTCCTCCAATATTCTCAGTAGCTCCTACCTGCAACAAATTAGCCAACAACTGATGCACCATCTCCGCATCTCTTGGCCGATTTCCAGCACCTACATTAGCCTCAACATTTTGATTAGCATTGGCTTGTCAACCTCAGTTTTTTCGAGTATTAGGTCAAGCATTTCAATTGGTTGTGGTGCATCCTCCACCCAGATTTCCTCTTTCATTTCCTACCTCCATACCCTCTTTCTCGTATACCTACATATGAGACTTAGTAAGATTAAGAAGAACAATCTAAGAGAAAGGGAAATACGTACTTAGATATATGCCTATATATCAAATACAAATACGTTACTATAGCGTTACCCAAAACCTCGATCATATTTTTAAATTCATTAGATTATGTTTGGAAAAGCTTTTAAGGTTTAACTTTTCTTTTAAAGTTTTATAAACTTATGCACTCATACCAACTTGTAACATCCCCCTACTTGGAAGCCCAAAACAAAAGGCTACGAATGCTGCAGTCATCCATAGTTATTAATCTTTGGCGACCAAAAATGGCGGTGCTAGATTCATTGATACATAGATCATAGAATTATAGAAAATTTTAACAATTCAAAACACACTTCCATATTCAAATCAAAACATTTCATGTTCATTGCATAATCCCAAATTACATTGGCCATGTTCAGAAAAATATAGTTATTACAAAGATGCCAAGAGCGACATATGAAGATGCGCTCTTGGTTGATCAGAGTATATAGTAAGGCTCATAAATCTGCCTTTGCAAACAAACACACAGCGGACAAGAAAACTCTAAATAACTATCGGCCTCCTGCACGTATTTGGAAGCTCTATTCATCGAAGAAGAGGACCTGAGAACCTTAAACCTCAAAATATTGAAAATCAATTGGGTACGTGAGAGTTTAAGGGGAAAACTAAAACCTTGAGTCAGACATAAAGCCTGATATAAATAATAATCTAACATCTCAATCCTGTTGGAGATCTAGTGAGACTACGCCGCTTAGTGGAACAGGTTTTTCCCTCACTAGTATCCTAAAAACCTTTATAAAACCATATACAGTGCTCTTGCATCCACAATGGATAAAACATACATTTTCAATATATTATGATGATATGCATACTTGAGAATAATTAAGAATTCCCATTCCCAGTTTAATCTAACACCATGTCATAATTATACTAAATAGACACTCTGCCTTAGTCATAGTTTTCATGGGATCATTAAAAACCTACAGGCTCCTGCTAGATAACTTAATCAATTCATGGGTCCTCCCAAACCTATTGGACCTTCCAATAACTAATCACCTTATCATAGTTTTCATGGGTTTACTAGGAACCCATGGATTTATCCAGTAACTTATTTCACATCCTAATTTTCATGGGTTGACTAGGAACCTACTGATACGTCCATTAACCACTTAACTATCCCAGTTTTCATGGGTTTACTAGAAACCTATCGACTGATGTCAATTCTTAATCCGAATATAGTTTCCATGGGTTCACTACAAACCAATTAGCCTTGTCAACTACTCTTAATACATAGTTTTCATCGGTTAACTATGAATATTTGGTATGCACCAAAAACTACCTATCATAGTATTCATGGGTTTACTAAGAAACTTTTGGCATGCACCAAAAACTACAAAGTTTAGGCATCCTATATTTTTGGTCACCCTGACTCCTTGGATGTAATTCTACTTATTTAGGAGTTCAAGCAATCTATATTCACTATTAAGTTAACATAACTAGTTTTTCTACCCTTTTTCTCAAAATACAGTTATGGGTTATCATGTGAATATACTTATAGTTGAAGAAGAAAAAAAACAATTTAGCAATACCACTCCTGTAGGTTTAAAGTCCTTGAAATATATATATATATATATATATATATATATATATATATATCATAACATATTTAACATCTTTAACTTATATTTTTATGTAGGAAATACTTCTTCAAAATCACATACTTAAAACCATTATAAAACTCCTTTATACAAGCCATGGGTTTTCCTTTAAAAATTAGAGTATGGACTTTGCTTCAAACCCAAACCGTCGACCTTGTCGAAAGGTCTACAAAACAACCTTTCAAAACTATTAAAACCATTCGACAATTCAAAACTTTTGAAAGCATTCAACCCTTATAACATATACCTTTTGAGAACTTACTAGGTTCAAGTTAAAACATGTGGAAGGTCCTCTTTTAAAACTTTCAAATACAAAGGAAGAAACGTTTCAACCTTGCCAAAAGGTCTGCTTCGAATGCTTAAATCATTTCATTTAAAACATTAGACCTCCTCCGTTTAAAGAAACTCCTTCGAAAGCTTGGGTTATACTTCAGTTATAAGTCGAGGGTAACTCATCTAAGTCGAAAGCTTTGAAACCTTTCGAAAGCAATGGGAGAAGCGATTGGTTTTGAAAACAAGCAAACCTTTCGACTAAACCGAAAGCTCCTGCTTTCGACCCCTTCGAAGGGATTTAACAAAATTAAGGCATCAGTTGTTTTCAAAACCTCTTTGACACAACCTTTCAAAATAAAACCTTTCGATCTTGCCGAAAGTTCTCTTAAATCCATTTAAAAACTCATTTTTCGGCTATGTCGGAAGATCTTATATGTATAAAACAACTTATAAATCTCAAACCTTTTAATTGTAGAAGAAGGTTCAAAACAAACCAAAAAAGGTGGCAACATCCTTTTGAATTTGTCGAAAGGTTTAAAAGTCGAATGGTTTAAAACCTACCTTTAAACCTTTGACCTGATTGAAGACAACCAGGTCGAAAGCTTTAATTCGAAAACAAAGCAGGTGGAAACTTTAGTTTACAAAACAAACATATCCCAACCTCTTTGGCTATCAACCTTTCGACTGCAAACGTGTCGACTCTATCCAATTCATTACACACCAAGTACTTGATACCATATGCATTAGTTTGACCTTACCGAAAGGTTTAATGCTTTCGACTAAGACAAGTGGTCTGGGTTGGAAGGTATTATGCCTAAAATGGATAAAACATGCTAAAAGCATGATTTTATTTATTTTTAATTCGAAGAAGGTAACTTTTTAACTAACCCGCCTCTTTTATCAAATTCTTATTGGTCAACACTTTACTTTTCAGAAAAATGCTGTCGCAAATTCAGATTTAAATAATCAACTTATTTTATAAAATGCCCGTTCTTTTTAAATAAATATATAAAACATTTAAGTACCATACGTTAAATATTCTCATATATTCATCAAACACTTAGGAAATTTCTGAAAAAATCCCTAAAAATCAATTTCAATATGCTTTCCAACATATAAAAATTTTGAACCCAAATAATCATTAATTTGCCGTAAATAATCTATAACCCAATAATTCATTTTCTTTACTAGAAAATTCATATAAAATCCATATGTATTCAAAAAATTATAACAATTGACATCCATCTCCATAATTATGTTCTCTATAACATAAAATTTTCCCATGTCATTTAAAAATCATATCATCTCGGTTTTACCCTAAACCGTGCCTATCCCTTATTAAACAACCTTGTTTAAACTCACATAAATCATAAACCAGCATGTCATCATTCGAAACATCATAAAATAGATTTATCCTTAAATCCAAAATCATTTGATATCAAAATAAAAATAGAGATATGGAAGTTATTATTCACCTTACTTGAGATAAGGAGATTAGAGATTGTTTGAGATTGATTTTCCTCTAGCTTGAATGATAAGCTTTATTTTAAAGTTTTCTTCTTCTCTTCTAATGGTCAGCCTTGCTTCTCACGGTTGTAAGTGTTTTTGTTTTGGTGAAATGAACATCTAAAGCCTAATGAGAATAGTATAAGGGTAGGAGATGTGGGTGGCTATTTACCCTAATGCCCTTATGTTTAATTTCCTAAACATTTATATAAGTTCATTAGTTTTAATAAGCACGACAACCTAATTAATTAATCAACCTCAATCCCCTCATCTACATTATTATATTTAATTTATTGTAATTAAATCTCTTGAATAATGTTAATAAAATTAGGGATGTTACAGTGCATCTCCAAAACTAGCTAGCTTGGTTAAGGAATCGACGTTCATATTCTCTCCTCTTGGAATGTGAGATATCGTATAATGTTCAATTTCATTAAGTAGCTCCCAAGCTTTTGACAAGTAAGGGGAAAGTTTCTCGCCTTTAGCTTGATATTCCCTTTCGAACTGACATACGACTAGTTGGGAACCGCATAAATATGCAAGGTCTTTATTCCTAACCCCTTTACAATCTTCAGTCCTACTATTAACACCATGTACTCATTGTTAGTAGTAGGAAATTCTAGTTTGGGAGTGTAGAAAATTGATCGTTCTTTGGGCATTTCATGCACAACTCCTACTCCTAAGTTGAATTCGTTTGATGCATTGTGATGTCCCGGAAATTTGGGCAATATTTATTTAATAATTTCCATTAATAATTATTTTAGAATGTGAAGTATTGATTTAATAATCTAATTCAAACAGAAATTATCCTTTGAAAACTAATAATTATTTAGTTTGTCAAATGATATTCTTTTCAAAATTTATAATAATGATAATAATTTAATTTAGGAATCTTATTCTTTTCAAAGTTAAAAATATTTAAATGATAAAATTATCTTTCTAAGCTAATTTAAAGGATATTTTATTTGTAATGTATATATGTGTATACAGTATAAAAAGAGGGTTTGATTTTAATTTAAATTTAAATTTAAATTTAGTAAGAATATTTTCAAATTTATAATATATAAATGTGTGTAACTTGTGAATTGCAAAATTTGATTTGAAATTAGTATAGAAACTTGTCAAAAGTTTGATTTAAAAATCTATCTTATATTTTCAAAAGAAATTTAAGTTAATATTTATTCTATTTATAAATATAATAATTTAAGTTGTATTTTATAACAAAAGTTTATTTTATTTTCTTTTAGAATTTTTTTTTTTGAAATAGACTTAGTTCATTTACATTAGAGTGAAATATTTTAGTTTGAAACTTTGGAATAAAATTGAATTTATTTTTCCTTTTCTTTTCAAATTTTTCTTTCTTGAAAATTTAGCTTTAAAATATTATTTTAAAAATATTCAAATAAACATTAAGTATGTAATTTTATAAAAGAAATTTATATGTAAACATTTAAAGGCTAAATGGAAATAAAACATTTAAAAACATGTTAAATTAAATAAGAAATTGATTTAGAAGAATTTTTAAACATTCATAAATTAAGAAATTTATTTTTATATTAAAATGATCATGTGTTAGACATTTAACTCATAAGAAGACACTTGTAAATTAATCTACATCATAATGTAACAAGTGGCAATGATTTTATTTATTTTTAATAAACATTTTATTAAAAATATATTTAGTAGAAACTTAACAATTCATTATTGTTCAAACATTCTCCTCTAAAAAGAAAATCTGAAATCAGATTTTAGAAAAGAAATTCAAAACCAAATACAATTCATGTTCAAAAATCTACAAACAAATTAAAAAGAAAATCTGAAAATTTATTTTTTTAAAGTTACAACATCAATATGAAGATCAATTCAAACTCTAGAAAAAGATTGAGGTCAGCTGCAGTTTTAAGATCAACTACAACAGCAAACTCACATGAATCATCTACAATTCAGCAAGCAGATTAAAAATCCCAGATTCAAAAGCAAGCAAATGCAAATCCGTTTCAGGAAAATGATAATGCATCTGAGTTTGTTCTCTGCTTCTTCAATAATAATGTGAGTAAACTTCTATTTTAAAAACAGTTCTTTCTTTTAGAATCAATGCTTAAGCAAGTACTAGAACTGAAGTTCAAATGCAAACTGTTATTTTAAAAAAATAATCAAACTGCTATGAATAAAACTATAGCGCCTTCATTTTTTAAGGTGAATAACTTAACAATTTCAAAAAGCTTTAATTTATATGTTGCATGTGGATTAATAAAATAAGTTTGCTTTGTATGATTTTATTGTGATAGATATTATGAGTGTATATGTATATATATATAAACATATATATATATGTGTGTGTGTGTGTGTGTGTGTTTACAGGTATCTGTATACCTGTTTCTGTTTTTAAAACTAAAATTTTAAATAGAAAAACCATTACCTCTTGGTTTGATCTCTGTTACGATTTGAAATGTAAAAAAAAAGTGTTTGTTTAGTATGAATTTAAGTTTATAAAATATAATTAAGTTAAATTAAAAATTTGTTGTCTCTGAAGCAATAATAACAGTCATTATTTTCAATAAGTAAGAATATCAAACTTCCTAAATTATTAAATCAGGGTTATAATTTGAATGCTTATATAAAACCATGATTTTCAAAACTAAAATCACATTTTTTAGTTAACTGTGGAGTGGGCATTTCTGGATTGAACAAAATAGGGGTTTTGGGGTTTATCTAGTGATTCAGTGGATTTGGGATGATGTAGTTCTTCCTGGAGGTGGAGGGCTAATAGGTGAGTGGGGGAAAATCGTCTGGTGGATGGTCAGAGGTTGGTGGCGACCATGGTTGGCTATTCCAGTTTTTAACCCTAGTTTTCTAGAGGTAGGAGTTTTGTAGCTTCTTGATTTCTATGGTGCATCGATTGATGTAAGCTTTGGGGATTGGAAGAAGGGAATGTAGGCGAAGGGATAGCCGGAGTCGTAGGTGATAAGATGGTTGGAAATGGGTTGTCGCGATGTTGACTGGTTTGGGAATGTTTGCAGTGTAATGTTCCAGGTTTCTTGGTTAACTCGAATTTGATTTTGAGCATCTATGGAAACTCTGGTGGACGTGATCATGTATGGAGATGGTCGGCGATGTGGAGAAGGGGGTTATGGTGGCTGGAGGTTGCCTGAGCGCCAGTGCATATGTACCGTGCATATTTTTGGTTCTGATGAACTTCGGGTTTATGTAGGGATGGAACTCGAGTTTTACTCGAGTAGATCGAGTAGTTTACTCGAAGCACTTAGGGTTTAAACTCGAAGCAGATATAGGTGGTCTCGGGTAAGTGTTTGTTTCAGGTTTTTATAACCTGACAATGTGCAGTTTTTAAAAATTTGAATGAAATTTAAAATCTAAGGCAGCGATTTAAAGAGGGTTTTTAAATGCAAATTTTAAATTTGAATTCAAATGAACTTTTGAATCCAAAGTTTTAAAATAAATTTTTTAAATTTCAAGCAAGATTTAAATCAAGTTTTTAAAATCAAGTTTGAATAGAGTTTCAAGATTACTATGGATTTAAATTTTGTATTTAGATCAGTTTTGTAAATTTTAAAATGTTGAACAAATTTAAATGTTTTGAAGTAGATTTTAAAAATGAGTTTATTTTCAAATAAATGTTTAAACTTGTAAATTTTCTTTTCTTTAAATATTTGAATAAAAGTTATGATGTGTTTAACTAAATTTGGAAGTTAAAATAATCAATTTATTTTAAGCCTTATTTCTTTTAATAAAATTAAGTAATTTAGTTTTAAACTTTTCTTATATAAGTATCTTATATAAGTAATGACTAATCTTCACTTTTATTTTAAGAAATAATTTTATTTAAATTTGGATAAATGTTTAAATGGTTAAACATTTTAAATCTTAAATTTTAAAATGGAATTTGAATTTAATTTAGAAATGTATTGTTTTAAATACATTTTGAATGTTAAAGAAGTCATTAATAAGTAAATGTATTATCTTAGAAATAATTAAAATAATAAAAAGAATTTAATTTATAAGAGAATTAAGGAATGTCTTATTTATTTGATTTTAAATAATGATTTAGATTAATTTATAATTAGAGATGATTAATGATAATTAATCTAAGATAAATTTCTTAAGTAAGTAATTAAAGAAAATGTTGTTAGTTAATAATGATAATTATCTAAGGATTATTAAGTAATTAATTAATGTGATTAATTTTGATAATTAATTAGATTAATTTATTGAACATAATCAATTGTAAATTGTTAAGTACAGTTACTTAATACAGTAATTAAGGGGTTAATTTCTTATTATAATTAATTATGATAGTGTGATTAGTATAAATTAATTAATTTAGTCTAATTAATTTGAGAGAATCATTTGATGATTTAATAAGAATAATTACTTAATGTAATTAATGGAGCATGATTACTTAGAGAAGTAATAAATGATAATTACTGGAATGTAATTAGTGAGAGATGATTTATAATGAAGTAATTTGGGTAATTACCTTTGTAATTAATCAAGGGATTAATTAATGAAGATAATTAATTATGAATAATTAATTTTTTAATGAGTAATTAAGGGTAGTTGATTACTGGATTGATATTAATCAAGGGTGATTAATAATTGTATTTTAAATTATAGATTAATTACTAAATGTAATTAATTTTAAATAAAGTAATTAATTTAAATATAAATTAGATATCATTAATTATTATAATTAATGATGTAATTTAGGATTGTTTAATTAAGGAATAATTAATAATTAAGTGATTAATTAATGTAATTAATTAAGGATAAATGTAATTAATTATAGGTAATTAATAAATGAAGTAATTAAATTTTAATTACTTATGATTAAGGTTAATTAATTTTGCGAAATTAATTAAAGACTAATTACTTATTGTAATTAAAGAATGATTAATCAAAGGTTTTTAATCAAGATGAATACTTAGAGAATGATTAATTAACTAGGTTAATTAATTAATGGATATATAAACAGGATTTATAGATGTGGTAATTAATTTAATTTACGTTAAATTAACTAAAGATAGAAGTAGTTAATTTAATTCATTTTAAATTAATTATAGATGGTGGTTAATAAATCTTTGCTTATGGATGATATTGATATTTCTTTGAATGGTTGTGATGTCAGAAATGAGATGAGTAATATCTTTATGATATGGATGCTTTGTTAAAGGATGATAATATGGATTATCTGTTTGTGCTGATTATCTGTTTCTGATGATAATACAGATTGTCTATTTATGATGAGAATGTGATTATCTATTGTGATATGTTAATTATCTATCTGTGTTTATATAGATAATGATGAATTGAAGTAATTGTTCAAACTAAAATCACTTGGACATTAAGATGGCGTTTGTATTCCGATGAGATTGGGATCGGGTTTACAAATTTGGAATTCCGAAAACCACATCGATCCAAATTAAACGTTAGGTCGTGAATCTCAAGTGAATAGTGAAGACTCGAGGTGTAAGGACTATTCGTGTTAATACTCTGAGGGTGATTCCAATACGAGTTTAACGGGGGTAGTACTTTCAGGTTCAAGATGAAGATTCAGAGTGCAAGGGCTATTGTCGTTAACTCTGAGGATAATTCCAAAACGAGTGTAGCGAGATAGTGCCTTCGATTTCGTTTGAACCCGGAACGAACGTGTATGGATTGAATGCTTTCAGAACTTCGTCAGGTGGATGATGAGCATTCTAAGATAGATGTGTCCTATAAAGGTAATCGTAGCCTTAAGCCTCATCAATTGGGAATGACCAAAATAGGGGAGGTGCAGAAAGGCTAAGTGGGTCATGCCCAAGTAGGACGAGATTTACCCCTGTCTAGAGGTCCCTTTTTATTTCGATTGTGTGGCAGTTAGCGACGGCCACCTGCGGGGTTGTCTTGTTCGGGACTGTCTAGTAAGGGATGGTTCCGGCTTTGTGTTGCAGGGGATTGGGAGTGATCCTCGGTACAGTGATCTAGGCCACGTACAATGACGGGCGGTACCCCGATAACCCTGCCATTGATGGAAACCCATTCTTCCTACGTGCCCCTACGGTTTTGTTTGTATTACCCAATTTTGTGGCTAGTAGCTGGAATTTAATAGATGTAACAATTTCGGCTATTTCTTATTTACTTGAAACCCTAGACACTATTATAATATCACTGGATTTCCTATCAAATGTTTTGGTTAGCGTAAGGTAAAAACTTTTCCATGTTTATGTGTGGGAAGTCTTATGTGATGCCCTTTGTTTTCAAATGATTTTCAAAGTTAAGCAACTTTAAACGCGTTTACTCACACCAGACCCATGTTTGACCCGAGTGTTTATTTTCTGTTTTATTAAACTCTTGGGTACACATATTATGTATGAGTAGTCAAGTGATTCAGGATTTCTTTGATGAGTTCTGGAGGAGAAATGGAGCAGGAGGCTTCAACGTGTAGATATATATAGTGGTTCCGCTGTGTTTGAGTTGTATCTGTTTTTCTCTGATGTACTTGAATTGTAATAACTAGACAGGTGTTTATAACTGTCTAGTTTGTGTTGTATTAGCTGTATAACTCTGATGTATATGATACTATGTAATGTTTTATGTGATATAATATAATTTAGTCGTTCCGCTGTGAGATTCTGATGTTGTTTGTTTCTTTCTTTTCTATCTTTTCTCTTTTCTATCCCTTTCTTTCTTCTTAATGATGCGTCTTTCTATGGAATGAAAGACGGGTTGTTACATTGTGGTATCAAAGCACTAGGTTGAGCGAATACCTAGGCTCTGGAGTGGTGTCCTTCTTGAGAGAGCATATTTGTAATTTTGAATATATATATATATATATATATTTATTTATTTCTACCTTTTTGATTGGGTTACCTGTTTAGGTTTTTTAATATAAGTAATAAAGGTAGATAGGGTAGTGGTGTGTGTAACACAACTACCAATGGTTGGAGTCCGTGTGTTTGAGGTTGGAAGTGATATGCTAGGGCAGTATTGGGCATCTTGTGTAGTTTTGTAGTTCGGTGTTTCACCGATCTTTGAAGGAAATCTTTTTAAGGTCGGAGTTTATCTTTGGATTGTAAGCTTGGTTGTACTCGTGAGAGCGGAATTTCTTGAGCTTGGATCAGTTGGGAGTACTGAAGCCAGCGATGGTATCTTGGCAACCTTAGGAAGGAGTTCTGTCTGTATTTGAGTTTGAGACTCAGTTTGGCAGAGCGTTTTGTGCTTGGTTTGCGATTGAGTTTCCTGAGGGATATCTGTCTACTGAAGGCTCTATTGTGGAAGTGGTTGATGTAGATTTGTGATTCGATGAGCTTTTGGATAGGAAAGTCTTTGGAAGCAGTAGAAGCTTAGAGGTGTTGAGTGTACTATCAGAATAGGCTCTTGGATTAGCTATATCCTAGAGGTGGAGTTCGGAAGCAGTAGAGTGGCCTGTTTCTTTGATGGTTCAGAAGTCTTTGTGATTTCTTTTGTCAGTAGGCCGGGCAGATGGTGAAGCTTATCCATTTCTTCTAGAAGCTCAACTAGGTGCGATGTTTGTGGTTGAAGGTGGACCGCTAGTTTTTTTCTTTGATTAGAAGGCTTTAGCTGTTCTGATGTGTGAAGAGAGAACGGTTTCTTGGGATCTGAACTGAATGGAATCGCAAAAGTGACTTGCGATGGTTCGGAAGTTCTCGTAGTAACCTTTGTTTGGATTGAAGCATCTCTAGAGGATGTTTGAGTTATCGGAGTGGTTTGGTATTTTTCTAGATATCTTCGAATTAAGATTTGCATCCACATCAAGATATTGAGTTCTGTATCGACTTGGTTGTTGGAGCTTTATCGGTGGTTCAGCATAGTAGGAGGGCTCTTTAAGAGAGAGATCTGTTTAAGCTAGCAGGATTGATCAGATCTATTTTTCTGGTATGGTGTTTGTGACCGAATCAGATAGTTCACTGAGATTTTATGGAATTTGATAAACAATGTTTCCGGAAATGGGTTGATCAAGTTTATACTTGCGTTCATCAACAGCATTCTCAAAATCAGAGTTGCGCAGTGGAAGCATAGTGGCAGCTATTCCAAAATAGAAGCAACACCCGATTCATTGGGAATTTGTGATTTGTCTTGGATCAGAGGATTTCTACAGGAAATTCATTTTAGATCTGGAGGCTTGGCTGTCTTATGCATTTGTTCGGTTTTCCGAACAAGAGTAGTATGTTTGAAGTCTTCTGATGTTTGTGTAGTAGAGTTTGTGTGGTAGATTTTGATGGATTTTAGGAGAACCATTTTGTTGAGTAAGATGTGGAGAATGTTTATTTCTTTGTCCAGATTTGTTCCGTGAAGCATCTGTGAAGATTTGATTGATTTAGAAGGTTGAAGGCAGCCCAGGTTCGACAGGAGAGATTTGTGGATAAGAGTATTGGATCTTTCTATTTTCTCTTAAGGGATAATTTTTTGGTCTATAGGATTGAATTGGCAGTTCAGACGGCTGGAATTCATTATGTATTTCACATATCTCTGAGGGAGTATGTGTATGGTCTATCACTGGTTTTAGAACTAGCAGTTCTGGGAGATTCGGAAGTTGATTAGGACTTGTCTGTAGTCCAGTATCCTGTTTAGATTTGTAGATATGGATACATAGGAGCTCTAGATCTATGTGGTATAGCCAGTTTAGATTCTGTAGGGCGGGTATTCCGGTATTTGTACTTGGGAAACTCTAGGGAATCCTATCTAAAATTTTGTCTGGATAGTTAGAATTGTTTGTTCGAATTGGTTTGCTATGGTTGCTAGTATTTGGTTGATAGCATATGGTTGCTATTTTAAAATTAAAATCTTTATGGGATTATTAAATTATCTTTGCTTTTAAATTTCAGGGACGAAATTCTTTAAAGGGGGGAGGAATGTGATGTCTAGGAAATTTAGGCAATGTTTATTTAATAATTTCCATTAATAATCATTTTAGAATGTGAAGTATTGATTTAATAATCTAATTCAAACATAAACTATCTTTTGAAAACTAATAATTATTTAGTTTGTCAAATGATATTCTTTTCAAAATTTATAATAACGATAATAATTTAATTTAGGAATCTTATTCTTCTCAAAGTTAAAAATATTTAAATGATAAAATTATCTTTCTAAGCTAATTTAAAGGATATTTTATTTATAATGTATATATGCGTATACATTGTAAATAGGGGGTTTGATTTAAATTTAAATTTAGTAAAAATATTTTCAAATTTATAATATATATCTGTGTATAACTTGTGAATTGCAAAATTTGATTTGAAATAAGTATAGAAACTTTTCAAAAGTTTGATTTAAAAATCTATCTTATATTTTCAAAAGAAATTTAAGTAAATATTTATTTTGTTTATAAATATAATAGTTTAAGTTGTATTTTATAATAAAAGTTTATTTTGTTTTCTTTTAGAAATTGTTTTTTTTGAATTAGACTTAGTTCATTTACATTAGAGTAAAATAGTCTAGTTTGAAACTTTGGAATAAAATTGAATTCATTATTCTTTTTCTTTTTAAATTTTTCTTTCTTGAAAATTTAGCTTTAAAAATATTATTTTAAAATATTCAAATAAACATTAAGATATGTAATTTTATAAAAGAAATTTATATGGTAACATTTAAAGGCTAAATGGAAATAAAACATTTAAAAACATGTTAAATTAAATAAGAAATTGATTTAGAAGAATTTTTAAACATTCATAAATTAAGAAATTTATTTTTATATTAAAATGATCATGTGTTAGAAATTTAACTCATAAGAAGACACTTGTGAATTAATCTACATCATAATGTAACAAGTGGCAATGATTTTATTTATTTTTAGTAAACGTTTATTAAAAATACTAAACGTTTATTAAAAATATATTTAGTAGAAACTTAACAATTCATTATTGGTCAAACATTCTCCTCTAAAAAGAAAATCTGAAACCGGATTTTAGAAAAGAAATTCAAAACCAAATACAATTCATGTTCAAAAATCTGCAAACACATTCAAAAGCAAATCTGCAATTTTATTTTTTTCAAGTTACAACATCAATATGAAGATCAATTCAAACTCTAGCAAAAGATTGAGGCCAGCTGCAGTTTAAGATCAACTACAACAGAAAACTCACCTGAATCATCTACAAATCAGCAAGCAGATTAAAAATCCCAGATTCAACAGCAAGCAAATGCAAATCCGTTTCAGGAAAATGATAATGCATCTGAGTTTGTTGACAATTCTTTCTTTTAAAATCAACGCTTAAGCAAGTACTAGAACTCAAGTTTAAATGCAAACTGTTATTTTAAAAAATAAATCAAACTGTTATGAATAAAACTGCAGTGCCTTCATTTGTTTTAAGGTGAATAACTTCACAATTTTTAAAAGCTTTAATTTATATGTTGCATGTGGATTAATAGAATAAGTTTGCTTTGTATGATTTATTGTGATAGATATTCTGAGTGTGTATATATATAAACACACACACACACACACACACACATATATATATGTGTGTGTGTGTGTGTGTGTGTGTGTGTGTGTGTGTGTGCTTACAGGTATTTGTATACCTGTTTCTGTTTTCAAAACTAAAATTTTAAATAGAAAAACCATTAGCTCTTGGTTTGATCTCTGTTAGGATTTGAGATGTAAACAAAAAGTGTTTGTTTAGTATGAATTTAAGTTTATAAAATATAGTAAAGTTAAATTAAAAATCTATCGTCTCTGAAATAATAATAACAGTCATTATTTTCAATAAGCAAGAATATCAAACTTCCTAAATTATTAAACCAAAGTTATAATTTGAATGCATATATAATATCATGATTTTTAAAACTAAAATCACATTTATATAGTTAACCGTGGAGTGGGCATTTATGGATTGAAAAAAATAGGGTTTTGGGGTTTATCTGGTGATTCAGCGGATTTGGGATGATGTAGTTCTTCTTGAAGGTGGAGGGCTGATAGGCGAGTGAGGGAAACTGTCAGGTGGATGGTCAGAGGTTGGCGGCGACCGTGGTTGGCTATTCCAGTTTTTAACCATAGTTTTCTGGAGGTAGGAGTTTTGTAGCTTCTTGATTTCTATGGTGCATCGAGTGATGTAAGGCTTTGCGGATTGGCAGGGGGGATGTAGGCAAAGGGATGGCCGGAGTCGTAGGTGATCAGATGGTCGGAAAATGGGTTGTCGTGATGTTGACAGGTTTGGGAATGTTTGCAGTGTAATGTTCTAGGTTGCTTGGTTAACTCGAATTTGATTTCGAGCTTCTATGGAAACTCTGGTGGTCGTGATCAGGTATGGAGATGGTCGGCGACGTGGAGAAGGGGGTTATGGTGGCTGGAGGTTGCCTGAGCGCCGGTGCATATGCACAGTGCATATTTTTGGTTCTGATGAACTTTGGATTTTTATAGGGATGGAACTCGAGTTTTACTCGAGTAGATCGGGTAGTTTACTCGTAGCACTTAGGGTTAAACTTGAAGCAGATATAGTGGTCTCGGGTAAGTATTTGTTTGAGGTTTATTAACCGGACAATGTGCAGTTTTTAAAAATTTAAATGAAATTTAAAATCTAAGGCAGGGATTTAAACAGGGGTTTTTAATGCAAAGTTTAAATTTGAATTCAAATGAACTTTTGAATCCAAAGTTTTAAAATAAAAATTTTAAATTTTAAGCAAGATTTAAATCAAGTTTAAAAAGAGTTTCAAGATTACTATGGATTTAAATTTTGAATTTAGATCAGTTTTGTAAATTTTAAAATGTTGAACAAATTTAAATGTTTTGAAATAGATTTAAAAATGAGTTTGTTTTCAAATAAATGTTTAAACTTGTAAATTTTCTTTTCTTTAAATATTGAATAAAAGTTATGACGTGTTTAACTAAATTTGGAAGTTAAAATAATCAATTTATTTTAAGCTTGATTTCTTTTAATAAAGTTAAGTAATTTAGTTTTAAACTTTTCTTATATAAGTATCTTATATAAGCAATGATTGTTCTTCACTTTTATTTTAAGAAATAAATTTATTTAAATTAGGAAAAGCGTTTAAATAGGTAAACATTTTAAATCTTAAATTTTCAAATGGAATTTGAATTTAATTTAGAAATGTATTGTTTTAAATACATTTTGAATGTTAATGAATTCATTAATAAGTAAATGAATTATCTTATATATAATTAAGATAATAAAAAGAATTTAATTTATAAGAGAATTAAGGAATGTCTTATTTATTTGATTTTAAATAATTGTTTAGATTAATTTATCATTAGAGATGATTAATGATAATTAATCTAAGATAAATTTCTTAAGCAAGTAATTAAAGAAAATGTTGTTAGTTAATAATGATAATTATCTAAGGATTATTAAGTAATTAATTAATGTGATTAATTTTGATAATTAATTGGATTAATTAATTGAACATAATAAATTGTAAATTGTTAAGTATAATTACTTGATAAAGTAATTAAGGGATTAATTTATAATTGTAATTAATTATGATGGTGTGATTAGTTTAAATTAATTAATTTAGTTTAATTAATTTAAGAAAATCATTTGATGATTTAATAAGAATAATTACTTAATGGAATCAATGGAGCATGATTACTTAGAGAAGTAATAAACGATAATTACTGGAATGTAATTAGTGAGAGATGATTTATAATGAAGTAATTTGGGTAATAACTTTTGTAATTAATCAAGGGATTAATTAATGAAGATAATTAATTATGAATAATTAATTTTTTAATGAGTAATTAATGGTAGTTAATTACAGGATTGATATTAATCAAGCTGATTAATAATTGTATTTTAAATTTTAGATTAATTACTAAATGTAATTAATTTTAAATAAAGTATTAATTTAATATAAATTAGAGATCATTAATTAATATAATTAATGATGTAATTAAGGATTGTTTATTTAAGGAATAATTAATAATTAAGTGATTAATTAATGTAGTTATTAAGGATAAATGTAATTAATTATAGTTAATTAATAAATGAAGTAATTTAATGTTAATTGCTTATGATTAAGGTTAATTAATTTTGTGAAATTAATTAAAGACTAATTACTTATTGTAATTAGAGAATGATTAATCAAAGGTGTTTAATCAAGATGAATACTTAGAGAATGATTAATTAACTAGGTTAATTAATTAATGGATATATAAGCAGGATTTATAGATGTGGTAATTAATTTAATCTACTTTAAATTAACTAGAGATAGAAGTAATTAATTTAATTCATTTTAAACTAATTATAGATGGTGGTTAATAAATCTTTGCTTATGGATGATATTGATATTTTTCTGAATGGTTGTGATCTCAGAAATGAGATGAGTAATATCTTTATGATATGGATGCTTAGTTAAAGGATGATAATATGGATTATCTGTTTGTGATGATTATCTGTTTGTGATGATAATACGGATTGTATGTTTATGATGAGAATGTGATTATCTATTGTGATATGTGAATTTTCTATCCGTGTGTATATAGATAATGATGAATTGAATTAATTGTTCAAACTAAATTCACTTAGACATTAAGATGGCGTTTGGATTTCAATGAGACCGGGATTGGGTTTCCAAATTTGGAATTCCGAAAACCACATCGATCCAAATTAAACGTTAGGTCGTGAATCTCAAGTGAAGAGTGAAGACACGAGGTGTAAGGACTATTCGTGTTAATACTCTAAGGGTGATTCCAACACGAGTTTAACGGGGGTAGCACTTTCAGGTTCGAGATGAAGATTCAGAGTGCAAGGGCTATTATCGTTAACTCTGAGGATGATTCCAAAACGAGTGTAGCGAGATAGTGCCTTCGGTTTCGTTCGAACCCGGAACGAACGTGTATGGATTGAATGCTTTCAGAACTTCGTCAGGTGGACGATGAGCATTCTAAGATACATGTGTCCTACAACGGTAATCATAGCCTTAAGCCTCATCAACCGGGAATGGCTAAAACAGGGGAGGTGCAGTAAGGCTAAGTGGGTCATGCCCAAGTAGGACGAGATTTACCCCTGTCTAGAGGTCCCTTTCTATTTGGGTTGTGTGGCAGTTGGCGACGGCCATCTGCGGGGTTGTCTTGTTCGGGACTATCCAGTAAGGAATTATTCCGGCTTTGTATTGCAGGGGTTTGGGAGTGATCCTCAGTATGGTGATCTAGGCCACGTACGGTGATGGGCGCTACCTCGGTAGCCCTGCCAATGATGGAAACCCATTCTTCCTACGTGCCTCTACGGTTTTGTTTGTATTACCCACTTTTTATGGCTAGTAGCTGGAATTTAATAGATGTAACAATTTCGGCTATTTCTTATTTACTTGAAAACCCTAGACACTATTATAATATCACTGGATTTCCTATCAAATGTTTTGGTTAGCGTAAGGTAAAAACTTTTCCATGTTTATGTGTGGGAAGTCTTATGTGATACCCTTTGTTTTCAAAAGATTTTCAAAGTTAAGCAACTTTAAACCCATTTACTCACACCAGACCCATGTTTGACCCGAATGTTTATTTTGTGTTTTATTAAACTCTTGGGTACTCATATTATGTATGAGTAGTCAAGTGATTCAGGATTGCTTTGACGAGTTCTGGAGGAGAAATGGAGCAGGAGGCTTCAGCATGTAGATATATATAGTGGTTCCGCTGTGTTTGAGTTGTATCTGTTTTTCTCTGATGTACTTGAATTGTAATAACTAGACATGTGTTTATAACTGTCTAGTTTGTGTTGTATTAGCTGTATAACTCCGATATATATGATACTATGTAATGTTTTATGTGATATAATATAATTTATTCGTTCCGCTGTGAGATTCTGATGTTGTTTGTTTCTTTCTTTTCTATCTTTTCTCTTTTCTATCCCTTTCTCTCTTCTTAATGATGCGTCTTTCTATGGAATGAAAGGCGGGTCGTTACATGCATCATAGACAAAAAAATTTCCATTAAGATAATGTGGTTGTTGTGACTTCCTCCTCATCATCCCAAATAGTGAACTCGACGATTGTTAACCCCTCTTTTGAGCGACCTAGCAACCTAACTTCATAAGCGACCTAGCGACCTAAGGATGGAACGGTCTTAACGACCTAAAGATAGAACGGTCCTAGCGACCTAAGGATAGAACGATCCTAGCAACCTAAGGATGGAACGGTCTTAACGACCTAAAGATAGAACGGTCCTAGCGACCTAAGGATAGAACGGTCCTAGCGACCTAAGGATGGAACGATCCTAATGATCTAAGGATGAAACGACCTAGCGACCTAAGGACTCAACGACCTAATAAGGTAAAATGGGAACGACCTAGTGACCTAGCGTGTTTAAAGCAGTGAAGGACTGCATGCAATTGGTCTCCTTCATTAGGTCGCTAACGAGTTATACAAAGCCGAAACAACTTCTCATGCGGCTACTCCTTATGTTGCTCCTCCCCTAGGTCACCCACGACCTACCAACTTGCTCAGAAGAAACCAAGTGCTACCCTGTTGAGCCGTATGTCGTGTCCTCTAGGTCGCTCGCGACCTACGACCTACACTTAGGTCGTTCGCGACCTACGACCCAGTCCAGAATCTCCCCTATAAATACAGCACTAGTTCCAACTTAAGGGGGATCTTTTGGCTCATTTCTGGAATGCCGATACTCTGCTGAATTCCCGACTCACTCGACACTTCAAACACGAAAAACATCTCAACAAACTTCAAGAGGAAATCTAACACAACCGACATGGATTCAAAGACTTCTTCTACACCGGAGTTCTAGTTATTTTTTCCATCAGTGTTGTAATCGAAGAATGTTGTAAAGTTGTAATTGATTCAGCAATAAAGAAAATTAAAGTGGACGTAGGCTTAACCTGAAGCCGAACCACTATAAAACTGTTGTCTTTTAATGCTTTCTCTGTGACTTTTCTACTTGTTTCTAATTCTCGTATTCACGGGTGGTGCTTTCACTTAATCTCTACATACACCGGGGTGTTAGTGTTCAATTTTAAGCATTAACATTTTTGGTGCTTTCACTGAGAACCCAACTCAGGCTATCTTCGTCATTGCTTCGCAAAAGTTTGTTGAAAAATTCACTCTCAAAACCAGAAGTCTGTCAGAGATAATGGCTCCTGGAAGAAAGCGCGGATCTACAAGACCCAGTAATGTCCATTAGAATACTGCCACTTCTCCTTCGTCAAGTCAAGCAGCACCACGTGCCGGAATTACACGAGCGGAGTTAGATGCTGCAGTATCTGGGTTATACCAACAGATGGAAACCCAGAATGCTTTGATGCTTGAAAGGTTAAATGCATTGCTCGGAGCTAACCGTCAACCGGTAAATAATAAAGAAAACCTTGCAGATGATGTTCATAATCCTGAAGAGAGGAATACTCCTCAAAGAGCAGCTAGCCCCGCCAAAGAAACACCTCCTCAAGCTGGAGGATCGAGACCACAACCAACTCTCCGCGAACGTTTGTCCAGACAAACTTCCAAGAGAATGGCCGAAGTCTGTCCTGCAGATCCTTTAAATGATGAGGAATATCTTTCGGGCATGGTACGACAAATCATGAAAGAAAGAATGCAGAGGGATGAAGATGAAAAGGAATGGGGATTCGCTCCGAGCAAAACACTGTTCACTGAAAGGATTCAAAAGGCAGAATTCCCAAGGAAGTTTGTTCCTCCTAACATCCCAGCTTATAAGGGAACAAGCGACCCTAATCAATTCCTGTATAAGTACGATTGGCACATGACTGGTGCTAGAGCGTCTGATGAGATCAAATGCCGGTACTTTCCGGTATACTTGGAAGGAGTGGCTCTGCTCTAGTTTACAAAGCTTCCGGTCCGATCCATAGACCAGTTCGCCGATTTGACTCGGAAGTTTAAAGAGCAATTCAGGTTGTATGCTTCAAAGGCAAAGGATATTATGTCACTGTCAAGCCTGCAACAGAATCCTGGGGAATCTATTAGGTCTTTCTTGAACCCTTCAACATAGCTTTGGCTGAAGTGGACAATGCAGAGCCACGAATGGTCTTGACATACCTGATGAGGGCAATCGACAAATCAAGTGAATTTGGGAAGTGGCTGAAGATGAAAGAACCGAATTCGCTTGAGAAATTCTATAAGAAAGCTGATGAATTCATGCGCTTGGAAAGCCTTCGGGCACCAATTAAAGTGGCATTGACAGAGGTTAAGGATAATATTGTTGCCCCTATCAAAAAGGAAACCGGAAGTCAGAAGAGGGGAAATAATGGTGGGAAGAAACTGAAAGATGTGAAGAAACCTCGCTTCTTAAAACCTTCAGATTTCACTCCTTTGACTGACACCCCGGAGAATATCTTTTTTGCTACCAAGGATGCGGTAGAATATCCTAAACCGCCTGAGATGAGAGTTCGCAAAAAAGCTGCTCAAAGTGGGAGATTCTGTCGGTTTCATAATCAACCCGGTCATGATACCAACGAATGTCGCCATCTGAAAAGTTTAATTGAAGAACTACTGAGAGAGAACAAGTTGCAGCAATATGTTAAGAGAAGTAGAAATGACCTAACTTCATCTACTAAGGGCCAGCTACTTTGCTCATCCATTTGGCTCGGGTGAGAGGAATACCGTGCATGAATCAGAAAGGCCTGTTATTAATGTGATTACAGGAGGTCCTCACCCAACAGGCAGAAGCTGGGGCGAGATGGAAAGATATGCCCATGCCTTGAAGTATGTACCAGCAGAATAGAGTGTTTTTGTGCTAGAAGATGCTGCACCTTTGAAGCAGCAGAAAACTTTCAATGATGATATTGCGTTCAAAGCCAGGGACTCTATGGGTATTGAAGCTCCAACCATGGATCCCTTGGTCATCTCTACAGGCATTGGGCCGGCTATTGTGAGAAGAGTGCTTGTAGATTGCGGCGATTCCTGCAATATTCTTCTCAAAAAGACGTTCGACCAAATGAAAATTCCGATGGCTGACGTTCAAGCTTCATCTCAGAAGATCGTCGGGTTTACTGGGGAACCGAAGCAGCCCATTGGAACTATCGACTTGTTCATCGAGCTTGGAGAGGGGCAGAAAAAGGTGGTTCGAAAATAGACTTTTGTAATTGTTGATGAATTTTCTGCCTATAATGCCTTCCTAGGCCGACCAACTCTTGCGGCTTTTAAGGCAATTCTCGCCCCGTGGTGCCTCACTATGAAATTCCCCACAGATAATGGAGTTGGATTTATTAAAGGGGATCAGAATGTTGGGCGAGAATGTTATCTAATAGAGTTTCGTGAAGCGAGGAAGAGAGAGATGGGAAAAGATGCGGCAACCCTAGTCCGCATCAAAGAACCAACCTTGTAGCAATTACAGGGTCGACCCTGCACTGGCGAGCATAGCGGGGCACGAAGAGAAATGGATCACAGAAAAGCTAGTGCAGGGGAGAATAGAGTGGTGCCAGTGGAAGTAACGGTGCCAGTACCTGTTGACCCGAAAGGACCGAACAAAGTGGTGAATGTGGGTTCGCAACTTAGTGTGACGGTTCAAAATTCCTTGATATCATTCTTGAAATAAAATCTGGACGTATTCGCTTGGTCTCATGCTGATATGTGTGGAATATCCCCAGAAATTGCAGTACATGCTCTGAATATTGATCCGATGTTTACACCGATAAAGCACAAGAGAAGAACCCAGGGTCCTGAAAGGTCAACAGCATTGAAGGAAGAGGTAGACCGGCTCATGGAGAATGGTTTCATCAGGGAATCTACTTATCCGAATTGAGTTTCAAACCCAGTACTGGTTAAGAAATCTAATGGGAAGTGGAGAGTATGCATCGACTTCTCAGATTTAAACAAGGCCTGCCCCAAAGACTGCTTCCCGTTACCCAGGATAGATCAGTTGGTGGATGGAACAGCGGGGCATGAGTTGTTATCTTTTATGGATGCTTACTTCAGATACAACCAGATCATGATGCATGAGCCGGATCAGGAGGACACGAGCTTCATTACCGACGTTGGTCTCTATTGCTATAGAGTCATGCCCTTCGGACTTAAGAATGCAGGGGCAACTTACCAAAGACTCGTCAATGCTATGTTCAAACCGCAGATTGGCAAAACTATGGAAGTTTATGTTGACGATATATTGGTGAAATCAAAGAAAGTAATAGACCATATGGATCACTTGGCAGAAATGTTTGCAATCCTACGAAAGTATGGAATGAAACCTAATCCTTTGAAATGTTCGTTTGGGGTGGAGTCCGGAAAGTTTTTGGGTTTCATTGTGAGTGCTAGGGGCGTTGAAGCTAATCCTGCTCAAATTGCTGCCTTAAGAGAAGTCAAAGCCCCTAGAACGAAGAAGGAACTGCAAAGTCCTAATGGAAAAGTAGCTGCCCTGAGTCGATTCATTTCCAAAGCTACTGATAAATGCATTCCATTGTTTGATGCCCTGAATAAAGGAAGGAAATTTTTTGACTGGACTCCTGAATGCCAGAAAGCTTTCGACGAGTTGATTCCCCATATGGAAACGCCTCCAATACTTTGTAAGACGGACAATGGTGAAGATCTTTTAGTATATTTGGCAATCTCATCTCATGCTCTCAGTGCGGCGTTGATACGGGAGGACGCAAAAATTCAGCGCCCGGTCTATTATATCAGCAAGAGATTCACTGGGGCATAGATGAATTATTCAAAGCTGGAAAAGCTCGCCTATTGTCTACTGATTGCATCAAGAAAATTGAGGCCATATTTCCAAGCTCATCCTATCAAAGTCCTCACTGATCAACCTCTGAAGCAAGTCCTGTTTCGCCCTGAGACTTCGGGTCGCCTTTTGAAGTGGAATATTGAACTCTGCCAATACGACATCACTAATCATCCCCGGAGGGCAATTAATGGACAAGATTTAGCAGATTTCATCGCAGAATGTGCAGATAAAGGTGATAGTGAGGAAGAAGTGACTGATAATATCCCAATTCAATGGAAATTATATGTTGATGGCGCAAGAAACGATTACTGTTCCGGAGCTGGGGTTGTGTTTGAAACCCCTGAAGGGTGGTCATTATGCTATGCATTGAGATTGGAATTCCCTTCGACAAACAATGAAGCAGAATATGAAGCTCTTATTGCCGGCTTGAAAATTGCTAAAGAATTGAATGTCAAAGTGTTGCAGATCTTCGGTGATTCACAGCTTACTATATGTCATGTCAAGAAAGAGTTTCAAACTAAAGGAGGAAATCTGCCTGCTTACTTGTCAAGAGCCTGGGAACTTCTTGATGATCTTGACCATTATACGATAAATCATATACCCCGGGAAGAGAACATGAAGGCAGATTCTCTCCAAAGTACGCAAGCACCGGTGAAGCTCAATTATTGGGATTAGTTCCTGTGGAAGTCCTGTCAGCTCCAAGCATTGATGAGATGGATATTGACTGGATCATGACTATATCTCAGGAGCAAGAATCATGGATGACTCCGATAATGGAATATCTGCTCAACGGTTCTCTACCAGAAAATTCAAAAGAATGACAGAAGTTGCTAAGAAAAGCCTCCAGCTATATAATTCAAGATGGCCGATTGTATGGGCGGGGATTCTCAATGCCATTACTCCGATGTGTGACCAAGGAAGAAGCTAAGACAATACTAGCTGAAGTACACGGAGGAGAGTGTGGAGACCATTCAGGTGGTCAAACTCTAGCAAAGAAAATTCTCCATTATGGGTATTTTTGGGCAGATATTAATCGTGATGCTGCAAGCTATGCCAGGAAATGTGACTGATGCCAGAGATTTGCAAAAATCCCAAGAGCACCTTCCACCGAGATAACACAGATTGTCAGCCCGTGGCCATTTGCTATTTGGGGAATAGATCTCATCGGGCCTTTGCCAACCGCCAAACCCGGAATCAGATATGCATTGTTGCTGTTGGTTATTTTACTAAATGGGTTGTATCTGAACCATTAGCTACTATTACCTCTAAAAAGATGATAAACTTTGTAACTAAGAATATCATTTGCAGGTATGATGTGCCTCAAAAGATAATCACAGATAATGGAACCCAATTCGAAAGTGAAGAGTTCCAAGATTTTTGCAAGCGATTCAAGATCCAAAAAAGCTTCTCAGCAGCGGCTCATCCGCAGGCAAACGGGCAAGTGGAGGCAGTAAACAAAATTATCAAATCAACCATCAAAAACAGCTAGAAAAAGCGAGTGGTGGTTGGATCGATAAGCTTCCACTAGCACTATGGGCATATAGAACTACCCACAAAACTGCGACTGGGCACACTCTATTTTCATTGGCATATGGATCAGTAGCAATGATTCCATTGGAAATCGAAGTCCCTTCACATAGAAGAATTCATTTCAACCAAGCTGAAAACGAAGAGTTGCAACTTGAAGTACTTGACTTCCTTGATGAAAAAAGGGAAGAGGCTCAGCTCAGAATTGCAGTCCATCAGCAAAGAATTGCCAAGCACTTCAATTCCAAAGTTCGCCAACGCAGTTTTGAGATTGGAGATCTAGTCTTGAAAAGGGTCATGACAGCAACAGGAGTGTTTGCGCCAAACTGGGAAGGGCCATTTGTCATAGGCAAAAAACTTCTTGATGGCACTTTCAAACTGACAACTGTCGAAGGAGATCCAGTTCCAAGAGCTTGGAACAGCAATCACTTGTGCCCATATTTTACTTAAAAAGCTTTGCTGAAATACTGTAAAAGAATTATAAATGTATGATTCTTGTATTGAAAGCCATTGTAAAGCCAGTGCAAGTGAATAATAAGAGCTATAAAGTGGATGTAAGCTCAGTTCTTGGCCGAACCACTATAAATCTTGTATTCTCTACTATTATAAACTGCTTGTTTTATTTCGATATATAAAGTACTTCTATTGTATTGCTAAAATGTCGATTTAGTATTGCAGGCCATTAAAACAAAGCTTACCCATCATAAGACCAAGCGATCCCTGACATCACTCAACAAATGAATGTTCAGCCACAAAAATTCCAGACTCAATCCTATATAAGAAGTGCTTCAAGCAAACAGTTAGTGGTTCCGCCAGAGGTAGACCCATCCTAACTAATTGTGATCATTTGTGCAAACAAACATCCGATTAATTAGCCTGTGTTTGCCCCTGCGAACTCATTTAACAATGAAGTACACTTCTTAGGATAAAATAAGCTACTTGTAAAAGAAAGGAATGTGTGCATGAAAATGATAACAAGGAACCACTGATATGAGCAAATGGCGAAAAGACATGGGCGAGCAGGCAGCGAATAGCAAAAGACCTCTTCGGAGGCACAAGCCCTCTTCGGAGGCATAACTCTTCGGAGGATAAAGACCTCTAATAGGACTTGCCAGAAAAAGAAAGTTCTCTTTCTCAATAAAAAGGTTGGTGGAATGACCGGTGGCACAGGACACTCGTTAACTAGCTGAGAACATTTATCCAAACAAACAATCCAAGTAACTTGTGTCCGCCCCGTGAGTCCATCCAACCATGGGAAAGAAACTTCCAGGCAAAAGCCCTACTCGGAGGCACACATTTCACCGTGATCTGAAATAAAACTTCACACGAGTTGAAAGGTGAAAAGACCTCTTCGGAGGCACGCATTCCACCGAGATCTGAAATAAAACTTCACAAGTGTTGGAATGTGAAAAGCCCTCTTCGGAGGCCCATTTCACCAAAGTTGAAATGCTAAAAGACCTCTTCGGAGGCACACATTTCACCGCGATCTAAAATAAAACTTCACATGAGTCGAAATGTGAAAAGCCCTCTTCGAAGGCCCACTTCCCAACGGACAGGGAAAAAATAAAAGCCTCTCCCCAGAGGCAGAAACAAAAAAGCCCTCTCCCCAGAGGCACACACAAAAAAGCCCTCTTCCCAGAGGCACAATCAAACAAAAGCCCTCTTCGGAGGCACAAGCAGGTCAAAGCCCTTTTTCGGAGGCCCAGTTTACTACGAAGGAAAATTCATTTGCCAAAAAATAAAAGTGACTTTCTCCAAAAGTGAAGTGTAAAAACTTTGCAACAAAAAAAAAGAAAAAAAAGAAAGAGAAACTTCTCCAATACGAGGCGCATTCTACAAAATCAGAAAAATATTTCCTTAAAATGGAAAAATTGTTCTATAAAGTACAGATGCAAACCTCCTTCGAATGGAATAGTTGTTCTCTAAAGAAAGAGTACAAGTCTTCTCGAAACAGAAGAGTTGTTCTCCAAAATTTTGCCAATGTGAAAGAGATCGCAATAAACCATGGTATGGGGGCAATATAATATAGTTACAATAATAAAAACAATGCTCAAGAAACATACAATAGGCTTACTGCAACATCACACAGAGAAAATAAAGAAACTTGTATGAAAAAGAAGAATAAATGCATTCTCAAATACAGACAGAAGTTTGTACAAGTAAAAGAGTCATTTTATTCCATACTATAATTTTTTTATACATGTGCAGGTTTCAAAACAAAAGAAGGCGAGGACCAGTACCCGCACAATCTCCGGTCAACACAAGTCTTTATATATACAAGCAAAAAAGCGAGACGAAAAGCATAAGTCCCAAACCCATCACTTCTTCTTCCTGCCACCTTTCGAGCCTTCGCCTGGCCGGATGATTAACTTTTTGGGTCGGCTTGTGAGAGTAGGGGAAGAAAGAGGAAGAGGTGCAATTGGACTTTCTTTTGCTTCTTCTTCGCCAGTAGAAGCTTCTCTCCTTTTATTTGAGACTCCGCGCTTCCCCTTCTTCCTTGAAGAAGACTCACTGCCCGGAGTGAAAAGTGCAGACAACTTTATGTCATCAGAAGTAGTTTGGTTCGGGGTTCTTTCGCCTTCTTCAGGTTCCTCGGCCTTCTGTTCTTCAAAAGCGACTGGGTCATCCAAGCCTTGAAGAGCTTCTATCAGCTCCTCTTGTGACCCTGGTTGAGAAACGGAAGAGGGAGTAATCTGAAGAGGCGGAGATGAGACAACTGGAAGAGGGGAAGGTCGGACAACACTTGGAGCTTTCACTACAGGAGAAGAGAAGTTAAAGTCAGTATCTCTCATAAAAAGAGGACAAAGTGGTGCGCCAAGATTTTAGTAATAATCAAAAAGTTCATCAAGCTCATGGGAAGTAAACAAGCAGTCCACTTGAGCGAGATCAACATTGAGGTTGCCTGGAGAAGTAAGCTTTAACATGTCAACTTCAAAGTCCTGTGCTTCAGTACTTTCTTGGACCTCATCTCCAGTTCGGGCGGTGGCACTTTCAATAACAGCTTGAGCAGGAGGTGGAGAATGGGAACTGGAACCAACAATATCAATATCGGCCGAAACCGAAGGTTGAACTGGGTCGGTTGAGATTGTCTTCCCTAAATGTTCTCCTTCTGCTGTTTCGGCTCTCTCTTTGGCGAGTTGCTCCCTTCCCCTGGCAAGAGCGGCACATGCATCATCACCTAGATAGTGTGCCATTAAGTCTACTTCAGCATATCCGGCTCCTCCAAGCATATCAAGTGCAGCCTCCCACACTTTGGCCAAAGTGATTTCATACTCCGGTCCCCAAAATTTAAGGCTACCGCGCCCCAGAACACTATGAATGTAAAACTCAAATAGAGTTGAGCTGACTTAGGCTTTAGTTGCCATATGAGATTCTTCGGCTGCTGCTTTGCCGGCAATAGCTACGTCACGCTCCTTTTCAGCTTCAGAAAGTCAAGCTTTTAGAAGTTCAATCTCCAAGTTCAGGGAGCTGGTTTTTTCTCGTAGTTGAGCAACATCAGTTCGGTAGTTTTCTACAGCTTACTGTTGTGCTTCAAATTTAGCTTCAGCATCTCTCTGTGCAGCGTGAGCATCTCTCACTTGCTTTTGAAGCATTTCCTCTCTTTGAGAATAGGAAGCGGAAGAAGTGGCGAATTCTTCCTTAAGTTTTTCAACTTCCGCTTCAAGCTTTTCATTATAAGCGGCAATACTCTTCACTTCGGCATCATGCTGATCGAGTGTTTTCTGCCACTCGGATTTGTCATTTTCCATAGTCAGCATGGCTTCGAGGTTTGCACGATTTACCCTTTGAAGCTCGTCAACAAGTTTCTACCAACCAGACATTCTCTCGTTATCGAGTTTGATGGCATCAAGATTGCGCAACATGGCTTGTTTATCGATTGGAACCAAGTCGAGATCAAAGCGCACTCCCTTTAAGAACCAGTGCGGAAACCGACTTTGAAGAGTTGCCGGACCCTGTCCAACTTGATAGTGGGGCCTACTTATGATTGTTCGAATATCGGCTCTTTGAAGGGCGGGAGAGCTGGAAGGAATTTCGAAAGAGACGGGAGCAGTGGGCTTTTCAGAGAGTTCGGATGTCAGTTTTTCACCAAGTTTGGCCCGTTTGCTCGGGTCCTCAGTGTCATGGCTTTTCCCCTTGTCATCACGGGATTTTCGCTTGTGGGAATCATCCTCTCTCTGGGAAGAATCATGTCGTTCGTCCCGTCTCCCGTAGCGTTCTTCATAAGCACGCTTTTCACGAGCCTTCCTCGCAGCTCTTTCTTCGCCAGTTTCCCAGGAGGCGGGACGATACCTCTTGGGATCATAAGAGCCACGCCTTCCATAACGCTGGAAATCATCGTAGTAGGAGCCACTTCGTCCCATTGGATAAGCTGAAAATAAAAAATAATATAAACTCAGAAATCTTCAAAACAAGTAAGTTGAATGCATATAAGTGCTGAAAAGTCCTAAGTGTGTGTAACGTGCAAACTACGCGCGTCAAACTACGAACCACTCCTTGGTTGGGGGGCGATGATGAGTTTTACAGCCAGTGTCAACTCTTGGGCTGATGGAGTTTGTTGCAGGACGGATGTCGCTTCAACTGTTGGAGAAGTAACTCTAGCAGTGAGAGGATCATCTTTAAAAAGCTCCTATGAAGTAATCATCAGGTCGCTCAGCCCCTCAAAAGTATCATCACCGCTGTGCCTAGCGGGACTTGTTCTCTCAGTTCCTTCATCACCATATTTCCTGGGTTGTTGGGGAGGTTCCTCTTCTTCGATGACCGGGGCAAGTGCACGTTTGCGGATGACCCCGCAACATCAATTGAAGTAGAACACTTTACCAATGAAGCCTCAACAGTATGTTCTTTCGGTGTAAGTTCTCCAACGGAAACTGGGGCATCCGATGTTTCTACTGGAGAATCAGGGACTTCATGAGGTTGAGTAGAACGAGAAGGGTGCAGGAGCCCGTATTGGTGAAGAAGTTCATCTTTCAACAAAAACTTAATACTTCTTTCTTCAACCGGCATGACACTTAATCTTTCAAAAGTCATCTTGTGACTGGGGTTTCTAGAGGGAGGAGGAAGTGCTGTAAAAGAAAAGAATGAAATTAGCACTTAGCAATTCGGATCTCGGAAAACTCAAAAATGGAAAGAACGGGGATGAGAAATCTTACTTTCTATTCTCCATATGGCATAAAACCCTAGGGGGCAGCGAACGAAGAAGAATTGATTCAGAAAACCGTGAGCACTTTCGGAAAGATCGGTGATAGTTTACGGTTTCTGGCACTTCTCATGAGCATAATGGAGGAGTGGTCTTTATTCTTTGCGAATGTGCATAAGTATCAAATTTCTTCGAAGCTCGGAAGACGGTTAAGTGTCCTTCTGAATAGAACACACAATCCCATCAGGATGGCGTAGCCATTGGGATGCAGTTGAAAGGGAGAGATGGTTAGTCGGAGAAGGAGTTGTTGAAGAAATTCATTGAAAGGAGGAATGGCACCACACAGGCACATCTGGCGATTAACAGTGACAAAATCGAGAGGTGGCTTGTCGGCAGTATCATTTGGACCAGGAAGTATAACATCCGCTTTGGCAATACCAAATTGAATACGTAATTGGTTGAATGCCCGCTTACTCAGGGTAGAGTGAGTTCTTTCCGGAGGATTATCCAATGGGTTGGCTATCAGGAAGACTCCTTCAGATTACTCTATTATCTCTTCTTGAGAAGACATTCTACACAAGGAACTGGATATTTAAATATGAAGGTGCGTATTTCCTAAATGTGTGAAGTGTTGTGTAAAACTAACAAAACAACAAGCAAATATGACTAAAATAAACTAATATGCAATTGCCAATTTTAAAGTTTCAGGGCTTGTTGTTTTAAGTCCAAATACAAGTGCAGTGTTGATGCAAACAAGTCAGTTTTAATTGATTAATATGGATTTTCTTTAATGCTTTACTTGAATTTGTCGATTCACAACATTTCATATAATTTCTTTAAGTTGATTATCTTTTATCGACTAATCTGTCATTCGATATGGGCGATTAGTGGCAGTATATTCGTCCCATTTTTCTGCAAATGTTGTGTTTAACAGGTTATTAGCATTAAAGTTAATATAAACTGTAAAGGAGTACAATGAGTTCAGGCATGTTATCTCGGCAGTTCAAGTTGAGAATTCAATTCCACAATGTCATGTTCATTCGAAGTTGAAGAGTGTTCAAGTCCTTAAGTCGCAGGAACGATTCAAGCTATCTCGAGGATTATCTAGGTCGCCCAAGTCAAGTTCAACGATCTAACATAAGTCAAACTCCCTTAGGTCGCATTGTTTGAGCCAAGGAGTTCAAGGCATGAAGCTTCAAGTCAAGCTGCTAAGGCCCTAAGTTAAGCCGCGCCGATTCTTTAAGCTGTTCGCTGAGTTAAATCTCGTGGTTCTTGTTCAAGCTGCTAAGGCCCTAAGTCGCTCGTTCCTCCTCAATGCGTCAATTCGCCTAATTCCTAAATCCTAACCCAATAACCCATTAGCTTCTCCACCAACATAAACCCTCATCTCTCCATACCGCCGAATCACCCAAAAAACCAATTCTAATCACCTCGGAATCACCACAAATCCAATACACTGCCGTTTTGTCTCAAATCACAATAACAACATGATCGATGGCAGTTACAAATCAATCAAAAAATGGTTCATGATGAAACACAGCACAAAAAGTGATTTGGAATCGGAAAATGGGAGGGTTAGAAGGTCGGTGATGGACATAGTTGAGCAACAACCAGATCCACTTACTTAATGTGACGAGATGATGATCAAAGCAACAGGTAGATTCGCTTCAAAAGTTTTCAAGCTCAAAAGCGGCAATGGCGACGGAAGTAATTAACTAAGTGAGGAAGAAGAAACGAGTTAGAAATTTATATGGGGCAAAGAGAAGGAGACAAAGGGGCTCGCGAGTTTGCAAAAGTCTTAGGTCGCTCACGACTTAACGGAATTAGATCGAAGCACACGACCTATGATATAGGCCCGTACTTCGAGGGGCAAGTGTTAACCCCTCTTTTGAGCGACCTAGCGACCTAACTTCATAAGCGACCTAGCAACCTAAGGATGGAACGGTCTTAACGACCTAAGGATAGAACGGTCCTAGCGGCCTAAGGATAGAACGGTCCTAGCGACCTAAGGATGGAACGGTCTTAAGGACCTAAAGATAGAACGGTCCTAGCGACCTAAGGATAGAACGGTCCTAGCGACCTAAGGATGGAACGGTCCTAATGACCTAAGGATGAAACGACCTAGCGACCTAAGGACTCGACGACCTAATAAGGTAAAATGGGAACGACCTAGCGACCTAGCGTGTTTAAAGCAGTGAAGAACTGCATGCAATTGGTCTCCTTCATTAGGTCACTAACGAGTTATACAAAGCCGAAACAACTTCTCATGCGGCTACTCCATATGTCGCTCCTCCCTTAGGTTACCCACGACCTACCGACTTGCTCAGAAGAAACCAAGTGCTACCCTGTTGAGCCGTATGCCGTGTCCTCTAGGTCGCTCGTGACCTACGACCTACACTTAGGTCGTTCGCGACCTAAGACCCAGTCCAGAATCTCCCCTATAAATACAGCACTAGTTCCAACTTAAGGGGGATCTTTTGGCTCATTTCTGGAACGTTGATACTCTGTTGAATTCTCGACTCACTCGACACTTCAAACACGAAAGACAACTCAACAAACTTCAAGAGGAAATCTAACACAACCGACATGGATTCAAAGACTTCTTCTACACCGGAGTTCTAGTTATTTGTCCCATCAGTGTTGTAATCGAAGATTGTTGTAAAGTTGTAATTGATTCACCAATAAAGAAGATTAAAGTGCACGTTGGCTTAACCCAAAGCCGAACCACTATAAAACTGTTGTCTTTTACTACTTTCTCTGTGACTTTTCTACTTGTTTCCAATTCCCGTATTCACGGGTGGTGCTTTCACTTAATCACCGGGGTGTTAGCTTTCAATTTTAAGCGTTAACAACGATGAAGTCGACCAATGCTTGTCGATTAATCACTCTCTGCGGATGAACAATCATATTATGTTGGCTCGGCTCAATATTCCACTTTAGAAGTTGTCTCGAAATCTCGAGATGAAAAAGCACTTGTTACAAAGGTTGGTCTATCAGCACCTGGGTTGGGTGAGCTCGGAAATATGGTCGTAGTATTTTTGATGGCATCAGCAAGCAGTGGCCAGCTTTTCCAACTTTGGGTTATTCCGTTCGGCTGCAGTGAATCTCTTGGTAATATAGTAAATAGTTGTTGCACCCTAGCTTCCTCACATATAACGCATGGGCAGACACTACTAAGTAAATGAATAAGTCTTCTTTGTCCACTAGCTTAGACCAAACCGATGGAGTCTCCAACATATATATACATATACACACACATACATATATATATGTGTGTGTGTGTGTGTGTGTGTTGTAGTAGCTCCTTGAAAGTAGTTTGGTAGTCTTAATTCCACACAAAGTTCTTCTTTCCTTTCTTTAATGCATCAAAGTATGGTATATACTTATCCGTCACTTTGGAGATAAATTGGCTTAACGGTGTGATCTTTCCATTCAAGCTTTGTAACCCCTTCTTCATCATTGGGGCTCTGCTATTCCATAAGGCAGCAATCTGTTTTGGATTGGCCTCAATGCCCTTCGCATTCCAATAAGACCAAGTAATTTTCCTGAAGCGCATCCAAATGAACATTTTAGCCGATTCAGTTTCATTCCGCACTTCCGGAGGATCTCGAACATCTTCGAGAGATCATCTAGATGATTTCCAAACACTCGTGACCTCACTAGCATGTCATCTACATATACTTCCATCATTTATCTGATCTGATTTTTAAACATAATGTTTACCAATCTCTAGTAAGTAGCTCCGGCATTCTTCAGGCCAAATAGCATTACGTGATAGTAGTACATCCCCAAGTCTGTGGTGAAGCTGGTGTTCTCCTAATCAGGTTCATGCATCATGATCTAATTACACCGTAAGAAGGCATCCATAAATAAGAGTACTTCATGCTCTGTAGTTCCAACAACAAGCTAGTCAATTCTAGATAATAGAAAGCTATTCTTTGGGCAGGCTTAGTTCATATCTTAGTAATTAGCACAAGTTCACCACTTTCCATTCAAATTTTGACCGACACAAGATTTGATACCCACACAGGGTATGTCGCGTCACGGATGTAACCGTTGGCCAATGACATATCTACTTCTTCCTTCACCGCTCCGCACCTAGGCTGCACCTTTTTTGCCTCACTAGCGTGAACTTGGGATCAATGTTAAGTGCATGATACGCTATCTTCGGTGATAAACAACACATATCAAAACGTGTCCAAACAAACACATCCAAATTGGCACGTAGAAAATTTATCAATTCCTTTCATATATCGATTCCAATCTATGAATCTACTTTACGGACTCGAGTTGGGTAATCCATGTCAACAATGATAGCCACCGTAATCTCCACTGATGCTGCCCACACTTTCCCTAAACTCTTTTTCCTAGGATCCATAGCCTCTTCGAAAGCGACTATGGTCCCCAATCCAATATCGTTTCAATAATTGCTACGCTTGCGGTTTCTGAATGTAAGGAGTCTTCCCCATATTCTTTCCCTTTTGCATGGCATTTAGCTTCACACAATTTTAACGGTTTGGTCTCCTCTTACCATTTCTATCCCATTTTCCATTAGGAATTTCATTGTTAGACATCATGGAGCCAAAATGTTTCTAAAATCGGCAAAGGCTGATCGACCCAAAAAGCATTATAAGTAAAATACTCACCAAAATCATGAAGGTATACATGGGAACCACCATCCATTCTCCTTCCCCAAGGTCTACAGGCAAGTCAATTGTACCAAGCGACCGTTTAGGTTTGCTTGTAAATCGATGAATCTTTGTTCTATAAGCGGTCACATCCTTCATACTAATCTTCATTTAGTCGAACATTTTTCGAAATAGGATGTTCACTGAACTTCCATTGTCAATCAAAACTTAATTCATAACTACCAGCACAGTCCCAACTGTTATCACCATTAGGTCAAGAGTTGCCACTTCTACACTTTCAGTATCTCGATTTCGGAACACAATGTCATCGATAATCATCCATTGTTGCTTTGCTGAAGCTCCATCTTCGATGTGCAACTCTCCTGTGGTGCATGCTTCAAAAAACTAGCATATTGTTCCATCTCACCCCAACTCTTCTGCACTGGGTGAGGTCCTCCAGTAATGGTATTTATTACCAACCTTCCATCTGTTCGCTTGGGCTCTTCTCTGTTGGGTCTGGGTTGATTTCCTTGAGCATTCGACGCTTGAGGTCCAGTAGGTTGATTAGGATTTTGTGATTTCTTCACATACTACTAGAGCCTATTGTTTCTTATCAATTCTTCAATCAAGTCCTTTGGATACCGATATTCATTTGTGTTATTCTTGTAAGTCTCATGAAAGTGAAAGAGCTTCCCTGATATCCTTTATTGCTTGGATGCTTCCCTGTATGCGATATGTTATACCGCTCAGTTCCTCGAGTGGCAAGATAAATGTTCTCTAAACTGTTATTCAACGACGTATAGTCCCTGGGTCTTAAATTCCTTTGTTGTTTTCCATTCCTATCATGCCTACTAGAATTTTGATTCCTTTTCTTTTGATTTGCAAATTTTCTTGCATTCCTTGCCGTAGCTTCTGAATTAATTTTGTCCTGTTTAGCCCTAACTTTATTCTAAATCACTTCCTTTGATTGCTCAATGATATGCTTTCTTCAATAAAATTTGCTTCTTCCTATGACAACCCAGAATTTTTAGATATTTGAAATTGGAATATTTAATTGATTTTAAATATATGAAAGTTATTTTAACTTGAATTTCAAATATCACTATAAATTTGGAAATTAAATCATTGAATTTAATAATATAAAATTAAGTAAAATATTGCATCTTCGGTTTTGAACTTGTTAAAAATAATTTGAGGGCCTGTAAAATTTATATTGATAATACTGAAGATAGCTGAAGTGTTAAAATTCAAATTGGAAGTGTTTTGTTCAGTTTTAAAAATATTTTGTTCAAATTGAATTCCAAAATAGCCTTCCGAGGCACAGTCTCGGAATTCGACGAACCCAATTCCATTGGATCCGTAATTGTGTATTATTATCGAATTTCAATTTTCGAAGTGTTTGGAGTGATCGTTTGGCCGTACGGTAGATAAACGCGCCGAAGTCTGTATTGAAAATTTAATATTTTTTGACTGGGTCTAATAACCTATTTTCTCCATACGATCAAGTTAGGACTCGAAACCTTTTCCATTATGTTTGAAACAGGGGTATGACATTATAAACGCCTAGCGACACACCTCGATAGGGGGTCGAGATTGTAGGTCGCATAATTCAACGGTTTAAATTCAAATTTGAATTTAAAATATATCCATATATACAGTATTTAATATAATATTATTATCACAAGGAAATTACATGTTTCTTCTTTTAAAACACTGGGCAAAATTTTTGACATGCGTTGGAAAGGAAACAATAATCGACCAGCCAAGACGATATAATCAAAATCAAATATCATTTGGAACGAAACCCTTTTTCTCGTTTAAAACTACAGTTTGCAAACATTAATGGCCGACCTTGTTCTTCCTCATTCGAATCAAAACCCCTATTTCTCTTTCCCATCCTTTTCAATTCGAGTTCGTTCTAATATAAAATAAAATAAAAAATAAGAGAGGAATACATCGTGAAATCGGAACCGTATCGCATTCGATCGAGGCTAGCAATGACGATAGGAAGCACGCGCACGAAGAAAAGGTAGCGGATGGTAGTTCGAATTGGTTTTTCTTACGGGAAGGGCAGCATCTTCAGTGCTGTATTTGACGATATGGAGGGCACGGAGCTGGCGTGGCTATGGGTCAAAGAGAATAAGCGTGTTGGTGGTTGATGCAGCGACGTTTGGTAGCCACGATCGATTTGCAGAGGCATCGAGGCAGCGGTGGGAGAGCGACGAGGGAAGAAAAGCTTGGTTTGAGCAGTAGGGTTTATAGGTACAATTTATTCATTTAAATTTAAATCTGATATATATGTATACATGGTAAAGTAAATTTCTTTTATTTTTACAATGAAAGAAGGAATATATATGTATACACACACACATATATGATACACATACTTGTTTAAAAAATAATGTATATACACAGAAATAAACAGAAAATTCATATAAGATTTTGGAAATTAAAGATTCAAGGGTTTATATAGGAAGTTAGATTTTTAAGACTTATATAAATTACTTCTATACGCAGTTTGAAAATTTTGTACTATGGAGATTAATTTGTTAATAAACTTATTTAATTTATTTTATTCATTGGAAATATTTTTTATTAAAAGAAAGTTAGTTTAAATTTTTTTATTAGATAAATTAAATTATTATTTTAAATAAATAAATGGTAATTAATTGTTTGGTCAATTCAAATGTTAATAAGTCATAAATTATTTATACAAGGTTAAAAACTTAAAGAAAGCATGCCGGATTGGAAGTGGATTGCAAAACAAAATCAAAGGTGAGTTAATCTCACTCATCTGGGTTTTATTTAAATTTAAATAGTTAAATTTAAATATTTTTTGAATGATTGAATCGATTGTATGAGGTATATTATATATAGTAGTGTATATATATATATTGGAGTGATTGATTTCCCGCATTATATAGCGGATGAGACCCTATGCGCCGCATAATAGCGGATGAGATAATATGATCCCATATACCGCGTTATTCCACCTCGAAGTGGAATTGGTATTACTATAATGTGCTAACATCTATGGATGCAGGGAAAAACAGGTTGGAGGGATCCGACTGGATTCCTCAAAACGTTTGAATTCATTTTATATATTCAGCGATATGATTATGTGATGATTTGTGATGAATTATGTTGATCATATTGGGAATTAGAATTTATTGAATATTCTGGCCTGGTTAAATATATATATTGGAATTTTCAGAGTTGATATACATACATACGTACATACGTACATACATATATATATAGACACACACACACACACACGAAGTTTGAATTTTTAAAGTAAATGAAAAGATAATTTTAAATAAATAATTATAAGGGATTTGGATCATTAAAATGATTTGGAAGAAATAAAGTTGACTTTTAATTGTCACAAATAAATCCAAAGTATGGGAAAAGAGACACTTTAAACAAATGAATTTAAGTGAAAATATTCGAAAGAGTAAAGAATTTATTCTTTAAATTAAGGTTTAAATTTGTTTGGAAAAGACAAAGAAGAAATTTGGAAAGTATGAAATTTGTATTTTTAGTTTAATAAGATTTTAAATCAGAATAAAAAAGTTAAATCTAAAATTAATGAGTTTTGAAATAAATTTGGAAAAGAAAAGAAATTTATTAAAATCAATTTGAAAAGTGATTAAGTGCTTGAAACTATGTTTTTAAAAGGAAAATGAGGCTATGGAATTTATAAACTGGGTTTATAAAGTGAAATGGATATCAGCGAATATTTGGAAGTATAAATTCACGATGGGAATTTATAATGGAATGGGAATTTTTTTTAAATAGTGGTTTATTTTAGAAGTGTGGGAGAAAAGCGTATTTCCCTGAAAAGCCAAGTACGTTTTTGAAAGCAGATTTCTAGTATAAGTAATTTTTTTTTGAAAGTTCGTTTAAAGGAATGTTTTTAAGTAACTATTATTTAAGTTGTTTAAATTTTAAAAGTAAATATTTATTTAAATTAATTTTAGTAGTAATTATTTGAAAGTTTTGACTAGTATTATGATCTTGAAAGATAATTATTAATATTTATATTTTATAAATTTTTTTATTTTAAAGATAGTTTGGTTAAAGTTTATTTGAAATTTGTATAGAGTTACTTAACTCTTATTTTAAATTTAGTTTCGCTTAATTTTATTTAAAAAAAATAGTTCTATATTTTATTAAGCAGTTTCATTTTAAATATTTTTAGAGAATATATTTTTGAATAATGTGTTTAAGTAATTTTAATATAAATGTTTTAAAGTATGTTTTAGAATAAAATGATTTTAATTATTTTAAATCTTAATTATTTTGACTTGGCGGTTTTTAGTGGAAATAAAATAATTGTGTGGAAATTTATTTCCACGAGAGAGAGAAAAGTGATTTGAAATCTATTTTCAAAGGATTGAAAAGTGGATATATATCTTACAAAGATATTCTGAGGTCAATAAATTATTTGGAAAATTATTAATATCTGATGGATTGATTGTAAATTTTATTTGATGGTTAAATAACTGACTATCAATATTGGCTAATGCGCTGATCGTTTCGAAGTGACCAGAATCGGATTTGCTTCAGTACAGCATGATAGGAGGTTCTCGCTTCGCGTTTGGTGGCGAACAGGAGACTCTTACCCCTACATGTCCGTTTGAGGTAGTATAAGCCTTGGGTTGGTTGCGAGTCAGGAGGCCGGCCGTAAAAGCAAATTCGAGGTACCAATGTGTGCCACGGGAGAGAGTGGCCGCTGTCGATGGTTGAAAAGCCTAGACCGTGGTATTTGGTATCAGAGCTGAAGGTAAAGCGAGAACCTTGGCTCTAGTGGGAATTACTCTTTAAAAATTGAGTCCGTAGTACTCTAGAATGAGTTTGAGTGTATTGATAGATTTGAGCATGTATTTGTCGGTGAATATAAAATTGATTTATATTGTGTTGACTTATCGGTTAAGTGTTTATGAATTCTGGTCGATATGCGGGACACCATGTCATCGGTAGGGATTTCTAAACTCTTGAACAAGATAAACCGACACAGTATGGTTTTAAAAATAGGGTAAATGAAATAATTTTACCTGAATTATTTTTGTATATAAAAAAATAAATAATTTTCCGTAAATTAGTATGGTTGCTTGGTTGTTAGGAAATGATAACATTAAATTATTATCATTGCTAAGTGAAAGTTGAATAAAGGATTAAAATTATAACCAAAAGTTAAGGAATAAATTTATATAACAAAATGGGATTCATAAATGTGAATCACATAGATGATTTATAGTAGAAACAGTATAAAATTCCACTGTAATGTTTCAATATGAATTGGCAGGATTGGAATTTAGAAATTTTAGAAAGTTTAAATTTCTTTTGGGCTTGAAAATGGGTTTCAAAGGTTTTAGGAAATAGTAGTGATATTGTTTCGGAAATATTTTTGAATTGGATTAGAAATCTGGTAAGATTTGGAATTTAAAAATATTTGAGGGGTTTAAAGAGATAAAAGCATTAAACTCTGCTGGGAAATAACTTCAGTGATGACTACAGCATCATCGATGTTCATTTTCGAGTTTCCACGGGAGGAATTACTGCCAGGAGATTTTGAAATTGAAATTGTTCGCAAAACTGGGTTTGGTTTTGAAATTTAAAGAAATAATTGATTTCAAAGGTGATTTTGAAATGTTTCTTTTACTCTGGAAGATAATTTAAAATGTTTATAGAATTTAAATAAGTTGGAAACTTAAGGAAGTTTAAAAATTAAAATGGAAATTGTAGAATTTTGTTCCAAGGAACTTAAGGAGTAAAAGTTTAGAAATATACTTTTTATTAAGATTTGAAATTAAATTTAAGAATGAAGTGATAAATAAAATTAGTAAGTTAAATTTGATTGAAAATGAATTAAGCTGGTGAAGGAAACCAATTAGATTAAATAAATTAGAAAGATTAGTTAATAAATGTAATTAAATTTGGAAAAACTTATAGAAGTTTAAAATTTGAATATAATCAGAGTGTAATTAAATCAAGACAAGTAAAGATGAATATAAAGAAAAGTCTAGGTGGACTAAGTGGAAGGTTTACTTAAATTAAAGTTAAGTTGGAAATAAAATTGTGGATAGACAAATGAATTTGCATTTATAAGAAAATAGAATTGAGACTGAATATTGGGAATTAATTTAAACTATGTGCAATGGAAGATAGTCAAGATTTTACTAAATAAAATAAAGGACTGAAATAAAATTTGTGAGTAAACTAATTGATTCAAGTGAGTAAGCAAATGTATTGGAATTATATATTAGATAATTCTTAATTTAAAATGTGTAAAATAAAGTGAAGTTATAAAATTTATTCAAAGTGAACTAAATTTACAAAAGTTCATAGATAAGAAATTGTGTGAGATTAGAAATAAATTAGTAGTGGAACTAATTTAAATAATGATATGAACCAATTGTGAGTGGAAGATAGATGATAAAATTCAATATTCAGAGTTTGAAGATGAGGTTAATTCAAGTAGAATTGGAAATGAAAATTTGGATGAAAATTTGGGAAAAAGTATTGAGATTTGAGGTAAATTAGTAAATTGAAGCAAATTGAACCTATTTGGAATTAGGATCCAAATTGATTAAATATAGATAAAAACCAAGTGATAAAGTGAAGTTGAAAGATTAATTTGTAGTAGACTAAAAATATTTTAAAAATTGGAAATAAATCCATTAGGATTTAAATAAATTAGCAGTGGGACTAATTAAAGAAATGATTACTCGAATATGGCTTGAGATGAAGCTAAAATGAATTCATATGAGATTCGCGATCCAGTTTAAAAATAGGTAGATATAAAAGCTAAAGTGGTAGAGTAATAATATAAGAGTATATAAAATTCTCATATTAAATTTAAGAAATGAATGGTAAAATTCTTAAGTAAGTTTGGTATTGGAATATAATAAGTTATTTTGGAATGGAGATTAAATGAAGCTGTGAAATCAGATAATTGTGGATAAGTGAATAGAAATCAAAATAATGTGAATAAAAGAGATTTGATATGGTTAATAATCAATGGATATAAATACGGAAGATTTACGTATATTATTTTATTCGCATAGTGATTTGATCCAGATTCGAGCACAGAATTTCGAGGTAGTTATACCAATCCGAGTTAGGATTTTTCACCGATTTTCAATGGCGAACTCTGGATATGGATTTTTGGTTGATTTTGGAAATTCTCTATCATAGTTTGTACCTATACAAAGGGAATGATGGTTTTTAATCAAGAAACCAGATCTCAGTCCGCACTAGGAAGTCGGGTGGACGATACTAGTTCGGAAGTGAAATTGTGTGATCAAGCGAGCGATCAAATTTGGGTATTGCGTATGAATGATATATGTGCATTGTACGGATGTTAATGAAATAGATATGAAAACTTTTGTAAAGAAAAGTGTAAAACAATTTTGAAAGCTATGATTGGATGTGATTGCTATGTAGGATATACAAGTGTTATAAAAGCAAATGGAAACTGGGATTTTGATTTCAAAAGATAATGTGAATTTCCCGACAGAAGGTATGGGTTTAAATTTCCATATGAAATTTGATGGTTTTCTAGTCTAGCCACTTGGCATTTTGTTTTCTTTTGAAATCTGGGTCCCGTAGAGGCATTTTATAGTTGTACCGAGCTATCCGCGCAAAGGAGACGCTGGCGAAATTTTTCGAAAATTCAAGGAGTTAGAAAATTTTTGGGAAAATTTTGATAATTTAAAATTTGAATTTGAATTATAATTTGAATGGTTGAGTTAGCAATGTTGTTTGGAAATTTTGGATAGGTTTGAAAGGTTAGTAAGGGTAATAGTGTGGTTATTAAAAGACTATTTTAGGTATTGTTTAAACTGTTTGGTTTTGGGAAGTTGATAAAAACTATTTGGAACGAGAAATAGTTAACGGGTTGTGGACCATTCTTCTTAGCAAGTAATTTCGGGGATGAAATTCTTTTAAGGGGGGAGGAATGTGACAACCCAGAATTTTTAGATATTTGAAATTGGAATATTTAATTGATTTCAAATATTTGAAAGTTAGTTTAACTTGAATTTTAAATATCACTATAAATTTGGCAATTAAATCGTTGAATTTAATAATTTGAAATTGGGTAAAATATTGCATATTTGGTTTTGAGCTTGTTAAAAATAGTTTAAGGGCTTGTAAAATTTATATTGATAATGCTGAAGATAGATGAAGTGTTAAAATTAAAATTGAAAGTGTTTTGTTCAGTTTTAAAAATATGTTGTTTAAATTGAATTTAAAAATAGCCTTCTGAGGCATAGTCTCGGAATTCGATGAAATCAGTTCCATTGGATCCTTAATAGTGTATTGTTATCAGATTTCAATTTTCATAGTGTTTGAGTGATTGTTTGGCCGTATGGTAGATAAACGCGTCGAAGTCTATATCGAAAATTTAATATATTTTTTGACAGGTTTAAAAAGCTATTTTCTCCATACAATCGAGTTAGGACTCGCAACCTTTTCCATTGTGTTTGAAATAGGGGTTTAATATTATAAACGCCTAGCTAGGAGGTTTAATATTCTGTTTGAAATGGTAGTTCGAGTCGGTTTTGCTTGCGGGGAGGGAAACGTCTTCAGTGCTGTGTCAGACGACATGGGGGGCATCGAAGCTGGCGTGGCTAGCAGTCGAAGTGAATAAACTTGCTGGTAGTTGATGCGACGACGTTTGGCAGCCGCAATCGATTTGCAAAGGCATCAAGGCGGCGGTGGGAGAGCGACGAGGGGGGAAAGCTTGGTTTGGGAAGTAGGGCTTATAGGTACAATTTATTCATTTCAATTTAAATTTGATATATATGTATACACAGTAAAGTTAAAACGATCCTGACTCGACCTTCGAAAATCGGCCCCGGATACTTCACTCGTATTCAAATGCCACAGATTCAAACGCCGAATCTGGTTCGCCGGAGCTTATAACGCATTAAGTACAACAACATAATGGAAGAAAAACAATAATATCATTGATATACAATAGTTGATAACAAAAATGATAAAACTAATTGATTAATATTATCAGAGATACAAGATACAGCAGAAAGAAATAACTCCAAAAGATAATATCTTTAGAAGTCCTTAAGATAGATACTCCAACTAACCGTAACACCATTGCCAAAGCTTCAAGACTTAAACCAGAAGCTCGAACCACCAACAAGTTGGACTCAAGCAAGGTCAGTGCAAGTGAAACGAATGCTATAGCAAAATCCAAAGGCTCCAAAGATATCGACTCTATATTTACTAGCTGATTATTTGAAAATCTAACTCCAGGCTGCCCGTGTGGAAAATTGTGCGCACCTAGAGTTTAGAAAGGGAACAATAAACTCCAGGTCAGTCATGGGACTAGTGTGAGCAAACAAAAACAGTTTATCATTAACAAAAGAAAAACAAAAGGATGTAAAAGAAATCCGCAATGCTTTTTTAAAAATGAAACTGCCATAAGGCGTCTCGCCACACACACAATGCAAGTGCACACTTGGAGGATATTTCTCCTTATGACAGTAAAAAATGCTCGATACGCAAAAACCATTTGATATTATTATTAATGCATAGTGCAGAAAACATTTGCAAGTATAAAATTCATCTTAGCCAGCATACGTATCATTATAGTATGCCTACTATAGCTACCATGTTAAATGGCAGGTCATACAACTAAAACCATACAAGGAGCCTATTAGATGAATGGATTTTCAACAAATGGTCAGGCAAAGTAACTTCCTACACCGAATGGAACGCCTCTGGAGGGACGTCTCCAAGAACCTAACCGGATCTCTGCCAACACAAGGTTGAGTTACCTCTATAACTAGGTAACTATTGACACGAGTATGCCACCCCTCGGTCATTACCAACCTTTATCTGAGGCGCTTCTCAACCAACAACCACAAAGCAATAAGTTTGCAGCAACCACATAGGTGAAATATCTAGGTTCCATACCATGATACCACCTTTTATCCAGAAGGAAATGGGCATACCCTCAGGGGGCGCTACCCCCAAATAATCTTGCTGCAATGATTCCTGTTTCGACCATTACAGGGTTGTGAGGCTAGGCGAAGTCATGTCCACAAAGCTACGCTTTTTACAAAAGCCATTCTTCGATCAACAAGTGATCAGCAGCACTTCGTATGCCACAATACCAAATTGGGAATGTATCACTAGTAACCATCGACTACATAACCTCTGAGCTCGTACGTCTCAGAGAAGAGCGTTAAGTTAAGAGAATAAATTCTCCGCCACCAATTAGAAATGTAATTGATAGAAACCAGTTTTACATCTCAAAGTGCAATGTCAGACACACATCCATACAAGTCTGTTCTGGGTTCGAAAAGAGCCGAAGGCACTTCAAAAGAAGCCCTTGCAATCTGGGTATTCAAAATCCCGATCGGACTCCCCATCACATATGGAGATCTCTATACCGGCGCGACTCAGTGCAGAGACATTCGACGGGTAATCCTTTCGTTCTCGAAAATACCCGGTCTTCACCACCGGTCATCAAATTCTATCTATCTCGTCGTATCACTACTTGAAATGGGTTATATGACACAAGGTCCTCTCCTGGCTAAACCGAATAATGAGCGCAATATTTAAAAACATATGGATATTGGGATCTTAACTAAGTCACAACTTAAAACCCAAAACCTTTCTTCACATGATTTAAACAAATTACCATTTTCAAATCTTTAAACAAAAAGATTCACTTCACAAAGTTCACCAATATTTCACAAAGATACATTCATAGTTTTCATAACTATTTCAATTCCGAATCTTTTATACAAAAGATATGCCTTTAAGACCCTCTTCAATTTGGAAACCAAGTTCACAAACCTTTCACAAAGAATAAATTATAGCTTTCAAAACAATTCCATTTCAAATTTGAAACCTTTTCAACAACAATTGGAAATCCTTCCTTTATTTGATAGCCATTATCATTTGAAAACAAAGAGCTTTCGTTTCAGAAAAATCCAATCAAATATGCACAAGTTATAATCCTTTAAAGTATAACTTGGATTAAATTTAAATTTCCAAAATAATACTTTTAAAATACTTTAAAGATGGTTTGAAAATCCATATATATTATATAACTTGTATTACCACTTTTCGAACCATAGTTTCCAAAACAATTTCAAAACTTTAATAAGATATATTATATTCAAACTAAATTTCAACTTTAAATTTTCTTTCCAAAAGCTTTCTATATTCAATTCAATTCCTTTTCCAAAACCATTTAAATTCAAAATTCAACTTTTAAACAATAATATTTTAATTCAAAACATCTGTGACTTAACCGATTTCCAGTGGAATCCATATTTGTGTTTGTATGTGTAGACCAGTGGTTTCACACAATAGTGCAACATCATCAATCATCACAGATTCAATCATATCAATATCGATAAGTGGTATAATCTATAACGCTTATCTTCCATTCACAGATTCACAGGTAAATAATATAAATTTATCACAGATAAATAAATTACATCCATCACAGATAAATAAATTACTTTCATCACAGCTCAAATCAAAACAGAGCATCACACATCAGGGATATCAATGAATTCAAACATTCAATAGAATCCAAACATCCATAAGTAAGATCTGTTAATTATCTGATTAATTTAAATCCGATTAATTAGTTAAAAATAAACACTAATCCCGGTTAATGAATTATTAATTAATTACAAATCATTTTGATTAATTATTCTTTAATCATTTATTAAGTAACCATTTATAATAAATTAATGAACCTTCAATTATTAATTAATCGACCTTTATTAATAAATCGATTAACCTTTAATCAATAAATAATTAACCTTTAATTATAAATAGATCAACCTTTAATCATTAAATAATTATCCTTAATGACATTAATTAGCTAACCCTTAATTAATTATCCTTAATTAATTACAAATTAATTAATATTAATTAATTAATTATCCTCAAATTAATTACCTTAATTAATTAATAAAGAAATTATCCTTTAATCACTTGATAAATCAACTATTAATCATTAATTAACTACTTTTAATTAAGTAATTATCTTTAATTAATAACCCATAATTACTTGTCATTCTTTTAAATTAATTAATTAGTCCTAAATTAATTACTTTACTTAACTACTCACATAAATTAATTAACTAAATTAATCACACTACGTAATTAATCCTTAATTACTTCCATTAAGTAATTATCCCCTAATTATTTTATTAAGTAATTTCACTTTAATTAATTACATTCAGTAATTATCCATTAATTACTTTACTGCTTAAATAATTCATAAGTGATTATCTTTAATTAACCAAACTAATAAATTTTGTTTAATTAATTACAACCCTAATTAAAGATAAGTTATTTATTTTATATATCTTAATTACAACATTTAAAAAATATTTAAGGAATAATTAAAGTATATAATTTCTCTTAAACGAAGCAAATTTAAACATTTAATTTTTAACATAATCTTTGAAAATCTTATTAAATCTTGTTTAATAGATAAATAAATACTTATTTTCTGAAAACATAATTATCATTATCTTTAAAAATTTACCTACTTTAAATATATTTGAAAACTTATCCAACATTAATCTTTGCAAACTAATTATTTCCATAACTCTAAAAATTTGTTTTACTTTGCTTTAAACTTAGAAACATTTTAAAAACACAAGTTCTTAGATTAAAAACCTGAAACACTTTCTCTCCTCTTCCAGATTTGAAAACTGTTGCTTAAACAAAATATAACCTGAGCCCACACCATAAATACCCGAGCAACGATCCGGACAAAATTTCTACTTGATAAACTTCGAGTCCAACGACATGATTTCTTGAGCCCATACCCGAGAATACTTCGTCTTCTTCTTCCTCAACCAAAACGACAGACACAATATCAAGCCTGTGCACATGCACCATCACCAGAGCGACCTTCGACCATTGCCGTAACCTCCAACAAATCATCGACGACCACACCAATCTACTCGAGCACCCAGATTTATGAAATCGCTTAGGAATCAAAATCGAATGAATTTTCAAACCCATCAGGAACAAACCCGATTGATAAAACCACCTCGCCTATCATCAACGACCACTGAGTACCACAGCCTTGGGCCGGAACCTTTGCCTCCGATCCACACACCAATCCCCCTGTTTGGTCTATTTTGATCCATTCACGACGACACATTACTTTTTTAAAAATTCATCGACCAAACTTGGTCAGAAACCCTAAATCAACAGCTCAACACCTCCGCGACGAACAATAAATAGCAATGCTATTTTGTCGATGATCTACCTCCCGCCTACTCCCTTCGGGAACGACCATGTCTCACCCATCATCGCCGATCAACGGAATTCACCCAAAACATGTGTTTTCGTTCAACCCCGAAATTCTCATCCAATACGGATCTAAAAATCTTGATTTTTGTCTTAAAAATCATCAGTTTTCAAGACAATTCAGGTTATATAATCAAATCGAGAAATCTTAAAAATCGAATTTTGGGATGTTTTGAGGTTTTTAATGTATTTTCAATTTTCCGAAAATGTTTTTATCATTTTTCCCTAAAAATATTTTTAAATTTAAAGTTGTGTTAATTCAAACACATTCTATTCGAATATCAAAGCCTAAGAGAGATTAGAGGCTTCGATTTTGAATTTTTTATCAGGGTTTAAAACTTGTAACCTCTACAGAACATCAACTTGCATATATACACAAGCATGCACATGCATATGCATATATTTATATAGATATGCAATACGTTTTCATTACTTTACTTCATATATATCAAGTTAATAAATAAATTCAGGGTTTAAAATAGTGGTTCGGTCACCTGAATTGAAGGTAGAGGAACAGAGAAGATTGTAAATTTGAAAAACTAGGAGAAGATGTTGATTTTTAAAAATCTTAATTTACTTGGATTTGGAAGTTGCGTTTGAATCTGATCTATAATTTTTACTGAAGCTTTTCTTTTTATTTCCAGGTTTGCTAAAAACTTCCAAGTTTTGATTTTCTTGCTTGAATCTAGAATCTGATGTATTGAAGCTGAAACTTGATTTGTTTTGATCTGTGCTTAGATACTGTTGCTCTTGCATTTTGATCTGAATGCTTGCTTGTTTCAATTTTTAAATTTCTTTGAAGCTTGTCTGTTTTTTTAGATTTTCTTTTCTGAATACTTTTTCTTTTGATTGCTTTTTCTTTTGACAGATGATGAAGAATGTAGAGAATAGGTTGTGAAAATTTAAGCCGATAAATTAAGTAACTAGGCTTTTCTTCTAATAACATGTTATTTGTAGTTCATTTTATTAATAATTTTCTTTAAAATAAAATATAGGTGACACTTGTTTAATTATTATGTTATCTTGTTTATAGTTTTTTTATTTTATACTTCATGTTTTAACATTTTTCATAACTCTTTAATTTATGTTTAAACCCTCTTCCTTAATTTATTTATAAATTATGGTTTAAACCTTTACTTTAATAAATTTATAGATTTAGTTTTAAATATTTACATATACAATTTTAAATTTATATGTACAAACTAAATTTATTTCAAGTACGAAAGAAAAGTGATTTTAAATCTTTTTATTAAATTCATATTCAACTTAGCTATTATATCTATATTTTACAAATGCTTATTTTGTTAGTTTTTATATATTTCACCCTTATCATTTTATAAATTACTTAATTTTTATATTTACATATGTTTATATTCATACATGTTCCAATAACTATACTTTTGTAAATTTATTTATAACAATTTCACAATATAACTTTCAAAATATAGATATACACATATATTATAATTCCAAAACAGATTTTCATTAATTTTATATTATAGAGTTTTTCAAACTCTAATTTATTTTCAAATATAATTATTTCGAATTCACAAACTAAAATTTCAATTCATAATCTATTAAATTTACAAATCAATATCCTATACACATCTTTATTTTTCTGTAAATTTTCATATAAATTTACCAATAAATTCACAATTTAGTTCCAAAATTTTATTAGTTACCAAATTAAGGTTAACTCAAAGCTCGGATCATTATAGATTCCCCCTTAAGGAAATTTCATTCCCGAAATTTGCCTGACAGGGAGACTACAAAGAGCAGATGGAAAATGTTTTACCAGATCAAACTGAATATCTATTCTGCATTTGGCTTACCAAATCAGAATATCATCAATAAATATGAGAATGAACTCAATCAATATCTCACGAAGTACTTGAGTTTTCCGATCAATAAAATATGAAAGGGCATTGGTTAGTCTGAAGGGATGACTAACCGTTTGTAGAACATATCGAGACCCCAAAGAACAGACAATGGATACTCAATCTAGGTTGGAATATCCCAAAGTATACATCAACTTGTTCCTCTTCGGACTTTGATCCTCACAACAAATTACAAAAAAAATTCAAACTTTGGTTTTGACTTTAATCGTTTCATTGATACAATCCAATTTAACTTTATATTTTGTTGCCAGTTTATCTCAATTGAAATTTCAAATTGATTAAAGTTAAAACGAGAAGTTGATAGAAAGCTAATGAAGAAAATATGAAATAGGAGTTTTCTACACGATTCGCAGGGCCACCATCACACCGAAGCTTCTCCCACGAGCTGCCACGAAGCCATCCAAAGGAATTGAAATTGAACGATGATCAAAGAGATTGATAGAAAATTGATTTCTCTATTGTAGGGTAGTGACCATTTGTAGTGGTACTCCCCGGTCCCCTACCTCGCCCTCTTCTCGCACTCATACCAACCATCAGTGGATAGTAAGAGAATTTACTGAGGCATCCAGTCAGATATCTTAGGGATATACTCATCCTAGGGTATACATCACCCTATCTCTAATGAGTTACCTAATGTGTTACACTCTTGAGCTAAAGTTCAACCTTTAGCTCTGATACCACTATAACGACCCTGACTCGACCTTCGAAAATCGACACCGAATACTTTACTCGTATTCAAATGTCGCAGATTCAAAAGCCGAATCTGGTTCGCCGGAGCTTATAACACATTAAGTACAACAACACAACGGAAGAAAAAAATATCATTGATATAAAATAGTTGATTACAACAATGATACAACTAATTGATCAATATTATCAGAGATACAAGATACATCGGAAAGAAATAACTCCAAAAGATAATATCTTCAGAAGTCCTCAAGATAGATACTCCAACTAACTGTAACACCGTTGCCAAAGCTTCAAGACTTAAACCAGAAGCTCGAACCACCAACAAGTTGGACTTAGGCAAGGTCAGTCCAAGTGAAACAAATGCTATTGCCAAATCCAAAGGCTCCAAAGATATCAACTCTATATTTGCTAGCTGATTATCTGAAAATCTAACTCTAGGCTGCCCGCGTGGAAAATTATGGGCACCTAGAGTTTAGAAAGGAAACAATAAACTCCAGGTCAGTCATGGGACTAGTGTGAGCAAACAAAAACAGTGTATCATTAACAAAAGCAAAACAAAAGGATGTAAAAGAAATCCGTAATGCTTTTTGGAAAATGAAAATGCCATAAGGCCTCCTGCTACACACACAATGCAAGCGCACACTTGGAGGAGATTACTCCTTTTGACAGTCAAAAATGCTTGACACGTGGAAACCATTTGATATTATTATTAGTGAATAGTGCAGAAGACATTTACAAGTATAATATTAATCTTAGCCAGCATACGTACCATTATAGTATGCCTACTATAGCAACCATGTTAAATGGAAGGTTAGACAACTAAAACTGTACGAGGCGCATATTGGATGATTGGATTTCCAACAAATGGTCAGGCAAAGGAACTTCTTACATCGAATGGAATGCCTCTGGAGGGACATCCCCGAGAACCTAACCGGATCTCTGCTAACACAAGGCCAGGATTCCTCTGTAACTAGGTAACTACTAACATGAGTATGCCACCCTCCGGTCGTTACCAACCTCTATCCGTAGCGCCTCTCAACCAACAACCACAAAGCAATAAGTTTGCAACAACCACATAGGTGAAATATCTGGGCTCCGTACCATGATGCCACCTTTTATCTAGAAGGAAATGGACATACGTTCAGGAGGCGCTACCCCCAAATAACCTTGCTGCAACGATTCCTGTTTCGACCATTACCGGGTTGTAAGGCTTGACGAAGTCACGTCCACAAAGCTAAGCTTTTCACAAAAGCCATGCTTCGATCAACGTATGATCAGCAGCACTTCGTATGCCACATTACCAAATTGGGAATGTATCACTAGTAACCAACAACTACATAACCTCTGAGCTCGTACGTCTCAGGGAAGGGTATTAAGCTAAGAGAATAAATTCTTTGCCACCAATTAGAAATGTATTTGATAGAAACCAATTTTACGTCTCAAAGTGTAATGTCTGACACACATCCATGCAAGTCTGTTCCGGGCTCGAACAGAACCCAAGGCACTTCAAATGAAGCCCTTGCGATCCAGGTATTCATAATCCCGATCGGACTCCCCATCACATATGGAGATCTCTATACCGGCGCGACTCAGTGTAGAGACATTCGACGTGTAATCCTTTCATTCTCGAAAATACACTTTCTTCACTACCCGTCTTCAAATGCTATCCATCTCCTTGTATCACTATTCAGAATGGGTTATATGATACAAGGTCCTCTCCCGGATAAACCAAATAGTGAGTGCAATATTTAAAAACTTATGGATATTGGGATAACTTAAAACCCAAAACCTTTCATCAAATGGTTTAAAAAAATTACCATTTTCAAATCTTTAAACTAAAAGATTCACCTCACTAAGTTCACCATCCCTTCACAAAGATGCATTCATAGTTTTCAAAACTATTTCAATTCCAAATGTTTTATACAAAGGATATAACTTTAAGATCCTCTTCAATTTGGAAACCAAGTTCACAAACCTTTCACAAAGATTCAATTATAACTTTCAAAACAATTCCATTTCAAATTTGAAACCTTTTCAACAACAATTGGAAATCCTTCCTTTATTTGAAAGCCATTATCATTTGAAAAAAAAGAGTTTTCGTTTCAGAAAAATCCAATCAAATATGCACAAGTTATAATCCTTTAAAGTATAACTTGGGTTAAATTTAAATTCCCAAAATAGTACTTTTAAAATACTTTAAAGATGGTTTGAAAATCTATATATATTATATAACTTGTATTACCTTTTCAAACCATAGTTTTCAAAACAATTTCAAACTTAAATCAGATATATTATATTCAAACAAAATTTCAACTTTAAATTTTCTCTCCAAAAGCTTTCCATATTCAATTCAATTCCTTTTCCAAAACCATTTGAATTCAAAATTCAAATTTTAAACAAATAATATTTTAATTCAAAACATCTGTGACTTAACTGATTTCCCATGGAATCCATATTTGTGTGTGTATAGTGTAGACCAGGGGTTTCACACAATAGTGCAACATCATCAATCATCACAGATTCAGTCATATCAATATCGATAAGCGGTATAATCTATAACGCTTATCTACCGTTCACAAATTCACAAATAAATAATACAAATTTATCATAGATAAATAAATTACATTCATCACAGGTAAATAAATTACATGCATCACAGCTCAAATCAAAATAGAGCATCACACATCAGGATATCAAACAATTTAAACATTCAATAGAATCCAAACATCCATAAGTAAGATCAATTAAATATTTTATTAATTTAATTCAGTTTAATTACATAAGAATAAACACTAATCCTGGTTAATTAATTATAAATCATTTTGATTAATTATTCTCTAATCATTTATTAATTAACCATTAATAAGAAATTAACGAACCTTTAATTATTAATTAATCAACCTTTATTAATAAATCGATTAACCTTTAATCATTAAATAATTAACCTTTAATTATAAATCGATCAACCTTTAATTATTAAATAATTATCCTTAATGACGTTAGTTAGCTAACCCTTAATTAATTACAACTTAATTAATCTTAATTAATTACCTTACTTAATTAATAAAGAAATTATCATTTAATCACTTGATAAATCAACTATTAATCATTAATTAAGTTTTAGTCAAGTAATTATCTTTAAGTAATTAATAACCGTTAATTACTTGTCATTCTTTTAAATTAATTAATTAATCCCAAATTAATTACTTTACTTAATTAACCACATAAATTAGTTAACTAAATTAATTACACTCAGTAATTAATCCTTAATTACTTCCATTAAGTAATTATCCTCTAATTACTTCATTAAGTAATTTATCTTTAATTAATTACATTCAGTAATTATTCATTAATTACTTTACTACATAATTAATTCATAAGTGATTATCTTTATTTAACCAAACTAATAAATTTTCTTTAATTAATCATAACCCTAATTAAAGTTAAGTTCTTTATCTTATATATCTTAATTACAACATTTGAAAAATATTTAAGGAATAATTAAAATATTGAACATATATAATTTACTCTTAAACAAAGCAAATTTAAACATTTAATTTTCAACATAACCTTTGAAAATCTTATTAAATCTTGTTTAATAAATAAATAAATACTTATTTCCTACAAACTTAATTATCATTTTCTTTAGAAATTTATCCACATTAAATATAATTTTTAAAACTTATTCAACATTAATCTTTGCAAACTAATTATTTACATAACTCTAAAACTTTGTTTTACTTTGCTTTAAACTTAGAAACATTTTAAAAACACAAGTTCTTAGATTAAAAACCCGAAACACTTTCTCTCTTCTTCTAGATTTGAAAACTTTTGCTTAAACAAAATATAACCCAAGCCCACACCATAAATACCCGAGCAACGACCCGGACCAAATTTCTACTCGATAAACTTCGTGCCCAAGGACATGATTTCTCGAGCCCAAACCCGAGAAAACTTCGTCTTCTTCTTCCTCAACCAAAACGACTAACACAATATCAAGCCTGTGCACATGCACCATGTAACAACCCTGTATATTTGTAATTATTTTATTGTATATTTTAATTAAGATTTTGATTTAAAAACTTATTTTACTTATTTGAAATGATTAAATTTATTATTTAAATATAATCTTGATTTTTATGAGTTATAGTCCCAAACTTGTGTAAGTTGAAATATTTGCCTCAAATGCTGATTTTGGTCAAAATAGTCAAACGGTGACTTTCAAATTAAAATTTTAAAAGTTTAAAAATTTAAAATTTTTATTTTATTATGAAAGTACATAAAATTATAAGAACATCACTTTTCGTTTCGTTGAAATTGGATGTAAATTGTGAAAGATATACCCTTTACAATATTGTGCGTATATAGGGTTATTTAACAATGACTATTTTAAATTATATAAATTACTTCTTCTTTGTTTTATTTTATTTTAATATGTGATAATATGTTATATAATGTATATTTTGACTTTTAAGTATTTTTAAAATGATAATATAATTTTTCTAAAGTTCATTTGAATTTATTTCTAATTTTAAAAGCCTAGTCTACAATTTAAGCCATTTTCTTAATTTAATTATATATAATTATAATTTATTTATTTATTTTATGCACTCACTTTTATTTTCTGTGTTTTACTTTATTTTATTCATTTTACATATATTTAAATTAAAGTAAATTTTTCCAAAGTGTATTGAAGTTATTTCTAATTCTTAAGTCAAGTTTTCATTTTCTGTGCTATTTTTCTTATTTTAATCATATCTAATTAATATTTAATTATTAATATTTTGTTTATCTGTTATATTTTCGAATTTTAACTGAGATTTTAATTATTTCAGTTATTTAGATGTATATGAATATATATATATATATAGGAAGTTTAAAAGGTTTGAAAGCAAAGAAACGTAAAACCGTTTTAACGTTTCTTCTTCCGTTTCTTTTCCAATTAATAGATTTAATTTCCTTTGACCGTTCTTTTCTTTATTGTAGCTGTGCATTTCTTACCTCGTTTTCACATGAAAACATTCCTTTCCACTTCATAATAATTTTATAATGAAATGTATAATTTTCCAAGACTAACAGTGATTTATGCACAATTTTAGAACACTGTTTGGTATTTTTAAGGCATTTTCTTCATTATTTTATATTTTTTTCAAATTATACTATTTGTTACCTCATATTTCTAATTGATTTCGGTTTTTAAAGTATTTTCTTCTGAAATTTTGTTTATGTAAAGTTTTAAAAGGAAAAGAATATGGAAGATTGTAAATCACTTTGAAACGTAAGCCCTTTTATTTGCCCAAACCCTTCATTTCCTTAAACTCCTCAATTAATTGCCTTAGCCGTGTAAAACCCTAATGTAACCGTCATCTCATTAGGTTTTCACATGAAAAAAAAAGATCATTTTCATTTGTTTCTCACGGCTTCAAAGGTCTGGTAATGGCTTCCCCTTCTTTTTCTTACTTTTCTACTTGTTTTCCCTAAATTTTAAATTTTTTCATTTATTTAAAGACTTTGGCTTTTTTTTTCTTAAAAAACTAATTTTGGAAATTTTCTTGAAATGATTTCTGATCATTTGTCCAAATAAAAATAAACAATGTCTGAAAATTTGATTTGGATAAAAAGTGTAACTTTAATAGAAATTCTAAATTTTATAATTCTAAAGGAAAAATTTTCATCTTGAACTGTATACAATTGTGTAACATTTGTTTCACTTTTGTTTTGGTCAGATTTGTTGTATACTTTTTTTTTAAAATTTTTTTTTAGTAATAATTAGTGTGAAACGGGAAATAAACTTTACATTTCTTTTACATATGTTTACATCTGTTTCTTAACTTTATATTTAACAATCAATTGGATGAAGCTAAATCAAATGTTATTAATTATGGCACAATAGCTATTAAATTTTGGTTTAAAGTGATGGTTTATTTTCCTAATAGAAACGTTAGTATTTTAAATTTATTTAATAAGAGAAACAAAATAATTTGTACGTTATCTAATAAAAGAAACAAAATAATTTGTACGTTACTTTGGGCATATATTTAATTCTTGCTCTTGCCTTTTCGTTATCTATTTGATTTTTTTCTTGCGTTAACAGTGCAAAGTTTTCAGCCGTATATTCTCTTTTAAGAATCCAAAATCTTGCTCAAATCTTGCCTTAAATCATTTCCGTGTGTGAATTATTTCTTTCCCTCTTGCCTCCCATACGTTTCCACCTATTGGATAGAATTGAATGCCTTAATTCCTCTACCGTTTAAGCATTTTTCTCTTGCCTGCCTCTACATAAATTAGTGAGCAAATGTTAATATATATTTCACGTTCAAAAGTTCCATACCATAAATTATTCATTTTGCTTCCATCAAAATTTGCGTAAGCATCTCCTGAAGGTATGAACCGACGCATGCATTTACTTTCATTTTTTTCTCTTTTTTTTTCCTTTCTTTCTTCTTTTCACTCTTGTTTTATTTCATTTGTTCTCCTTTCATTGTTTTGCTTTGGGTTATTGATACAAAATCATATTTTGGCTATCTTTCAACTCAAATCAAAAGTCGTGAAATTGTGCTTGTCGTGCCTTTGGAGTCGTGCTTGTATGTTGTTTTGGTCTCTAGCTTTGAAAAAGGCGAGTCGTTCTCACTCTGACATATATACTTATGAAAAGTGGATTGATGACAAGCGTTTAGTAATGTAAAATGTTTATGCAAGTTAATGATGGTAATATGATATGCTATGCCGTGTTATTTCCATGTTATTACCATGTTAAAACTGTTAATTTTCACCGGACATCTGATACATGACTGTATATTGTGATATTGACATTGTTTATATTATTTCTGTATATGATCACACTGCAAGTTTCCTGTTAGGATAAAAATCATTATGGGCTGAAATGATAAGCCTGAGTTATTTTATTTATTTATCTAAACTTGGGATTGCGGGTTTGAAATGATAGAACCCGGATTTTTACCTTTTAAACTGCGGATTGAAATGATACATATCCGTATCACTTGACCTAGGTTAGAAAACTATATACAGACCCGTGGTTATTCTATGAAGTGCTTTGAATATTTTAAGTATTTTAAAAATATAAAATTATGAAATTTGATTTAAATAGATTTTGAAAGGTTTTAAAATAAATAAATTATGATTTTTCTATGTGTTAAAAATGTAATTTATGAATGGATTAACTGGATTTTGAAATATAACTTATGTTTGAAATTTGGAATTTTGACTAAAAATGATATTTAAGTTACATGAATAAAATGGACTTTAATTTTATTTGGAAAATGGTAAATATGATAAATTGATTTATATTTGAATTTAAGTGATTTATTAAAGAATTATTGATTTTCTATAAATTTAAGTGGTTGAATAAATGACTGTTGAAAATGAAATTTTAAAATATAACTTGACTTGAAAATGTGAAATTTGAGTTTTAACTAAAGATGTTAAATTAATCAAATAAACTGGAAGTTTAGTTAAATTTGTAAAATGGTAATATAAATCTGAAACGTATAGGTTTTAATTTATGAAAGAAACGTATAGGTTTTAATTTATGAAAGAAACGTATAGGTTTTAATTAATGAAAGAACGTATGGTGTTCTAATTAATGATAGGAACATGTAAATTCCTAATTAATGAAAGAAAGGTATAAGTTTTAATTAATAAAAGAAACGTATAAGTTTTTAATTAATGAAAGAAACGTGTAAAGTCCTAATTAATGAGAGAACATGAAAGTTTTAATTAATGCAAGAACATGTAAAGTTTTAATTAAGAAAGAAACATGTGAAGTTTTAAGTAGTGTGGTATTGATTTAATTAATAAATGTTCATTATTGTAATAGGAATATAAAATTTAAAACGTACATTAGACACGTAGATTTTAATCAATGTAATGGTGTATTTTAAAATTGATTAAAATGATAAATGTTACTTACTGTAATAATAAAATGTAAGTTGATAACGTACATTTGATAAGCAAGTTTTAATTTATGTGAATGGCATACTTTAAATGATTAAAATAATAAAGTTTCTTTATTGTAACAATAATGTAAGTTAATAAGATGCTTTTAACTTAACATAAGAATTTCGGTTTAAATTGTATAGTACAGTAAGAAAGTTTATTTAACTATAAGGCTATGATAAATTGACATGTTAAAATTTTAAGCTTATCAATACTTTGAATTATATACAATGTAAAGTGGAAAATAGTACATTCCAAAAATGCTATGATTCCTTAAGGTAACATTTCCAAAATGCTATGATAATTTAAAGGAATATTTCAAGTTTAATAAATTTAAAGGAAAATTCAATGATTTGAAAATTTGGGTTTTATTTGAATGATAAAATATTGAATTATTTTTGAAATGGAAATGATACAATTGTGATATTGTTTTGAAATGAGTATGATATTTTGCTCTTGAAAGTATAAATTATTTGAAATAAATATCCATGGGTTATAATAACGATTGGTTGTTAAAGAGACCGGGATCGGATATTGTCTTATAGCCGGACAATACCGAAAACCACTTTAACAACTGTGTAAGCGGTGGAGATTCCAGAATGAAGTAGGATGGTGGCGACGTTCTCGAGGTATGTTACGTGGACCCAACTCCCGTGTGTTGGCATATATGACTAAAACAGGAGCTATACCGGGCTACACAAAGGGTCGCACCCTTTCATCGAGCATGCTCCATCGGAAACTATTCTATTACTGTTGTGATTCGATTCGGTGGCGCCACTTTGATTCGGGGGTATTGTTCGAGGTGGGCGGAAGCTGCTGGCTTGCCGTCAACACCGGTCCCGGAGTGCAAACGGTGTATCCACCCTGGCATTGCCTCGCGTGCCGTGTCATATCCTCATATCGAGCCCACTACGATTTTGGTTTTAAAGATCCGACCGCGTTAAGGTTCACCATCCCCTTAACGCTATTTTCTATATGATTATACTTTACTGATTAGACACTATCGTATATAGCGTGTATTACTACATAGTAAATAGTTTAACGGATCCTTAGAGGATGGGCGGTCCCAAGCATCTTTTAAGTTACTGATGCATTTTGTTACTGTTCACTTGAGTTGATTTACAGTTTATAAGTATTTATGTCCTGACTCGAGGGTTTTGTGTTTTGCTTTACGCTCGGGTCAGATTGAGGGAGTTAGCATTCAAGATTTACCTTCGGAGTTGGAGCTTTCCTTGAAGATCCAGCCTTCTATTTTGTTTCAGTATCTAGTGTTTCAGTGATGTATCTTGTTACTCTTCTGTTGTATCTCATTTAACTCTGATGTATCTTATATTTTTTTTAGTAGCTTCATAAACTACTATCTCTTTCTCTTCCGCTGCATTTTTTATATACTCTGTGTCTGTGATCTGTGATTTTTATTTACTGTATATCCTGAGATTTGCCAAATTTTTATTTACAACGCGGTATTTTGAGCAATTCAATTCCGGCATGAGTGTCTGCCTATGCACTGATAATGGATGCGAATGGTTGAAAATATCGGGTCGTTACAGTTGGTATCAGAGCTTTGGTTAGCTCTGGGCAAAACTCAGCATATGGAGTAGATGTATTTACAGAATCACTTTCATTCGAGTTGAATCTCTCTCTTTTGACTCGATTCCTTTGAATTTTGGAACGTTCCCTGCGGTTCCAAAAATCCATTCTTATTCCCCGCTAGTCATCTTCACTTGATTCTGGAGTATCCCATAACTCCACTTTGAATGATCTTTATAGTGAATTGGCGGTCCCGCCAATCTCAAAAATTTTCTTGTAAAAGGAGTGAAACTCCTTTACAACAGCATCGATTCACCAAAAATTTTATATCCTCGGTTTAGATGCTAGTATCTCCTATTATCCCAAACTCTATCTCTTGAGGTCGAATGTATATTTACCCCAGAAAATCCACTTCGATCTTATACTTTAAGTCACGGTTGACCCGATTAAGGTTGCATGTGATTTATTTTAGCTTATCCGCCTCCCTACTCTGTATTTAATCATCTTGTCTTTTGTTTCCAACATATTTTCAAACATTTTGAATTGTATTTGTCAATCTGTATTTTGTTTATATATTGTGTTGTTTGAGTTGTTGATGTTGATTTGGGTTTCCGATCGATTCGTCTGATCAACGCTATCGATAGGATTTCTAAAACACTTTGACAGAACAAACTGACACGATATTATTTTAAAATTTGGTTAATGAAATAAAATTTTGATATATATTTATGGAACTTAATAAAATGATTCAAATTGATAATTTAAATGATAATACTTGATTTATCATTTATTGTTCTATAAATGAATTTATAAATAATTATTTATAAATTTATATGGGAACTTAAATGAATTTAGAAAAAGAAATTTGAGAATTTAATTTCCGATGGTTCCAAACCTTTTGTTTAAAAGTTTAAAGGGATATAATATTTAAAATATTTTCAAATAGAAATTTGTTTCCAAAGAATTTTAAGTTTAAAATTAGTACTCTTCTCTTTGTCGCTGGAAAATAACTTCGGTGATGACTGCAGCATCATCGACGTTCATTTTCGAGTTTCGAAGTGAAGAGACTGTTCTGTGGTCTTGCTGCAGCTTTGTTTTGGGAATTAAATTGATTTGAAATTCTAAAATATGACTCGATTTATAATAAATATAGACATATGACTTAAATTTTATTTGATAAACTATGTACATACATTTATTTATTTCTAAATGGTTTGAATGGAATCGGAAATTTAATTCTTAAATTCTATTTTTAAAGAATAATTTCAATTATAAAAAGAAAAAGAAAAATTTGATTTAAGCTTGAAATGATTGAATTGGAAATTTTATTTGTATAATACAATTGCATTCAAATATAACTTACCAAAATTTTAGAAGTTAACAATGTAATTGAATAATTTACAATATAAAAAGATTTTTTTATAAAATTTGAGTGGTTATAATAAATGTTATACACTTAAATTTTAAGTTATAAAACGATTAACAGAGTTAAAGAATAATAAAGGGTAATTGAATAACTTACAATAAAACAATGTTAGAAGAACTGAGAATAAAATAAAGCAGTTATAATAAGTGTAAGTATATTTAACATCAGTGATGAATATATTGAGAGGAATAAATTTAAGTTTAATTAGGAATAAAGAAGAATTAAATTTATTAAGTACAATGTGAGTGTAATAAATGATTATTTTTCAAACCCCTGGTTTTAAAAAATTGTTAATTTAAGATGATTGGATAATAAGATAATGAAATTTGGGGTAGTTAAGATTTATTTAACTCGTGTAAAGATTTATTCTCTATTTAAGTTGAAATTTCCATGCTTTCAAATTTATTTCCTTATTTTGTTTTTCAAACTATCTTTTGGTTGTCCTTATTCTCCTTCTCTTGCTATAGACCGGTATAGGCATCTTTCTACAATCTTTCTATAATCTTGATAGACCTTTGGTAATCATTTTGAATCCACCTTTTTCGTGCTTGTGTTCTTGATTCTGGAGGATCATGGAAAGATCACCTCCACCTTGTAAAACTTACCTATAACAACAGTTATCAGGTATAACTTCAATCTTCTTGTCATCTTAGCTTAATCCTATTTCACTCTATCTTCTCTGTGCCCATCCATACCTCATTCCTTTTCGAGGACGAAAAGTTTTGAGTAGGGGAGAGTGTAACAACCCTGTATTTTTGTAATTATTTTATTGTATATTTTAATTAAGATTTTGATTTAAAAACTTATTTTACTTATTTGAAATGATTAAATTTATTATTTAAATATAATCTTGATTTTTATGAGTTATAATCCCAAACTTGTGTAAGTTGAAATATTTGCCTGAAAAGCTGATTTTGGTCAAAATAGTCAAACGGTGACTTTCAACTTAAAATTTTAAAAGTTTAAAAATTTAAATTTTTTCTTTTATTATGAAAGTACATAAAATTATAAGAACACCACTTTTTGTTTCGTTGAAATTGGATGTAAATTGTGAAAGTTATACCCTTTACAATATTGTGCGTATATAGGGTTATTTAACAATGACTATTTTAAATTGTATAAATTACTTCTTCTTTGTTTTATTTTATTTTAATATGTGATAATATGTTATATAATGTATATTTTGACTTTTAAGTATTTTTAAAATGATAATATAATTTTTCTAAAGTTCATTGGAATTTATTTCTAATTTTAAAAGCCTAGTCTACAATTTTAAGCCATTTTCTTAATTTAATTATATATAATTATAATTTATTTATTTTATGCACTCACTTTTATTTGCTGTGTTTTAATTTATTTTATTCATTTTACATATATTTAAATTAAAGTAAATTTTTCCAAAGTGTATTGAAGTTATTTCTAATTCTTAAGTCAAGTTTTCATTTTCTGTGCTATTTTTCTTATTTTAATCATATCTAATTAATATTTAATTATTAATATTTTGTTTATCTGTTATATTTTCGAATTTTAACTGAGATTTTAATTATTTTCAGTTATTTAGATGTATATGAATATATATATAGGAAGTTTAAAAGGTTTGAAAGCAAAGAAACGTAAAACCGTTTTAACGTTTCTTCTTCCGTTTCTTTTCCAATTAATAGATTTAATTTCCTTTGACCGTTCTTTTCTTTATTGTAGCTGTGCATTTCTTACCTCGTTTTCACATGAAAACATTCCTTTCCACTTCATAATAATTTTATAATGAAATGTATAATTTTCCAAGACTAACAGTGATTTATGCACAATTTTAGAACACTGTTTGGTATTTTTAAGGCATTTTCTTCATTATTTTATATTTTTTTCAAATTATACTATTTGTTACCTCATATTTCTAATTGATTTCGGTTTGTAAAGTATTTTCTCCTGAAATTTTGTTTATGTAAAGTTTTAAAAGGAAAAGAATATGGAAGATTGTAAATCACTTTGAAACGTAAGCCCTTTTATTTGCCCAAACCCTTCATTTCCTTAAACTCCTCAATTAATTGCCTTAGCCGTGTAAAACCCTAATGTAGCCGTCATCTCATTAGGTTTTCACATGAAAAAAAAAAGATCATTTTCATTTGTTTCTCACGGCTTCAAAGATCTGGTAATGGCTTCCCTTTCTTTTTCTTACTTTTCTACTTGTTTTCCCTAAATTTTAAATTTTTTCATTTATTTAAAGACTTTGGCTTTTGTTTTCTTAAAAAACTTATTTTGGAAATTTTCTTGAAATGATTTCTGATCATTTGTCCAAATAAAAATAAACAATGTCTGAAAATTTGATTTGGATAAAAAGTGTAACTTTAATAGAAATTCTAAATTTTATAATTCTAAAGGAAAAATTTTCATCTTGAACTGTATACAATTGTGTAACATTTGTTTCACTTTTGTTTTGGTCAGATTTGTTGTATACTTTTTTTTTAAATTTTTTTTTAGTAATAATTATTGTGAAACGGGAAATAAACTTTACATTTCTTTTACATATGTTTACATCTGTTTCTTAACTTTATATTTAACAATCAATTGGATGAAGCTAAATCAAATGTTATTAATTATGGCACAATAGCTATTAAATTTTGGTTTAAAGTGATGGTTTATTTTCCTAATAGAAACGTTAGTATTTTAAATTTATTTAATAAGAGAAACAAAATAATTTGTACGTTATCTAATAAGAGAAACAAAATAATTTGTACGTTACTTTGGGCATATATTTAATTCTTGCTCTTGCCTTTTCGTTATCTATTTGATTTTTTTCTTGCGTTAACAATGCAAAGTTTTCAGCCGTATATTCTCTTTTAAGAATCCAAAATCTTCCTCAAATCTTGCCTTAAATCATTTCCGTGTGTGAATTATTTCTTTCCCTCTTGCCTCCCATACGTTTCCACCTATTGGATAGAATTGAATGCCTTAATTGCCTCTACCGTTTAAGCATTTTTCTCTTGCCTGCCCTCTACATAAATTAGTGAGCAAATGTTAATATATATTTCACGTTCAAAAGTTCCATACCATAAATTATTCATTTTTCTTCCATCAAAATTTGCGTAAGCATCTCCTGAAGGTATGAACCGACGCATGCTTTTACTTTCATTTTTTTCTCTTTTTTTTTCCTTTCTTTCTTCTTTTCACTCTTGTTTTATTTCAGTTGTTCTCCTTTCATTGTTTTGCTTTGGGTTATTGATACAAAATCATATCTTGGCTATCTTTCAACTCAATCAAAAGTCGTGAAATTGTGCTTGTCATGCCTTTGGAGTCGTGCTTGTATGTTGTTTTGGTCTCTAGCTTTGAAAAAGGTGAGTCTTTCTCACTCTGACATATATACTTATGAAAAGTGGATTGATGACAAGCGTTTAGTAATGTAAAATGTTTATGCAAGTTAATGATGATAATATGATATGCTATGCCGTGTTATTTCCATGTTATTACCATGTTAAAACTGTTAATTTTCACCGGACATCTGATACATGACTGTATATTGTGATATTGACATTGTTTATATTATTTCTGTATATGATCACACTGCAAGTTTCCTGTTAGGATAAAAATCATTATGGGGCTGAAATGATAAGCCTGAGTTATTTTATTTATTTATCTAAACTTGGGATTGCGGGTTTGAAATGATAGAACCCGGATTTTTACCTTTTAAACTGCGGATTGAAATGATACATATCCGTATCACTTGACCTAGGTTAGAAAACTATATACAGACCCGTGGTTATTCTATGAAGTGCTTTGAATATTTTAAGTATTTTAAAAATATAAAATTATGAAATTTGATTTAAATAGATTTTGAAAGGTTTTAAAATAAATAAATTATGATTTTTCTATGTGTTAAAAATGTAATTTATGAATGGATTAACTGGATTTTGAAATATAACTTATGTTTGAAATTTGGAATTTTGACTAAAAATGATATTTAAGTTACATGAATAAAATGGACTTTAATTTTATTTGGAAAATGGTAAATATGATAAATTGATTTATATTTGAATTTAAGTGATTTATTAAAGAATTATTGATTTTCTATAAATTTAAGTGGTTGAATAAATGACTGTTGAAAATGAAATTTTAAAATATAACTTGACTTGAAAATGTGAAATTTGAGTTTTAACTAAAGATGTTAAATTAATCAAATAAACTGGAAGTTTAGTTAAATTTGTAAAATGGTAATATAAATCTGAAACGTATAGGTTTTAATTTATGAAAGAAACGTATAGGTTTTAATTTATGAAAGAAACGTATAGGTTTTAATTTATGAAAGAAACGTATAGGTTTTAATTAATGAAAGAACGTATGGTGTTCTAATTAATGATAGGAACATGTAAATTCCTAATTAATGAAAGAAAGGTATAAGTTTTAATTAATAAAAGAAAGGTATAAGTTTTTAATTAATGAAAGAAACGTGTAAAGTCCTAATTAATGAGAGAACATGAAAGTTTTAATTAATGCAAGAACATGTAAAGTTTTAATTAAGAAAGAAACATGTGAAGTTTTAAGTAGTGTGGTATTGATTTAATTAATAAATGTTCATTATTGTAATAGGAATATAAAATTTAAAACGTACATTTGACACGTAGATTTTAATCAATGTAATGGTGTATTTTAAAATTGATTAAAATGATAAATGTTACTTACTGTAATAATAAAATGTAAGTTGATAACGTACATTTGATAAGCAAGTTTTAATTTATGTGAATGGCATACTTTAAATGATTAAAATAATAAAGTTTCTTTATTGTAACAATAATGTAAGTTAATAAGATGCTTTTAACTTAACATAAGAATTTCGGTTTAAATTGTATATTACAGTAAGAAAGTTTATTTAACTATAAGGCTATGATAAATTGACATGTTAAAATTTTAAGCTTATCAATACTTTGAATTATATACAATGTAAAGTGGAAAATAGTACATTCCAAAAATGCTATGATTCCTTAAGGTAACATTTCCAAAATGCTATGATAATTTAAAGGAATATTTCAAGTTTAATAAATTTAAAGGAATATTCAATGATTTGAAAATTTGGGTTTTATTTGAATGATATAATATTGAATTATTTTTGAAATGGAAATGATACAATTGTGATATTGTTTTGAAATAAGTATGATATTTTGGTCTTGAAAGTATAAATTATTTGAAATAAATATCCATGGGTTATAATAACGATTGGTTGTTAAAGAGACCGGGATCAGATATTGTCTTATAGCCGGACAATACCGAAAACCACTTTAACAACTGTGTACGCGGTGGAGATTCCAAAATGAAGTAGGATGGTGGCGACGTTCTCGAGGTATGTTACGTGGACCCAACTCCCGTGAGTTGGCATATATGACTAAAACAGGAGCTATACCGGGCTACACAGAGGGTCGCACCCTTTCATCGAGCATGCTCCATCGGAAACTATTCTATTACTGTTGTGATTCGATTCGGTGGCGCCACTTTGATTCGGGGGTATTGTTCGAGGTGGACGGAAGCTGCTGGCTTGCCGTCACCACCGATCCGGGAGTGCAAACGGTGTATCCACCCTGACATTGCCTCGCGTGCCGTGTCATATCCTTATATCGAGCCCACTACGATTTTGGTTTTAAAGATCCGACCGCGTTAAGGTTCACCATCCCCTTAACGCTATTTTCTATATGATTATACTTTACTGATTAGACACTACCGTATATAGCGTATATTACTACATAGTAAATAGTTTAACGGATCCTTAGAGGATGGGCGGTCCCAAGCATCCTTTAAGTTACTGATGCATTTTGTTACTGTTCACTTGAGTTGATTTACAGTTTACAAGTATTTATGTCCTGACTCGAAGGTTTTGTGTTTTTCTTTACGCTCGGGTCAGATTGAGTGAGTTAGCATTCAAGATTCACCTTCGGAGTTGGAGCTTTCCTTGAAGATCCAGCCTTCTATTTGTTTCAGTATCCAGTGTTTCAGTGATGTATCTTGTTACTCTTCTGTTGTACCTCATTTAACTCTGATGTATCTTATATTTTTTTTAGTAGCTTCATGAACTACTATCTCTTTTTCTTCCGCTGCATTTTTTATATACTCTGTGTCTGTGATCTGTGATTTTTATTTACTGTATATCCTGAGATTTGCCAAATTTTTATTTACAACGCGGTATTTTGAGCAATTCAATTCCGGCATGAGTGTCTGCCTATGCACTGATAATGGATGCGAATGGTTGAAAATATCGGGTCGTTACACACCATCACCAGAGCGACCTCTGACCATTGCCGTAACCTCTGATACATCATCGATGATCACACCAATCTATTCAAGCATCTAGATTTATGAAATCGCTTTGGAATCAAAATCGAACGAATTTTCGAACCCATCAGGAACAAACCCGATTGATAAAACCACCTCGACCTATCCCCACCGACCACCGGAGACCACAGCCTCGTGCCAGAACCTTGGCCTTCGATCCACAAACCGATCCTCCCTGGTCCGGTCTGTTTTGATCCATTCATGATGACACATTACTTTTTTAAAACTTCATCAACCAAACTTGGTCAGAAACCCTAAATCAATAGCTCAACACCTCCACAGCGAACAATAAAAAGCACTGCTATTTTTACGATGATCTACCTCCCGCCTACTCCCTTTAGGAACGACCACGACTCACCCATCATCGTCGATCAACGGAATTCACCCAAAACATGTTATTCGTTCAACCCCAAAATTCTCATTAAATACGGCTCTAAAAATCTTGATTTTTGTCTTAAAAATCATCATTTTAAAAGACGATTCAGGTTATATAATCAAATCGAGAAATCTTAAAAATCGAATTTGGGATGTTTTGAGTTTTTCACTGTATTTTCAATTTCCAGAAAATGTTTTTATCATTTTTTTCCTTAAAAATATTTTTAAATTCCAGGTTGTGTTAATTCAAACACATTCTATTCGAACAGCAAAGCCTAAGAGAGATTAGAGGTGTAACAACCCGCATATTTATCGAGTTTACATTTAAATATTTTTATTTAAATATTAAATCGTTAATCGGATTTTGGTCCGAAAAACCACTTTTTGCAAACGGTCAAATTAGGACTCGAGACCACTTCCATTGAGTTCGAAATGTCGTTTACAACTTTTTAAGTATAAACATCGATAGGTTTGGAGTTAGTGAAATTTCACTAACTTTTCCCGCTTTGGACTTTGGGTTAGTTTAGCCTATTAAGCCCAAGTTCCAACCCTCTTCTCCTCACTCTTCATAAATTTCCTAACTAACTCAAGCTTTAGCATTAATGGTGAAGAGAATGGGAAATTAAAACTCCAAGCTCAAATTCAATTGCAACTCCATCATTCAACTCCAAATTCAAGTAGAAGATATTGGATTCAAGCTTTGGATTGCTTCTCCTTGCTTTCAAGCTTCATCTTCATAAATTTTAGTGCAAAGGTGAGATTTTTATCTCACAATTCTAGCCTATAACTATATTGGACTGTTGGGAATGATTCCCCATCACTTTAGCATGTGCATTTGCATTTGGTTTGGATTGGATTGGCGAAAAACTCCAATTTTTAGCGTTTTTGACAAAAAACTGCAGTTAGGTCGCACTGCCTCGGATTTAGGTCGTTCTGGCCTTAAGTCGTTTCTGGCCATCGCTAAGTCGTCCACGAGTTAAGCCTAAGTCGTAAGTCGCGCGCGTTGAAAAGTCACCGCCTTTGTATTTCTGTTCGCCTGTGTTGAGTCGTTCACGAGTTAGAGTGCTAAGTCGGCTGCGAGTTAAGAGTTAAGTCGTTCGTGTGTTATCTCGTAAGTCGTCTCCGACCTAAGCTCCAGTAAGTCGTTCGTGTGTTATCTCGTAAGTCGTCTCCGACCTAAGCTCCAGTAAGTCGTTCGCGTGTTATCTCGTAAGTCGTCTCCGACCTATGCTCCACTAGGTCGTAGGTCGTATCCGACCTAAGCCTCTCTAAGTCGCGAATTGTTAAGTCGGCTGTCCTTAAGTCGTTCGACCCCACTAAGTCGTAGGTCGCCTCCGACCTTACCCTTAGGTCGTATGACCTGTTTGTTAAGTCGGCTGTCCTTAAGTCGTTCGACCCCACTAAGTCGTAGGTCGCCTCCGACCTTACCCTTAGGTCGTAGGACCTGTCATCCACTAGGTCGCGCCACTTAGGTCGTATCCCTTAGGTCGAACGCCGTATAACTCTGCGTAGGCGATCTTATCTGAAGAACATTCAACCGAACTTCCTGAGCTGATTTCCTTGGATTTTTATCACATCTTCGAATGTGATCTTTGTGATTGATTGTTTCTACAATCGCTTCTGTGATTTGTCACTTTATAATATGAAGGTTTCAATACTAGTAGTAAATATTTTCTTAAACCGTTTTCCAATCTATTAGTATATACAAGCCTTTACCTCACTCGGATGAGAAATCTAATTAAACGACTTAGTAAAACAAGTGGTATGAAACGCTTGCGTTCACTTCGTCGGTTAATTCTTGGACTTGTTCGATTGAACCCCTTGTGACAATTTTATTAGTGAAGATTTACAGTTTGTTCGTAAATATTTAAGTTAAGCAAGTGGTTATGGGACATGAAGCTAAACTTCTATATTTACTAGCTTAGTGTAATTGACACTTCTCGTTGATCTTGATGATCGCTTTATGAATTAGACTAGCAATTGCGCGATGTCTCTTTCATTGCAAGGTTAGACTAGACACCACTTGTGTGATTCCATTCACACATACCTTTCTGCTTTTTGGTTAGTCTTGACCTCAATCTGTGTGATTCCACTCACACATGTGGGGTAGCTCCCCATGGTCTTCGGACCGTCATGTGATAGGCCTCTTTCCCTTTTTATGATTTCTGGATTTCTCGTGTTGATTTCTGGAATTTGTGTCATTGACTTGTTATGAGTACAAGTTTAGGGTATGATGCCCCCTTCGAATCTTTGAGAAGATTCTTGTGATATTGATTATCTCTTATTGATTGATCTTCTGTTGATCATTATTTACATACTTATAGCGGTATGTCGTTATGGATGTTTATGTTTATGCCATATCTTTTATGTTATATCATGTCATCTGATATTTATAGCTAGACCGATCCGTTTATTATTTTCTTAAATAATACTCGGATCAGACCGAGATGTTACAGGTGCTTCTGCTTGACTTCTTCCCAGGGATTCATCACTCTGACTTTTGGCTAACTGTTTAGATTAGCAGTTTTTGCTGTATACACTTGAGATATAGACTCATAGTTGTATTCTTTTGTATAGCACGTGTTGCTATTCTTTTGTATTATCGTGGATCTTATTGACCACTACTCTGATGTACACTTTCATGTGTTAGTTATATATTCATATCTTCTTCCGCCTTTGTGATATGGATATCTGTGACTGATTTGTGATATGATTATTTCTATGTTTGTTTCCGAAGATTATTTATAGCCACCGTGTGATAAGCTATTACATGGATGGTCGCTCCTCAACAGCCTTATTCTCCGTGCTAGTTGACAGCACTTCTCCGGAGTGTTCTTGGCTAGCGTGGGTATAGAGGTGGGGCATCACAAGAGGCTTGGATTTTGAATTTTTTATCAGGGATAAAAACCTGTAACCTATATAGAACATCAACTTGCATATACACACAAGCATGCACCGACATACACATATTTATATAGATATGCAATACATTTTCATTACTTCACTTCATATATATCAAGTTAATAAAAAAATTCAAGGTTTAAAATAGTGGTTTGCTCACCTGAATTGAAGGCAGAGGAACAGAGAAGATTGTAAATTTGAAAAACTGGGAGAAGATGTTGATTTTTGAAAATCTGGATTTACTTGGATCTGGAAGTTTGCATTTGAATCTGATCTATAATTTTAAATGAAGCTTTTATTTTTATTTCTAGGTTTGCTATAAACTTCTAGGTTTTGATTTTCTTGCTTGAATCTGGAATCTGATGTATTTAAGCTGAAAATTGATTTGTTTTGATCTATGCTTAGATAATTTTGCTCTTGCTTTTTGATCTAAATGCTTGCTTTTTTCAAATTTTAAATTTCTTTGAAGCTTGTCTGTTTTTTTAGATTATCTTTTAGGATTTCTTTTTCTTTTGTTTGCCTTTTCTTTTGATAGATGATGAAGAATGTGGATAAGAGGATGTAAAAATTTAAGCTAATAAATGGAGCAACCAGGCTATTCTTCTAATAAACTGTTATTTGTAATTTCTTTTATTAATAATTTTCTTTAAAATAAAATATAGGTGACACTTGTTTAATTATTATGTTATCTTGTTTACACTTGTTTTATTTTATACTTCATGTTTTAACATTTTTCATAACTATTTAATTTATGTTTAAACCCTCTTCCCTAATTTATTTATAAATTATGGTTTAAACCTTTACTTTAATAAATTTATAGATTTAGTTTTAAATATTTACATATACAATTTTAAATTTCTATGTAGAAACTAAATTTATTTCAAGTATGAAAGAAAAGTGATTTTAAATCTTTTTATTAAATTCATATTCAACTTAGCTATTATGTCTACATTTTACAAATGCTTATTTTATTAGTTTTTTTATATTTAACCCTTATCATTTTATAAATTACTTAATTTTTATATTTTTCAAATCATCATTATAAATACAAAATAAATTTTTATTTATATCAATTTCACAATATAACTTTCAAAATATAGATATACACATGTATTATAATTCCAAAACTGATTTTTTTTATTTTATATTATAGACTTTTTCAAACTCTTATTTATTTTCGAAGGTATTTATGTTGGAATTCACAAATCAAAATTTCAATTCATAATCTATTAAATTTCCAAATCAATATCTTACCAAAAATACATATCTTTATTTATTCTGGAAATTTTCATATAAATTTACCACTATATTCACAATTTAATTCAAAAAATTTATTAACTACCAAATTAAAGTTAACTCAAAGCCGGGATCATTACAAAAGTAAATTTCTTTTATTTTTCAGTGAAAGAAGGAATTAATATATACATGATACACATACCTATTTAAAAAATTAATGTATATACACAAAAATAAGCAGTAAATTCATATAAGATTTTGGAAAAAAAAGATTTAAGGGTTTATATAGGAAGTTAGATTTTTAAGACTTATATAAATTACTTTTATATGTAGTTTGGAAATTTTATATTATGGAGATTAATTTGTTAGTAAACTTATTTAATTTATTTTAGTCACTAGAAATATATTTTTATTAAATGGAAGTTAGTTTAAAAATTTATTTATTAGATAAATCTAATATTAGTTTACATAAAAAAACGGTAATTAATTATTTGGTCAATTCAAATGTTAATAAGTCATAAACTGTTTGTACAAGGTTAAAAATCTTAGAGATAGCAAGCCAGATTGGAAATGGATAGCAAAACAAAATCAAAGGTGCGTTAATCTCACTCATCTGGGTTTTATTTAAATTTAAATAGTTAAATTCAAATATTTGGTTGAATGATTGAATCGATTAAATTTGGTATATTATATATAATAGTATATGTATTGGAATGATTGATTTCTCGCGTTATATAGCTGATGAGACCTGATGCGCCACATAATAGCGGATGAGATAATATGATCCCATATACCGTGATATTCCACCTCGAAGTGGAATTGGTATTAATATATTGTGCTAACATCTGCGGTTGCAGGGAAAAACAGGTTGGCGGGGACCAAATTGATTCCTCAAAACGTTTGAATTTATTTTATATATTCATCGATATGATTATGTGATGATTTTTGATGAATTATATTGATCATATTGGGAATTGGAATTTATTGTATACTTTGGCCTGGTTAAATATATATATTGGAATTTTGAAAATTAATATATATATATATATATATATATGAAGTTTGGATTTTTAAAGTAAATAAAAAGATAATTTTAAATAAATAATTATAAGGGATTGGATAGTTAAAATGATTTGGAAGAATTACAGTTGACTTTTAATTGTCACAAATAAATCCAAAGTATGGGAAAGAGATATTTTAAATAAATGAATTAAAGTGAAACTATTCGAAAGAGTAAAGAATATATTCTTTAAATTTAAGGTTTAAATTTGTTTGGAAAAGACAAAGAAGAAATTTGGAAAGTATAAAATTTGTATTTTTAGTTTAAATAAGATTTTAAATCAGGATAAAGAAGTTAAATTTGAAATTAATGAGTTTTGAAATAAATTTGGATAAGAAAAGAAATTTATTAAAATCAATTTGAAAAGTGATTAAGTGTTCGAAACTATGTTTTTAAAAGGAAGATACGACTATGGAATTTATAAACTGGGTTTATAATGTGAAATGAATATTAGTGAATATTTGGAAATATAAATTCATGATGGGAATTTATAAGGGAATGGGAATTTGTTTTAAATACTGGTTTATTTTTAAAAGTATAGGAGAAAAGTGTATTTCCTTGAAAAGCCAAGTACGTTTTTTCAAAGCAGATATTTTGTATATGTAATTTTTTTTAAAAGTTCGTTTAAAGGAATGTTTTTAAGTAATTTTTATTAAGTTGTTTAAATTTAAAAGTAAACATTAATTTAAATTAATTTTAGTAGTAATTATTTGAAAGGTTTTACTAGTATTATGATTTTTAAAGATAATTATTAATATTTATATTTTATAAAATAGTTTTATTTAAAGATAGTTTGGTTAAAGTTTATTTGAAAATTTGTATAGAATTACGTAACTCTTATTTTAAATTTTGTTTGGCTTAACTTTTATTTAAAAATAATTAGTTTTTTATTTTATAAAGTAGTTTTATTTTAAATATTTTTTAAGTATATATTTTTGAATAAAGTGTTTAAGTAATTTTAATTTAAATGTTTTAAAGTATGTTTTAGAATAAAATGATTTAAATTATTTTCAGTGGAAATAAAATAATTGGATCGAAATTTATTTCCACGAGAGAGAGAAAAGTGATTTGAAATCTATTTTCAAAGGATTGAAAAGTGGAAATATATCTTGCGAAGATATTTTGAGGTTAATATATAATTTGGGAAATTATTAATGTTTGATGAATTGATTGTGAATGTTATTTGATATTTAAATAACCGACTATCAATATTGGCCAATGCACTGATCGTTTTGAAGAGACCGGGATCGAGATTAATTTCCCGAAAGCCACTTCGATCCGGTTTGAACGTTTTCGTGAAGAAGACGAGAGTTGGGGTCGAAGATGGAGCGGTGAAGTGCAGGGATAATCGCTAATAATCCTGAGGGTGATTCCATATGGATGGAGTAGGAGTAGTGCCTTTGGTTCCGTTCGAACCCAGAACGGACTTGTAAGGACGAATGCTTTCAGAACATCATCAGGAGGACGACGAGCGTTCAAAGTATATGTGTGCTAAAGAGATAGCGCATAGCCTCGAGCCTCATCAACCTGGAATGGCTAAAACAGAGGAGGTGCACACAAGGCTAAGTGGCTAGCAACCAATTAGGGTAAGGTCGCCCCTGTCTAGATGTCCCTTTATATTTCGGCTGTGTGGCAGTTGCTGATCCCAACCGCGGGGTGAGCTTATTCAGACTATCCAGTTAGATGTAGCTCCGGTCTTGTCTTGTAGGGGATTTAGGGTGGATCCTCGGTACAGTGATCTAGACCACGTACTGTGACGGGAGGTACCCTAGTAGCCCTTCCATTGATGTAAATCCATTTTCCCTACATGCCTTTTACGGTTTTTGTTTGTAGAACCCACATTGTGGCTAGTAGCTGGAATTTAATAATGTAACAATTTCAGCAATTTGAATAAGTATTTGTATATAGACACTATTAAAATATCAGAGGATTTATAAGAAATGTTTTGGTTATCGTAAGGTAAAAACCCGACATGTTTATTTGTGGCGTGGTCTTATGAGATATCTTTGATTTCAAATGATTTTGAAAACTTTAATAATCCAATTGAGTGTATTTTCTCATGCTGGTTTTCTAAACTGAGTCGGGTGTTATTTAACTATAATGCTCGGGTCAGATCGAGTATTATAGAGTATAGATTCTAGATGGACTGTTGTGGAGCTCAAGAGACGAGCTGGATGACGAGGCATATTTTTGTAGATTCATATTATCGTTGAGCAGTGTAAGCTGTATATTCAGCTTTGGAAGGATGAGATATTATAACTGTCCTAAATTGTGATGTCGATTGTATCATTCTCTGGTGATGTATGTATAAAATAGATATAGTTTCTTTTGTGTAAAGATCGGTTATTATCTATTATATTTTATTCCGCTGCGACAGTAAGATTCTGTGGTTGTTCTGTTTTCTCTTCTGCTATCTCCTTCTTTAACCATAATGGTTCGGTTTTTCTACATTCGATTGTTCGGCAATTAATACAATGAACGTATTGAAATCGATTTTCGAGCGTCGAAAAATTGGGTCGTTACACTTCTAGTCTTGGAAAATGATTTTCCTTTCGAGGGAATTCCTACATGGTAGTTGGTCTTTTGATCTTTATCCATCTACCAAAGTCTTTGTGCAGGTGAATGCCCCGGACCAGTGCCATGAAGACAAGATCTTCCTATGGGTTGCTAACATTGTTACAACAATGTTAATTCTGGTCAAGAAGGCTTTCAGTGATTGACCTTGAGAAAAGCCAGATAGAGACAACATGTCCTTCTATGGAGTCTGAACTCTTCTAGAAACTCCTTTGCCAATTCGTCAAAAGTAGATATAGACTTTAGAGCAAGCCTGGTAAATCACATGGAAGTGACTCCATTCAAGAAGATAGAGAAACATCCGCAGCGAACAACATCCGTAGCTTGTGTTCCAACCATATGCTAATCGTATTTGAATAAGTGTTATCTAGGATCAGTAGTTCCATTGTAGTATGACATAGCGACATGGTGAACTTCCGAGGATATTCTTTTCTTAGAACATTTTCAATAAATGGAATTCGACTTGGTGCGAAACCTTGGTCTTCATTTTTCCCACCTCTACCCTCCTCCTCCAACTATTTGACCATGTCAGCAATGTACTCCTCATTGATTTGTTAATCTGCAATTAACTGTCATTGGTTGCATCGAGGATTTGGCTTTGCAAATGATTTTGGCTTGCCTAGTGGAGTTTAGTTTCTCTATTCTTCGAAGAACCGCTCCTATATAGTTCTATTGGCCTCTAGCTGGTCTTATCATGGTAGTTTGAACTTTAGCTCCAACATTTTACCTGTTATCACTAGTATTCAACCCAAAATTACCATCATCCAGCTGCATTTCATTAACAGAGCCAAAAATCAGCAATGCCTATTGCTTTTGAACATTATCAAGTGAGATATTTGGGTCAGTACTGGGCTGTTTTGGCTTAGTACCGAGTTGTTTTCTCACAAGGGAAGCACTTCTATATCCTCCTACTACTTTTCTTTAAACTCTAGCAGTCACTTCCTTTTACTTTGCTTTCTGTCTCTCTTGTTTAAGCTGGAGACCTAAGAATTCTCTTGCTTTATTGTAGGGGAAGCTTCTCTACTAACTCTTCTTGTTACTAGTGGCTGTAAAGTAAGAAAAACATCCATCTTTTCAATGAGAGCTTTTTGAACATTCATGGATTTCTAGTTAAGTTAATTGATCATCTAATAAAGCACTCCGCTAGTGGCAACCTCCTATTAAGTAGAGGACCTAGGCAGTGGATTTCCATTGTTTAATTTTCCATAACTTTTGAGGATCTATTGGATCTTCTTGCTTCCATGTCTTTTATTAACAAATCTTCAAGTTCTTCAAGAAAGTATTTTAGATCCAACTTCTAGAACTATCAAATCTAAAGTAGAGAGATAGATCTAAGCCTGGATTCAGTTTTCTCAATGAAAGCACAAAATGTTGATGAGAATAATAATCAACACCCAAGAATAGGTTGTAGAAAACTCATGAGACCTAGATATAGCATATAATATTGAGAATAATAGAAAAAGAAGAAAGAGACACAAGATTTTTATAGTGGTTCGGCAATCTTTGGCCTATGTCCACCTTATAGCTTTGTTGATTACAGATATGATAGAGTTTGTATAATATGTAGAAGATAATAAAGAGAATAAGTCACTAGTATAAAGGTTTGATAAGTTCTAAGTCCTAGAATGACCAAGAGTAGCTGCCTTATTGACTATTGTAAAGGAGGAAGAAGGTAAAGAGCAATGGAGTCCCAAATCTAGAGTGAAGAAGACAGAGTAGGGATAAGATCCTCTTTTGGTTGTTCTATAGATTGTATTTATATGGAAACTTAGATAATGGGTCAGAAGACTGCTTGCACTAGAGTCCAGATGAAGGCTCGATGTCGCAAGAATAATCAATGACCCATGACCTAAGGGCTTAGGTCGATACCGAGCTATTATTGTTGGTAAAAATCCAACACTAACTCCTGCTCTACTCTTCAATCTTCATGTCAAAATTTTCCATGCTACTTTTGTTGATTTGTTGGTTGATCATAGAAATCTTCCCTTTATCACTTGAGTTTTCCTATTTTCTTGGTTTTCTTCATATCATCCTTGGAATTAATCATACAACCTCTAGAAAAACCACTTGATCATGAGCTATCGATGATGTATAGGAGAAGTATGTTGTTTGGAGGATGGATAGGTTGAGAACTATAGGTCAGTACCAACCTACCATAGCATGGTATGTGATCTTATCTCCCTCAAACTTTCCAGAGTTGTTTCTCCATTCCTTCTAAATGTACTTTTGAGTTTTCGAGTCATTTCGTCTTCGTCTTGATTTTCTAACTTCCGTTGACTTCTTCTTGGTTAAAAGCCAGGTTAATAACAATAATAAGATATTGGTTTTCACTTGTGATATGCATATATGATTATGTGATGTTATATTATACATACATACATACATACATACATATATATAAGGTATCGATGTTCCTTTAGGTATCGGTGTTCTTTTGTGGCCTTGATAGCATATTATATAGGGAACACCCACCATTTTCATTTGTACAAGAGTAAGAGAATTAGTTAAGAAACCCATGATGGTTGGAATGTGGAGATGAAGACGATCGTCAACGAGTGGGTCATATACCACTTATGCAAGATATGGGGTATGATGACATCCACATAGATTTTAAATATCTAGGCATGTTACATATCACTTATGCTCGATGTGTGGTACGATGAGATCTACACGAATTCGATCACATTTGAATGCGGATCGGTGCTTATGGTATAGTTGGGTACTCACTCTATTTATCTTGGATCCTCAACGAGATTCATTAGATCATGTTGGACGTCTACCAAACGGACTCTACTCATCCACGATGACGAGCATCAACTTATATTTATGTTTGTCTTATATTGCTAGGTTATGCATATGGTATATTTGTTGGTCGATATTATTACGTAGTACTTCATGATAAGTTTATATTATGATATCTGTATTACCATAAATTTGTATGTTGGGTTACCATTATCATAATATATTGTTACAAAATAGTTACATTATATCAGTTGTGACGACTCATTAATTACTGAAGAATAGCAGGCTTAGGTAAGATTCCCTCTTCTTTAGGATAAATTTATTTTACTTGTTTATAGAAAGTCAAAATTACCCCTAAGCTACGTTCGTAGAGAGGACAAGTTGTGCCATTCCTATTTCTTTGTATATATTTTTGATCTATAGTATTTTGAGATATCTCCCCTTTGAACAGGCTTTAAGTTTGACCCGCATTTTGTCTTTATCCATTTATGTCATGATAATTCTCGCGTACTTGATTAAGTAACCTGGGAGTCACGTACTCTTGGGGATACATTATTAATGTAATGTAGCTCGAGCATTTTGGAGGTGTGATGTCTATAGCTTGGATATGCATACTTGTGTTACAGTAGTACACAAAAGACATGCAATTTTATATACGAGACTTATTGTATCAGTTATTATATTTTGAACTCTGTATGTAAGAAGTTGATGTATTCTGACACTATATATTGATATTTTTTTATTAGTTGCTTCCACAGGTGTAGTCTTATATATATTACTATCGTGTTCTATTCATGTATATTCCGTGTATTAAAAGTTATCATTCCGCTATAAGATTCTACTTATAAGCCTTGGTATTGTGTTTTCTTTTAAATTTATCCCAACAAACTATCTTTTATGTATTCAAAAGTCATATGTTATCATTCGATGTTGATTTAGGATATTAGAAGGGATGGGCCGTTACACTCCATGTTCATAACTTTTGGAATTTCATGTATAAATCATAAAGATACACTTTCTATAGGCTTAGTCAAGTCGTTCTTGATAATACTTAATATTATGCCTATAGAAACTGTAATGGTTACAATATAAATGATCATATGGAAAGGTGTTTGCTAATGTACATGAACACTTTTCATGAATGATGCATGTATGCTTGATTAATATTTTATTCATGCATGAGTGGTTACCTATTTAATTTTCGACTATTTCTGAACTTGATGATTGGTTATGGGTTGTGCTACTATTGTTTCCTAAGCCATTTCTCTCAAGTAAGGGCATCACTTTTTGTCTTCTTTCATGATTTTTAGGGCCATCCATAATCTTTCTTCTAGATTGTTGCTTTGGTTAGGCACAAATGTTGAGACTAAAGACTTATTTGGACCATTCTCGATATCTTCAACGGACAGTCAAACAGTAGTATTTGAACCGGCGCTAATGGCTTCCTAACTCCATGGTCGATTGCCATGGAACTTGTTCAATAGGTTTAACAATGCTTAGTGCAAGGTATGTTTGGGCCTAAAGAATCTCACTGGTTTTATCAGAACTAGGTTTGTTAGGCATAATTCATCTTTAACCAATAGTCACCTCATTATTTGTACTTAATAGGAATGAGTAGATTTTCCTAGGAAAAGCCTTTTTAACACTCTTAACTGGATATAAGGAGGGTTTTAAAAAAATTGGTTTACAAATAAAATTCCCCCTTTTATCGCTTCTCAACAATTAATTTGGTAAAGATTTTGACAATCTTAAGGGCTTTTTAAATTGATTTGAAATTACTTGAAAGTTCCCCGTCGAACTATAGTTGTAGGAACATTTTACCTTTTTTGTGAATATGAGTTTCTCCAAATCAAACTATTTTCCTATTATTCTTTTAATTCCTAAACTTTTCTTATCATCTTGTTTAGTGAATTCATCCAATTATCCATGCCTTATGTTTTTTTCAATCAATCCTGATAAGGCTTAGCAGTCATTGGTCCCGTTTCCATTTACCTTATGATATTATTAGCATTCCACTCCTTTTTTTTCCTCTTTTCCTTGGCTCTTCTTTTTCGAGAGCCCATATTCCAGTCTATATTTTGTTGATAAATAGACAGCTTCTTGTGGCACTCAAAGGGAGCATACAACTTTGATTTGGAACCCATGAATGAATAGCCCTATAAATGGCCTTTAGCCTTTTTAAATGGATTATAAATACTACTAGCAACCTTTTTTCCTTCTCTGACCTTTTCTTTCCTTTTGATATTTTACCATATTCTCACCGTTTCTGATGGAGTCGATCTATTTTACTATGTAGGTCCCTTTCGAAGATAGTCCCATTGCCTAAAGTCTGAACTATCATTCTCATTTGCGCGAACAAGTTGTCTTTTACCATCTTTACCTTTCTATCCTTCTGGATAAGTTCTTTAGCCTATTCCAACCCTCTCTCTAAGGAAAAAATTAGCTTCTCTACAACATGGAATATATTTTAGACTCCATCTATTTGTTTCATATTAGGCAACATTTTTTTCTTTCATAATTCTAAGAGCTAAATTCCTTTAGGTCCATTATTTATCCTACCATTCCAAGAATACATTTTTATTTTGTTTATGTTTAGGTCTGGGATATGATTAGGCATTTGAGAGTATATTAAGGCTTTCGGTTCTAAAGACCATTATTGAGTTGAAGGCATGTCTAGAATTCAAGAATGCATGTGGAATTTAGGTTTTAAAGTATCTTCATTCCTAGAGTTTAACTCTCAATGAAATCACTGATGTAAAGCTTAGGATTTGGCCTCACTTAGGAGCTCATGAAATGGGTTTACATACTTGTGTAAGAGGGGTTCCTCCTGGACAAATACGAAAATATAAATAAAATAGTCCTCTGTCACAATTTATCAATTGTGATTTGACCTAAACGGCCATTAATTTCCTAAATCAAGCTTTTGTTTATGCCCTGGTAAAATGAAAAATGAAAGGGAACAAAACTTAAAAATTCTCCCCTTCTTTACTGAGGAGCAACATTAATCTTAGACATGCGATAACACTACAATCTTAGGCATGCAATAGAACTTCAATCATAGACATCTAATAGCTACTTAAACTTGGACATGCCATAGCTTCTCAACTTAGATATGCAATAACCTTTAACTTAGACAAGAAGTGAGTCATTATTCTTAGACATGTGATAACACTTTAATCCTAGGCACGCAATAACATTTCAATCTTATACATGCGATAGTTCTTGAATTTAGACGTGTGATAGCCTTCAACTTAGAAATGTGATAACTCCTTTACACGGTAACACTTAATTGATGAGCTTCCATGCCTGTCCATTTCAAGATTAAAAAAATTGTTCTCATCTTGTAAAGGTCATTATTTTATTAAGGAATATATTTTAGGCTAAAAGTGTTTTTTATTGTAGTATATATATTTAATTTATAAACTTATTAATTAACATTTAAACACGTAAAAGTAGATAAATTTAAATTATATGCATGTATGTATATTCAAGGGATAAGTAAAATATTAGCGTCGAACCTAATACATAAATTTCTATAAATTCAATTAAAATATTCAATTATAATTAATACATTTTTAAATTAATTAGTAAATTAATTAAATAAAATATATTTATATTTATATGTATATCAAATATATATGTAACGACCTGCATTTTCAACTTCGAAATGTCAATACTAATACATCCATAGTATTCGTGTGCCGAGCATCCAAGTGTTGGAAGGACAAATTTTTAGGGTGAAATAAAAGAAAATGAAATGGACAAGAAAGAAGAGAATACAATATCATAATCTCACAGAAGATCGATAACATATAATATCAAAGGAATAGTACAATTGGTTATTGTGATACAGGAATGTTAGAGTTACAAAACCTAAGTACTATCGTTAGCCTAATAGTTATAACAACCTGTTCTCACAAATGCTGATATGTATAATAGTAATGCAACAGAAATAAGAATACTACGGCAGGTGAAACATCCTGCTCGCTTTCTTGAGCTCCAAAGAGCACCAACGAAAACCTTCCTTTCTCAGACTATTCGTAAGAGCACAAGAGAAATTTAGGGAAAACAAAAACCAAGAATCAGACGTAAGTCTGGTATGAGAAATATGCGATCAGCATACAACAGTACTTTTGAGGCCGCATGGAATGCTATAATGATTATCCCCTCAAAAGAACCACCATGTAATGGGTTCATAGTGTGATATAACAGATAATATCAAGGATGTATAATATAAATATTATAACATAGATGGAATGGTTACATTGGTTACATTCAACAACATTTTAGGAGTACAATTAAAACCAATAAGGAACATTCGCATGATTGATTTTCCATAGAGACATCCCTAGATAAACTGAGGCCAGCCTCTTGACAAGGGTCAGAAAGTACCTCCAAGCAATGTATATCTCTAGATAAAATATACCTTTAAGTGAGACGCTACTACCCCATGTACGAACAAGCGATTCCGAATCATGTGGAACTAAGTACCATCAACTCCTGTCGGCCAATAATCAATAAGTTTCTCCAGATATAGAGTTGATATACCACGTCGTGGGTTAACAATACCCGGAGTTGTGCTTCCTAATCCGATTTCTGTCATTTTCAATGTCAAGGTTACATTCGACATCTTTCACACGAGTCTTCATCCCTCAAACATAACATGAATCCTTAAATGGATTCCTTCATCTTGAACAGATCTTGAAACCACACATTGATTCTTGCATCTCGAACGTATCCACTTCCAAGAGATAGAACACTTATCTCAATCTTGAAGTGGTTTTTGGCAAGTAAACACTTACCGATCCAAGTCTCTTCAAAACTGGATCTATGAATTTGGTCATTCAATGATAATAAGAATGATCGCATATGGAAACCAAGTCTTGTATACTTACCGCGTTTCCGAAATTTTCCTCTCACACTATCCCTCGATTAAAAGTAAAGCCGGTAGATTTGAGCTCAATTGCTCATATCCCTGCATGAACATCAGTCTTAACTCCACGGATTGACAAGCCTACTTCATTAGCCTGTAGTACTGGAGATATGACTAAATGATTTCAACAAACCAGTAAACATAAAAAGCACAATAAGGTTATACAAAGCACAATCAAGTCATACAAAGCACGATCAGGTCACATAAATGACTTCTAATTCCCTTTTTTATTAATCTTTTATTAATTAAAACCTCCTTTATTTGTAAAACTTCTTTTACTTAATAAAACGTTACTTTTGAATTTCCTCTGTTCATTTGAACTTTTTCAATACTTCAAAAGGTATTCATATACTTATCTCAAATGGTATAAGTATATTCACAAATCATTAACAAGATTTCTTACCTTAAACCTTTGCTTTTCCTAACTTCAAAAAGTATTTATATACTTATAATTTCCTTCACAATATCCATTTTAAGGATCGAAGCACTTTCACGAATCCATTCAAAAGGTCTAACAATTATGTTCCTCAAACATTGTCACTGGAAACCCAAAACCATATCTCTTTTGCATATCTTTAAACATTCTTTTAAAGATCTATTTACATTCATAAGTATAATCAAAAAGGGTTAAAGACAAATGCAATTAACACATTGTCACAACAAACCCAAACCATTTTTCAAAAAGTTACTATCTTTACAAATCTTAGTTTTAAAGATCTAAGTTCGTATTCGATTAAGATCGATTATCGACAAATCGATTATCTATTCAAAATCATTGCTTGTACAAATCATTGTTTGTACACTTAACTCATTTCCGACATTCCCGACTTATCTATTCCTCTTTTAAGAGGGAAGCCTGGTAGGTCAGAGCTCTATAGCTTTGTCCCTACTCGACATCAATCTTAACCCCCAGAAATTGAGAAGCCTACTTCATCGGCTTCTAGTGTTAAGTGTAATATTAATGATTTCCAAAACAAGTAACAAACAACTTTGTTAACCCATTTTCGACATTCCCAACTTAAATATTCCATATTTAAGTGGGAAACCGGTAGGTTAGAGAATTTTTTCTCCATCCGAAACTCAACATCAATCTTTGACTCTTAGAAATAGATAAGCCTACTTCGTCGACTTTTAGCATTAAGCAAAGTTAATTTCCTTTATAAACAAGTAAGTAGACAACAAGATTAACACATTTCTAACATATCGACCTATATTGTTCCTTGTTCAAGAGTGAAGCCAGGTAAGTATTGGTACTGATTGCTCTAAGACTTGCCTAGACACCTCATTCTTGAATCACCCAAACAGACAATTTACTCGCTGGCATTTAGTATTAAGCCTAGTCAATCGCCTTTGTCAAAATGTGTATATATAAAATAGTACTTTAGAAATACTCTTAAATAGATTTTAAATATCTATGTGAAATATTACTTGAAAATAACTGATCTAGAAGTTTGAATAAAAACATGTTTTACATTTTCCGGCACTTTACTTTCAAAATTCGTAAATAATCATTAAAACTATATTTAAACTTCTATTCTATTTTTATACTCAAATACATTTTATAAGAACTTCCATAAAAATATTTTATAAAGAAAAGAACTTAAAAACCATTTAAATCATGAAAACTAGCTAAAACTTCACATTTTAATCACTTAAAACAATAAGTGACTTATTACAACATTTATATATGCTGTTAAAAGTCCTTATTAAAACAAAATTGGAAAGCACCATCTTTGCGACTGATTTTCTTAAACAACAGATTTAAGACTTGAAATATTTATAGAAAGGACTACCATTAGGGTATCTAAAAACCATGGAAAGAAATCCCGAAGAGTTTCTTTACATTTATTTATAAAAATTGTCGAAAATAAGGGATTCCGAAGTGCACTTATAACGACTATTTTTGTTACAAACACTTTCAAACTTTCTTCAATTTGACACAAAAGTTAAAAAAACCATTTAAACATTAATTCAAGGACATGCCACATGTTTATGAGGGTAATAAAAGTGAAGTTATGCAATATAAAGTTGTTGTTTGCTTTCAAAAGCGAGAAGGGTCCAAAGTTTATAATTTTACTTAGTTAATGTCATTTTAACTTTATAATTCAAAAACAAAACATATATACACAGTACATACATAAGAGATAGTGAGATAACTCACTCAGATCAATGCCTAATCCAAGCATGAATCTACTGAACCATGAACGACCTCCTTCCATCAACATAAGCCTAAAGGTCCAATCTTTAGCATTTCCAAACCAAATCCAACACCTTCCTCCTCCTCCTCCTCCTTGCTCATGGACCTCCTTTGATTCCCCTCTTCCTCTCACCTCCTCCTACTTCTTACTTTCTAATCTTGTTTTCCATGATGTCTTAGGCTTAAAGCGAAAGTTTACAAGAGACTAGAGAAGATTTGGTTAACATTTGAAAATGTTATAGAGTAATAAGTTGAATAGTGCTTAAGCACTTCCACCATTTTCAACTCTCCTACTTCATCTCAAGCTTATTTGATTTTATATGATTATTTACTAAGGGTATGTCCCTGCTTATATAGGATTAGGAATGTAAGGGGAAAAGACCAAAATCCCCTCAAACCCTTATGACTACAAACATCACTTCTTCTTTATCATTTACTTAACTTTTAAGACTTTCCATTTATGCCCATTTCTTAAGTATCTTCCTATACCTCATGCATGACATCATCCATAAAGTTTATTTCCATAAACGGAAAAGTATTTTTTATTTCATTTCCTTTAATTCCTAAGCAAATAAGTGTACGTAAAAAAAATTGAACAACTTTTGACGATAAAAAGTTGTTTATCGATAAATCGATTTTCTATCACATTATCGATATTTTTTCGAACATTTATTTTTCGAAAACATTTTTCCAAAATAAGTTTACCATCATTACTTATGATTTAAAAGGGGTTCAAAACTTATTAAATCGTGTAAATAACATTTAATCCAAGATTCAAATACGTAAATAATTCAGATATTTAAATACGAAGTGTTTAAAATTCCGGGTCGTTATATTCTCCCCCACTTAGAATATTTCATCGTCGAAAATCAAATACGAGCAACACAAGAAACAATCACATAAAAATACTTAACAGTATTCAAAATAAATTATCAAATAAAACTTGCGGTTTGCTCAAGTTCAAAATCCTTCCATCGCACAAGGATGATAAACAACCCACTAAGCGTACCTTATGCTCAATAGACTTAAGTTATAACTTAGTCGATAATTCATTATACGTCATAAAAAATCAAAGATTCATCACCAAACCTCCATAAACCAACAAAACATAGTATGCAAATACTTAAACCCGTACGATGCACATGGACCATTCTTACAAAATATCAATTCTGATCACTTGCTTGATCGCATAAATTTCACTTTCCAACAAGTATAGATCACTCGACCTCTCTAGTGCAGAATACAATCAGGTTTCTTGTTTGGAAATTTTCGTTTACCTTATATAGCCATATACCATGATAGAAAAATTTAGGATCTTATCGAGAATTCGTATAAAGTGTTCGCCCTTAAGAATCTAGTGAAAAATCCTTGTTCGGACCAGTATAAACCACCTTGAAATCAAATAATCGAACAATGGATCAAGAACAGTTATGCGAATAAAATGGTCAGCGTAAGACTTACGTATTTTGTCGAAATGATTTCTTAACTACACTAGTATCCTTTATCACTTTCTTTTATCCAAATAGTATGTTTCATTCAATGGTGAAAATTATTTATGAACCATTTCATAAAACATAACTTCAAGTTTATAAACAGTTATAACTTAAGGTCATATTCATATAATACTCTATTATGTCCTAAGAGTATATAATTCAATTTATTTAACAAGCATGTTCAACAATTTATACTTGTTTTAACCGACTAACTTATCAATTCAAGTGTTATATAAAATCATCTTTAAATTTTCATAAAACACTTAGTTTCAAATTTTAGAACAATTCAGAAGTTTCCAACTTTCCGAAATCGTCGAAAGTTCAGTTTCATTTTAACAAAAGAAATATGCAAATAACATATCATAAAAAGATGAAACATACCATACAATCCTAATGCATAGGTTACATGCATCCATAAAATAGCTTAACAAATTTTAATAATTTATTAAATACATTTGCCCAAATGGGTAAATATGAAAAGGTTTCATTATTTATTCCAGGCTATGCCATTACCACTCGGGCACCCTACACAGTATATGTATAAAACTTATCAACATTAAAAAGGTCGCATCAAATCTCTTTACAAAGAAAAAAATTTGAACTAAACACCCAGGTTTTATTTCAAACCATTTTGAACTTATAGTATATACATATATATTTTGTATAAAAAATCATACTTTCAAAACTAATTCAAAATCTATTTTACTAAAACAACCCTATAGCATCCCCTACTTAGAAAAACAAAAATGAAAGCCGATGATCTTAAAATCATGATTGGAATTATTTCAAACGAAAGGATTGCATTTAATACATCTAGTTCATGCCTTTCGGACTTATCCAAAATCATTTCAAAATGGTATCAAGTACTTTTTAAATAGTACTAAGTACCATGATCCTAATTTCATAAAGCAATTTCCTAAATAATTACTTGCAAATAATACTACTACTATTTTTTAAAATCTTGAAAAACATTTTCGAAGACACCCGAATTTAATCCTTCTTGTTTACAAATCATGTTTTCATAAACCATACTTATATAAAGTAACTTTTTATGTAAAAATCTTTTCACAAAAGTTTGTTTACTAAAATAACTTATATTTCCATTAGAATAAATAAACATCTTTTACTAAGGTTAACTTTTAACCCAACATTGCCATCGAACACCTTAGTCAAACCATGAAACTAAATTCACAAGATGTTTGTTTCAATGTATCTATAAATGTTCCTGCCCAACCTCTGCACTGAAATGGTAAAATGCTCATAAACTGGTCGAGCAGAAATTAACAATCAACAAATGATAGTTAATGCCTATAAACTCACTGAGAATAACTAAACTAATTAACGAGGGATAATAAATAAACTTCATTAATCCCTATATCAATTAAACTATACTTTGACATACTTATATAAGATCTTAAATTTTTGTTGTTATAATTACCATTAAGGTATGCGTTTATAACAATAAAAAATACGCTCTTATATGTATAATATACTCAACTCATGTGGGGGCATTCGATTATCCTATCTCCTAATGAGTCATACCCACCAAAGCCAAGGTTCTCGCTTTACCTTCAGCTCTGATATCAACTATAACACTATGCCCTTTCGACCCCAAATGTTGACACCAACACATCCACGGTATTCGCGCCCCGAGCATCCAAGTGTCGGAAGGACGTATTATTAGGATGAAATGAAATAAGAAGAAATAGACAGGAAAGAAGAGAACACAACATCATGATCTCATAGTAGAATTATAATATATAATATCAAAGGAACAGTTCACCAAACCATCCTACTTCGTTTTGGATTCTCCACCGCGTGTACAGTTGTTAAAGTGGTTTCAAAATTGACAGAGAGTATGGCAATAACTGACCCTAGTCTATTTAACAACCCATCATTATATTTTTCAACTCCATGGTCATTTTATAAAAGTTTAAATAATAGTAAAAAATTACAACTAAATCAATACAAAAATTTATAACTTCAATTATGTTTTAGATTTAAAACATTTATTTTACAATTCATGTTAAATCAAATTATCACAATTCCAAAATCATATATTTAAACTTAAATAAAATCTTATTTAAATTTTAAATCCTTTAAATAAAATTTAATTACAAATTGTTCGCTACTTAACTACTTAAATTTCATTTATTAAAAATTATTATATAAAATTCTATATTAATTATACTAAATTAAAACTATATTTATTAAATTAAATTAAATTTATATTCAATATATTAAATTAACTTATAATTAAATTTCTTAAAAACTATATTAAGTATTTAATTAAATGAACTTTTAAATTATTTAAATTATATATTTTTAAAACCAAATAAAATTATAAAACATAAAAGTTCCTTTTAAACCATATTTAGCTTATAATTTAGAATTTTAAAACATATAAAATATTATTATTTTCTAAATATTAATTTTTAAATAAAATCACTAAATTTTAAAAATCAAATTGATGAAATCAAGAGATGCTTCATAATTTAGAAAATAATTTCAAAATAATTTAAAATCGACCAACGGTGCCTGTATATATAATTTTCTACCATATGGTTAAGTATTGGGTATATATCTTTTCAACCCAAATTATAATTAAATTTTTGGATATATATCATTTCAACCCGTATCCTAAATTAGTAGTTCAAAATTAATAAAATTGCTTGGGTCTATCATTTCAACCCATAACGATTTATCCTAATTTATAAGATCGTTCGGGTATGTATCATTTTAACCCATAGTTAGAGAACTTGTAGTGTGATATAAATAACTAATATAACATATCAGTACATATTATATAACATATCATATTGTTTCTCACGTGAGCATTATATCATATAATATAATATTAACTTAGCAAATCTAACTATAGCAACATTTCAATTTATATTTCAATTGGTGTCCATTCACTTAATCATTTGAAATTAGTCGTGAGTGATTGCTCACCTTTCCTTGCTATCGAAGGTGACAACAACACGAATGGACACAAAGCGGATATGGAGATGGAGATCATGAACATGAAACGAACCAAGCTCCTAACAAAAACACGAACGCGATCCAAAATGATCCAAGATCTAATAATTTTGGAATTTTTTTTCTTTTTAAGATGAAATGAGGAAAGTGACAATTAGGTTCGGCCTTAGGTTAGATGGAGTCTGCCAAGTGGAGGTGGGTGTGCGGGCATGTGTGGCTGTGTGTGTTGTGTGGGTGGCGTGTATGGTGTGTGTGTGCTTGGGTGGAGGGTGTGGCCGAGATAAGTGTGGAGGGTGTGCGGCTGAGAGGGGTGGGTGTGGTGTGTGTAGGCATATAGGATGGTGGGTAGGTGGTGTGGGTGAGCAGAGAGGCCGAGTATGGGTAAGAGGACGGTGGCCGAGAAGGGGGCATGTGGAGGCCATAAAGAGGGTATGTGGTAGGGTTGGCGACAAGGATAGGGGAAGGGTAGGCGACAGTGGCAAGGTGTCGGAAGGAGAGGGGAGAGAGAGGAGAGGAAGGGAAGGAGGAGCTAGGTTTAGTTTAGGTTTTGGGAAATCGGGAGATGGAGATGGAAGAAGGAGATGGTGAAGCTTACTGTAATCAGATTTCTGGTTTCTAGAGGATGAAGGATTTAGGTCAGAAAGAAGTACGTATTTTCTCAACAAAAACATCTATTGGGAAAAGATATGTGGCTATGCTGGAGTCTCTTAGTATTCAAGCCCACTAGACCAAGCCCAACAAAATAACATGACCCAAAACCCAATAAAAGAAAAACAGAAAAATACACAAAAGTAAAAGCGTGTTGCTACGTAGAAAATTACGGATTCAAAGATGTAGGATTCAGATTTTAACGAAATAAAAATTGAAGTGGAGGTTAGAATTCAGTCTTGTATAATAATAAAGAATAAATTTTAAAATTTCAAAATTCAAATTTTCAACCAAAAGTCAAACTTTGACAAAATTTGACAAAAATTGAATTTTTAGAAAATTTTCCATTTTATTGAATTTGGAAAAATATATTACTCAATATCCCAAAAATCGTTATTTAAATTCAAATTTGTTTAAAATTTAAATTATTTTATTCAAAATTCAATAAAATTTATTTAAAAATTTGACTTAATTTGCGGTTCTTTACACTTTCCCCACTCAAAACTTTTCATTCTCGAAAAGGAATGAAAAAGGAGAATAGAAACGAGAAGAAATGGTAATATAGATTTGAAACGAATAGTACTAGATCCGAACAATTCAAGATTCAAAGATGCTTGCTCTCCTCCGTTTCCCAAGCATAAGCCTGATTGTTTGTACTTCATTGTAATTTGACCAAGTTGATAGATTTCCTCCTTAGCTGTTTCGTACCTCTATCGACAATATGTAGTGGCTTCCTCTCGATAGTGAGATTTAGCTCCACATCCAAACTCTTGAGTAAAGAAGGTTGAACAATAAAAGAAGGATCATGGAGATACTTGGGAAGATGTGAAACATGAAACACGTTATGCACTCCAGATAGCTCCTCTAGCAAATCCACTCGATAAGCTAAAGGACCAACTCTCTCTAAGATGTTAAAAGGGCAATGAATCTAGGAGCAAGATTCCCTTTCCTACCAACGTGAATCACATTCTTCAACGGCGAGATCTTAAGAAAAACCCGATCGCCCATTAAAAATTCCAAACTCCTCCTTCGCCTATCAACATACTTCTTCCGCCTATCCTGAACAATCCTCATCTTCGTCCTGATCTCTTCAACCGTTTCGGATGCTTCTATAATATCGAGCCCAAGAACCAAACGATCACCTGATTTAATCCAACAAGATGGAGATTTGCAAGGTCGTCTATAAAGAGCGGCAAACAGAGACATTGGATACTAGCCTGAATTCAAAGAATGAGATTAAATAGATTGATACTTACAGTAACCTTAATTTAGAAATTAAGATTACACCTAATTGCTATTATTATATGTGAATTCAACGAGATGGAGATGATCTTCCCAAGATCCTCTATAATCAAGAACATAGGCACAAAGAAAATCTTCCAAAATCTGATTAACTCTTTCCGTCTGACCGTCAGTCTATGGATGATAAGCTATGCTCATATTCGGACGAGTACCCAAAGCTTCCTGAAATGCTTTCCAAAACTGGCTGGTAAATATAGGATCTCAATCACAAACAATGCTGGATGGAACGCCATGAAGCCTGATAATCTATCCTATATAAATCCCAGCTAAACTCGAAGCAGTGCGATTCCACTTCACCAGAATGAAATGAGCTGACTTGGTCAGTCTATCAATGACTACCCATATACTCTCATTACCCCTTCTTATCCTCGGTAATCCATCAATAATATCCATAGAAACCTGTTCTCACTTCCAATTGGGAATCTCAAAGGGGTTGCAACAATCCAATAGTCTTTTGATGATCAGCCTAACCTGTTGATAAGTGGCACATCTACTAACGTAAAATAGAGATATCTTGCTTCATACCACTCCACCAATATTGCTTCTTCATATTCTGGTACATCTTCATAACTGATGGATGAATAGAAAGTCTAGGCTGATGATTTTCCTAAGCACATCTTGCCTTAGTCCATCGACATTTAGAACACAAATTCGATATTAATCCTTAGAATTCCATTTTGATCGATTTGTGGTCCTAAATCACCTTGGTTACAAGCTTCCTTATTACGAACATTCTCCTTAAAGCCTTAGCATCTCGTCTTCATCTTGCTTAGCAACAATACGATCCACAAGGGATAAAGAAACAACAAGTCAACATGACATTGCCTTCTTCGGACTCAAAGCATCAGCTACTACATTAGCCTTTCCTGAAGTGTAGTTGACGTCGAGGTCATAAGAAGCTAGAAACTCAAGCCATCTATTTTGCCTCTGGTTCAAATCCTTCTGGGTGAAAATATACTTTAGTGACTGGTGATCTGTAAAGAGCTCAAAGAGTTCCATAATGATGACGCCTCCATAACTTCAAAGAAAAGACCATGGAAAGCAATTCCAAATCAGGAGTTGCGTAATTGGCTTCATGGGTCTTCAACTAAAGACTGGAATAAACAATAACCTTCCCATTTTCCTTCTCGACTAGCATCAGTGTATCCGTTAATACTTCACTTCCATTTGGAACGATAAGAACTGGTATGGAAGTAAGTTTACGCTTTAACTCATTGAATGTAGCTTCACACTTATCACTCCATATAAACTTGGCATTCTTACGAGTCAAAGCAGTAAGAGGTGCAGCAACCTGAGCAAAATTCTAGATAAACCTTCGATAATAACCAGCTAGGCCCAAGAAACTATGAATATCGAAAGGAGTTTTAGGTCTTTCCCATCCTGAAATAGAATAGGGTGTTTGAATTTAAAGAAAGATAAGATAATTATGTTACAAACGGATAAAGGTGGACAGACTTACATTGACTGCGGTGACTTTAACTGGATTGATCGAAACCCCATTTCCAGAAACTATATGCCCAAGGAATCAGGCTTCATCTTTCCAAAAATGGCATTTCGGGAATTTAGCTTTCAATTGATGACACTAAAGGGTTTCAAGGACAAAATTCAAATGTGATTCACGCTCCGCCTATGACTTAGAAAGACAAGAATATCATCGACGAAGACAAGAACGAACTTGTTAAGAACATCCCCAAAAACACGATTCATAAGATCAACGAAGAAGGCAGGAGCATTTGTCAAATCAAAAGGCATAACCAAACATTAATAGAAACCATTTTCTATATGGAAATCCATTTTGGGAATGCTCTCCTCAGCAACTCTGAGCTGGTGAAAATCGGTGGCAAGATCAAGCCGAGGGAAAACTTTAGCTCCGTTGAGCTAATCGAACATGTCATTGATTCGAGGCATATGATATCTATTTTTCATAGTAAGATTATTTAGCTCCCTCTAATCAACACACGTCCTCAAAGAACCATCAAACTCAATGTAAAATACCACAGCTGCTCCCCATTTCGAGCGACTCAGCCTAATCAAACCCTTAGAAAATACGACTTATATCTGCTTCCTAAACTCGACTTTCTCCTTGGATGTCATCCTTTTAGGAGGAAGAACTACTGGTCGAGCTTCAGGAATAAAATCAACGTGGAATTAAATTTCCCACCTAAGAGGAAGAGAAGAGACTTCATCAAAAGCATCATAAAAGAGTTTGACAATAGGAGTGGAGTCAAGGTCACTGTGATGAAAATCAAGAGAGAAGTTAAAACTGCCAGCATAATCCTAAGGCTTACAGCATGCAGTCACTAAAGAATTACCCTGGTCATCTACACAGTTCGGGCTTTGCAAGAGATAACTGCATCAAATTTATTTAATCAATCACCTCCAAGAAAGAGATTAAATGCATCAAAACCAAGAACATAGAAATTTCTTATGAATCAATGCTTATTGTGAAGGAGTTTTACCTCTCTACAAATCATACTGAGGTTGGTGGGGCCGTCGATTGGATTAGATACACATAACTATACACTTGCTAATATGGGTTATGAATATGTTCAAACTTATTAGAAAGATCAACAAAAATGAAGCTGTGAGATGCTCCAGTGTCAAATAGAACACGGACGGGAAAATCAAGAAAAGAAAAGGTACTTGGAGAGTACCTTGGGTATCACTAGTAGTAGGAGGAGTGGAAGAGGTCAAAGCAAAGACTCCAGATGACTTGCCCTTCTACTGAGTGGGATAGTCCTTCTTGAGGTTTCCTGGATGTAAGAAAATGTGATAAAGGTTGTTTGTGGGAGTAGCGGCCTGGGATGGACAAACATTGGCATAATGTCCCTTCTGGTCGCACTTGAAGCAGGTAATGGAAGATAAGTCGATAGGCTGCCTCTGAGAAGAGTATCCAATATCCTGAGAATTCTACCATATCTTCTTCTACAAAAGGATGTTGAAATTCCTCTTCTTGGAGCTGTTGGAAGAAGGCTGAGATGGAGGTGCACGAACAATAGTAGCCTCCTTAGAAGTGGGGTTCTCATACCTAATAGCCATATCCATCAATCCAGTAAAGAACTGTGCACATGTGCAATCAACCAATGATAATACTCCGGGCGTGCTCCAGCGATAAACTTCTCATTCTTCTTAAGAAGGGTATCAGTCAAGCTAGGTAAAACTTGTATAGTTCGTTGAACTTCCTCTGATACACGGAAAATGTCATATTCCCCTGCTTAAGGTCCACAAATTCCCTATATAACTGAGACTTCCTGGCTTCAAGCATCCACTTAGCTACAAAAGCATCCTTGAAATATGGTATTCAAGATTTAAGATAGATTCCAAAGAGATAACTTAACCAAATTTGAATCCAACTCAAGATTTATATCTAACCTGCTCCCAAGTGATATTTACTTCAACGGTGTTGGGTTGTAACAGGCTCCCACCAATCCTGGGCAGCCTCCTCGGACTGCCAAGTAGCTGATGCTTCTGAACATTGGTGATTTAAAGACCTATAAAGATCATATCTAAACTCCTCAGCCACTACTGAGCCTCATTGATGCTCTCTACTCCAGTAAACTTGGTACCACCAAGCTGAGTGTACTTCTTACTGGGAGTGGTGAATCTGACTGGTGCATGGGCAATTTCTCGACCCCTTCATCTAGCATTCCTACGATTCATCTGGAATATTCAAGAATGGATTTTAGAACAAAGAAAGAGATTCAAATTCAAAGGAATCCTAATCAAAGAGAATTCAAACTAAGAATCAGGCTGAAACTAGAGTGGTTCCTTTAATTAATTCTACTCATTCTAGGATATTACTACCCTATCTCTAAAGATTTTTTACCCCATAGGCTAAGGTTTTCCTAAAACCAAAGCTCTTATACCAACTATAAGGACCCGCTATTTTGAACCATTCAAATCAACAATAAAACCACACATGTCAGACTTGAATCATTCAAAACAATAGATTGTTAATTATTTTTGGGTTAAATAGAATCAATCATAGAATCACAGACATAGATATATATAGTGGAATAAATAAAACATAGTAGTTTATTTAGCTACTACAGAAACAATAGATTCATAAGTAAATACAACACAAATCCAACTACATAGAAGTTTGCTAATACATAAGCAAATTACAAATGTCTTAATAGAAATAACCGAGATAACTAAAATAGCTAAGCAGATAAATTGATAGATAGATCTCCAACAAAGTCTCCAACTCCAAAAGGTGAGTCCTCAATGCTGTGAAACTCAGACTAACCCGAGCATAAAGTAAAACAAAACACTCGAGTCAGGACTAACATTCTCATGTGAGTAAATCAACTCAAGTGAAATGTAACAAATGAAATGCAACAATAACTCAAAGGATGTTTGGGATTCCTATCCTTTAAGGATCCGTTAAACTACTTATATGTAATAATATACACTATATATGTAATGTCTAGCAGTAAAGTATAATATATTGAAACTAGCGTTAAGGCGTTACCCATATCCCACTTAACACATATTACAAATGTCGTAGTCTATACAATACTGTAAACTCCACCAAACCGGTAGGCTATTAGGGAACGCTCTATAGGTACGACAAAAAACAAAATCGTAGTGGGTTCGATAAGGCATATGACAAGGTACAAGAGGCTATGCCCATGGTAAGATTCTACCATTTTGCACTTTTAGATTGGTGGTAACTCGTAGCAGCTACTACTGCCAACCTCGAGACATACTCTCATAATCAAAGGTGCGGACTAAATCAAATCACAAAGTAATAAAGATGGTTTTGAAGAAGCATGCCGGATTGGAGGAGCGACATCACTTGGCCCGGTATAGCTCCTATTTTAATCATATCAAGCAGACCAAAAGGTCAGGGCAGCATTTCTTACATCATACCAACGGCGTCCGCCAAACCATCCTACAACGTTCTAGATTCTCCACCGCGAGCATAGTTGTTAAAGTTGTTTCAGAATCGGCAAAGTGTGTGACAATAACCGACCTCGTTGTCTTTAACAACCAGTCATTATATTTTTCCATACCGTGGTCATTTTATAAAACTTTAAATAATAATCTTAAATTACAATTAAATCAATACTAAAATTCATATCTTCATTATATTTTAGGTTTAAAACATTTATTTTACAATTCATATTAAATCAAATTATCACAATTCTAAAATCATATATTTAAACTTAAATAAAAGCTTGTTTAAATTTTAAATCTTTTTAATAAAACTTAATTACCAATTATGCTCTACTTAACTACTTAAACTTTATTTATTAAAAATTATTATATAAAATTTAATTTTTATATTAAAATTAAACTATGTTTATTATATTAAATGAAATCTTTATTCAATATATTAAATTAATTTATAACTAAATTTCTAAAAAAATACGTTAAATTTTTTATTAAGTAAACTTTTTAATTATTTAAATTATATATTTTAAAAACAAATAAAATTATAAGTTTAAAACTTAAAATTTTCATTTAAACCATATTTAGCTTATAATTTAAAACTTTAAATCATATAAAATATTACTATTTTCTAAATATAAATTTTTAAATAAAATCGTTAAATTAAATTAAATTTAAAAATCAAAATTTATTAAATCAAAACATGCTTTATAATCTAGAAAATAATTTCAAAATAATTTAAAACTGACCGATGGTGTCTGTATATATAATTTTCTACTCTGTGGTTAAGTAATTGGGTATATATCATTTCAACCCAAATTATAATTAAATTTTTGGGTATACATCATTTCAACCCTTATCCTAAATTAATAGTTCAAAATCAATAAAATTGCTTGGGTCTATCATTTCAACCCATAACGGTTTTTCCTAACTTATAAGACCGTTCGGGTATGTATCATTTCAACCCTAGTTAGGGAACTTATTGTGTGATATAAATAAATAATATAACATATAATTACATATCATATAACATATCGTATTGTGTCACAGGCGAGCATCATATCATATAATATAGTATTAACTAAGCAAATCTAACTACAACAACATTTCAATTGGTGTCCATTCACTTAATGATAAGAAATTAGTTGTGAGTGATTGCTCAACTTTTGTGGTCAATAAAGGTGACAACAACACGAACGGACACGTAGCGGATACAGAGATGGAGACTATGAACATGAAACGAACCAAGCTCTAAACAATAACATGAACGTGATCCAGAACGATCCAATATCCAATAACTTTGGAATTTATTTTTTCTTTTTTTGAAATGAAGAGCGAAAAGTGACAATTGGGTTTGGACTTAGGCTGGATGGGCTCGGCTAAGTGGAGTTGGGTGTCTGGGCGCATGTGGCCATGTGTGTGTGGTGTGAGTGGCATGTGTGGTGTGTGTGCTTGGGTGGAGGGTGCGGCCAAGATGAGGGTGGAGGGTGTAAGGCCGAGAGCGGTAGGTGTTGTGTGTGTAGGCATGTAGGATAGTAGGTAGGTGTTGTGGGTAAATGAGAGCGGCCGAGCATAGGTAGGAGGAGAGTGGCCGAGAGGAGTAGGCGTGTGGAGGTAGAGGCCATGAGGAGGGTAGATGGTAGGGTCGGCGATAAGGCTAGGGGAAGGGTAGGTGGCGGTGGCAAGGTGATGGAAGGAGAGGACGGAAAGAGGGGAGGAAGGAAAGGAGAAACTAGGTTTAGTTTACGGTTTTGGGAAATTGGGAGATGGAGATGACGAACGAGATGGAGAAGTTTACTGTAATCAAATTTGTGATTTCCGGGGGAAGAATTAGTTAGGTCAGAAAGAAGTACGTACTTTTCTCAGTATAAAAATCTTTTGGGAAAAGATATGTGGCTGTTTAGGAGTCTCTTAGTATTCAAGCCCACTAGACCAAGCCCAATAAAATAACATGACTCAAAACCTAATAAAGTAAAAATAGAAAAAAAACACACAAATGAATGCACGTTTTACGTAGAAAATTGTAGATTTAAAGATGTAGGAATCGAATTTTGACAAAACAAAAAGTGCAGTAGAGATTAGAATTCAATCAAGTATCATGGAAAAAAGAATAAATTTTAAATTTCAAAATTTAATTTTTTAACCAAAAGTTCAAACTTTGACCAAATTTGACCACAATATGAATTTTCAAATTTTTATATATTTTATTGAATTTGAAATATATGTTACTGAATATCCCAAAATTCGTTATTTAAATTCAAATTTATTTAAATTCTAAAATATTTAATTCAAAAATTCAATAAAAATTCTTTTAAAATTTGATTGAATTTATGGTCGTTACACTCACAATATGTACTTAAAGTGAGATGACTTACTTAGGTCCATGCCTAACCCAAGCATAAATCTATAAGAGCCGAAGAACCTCCACCTTCCATTAACACAAGCCTAAAGGTCCAACCTTTAGAATTTCCAAACCTAAGCCGACACCTTCCTCCACCTCCTCCATGCTCATAGCCCTCCTTATACCCCCATATTCCTCTCACATCCTCCAACTTCTTACTCTCGAATCATGCTTCACATGATGTCCTGGGCTAAAGCCAAAGTTTAAAATAGATTTGAGAAGCTTTGGTTTTCTTTTGAAAACTTTGGCGAGTGAAAAGTGGATTAGTGCTTAAGCACTTCCATCATTTTTAACCCTCCTACTTCATCTCAATCCTATTTGATTTTGTATGATTATTTCCTAAGGGTATGCCCCTTCTTATATAGGCTTAGGAATGTGATAGGAAAATACCAAAAACCGCTCAAAATCCTTATGACATTAATTACAAATATCACTTCTTCTTTATCATTTGCTTTACTTTTAAGACTTTCCATTTGTGCTATTTTCCTAAGTATCCACCCATACCTCATGCATGACATCATCCATAAAGTTTATTTTCATAGATGGAAAAATATTTTATTTCATTTTCTTTAATTCCTAAGTTAATAAGTATATGTAAAAAAATCTAAACAACTTCTTACGGTTAAAAAGCTTTTTATCGACAAAATGATTTTCGATCACATTATCTATATTTATTCAAAGTATTTATTTTTAAAAAAATTTCATAATAAGTTTATCATCGTTACTTATGATTTAAGTGGGGTTTAAAGGCTTATTATATCATTTAAATAACATTTAATCCAAGATTCAAATATTTAAATAATTTAGATATTTAAATACGAAGTGTCCAAAATTCCGGGTCGTTACAGTATGTATGTGTATATATATGATTGTTAGTGGCTGACTACATATGTTCACGTGTGTGTTATTTTATATTTTGTCATCATACATACATATGTGAATACATACATACATATATATATATATATATGAGTATATATATACAAATAATTTGTTTTATACGAAATACCACGTATAATACGAACACATATAAGTGTCTCTATGTATATCTACATGCATACACATAGATACATATACACACATACAAATACACACACACAAATATGTGTATACATATGGCGATTATAAATATCAGTAGTTGCATATGTATGTACTTACATATATAATAACATTCAAATAAATTAGAATAATGTATTGTCATATTCCCATTGAATATCATTGCATTATTACATACAAACATAAAATGTTTATTACATACATTATTAATTAGAATATTTAAAATCAAAACTCACGGCATCTCTCCACGTATCAAATTAACATTAAACATGATTTAATGTGATCAAATTACTCATAATAACAGAACTTATGATCTTGCTAAATAATATGCACTATATGTTTTTTTCTCAAACTTATCCTATATTATCGACCAGCAATGCACTTAATCTAACAAAGAAATCTTTAATATTTGTGGCAGACTAGTTACTTTTTGGGTCAGGCTAGTAGATATATAGATAGAGTACTTGATTACTCAAACTCAATCTTTGACACCACCATTCTATGCATCTTATTAAGTTGGAAATCTTAATTAGTTAGACCTATCATGACTAATTTAGATCGCATAGGCTATTTAGCTCTTATACCATTGAAGGAACAAGTCCAGTGCGCGACGGGTAAATAGGTGAATATCAAATTTGTTTACCATTTAAGATCTTGTTAACCATATGAAGTCTAAATTTATTTGGATCTTATCTAAATTTATTTTAACCAAAATCACTATTTAATTTAATTTGTTGTTGAAATTTTATTTAATGTTGTATGTGAAATATTTAATGTAAACATATGCCTCATATACACAAGTGTGTGTATGTGCATATGCAACATTCATACAATGCACAATTTAACATGTGCGTATATAAATGCTAGGATTTACACTACAAGTGGTAATTTTGCCCCTTTGTATATATATGTATATGTGTTGTCTAGTATGTATATATGTATATATATTTGAACATAAAATAGAATAATATTTATAATGGTATAAACTTACATATAAATATGTACACATATTTATATATATACACACATACTAATATATTCTATTATTGTAAAGCATTAAATTTTGTAATTACTAATACAGAACTTCAAACTTAAATTCAAGCCTTAATTTCAAATTTCAAATTCCAGATTTAAAATAATTATGTAATGGATTATTATTAGTAAATAAGTATACACATACATACATACATACATATATATGTGTATAACTTACAATTTTTTATAATATATGAAAACACACACATACACACAGATATATATATGTATGTATGTGTATAATTATATAAATACATCCATTAATCTTATTATTTAAAATTACATAAAAGTAATTTTATATGTTTAAAATAATCAACTTGATATACATACAAACATATATATATATATATATATATATTTGGCCATAATAATTTTTCACAAAATTTTAGTTTTTCTTAATATTTTAAAACCTCGTGGCTTTATAATAATTTTTTTAATTAATACTTTCTGTGCGGAAATTCTGAAATTAATTCTTTTTATTTGACACAAATTTCATGATGTATGTATATATAATTTTATGTTTATTAAATATATATTATAATTATGTATTTCGTTTAACTTACATATTAAAAAAAATTACCATGTTATAAAGTATATATAAACACACACATATATATTTAAAAGTTTGATATATACATAGAAACATAGAATTCCTTTAATTTCAAAACATTGACACATATAAATATATGTACATGGTTTAATAAATTATATATACAACTACATAACTTGTACTTATGTAAACTAATTTAGTTTGTTCAAAGCCTCTTTCAAAAATTATCGACTTTGAAAATTAAAAAGTAAAAATGTCACGACCAGAACTCGATGTCCGACAAACAACATCAAATTCGTATCGTGGGAGCTTGCAACACCATTAAATGATAAATAACACAGTGGAAAAATAAAAGATGATATCACTGATATAACATGAATACAATATCTGATACATCAATTTGATATAATGATAATCATCAACATCAGAGAATATACAACACAAAATACAGCGGAACACGATACAATATGAAATAAGTCTTCTCAGAATATAATACTGCAACTCTGATCCAAAAAGCTCCGAAGACAAAGCTCCAAAACTCCTAGCTCGATCCACCATCAAGATTGCACCAAGCTAAGCAAGACTCGTCCAAATCCAAAGAAAACTGAACTAGCTCCAGATAATCCACTGAACCTAACTATCTGAAAAACCAAACTCTAGACTGCTCGTGCAGAAAATTTTGAGCACCCAGAGTTTAGGAAATAAACTCTGGGTCAGTCGTGGGACTGGTATGAGCAACAAAAACAGTTTGTTTTTAAAACAATCAAAGATTTAAATTTTTATAATCGCAATGCTTTTGGAAAATGAGACTACCATAAGGCCTCCCACACATACACACAATGCAAATGCAGAATCGGAGGAGATTTCTCCTTATGATAGTCAAATATGCTTGATACGCGAATTTCTTTGATATTATTACTATAAGTGCAAAGTGCAGAAAAAACTTTCGAAAGTATAATATAAATCTTAGCCAACATACGACCATTATCGTATGCCTACTATAGCTACCATCCAAACAGTGGGGCGCCACCATAAGTAGATGGCAGGTAATACAACTAATACCGTACAAGGCTCGTATTGGATGAATGGATTTTCCAAAAAATGGTCAGGCCAAGGAACTTCCCATTGCCATATGGAAACGCCTCTGGAAGGACGCCCCAGAACCAAACCGGATCTCTGCCAAACAAGGCCGGCTACCCCCCTTCCCGGGGAATATACAAAACCTCAGATATGCCACCCCCGGTCCTTGGGGACCTTTAAACGAGAGCTCTCTAACCAACAACATCACACAGTAAATAATATAGTGTGTCCACATGAGTGAGTATCTGGGCTCCATACCATGATACTACCCTTTTCCAGAAGGAATGGTCATACCCTAAGGAAGCTACCCCTGAAACCTTGCCGCACAATTCCTGTTTCGACCAATACTGGTTTGTGAGGCTCGAAGAAGTCTTGTCCGCAAAAGCCACGCTTTGATCAACAAATGATCAGCAACACTCAGCATGCCATATTACCAAGTTGTGAATATATCGCTGATAATCTTCAACTACATAACCTCTGAGCCGTACGTCTCAGAAAAGGGTGTTAATGCTAAGAGAATAAATTCTCCGCCACCAACAGAAATGTATTTGAAATAAATCTTCTTTTCATCTCAAAATATAATGTCAGACATACAATCCATTCAAGTCTGTCCTGGGTTCGAACAGAACCGAAGGCACTTCCAAAGAAGCCCTTGCAATCCGGGCATTCACAATCCGATCGGACATCCCATCACTTAGGGAATCTCTATACAGGAGCAACTCAGTGCAGAGACAATCGATAGGTCATCATATCGTTCTCGCATATACCAGTTCTTCGCCACCGGTCTTCAAATGCTATCCACAATGACGTATCACATATTCAGAATGGATTATACGACCCAAAGGTCCTTTCCCGGCTAACCCGAATAGTGAGAGCAACATTTAAAACATATGGACATTGGATTTCAATTAAGTCACAACTTAATAATTCCAAACTTTCTTTCAAATGGTTTAAACCAATTTCCATTTCAAATCTTTTAAACAAAAAGATTTATTTCACAAAGTTCACTCAGTTTCACAAAGATTCATTTACGGATTTCAAAGAAATTTTCATTTCAATTAGATTAACTCATTTAAATCTTTAAATCAAAGATTTATCTCATAGCTTTCAAAACTGTTTCCAAATATTCATTCATAACTTGGAAAACTATTTTCTTTTTACTTGAAATCCCTTAAATACAATTTGAAATTCATTTCTCATATGAAAGCTTTTTATCATTTAGAAACAATAGTTTTATTTTGGAAAAAACCCGATTCTATTTATACAAGTTAAAAATCTTTGAGTTAATTCAAATTCTCACAACAATAGTTTAAAAAAATGGTATTAAAACCCCATATAAACTTGTATACCATTTTTAGATCATAAATATAGAATTCAATTTCAGATATTGAATTCAAATTATTAAGATTTCAAATCTTTATTAAGTTATTCAAAATAACTTTCATTCTTAAAACACCTTTTCAAAAGCTTTTAACATTAAACTTAATTTGTTTCCTAAACTATTTGAATTTAAAAATTCAATTTCAAAACTTATTTAAAAATATGTGACTTAACCCATTTCCACGTGGAATCCATATTGGTGTGTGTATAGTGTGGTCTAGGGATTTTACACAATAGTGCACAGCGTCAATTAATTCAGAGATATCAATATTGATAAGCGATATAATCTATAACGCTTATCTCTATTCATAGACTCATAGATAAATAAATTTATCAATCACAACGATTCATCATTACGATTCGATGTGGGTTTCGGATAACCAACTGGAATCCGACTCCCTGTCACATCGAACTTCAAATGCCGTTTTACAGGTCAAGGGTTTACAGAATAAAATCACCAATCATAATCCAGCACATAGTAATTCACATCTTATGGCATCAAAATTTTAAACAGAAATATCAATCCATTTTACAATAAATCAGATATCCTACATACACAATCCACAAGCAATCATCTTTAATTTTTGTTGTAATTAATTCAAATTAATTATTATGTCTTCATTACTAAATTTATTACCTTAAATCATTAGGTAAAAATCTAAATTATTAATCAAACTTAATTAACCATTTATTACTTACTAATTATTTAGTTAATCAATTATTCATTCTTAATTATGAATGAAATTACTTAATTAATTAACTATTATATTTAGTTAACCAATTATTCATTCTTAATTCTGAATGAAATTACTTAATTAATTAACTATTAATTAAAAATTAAATTACTTAATTCATTACTAATTACAATTAAAAAATTAATTATTCTTAATTACCATCAGAAAATAATCAATTTATATTAATTATTCACTAATTAACATTTTCCAAGAAATCTCATTTAAACTTTGAAATCAACTTATTACAAATTTGAGAACTTTGATGTTAATTGAATTCCAACACTGGTTTTATATCAATTACTTGGTTAAAATATTAATTAGATTCCAAACTTTGTTAAGTGTTTATTAAATTCATTAACTGGTAATAAAGCTTGATTTATAACTATCGCACATCAATTACCACCTAAATTTGTTTAAACAGTTTACACTGCATTATTAGTTTTCAAGATTTGGAAATCAAATGAGCCAATTTTCAGTTCCCTCGAGTTACACTTCGGGTTTACCTCCATCTTCCCCGAGAACACTCTCCATTCATGCAAATCCTTCTTCTTGTTTTTTTTAGTAAACAAATTTAAGTTATAACGTCAAGAGGCAAACTCACGCACGACACTGAATTACTTCGAGACAGGGCTCGACCTACAGCCCCTTCCTCCCGAGCGCGTCCCCGAGTCTATCTCGTTCCTCCCCCTGAACTTACTTCTTCTTCTTCCTTTCATTCATTCAATTTTTTTTTAGTTAAGCTTTAACTGTAGATATTAAAACACTCGCGTACCAGAGAAAACCCGAAGTAAACTTCCATAATTCTCGAGTATCACTCGAGACGACCCGACATTCGAGCGCTGACACCACCTCGCGCCACCGTGCACGTGCACGGCGCGTCGCCATCACTCCGGCGATCCTCGGCACTGCCTGTAATTCGCGAATCGGCCTCTCGTTCGAAAATTAAATCAAATTTAGCATGAAACGATCGAGATCAAAATACACTCGCTCGAACGAACAGTGACACGAATGCGTCAGAGAAAATCTCGACGTCCACACAACCTCGACCAGCGTTTGCTTAGCGATTCCGGCCATACCACGGTGCCATCATCCTCTAGCATTCGCCAAGGCCATGCCACACTCGGTCGAACCACGGTGAAAAAATCGGCAAGCTACAGGCCACCTAAATTCTAACCTAGAAAACCCTAAACTCGCCACTTCCAAACAATCCATACAATAGATAAATTTTTGAACATTTTTCCTAGATTTGAAAATCGTCAAGCTAGCTTCACCAAGAATTTCAACATCTAAGACTCGTTAAATTATCACTAATCGATTAAAAAGCATTATTTGTTCAAGTATGAATTGCACCTAAGTCACTAAATTAAAAATCATCATTTTTATTTTAAAAATCAAAGCTTTATGTGATAAATCAAGTTATGGAATCAAATCACCAATGTAAAACATTTGAAAAAAATTCATATGATCCTTCTTACTGTAAATTTCACTCTACAGGTTCAAGTTTTTCCATATGCAAGCTAAAAAAAATTCTGAACAATGGTTTAAGCTTAAACAAACTTGTTTTGTATAAAATCCTAAACTAAAGATGTTGGTTTAAAGATTTATAATTTTTTTCCCTAGTTTATGTTTACTCTGTAACCAAAAATAAACATATAGATCAGCACCATCACTGTACACAGGGGAACACATATGTATACATTCAAAACAAGTTACCTCATTTATTCATTCCATTCATCATCACTGAAAAAATCAAAATAGAAGATTATAGACAGTTTGCTCACCTTGAAACGTTTTGAAACAGAGAATAATTCTATTTCTTTTAAGGCTTGCAGTTTTTATTTTTTCTCTTTCTTTTCCTGGATCTTCTTTCTTTGAGTTGAATGATATTTGGAGTTTAGATGATGATGTTTATATTTTTTCTTCTTTCTCTGGTTTGCTTAAGTTTTCTTACTGAATGGATTAGAATAGGATGCATACCTAAATATATATAAAAAGATAGTTTGTACAGATTTTTTTTCCTTGCTTTGTTTGACTAAAAGATATATTTTTTTCAATTGTTTACTGATATAATTTGATCCTATCTCGGCTGAGAAGATTGTTTTGTGCTGAGAGGATGGAGGCATTAAATGCAAATCCTATTTTGGTTTACAAGCCATGCTGTTTGAATTATTTATGTACAGTCTTTGCTTTGTATAAGCTTGTACAAATGTACTTTTGCCTTTATTAAAATCCATTTGATTTTTATTATTTTCATATGTTTGCAGTTTTTGTGTTGTAGACAATTGTTTTATTATTTCTCGTTTTGCTTTCCTAGGTTGCTTCTTGCCTGCATACATTTGGGTTTCATTTTTTTATTATCTTCATTGTTTTATGCTTTGTTTACAAGTTAATGCTATTTTAATTGTATATGCAGTTTTGTTTTCTTATTACTTTGTACTGACTTTTTTTAACATGATGTTAGGATTTTAGTTAATGTGTTGTTTTGAATTTTAACTATATGTATTAAATGTGTTTATTTTATTCTATTTTGTTTGTTTTTATTTGCATGGTAATATAATGACATTCTATATCAATATGTTGTTATAGTTTTACTTTGTAGTTCGATTTAGTTTAATGCTGCCTTATATCCATAAAATTTCATTAGCATTTCTTTTGTTATTATTCTATAGTTTTATTATTAACATAAATGCTTAAATTTGATTTCTATTTATGGTTTTACTATCAGGTATTAAATTTATACATATATTTTATTTTATTTTAAACACTTTATTTATAATTCAATTCAACTGAAAATATTCATTTTTGAGTTTCAAATCAAATTAAAAAATAAATAAGTATACATTTCATATTAAATTTGAAAATTTCAAACAAATCCGTAATTTAATCCAAAAATTCAATTAAATTATAAAATTAAATTTGTCATTAAAACTGGGTCGTTACAGATTCCCCTCCTTAAGAAATTTCGTCCTCGAAATTTGCCAAGGAGACACAAAGATAAATGAAAGATAGAGAAACATCTTTTCAGATCAAACTGAATATCAATTCTGCATTTGATTTTCCAAATCAGAATATAACCAATAAATATGAGAAAAAACTCAATCAATTACGAAATAATTGGGTTATCTGATCTACGAAGTATATAGGGGTATTGGTTAGTTTGAAGGGATAACTAACCGTTCGAAGAATATATCGAAACCCAATGAAATAGATAGAAATAGATTAGATTACGATTTCAGATTCAAGATTTAATTCATTTACGATTTGCTGAGAAATACAACTAATGATAGTTCCAGTGTCGAACAAAATTCGAACAATTTAATCGTAAACGAGAAGATTACCTTGCGAAATTTCTTTTCCTAAATCAGCTTGTTGAGGCTAAAGAATCATCTCTGATTGCATACACTTTCTTTACTAAAGTCTGCTTCTTTGCTGGACAGTTGTTGATCCTACGTCCTGGCTTGCGGCATTTATAGCATCCCGTAGATTCCTGATCTAGCCTCATAAATGGCTCTCTCATTCCTGGCTTCCAAGGATTCTTACATATATCCGAGTAGTGACCTTTTTCCAGGCAATTGAGACAAGTAACATCCTTCTTTTTCTTCTGTATACTCTTCTTTCCTTTATCGTTCCTCGATTTCTTTCCGCCAAACTTCTTTTTGCTCCAATTCAGATTACTTGCATTTCCAATTTCCTCTGGATCATTTTGCTTTTGCAGAGTATCGTATCGATAGCCCATATCAATCAATTCAGAAAAAGATTCCTTGACGTAAGTAGTCATCCTTTCCTGAAACTCCTTATTCATTCCCCGAATAAACTTTTCATTCTTCTTTAACGATGTATTCACCAATGCTGGACCAAATCGAGATAATTCAATAAATTTGTTTAAATATTCCTCAAATGACAAACTTCCTTGCTCTAAATCCATAACTCCTGGTACACTCTAGAGATACCAGCAGACGACATATATCGCTGCTTAAACACTTCTTTGAAACGACTCCTAGTAAATTCATCCGTCGACTCATCCACGGTAACAGTTTCCCACCAAACTAAAGCCTCTTCCTCGAGTTGCCAAGAAGCTATCAATCGCATCTGATCATCTTCTAACTTTAGTCCTTTGAAAATGTTTTCGCACGATCGAATCCAGGCTTGTGCTTCGATAACAGTTTCTTTGCCTGTGAATGGCTTTCCACTAAGTCTAGAAAGTCTTCGATATAAATCAGCCAAATTCAATTGAGATTGAATAGGAATATCTGCCATTGCAGGGTTTTGACCAGCTGAAGTGGTACTTTCCTGTCTCCTATTTCGTCCTCTTCTTCCACTCGTTCTTACTATCCGTAAATAGTAAGAAATCTGATTTAGGCATTCGGACGAAATATCTTAGAGAATAACAACAGATAAAGAAAATAGATTAACAAACTTGAGTTTTGGTTTCACTTGTTGTACTCATTCTAGGGTATACTTCACCCTATCTCTAATGAGCCATCTAAGGTGTTACACTCCATAGCTAAAGTTCTTACTTAACCTTCAGCTCCGATACCAATTCTGTCATGACCCGAACTCGATGTCCGACAAACAACATCAAATTCGTATCGCGGGAGCTTGCAACACCATTAAATGATAAATAACACAGTGGAAAAATAAAAGATGATATCACTGATATAACATGAATACAATATCTGATACATCAATTTGATACAATGATAATCATCAACATCAGAGAATATACCACACAAAATACAGCGGAACACGATACAATATGAAATAAGTCTTCTCAGAATATAATACTGCAACTCTGATCCAAAAAGCTCCAAAGACAAATGTAACAACCCAGAATTTTTATTAATTAAAATATGAATATTTAATTAATTTTAAATATTAAAAAGTGAATTTATAAGTCGAATAAATTTTTATTTGAATTATTGGATTTAATTGAATAATTAAATCGATAATTTAATATGTTAAATTATGGAAATAATTGAAAATAGAGTTAAATATGATTGAAAATGATTTGTAAAATTTTATTTTATCATATGGGAGTTAGAACAATATTTTAGAACTTTTAAAATCGAATTAAAAGTTAATTTGTGAAAATTGAATATTTTAATATTTAAATCGACTAGTGAAAATAGTCAATTTTTGAACAGTCTCAGAATTGAACGAAACCAGTTCCATTGGATCCGTAATAGTTAGTTATTACCGGATTTCAAATTTCGTGTCAATCGGAGTTATCGTTTGATCGCAGCAGCTCGAAACACATCGATTTATTTTTAATTTAAATTTGACGGGTGAAAATAGCCATTTTTCAAAAAGTCTCGGATTTCGACGAAACCAGTTTCATCGGATCCGTATTGTGATATTATTATAAGGTTTCAAATTTCAAGTCGATTGGATTTACCGTTTGTCCGGTACGAATTAAAACGCCTAGAAATCGATTTAAATCGGTTTAATTTAAATTGAGCGTTTGTAGCCATAACTCGCACAGATGTCCGAATTAGCTTCCGAAACCTGTTCCATTGTGTCCGGAACGCGGGATAAACCCTAGGAACGTCAGTTTCGGTGCGTAAATCGGAGTTCGAAAATTTAAAATGAATAGTGATTTTCGGTTGAAATTCTATAAAAGGACCTCTCTCTCAACAACTTGCAAAACCCTAGCCCAACATTGAGCAGCCGCCGTTACTTCCTTCAATGGCCAGAAATTCACCATTTTCTTTCTCAAATTTCTTCCAATCCATAACTCATTTCGAAAAACTTACAACTACAAAAACGTAGAGCTACGTGAGATCCTTATATTCAACGTTTGTGATTGGATTTGGTGCGATGGATTGGCGGCAAATCGTCTTCAAAGACCTGCACTTGCGCACGCGTTTCAAGACAAATCATGGGGCCGAGTGCCACCAGGGTCAGGCCGAGCATGGAGGTTGGGTAGGCGCGCGAAGTGGTGGCTCTTGATCGTGTCGAAGTTGAGTGTGGTGGCTCGAATTCCTAACCCTAGTTTGTGATTGAGTGGGTTTGTGCGTGTTCCCTTGATCCGTAGCCAAAACGTGGTGGAAGATGAAGATGTGTGCGGTCATGATGCGTGGGAACCAGATCCAAAGGCCTGGAATTGTTGTGGGTTTTAAATTTGTTAAATTATGTTGTATTAGTTATAAAAATCGTGTATAAACTTCATAAATACATAACTTTTTCATACGAGGTCGAAAATGCGCGAAACCAGTTGCGTTGGAATCGTATGGACGAGCACTACGTGATGAAGTTGGCTTGGAGTCGTTTGGAGTTAGTGAGAATTTTGGGTAAAATTAAACGTCCGTTTAATTTTATTCGAAATAAATCGCTAAAACGGAAATAAAATCAAGGTGAGAACTTCTCACTCAATCGAATCAGTTTCGATTTTATTTTAAATAGTTAGATTTAAAATATTTGAATGCATGTTTGAATGTTAATTGATATATATTGATTGTTAAAATAGACATTATACGCCGTTAGTAAGCGGATGTTATTTATTAAAAACATATACCGCGAATATTTCATAAACAGTGAAATTGGTATTATATATAGTAGCAATATATATATATTGGCATATGTATATATTGGAGTTATTGATTTCCCGCATTTTTTAGCGGATGAGACCCTATTGCGCCGTTATTAAGCGGATAATATTTAATAAGAACATATACCGCGATAATTTCGTACTGGAACGAAATTGGTATTGTGCTAATGTTTGTGGATGCAGGAAAACAGGTTGGAGGGATCCAACAGGATTCCTCAACAGTTTTTATTTAATTTCAGATATTTTGATATTTGATTGATTATCATATCGATATATGATATCGTTGTTGTCGTGATTGACTATTTGGTATGTAGCATCATTGGACCAAGTTTTGGAATTTTAAAATGATTTATAAAGTGATTTTTGAAAATATACTATATGTTTGGAATTTGATCTATTTTAAATAAATAAACGTTATAATTTTTAATGTTATAAAAATTATGATTTTTGAGAAAAATAGTTAAAAAAATTGATTTTTGAGAATATGATGCTAATGATTTTATAAAATAGTTTAATCGGGATTTTAGAATTTATTGTGAAAAGTCTAAATATAGGATTTATAAAATTTAATTATTTTATGAATCAAAATGGTGAAATAATAAAGGAGATTAAAGACGTTTTAAAAGAATAATATAAATTGAATTATATTACGAGATTTATAAATGGATATTTATAAATTAAAATGTTGAAATTATAAAACGAGTTTTTATAAGTGTTTGAATGAAGTGCAAATGGATTGCATAAGTGAATGGAATTTATAAAATTATAAATGATGAAGTTATAAGTGAAATTTATAAATAGTAAGATTTATAAATTTTGTGAAGTTATTAAAGAATATATTTGGATGAATAATTGAATCTTATAAGTTATAAGATTTATAATTATGAAGTTCAAAGGAACGATTTTGCAAACGAATAAATTTATAAGTATTTAACTTATAATATGAACCATTGTTTATAATTGAGTTATAAATCGAATAGGCTAATAAAGGAGATTTATAAAGGAAGTTGTTATAAAATAAATAGAAATGGAATTTATAAACGTTGTTTTATAAATTCGCAAACAACTTATTTTGATAAGAAAATTGTTGAAACCTATAAGTGGAGTTATATTCACATTTTTGAATAGTGAATAATCCTTTGAATTAAAATGTATAAAAGGATGAAATGTGTTAACGTAGTATATTCACGTTTTTGAATAGTGAATAATATGTTAAAGGAAATGTTTTGAATGAGATGTTTAAATTGAATTAAAACGATCTAACGAAGTTTTAATTGTGTTGAGATTCGAAACCATAGATTTCAACATTTATTGTTGAAATAGACGTTTTCGAGAAATAAAAGGAGATGATGGACTATAACACTGTTGTTATAGTAAATGATTTCCGAAAGGAAATGTTTTGTATAGTATTGGGATTATATATATATTTTAAATTTCGAATCCCTATACTAGTGATTTTGGGTTGTTGTAACGATGTTTTACGCAACATTCGTTTTGGCCCAAATAAATATGTTTAAGAGAATGATTTCCTTAAAGAATGAAATATATACTTAATCTCGATTGAAGTATATTGAATATTTTCCAAGTATTGAAAATAAATAAAATTTGTGAATTACTTATGAATAAATAAGTATGGAAATGTTTTCCAATATAAAGTGAATATTTTGAGAATTTATCTTTTTGAAGATAAATTGAAAAGGAATATTGAAATGAATAATCGAAATCGAATATTCATAGATATTTTGGATTATAAATTCACTAAGGAATTTATAAATGAAAGGGGAAACTTGTTTAAAAATAAATATTGATTTATTTTTGAAGTGTTGAAATAATATATCTTGTAAAGATATTTTGGAAAATAAATAATTTGGAAAATTATTTGGAAACTGGTGATGTGTGCATATCCAGTGATAGTTCAATAACCGACTATCAATATTTCCCTTTGAATGGGTAATTGATGTGATTTGTTTGAATGTGAATGCCACACTTATTTTTGAATAAGCGCTCGCTATTCGGGTTAACCGGGAAAGGACCATGGGGTCGTATAACCCATTCCGAATATGTGATACGTCGTTATAATTGCATTGAAGATCGGTGTTGAAGACCCGGTATTTGCGAGAGCGATAGGATGACCTGTCGATTTACTCTGCACCGAGTAGCTACGGTATAGAGTTCTCCATATGTGATGGTGAATCCGATCAGGATTGTGAATATCCGGATTGCAAGGACTTCTTTGTAAGTGCCTTCGGTTTTGTTCGAGCCCGGAACAGACTTGTATGGATTGTGTGTCTAACATTAAAAGTTGAGATATAAAGCCGATTTCTTTCAAATATATTTCTGTTGGTGGCGAAGAATTTATTCTTTTAGCTTAACACCCTTCTCTGAGACGTACGAGCTCAGAGGTTATATAGTTGAAGTTATCAGCGATATATTCCCAATTTGGTAATGTGATATGCTGAGTGATGCTGTAAATGATCATTGTGTTGATTATTGTGATAGGATCGTTTATTTGATCGTCTATCTTGGTGATCATTGTGTTGATCATTGGTTGACCCAAAGCATGGCTTTTGTATAAAGTATGTTTTTGTGGACGTGACTTCGTCGAACCTCACACCCCGGAAATGGTCAAAACAGGAAAGATGCGGCAAGGTTATGAGGGATAGCACCCTTTAGGGTATGTACATTTCCTTCTGGATAGAGGTGGTATCATGGTATGGAGCCCAGATATTTAACCTATGTGTTTACTGCGAATTTATTACTTTATGGTTGTTGGTTATCGGGATCCCGTGAGAAAGGTCGTTTACGATCGGGGAATGGCGTGCTCGTGTCAGTAGTTACCCAGTTAGGGGTAACCCGGCCTTGTGTTGGCAGAGTTCCGGTTTGGTTCTCGGGGATGTCTTTCCAGAGGCATTCTCATGTGGCAATGGGAAGTTCCTTGGCCTGACCATTTGTTGGAAATCCAAAGAAACAATACGTGACTTGTACGGTTTTAGTTGTATAACCTTCTGTGGAATGTGGCGGTAACCTGCTATTGAACATAGTTAGCTATAGTAGGCATACGATAATGGTCGTATGTTGGCTAAGATTTATATTCTACTTTCGAAATAAATTTTCCCTACACTATACACTAATAATAATATGAAATGTTCTTCTAAATGCGTATCAAGCATCTTTGACTATCATAAGGAGAAATCTCCTCCGATTCTGCGTTTGCATTGTGTGTGTGTGTGCGGGAGGCCTTATGGTAGTCTCATTTTTAAAAGCATTGCGAATTGAATTTAAAAATATTCCTCTATTTTGATTTTAAAGATAAATAAACTGTTTTGAGTTCTCACACCAGCCACATGACTGACTTGGAGTTTATTGTTTTCCTTCCTAAACTCTGGGTGCCCACCAATTTCCACACGGGCAGTCAAGAGTTAAGGTATATCAGGATATTCTGGATATTCTGGAGTTGCTGGAGGCAAGCTGGATGGCATGGCGTATTACTACTATATAGTATTTTTTTTTCCACTGCACTGTTTGTTGTTGTTGTACACTCTGATGATATGATGTAATGAAATGTGATGTAATGTAATAACTGATATAGTTCTTTGTTTAAAGATTATTCATTTATTATTATATGTTGTTCCGCTGCGAATTGTGAGATTCTGATGTTGTTCTTGTTTTCTGTTCTGTTCTATTTTCTCTATTTTCCTTCTATGTTCTATTTCTCTTTTCTATTCTATTTTAAAATTATGTTCTATTTTTCTTTCCCCTCCATTTTCTATTCTCTCTCTTTTCTATCTCTCCTACTTTTTTTCTCTCTTCTTCTATCTTTTTCTTTTCCTAAATTCTTTTTAAAAATCCTCAGTGTTCGGTTTTCCGTCGTTCGATTCCTCGGCAGTCGATAAAGTGAGTGTCGATGTCGAATTTTCGGAAGTCGAAGAATCGTGTCCTGACAATGTGGTATCAGAGCTTATAGTTAAGCGACAACCATGGTTCTGTTGGGTATTACTCGTTAGAGATAGAGTCAGTAGTACTCTAGAATGAGTTTGAGTGTAATAATAGCTATGAGAGCGTATTTGTTAGTGAATATAAAATTGTTTTATATTGTGATGATTGGTTTATTTAGTGGTATATGAACTTTCGTCAGCGTGGTCTGCAAGACTATGCCGAAGGGGTTTCTAAACACTTGAATAGAACAATTCGGCACAATATTGATTTTAAATTGGGTAAATGAAATAATTTTACCTTGATTATATTTTATATATGAAGGAATAATTTTTCAGAATTATAAAAGAGTATATAAGTTAATTGTTTGGTTGTTTGAATAATCTAAATAAAAGAAAAATTGTATAAGAAAAATAATTATAAGAATTGAATTATAATTAAAGTGTTTTACAATTGTGAAATAGACTTATATATATAAGAAGTAAAATTATTTGAATATAATTATGAATATGAGTTGTAAATAATCAAGTGGATTAAATGAATATAAACTTGAGTTATATAAATGAAATTCAACTTTTGTAATAGAATTGAATGAATGGATTGAATGTTGATCAATTAAATGTAAATAATTGATATGGAATAATGAATGTAAGTGAAATTCATTAAAATCTAATGTTATTAGAAAGTTGAATAATAGAATGAAAATCAATTTAATTTAAACCAATTGATAAGTAAAGGAATTTGGTTGTAATTAATATACATTGATTGTTATATGATTATTAGTTGATTGTATATAATTCATTAAGTGTTAATGAAATGGAAAGCTAAAGTAAATAAATTTGAATAGAATTGAATTTAAATTGGAAGTGAACCAACTTGAATATGAATTAGTGAATATAAACTAATTGAGAATGAATGTTAGTAAAAACATCCACTGTTAATGAATCAAATGTGATTTAAATTGAAAACCAATTCATTGAATATTAATGAGAATATGAATGAATATATATTGGTTATGAATTTGTTGAATGCTAGTTGGTTGATGTTTGAATATGTTGCATTTGCTATGTGACATATATAGTTATTATGTTGCTATATGATGTATATCGATACTATTTCTATACATGCATGATTCTCATGTTGTTTGTTGAGTGTTTAGTAGGTGCGGATCGCGTTTGCTTCGCATTTGGAGCTCGCTTTTGCGCTATATTAGCCGTATATGCTTGCTAATAAAATATAAGGTACATATCTCGGATTAAATATCGTACTTTTACATTTTTTTTCCCTGCGGGATGCCTCATTACTTGATGAGATGTATATTTGTGATATATATACTGTCATTTTTTTTTTCGGATCGAGCCGCGCAAAGGAGACTATGACGAATTTTTCCGAAAATTTAAGGCGTTAGAAATTTTTTGAAAAAATTGGAAAATTTTGAAAACTTTAACTTTGATTTTGGAATTGAAAGTTAAATGATATAGTTTGTTTTTGAAAAGATAACGAAGTATGATTTGAAAACATAGTAAGTTATTGTAAGAAGTTTAACTATGAATTATGGAAAATTAATAAATTCTATAACTTTTCTTACTTGTTAATTTCGAGGACGAAATTCTTTTAAGGGGGGAAGATTGTAACGACCCAGAATTTTTATTAATTAAAATATGAATATTTAATTAATTTTAAATATTAAAAAGTGAATTTATAAGTCGAATAAATTTTTATTTGAATTATTGGATTTATTGAATAATTAAATCGATAATTTAATATGTTAAATTATGGAAATAATTGAAAATAGAGTTAAATATGATTGAAAATGATTTGTAAAATTTTATTTTATCATATGGGAGTTAGAACAATATTTTAGAACTTTTAAAATCGAATTAAAAGTTAATTTGTGAAAATTGAATATTTTAATATTTAAATCGACTAGTGAAAATAGTCAATTTTTGAACAGTCTCAGAATTGAACGAAACCAGTTCCATTGGATCCGTAATAGTTAGTTATTATCGGATTTCAAATTTCGTGTCAATCGGAGTTATCGTTTGATCGCAGCAGCTCGAAACGCATCGATTTATTTTTAATTTAAATTTGACGAGTGAAAATAGCCATTTTTCAAAAAGTCTCGGATTTCGACGAAACCAGTTTCATCGGATCCATAATGTGATATTATTGTAAGGTTTCAAATTTCAAGTCGATTGGATTTACCGTTTGTCCGGTACGAATTAAAACGCCTAGAAATCGATTTAAATCGGTTTAATTTAAATTGAGCGTTTGTAGCCATAACTCGCACAGATGTCCGAATTAGCTTCCGAAACCTATTACATTGTGTCCGGAACCCGGGATAAACCCTAGGAACGTCAGTTTCGGTGCGTAAATCGGAGTTCGAAAATTTAAAATGAATAGTGATTTTCGGTTGAAATTCTATAAAAGGACCTCTCTCTCAACAACTTGCAAAACCCTAGCCCAACATTGAGCAGCCGCCGTTACTTCCTTCAATGGCCAGAAATTCGCCATTTTCTTTCTCAAATTTCTTCCAATCCATAACTCATTTCGAAAAACTTACAACTACAAAAACGTAGAGCTACGTGAGATCCTTATATTCAACGGTTGTGATTGGATTTGGTGCGATGGATTGGCGGCAAATCGTCTTCAAAGACCTGCACTTGCGCACGCGTTTCAAGACAAATCATGGGGCCGAGTGCCACCAGGGTCAGGCCGAGCATGGAGGTTGGGTAGGCGCGCGAAGTGGTGGCTCTTGATCGTGTCGAAGTTGAGTGTGGTGGCTCGAATTCCTAACCCTAGTTTGTGATTGAGTGGGTTTGTGCGTGTTCCCTTGATCTGTAGCCAAAACGTGGTGGAAGATGAAGATGCGTGCGGTCATGATGCGTGGGAACCAGATCCAAAGGCCTGGAATTGTTGTGGGTTTTAAATTTGTTAAATTATGTTGTATTAGTTATAAAAATCGTGTATAAACTTCATAAATACATAACTTTTTCATACGAGGTCGAAAATGCGCGAAACCAGTTGCGTTGGAATCGTATGGACGAGCACTACGCGATGAAGCTGGTTTGGAGTCGTTTGGAGTTAGTGAGAATTTTGGGTAAAATTAAACGTCCGTTTAATTTTATTCGAAATAAATCGCTAAAACGGAAATAAAATAAAGGTGAGAACTTCTCACTCAATCGAATCAGTTTTGATTTTATTTTAAATAGTTAGATTTAAAATATTTGAATGCATGTTTGAATGTTGATTGATATATATTGATTGTTAAAATAGACATTATACGCCGTTAGTAAGCGGATGTTATTTATTAAAAACATATACCGCGAATATTTCATAAACAGTGAAATTGGTATTATATATAGTAGCAATATATGTATATATTGGCATATGTATATATTGGAGTTATTGATTTCCCGTATTTTTTAGCGGATGAGACCCTATTGCGCCGTTATTAAGCGGATAATATTTAATAAGAACATATACCGCGATAATTTCGTACTGGAACGAAATTGGTATTGTGCTAATGTTTGTGGATGCAGGAAAACAGGTTGGAGGGATCCAACAGGATTCCTCAACAGTTTTTATTTAATTTCAGATATTTTGATATTTGATTGATTATCATATCGATATATGATATCGTTGTTGTCGTGATTGACTATTTGGTATGTAGCATCATTGGACCAAGTTTTGGAATTTTAAAATGATTTATAAAGTGATTTTTGAAAATATACTATATGTTTGGAATTTGATCTATTTTAAATAAATAAACGTTATAATTTTTAATGTTATAAAAATTATGATTTTTGAGAAAAATAGTTAAAAAAATTGATTTTTGAGAATATGATGCTAATGATTTTATAAAATAGTTTAATTGGGATTTTAGAATTTATTGTGAAAAGTCTAAATATAGAATTTATAAAATTTAATTATTTTATGAATCAAAATTGTAACGACCCTGAAATTCAACCCAGTTTAAATTTTTAAAATTGATTATTTAGTATAGAATTTCGTATTTTCACAAACAAATTCCGATGCTATTCAAACTTCATATTTGAAATGCGTCTAATTAAACATAGCAACTGGTAAATTTTCGTCCGGAAATATGAAAGTTTATTTCGCGCGTAAACTTACTTCAAATTTAAATCAGTTGTAATCGATGGAAATAAACCGTTTTCGAAACCAAAATATTTTTACATAGAAAAATTCTAAACCATCTTTTGAGCAAGTTGTCAGTTTGTCGTTTTTCCAAATTCGGACATCTTTGGCTCCGTCGTTCTTATTTTTCGGTGAATTTTATGCATTTTCCGTAGTAGAAAATTTCGAATTTTTATAATTCGATCGTATCACCAATATCTTCATACCGTTGTGACCGCCTCGTCGCGCTGATCAAAACGGTATATTTATTTGTGTCAATCGGAGTTCGGCGTTGCAAATTATAATTATTAACGGAGTACAAACTGGTCCGTTACGCAGCACAATAACGGAACCCATTCTCTCCAACGTTCAGAAATTTTAACAGTCCTTTGACTATTCAGCTGCATAGGGAACCCAATAGCCAGTTCAGTTACCAAGAAAATAAATTTGTGGCTCTCCTGCATTATTCACTTTATACCGGGTTCGGCTTCATTCTTCTTTCCTTGCAAATCTAAAACTCCTCTGGTTCGTGCTTTTCCCCCTCTCTCATCTTTCTTTTATTATATATATTTTTCCTCTACAGCATTAACACAAAAACCCTTCTCCATACATGCAACACTGCACATCAGACCCGCCAGCTTCGCCCAGACTCCGCCAGCCTTGCCCAGACCCGCCAGCCTTGCCCAGACCCGCCAGCTTCGCCCAGACTCCGCCAGCCTTGCCCAGACCCGCCAGCCTTGCCCAGACCCGCCAGCTTCGCCCAGACTCCGCCAGCCTTGCCCAGACCCGTCAGCCTTCGCCCAGACCGTCAGCTTCGCCCAGACTCCGCCAGCCTTGCCCAGACCCGTCAGCCTTCGCCCTGATCCGTCAGCCTTCGCCCAGACTCCGCCAGCCTTGCCCAGACCCGCCAGCTTCGCCCAGATTCGTCAGCCTTCGCCCAGACCCCGCCAGCTTCGCCCAGACTCCGCCAGCCTTGCCCAGACCCGCCAGCCTCGCCCAGACCCCGCCAGCCTCGCCCAGACCCCGCCAGCCTTAGCCCAGACCCGCCGCAACCTTCGCCAAAGCCTTCCCGCTACCTAGCACAGCCGTGCTTCCGAAGACTTCGACCCCTTCCCTAGCTTCTTCTCATTATCGGCCTCAAGCAGCTGCCGCCTTGTCCACCAGAGCGAAGCCTCGCCCAAACATCAGTAGCAAGCAACCACCGCGACACGCATGCAATTTTGGTGCTCCAGCATGTTCCTCTTTCCAAACTTGTATTCGTGAGTTCATTTTGTGTAAGTATATTGTACATGTATATATTATTTATTTTACCGCATATACGTGTCTTCAATATACTGTTTACTTTAGTTTATTTTACTATGTATATAAGTTACATAAGTCTTAATATACCTATTAGTTTGTTATGTTTTAATGAAAAGGATTTATTATAGTTTATTTTATATATATGGGGCTGTTCATTGCATACACCTATAGTATGTTACAGTAGGTGTGTGTTGTATTTTAAATAATAATGTAAGTTAGATATATAGAAATGTTGTATTGAGCCGTTAGTATGTAATGGTTTTAAGATAGATATGCCTGCATAATTTATACATACTAAGTTGGTTTACATATATTTTCTTTTAAAAGTTGGTTAAAATGTAGTGGTATATAAATTTCCGTGATCTATTTTGGATCCATTGCTTTATATATATGTTTGTATACATTACCGATCAACGTTTGCATATATTTTGTATGAATATAAGCTTATAGGTCTGCAACTTTACTTTTGAGAGTTGGTTGTTTGAAAATTTTCATTTATACATATGTCAGTCTTTGTTTTATAAATTATCGATTATTTAGATATTTGGGTAGTTTTAAAAGTTGCAATTACTGTTATTGATATGTATATGTATTAATATGTTCAAACATGTACATTACTATTGTATTGTATGCATATATATATGCGGGTTGAAATATAAGTTTATATTTGTTTATTTTTATTTTTCTGAACAGCAGTTAGACTTCATGTTCACGACATCGTATCTCACTCATGTTTTATCGGAATGGGTTGATTCTATTTTTAAAAAGGAGTTTAAGTTACGTAGTTTATGCATGTCAAATTCCAGCAAAATCCAACATCGTTTGATTTGTGGTCGAGGATCTGGAAGTTAGACCCAGGCAGATATTCTTTTGTACTTAGAATTTATTTTACACTGCTGCAAACACGACTTGAGTTCATGTTTGACGCATCGTATCTCCTCCGTCTTATGTCGGAATCAAGTGATTCTTTGCAGTTTTGAAATACAAGTTTTGATTTTTATTCATACCAAATTTCAGACCATTTCGATCTCGGTAGCACATAGAATTATATTGTTAAACTTTGACGTAGGGCATGTTTTGTAATTGTTGCTATGTTGAATGTTTTGATTGATTTCGGCAATTCCTATTTAACAGTTTTGCTCGTCGATTCGTGCCAATCTTACTTTGCTCTGAGAATCATGCTTGGATTTGTAACTCCATTTCAGTGTCAGTATCAGTGTGCGTATCCGTGCCATCTTCTATTTTCTCTAGCCTCGAAAGGTGAGTAATCACTCACGATTAATATTCTTTTATTTATTAAATTTGATTTCAATTGAAACGAAAATTGAAATATGTTTTTGTTAGTTGTTTATTCTGTTATGTCTGCTATTACCTGTATCTGTATACCTATGACATCTGACACCATTATCTGTTAATTATTTATTGGATAATAATACAGTTTGGTTGATAAATTGATTGATTGATTGTTGTTTGAATTGGATGTTAGTTAGTATTGTTAAGTGATAATTAATTTGCAAGTTAAATTTAATGTAGAATAGTTAACAAATTGAAACGGATTATATATGACAAAAATTGATTAGTTAAATTTGACCCTTTAGTTGTCGTAGAATTTGATAAATTGTACTTTGAACTTTGAACGTAGTTTGTATTAATTGTTGAAGTATTAAACTGAAATTGAACGACAAGTGAAAACCGGAATATAAAAATCTTTAATCTACATGAAATGATAGTGTAGATTCTAGGAATAATTATATTAATTCGCACAAATAACAATGCGAATTAATACGATTATTTCGGGATTATTTAAAATTGATTATTTGAATTGTTTTGTTGTTGTTATTGCTTGTTTATTTACTTTGACACCATCCCTGTTATCACACTGCAAGTTCCCTTTATTTTGCTTGATTTTAAATTGAAATGGAATCGGGTTGAAATGATACATACCCAAATGAACTTGACTTAGGATAGAAAATTTAATAAAACCCGATTGGTCAATAATTTGATTTAAAATAAAATAAGATTTTATTTGAATAATAAGGTTTTGAAATAAAATTGGAACGTAAATTTTGATAAAAGGAAATGTTAATATTGAAATCTGAAACAAGATATTAATGTAATAACTGATGAAAGGACGTTGTTTTGAAATGATTTAATAATTAAGGTTGAATTTATAATTAAATTTAAAATTATTAAGTTTTGAAATTATTAATAATTAAGATTGAAACTATTCAATAATTGAATAAGATTGAATTATTTGATAATTGAATAAAAATTGAATTATTTGATAAGAGAAATTGAACTTTTGAATAAGTGAATTGCAACTTCGTAAATAAGTGAAATTGAGTTTCTTTGTTAATTAAGTTTTGGGAATTATTTAAGTAAGTGAATAAATGAAATTGAATTTCTTTGACAAGAAATAAAATGCGTTTTATTGAAATAAATGTAAGACTTGTAATTTAAGAAATTTGATTTGACGAATTTAATCTAATTAAATTTGAAGTTTTGATATAATGAAGTTGAACTTAAGTAATTGATTTAATGACTTGGAAATTTAAAAGAATTGTTTTGGATGTTAAATTAACTTAATGAATATTGAATAAAATCGATAAATAAATTTAAATTGATTTTGAATGTTAAATTAAACTAATTTAAATAATTTCGGAATAAAACTTATGTACGAACTTGAATCAATATTTGTTTTGTTAAATAAAATTAAAATTGAATTGTAAGATTTTGAAATGATAATTTGGAAATGTTGAAATGTAAATGGTGGAAATTGATTTAGAAAGACAAATGAAATGATGGTTTTCGAATTGAAATTGAAATTGAAATTGATTGTTTTGAAATATATTAAACGACCAATCGGTGTAATAATACGTAGTTATTAAAGAGACCGGGATCGGATATGGACATACTCTCTGTCGATACCGAAAACCACTTTAATAACTATTATACGCGGAGTGTTGATCCAGAATGAAGTGGATGGTTTGGTGAACGCGTTGACTGAAGAAAGAGAACGATATTGGATGACCCCTGACATGACTAAAACAGGAGCCGCGCCGGGCCATTGAGGTTCGCCACCTCTAGCGGACACACTTCTTCGATACCATATCTATTACTTTTGTGATTCGATTTGGGTGCACCCCTCGATTTGGGAGTGTTGTTTCGCGGTGTTGAGGTAGCTGCTGGCTATGCTCAACATCAGTCCGGATCACGCAACTACTAGTATCCTAGTTGGTATCGCCTCATGTACCTTGTCATACTGATTATCCTATTCGCGACCACTACGTTTTGATTTGTACCTTGAGTATATGGATTGCCCTCTGGTGACTTCCGGTTTTGGGGAAACTACGGTCTTGTATATGCTTTTGGGAATATAAAATGTGTTAAGGGGGATTATGGTAACGCCTTAACGCTATTTTGATATTTTATATTACTGATAGACATTATCTACTTAGCGTACAGTACTACCTAATAGATAGTTTAGCGGATCCTTAGAGGATGGTTATTCCAAACATCCTTTGAGTTACCTGTATTTTGATTGCTATTTCACTTGAGTTAGATTTATTGATATAAGAATATTAATCCTGACTCGAGTGTTTTGTGTTTTGCTTTACGCTCGGGTCAGACTGAGTGGTTCAGCTTTGAGACTCACCTTTGGAGTTGGAGCTTTGCTTGAAGATCCAGCCATCTATTCTGTTTTCAGTATTCGATGATTCTAGTGATGTATTCTGATTTATATCTGATGTATCATATTACTCATTTGTTGTAAACTCTGATGTATCTTATATATTTACATAGTAGCTTCATGAACTACTATCTCTTTTATTTCCGCTGCATATTATTACTCTGTGTCTGTGATGCTGTGACTATTTATTTATTGTATATCTCAGTTTTGCCAAATTTAAATTAACAATTCGATATTTTGAATTATTCAAGTCCGACATGTGCGGATGCGAATACTCCAAAATAGCGGTTCGTTACAAAAATGGTGAAATAATAAAGGAGATTAAAGACGTTTTAAAAGAATAATATAAATTGAATTATATTACGAGATTTATAAATGGATATTTATAAATTAAAATGTTGAAATTATAAAACGAGTTTTTATAAGTGTTTGAATGAAGTGCAAATGGATTGCATAAGTGAATGGAATTTATAAAATTATAAATAATGAAGTTATAAGTGAAATTTATAAATAGTAAGATTTATAAATTTTGTGAAGTTATTAAAGAATATATTTGGATGAATAATTGAATCTTATAAGTTATAAGATTTATAATTATGAAGTTCAAAGGAACGATTTTACAAACGAATAAATTTATAAGTATTTAACTTATAATATGAACCATTGTTTATAATTGAGTTATAAATCGAATAGGCTAATAAAGGAGATTTATAAAGGAAGTTGTTATAAAATAAATAGAAATGGAATTTATAAACGTTGTTTTATAAATTCGCAAACAACTTATTTTGATAAGAAAATTGTTGAAACCTATAAGTGGAGTTATATTCACATTTTTGAATAGTGAATAATCCTTTGAATTAAAATGTATAAAAGGATGAAATGTGTTAACGTAGTATATTCACGTTTTTGAATAGTGAATAATATGTTAAAGGAAATGTTTTGAATGAGATGTTTAAATTGAATTAAAACGATCTAACGAAGTTTTAATTGTGTTGAGATTCGAAACCATAGATTTCAACATTTATTGTTGAAATAGACGTTTTCGAGAAATAAAAGGAGATGATGGACTATAACACTGTTGTTATAGTAAATGATTTCCGAAAGGAAATGTTTTGTATAGTATTGGGATTATATATCTATTTTAAATTTCGAATCCCTATACTAGTGATTTTGGGTTGTTGTAACGATGTTTTACGCAACATTCGTTTTGGCCCAAATAAATATGTTTAAGAGAATGATTTCCTTAAAGAATGAAATATATACTTAATCTCGATTGAAGTATATTGAATATTTTCCAAGTGTTGAAAATAAATAAAATTTGTGAATTACTTATGAATAAATAAGTATGGAAATGTTTTCCAATATAAAGTGAATATTTTGAGAATTTATCTTTTTGAAGATAAATTGAAAAGGAATATTGAAATGAATAATCGAAATCGAATATTCATAGATATTTTGGATTATAAATTCACTAAGGAATTTATAAATGAAAGGGGAAACTTGTTTAAAAATAAATATTGATTTATTTTTGAAGTGTTGAAATAATATATCTTGTAAAGATATTTTGGAAAATAAATAATTTGGAAAATTATTTGGAAACTGGTGATGTGTGCATATCCAGTGATAGTTCAATAACCGACTATCAATATTTCCCTTTGAATGGGTAATTGATGTGATTTGTTTGAATGTGAATGCCACATTTATTTTTGAATAAGCGCTCGCTATTCGGGTTAACCGGGAAAGGACCATGGGGTCGTATAACCCATTCCGAATATGTGATACGTCGTTATAATTGCATTGGAGATCGGTGTTGAAGACCCGGTATTTGCGAGAGCAATAGGATGACCTGTCGATTTACTCTGCACCGAGTAGCTACGGTATAGAGTTCTCCATATGTGATGGTGAATCCGATCAGGATTGTGAATATCCGTATTGCAAGGACTTCTTTGTAAGTGCCTTCGGTTTTGTTCGAGCCCGGAACAGACTTGTATGGATTGTGTGTCTAACATTAAAAGTTGAGATATAAAGCCGATTTCTTTCAAATATATTTCTGTTGGTGGCGAAGAATTTATTCTTTTAGCTTAACACCCTTCTCTGAGACGTACGAGCTCAGAGGTTATATAGTTGAAGTTATCAGCGATATATTCCCAATTTGGTAATGTGATATGCTGAGTGATGCTGTAAATGATCATTGTGTTGATTATTATGATAGGATCGTTTATTTGATCGTCTATCTTGGTGATCATTGTGTTGATCATTTGTTGACCCAAAGCATGGCTTTTGTATAAAGTATGTTTTTGTGGACGTGACTTCGTCGAACCTTACACCCCGGAAATGGTCAAAACAGGAAAGATGCGGCAAGGTTATGAGGGGTAGCACCCTTTAGGGTATGTACATTTCCTTCTGGATAGAGGTGGTATCATGGTATGGAGCCCAGATATTTAACCTATGTGGTTACTGCGAATTTATTACTTTGTGGTTGTTGGTTATCGGGATCCCGTGAGAAAGGTCGTTTACGATCGGGGAATGGCGTGCTCGTGTCAGTAGTTACCCAGTTAGGGGTAACCCGGCCTTGTGTTGGCAGAGTTTCGGTTTGGTTCTCGGGGATGTCTTTCCAGAGGCATTCTCATGTGGCAATGGGAAGTTCCTTGGCCTGACCATTTGTTGGAAATCCAAAGAAACAATACGTGACTTGTACGGTTTTAGTTGTATAACCTGCTATGGAATGTGGCGGTAACCTGCTATTGAACATAGTTAGCTATAGTAGGCATACGATAATGGTCGTATGTTGGCTAAGATTTATATTCTACTTTCGAAATAAATTTTCCCTACACTATACACTAATAATAATATGAAATGTTCTTCTAAATGCGTATCAAGCATCTTTGACTATCATAAGGAGAAATCTCCTCCGATTCTGCGTTTGCATTGTGTGTGTGTGTGCGGGAGGCCTTATGGTAGTCTCATTTTTAAAAGCATTGCGAATTGAATTTAAAAATATTCCTCTATTTTGATTTTAAAGATAAATAAACTGTTTTGAGTTCTCACACCAGCCACATGACTGACTTGGAGTTTATTGTTTTCCTTCCTAAACTCTGGGTGCCCACCAATTTCCACATGGGCAGTCAAGAGTTAAGGTATATCAGGATATTCTGGATATTCTGGAGTTGCTGGAGGCAAGCTGGATGGCATGGCGTATTACTACTATATAGTATTTTTTTTTTCCGCTGCACTGTTTGTTGTTGTTGTACACTCTGATGATATGATGTAATGAAATGTGATGTAATGTAATAACTGATATAGTTCTTTGTTTAAAGATTATTCATTTATTATTATATGTTGTTCCGCTGCGAATTGTGAGATTCTGATGTTGTTCTTGTTTTCTGTTCTGTTCTATTTTCTCTATTTTCCTTCTATGTTCTATTTCTCTTTTCTATTCTATTTTAAAATTATGTTCTATTTTTCATTCCCCTCCATTTTCTATTCTCTCTCTTTTCTATCTCTCCTACTTTTTTTCTCTCTTCTTCTATCTTTTTCTTTTCCTAAATTCTTTTTAAAAACCCTCAGTGTTCGGTTTTCCGTCGTTCGATTCCTCGGCAGTCGATAAAGTGAGTGTCGATGTCGAATTTTCGGAAGTCGAAGAATCGTGTCCTGACAACAAAGCTCCAAAACTCCTAGCTCGATCCACCATCAAGATTGCACCAAGCTAAGCAAGTCTCGTCCATATCCAAAGAAAACTGAACTAGCTCCAGATAATCAACTGAACCTAACTATCTGAAAAACCAAACTCTAGACTGCTCATGTAGAAAATTTTAAGCACCCAGAGTTTAGGAAATAAACAATAAACACTGGGTCAGTCGTGGGACTGGTATGAGCAAACAAAAATAGTCTGTCTTTAAAACAATCAAAGATTTAAATTTTTATAATCGCAATGCTTTTAGAAAATGAGATTACCATAAGGCCTCCCGCACACACACACAATGCAAATGCAGAATCAGAGGAGATTTCTCCTTATGATAGTCAAATATGCTTGATACGCGAATTTCTCTGATATTATTACTATAAGTGCAAAGTGCAGAAAAAACTTTCGAAAGTATAATATAAATCTTAGCCAATATACGACCATTATCGTATGCCTACTATAGCTACCATCCAAACAGTGGGGCGCCACCATAAATAGATGGCATGTAATACAACTAGTACCGTACAAGGCTCGTATTGGATGAATGGATTTTGCAACAAATGGTCAGGCCAAGGAACTTCGCATTGCCACATGGAAACGCCACTGGAAGGACGCCCCGAGAACCAAACCGGATCTCTGCCATATAAGGCCGGCTACCCCCCTTCCCGGGGAATATACAAAACCTTAGATATGCCACCCCCGGTCCTTCGGGACCTTTAAACGAGAGCTCTCTAACCAACAACATCACACAGTAAATAATATAGTGTGTCCACATGAGTGAGTATCTGGGCTCCATACCATGATACTACCCTTTTCCAGAAGGAATGGTCATACCCTAGGGAAGCTACCCCTGAAACCTTGCCGCACAATTTCTGTTTCGACCCTTACCGGTTTGTGAGGCTCGACGAAGTCTCGTCCACAAAGCTACGCTTTTTACAAAAGCCACGCTTTGATCAATAAATGATCAGCAACACTTAGCATGCCACATTACCAAGTTGGGAAAATATCGCTGATAACCTTCAACTACATAACCTCTGAGCTCGTATGTCTCAGAAAAGGGTGTTAATGCTAAGAGAATAAATTCTTCGCCACCAACAAAATGTATTTGAAAGAAATCTTCTTTATATCTCAAAATGTAATGTCAGACATACAATCTATTCAAGTCTGTTCTGGGTTCGAAAAGAACCGAATGCACTTCCAAAGAAGCCCTTGCAATCCGGGTATTCACAATCCCGATCGGACTTCCCATCACTTAGGGAATCTCTATACCGGAGCAACTCAGTGCAGAGACAATCAATCGGTCATCCTATCGTTCTCGCAAATACCCAGTCTTCACCACCGGTTTTCAAATGCTATCCGTAACGACGTATCACATATTCGGAATGGGTTATACGACCCAAAGGTCCTTTCCCGGCTAAGCCGAATAGTGAGCGCAACATTTAAAACATATGATTATGGGATTTCAATTAAGTCACAGCTTAATAATTCCAAACTTTCTTTCAAATGGTTTAAACCAATTACCATTTCAAATCTTTTAAACAAAAAGATTTATTTCACAAAGTTTACTCAGTTTCACAAAGATTCATTTACGGATTTCAAAGAAATTTTCATTTCAATTAGATTAACTCATTTAAATCTTTAAATCAAAGATTTATCTCATAGCTTTCAAAACTGTTTCCAAAGATTCATTCATAACTTGGAAAACTATTTTCTGTTTAACTTGAAATCCCTTAAATACAATTTGAAATTCATTTCGCATATGAAAGCTTTTTATCATTTAGAAACAATAGTTTTATTTTGGAAAAAACCCGATTCTATTTATACAAGTTAAAAATCTTTGAGTTAATTCAAATTCTTACAACAATACTTTAAAAAATGGTTTTAAAACCCCATATAAACTTGTATACCGTTTTTAGATCATAAATATAGAATTCAATTTCAGATATTGAATTCAAATTATTAAGATTTCAAATCTTTATTAAGTTATTCAAAATAACTTTCATTCTTAAAACACCTTTTCAAAAGCTTTTCACATTAAAATTAATTTATTTCCAAAACTATTTGAATTTAAAAATTCAATTTCAAAACTTATTTAAAAATATGTGACTTAACCCATTTCCACGTGGAATCCATATTGGTGTGTGTATAGTGTGGTCCAGGGATTTTACACAATAGTGCACAACATCAATTATTTCAGAGTTTCAATATTGATAAGCGATATAATCTATAACGCTTATCTCTATTCACACACTCATAGATAAATAAATTTATCAATCACAACGATTCATCATTACGATTCGATGTGGGTTTCGGATAACCAACTGGAATCCGACTCCCTGTCGCATCGAACTTCAAATGCCGTTTTGCAGGTCAAGGGTTTACAGAATAAAATCACCAATCATAATCCAGCACAAAGTAATTCACATCTTATGGCATCACAATTTCAAACAGAAATATCAATTCATTTTACAATAAATCAGATATCCTACATACACAATCCACAAGCAATCATCTTTAATTTATGTTGTAATTAATTCAAATTAATTATTAAGTCTTAATTACTAAATTTATTACCTTAAATCATTAAGTAAAAATCTAAATTATTAATCAAACTTAATTACCCATTTATTAATTACTAATTATTTAGTTAATCAATTATTCATTCTTAATTCTGAATGAAATTACTTAATTAATTAACTATTAGTTCAAAATTAAATTACTTAATTCATTACTAATTAGAATTAAAAAAGTAATCATTCTTAATTACCTTCAGAAAATAATAAATTTATATTAATTATTCACTAATTAACATTTTCCAAGAAATCTCATTTAAACTTTGAAATCAACTTATTACACATTTGAGAACTTTGATGTTAATTAAATTCCAACACTGGTTTTATATCAATTACTTGGTTGAAATATTAATTAGATTCCAAACTTTGTTAAGTGTTTATTAAATTCATTAACTGGTAATAAAGCTTGATTTATAACTGTCATACATCAATTATCACCTAAATTTGTTTAAACAGTTTACACCGCATTATTAGTTTTCAAGATTTGGAAATCAAATGAGCCAGTTTTCAGTTCCCTCGAGTTACACTTCGGGTTTACCTCCATCTTCCCCGAGAACACTCTCCATTCACGCAAATCCTTCTTCTTCTTTTTTTTCAGTAAACAAATTTAAGTTATAACATCAAGAAGCAATCTCACGCACGACACTGAGTTACTTCGAGATAGGGCTCGAGCTACAGCCCCTTCCTCCCGAGCGCGTCCCCGAGTCTATCTCGTTCCTCCCCCTGAACTTACTTCTTCTTCTTCCCTTCATTCGTTCAATTTTTTTTAGTTAAGCTTTAACTATAGATATGAACACACTCGCGTACCATAGGAAACCCAAAGTTAACTTCCATAATTCTCGAGTATCACTCGAGGCGACCCGACATTCGAGCGCTAACACCCCCTCGCGCCGCGGTGCACGTGCACGGCGCGTCGCCATCACTCCGGCGATCCTCGGCACTGCCTGCAAATCACGAATCGGCCTTTTGTTCGAAAATTAAATCCAATTCAACATGAAACGATCAAGATCAAAATAAATTCGTTCGAATGAATAGTGACACGAACGCGTCAGAGAAAATCTCGACGTCCACACAACCTCAACCAGCGTTTGATTAGCGATTCCGGCCATACCACGGTGCCATCATCCTCTAGCATTCGCCAAGGCCACGCCACACTTGGTCGACCCAAGGTGACAAAATCGGCAAGCTACAGACCACCTAAATTCAAACCCAAAAAACCCTAAACTCGCCACTTCCAAACAATCCATACAATAGATAAATTTCTGAACATTTTTCCTAGATTTGAAAATCGACAAGCTAGCTTCACCAAGAATTTCAACATCTAAGACTTGTAAAATTATCTAGTAATCGATTAAAAGGCATTATTTGTTCAAGTATGAATTGCACCTAAGTTACTAAATTAAAAATCATCATTTTTATTTTAAAAATCTTAGCTATGTGTGATAAATCAAGTTATGGAATCAAATCACCAATTTAAAACATTTGAAAAAAATTCATATGATCCTTCTTACTGTAAATTTTACTTTACAGGTTCAAGTTTTTCCATTTGCAAGCTAAAAAAAAATTCTGAACAACGGTTTAAGCCTAAACAAACTTGTTTTGTATAAAATCCTAAAATAAAGATATTTGTTTAAAGATTTATAAAAAAATTCCTACTTTATGTTTACTTTGTAACCAAAAATAAACATATAGATCAGCACCATCACAGTACACAGGGGAACACATATGTATACATTCAAAACAAGTTACCACATTTATTCATTCCATTCATCATCACTGAAAAAATCAAAATAGAAGACTATAGACAGTTTGCTCACCTTGATAGGTTTTGAAACAGAGAATAATTTTGTTTCTTTTAAGGCCTGCAGTTTTGATTTTTTCTCTTTCTTTTCCTGGATCTTCTTTCTTTGAGTTAAATGATATTTGGAGTTTAGATGATGATGTTTATATTTTTTCTTCTTTCTCTGGTTTGCTTAAGTTTTCTTACTGAATGGATTAGAATAGGATGCATACCTAAATATATATAAAGAGACGGTTTGTACAATTTTTTTTTTCCTTGCTTTGTTTGACTAAAAGATATTTTCTTTCAATAGTTTACTGATATAATTTGATCCTATCTCGGCTGAGAAGATTGTTTTGTGCTGAGAGGATGTGGGCATTAAATGCAAATCCTATTTTGGTTTACAAGCCATGCTGTTTGAATTATTTATGTGCAGTCTTTGCTTTGTATAAGCTTGTACAAATGTACTTTTGCCTATATTAAAATCCATTTGATTTTTATTATTTTCGTATGTTTGCAGTTTTTGTGTTGTAGACAATTGTTTTATTATTTCTTGTTTTGCTTTCCCAGGTTGCTTCTTGCCTGCATACATTTGGGTTTTATTTTTTTATTATCTTCATTGTTTTATGGTTTGTTTACAAGTTATTTCTATTTTAATTGTATATGCAGTTTTGTTTTCTTATTACTTCGTACTGCCTTTTTTAACATGATGTTAGGATCTTAGTTATTGTGTTGTTTTGAATTTTAACTATATGTATTAAATGTGTATATTTTATTTAAGTTTTGTTTGTTTTTATTTGCTTGGTAATATAATGACATTCTATATTAATATGTTGTTATAGTTTTACTTTGTAGTTCGATTTAGTTTAATGTTGCCTTATATCCATAAAATTTCATTTGCATTTCTTTTGTTATTATTCTATAGTTTTATTATTAACATAAATGCTTAAATTTGATTTCTATTTATGGTTTTACTATCAGGTATTAAATTTATACATATATTTTATTTTAAACACTTTATTTATAATTCAATTCAACTGAAAATAATCATTTTTGAGTTTCAAATCAAATTCAAAAATAAATAAGTATACATTTCTTATTAAATTTGAAAAATTCAAACAAATCCTTAATTTAATCCAAAAATTCAATCAAATTATAAAATTAAATTTGTCATTAAAATTGGGTCGTTACACATTCCCCTCCTTAAGAAATTTCGTCCTCGAAATTTGCCAAGGAGACACAAAGATAAATGAAAGATAGAGAAACATCTTTTCAGATCAAACTGAATATCAATTCTGCATTTGATTTTCCAAATCAGAATATAACCAATAAATATGAGAAAAAACTCAATCAATTACGAAATAATTGGGTTATCTGATCTACGAAGTATATAGGGGTATTAGTTAGTTTGAAGGGATAACTAACCGTTCGTAGAATATATCGAAACCCAATGAAATAGATAGAAATAGATTCGATTACGATTTCAGATTCAAGATTCAATTCATTTACGATTTGCTGAGAAATACAACTAATGATAGTTCCAGTGTCGAACAAAATTCGTACAATTTAATCGTAAACGAGAAGATTACCTTCCAAAATTTCTTTTCCTAAATCAGCTTGTTGAGGTTGAAGAATCGTCCCTGATTGCATACACTTTCTTTACTAAAGTCTGCTTCTTTGCTGGACAGTTGTTGATCCTACATCCTGGCTTGCGGCATTTATAGCATCCCGTAGATTCCTGATCTGGCCTCATAAATGGCTCTCTCATTCCTGGCATCCAAGGATTCTTACATTTATCCGAGTAGTGACCTTTTTCCAGGCAATTGAGACAAGTAACATCCTTCTTTTTCTTCTGTATACTCTTCTTTCCTTTATCTTTCCTCGATTTCTTTCCGCCAAACTTCCTTTTTCTCCAATTCAGATTACTTGCATTTCCAATTTCCTCCGGATCATTTTTCTTTTCTAGAGTATCGTATCGATAGCCCATATCAATCAATTCAGAAAAAGATTCCTTGACGTAAGTAGTCATCCTTTCCTGAAACTCCTTATTCATTCCCCGAATAAACTTTTCATTCTTCTTTAACGATGTATTCACTAATTCTGGACCAAATCGAGATAATTCAATAAATTTGTTTAAATATTCCTCAAATGACAAACTTCCTTGCTCTAAATCCATAAATTCCTGGTACACTCTAGAGATACCACCAGACGACATATATCGCTGCTCAAGCACTTCTTTGAAATGAATCCAAGTAAATTCATCCGCCGACTCATCCACGGTAACAGTTTCCCACCAAACTAAAGCCTCTTCCTGGAGTTGCCAAGAAGCTATCAATCGCATCTGATCATCTTCTAACTTTTGTCTTTTGAAAATGTTTTCGCACGATCGAATCCAGGCTTGTGCTTCGATAACAGTTTCTTTGCCTGTGAATGGCTTTCCACTAAGTCTAGAAAATCTTCGATATAAATCAGCCAAATTCAATTGAGATTGAATAGGAATATCTGTCATTGCAGTGTTTTGACCAGCTGAAGTGGTACTTTCCTGTCTCCTATTTTGTCCTCTTCTTCCACTCACTCTTACTATCTGTAAATAGTAAGAAATCTGATTTAGGCATTCGGACGAAATATCTTAGAGAATAACAACAGATAAAGAAAATAGATTAAGAAATTTGGGTTTTGGTTTCACTGGTTGTAATCATTCTAGGGTATACTTCACCCTATCTCTAATGAGCCATCTAAGGTGTTACACTCCGTAGCTAAAGTTCTTACTCAACCTTCAGCTCCGATACCAATTCTGTCACGACCCGAACTCGATGTCCGACAAACAACATCAAATTCGTATCGCGGGAGCTTGCAACACCATTAAATGATAAATAACACAGTGGAAAAATAAAAGATGATATCACTGATATAACATGAATACAATATCTGATACATCAATTTGATACAATGATAATCATCAACATCAGAGAATGTACAACACAAAATACAGCGGAACACCATACAATATGAAATAACTCTTCTCAGAATATAATACTGCAACTCTGATCCAAAAAGCTCCAAAGACAAAGCTCCAAAACTCCTAGCTCGATCCACCATCAAGATTGCACCAAGCTAAGCAAGTCTCGTCCATATCCAAAGAAAACTGAACTAGCTCCAGATAATCCACTGAACCTAACTATCTGAAAAACCAAACTCTAGACTGCTCGTGTAGAAAATTTTGAGCACCCAGAGTTTAGGAAATAAACAATAAACTCTGGGTCAGTCGTGGGACTGGTATGAGCAAACAAAAACAGTTTGTCTTTAAAACAATCAAAGATTTAAATTTTTATAATCACAATGCTTTTGGAAAATGAGACTACCATAAGGCCTCCCGCACACACACACAATGCAAACGCAGAATCGGAGGAGATTTCTCCTTATGATAGTCAAATATGCTTGATACGCGAATTTCTTTGGTATTATTACTATAAGTGCAAAGTGTAGAAAAAACTTTCGAAAGTATAGTATAAATCTTAGCCAACATACGACCATTATCGTATGCCTACTATAGCTACCATCCAAACAGTGGGATGCCACCATAAGTAGATGGCAGGTAATACAACTAATACCGTACAAGGCTCGTATTGGATGAATGGATTTTTCAACAAATGGTCAGGCCAAGAAACTTCCCATTGCCACATGGAAATGCCTCTGGAAGGACGCCCCGAGAACCAAACCGGATCTCTACCAAATAAGGCCGGCTACCCCCCTTCCCGGGGAATATACAAAACCTCAGATATGCCACCCCCGGTCCTTTGGGTCCTTTAAACGAGAGCTCTCTAACCAACAACATCACACAGTAAATAATATAATGTGTCCACATGAGTGAGTATCTGGGCTCCATACCATGATACTACCCTTTTCTAGAAGGAATGGTCATACCCTAGGGAAGCAACCGCTGAAACCTTGCCGCACAATTCCTGTTTCGACCATTACCGGTTTGTGAGGCTCGACGAAGTCTCGTCCACAAAGCTACGCTTTTTACAAAAGCCACGCTTTGATCAATAAATGATCAGCAACACTCAGCATGCCACATTACCAAGTTGGGAATATATCACTGATAACCTTCAACTACATAACCTCTGAGCTCGTATGTCTCAGAAAAGGGTGTTAGTGCTAAGAGAATAAATTCTTCGCCACCAACAAAATGTATTTGAAAGAAATCTGCTTTATATCTCAAAATGTAATGTCAGACATACAATCCATTCAAGTCTGTTCTGGGTTCAAATAGAACCGAAGGCACTTCCAAAGAAGCCCTTGCAATCCAGGTATTCACATTCCCGATCGGACTTTCCATCACTTAGGGAATCCCTATACCGGAGCAACTCAGTGCAGAGACAATCGAGAGGTCATCCTATCGTTCTCGCAAATACCCGGTCTTCACCACCGGTTTTCAAATGCTATCCATAACGACGTATCACATATTCGGAATGGGTTATACGACCCAAAAGTCCTTTCCCGGCTAAGCCGAATAGTGAGCGCAACATTTAAAACATATGGATATGAGATTTCAATTAAGTCACAACTTAATAATTCCAAACTTTCTTTCAAATGGTTTAAACCAATTACCATTTCAAATCTTTTAAACAAAAAGATTTATTTCACAAAGTTCACTCAGTTTCACAAAGATTCATTTACGGATTTCAAAGAAATTTTCATTTCAATTAGATTAACTCATTTAAATCTTTAAATCAAAGATTTATCTCATAGCTTTAAAAACTGTTTCCAAAGATTCATTCATAACTTGGAAAACTATTTTCTGTTTAACTTGAAATCCCTTAAATACCATTTGAAATTCATTTCTCATATGAAAGCTTTTTATCATTTAGAAATAATAGTTTTATTTTGGAAAAAACCCGATTCTATTTATACAAGTAAAAATCTAAATTATTAATCAAACTTAATTACCCATTTATTAATTACTAATTATTTAGTTAATCAATTATTCATTCTTAATTCTGAATGAAATTATTTAATTAATTAACTATTAATTCAAAATTAAATTACTTAATTCATTACTAATTAGAATTAAAAAAGTAATTACTCTTAATTACCTTTAGAAAATAATCAATTTATATTAATTATTCACTAATTAACATTTTCCAAGAAATCTCATTTAAACTTTGAAATCAACTTATTACACATTTGAGAACTTTGATGTTAATTAAATTCCAACACTGGTTCTATATCAATTACTTGGTTAAAATATTAATTAGATTCCAAACTTTGTTAAGTGTTTATTAAATTCATTAACTGGTAATAAAGCTTGATTTATAACTGTCATACATCAATTATCACCTAAATTTGTTTAAACAGTTTACACTACATTATTAGTTTTCAAGATTTGGAAATCAAATGAGCCAGTTTTCAGTTCCCTCGAGTTACACTTCGGGTTTACCTCCATCTTCCCCGAGAACACTCTCTGTTCACGCAAATCCTTCTTCTTCTTTTTTTTTAGTACACAAATTTAAGTTATAACATCACGAAGGAAACTCACGCACGACACTGAATTACTTCGAGACAGGGCTCGAGCTACAGCCCCTTCCTCCCGAGCACGTCCCCGAGTCTATCTCGTTCCTCCCCCTGAACTTACTTCTTCTTCCCTTCATTCATTCAATTTTTTTAGTTAATCTTTAACTGTAGATATGAACACACTCGCGTACCAGAGGAAACCCAAAGTGAACTTCCATAATTCTCGAGTATCACTCGAGGCGACCCGACATTCGAGCGCAGACACCCCCTCGCGCCGCCGTGCACGTGCACGGCGCGTCGCCATCACTCCGACGATCCTCGGTACTGCCTGCAAATCGCGAATCGGCCTCTCGTTCGAAAATTAAATCCAATTCAGCATGAAACGATCGAGATCAAAATACACTCGTTCGAACGAAAAGTTACACGAACGCGTCAGAGAAAATCTCGACGTCCACACAACCTCAACCAGCGTTTGCTTAGTGATTATGACCATACCACGGTGCCATAATCCTCTAGCATTCGCCAAGGCCACGCCACACTTGGTCGACCCACGGTGACAAAATCGGCAAGCTACAGACCACCTAAATTCAAACCCAGAAAACCCTAAACTCGCCACTTCCAAACAATCCATACAATAAATAATTTTTTTAACATTTTTCCTAGATTTGAAAATCGTCAAGCTAGCTTCACCAAGAATTTCAACATCTAAGACTTGTTAAATTATCAGTAATCGATTAAAAAGCATTATTTGTTCAAGTATGAATTGCACCTAAGTTACTAAATTAAAAATCATCATTTTTATTTTAAAAATCTTAGCTTTGTGTGATAAATCAAGTTATGGAATCAAATCACCAATTTAAAACATTTGAAAAAAATTCATATGATCCTACTTACTGTAAATTTTACTTTACAGGTTCAAGTTTTTCCATTTGCTAGCTAAAAAAAAAATTCTGAACAATGGTTTAAGCTTCAACAAACTTGTTTTGTATAAAATCCTAAACTAAAGATGTTTCTTTAAAGATTTATAATTTTTTTTCCTAATTTAAGTTTACTCTGTAACCAAAAATAAACATATAGATCAGCACCATCACAGTACATGGGGGAACACATTTGTATTCATTCAAAACAAGTTACCTCATTTATTTATTCCATTTGTGACGCCCCACCTCTATACCCACGCTAGCCAAGAACACTACGGTGTAGTGCTGTCAACTAGCGCGGAGAATAAGGCTGTTGAGGAGCGACCATCCATGTAATTTCTTATCACACGGTGGCTATAAAATGATCTTCGGAAACAAATATAGAAGTAAGCATAACATGCGAATCAATCACAGATATCCATATCACAACGGCGGAAAGAGATATGAATATATATCACATAAAAGTGTACATCAGAGTAGTGGTCTAGAAAGATCCACGATAATACAAAAGAATAGCAACGCGTGCTATACAAAAGAATACAACTATGAGTCTATATCTCAAGTGTAAACAACAAAAGCTGCTAATCCAAACAAGTAGCCAAAAGTCTGAGTAGTGAATCACTGGGGGAGGAGTCAAGCAGTAGCACCTGTAACATCTCGGCCTGACCCGAGTATTATTTATAAGAAAATAATAAACGGATCAGTCTAGCTATAAATATCAGATGACATGATATAAAATAAAAGATATGGCATAAACATAAAATATCCATACTGACATACTACTATAAGTATGCAAATAATGATCAACAGGAGATCAACCGATAAGAGATAAATCAATATCACAAGAATCTTCTCAAAGATCCAAAGAGGGCATCATACCCTAAACTTGTACTCATGACAAGTCAAAGAGATAAATTCCAGAAATCAACACAAGAAATCCAGAAATCATAAAAAGGGAAAGAGGCCTATCACATGACGGTCCGAAGACCATGGGGAGCTACCCCACATGTGTGAGTGGAATCACACAGATTGAGGTCAAGACTAACCAAAAAGCAGAAAGGTATGTGTGAATGGAATCACCCAAGTGGTGTCTAGTCTAACCTTGCAATGAAAGAGACATCGCGCAATTGCTAGTCTAATTCATAAAGCGATCATCAAGATCAACGAGAAGTGTCAATTACACTAAGCTAGTAAATATAGAAGTTTAGCTTCATGTCCCATAACCACTTGCTTAACTTAAATATTTACGAACAAACTGTAAATCTTCACTAATAAAATTGTCACAAGAGGTTCAATCGAACAAGTCCAAGAATTAAACGACGAAGTGAACGCAAGCGTTTCATACCACTTGTTTTACTAAGTCGTTTAATTAGATTTCTCATCCGAGTGAGGTAAAGGCTTGTATATACTAATAGATTGGAAAACGGTTTAAGAAAAGAGCTTTGTTATTAAAAATAGAGTTGAAATTGTTTGTTAAAAGAGTTTTGATATTTACTACTAGTATTGAAACCTTTATATTATAAAGTGACAAAACACATAAGCAAGTGTAGAAACAATCAGTCACAAAGATCGCATACGGAGATGCGAATAAAATCCAAGGAAATCAGCTCAATGTTTTTCAGATAAGATCCCCTACGGAGGGGGGTCCGGGGGGGGTGGCAACCCCCCGAGGTGGGGGTGCGGGGGCAACGCCACCGCTTACGGGGTTCGACCTGCCCGGTCAGGTCGCGAGGGTCCAGGGGGCAGCGACCCCGGCGGGGTGCGGGGCAGCGCCCCGTCCAAAACGCTACGACTTAGTGAAGACAAAATGAGGTCTAACGACCTAAGAGGGATAGGGTCGAGCGACCTAATGGTTGCGACCTAGGGGTCTAAGGGGCACGACCTAGTGGTCCAGCGACCTAAAGGGTAAAGGTTATGCGACCTAAAGTGGGTTCGCGACCTAACACTCAAACGACCTAAAGAAATTAAGGAGTCGAGCGACCTATAAGAAGCAGCGACCTAAGTAGAAACGAGGCCCAACGACCTAGGGGTTAGGTCATGCGAGTTAAGAAGGTCAGCGACCTAACAAAGACACGCGACCTAATAAAGAAACGCGACCTAAAGGCACGCGACCTAGCGACTTAAGAGGCGAGCGACCTAAGTGTTACGGCCTAAGAGTCGAACGACCTAGCGTGGAAGCGGCCTAAAAGCCAAACGACCTAACGACCTAAGGTAATACGACCTAGCGACCTAAAGCCATACGACCTAACGACCTAAGGTCATACGACCTAGTGCAACACGCGACCTAAAAGGTACACGACCTAGTGCGGCCGAGTGGTTTAAGGTCGGAGACGACCTACGACTTATAAAGGTAGACGGTTAAGCGAGCTAATGAAGTCCAGAGTCGAGCGACCTAGCGACACGGTGTGTTGAGCGACCTAACGAGGTCAATGTTGAGCGACCTAACAAGGTCCAGAGAAGGGCTACTTAAAAGAGGCGCGACCTAAAAGACGCACGACCTAAAGGAGCGCGACTTAATGGGTTATATGACCCAACGACCTAAGCCACTAACTCGCGAGCGACCTAAGTCCTAGGTCGTGAGCGACCTAACTGCGAGTGAGCAAAAATGGCCAGAGTCAAAGCAGAGCGACCTAACGACCATACGACCTACGACCTAAGGTCCTGAGCGACCTACAACCTAAGGTCCTGAGCGACCTAACTCCGAAAACACGAAAATGGCCAGAACGACCTAAATGCAGAAATTTCACCAAAACGCTAAAAATTGGAGTTTTTCACCAATCCAATCCAAACCAAATGCAAATGTGCATGCAAAAGTGATAGGGAATCATTCCCAACAATCCAATATAGTTATAGACTAGATTTGTGAGATAAAAATCTCACCTTTGCTCCAAAACCCAATGAAAATGAAGAACAAAGCTTGAAGGCAAATGGAGAAGCAACCACAAGCTTGAATCCGATGTCTTCTTCTTGAATTTGGAGTTGAATGTTGGAGTTGCAATAAAACAAAGACTTTGGAGTTTTAATTTCTCATTCCATTCACCATTTTTGTTGAAGCTTTAGTGTTAGGAAATGAAATGAAGCAATGAAGAAGAAGGGGGGTGGAACTTGGGCCTAATGGGCTAAAAGTCCAAACCAAAGGCTCGAGTGAAAAAGTGGTGAAATTCCACTAACCCCAAACATATCAATGTTTATACTTAGAAGATTGCAAACGACGTTTCGAACTCAATGGAAGTGGTCTCGAGTCCTAATTTGACCGTTTGCAAAAAGTAGCTTCGGATCAAAATCCGATTAACGATAAAATATTTAAATAAAATATTTAAATATAAAAATCGATAAATATGCGGGTTGTTACAGCATTCATCATCACTGAACAAATCAAAATAGAAGATTATAGACAGTTTGCTCACCTCGAAAGGTTTTGAAACAGAGAATAATTCTGTTTCTTTTAAGGCCTGCAGTTTTGATTTTTTTCTCTTTCTTTTCCTGGATCTTTTTCTTTGAGTTGAATGATATTTGGAGTTTAGACGATGATGTTTATATTTTTTCTTCTTTCTCTGGTTTGCTTCAGTTTTCTTACTGAATGGATTAGAATAGGATGCATACCTAAATATATATGAAAAGGCAGTTTGTACAGTTTTTTTTTTCCTTGCTTTGTTTGACTAAAAGATATTTTTTTCAATTGTTTACTGATATAATTTGATCCTATCTCGGCTGAGAAGATTGTTTTGTGCTGAGAGGATGGGGGCATTAAATGCAAATCCTATTTTGGTTTACAAGCCATGCTGTTTGAATTATTTATGTGCATTCTTTGCTTTGTATAAGCTTGTACAAATGTACTTTTGCCTATATTAAAATCCATTTGATTTTTATTATTTTCATATATTTGCAGTTTTTGTGTTGTAGACAATTGTTTTATTATTTTTTGTTTCCCTTTCCCAGGTTGCTTCTTGCCTGCATACATTTGGGTTTTATTTCTTTTATTATCTTCATTGTTTTATGCTTTGTTTACAAGTTAATGCTATTTTAATTGTATATGCAGTTTTGTTTTCTTATTACTTTGTGCTGACTTTTTTTAAAATGATGTTGGGATTTTAGTTAATGTGTTGTTTTGAATTTTAACTATATGTATTAAATGTGTATATTTTATTCTATTTTTGTTTGTTTTTATTTGCTTGGTAATATAATGACATTCTATATTAATATGTTGTTATAGTTTTACTTTGTAGTTCGATTTAGTTTAATGTTGCCTTTTATCCATAAAATTTCATTTGCATTTCTTTTGTTATTATTCTATAGTTTTATTATCAACATAAATGCTTAAATTTGATTTCTATTTATGGTTTTACTATCAGGTATTAAATTTATACATATATTTTATTTTATTTTAAACACTTTATTTATAATTCAATTCAACTGAAAATATTTATTTTTGAGTTTCAAATCAAATTCAAAAATAAATAAGTATACATTTCTTATTAAATTTGAAAAATTCAAACAAATCCGTAATTTAATCCAAAAATTCAATTAAATTATAAAATTAAATTCGTCATTAAAAATGGGTCGTTACAAAAAAATTATTTATGACTCCATGGCCAAAATCATATGTCCAAACAGACACACACATATATACAAAATAAATTTTGATCACATATAAATAAATATTTATATATTACCATCTCATGTTGACAACACATTCATATAAGGATTCATGATAAAATCTAATCTAATTAAACTTAAAGCATAGGATGATCAAGTATGCAATTACATAATTTTTTAAGTATATACAGCACTAAGTAATTGCCCAAGAAAACATCTTGAATATCAAATCTGAAGAATTCTTTTTGAATCACTTTTTAACGCTTTCAAAAGGCGCAACCCAATTAAGAAAGCAACACACCGTTGTCTAAATTTTAATTGAATTCATGGTTTTTATTGCTTGAATCAATGGAGAAAGGAGGGGGATTATCATGTACGTAGCTTCGGTAAAATCCAATTTTTCAAATTTAAGCGCTACCTAGAAGTGACAATTATTTACACCAATTATATTCGTCAAAACTATATCACATTAGGACTTATGGAGTTTGGTAATGCTAGAAATTTCAATATCGTGCACATTTAACTTTATAGTCCAAAACACAAAATGCTTAGTTTAACAACAGTTATTATTAAACTTACTGCTTTAACCCATGACTTTGACTTTGAGTTGACTTAAATTATTCCGTGATATTAACCACATATAACCAAGGAGGCAAACTCTCCTTTTAATAGTGTTTCATTTCTAATGCTTCTGCTCGAGCTAACTGTAGTCGTTCGATGGAAACTAAGCCATGATACAACTATAATCAAAGCAAAGATTTCACCTTAAAGGTCAATAGTATTTTCAAATTGATGGAATTGTGTAGTACTGTCACTTGGACATTCTATGTTTGATCTTAGTTATATTAACCAAAAGAAAGCTATCAAGGGCATCGCTCCATAGTTATCCAATAACTACCTGTCTGGGACCCCTTGGTGCCCTCAGTAACCATGAGTAATAAACTACCCAAATTTGAAGAGTGTTACATACCTAAATCTCATCGAATGTATTGATATCCACTCTCGATACATCTTAACTAAGAATTTAAACGGTTTGTTTATTATACAATGATAGATTGTCCATTATTACAACACCTTGTACTTACTATCACAAAAACCACAATTTATGGATTTTCTGTTAAATATAACTAAATTGAATGGGAAATTATTTATAACATATTATAACTATACAACAAAAAGAAAAGACATTTTATTTGAAAAAAATTGGCTATCGAGTTAGATATTTGTAGAAAATTACATAATTGCCCCCATACCTATAACATTATCGTTCCCATACTTGCACTTGAGGTCAATTATAGAATCTTATTTCAACTTCACCGATTAGTCTTCTAAAAAATTAATCAGCTCAGTCCCTTAGTGCAAGGGTATGCAATTTTGTTTTAATTATCTAATCTGTTAATCAACTCTCTCCGATGTTGATAAACTGCCTATATCATGTGAAACTACTTGAAATATGTCTCTCGACCTTTGATGAGTCCAGGTTATTTTATGGCATGAGTCACGACATTGTTATCCTATAAAAAGGTCGTAACATTCTTAACATTTGGAATCACTCTCATCTTAGTTATAAATTTATTCTTCTATATTTATACATTGCTTTTGTCGTGGTGTTATTTCAAGCCGATGTACTTAATCTTTTCATTGAATCAGCAACAAAATTTTGCTTGGAATATTTCCAACATAAAGCATCTTAATAAAGTTTTGAACATGAAGTTGATATGACACATTATACTCAATATCACTTATGAAGTTTGATTCTTAATGCTCCTTTATAAGGAATTCGCTAATTTTATAAACAATTCTCCAGTATTTCATAAATACTTAAGAGTACTCTAAACTACCAATTTATAATCTTAATTTAGATATGATATTTGCTTCATGCATCGAATATGTTAGCAAATTATGATATTGTAGACAATACGACATGCATGATAATTTATATTACCATTGCATAAGAAACCATCTAACATGTTCCATATTAAACATTTTCATAAGGTATCTTTTCATATCATTTGGGACTTTCCTAATATTTTTTATACTTGTTATAAAATATATAAATTACAAATCCAATATCTTGTATTAAACAACTAAACTAGTACTGATTTTAACATAAGCACATCGTTAATAATCAGCTGTATGTTGTTTACTTACAGTTAAGAAATATTTTATGTACCTTATGATGTTCTTTCTTGTAGACACATGCTTCCTCTACATTTTGACCGAAAATCAAACTATTTGATATTTTTAACAAAATACTTGTTCAGTTGTGATGCTTGTTGTAACGACATGGAATTTCACTGCGTTAATTTACGAATATTTAATTAATTTTAATTACTCAGATAAATGGTTTTATAATGAAAATAAATCTCTTTTTAATAATAAATAATAACGTTGAAATAGTTTTTAAAATTTGTTTACATAAATATATAGTTCGATGAATAACATAAAATGTGACTAAAAACTGTTTTCCGAATTTTCGACGTTGAATAGTTGTGTACACTTTCTTATATATATGCGCACATAAACTAATTATATAATATGGTTTAAGATAATATAACTAGTGTTAATCAACTTAATTAAGTTAAGATAGTCATTGTATGACACTTTGGCAACTAAATAAAAATAAATAAAGAGAAAATATTCACATCAGGGGAGACACGATTATCTTAATGGAAACTAAAGGACATTTTATCATCTTTTTACGTTTTTCATGATAAAATAGAAATTAAGACGGAGGAGACAAGGAGACATGGCATGATGAGGTGGCACAAAGTTATGGAGGGCATGGTACAAGGGTTGTTAGGTATTTCAACTTGTTCACATAATATATATATATATATATATATATATATATATATATATATATATATATATATATATAGACACACACACACACACACTTATTTTCTTATCTTATTTTCATTTATGTTTTTTTGCAAACTCTTTACTTCTTTATGGCTTTTTTAGCATTCTAAAGTGTTACATTTTCAAGTTTAAACTTTTTATAAGATTTTAAACTTAGCTTCAAAACTCCTTCTTTTCCATTTAAATTCCTTTATTTTACCCGAAATGTTTTCGGCCTTATCTTCTTATAATTAATCCCAAAACTAGATTTTTGTTTTCAAACCGTTTATATTTCCAGTGGCTACAACTTTATAGCTCACCACTTTTTTCAATTTTGTAACGACCCATAAATTTTAATAGTTTTAATCATACATTTAACTAGAATTTTTTGAAATTTAAGTTAATAGAATTTTGAATCAAAAATTTGATATTTGGAATACGTCTAATTAAACATAGCAAATGGTAAATTTTTATTTGATAATGTTGAATTTTATTTTCTTGTGTAATTTTATTTCAATTCAATCAGTCAATAATTGATGATAATAGAATGTTGTCCAAACTTGAGTATTTTTACATAATAAATTTGTAAATCATCTTCTGAGTGAAACATAATATTTTGTTTCTCCAAATTTGACTGGTAGTGCCCCGTTTATCTTATTTCTGGCAAATTTGCAGCATTTTTGGTACCGATATCTACTTCTGATCGGATGATCATACAGTTGGTATCCGTATACCATTTTGATCGTCTTGTCGTGCTGATCTCCACAGTGTATTCTTTTGTGTGTTTTGAGGTTCGAAAAACAACGAAATTTACGGAATGATTTCCGTATCAGTTCTACAATCTAGTTTTTCGATTTTCAGTGACTATTCATTTTTCGACCAGTCAATTCAAACAGGCATTTGATTTGTTTTTCATTGAATTCAGCACTGACTTTCTACCTTCTCTTTGTTTCAAATATATTGTTTCATTTCAAAAATATAACTGCTGCTTTTCTTCTCCTTTTGCTCTGTTCATTCTCTTCGTGCTGCTCCTTCCCTTTCTTAGTTTTGTTTCCATAAGTCAAAAACATGTATAAAAAATGCTACTGCAAATTTGCACTGATCTCTGGAGCCATCCCGACCAATCGCCGAAGTATGCACCATCTCACCCGACTCATACTTCTTCGTCCCTACCCCTTCAGCTCGAACCACCCTCATGCCTCCAACGAACACCACTACCTCCTATCTTTCTCCACTTGACAACCCAATCACCTGTCAACATTCATGTTTTTTCAAAGGTATATATATTTGTGTCATAAATGTGTTCTAAATTTTTTATAGTGATGGTGAGTTATATATACATATTAAACTATTATATAATAAGGTATTTTATGGTCTATAACCAGTTATTGTATTATGATATTAGTTGTTGTGAAAGGCAAGTTGAATAGTGACTCTATGTATTAATGTATATATTGGTTTGTAGGTATGTTTATAGCTATACCCATTCTATATACTATATTTTGTGTTTCAAATGTTTATATTATATGTTGTGTTTGTACATAGAAGATTTTAGTGGTAATAATATATATGTTTATATAAACTTACTTATCTTTAAATTTATTTGTATGAGTTACACACACACAGATATATATATATATATATATATATATATATATATATATTGGACATGTGTTAAGGATATATATATATATATAATGGTTACGCAAAATAGTGCTCTCTAGCCTGAAGCGTACAATTGTTTATAAGTATACATACATTGTGTAACGTGCTTTAAAATATAAGTATTTGGCATAAAAAAATAAAAAATAAAAAGTGTATGTATATATATACGTTGATTTAGAAATAATGTGTATATATGTTTGTTTTTGATGTGTGTGAGTCTGAATAGGCTTATATATCAATTTTTATATATGAATATAAATAGGTTTGGGTTTCTAATTTTTTTTATTTCAGAGGAAAAATATGTACGGGTATTTTGGTTTTAGTCAATGGATTAAGAAATAATGATTTTTAAATATATATTTTGATTTATATGTTTAAAAATAAAAAATTGAAAAAAAAATTGAAAATGTATTTTAAATTGAATATTTGGTTTGAGGAAAATTTTAACATAATGTATATCTCATTAAATTTTTTATCAAAACAAATTTCGATTTGTTCTTATCGATTTCTGTTATCAGCCTTGATCGTCGAATTCGTGCCAATCTAGCTTTACTATGGAATTCGTGCTTGGATTCGTAATTCGATTTCTGTGTCTATATCAGTGTGCGTATCCGTGTCATGTTCTCTCTAGCCTCGAAAGGTGAGCAATCACTCACGATTAACCTTCTTATATTTATTAAATTTGATATCATTTGAAACGATAACTGAAATATGTTGCTGTTAGTTATTTACATTGCTATGTAAGCTATCTGTTCACCTATGACACCTGACACCATTATCTGTTATTTATGTTGATGATATATGTTTGTTATATTATTATCATATCTGTTATCACTCTGCAAGTTCCTTGTTAGTATCGAATTCACTATGCGTTGAAATGATACACACCCGAACGATCTGTAGAATAGGAGAAAATCGTTATTGGTTGAAATAATAGACCCAAGCGATTTTCATTGAACTGAATTTGGGATTATGGGTTGAAATGATATATACCCGTATTCATACTTAAATTACGGATAGAAATGATAAATATCTGTATCACTTGACCATAGGATAGAAAATTATATACAGACATGTTGGTCTATATATAAATATTTTGAAAATGATTTCTATGGATTGAAAAAATATATGGTTTTATATGATATTGATTTTGATATTATATAAATATTGTTTTATATATAGTTAAATTCTTAAATTTAAGCTATGTATAATTCGTTTAATATAAAATAAGTTTAATAATAATGTTAAACTTTATTAAAACATAATATGGTTAAGTATTTATCTAAATTACATTTTAATATAGAGTTTATAATGATTTTAATAAATTAAGGTTGAGAAGATTGATTCGAAATTGATTTGATATCGTATTTAATTAAGAATTACATTTAATTAAAATCAATTTGGAACTTATGATATGATTTTTAATTTGATGTTGGTTTAAAGTGATTAGTGAATATTTCAAATTTGAGTTATATATAAATAATATTGAATTTATTAATTAAATATTTAAAAACTAAATAATAGTAAATTGAGTTAAGATATATATGAAATTATCAAATTTAGTTTTGAAATTATAGAATATTTAAAGCTTTGAAATATATAATTTGAAATGGTTTATTTATGGTTCAAATTTGTGTTTGAAATCGATATAATTTTGATTGGTTTATTGAGAAATTAAATCGAAATTAATGATTTGAGATATTATTAAATTTGAATTTTGGAATTCGAGTTCTTTTGGAATTGATTTGTGAAATTTGAGGAAAATAATTTTATTATATAAAGTATTTTTAAAATTATTTTTAAAATTATTTTATATTTTACTTTATAAAGTATTTCAATATAATTTTTTTTAGTATAAACTATTTTTAATATGAGCTATTTTAATATACTAACTATTTTAATATAAACTATTTTAACTTATAACTCTTTTATATAAACTATTTTACTTTATAAACTATTTTATTATATATACTATTTTAATATCTAAACTGTTTAAGCGTTGCAAGTTATGTTTTTAAAGTTATGAATTTCAAAGTATTATGATTTCAAAGTGCTATAACTTTCAAAGTGTTATGATTTCAAAATGTTACGGTTTTCCAAAGTATTATGATTTCAAAGTGTATTGGTTTCGAAAATGTTATAACTTTCAAAGTACTATGATTTTGGAAATGGATATAATTGAAGTGAGAAATGATATTTTATCGACATGGTTTGGAAATGGAAATGATGTTATAATGATGTCATATTTGGTTTTGAAATGGAAATGATATCGTATTGATATGGTTTTGAAATGGCAATGATATTTTGGTTTTGAAGTATAAACTATTTTGAAATTACCGCGGTGTTATAATAACGTTTGGATGTTAAAGAGACCGGGATCGGAAGTTGTCATACTCTCTGCCAACTCCGAAAACCACTTTAACAACCGTGTACGCAGTGGAGATTCCGGAATGATGTAGGATGGTGGAGATGATCCTATATGAGGTTTATAGGTGGACCCGACTCCTGTGCGTTGGCATAAGGTGGCTAAAAGTGGAGCGATTCTCGGGCCAATGAGGTAGCTCCTCTGATCGGATACACTCCTTTGTATGCCATTCTATTACTTTGTGATTGATTTGGTACACACCTTTGATTTTTTTGCTTTTAGGAGTGTGGCTCGAGGTGGGCGACAGTGGCTGCTATGCGTTACCACCAGCTCGGATGCGTAATTGGTACATCTACCCTGGCATTGCCTAGTTGTGCCGTGGCACCTACCCTAGCGTGCCTTGTACGAGTTTGATTTGTGTCGTACCTATGGAGTATTCTATGGTAGCCTCTCAATCTGGAGGTACGATGGTACTGTATATATTATTGGCACTATAAAATGTGTTAAGGGGGATATGGGTAACGCCTTAACGCTATTTTAATAGTTTACTTTACGTTAGACATTATTATAATAGCGTATATTACGCATAGTAGATAGTTTAACCGATCCTTAAAGGATGGTTATCCAAAACATCCTTTGAGTTACTTATATTTCAGTTGTTATTTCACTTGAGTTGGATCTATTGATATAAGAATGTTAATACTGACTCGAATGTTTTGTGTTTTGCTTTACGCTCAGGTCAGGCTGAGTGATACAGCTTTTGAGACTCACCTTTGGAGTTGGAGCTTCATTTGGAGATCCATCTACGTCTTTTCAGTTTGCAGTTATTCAGTTGATTCTAGTGATGTATTCTGATCTTGTATTTGATTATTGTATTGAAATTTCTATTGCATCTTATTTAACTCTGATATATATGTAGTAGCTTCATGAACTACAATTCATTTTTTTCCTCTGCATATTGCATATAACTCTGTGTCTGTGATTCTATAATTTATTTAATTACTGTATATGCTGAGTTTTGCCAAATATAAATTTACAATATGGTATTTTGAGCAATTCAAATCCTACATGTGTGGATGCGAATGGTTGAAAATATCATGATGTTACAAATTTCGAGCATAGATGCTCCAAAATTTAATTTTTTGTAAGAGTGTTTTTGAACCTAGATTTTGATGTCTGAAAATAACCCTCACTGTTTTGGCCATAACATCCAAAAAATTTAACTTTGTTTAGTAAATTCTAAATGATAGATAAAAGAATAGTCTAAAACTTTATGTTTGACCACTTTTCCAAATCCGGGAGGAAAGGGTCCAAAAGTCGAGTGTAAAATAACACATTTTCGAGAACAATTTGTGGTTTTCCAAGCTTTTCGAGCGCTAAAGTATTTAAAATTTCCAAAACCTTTGTTGAGTAAAATTCCTAACTCTTTGGGAAAAATTTACTTATATATATGTGATGAACTAAAATTTTCGAACAAGTTAAAATCACTGAAAAATCCATCTGTTCTAATACTACTAATGAAAACTACGAGCTTAATACATAATATTTGATGAATATTCAACACTATTAAATGTATAGGATGCAATTTCAATTGTATAAGTTATCAGAGTAACAATTTAATCTACTATATGTGTTTTGATGCATACCAAATACAAATACAAATATCTTACACTACACAACTCTGATGAGAGAGACAGCATTCCATTTCTACATACTCAACAAACTTGTATAATGTGGAATAAAATAGTGAATAGAAAAGAGATATCAACTCTCGATAATTAGAAAACCATAAGCATAAAAATGTTATGTTATTATTAAGGCTGCATCGCTGCCACTTGTGACTGCCTGCGTACCCCTATCAAATTAGGCAATTTGATACAGGATCAAGCCAACGTAGTTCTTCTACCATGAATAGGATTTATGGAGCCTACGATGCTACAAACAAATATGCAATTCCCAAAACTACCCATTTAGGCTTAATCTTTAAATTTAGATTTTGAAAATCTAATTAACTTTACGGAAATTATCTCTTTAGACTTATTCCCGAAATCTTGTTTCAAAATTTTTAAAATAAATATTCTTTTTAATTCAAACTAGTCATTAACTTCGGGATCTGAAAACAAATCACTTTTTGAAAACGATATCAATATACAAGCATACAGAACTATATACTACCCGATCAAGAGGTTTCTAGCCATAACAGGGCAACTGGGTCCCAGCCTTCGTACAATCGATATAAATGAGCACATCCCTCTATTCCAAGAGCAGACTATACTAAAAATATATACCCACTTTTTAGTTACGGGTTACCCGAATCATTGGTAACATAACAAATCACTTTATATCCTGAAGTGGAAAAATCATTTACACTAATAATTAGAAATACATCAAAATCTATAATAATTTCCATTTCTAAATCCTTTCAGAAATCATCTTAAAATTATTGGGTCTAGTCCTCGAAATTATTTCCATTTTATAAAACCATTCTTTATATAAATCACTTCAAAACATTTATTCTCAAATATCTCTCCTTTTTTCTCTTTCAAAGGAAAACATTTCATTGTATTTAAACTTTAAAATCAATTTTCAAAATAATTCATTAAATTGAAGTGAACCAAATATTACCGCTAAACGCCTTATAGTCAAAGTGTGAAATAAATCATAAGGTGTTAGCCTACATTTATTTTCTACCCAGCCCATGCATACGGATAATTAATTGCTCATAAACTGGTCGAGTAAAGTCAATAATCAATAAATAATAATCAATGCTCATAAAGTGACCGAGCCTAATTAAAACAATCAATCAATGAAATAAACACAAAAATAAATAATAATCAATGCTCATAAAGTGACCGAGCCTAATTCAAACAATCAATCAATGAAATAAACATAAAAATAAATAATAATAAATGCTTCATTTTATTAAATATTTATAACACTTTATTTTATCTTTGGTTAAAACAGTTTGATATTTATTTTGGAGCATCCAGGCTTTCCCATCGACATGTTTCGTCCCTTGCCTAGGTCTTCTTGGATCTCACGGACATAACATAAGTACTAATCATTTCCACATACCCCATTAAGCATTTGACTTCTAAATTTAAATTACTTAATTAACCATCCAAACATAATATCGAGCAAGAAAATCAAACCATTGTTTTAGAAAACAAATAAACAAGCATTCAACAAGAGTTTTCAAACAACACTTTGCACTTAAATTTCCTTCAACTTAGCAATGGTTCTAATGAACTTACTTTGGATTCCACTCCATCAAACTTTAAGGAAAGGAACCTAAAATCGCATACTTCCTACCATGCTTTGGAACCAAATGAAAATAAGCCGAGTTCCTCCTTCGTAATGCTTGGCAAAGGCTTGAAATGGAGATTGGCGGAAAGTTTAGAGAAGAAATGGTAGATCTTTGAACTTGAATTCTCAAGATTTAGATCTGAAAAATAGGTTATCTTGTATGTAATTTTAGGCCCTCTATATCTTAAAAATGTGAAAAATTTGTTAACTAAAAAGTTGTTGAAAATTCTTTTTTCTTGAATTTTTCTTTCAAAGAGATATGATAGAATGAAGAAGAGGTATTGTCGGATTGACAAAAATGAAGCCCGAAAATGCACTTTATGTAATTGAGTTTCATGTATAGCAAATCTCAAAAATTTAAAAAGTGATCAACATAAAAGTTGTAGCCACTGGAAATTCATATGGTTTGAAAAAGAAATTTTGCATTTTAATTCAGTTTTGAAGAAATTACGGCCGAGAGAAGAAGAGGTAAAATGTGGAGAAAAAATGAGTTTGATTTGAAGAGAATGAACATTGATTTCTTTTGAATATTTTGTAAATATTTTGACATTATTTCTTCTTAATTTTTTACTATGGCTTGGAAGCCATTGAAGAAGAGAGGAAGTAGGTAAAGAAGCTTGAGACAAAAAGAAATAAGAAGTGTGTATGAAAGTGAAGAAGGAGGTGGGTATTTATAGAAGAAGTACGTGGTGATAAATTTATCAAAATAAATACTCACCAAATTACCAAACTAACCTTACTTTAACCTACAACATTTACTTTTTCAATACTTACCATCACCTTTCACACTCGTACTTTATATCTTAGTTACTTAAAGAGTAAGTAAAGAAAATAGTTATTTTGTTGGATTTTGATGTGATTTGGTTTTGATGTTTAATTTTGAATTTTCTTAAACTTACTTACTTTTACTAACGACTTCTAGAAGTTTTCTAGTAATATTTAGTAAAAGTAAACATATTTAATTATTAAAATGTGTAATATATATATGTTAAAACATGTTAAAAAGCTACTATAACATTGCTGCAACTTATTTTGAACAAAACGTTGATTTTCGACCAAACGTTTTCTAGTCACAATTTGACATTTTTGTTAAACTATTTATTCATGTAAACCAAACTTCAAAATAAATTTCTTATTATATTTAAATAATTAAAACAAGTATATTTGACTTATAAAACAATATAAATTAATATCCAAATCTATTTATAGAAATACGACATCGATTTATCGATATGCGACTAAATTTATCAATTTTACAATGGAAATCCAAAACCTTTATTCAATATTAAGAATAAGTTTACCATTCTTATTTATAATATAAAACATAATTGTTTAAGTTTGAAAATTATACATTTGAATATTTAAATAAATTAAACATTTCATTTCAAAGTGGTAAAATTAAGGTCGTTATAGTCTCCCCCACTTAAAAGAATTCCATCCTTAAAATTACAATGACAAAAAAATATAACGAAAAACAAACAATTAACGAAAGTTAAGCATATAAAAATAGTAATATCACCCAAAACCTTGGTTGGAGGTGCGGCGTCCTATCCTATCCCTTTTATCTATCAAATTAAGATAGTTTCTTTTTTAAAATTCCTAGGTTGACATACTAACCCTAGATGAATTTTACTTAGGTTCCTAACTTTAGCTCCGATACCAACTGTGACGAACTAGGCTTTTTGGACCATTTAAAATCATCGAAATATCAGTCCGTTCTTAAACTACTAATGAAAACTACGACCTTAATACATAATATTTGATGAATATTCAACATTAGTAAATGTACAGGATACAATTTCAATTGTATAAGTTATCAGAGCAGTCAATTTAATATACTTGGTGCATTTTGATGCATAACGAATACAAATACAAATATCTAACGCGGCACAACTCCGATGAGAGAGACAACAATCCATTTCTACAAACACAATAAACTTGTCTAATGCAGAATAAAATAGTAAGCAAAAAAGAGATATCAACTCATGATAATTAGCAAACAATAAACAAAAAAAATGTTATGCTATTATTGGGGTTGCATCACTGCCACTTGTGACTGCCTACGAACCCCTATCTAATTGGGTACCCAGTTAGACAGAAGATTAATCCAACGTAGTTCTCCTACCACAAATAGGACTCATGGAGCCAACAATGCAACAAACAAATATGCAATTCCCAAAACTACCCTTGTAGGCTTAATCTTTAAATTTAGATTTTCAATATCTAATTAACTTTACGAAAGTTATCTCTTTGGACTTTATACCGGAAGCCTTATTTCAAAACTTTTGAAATAATATTTTTTGTTCAAACTAGTCATTTACTTCGGGATCTGAAAACAAATCACTTTGTGGAAACGAAATCAATATACAAGCATACAAACCTGTATTCTACCTGATCGGGAGGTTTCTGGCCATAACAAGGCAACTGGGTCCCAATCTTCATACAATCGATATAAGTACATCCGTCTATTCCAAGAGCGGACTATACCAAAAGCATATGCCATTTTTTGGTTACGAGTTACCAGACTCATCGATAATCGAACAAAACACTTTACATCTCGAAGTGGAAAAATCATTTACACTAATAATTACAAATACTTCAAATCTATAATAATTTCCATTTCTAAATCCTTTTAAAAATCATCTTAAAATCATCGAGTTTAGTCCTCGAAATTCTTTCCATTTTATAAAACCATTCTTTTTATTAATCGCATCAAAATATTTATTCTCAAATATCTCTTTCTTTTCTGTTTTCGAGGAAAACATTTCATAGCATTCCAACTTTAAAATCTCTTCAAAGCAATTCATTAAATTGAAGTGAACCAAATATTAGTGCTAAACACCTTATAGTCAAATTGTGAAATATATCACAAGGTGTTAGCCTACAGTTATTTTCTACCCAGCCCACGCATATGGATAATTAATTGCTTATAAATTGGTCAAGCAAAATCAACAATCAATAAATAATAATCAATGCTCATAAACTGGTCGAACCTAATTCAAACAATCAATTATTGAAATAAACGTAACAATAAATGATAATCAATGGTTCATTCTATCAAATATTTATAACACTTTATTTTATCTTGGGCTAAAACAGTTTGATAATTATTTTGGAGCATCCAGGCTTTTCCTTCGACATGTTCCCTCCCCCGCCCAAGTCTCCTTTGGATCTCACAGACGAAACACATGTACTAGTCATTTTAGCATACCCCATTAGATATTTAACTTCTAAATTTTAAATTACTTAATTAACCATCCAAAAAAAATATCGAGCAAGGAAATCAAACAATTGTTTTAGAAAACAAAGTAAACAAGCATTCAACAAGGGTTTTCAAACAACATTTGAAGTTATTCCAACTTATCAATGGTTTTAATCAACTTAAAATAAGAAATAACTTATATAGGATTCCACTTCATCAAACCTTAAGGCAAGGAACTTAAGATCAAACGTATAGTTCCTACCACACTTTGGAACCAAATGAAAATAAGCCCAAATTCCTCCTTCCTAATGCTTGGCCAAGGCCTGAAATGGAGATTGGCCGAAAGTATAGATAAGAAGTGGTAGAGCTTTGAACTTGAATTCTCAAGATTTAGATCCGAAAAATAGGTAAACTTATATCTAATTTCAGGCCCTCTAAATCTCAAAATTTATAAAAGTTGTTAACTAAAAAGTCGTTGAAAATTATTTTCTCTTGAATTTGAAAATAGAATAATTTGAATCCAAGTTGTTTTGAGGGAGATATGATGAATTTTCGGATTGACATAAATAAAGCCCGAAAATGCACTTCAATGAATTAAGGTTTAGGTATAGCAAATCTCAAAACTGGGAAAAGTGATCAATATAAAATTGTAGCCTTTGGAAATTCATATGGTGAGAAAAAAAATTCATTTTGGTTCAGTTTTGAAGAAGTTACGGCCGAGAGAAGAAGAGGTAAAATGTGAAGAAAAGATGAGTTTGATTTGAAGAGAATGAACATTGATTTCTTTTGAATATTTTGTAAATATTTTGATATTATGTCTTCTCAATTTTTTTCTATGGCTTGGAAGCCACTAAAAAGGAGAGCAAGAAGGTGAAGAAATTTGAGGAAAAAAAGAAGAAGTGTGTATGAAAGTGAAGAAGGAGGTGGGTATTTATAGAAAAAGTAAGAAGTGATAAATTTATCAAAATAACCACTTACCAAATTACTAAACGAATCTTACATTAACCTAAAAGAAACCTTTACTTTTTCAATACTTACCATCACCTTTAGTATTCTTACTTTGTGTCTTAATAACTTAAAATGCAAGTAAAGAAAAGCAATTATTTTGTTGGATTTTGATGTGATTTGGATCTGATGTTTACTTTTGGCTTTTCTTAAACTTACTTACTTTTATTAATGGTTTCTAGAATTTTCTAATTATATTCAATAAAAGTAAACTTATTTAGTTATTAAAATGTGTAATATATGTGTTAAAACATGTTAACAAAGGTGCGACAACATTGTAGAAACTTATTTTGAACAAAACGTTGATATTCGACGAAATGTTTTTCGGTCACATTTTGACGTTTTTGTTAAACTATTTATTCATGTAAACCAAACTTCAAAATAAATTTCTTATCATATTTAAATAAATAAAATAAGTATATTTGACTTATAAGATAATATAAATTAATATCCAAATTTATTTGTAAAAATACGACATCAATTTATCGATTTCGGCAGAGTCTGGACATCGCAGAATCGAAAGTACCTTTTCTACAGGCTTTGGGATACTATTTATAGGTGTAGGCTGCCAATATCTCGCTCATATCTCGGGAGACCTCTTTTGGCATGTGTATGGGCCCACGCGATCGATCCCGTGTGATTGCACTCGGTCCGTGATCGATACAAACCAATTTTGTATCGACAAAATTTGGCCCAATCGAGTCCAAATTAAGTAGGAACATTCTTTAGGTTGTAAGCAGGCTCCTGTAAAAATTTCGTAGCATTTGGACTTGTAGATTGTGACTTATGATCAATGCAAGTTTGGGCGTATCGATTGCTGTTCTCTTTGCATCGATGTTGTTCGTATCGATCAGTTCGTATCATTTTTTAGTCACGTGCTTGCAAGTTGACGTGGCTCTAACTCCTCGAATCGATCCACTTTTCGTGCCAAGTGACTAGGCCTTTCATTTGAGTGTATCTTGTTCGTATCGATCATTTCGACTTTGTTCGTATCGATCGCTATTGCATTGTTCGTATCGATCGACTTCATTTCACTTCGTATCGAACCCTTGCATATCATGAGAGGTGTTGGTTTCGTATCGATGAAACGTCGATCGATAAGAAGAATACGTGATACTTGATCGATATGAAATGGACACTGACGTTACTATCGATGGATACCAAATGCGATGTTTTTCCATAGTTGTTAATCAGTGGAGCTGACAGATACGAAATGACGACCATTTGATGGATACAAACCAAGGTCACCTGATCGATAAGAACTCCCGATAATTATGAATAACGCTTCATTGGATCGACACAAACACGATGGATACGAGGCGAAGACACTCTGATCGATACGAACACGATGACTCGAATAGTGCAGTCATGGATGGATTCGAACAGATCGACTCGATCATGGCTCTTCGATGGATATGCTTATTTACTTGACTTGCATCGATCATATCTCGAGCATATGAACTCCGATTGACTTGAAATTTGGAAAGTTGTCCTTTACGGCTTTGCTTGTCATGTCATGTCAATCGTAGTTAATCCGGACTCGGAAAAATTTTACCGATACCTATAGTAGATTTGTGTAGCAACGATCTCTATGACGAAATATCCTCGATTTTTACTCAAGTTCTTGGTGTCACAGCCTTGGCAAAAGATGAGATAACATTTTCCCCCCAAACATGTCTTTTGGTAAAAGGTGTGTTTTAAGTAGCTTCAAATCCATTGTCGTGAGTCCGTGTTTTATCCATAGCTGTAGTATCCTCAATCAAGTTCGTGGTTGCTCAAAGCCGAATCAGTATCCATTTCAACTTATGGAAGTCAATAATCAAATCCAACGTCCTCTTTGGACCATTGATGGCCACTTTGGACCCTTGGTAAGTCCATTCCAGACTTAACGATCAAATAGAAAGATCCTGTTGCGCTCCAGTATTGCTTTCTATCCCTTGCATTCTGGCCCCAACGAGGGAATATAGCAATGTCTTATTCCTTGTAGACTGATCATTGCCTGTTCGGGCTCTTGTTGGATTCCATCCTATCACTCTTCGATGAAGAGAAAACAACATCGAGTGAGCCGATCCTATCGCTCTCTAGTGAAGCGGCGGCACCTCCTACACTCCGATTCAGCGTCCTTGAACATTAAGCGATGTCATGTCCTAAATCCTAGACTGAATGTAGCCACTCCGATCTCTTATCGAATCCCGATCCAATCACTCTCCTATGAAAGAGGAACGACGTTAAGTGAGTTGATCTTGTCGCTCTCTGGCGAAGCAACTCACTTCTTGCACTACGGACCCTGTCTCTCCGTGTAAGGTCATAAAGCGATCAATTTAAATTTGACTTCCAATATTCATCTTTTAACTCTCCGGTCAAAGGTTTATCTTATGAAATTCAAGTTCATTTATTAAATTAAAATTCCAAATGTTTAATCACAAACAAAGGAAAATTTAAATACTGCCTCTTCGGGTGGAGTAGTCTATTGCCATCTCAGAGCATGCCTGGGGATTTCTCCAGTTCCCTTACATGTGTAAGTGGAATAGCCGTTTTATTTTGAAATCGAATCTAAGAAATTTATGTAATTGACCAAAGTTCAAGTCTTGAATTTGGCCTTTGTCATCATGATCAATTGATGACGAGTCATGATCCCGATCTAGGATTAGTTTTGTTGGGTGCAGGCGGTAGTTGCTCAGGTCCTACTGCCACTGTCCGATCTCTCACGTATTGTGGCAATCTACCACTTCTGACATGCTCTTCCACCTCTTCCTTCAAATGGCGGCACTCATCAGTAGCGTGCCCTTCTAGCTCATGGAATAGGCGGTAGATTCCAATTCTACGTTCATGTTCTTTGGGATCACTCCTGGGTGGTTTTCATTAGGGGAGCTGCCCTCGAGTCAGCGTGTAAATCCATTCCAGGTTCGCCGTCAAGTCAGCATATTGTTTGAATTTGGTTTCTTGGAATATCTTCCTTTTGTCAACACCATTGTATCTATCATCCTGCTTCTGCTTTCCTCTGTCTATTCCAGATTATTCTTTGGAGGTTACTTCGCCTTGCATGGCGTTCATTTCCTACCTCTCGGCGCATGAATCCTCTAACCGAATGAATCTTTCAGCTTCATGACAGAATCCTCCAAGGACTTGTGGCATGTCTCTTGCCAGCGAATCCTTTAACTATGTGCCTTCTGCAAAACCTGCTACCGCCGCCATCAAAAACGTCGATGGATCCGGACGATCAACTGAAGCACCATTGCATTGGATCATAATAGAAAATCTCTTATGGACTCTCCAATCCTCTATTTCGTCGATGCTAAGTTCATCACACTCTAGGATTGCGTGACGTGGACCCTAAACTACCTCATGAAGCATTCCACTAGCTCGCCCCATGTTCTAATTGATTCATTTTCTAGCTGCCTGAACCAAAGCGCAGCCAAATCTGTCAAATATAGAGGTAAACATCGTGCCATCACTTCCTCGGATGCCCCATTCACTTCCAAATGCCTGAAACATCTGGTAATATGCATGATCGGGTCTGGCTTTCCATCATAAGCTTCCAGCGTGGGTAACTTGAATTTTGGAGGATTCTGTTCATTTTTGATATTCGGAGTGAACGGACCCCAACTAACTTCCTTTAAGCCTCCACTCGGCAATCCTCCCCTCACAATCCGTCGCACTAGTCCAACCAATTCATTTATCTCCATCCAGGGGTTGTCTCCTTAGCATGGTTCCATCCTGCCCTCATGTCCCGAAGGGTACTCTGGGTAATATTCTTCATGTGGCTCATTTACCTTGGCGCCGGCTCTAGCCTGCTGAGCTCCATCTATGGGTCTTCCAATGTAAGATCCCTAGGGTCTGCTTCCAGGTCCTTGTTGATTACCTCCATGCTCTACGTTCTGATCTTGTATTTGACCTCCAACGGCCTCTGTAACTCTAGCTCCTTGTCCTATGTTTGAAACCGTTGTAGCCGGTCCAAGGTTCTATGCTCCGGCTGCTCTCATTCGCTCAAAGAAGCTCTGCATTGTTCCTCGTTGGCTCTTCAGCAATCTTTCATGCATTGAATCCAACATAGCCTCCATCTCGTCCCTGGTGATGTATATCAAAGCTTATCCTTCTCCAACTCCAAAAGGGGCCTCTTGACTTCCCACTCGTTGGCTCCTTTCTGCCCTCTGTCTTCTATTAATCGCCTTGTCATAACTTTTCAGATCTGAATCCTTAAGCATTCAAATCGAATGTCCAAGCGGTAGATCCTTGTGTTCAGTTCTCAGTGAAAGCACCAAAGATTTAGGCGCAAACACTATAGTTTATGTATGTATGTGTGTATATGTGTATATAGCTGCTTGATTTGAATATGGTATTATTCAGATATGTTGGTTATAAAAAAGTTGTGATTTTTAGTTATGTTTGGTGATGACATGATTTGGTATAGTTGAACTTGGATATGTCATATGTGTTAATCTTGCCTTGAAGCTAAAGCAAGTTAGCATGTAAACTAGTTAGTAAAGTGAAATTACAGGTATCCATAGCGATGGTCATTGTGGATGCAGTTCGATTAGAATTTCGATTTTTCAAAGTTTGGTTTTTATACTTCAAATTGTTTTTCGAATATTGTATAAACTAAATAATAATGTTTTAAAAATTAATTAAGTATTTAATAATTAATTATTCATTAATTAGGTTTTAGTAATTAATAATTAATTAAATGTTAACAAGGTTTTTTAACTTTAATTAAATAAAGATTAGTTCATAATTAATTATCTTTCAAAGTTTAGATTTAATTTTATTAATTATTAATTAAGCGAATTAAGTATGGGTTAAGTAAATTATTTATATTTAATTTATTATTAATTAAATATAGGATTAATTATTAATCAAGGGTTTAATTATTTGATTAAAGATTTAATTTATAATAACTTATTTATAAAAGATTTAATTCATTGTTTAAATTTAATTAAATATTATTTAATTGAGATTAATTAACATTTAATTGTTAATGAAGTTTAAATAAATCATTTAATAATTAATAAAGGATTAATTTGGGTTTAATTAATAATTAATTACTTTTTAACTATTTAATTAAATTAAGTTAAGATTCAATTAAAATTAGTTGTGATTTAAATAAGGATTTAAATTTTAATTAATTATTTAGAAAAAAAAAAGTTTTTTCCTTTGGTTTCCAAAAGTAAAATTGTTAAATATACTTCTTTCCAAAGATGGATTTGGATACAAGTGATTCAAGTGTTGGCACCATTAGGAAACCATATAACTGTGATTGGGTTATAATGTAGATTGTTTGTGTGGACATATGTTAGCAGAATAAATCCCTGTTCTGCTATAAATTGATTGAATTGTTTGGACATCTGTTTAGCCAGACAAATCACTATCCTTCTATTATATTATTTGAACATGTATATGCTAGTTAGCTCATATTGACATGTTATTCCCTGATTTGGATATGAGTTGTATTTACATATATGTTGACCTATGTAAATAACTGTTAAGTTAATTGAAATTGAATGGTAACTTAAATTAGTACCATTGAGATTGCTAAGCCTCCTTTCGAATTACTAAAGTATTTTTTTGAATTAACTTTAATTCTTAAATCGATTTGGATTTAAAGTTTATAAATGGTTTTCAAATTTTATTATTATTTTATTAAGTTATTTTTGAATAATATCTTGTTTTTAAAAAGGGTTTTATTAAATAAAAGGTTTTACCAAAAGTGATTTGCAAATGATATCTTAAAAATGATATTTTATAAAAAATAATTCATAAAAAGTTTGTCCTTATCCTGTACAACTTGTATGGATGAATGTTGGCGCTATATTACTATCTAGAGGGCAGTGTTAGCATTCCAAGTGGGATTTCTATTCAAAAAGTTAAAATGTAGCCTCAAGCCTCATCAACTGGGATGTAACGACCCGGAATTTTGGGCAATATAAATTTAATAATCCGTGTAAATAATTTAATTGATTTGATAATTTTCTTTATAATTTTAATTTAAAATTTATGAATTTGATCTTTTAAAGGTTAATAAATATTTAATATGTTAATAGTAATCAATATCTTTCTGACAATTTAAATTTGATAAGAATTATTTTTCAAAGCTAATGAAATTTTATTCTATTTATAATATATACATTTGATATATATATATTGTTAATAGGATATCTTCTGTTTAAATTAAAGATTAATTTTCAAATTGTAACATATATGTATGTATATGTTATAGTTTGATATTGTTTTGAAATTGAATTTTAATCCATTAATAATTTATATATGAATGAATAGTAATTTTAAAGCTTTGTTTAGATTTATATTTTCAAAAATTTATTCAAAGATTAATTCATTTGTTTTAAAAATGTGGGATAATTGTTTATTTTTAAAATATGATAGTTTATAAAGAAATTTATCAATGTTTTATTTTTATTTCTTTAAAGTGTTTAATTTAAATGGTTAAAAATGTATATGTATAATGTTTTAGATTTTTAACAATATGTATAAGAAAATATATTTGTGTTATATTTAGTTTTAAAATATTTCCTTTAAAAAGAAGTTTATATTTACATATGTAAGCACTCATTTATAAAGTTAAATAAAAATGTAAGTGTTTATTTACATTTAAATTAAATTAAAGTTTTCAAAACACTTCAAAACATTTGTAACATGTTAAGGGATCTCTAAAACACATGTTAATCAATTAAGAGGGTTATGTGACAAATGTCTTCATTTCAAAATTTTACTCTCTTTAATTTTTTATAAACCTAACTTATGAGAAAATTGTTTTCCTCTTTTTATGGCAATCAAAATTTTTTTTTATTCAAAACAGAAATCTCTTTCAAAACCTGAAACTTGAATCCAAAAGAAAATCTGAAGCCAAAATTTAATTCTGCAAAAATAAAGCTCTTCCTACCAGCCTCAAACCTGCATAAATAAATGAAGTTTTTCACTACAATTCAACCTGCAATTCAAACTAAAGCTGCAATATCAATCTGCGATTTCAACGTGCAAGGGAAATCAACAGCATCAAATTGTAAAGCATGCAAAGGGATTTGATTTAACAGCAAAGTAAAAGCGGTTTTCAAATTTAAAAGTTCAAGCCTGGGTATAATAAAGCCTGTTTTGGTCTGCATATTTTAAGAAGGTGTGCGAACTTCTTTTAAAAACAGTTTGAATTGTTTAAAACCACCTTGCATGTGATGTTATAACTTGTATTGAAGTCTATTGCTATGAATTTATATGGATTGCGTTGTGTGAGCTTGTTATTCTGTTCCCTGTTTGTGACGCCCCACCTCTATACCCACGCTAGCAAAGAGTATTGTATAGATAATACCGTCTGCTAACACGGAGAATAAGGCTGGATAGGAGCGACCATGTGTAATCTTACCTTAACTATTCACTAAACACGTCGAAAAGTAGAATCACAAACAGTTCGACGTATTCAATAAATATTTAAAGCAAGACTACAATGGCTATAGGATCTATCAGAACAGAATATAACAACTCAAATGCAATATACATCACAGAACAGTAAACCATCATATACACATATATACTGATACAAAGCAGAGTGTACAAAATAATACATGTCAAGTGGTATAGCAAACCACAATATACAGATGAGTTCACAAGAATACATATCAGAGTTACAACAAAATAGGACTACACAAAAAAGCTAAGACAAAAAGAAACTAGCGGAGTAGTCCATGCGGAAGCAAAAGAGGCTAAGTCCAAAGCACTTAACCTGAAACATCTCGGTCTGACCCGAGTATAAAATACACGGGTCAGTCTAGATAACAAATCAGTTAAATAAACTGAACAACAATAAACCTGCATGGTTTCAAAGCATAACAAATATCTCTAAAGGAGATAACACAATCATCTAACAAAAGATGAATCATATGATAACAAGCCTCATATCATCGGTAACATATAGAAACAAAGGACACAAATATCCCAAATCAAGCCAAAAAGGCAATAACAAATACCAATAAGGTATACAAGTTCCGCAAGGTAAACGCTACGCATCATGCGGCTCATAATGACCAACACCGAAGGGCGATACCAAGGGAATATACATATCAATGAAATATCAGAAAATTGCTCGAGCTCGTTACTGTATAAACAAGGATCCGTGAGCCCGAAGACTCCAAACCCAAATACCACCCATGAGGCACATAGGGCCAACATCAGAGCAATACTATATAGGGCAACAAACCCGAAGGCACACACCCGAAGGTACAAACCCGAAGGCAACAAACCCAATATCACTCATGCGGCACATAAGGCCAACATCGGAGCGATACTTTATAGGACAACAAACCGTAGTGGTGAAGGTCAGAGACCCGGTACTGGACACCACTAACTGGCGGAATGTGTCACAACTCTCGAAGAGCAACCCGAAAAGTGTTAACGTGCGTCCCATAACCACTCGTTCGCACTAAACGGTTTACTATCCATTAGTCATTTTCACACTCAAAGCATTACAAAGTTCACCTCATCTCATCGGTAAACCAGACATAAGGGTCAAAACGATCAATCGAATAGGTCGGGGATTAATCGGAAAGATAAACGCACAGATTCATGGTCCGTGTTTTGCCCAACCATTTAATCACCCTTCCACTTCGCTCGAAGTGCGAAAGTGTGTGTTTTAAATAGAATTTATAAATTGGAGAAACGGGATTTTAAATGCGATTCGAGAGATTATTTTATAAAAACCCGTGGATGAAGTCAAGAGTAAGTTATCAAAGCCAAATATGCAATAACAACCACTAAAAAGCAACTTGAATCGATAAAATCCGGAAAACAAATCAAAATATACAAAAACAGGCAAAACAGGGCAAATAGGAGCAGGTCGGTCGGCCGCCTACAGGGCTCGGTCGACCGGACACTGTTCATAAAAACTCTCGGGAAGCAGGTCGGTCGACCGAACTTCTGGGTCGGTCAGCCGAAGCCAATTTCCTACACCCAAAACAGAAGCAAAGAAGTGGTCTGGAAGCAGGTCGGTCGACCGGAGCTTGCGCTCGGTCGGCCGAAGGCTGTTTTCCAGCACTTCTTGCCCTTATCAAATGAATTCCAAATCTTTTTCAAATCAAAGCAATAGCACATGAATATTTGTTAGGAAATCATACCCAACATCAATGATAGCAAGAGAGGTAGATGTGAGTTAAAAACTCACCTTTTTACACAAAAACAAAGGAGAAGAAGCACAATTGCAAGGAGAAGATCAACCAATCTCCACTTCAACTCAACAAGCTTCAATCTAAGATCAAAACAAGTATTTCCTAAATTTAGGTTTAGGAATTTCTGAGATTGAAGAGAGAAGGAGATAAAGAAGATGAAGAGGAGGCTTACCAATGGCTTCTACTTGATTTTGGAGCAAGGATTCAAGCTTTGCAAAGGAAACTAGGGCTTGGAATTTCCTAATTCTTTTTCTCTTCCCCCATTTTAGTTTTTACTTAAGAAATGAAATGAAATGAGAGTGAATGGAGAGGAGAGGGCTGAAGTAGAGGGGTTAAGTGGGTTTAGTCAGCTAGTGGGCTGAACCCGAACCCAAACCCAAAACCCAACTAGAAAAAGTAGCCAATTACGACTTACTCCAAACATATCGAAGCTTATACTTAAAAAGATTGCAAACGACATTCTGAACTCAATGGAAGTGGTCTTGAGATCCAATTCGACCGTTCGCAAAAAGTGACATTTCGGACCCTAAAATCCGAATAACGACGCCATATTTAAATCAAACATTTAAATATGTAATCGTTAAATAGGCGGGTTGTTACAGATCTTCCCTCCTTAAAGAAATTGCGTCCTTGCAATACTTAAGGAGAAAATAAATAGTAACAACCAAAAGGCATATCAACACAAAAGAATATCCGAAGAAGAATCTCACAATAAAGGGCACGAAAAGATAAGCCCGAACTTGCTTGCTTAGAGAATTCTCTAGATTCCTAAGCTCAAATATTCGGAACACCGACATAATGCAAACAATACGTCAATGAACCGAAGCCCAACAAAAAGAAGCACAATAAAACGTCCGATGAACTTGATAAAAAGATCATTCCATTCGGACATCAACAAAGAAACAATCACTTGTTTCTTGCAACAAAGTGCATTGGCAACACGATCCCCCTTCCAGGAGTATACAAAGAATATCTAGGTCATAAGATGCAAGGAACTCAAGCCATCATTAAGCTCCTTATGAGAAAATAAATATTCCAAAGATTTATGATCGAGGTGGAGAACAAAGTTCTCCGCCATAAATAAACGATGATGCCAAACTCTAAAAGCGAAAACGATAGCCGCGAGCACTAAATCATGAGTGGCATATCTAGTCTCGATAGGCTATAACTATTTAGAAGAATAAATGATAGCACGTTCTCTTTTGCAAGTGAACGACATCCAAACTAATACGATTAGCATTGGTACAAAAGATAAAGCATTGGTTCCCTACGGGAATAACAAGAATAGGGATATCGAAAAGAAAGAGTTCTTTTAAATTAATTTTCTTTCCCAAAAAGATAAAACTTTCAAAATTACAATTATCTTTATGTAATAATCTTTCAAGAAAAATTTACTTATTCCAAATCAATTTACTGTGCCTGATTGTCTCACCAAAGCGTTTAGGAAATTCCTATCGATAACGTTGATCAAGCGCATCGACCAGAATTCTTAAAGCACTCAATGGGCAATACAATCACAAAATCATCTTCTATATGATAAACATGTTTCTAAAAACTTTTAAAAATATTCTTTGTTCATTTAAAGAACAAAAATCCAATTATACTTATAAATAAATCTTATGAAAAAGATATGCAAAATTCTTTAAATTGCTATTTTCCATCCAAAATCAATAAATACCAAAATGGAATCATCGAGATATTCACAGAATACTCGATTCATAAAATGGATGAAATGAGCTAGGCAAACTGAATGACATAACAAATCATTTATAAGAATTACAACGAGTGCGGAATGCGGTAAGTGGAGTGCTAACTTCCGCAACTCGTAGCCAAATGAAAACCAGTGGTAAGGTCGAGCTAAAAAGACCTTAACACTACTCAAAAGATTGCTTAGGTGATAACCCTAAGACAAGACCAAAATGTCAGAAAATTCTCAAACTACAAGAATGAGAGAAAAAACACTTTCCTCGTCATGAGGGATTGAAGAATAAAATGATACCATCAAATTGGAATCGAAATCAAAAAGAAAATAGAGACCTACCAAAATAGATGGAGGCATACCTTATGCTCGAGAAGAACCTCCAGGAGCATCTGCTATACTTGGCTTGCCTGGTTGAGAATTATTTGGAGCAATGGGACAAGTGGAAATACGATGGCCTTCCTTCTTGCAATAGTGGCAGAAGAGAGGCTTAGGACAAGCTCGAATCATATGATCAGGGGAACCACAATTGAAACACTTCCGAATGGAAGGTGTTCTAGCAGACTGAGACGGAGAATCAGATTCTACGGACTTTTTCTTCTTGGAAGGAAAAATTCCGGCTCATCCAATGGAGACTGCTTTTTGTTGGAGTTCTTGCAAACCTCAACATCATCACTACTATCACACTCCCCCTCGATGGCTTCGAGATGAAGTGCATAATCAACTAACTCCTCAAAGGAAAGCTTAAGCTCAAGCAATAAAGACTTCTTCAGATATTTCCTAAGACCAGATACAAACTTTAGATTCTTCCTATAAGAAGTGCTAATGAATTCAAGACCATACATAGATAAGGCCTCGAAAGATGCAACATATTCAGAAATGGAAGACTCCCCTTGCTTCAACTCAAGAAAGCGCCAGGACAACAAAGCTTTCTCAGATTCAGGAACGAACTTGAGTTCGAATCGTTCCCGAAACTGAGTCCAAGAAAGAGCAGACTCATCAATTTCGGCTACAAGAAGCTCGTACCAATCAAGGGCACGCTCTCGCAATAAGCTAGAAGTTACAAGAACTCTATCATGATTAGAAATATCCATTCTAAAGAAGATACGTTCGCACGTGCGAAACCAAGCTTGGGTCTCAAGAACAGACTCGGAGCCTTTAAACGGCTTTCCTCCAAGATGAGTAAAATCACTTCACAAGCATGCAAAGGTAGACTTGCGAGGTGGAGACACTCGAGCAGGAACTGGAGGCTGAGTGCTCCTAAACAACTCCATAAACTGATCGGCAGACATATAAATGTCGTCCGAACGCAAGCCACTGGATTGCCCAGCACCCGAGCGTCGTCCTCTGCCTCTTCCAGCCATACGCTGAAAGTTGAAGAAGATAAAGATTAACTACAAGGTAGATATTTCAATAAGGAATACTACGGAATAAAATATATTCCTAGACGTATTCCCCAAATCCTATCTACCCCAAAAACACGGAGGGAATAAAAGCACGATGATTCAAAGATCTGTAACACTTGTTACACTTTGATGTACCATAATATGTGCTTCTGTTTTGTGTTTACCATATTTTTTTCTGAACGCAGCTCTGATACCACGATGTGACGCCCCACCTCTATACCCACGCTAGCAAAGAGTATTGTATAGATAATACCGTCTGCTAACACGGAGAATAAGGCTGGATAGGAGCGACCATGTGTAATCTTACCTTAACTATTCACTAAACACGTCGAAAAGTAGAATCACAAACAGTTCGACGTATTCAATAAATATTTAAAGCAAGACTACAATGGCTATAGGATCTATCAGAACAGAATATAACAACTCAAATGCAATATACATCACAGAACAGTAAACCATCGTATACACATATATACTGATACAAAGCAGAGTATACAAAATAATACATGTCAAGTGGTATAGCAAACCACAATATACAGATGAGTTCACAAGAATACATATCAGAGTTACAACAAAATAGGACTACACAAAAAAGCTAAGACAAAAAGAAACTAGCGGAGTAGTCCATGCGGAAGCAAAAGAGGCTAAGTCCAAAGCACTTAACCTGAAACATCTCGGTCTGACCCAAGTATAAAATACACGGGTCAGTCTAGATAACAAATCAGTTAAATAAACTGAACAACAATAAACCTGCATGGTTTCAAAGCATAACAAATATCTCTAAAGGAGAAAACACAATCATCTAACAAAAGATGAATCATATGATAACAAGCCTCATATCATCGGTAACATATAGAAACAAAGGACACAAATATCCCAAATCAAGCCAAAAAGGCAATAACAAATACCAATAAGGTATACAAGTTCCGCAAGGTAAACGCTATGCATCATGCGGCTCATAATGACCAACACCGAAGGGCGATACCAAGGGAATATACATATCAATGAAATATCAGAAAATTGCTCGAGCTCGGTACTGTATAAACAAGGATCCGTGAGCCCGAAGACTCCAAACCCAAATACCACCCATGAGGCACATAAGGCCAACATCAGAGCGATACTATATAGGGCAACAAACCCGAAGGCAACAAACCCAATATCACTCATGCGGCACATAAGGCCAACATCGGAGCTATACTTTATAGGGCAACAAACTGTAGTGGTGAAGGTCAGAGACCCAGTACTGGACACCACTAGCTGGCAGAATGTGTCACAACTCTCGAAGAGGAACCCGAAAAGTGTTAACGTGCGTCCCATAACCACTCGTTCGCACTAAACGGTTTACTATCCATTAGTCATTTTCACACTCAAAGCATTACAAAGTTCACCTCATCTCATCGGTAAACCAGACAAAAGGGTCAAAACGATCAATCGAATAGGTCGGGGATTAATCGGAAAGATAAACGCACAGATTCATGGTCCGTGTTTTGCCCAACCATTTAATCACCCTTCCACTTCGCTCGAAGTGCGAAAGTGTGTGTTTTAAATAGAATTTATAAATTGGAGAAACGAGCTTTTAAATGCGATTCGAGAGATTATTTTATAAAAACCCGTGGATGAAGTCAAGAGTAAGTTATCAAAGCCAAATATGCAAAAACAACCACTAAAAAGAAACTTGAATCGATAAAATCCGGAAAACAAATCAAAATATACAAAAACAGGCAAAACAGGGCAAATAGGGCAGGTCGGTCGGCCGCCTACAGGGCTCGGTCGACCGGACACTGTTCATAAAAACTCTCGGGAAGCAGGTCGGTCGACCGAACTTCCTGGGTCGGTCAGCCGAAGCCAATTTCCTACACCCAAAACAGAAGCAAAGAAGTGGTCTGGAAGCAGGTCGGTCGACCGGAGCTTGCGCTCGGTCGGCCGAAGGCTGTTTTCCAGCACTTCTTGCCCTTATCAAATGAATTCCAAATCTTTTTCAAATCAAAGCAATAGCACATGAATATTTTTTAGGAAATCATACCCAACATCAATGATAGCAAGAGAGGTAGATGTGAGTTAAAAACTCACCTTTTTACACAAAAACAAAGGAGAAGAAGCAAAATTGCAAGGAGAAGATCAACCAATCTCCACTTCAACTCAACAAGCTTCAATCTAAGATCAAAACAAGTATTTCCTAAATTTAGGTTTAGGAATTTCTGAGATTGAAGAGAGAAGGAGATAGAGAAGATGAAGAGGAGGCTTACCAATGGCTTCTACTTGATTTTGGAGCAAGGATTCAAGCTTTGCAAAGGAAACCACGGCTTGGAATTTCCTAATTCTTTTTCTCTTCCCCCATTTCAGTTTTTACTTAAGAAATTAAATGAAATGAGAGTGAATGGAGAGGAGAGGGCTGAAGTAGAGGGGTTAAGTGGGTTTAGTCAGCTAGTGGGCTGAACCCGAACCCAAACCCAAAACCCAACTAGAAAAAGTAGCCAATTATGACTTACTCCAAACATATCGAAGCTTATACTTAAAAAGATTGCAAACGAAATTTTGAACTCAATGGAAGTGGTCTTGAGCTCCAATTCGACCGTTTGCAAAAAGTGTCATTTCGGACCCCAAAATCCGAATAACGACGCCATATTTAAATCATACATTTAAATATGTAATCGTTAAATAGGCGGGTTGTTACACTGTTATTCAAAGAGTGTTCTGTTTAAAAAAATATATATATGTATAGTATTCAAATTCCAAATCTAATCCATATTAGGCTTAAGTAACTGAATGGGAACTGTTAATAATTGTTTGAGGGAGGTTATAAAATAGTTTAAAGTTTTTTATATTTAGTACTTTTTATATAAAAGTATTTAACACAGTGAATAGCTAATATAGTTAAAAATCAACTTATGCAATTTTGGATTTGGCTTACATGATTGTAATCATGACAGTAAATAATGAATTTAGGTGTTAACATCAAAAAATTTAGTGGACAATTTGGTTTGGAATTTGGTTTTGTTTGGAAAAGGGGTTTTTGGAAATTTCTGATTATCCATACATTAAATCGGTATGGAATTTGAATCGAAGCTTGCTTGTAAGCTATAGATCATGGGAAAAATGTCTCAGAATTTTTCTAATGGCAGAATTGTGTGAATTAGGGGAAACTAGGGGTTTTAGGTAGTTTCTGTTCGACTTTACTATAGAGGTCTTTGCGACGTGATGGGTGAACCGAAGGCGCACGCACTTAGGGTGGTGATGTTATTGGGTATGGCAACTAGATGGTGGGATCGGCGAGTCCTGGTGGTGTCGTGGTGATCGACCGTGGGTAAAGTTGGGCAAGCAAGTTTCTGAAGCAGTTCGAACATCGGTCATATTTTGATTCACAAATAAATTGTGAAATCTGAGTTCGGATTCTTGCTCGAGGGGGTTAGTGTGATGGATGTTGATGGTCGCGATGATCATCGCTGGCCAGAGGTGGAGTGCTAGGTGCACATGCACGTTAGTGTGCATGGTCTTAGTTCTGGGGAAGCTCATTTGGGGAAGACGAGTTACGCTTGAGGGGAACTCGCGTATGACTCGGGGGTAACTCGAAGTTGGGCGACGGGGACTTGATTCATGGAAAGGCTCAGTGGGTTCTCGCGTTAGGTTGGGGAATGACTCGAAGTAATGAGATGGAGGGATTGTCTCGTGTTTTGGTGTTTTGGGCTCGGTAGTGTAACTGCAGACTAACTTGTAGATGAGTAATTTAGGATTAGGTTTAAATTACAAACAAGTTTTATAAAATATATAAATTTACAAAGCTGGCAGTTGTTGTTTTGTAGTTAAGGAATAAATCAAACTTTTAAAAATATTAATTGAATTTATTATAATTTAAGTTGTAAAGATGTTGGGTTTTTTGAAAGTGATTATCTTAAATTTGAAATTCAATTAAAATGAGTGTTTTGAATTTAATATTTATCAAAGTTTAAGTAAATGGTTAAGTAATGTTTTCAAATTTACTTTGAAAATTAATAAGTTTAATTTAGATAATTTATATTGTATTAAATTTAAAATTGATTTATTTCCAAATAAGGTTATTATTATGATTTTGAAATTCAAGAAGAATAATTTGATTTTAAGTTACTAAAAATTTGATTAATTCAAATAATTTAATTTATGAAGATAAATAGTGTTAATTTATCATGTTATTAACTTGAGAATACTTGATTTAATATGATTTGTAATTAACAAAAGGATTAATTAAGATAAATGTTTTCTTAATTTATTAAGGATTTTTAAATATAAGTTAAATAATTAATTTTTTAATTAATAATTAGTGTATTTAAATTTTAAATAATCACTTAATTATGAATTAATTAAGTGTAATTACTTAATAAAGTAATTAATGATTAATTGTTGAATGTAATTAAGGAAGTTAATTACTTATGGAAGTGATTAATGATAATTACTCATGGAGTAATTAGTTGAAGTGATTATTGGTTAATCACTTAATGATATTTATTAAAGAATTAATTAATATAATTATTTAAAGATAATTAATTATGAATTAATTAATTAAGGAATTAAGAATAATTTAATGATGAGATTAATTATTTGTTAAAAAATTAATTAAGAGATTAATTAAGATTTATTAATGAAGTAATTAGAGATAATTACTTATGTAAGAAATTAAGAGTTAATTAATTAATTTTTTTAGTTACTTAATTAATGTGATTAATTAATAAATGTGATTAATTTGAGATTAATTACTAAGTGTAAATAATTAAAATATAATTAATTAATTAAGTAATTAAATAAGGATTAATTGTTAATTTAAATTGATTAATAATTACTTAATAAAGTAATTAAGATTAATTAATTGAATTAATTAATCAAGGATTAATTTAATTAGAAATTAATCAAGTAAGAAGTTAATTAATTTAGTTAAGTAATTACGAATTTTTAATTACTAATCAGGATTAATTAGTTGATTAATTATAAGTTAATTATTTAATTAATTAAAGTAATTATTAACTAATAAGGATCATTAATTAATATAATTAATGATGTTAATCAAGGTTGATTAATAAAATGATTAATTAAAGTATGATTAATTAATTGTAATTAATTAAGAATTAATGTAATTAATTATAGTTAATTAATTAATGAATGATCATTAATTATTGTAATTAATGATAGTAATTAAGGGATTAATTACTGAATATGGTTAAGGATGATTACTTGAATGTAATTAAATATAATTAATCAAGGAAGATTAATTAAAGAAGATCATTAGAGATGATTAATTTATTTATTCAGAATAAATAAATGGAAAGGACTTAGGTAATCCAGGTGAATAAGAGTTAATCAATTCTGTTGTGATATGGATGATGGATATTAGATGATTGATTGATATTGGATGTTGAATGATATTGGTTGATATTGGATGTTGATTGATATTGGTTGATATTGGATGATATTGGATATCTCTGTTATGTGATATGCTGCTTTGTGAAGATGAATGTTGTTAGGAATTATCTCTTGTGATAATATGATTCATCTATCTGTTTATATATCATTCTGAATATAGGTTAAACTATTTAAACCCTTAAGAATAACTTGGACGTTAAAATGGCATTTGGTTTCGGTGAGACAGGGATCGGATTTCCATATTTGGAATCCGAAAACTACATCTATTCCAATTAAACATTAGGTCGTTAATCCAGGTGGAGCAAGTGAAGACTCGAGGTGTAAGGGCTATACGTCAGTATAACTCTGTGGGTGATTCCGTAATGAGTTGACGGAATAGTACTTATAGATTCGAGATGGTGAATCAGAGTGCAAGGGCTATGGTCGTTGACTCTGAGGGTGATTCCAATAATGAGTGCAACGAGATAGTGCCTTCGGTTTTGTTCGAACCCGTAACGAACTTGTATGGATTGAATGCTTTCAGAACATCGTCAGGTGGACGATGAGCATTCTAAGATAGACGTGTTCTATAAAGGTAATCGTAACCTCAAGCCTCATCAACCGGAAATGGCCAAAACAGGGGAGGTGCAGCAAGGCTTCGTGGGTAGCCCCCACTTGAGAGCGAGATTTACCACTGTCTAAAAGTCCCTTTATATTTCGGCTTAGTGTGTGGTTGGTCGCGCCAACTACGGGGTGGTCTTGTTCGAAACTATTCAGCAAGGAATGGGTCTGGCCTTGTGTTGCAGGGGAGTGGGAGTACTTTTCGGTACGTTGATCTAGGCCACGTACTATGACGGGCGGTACCCCAGTAGCCCTGCCATTGTATGGAATCCAAAGTCCAATAAGTGCCTGTACGGTTTTGATTGTGCCCAACTATGTTGGAACGTGAGATGTAAGCATTCCAGCTATTTCTGTATTTTATTTTGAAAACCCAAGACATTATTATAATATCACTGGATTTCCTATCAAATTCTTTGGTTAGCGTAAGGTAAAAACTTTTCCATGTTTATGTGTGGGAAGTCTTACGTGATACCTTTTCTTTTCAAAGGTTTTCTAAAGTTAAGCAATTTTAACCCGTTTACTCACACCAGACCCCTGTCTGACCCGAGTGTTTATTTTCTGTTTTATTAAACTCTTGGGTGCTCATATTATGTATGAGTAGTCAAGTGAATCAGGTTAGCTTGACGAATTCTGGAGAAGATATGGAGCAGGAGGCTTCGACGTGCAGATATATTGATTCCGCTGTGTATGTTGTGTATGTATCTTGCATACTTGAGTTGTATAGTTAGACAGAAGTTTATAACTGTCTAATCTCTGTTGTTTAAGTTGTGTACTCTGATGTAATAAGATACTATGTAATATTTTATGTTATATATTATATTTATTTCGTTCCGCTGTGAGTTCTCTGATGTTGTTTGTGTTCTTCTTTCTCTTTCTTTTCTTCTTCTATCCCTTTCTTTCTTCAAGATGATGCGATTTTCTGGGTGTAGAAAGTCGGGTCATCTCAGTTGGCATCAGAGCATTAGGCTCTGAAGTGTATCTTTCTTTAGGGAGCATTAGGTTGAGTGAATACCTAGGCTCTGTAGTAGTGTCTTTCTTCAGAGAGCGTACTTGTAATTTTTATATATAATTATATCTATATATATATATATATATAGATATATATCTACCTGATCTGTTGGGTTATCTGTTCGGATTTTCCAACATAAGTTTTAGAGGTAGATAGATGGAGTAGTGGTTGTGTGTGTAACACGACTACCACTAATGGAAGAGGTTCCATAAGTTTGAGGTTGGAAGTTTTTGCCGAGAGAGTAGACCTAAAACCGTCTCGAGTGAGATTTGTAGTTTGGAGTAAGGATTTCTCTGATATCCGAAGGAAATCTTTTTAAAGATTCGGAGTTTGTCTTTGGAGTATAAGTTTGGATTTTGCTTGGATGAGCGAATTTTTCTAGTGTTTGGATTTGTCGGAAGTGCAGGAGTAAGTGATGATATCCTGATAACTACGTGATGAGATGCAGTATCCTTGGATATTTTCTGTAGGTGTTTTCTCTTGAAGCAGTTTTAGAAGTGGTTGAGGAGCAGTCTTTACCTGCCTCAGGGAAGATTCGTCTGTGTATAAGTTGTTTGGATCTTTAGTAAGGAGTTTGGCTGTTTTGGAATATGAGCTAAGGTCTATGAGTTGTTTCTTTTCAGGCACGGTCTCATTGTTATTCCTTAAGGTAAGAGAGTTGTTGATGCTTGGTTTGGAGTCCGAGTTTCTTGAGACGTTGTCTGCCATCTTGGAAGTCAGTTGTGTGGTTTGTTGATGGTTTTGGGTTTGGAGAAGCAATTGGATTTGAAGTCTTTGGTTAGCTGTGATAGCAGTGCAACTCGAAGTGTTCGGTGTGCTGACGAGGAGATCTTTTAGCTTTGCTGTATCATCAAAGTAGAGTTTGGAAGCAGCGGTGTGGCTTGTTTCTCCGATGGTTCAAAAATCTTTGTGGTTCTCTTTCAGCAGTCCGGGCTGAAGGTGGTGATGTTTTCTTGAAGGGTTAACCTGGTTTAGAAAAGCTTTAGGCTGTTCTAATTGGTAAAGAGAGGACATTTTGTTTGGAATCCGAACTGGGCTTGGATCGCAAAAGCGACTTGCGATTAATTTGGGAATGTTTTTAGGTTATCTCTGTGTTGAGGCTGAGGATTCTCATGTGGAAGTAGGAGCTGCTGGAGTAATCAGAAGTTTGTCTGCATCTGGAGTTGAGTTCCATATTGTTTTGATTCTAGGAGTAATTTTGGTAGTCAGCCTAGTAGTAGAATTGGAGTAGCAGCTCAGAATTTTTGGGATTGGAATTGGACTGATTTAACTTTTGGGAATAGGATTCTGTTTTAAGGATGTATGATTGAGTAAGATGAGTCACTCAGATTTTATGCATTTGATGAACAAAGTTTTCCCGAAGGTATTGGGTAAGTTTGTATTAGTGCTCATCAGCAGTATTCTTATCTATTTTAGAATCATAGTTGCGCAGCGGAAGCAAGGTAGCTGCTGTGCAAGGAAGGAAGCGAGTTCTGCTCCTATTGCTTGAGTAGTAGAGCTTGTGTTCTGGATTTCGACGGATTTTGGAAGACTTTTCTGTTGGATAGGATCCAGAAGCTGTTTGCTTTGGTCCAGTTGTTTCTGGAAGTATCAGCATATGTTGAGCTGATCGGAAGAAATTGGCAGCCTTGGATTGTCTTTTGAGTTATACAGATATGAGATAAGAAGTTTCGGTATTCGAAGTTAGAGACTTTAGAGTGGTTAAAAATTCTCTGGTTAAGAGAGCAGATATTGGATAAGATGGGTTGGTTAGTGCTGTGGCATTTGAAGATTTCTTATCTGTGTTTTTGATAGGATGAGATTGAATTGCCAGTTTGGATAGCTGGAATTCATTGTGTATCACGTATCTCTGAGGGAGTACGTGTATGATTCATCATTGGTTGTTGAATCTGTAGTTCGGTTGGAGTTCGATGTTGAGATGGATTTGAGAGTAGTCTGATGTTCTGTTCAGAGTGATTGATCTAGAGATGAGTTGAGCTCTGGATTTTGGTTGTGTAGTTAGTTTGTTAACTTTTGTAAAGCGGGTCTCCCGATGATTTATACTTGGGGAAACTCGAGATAGTATTAGTGATTTATTCAGATTTGTGTCAGAATAATTAGTTAGGTTTGTTTGTTTATTTGGTTGCTATGGTTGATAGTTACTGGATGATAGGAATGCTTTGTTGATTTAAAATCTGTATTGGATTATTGAATTACCTTTGCTTTTAAATTTCGGGACGAAATTCTTTTAAGGTGGGAGGATTGTAACGACCCGGAATTTTGGGTAATATAAATTTAATAATCTGTGTAAATAATTTAATTGATTTGATAATTTTCTTTATAATTTTAATTTAAAATTTGTGAATTTGATCTTTTAAAGTTTAATAAATATTTAATCTGTTAATAGTAATCAATATCTTTCTGACAATTTAAATTTGATAAGAATTATTTTTCAAAGCTAATGAAATTTTATTCTGTTTATAATATATACATTTGATATATATATATTGTGAATAGGATATCTTCTATTTAAATTAAAGATTAATTTTCAAATTGTAACATATATGTATGTATATGTTATAGTTTGATATTGTTTTGAAATTGAATTTTAATCCATTAATAATTTATATAGGAATGAATAGTAATTTTAAAGCTTTGTTTAGATTTATATTTTCAAAAATTTATTCAAAGATTAATTCATTTGTTTTAAAAATGTGGGATAATTGTTTATTTTTAAAATATGATAGTTTATAAAGAAATTTATCAATGTTTGATTTTTATTTCTTTAAAGTGTTTAATTTAAATGGTTAAAAATGTATATGTATAAAGTTTTAGATTTTTAACAATATGTATAAGAAAATATATTTGTGTTATATTTAGTTTTAAAATATTTCCTTTAAAAAGAAGTTTATATTTACATATGTAAGTACTCATTTATAAAGTTTAATAAAAATGTAAGTGTTTATTTACATTTAAATTAAATTAAAGTTTTAAAAACACTTCAAGACATTTGTAACATGTTAAGGGATCTCTAAAACACATGTTAATCTATTAAGACGGTTATGTGACAAATGTCTTCATTTCAAAATTTTACTCTCTTTAATTTTTTATAAACCTAACTTATGAGAAAATTGTTTTCCTCCTTTTATGGCAATCAAAAAAAAATTTATTCAAAACAGAAATCTCTTTCAAAACCTGAAACTAGAATCCAAAAGAAAATCTGAAGCCAAAATTTAATTCTACAAAAATAAAGCTCTTCCTACCAGCCTCAAACCTGCATAAATAAACGAAAGTTTTTCACTACAATTCAACCTGCAATTCAAACTAAAGCTGCAATATCAATCTGCGATTTCAACGTGCAAGGGAAATCAACAGCATCAAATTGTAAAGCATGCAAAGGGATTTGATTTTAACAGCAAAGTAAAAGCAGTTTTCAAATTTAAAAGTTCAAGCCTAGGTATAATAAAGCCTGTTCTGGCCTGCATATTTTAAGAAGGTGAGTGAATTTCTTTTAAAAACAGTTTGAATTGTTTAAAACCACCTTGCATGTGATGTTATAACTTGTATTGAAGTCTGATGCTTTGAATTTATATGGATTGTGTTGTATGAGCTTGTTATTCTGTTCCCTGTTATTCAAAGAGTGTTCTGTTTAAAAAAATATATATATAGTATTCAAATTCCAAATCTAATCCATATTAGGCTTAAGTAATTGAATGGGAACTGTTAGTAATTGTTTGAGGGAGGTTATAAAATAGTTTAAAGGTTTTTATATTTAGTACTTTTTATATAAAAATATTTAACACAGTGAAGGGCTAAAATATTTAAAAATCAACTTATGCAATTTTGGATTTGGCTTACATGATTGTAATCATGACAGTAAATAATGAATTTAGGTGTTAACATCAAAAAATTTAGTGGACAATTTGGTTAGGAATTTGGTTTTGTTTGGAAAAGGAGTTTTGGAAATTTCTGATTATCCATGCATTAAATCGGTATGGAATTTGAATCGAAGCTTGCTTGTAAGCTATAGATCATGGGAAAAATGTCTAAGAAATTTTCTAATGGCAGAATTGTGTGAATTAGAGGAAACTAGGGTTTTTAGGTAGTTTCTGTTCGACTTTATTGTAGAGGTCTTTGCGATGTGATGGGTGAACCGAAGGCGCGCGCACTTAGGGTGGTTGATGTTATTGGGTATGGCAACTAGATGGTGGGGTCGGCGAGTCCTGGTGGTGTCGTTGTGATCGGCCGTGGGTGAAGTTGGGCAAGCAAGTTTCTGAAGCAGTTCGAACACCGGTCATATTTTGATTCACAAATAAATTGTGAAATCTGAGTTCGGATTCTTGCTCGAAGGGGTTAGTGTGATGGATGTTGATGGTCGCGATGATCATCGCTGGCCAGAGGTGGAGTGCTGGGTGCACATGCACGTTAGTGTGCACGGTCTTAGTTCTGGGGAAGCTCATTTGGGGAAGATGAGTTACGCTCGAGGGGAACTCGCGTATGACTCGGGGGTAACTCGAAGTTGGGCGACCGGGACTTGATTCGTGGAAAGGCTCGGTGGGTTCTCGCGTTAGGCTGGGGAATGACTCGAAGTAATGAGATGGAGGGATTGTCTCGTGTTTTGGTGTTTTGGGTTCGGTAGTGTAACTGCAGACTAACTTGTAGATGAGTAATTTAGGATTTGGTTTAAATTATAAACAAGTTTTATAAAATATATAAATTTACAAAGTTGACAGCTGTTGTTTTATAGTTAAGGAATAAATCAAACTTTTAAAAATATTAATTGAATTTATTATAATTTAGGTTGTTAAGATGTTGGGTTTTTTGAAAGTGATTATCTTAAATTTGAAATTCAATTAAAAAGAGTGTTTTGAATTTAATATTTATCAAAGTTTAAGTAAATGGTGAAGTAATGTTTTCAAATTTACTTTGAAAATTAATAAGTTTAATTTAGATAATTTATAACGTATTAAATTTAAAATTGATTTATTTCCAAATAAGGTTATTATTATGATTTTGAAATTCAAGAAGAATAATTTGATTTTAAGTTATTAAAAATTTGATTAATTCAAATAATTTAATTTATGAAGATAGATAGTGTTAATTTTTCTTGTTATTAACTTGAGAATACTTGATTTAATATGATTTGTAATTAACAAAAGGATTAATTAAGATAAATGTTTTCTTAATTTATTAAGGATTTTTAAATATAAGTTAAATAATTAATTATTTAATTAATAATTAGTTTATTTAAATTTTAAATAATCACTTAATTATGAATTAATTAAGTGTAATTACTTAATAAAGTAATTAATGGTTAATTGTTGAATGTAATTAAGGAAGTTAATTACTTATGGAAGTGATTAATGATAATTACTCATGGAGTAATTAGTTGAAGTGATTATTGGTTAAACACTTAATTATATTTATTAAAGAATTAATTAATATAATTGTTTAAAGATAATTAATTATGAATTAAATAATTAAGGAATTAAGAACTATTTAATGATGAGATTAATTATTTGTTAAAAAATTAATTAAGAGATTAATTAAGATTTATTAATGAAGTAATTAGAGATAATTACTTATGTAAGTAATTAAGAGTTAATTACTTAATTTATTTTAGTTAATTAATTAATGTGATTAATTAATAAATGTGATTAATTTGAGATTAATTACTAAGTGTAATTAACTAAAATATAATTAATTCATTAAGTAATTAAATAAGGATTAATTGTTAATTTAAGTTGATTAATAATTACTTAATGAAGTAATTAAGGATTAATTAATTGAATTAATTAATCAAGGATTAGTTTAATTAGAAATTATTAAGTAAGAAGTTAATTAATTTAGTTAAGTAATTACAAATTGTTAATTACTAATTAGGATTAGTTAGTTGATTAATTATAAGTTAATTATTTAATTAATTAAAGTAATTATTAATTAGTAAGGATCATTAATTAATATAATTAATGATGTTAATCAAGGTTGATTAATAAAATGATTAATTAAAGTATGATTAATTAATTGTAATTAATTAAGAATTAGTGTAATTAATTATGGTTAATTAATTAATGAATGATCATTAATTTTTGTAATTAATGATAGTAATTAAAGGATTAATTACTGAATATGGTTAAGGATAATTACTTGAATGTAATTAAATATAATTAATCAAGGAAGATTAATTAAAGAAGATCATTAGAGATGATTAATTTATTTATTCAGAATAAATAAATGGAAAGGATTTTGGTTATCCAGGTGAATAAGAGTTAATCAATTCTGTTGTGATATGGATGATGGATATTAGATGATTGATTGATATTGGATGTTGAATGATATTGGGATATTGGTTGATATTGGATGTTGATTGATATTGGATGATATTGGATATCTCTGTTATGTGATATGCTGCTTTGTGAAGATGAATGTTGTTAGGAATTATCTCTTGTGATAATATGATTCATCTATCTGTTTATATATCATTCTGAATATAAGTTAAACTATTTAAACCCTTAAGTATAACTTGGACATTAAAATGGCGTTTGGTTTCGGTGAGACCGGGATCGGATTTCCATATTTGGAATCCGAAAACCACATCGATTCCAATTAAACGTTAGGTCGTTAATCCAGGTGGAGCAAGTGAAGACATGAGGTGTAAGGGCTGTACGTCAGTATAACTCTGTGGGTGATTCCGTAATGAGTTGACGGAATAGTACTTATAGATTCGAGATGGTGAATCAGAGTGCAAGGGCTACGGTCGTTGACTCTGAGGGTGATTCCAATAATGAGTGCAATGAGATAGTGCCTTCGGTTTCGTTCGAACCCGGAACGAACTTGTATGGATTGAATGCTTTCAGAACATCGTCAGGTGGACGATAAGCATTCTAAGATAGATGTGTTTTATAAAGGTAATCGTAACCTCAAGCCTCATCAACCGGGAATGGCTAAAACAGGGAAGGTGCAGCAAGGCTTCGTGGGTAGCCCCCACTTGAGAGCGTGATTTACCCCTGTTTAGAAGTCCCCTTATATTTCGGCTTAGTGTGTGGTTGGTCGTGCCAACTACGGGGTGGTCTTGTTCGGAACTATTCAGTAAGGAATGGGTCCAGCCTTGTGTTGCAGGGGAGTGGTAGTACTCCTCGGTACGTTGACCTAGGCCACGTACTGTGACGGGCGGTACCCCAATAGCCCTGCCATTGTATGGAATCCAAAATCCAATAAGTGCCTATACGGTTTTGATTGTGCCCAACTATGTTGGAACGTGAGATGTAAGCATTCCAGCTATTTCTATATTTTATTTTGAAAACCCTAGACACTATTATAATGTCACTGGATTTCCTATCAAATGTTTTGGTTAGCGTAAGGTAAAAACTTTTTCATGTTTATGTGTGGGAAGTCTTACGTGATACCTTTTCTTTTCAAAGGTTTTCTAAAGTTAAGCAATTTTAACCCGTTTACTCACACCAGACCCCTGTCTGACCCGAGTGTTTATTTTCTGTTTTATTAAACTCTTGGGTACTCATATTATGTATGAGTAGTCAAGTGAATCAGGTTAGCTTGACGAATTTTGAAGGAGATATGGAGCAGGAGGCTTCGACGTGTAGATATATTGATTCCGCTGTGTATGTTGTGTCTGTATCTTGCATACTTGAGTTGTATAGTTAGATAGAAGTTTATAACTGTCTAATCTCTGTTGTTTAAGTTGTGTACTCTAATGTAATAAGATACTATGTAATATTTTATGTTATATATTATATTTATTTCGTTCCGCTGTGAGTTCTCTGATGTTGTTTATGTTCTTCTTTCTCTTTCTTTTCTTCTTCTATCCCTTTCTTTCTTCAAGATGATGCGATTTTCTTGGTGTAGAAAGTCAGGTCGTCTCATGGGAAATGACTAAAATAGGCATGCAGTAGGGCTAAGTGGATCGCTCCCGTTAGGGTATGTCATCATCTTTCTAGATTACCCTATTTTTATGGATTTGGTCATGCATGAGAGATATCGATTAAGGTTGGAAGACCGTGAGGATGACATATTTGGTACTACTAATCAAGTGGTAGGTCGGTTTTATATTGCAAGGTATAAGATGTTCTTGTTAGACCCGGGTGCATTGTTCTGGAGATATACCCATCAAAGGTAGTTCCTTACCTTGTTGTAGTATGGAATCCATTCTCTAATACATGCCTTTACGGTTTTGATTGTAAAGTCTAGCATGATGATATTTAATTAATATAACAATTTTGGCTAAGAATAATAAGTATTTGTACTTAAGACATTATTATAATATCACTGGATTTTGTATAATAGTGTTTCGGTTATCATAAGGTAAAACCCCGTTTGTGTTTATGTGCGGCGTGGTCTTACGAGATAATTTGGTTTTTAAAAGGTTTTGAAATGTAATAATCAAGTTGTTTGAGTTTACTCACACCATACCCATGTCTGACCCAGAGTTTTATTTTCCATCCTCAAAACTCTTGGGTGCTCAAAATTTTCCAAGCAGCCAGTAGTTCAGGTTTTTCCACGGGTGCATTTTGAAAGAACACGGAGCATAAGGCTTCATCGATAGCTAGTTATTATCTTGTTTCCACTATATATTATATACTTTAAATCTGATGTATAAGGAGAGGCTATTATAACTGTCCTAGGTTGGAAATTGTATTAGTGTAACTCTGATGTATCATTTTTGAAATGACATTGTAAAGAATTATGTTGATTAGTGTATTTTATTCCGTTGCCGTGTGAGATTCTTTATTTTATTTTAGTTTCTTCTATATTCTATCTCTTTTTCCCTTAACAATATGTCTTTTCGACACTTAGTTGTTCGGTACGCGGATACCGTGGATGTACTAGTGTGAATTTCTAAGGTTCGAAAAGGCAAGTTGTTACAGCTGGTATCAAAGCTGAAGGTTAAGCGAGAACCTTGGCTCTAATAGGGTTAACTCATTAGAGATACGGTTAGTAGTACGCTAGGATGAGCTTGAGTGTATATTATATGAGAGTACATATTTCTTAGTGATTTAAAATTTTCTATATTGTGTTGTTTGATCGGCTAAGTGGTATATGAATTCTAGTCGATGTGTTTGGCCAATTCTATCGATAGGGGTTTCTAAGCACTTTAGGTAAATCTACATAGTATTACTTTATACATTGGGTAAGTGAAATAATTTTACCTAAAAATATATTTTATATATAAAGGAATGAGTTTCAAAAATAGTATGGTATATTTAAGGTGTTTTTGCTAAGAGATAATAATATTTTATTATTATCATGTGGGGTTAGTCATGCTCTTTCAGTTTGAGCGTTGACTTTTGTCAGTGTATATGGGTAGTTTTCCCTTTTTAAGATTTAAGTAAGGTGAGTAGAAATTGGGAAAACATTGAAGCAAACAACTTGTGAATTAAGTTTCACAATTTGACTATAAGGCGTTCGATTGGTAACTTGGGGTTCAGTACGATTTAATAAAAGATGTTACTAAAAGTTAGAACATTTGAAATATATATTTGGAAAATGTTTTATATAAGCTGGTTTCTAAAAAAGGATTTATAGGAACGTGTCTTGGAGTAAAATGAATTTAAGGTGAAAACGTGAGAAATTAAATCCCTATGTTTTTGAAAAATGGTTTATATGGTTCTAAAAGATAAAATAATGTGATTTGAAAGCAATTTTGGTTTAAGAATAAAATTTTGGAAGTGAAAACGTTAAGTAAAATATGTTTTCTTTGGATTGATTAGGGGGAATGAGACTTGACTGTTTTGTGATGATCGGAATAATCTTCTAAGTGACGATCAGATGTTTGTCTAGGCGAACATTGTAGTGCACTTAGTTAATTATTCTCTTTATCACTATATAATCGAAACAAGTTCAACCCGAACAAACCCAAATTAGGTCGATGATAAAAATTTTGTTGGAAAATGTAAAGTATTATTTCAAAAAATGGGATTTGAAACAAAAGTAATATTTTTAAGTTATTTAGTTTGAGTGGCTCGAAAATAACTTAAAATTAGGAAAGAGATGTGTTCGGATGGTAATCACTTCTCTTGAGTGTTACCCTTCTTGGTAAGAATGTGTATGATACTGTTTGGTAGCACCCAATTCCTTTGTATCCTTTTGGAGTTACTTGGGCTATATCGATATATTTGAATGATTTAAAATGTAGAATTTCATTTTGAAAAGCTTTTGAATAAAGTACAGGTATTTGGATCTTGAATTTTCTTAAGGAGATAAATTCAAAATGAAATAGCGGGATAAAATAGAGGTATATACTCTTAGGCTATATGGAGTATTATCCAATTTGAAACTAAGAGTTGTTTATGAAATGTTTTCATAAATGAATAAGTGAAATAGAATTGGTATTAGGGGCAAACAATAGGGTAAGTGTGTAGGATGGATGTAGATCAATTCTCATTTTCAAAGAATTTTGAACTAAGATTCGAGTGTATGACTTTAAGGTATTTGCAACGTTCCGAGAAAGGGTTTATCACTCGATTTTTGATGACGAGCATTTGATGATGATTTTTGGTTTGGGGCCAAAATTTCTATTGTAGTTATAGCTATGTAAGGAGAACAGAGGTTCCAAATCAAAGAGCCTGATCAAAGTCCGTACTAGAGAATCAGGTAAGTGATACTAGTTCATAAGTGAAGTTATATATTCGAGTTGTGATCAAGTTAGATTTTGCATAAGAATGATTTATGTACATCACATGGAATGATGTAGAGTGTTAACTGTTTCTAAATAGGTCATGAGGTGTAATTTCAGGGAGGAAATTCTTTTAAGGGGGGAAGAATGTAACGATACGAAATTTCACTGTGTTAATTTACGAATATTTAATTAATTTCAATTATTCAAATAAATGGTTTTATTACAAAAACAAAACTCTTTTTAATAATAAATAATAATAGTGAAATAGTTCTAAATTTTTTTACAAAAATATATAGTTCGATGAAAAACAGAAAATATAACCGAAAACCGTTTTCTGGATTTTTGACATTTCATCATGAAAAAGTTGTTTAAAATATTGTGAGTACTTCTTATATATATGCATACATAGACTAATTATATAATATGGTTTAATATAGTATAATTAGTGTTAATTAACTTTATTAAGTTAAGATAATTATTATGTGACACTTTGGCAACTAAATAAAAATAAATAAAGAGAAAATAGTAAAATCAAGGGAGACACGATTAGAATTAATGGGAACTAAAGGATATTTTGCAATCATTTCATTTTTTTCATGATAAATTAGAAATTATGAAGGGGGAGACAAGGAGACAGGGTACAAGGGTAGTTAGGTAATTCAACTTGTTCACATAATATATATACTCATTTTCTTATTTTATTTTCATTTATATTTTTTTGCAAACTCTCTTCTTCTTCATTTTAAACTTTAATGGTCTTTAATGGCTTCTTTTTATTCTAAAGTCTTATATTTTCAAATTCAAACTTTTTATAACATTTTAAACTTAGCTTCAAGACTCCTTTTTTTCCATTCAAATTCCTCTATTTTACCCAAAATGGTTTTGGCCATATCTTCTTCCGAATAACCCCAAAACTAGATTTTGTTTTACTAAAACCAGGTATATTTCCAGTGGCTACAACTTTACAGTTTACCACTTTTTTCGATTTCGAGCCTAGATGCTCTAAAATATCATTTTCTGCAAGAGTGTTTTTGAACCTAGATTTTGATGTCCGAAAATTCTCCTCACTGTTTTGGTCATTAACTTCATCAAAATTTAACTTTTTTGAGTAATTTTTCTTAAATAATAGAGAAAAGAATAATCTAAAACTTTACTTTTAGTACTTTCCCAAAATATGAGAGGAAGGGTCCAAAAGTCGAGTGAAAACGACATATTTTCGAGAAGAATTTGTGGTTTTCCAAGCTTTCCGAGCACTAAAGTGTTTCAAATTTTCAAAACCTTCGGTGAGTAAACTTATTAACTTTTTGAGAAGAATTTACTTATATATATGCGTATGTTAGTTATATGAATATATATATATATATATATATGTGTGTGTGTGTGTGTGTGTGTGTGTGTGTGTGTATAATTGTTTTGTTTGAATTGTGGTATTGTTTAGACACGTTGGTTATGAAAATGTCATGATTGTTGGTTATGTTTAGTGATGATATGAATTGGTATAGCTAAATTTGGATATGTCATATGTGTTAATCTTGTCTTGAAGCTAAAGCAAGTTAGCATTTAAACTAGTTAGTAAAGTGAAATTACGGGTATCCATAGCGATAGTCGCTATGGATGTAGTTCGCTTAAAATTTCGATTATTTCAAAGTTTGGTTTTTATACTTCAAATTATTTTGTGAATACTTTATAAACTAAATAATATTGTTTTAAAAGTTAATTAAGGATTTAATAATTAATTGTTAATTAATTAGGTTTTAGTAATTGATAATTAATTAAATGTTAACAAGGTTTATTAACTTTAATTCAATAAAGATTAGTTCATAATTAAATATCTTTTAAAGATAAGACTTATGTTAATTATTTATTAATTAAGTTAATTAAGTATAGGTTAAGTCAATTATTTATATTTAATTTATCATTAATTAAATATGGGATTAATTATTAATCAAGGGTTTAACTATTTGATTAAAGATTTAATATATAATTATTTATAAAAGGTTTAATTTATTATTTAAATTTAATTAAATATTATTTAATTAATTAATTGAGATTAATTAACATTTAATTATTAATGAAGGTTTAATTAATTAATTATTAATTAATAAAGAATTAATTTGGCTTTAATTAATAGATAATTATTGTTTAACTATTTAATTAAATTATGATTCAGTTAAAATTAATTATAACTTAAATAAGGATTTAAATTATAATTAATTATTTAATAAAAAGGTTTTTTTCCTTTGGTTTCCAAAAGTAAAATTGTTAAAGGTACTTCTTTCCAAAGATGGATTTGAATACAAGTAACTCAAGTGTTGATACCATTAAGAAACCATATAACTGTGATTGAGTTATAATGTAGATTATTTGTTTGTTTGCGTGGAAATGTGTTAGCATAATTGATCCCCGTTCTGCTATAAATTGATTGAAATTTTTTAGACATCTGTTTAGTAGGACAATTCACCATCCTGCTATTATGTTATTTGAACACGTATATGCTAGTTAGTTCATATTGATATGTTATTCTTTGATTTGGACAAGAATTGTATTGACATATATGTTGACTATGTAAATAATTGTTAATTGAATTGAAACTTAAATTGAATGGTAAGTTAAATTAGCACCATTGAGATTGCTAAGCCTCTTTTCTAATTACTAAAGAAATTTTTTGAATTAACTTTAATTCCTAAGCAGATTTGGGTTCAAAAGTTATAAATGGTTTTTAAATTTTGTTAATATTTTATAAAAAGTTATTTTTATATAATATCTTGTTTTCAAAAAGTGGTTTATTAAATAAAAGGTTTTACCTAAAGTGATTTACAAATGATATCTTGAAAATAATATTTTATAAAGGAGATTCTATATAGGAATTATGAAGGAAGATTTTTAAATAGTTGTAAAATAGAAAGAGATTTTATAAATCATTTTAGATATTTTTGAAAGTCGTTTTAAGTCAAGTTTGAAAAATTGTAAAGAGGTTTGAAATGTGAAGTGGACTTATAAATGAATTTTTGTAAGAAATAAGTGATAGGTTTTATAAAGTGAATGAGTTTTATAGCAAGTAATGTGTTGAAAGGGAATGGTTTGGCAATTTAATATGGATGTGAGAAGAGAGAATTTTTCAATGTTTTTGGTAAATGTTTATATTAGTTTCCAAGTAAAAGGGATGTACGTTGGTTGGGAAAAGTGTTTTAGAAAAGATCCTTTGATAAAATTCTATAAAATGATTTTATTAATTAAAGATTAATTAATAAAGGCTCAGAGGATCCCATATGGAATTTATGCAATGTTTGATTGTTTGTTTATTTGATAGCTAAATAACCAACTATCAAATCTAGACCGAAACGTAACTTTGGGAATACCTAGGGGAAACATGAAAATTATAATATACAGTTATCATTGGTGGTACTATACTATACGTATAAATTCGATTCATTCTTCTAGGATAAATGATAAGAAAATCTGTCCACTAAGAGTTATGAGGGAACTCTGCTCTTACCTTTTATATGCTTATGTCCTAAAGAACCAGGGTTGTGATTACCTGAAATTATCGAAAGTTGTTTCGAGGAGACCGAGATCGAATTTGTTATCCAAAAACCACTTTGATCTAACTCATGCCTTTTGAGCTGAAGAAATCTTGAAGAATATGGAATCAAAGAGGGACCATTGAAGTGCAAGGGCTGCTTGCTACTAGTCCTGAGGGTGATTCCAAAATGGATGTATTAGAAGTAGCGCCTTCAGTTTATCCTTATCCTAGACAACTTGTATGGATGAATATTGGCACTGCATTACTGCCTGAAGGGCAATGTTAGCATTCCAAGTGGGATTGCTATTTAGAAAGGTGAAAAGTAGCCCCAAGCCTCATCAACCAGGAAATGACTAAAATAGGGCATGCGGTAGGGTTAAGTGGGTCCTTCCCATTAGGGTATGTCATCATCTTTTTAGATTACCCTATTTTTATGGATTTGATTATGCATGACAGATCTCGATTAAGGTTGGAAGGTACTACTAGTCAAATGATAGGCCGGTTCTATCTTGCAGGGTACAAGATGTTCTTATCAGGCCCAGGTGCATTGTTCTAGAGATGCACCCATCGGAGAGTTCCATACCTGGGCATAGTATGGAATCTATTCTCCAATACGTTCCTTTATGGTTTTGATTGTGAAGTCTAGTATGTAGGAATTTAATTTATATAACAATTTGGGCTAAGATCAATAAGTATTTGTAATATAGACATTATTATAATATCACTCGATTTTGTATAGAAGTGTTTTGATTATCATAAGGTAAAAAACAGTTCGTTTTTATGCAGGACATAGTATTATGAGAAAATTTTGATTTTTAAAAGGTTTTGAAATGTAATAATCAAGTTGTTTCTGTTTATTCACCACACTCCGATGTCTGATTCGGATTCTTATTTTCCTTCCCTAAAACTCTTGGGTGCTCAAATTTTTATGGGCAGCGATGTAGTTCATGTTTTTCCACGGATGCATTTTGGAGGAGCTTGGAGCAGGAGGCTTCATCGATAGCTAGTTATTATCTTGTTTCCACCATATACTATATACTTTATATCTGATATATAAGGATAGACTGTTATAAGTGTCCTAGTTTAGAAATTGTACCAATGTAACTCTAATGTATTATTTTTGAAATGACTTTGTAAATAATTATGCTGATTAATATATTTTATTCCATTGTGCCATGAGTTCCTGTGTTTGCTTTTATTTTCTTCTATCTTCTATATTTATCTCATTTTCCCCTAACAGTCTGTCTTTTCGGCACTTAGTTGTTTAGCACATGAATACAGTGGATGTGATAGTATCGACTTCTAGGGTTCGAAAAGGCGGTTGTTAAAATTGTCAAACGATACTTTCGTATCTGTTTATGGATCATATTTGAAAGTCCCACATATTCAATATCACTTGCACTGACTTTGAGATATTTTAGTTGTTATGTGCAAACAGTCTATTTCAAAATATCATTTACATCTTTTTGTTTCAACGTGTATGTAATAAAATACAAAGTTATACCAGGCGATAATTTGGTGAGTAAAATCAGAATCAACTTGAGGACATTGAACGACAAACCTGTTATGCTAATTTCGATAATTGAACTTTACGATTTTATTCTTATCAACGTTACTCATTATCTTCCAGCATTAGTCTTTCTCTTAAAGACACATCTTCCACCGATGGATCATCTCTTTAGGAACAACTGTCAAAATCATATGTTGTTAATGTACTTGAAATCCTTTTGGATTAGCACATCATACTACAAAACAGAGTCAATACTCTTATTGACATTATTGACAACTAAGGTTATCTATTCTCAACATTGATAAGAAACTCACAATTTCTCTTTAACGTGTAACAATACTTATTAAACATTCTAATGCGTTGTGTTTGTTTATATTTTGGTTAATTACATGTCCTCCATTAAAATTAGTATTATCTTCCAATCGTGTCTAAATTTGTTTTACTACCAATAATTTCTACAAGAAATTCTTTTGCTGTGAAGTTTGTACTTCTTCAAAAAACAATTGTTTCTCAACGCAACGCAATAGATATTCATAAAATATTTATGAATTTCCTTTTAAATACATAAAGTTAATTTTTGTTTAATTAACAAAATTTATGTTTTAAACATAAATTGGTCATCTAATGACAGTTGTTCCCAAACTACATTTTGGAGGGATTCACACAAGATCACTCACATGCAATTATTACACGTAATCATTTGACTTGCACAACTTGCCAACTTCTTAACCTAGAAAATATTACAGTTTCTTATAAGCCCTTATCTTGTATGTTTTTGTAAACTAATTTTTAGATGAAATTAATTTTAATCTTGTGTATTAGTCTTAGGTATACAACCTTACAGAAAGCTAACACGACTTCACTCATCATTAATTATGTTATGTCTAATAAAGTTTGGTTACTCCTTATCGATGCATCGTTATGTATTATAAAGAGGAGCAACTTTTGAGATTGAATTCTTATTTATTTTAGGCATGTTCGGAGTTCTTTCTAATACACTCACTCATTCGATCTAATCGAATCACTTTATTTTCTACCACACGTTATGTTATTTATTCTATTATATATTCAGTGAACTTATCATTAACATATCGTATGTGTATCAAATACACATATTCATGTTTGTGAATCAATCGATGAATACAACGAAGTATATGGAACATTTTTAGTATTGATTGACTTTTGATTGCATACATCTATATGTATCTATCCACAAAATTTCATCAACTATTATAATGCTCCCACTAAATGGATGCTTTGCCCTAAATTGTTTGAGATATAATTCACAAATAGCATATAATCCATAATCGTATAATCCAAGAATTATTACTCAAAACCATGACTTAGCCTATAATGACCCGGAATTTCATCGTTTGATTGAGAATATTTAATTAATTTTAAATATTTAAATAATTAATTTTATAAGCCTAATTAAATCATTTTTATTATTTAATAATGATAGTAAACTTGGTCTTAAATTTTGTTTATGAAATTAAATAGTTCGGAGAAAACAAAAAATGTGACCGAAATTCCTTTTTTGGATATCCAACTTTTCATCGAACGGAAGTTGCCGCAACGTCGTTGAACACAAATGCTTAATTTTGTAGCATACAAACATTTGATAAGAAGTTAAAAAGTACAAAATTAGATTAATTAAAGCTAATACCCCTCAAGTGCTTTTTAAAAAATTAAGTAATATGACCTTTGCTTTTTAAATAATGAAATTGGACTTTTAAATACGTGGATTTGTGTGCATAAGTACAAAGAAATGTTCACATGGATTTTTGTACTTTGGCACATGGAGGAAGCTTACCATAGAAGGGTAAGGAGGGATAATTGGTTATTTTGGCTATGTGGTATGGAAGGTCTTTTACCACTTGTTATACTCCTATATAAGTGCACTTCGACTTCACAAATTCATTTGTCATCTTCACTTTCTTTTACTCCTTTTCCATTTTCTTTCTTCTTTCTTCTTCTTCTTTTTCACTTCTTCCCTAAAAATAAACCACATCAAAACTCCTCCTTTTCTCCTTAAACTTCTAATGCATCCTTATATAAACATTTACAAAACCACCACCAACACAAAATACAAAAGTCGTTAACCAAAATACCCCAAAAAGCCCAAAAAAGCCTTGGGCCAATATCATTTAAGGAGAAGGGGGACTTGGTCCATGAGCTAAGGAAAGTGGACCATGACCATGAGCTTTAAGAAGCAAGGGGAGGAGCTGGGAAACTTAGACGTAAAGGAAGGTGTTTGGCTTTGAAAGTGAGAATACTAACTTTAAAAATCATATTAGTAGTGTGAAAGTTGTTGTAAAAATAATTGCTTGCTTTGGTTGTTGTGTATTGCTTATATGTTGATGTTTGGATTTTATTCCTGCTTGAAAGTGGATGGCATATGTAACTTTGATTTCCAGGAGACTAGAAAAGAAAAATCGAAGTCAAAGTGTCTTCGTAGCAACTAAGTCACTACGGAAGCACTTCAAAGAACAAATTTTTTATAAAGGGATCTTAAAGGATTCCTCACCTTGTTGATTTTCATTTACATATACTTTTATTTATTTAAATGTTTGTGTATGTGGAAAGTGAATGTTGAATAGTTATGGTTGAACTACTTGTTTTTGGTTTTGCAACATTGAAATCCTATTCATTCTTTTCAGTGGTTTACCACTTTGTTTTCTGAAAGTGTTTTGAACTGTTTTCCAAACTTGACTTTGGTTTTCAAACCTTTTTCCAATGGTATTAAAGTGGTTTAAAATATAGAAAGAAAATAGAGTTTAAAAGTTAATTGATTTACAAAAAAAAGTTTTAAATATTATGGTCCATATAGCGATAGTCGCAATGGATACACTTTTGGAAATATATGATCATTAAAAAGTAAGGGAGGTTATCTGTTTTAGATATTTTGTAAATTATTTTCGAATGTGTTTTATAAAAGTGCAATAAGGATTTTATAGAAAGGTTTGAAGATTTAAGTATATTTTAAGAATTTATTTGAGTTATTTAAGCAAGAAATTTAAATTTTATAAAGGAAACCAGCTTGTTTCAAAAGTCATGTTTTGTTCTAAAAGCAACCATTTTTAAGGCGATGTTATAAATACCAGTTTCAAACTATTTTTTAAGGAGTTCAGAGGTAGGAAGCATGGATTACAACACTATGGTTTTAATAGATGTTTTTGAGAAAAAGAAAGAGATTCGGACTGTAACATTTGTGTTATAGTAAATGGTTTCGAGAAAATTGAAAAGGAAGTTTGTTTTATGACACTTTGTTGTTATTAAATAAGTTATTTACTTTATAAAAAGGAAAGATGTTGCCTTTCTAAATAATTTAAGTGATTATGGAAAATGTTTTAATAACTAGTACATTAGAACTCTCGGATCCTATTTTAATTTCTAGGCTTCGACGTATGGAAACTGGTTTCTATTTCGAAGTTAAAGGCGAATGCCAAGTCAAGGTTTGAGGGGTATAATACCATAACTTGAACGACTTCATTTCTAACCGATTAAAAGCACTAGTTTGAAATTGAAAACTAGTAATAAGGTTATAGAGTTGGTTTTTTCATATTATTTTAAAAAGATTTTTTTTATGTAAGGGATTTCTTTGTTGGTGCCATTCAGTAACATAAAGAATATATAATAAGTAGTGCTAAAATTTTGACATGTTTATGGAAAGTAAGTCATATTATATTTTGCATTAAGCCCTGATGAGTAGACTTTCCTCTATTAACGAGATCTAGAATTGTAGTGCTTTAACTAAGTCAAAGCCAAGTGCAACCAGTGCCCTTACTTAACAGGCTTCGATTCTGGGAGAGGAATAGAAAAGTCGAAATGTCAAAAATGTGTTAAGTATAAGAGGTTAATTTTTATAGATAGGTCATGATTAATATTAACAAGAAAACTTGTCATCACCTCAAAGTAGATTCAAAATTTCTGGTATATCCTTCTAAACCTCTTTTGACTAAATAGGAAAAAAAATTAGGATCTTATTACTTCCATTGATTCACCTTTTGAATAGGTCTTTGTTGTGTAAATACTTCCTTGTCCACCCTTTCAACCTAGTCGAAACTCTTATATCCTTTTTTAAACCATCCTATTTGGTTTGTTAATCAATTCGAAACATCCTATTGAAACAATAGTGGTAACCAATTGGTTGGCTCTAATGTTGTTGAGTACTTACCAGATGATGGGTTTCGACTTTGTCGAAAGCTGGCCTATTTAATGGCTTTGATTTGGACTTTTAAGTCCCGAGATGATTGTTGTGTTTGAGGTTTCAACTCACTAAAAAGGAGAGCTGTTGATGAGTGGTGGTTTAGAGCTAAGAACTTAAGCGTATTGGTAAAATGAGAAGTTTTGACTCGCTCGAAAGGCATCCTTTCGATTTGATTGACACAAATAGAACGTAATCGAGTTCAATAAAAATCTCAAAACAGTTACATAATCGAAATCATCAAAATATCATCTTCATTAAGCTTATGATACATAAATTTATCAACTTCCCCAAAATTATTTCTAAATTAGGGTTGCAAGTTCATAAATTTAAGAAAGTACAAGAAAAGTGTGAATGAATTCAGATCCCCAAAACTAGACGCCTAGGGTCTTATTTATAGGTGCAAGTTTGCACCTTTCGACTCAGAGCTTTCGACCAGGTCGAAAGTTGGCTTTATAGACCTTTCGTCACCTTTGACACTTGCGCATCCCTTTGCATTGCGTTTGAATGGGTTTGAATGCCTCCATCTCCATCGAAAGGGGATGGATGCGTCATTTTCCCTTGTGTTACTTTGTTGTTGCAAATGGGAAGTAGCATGAATTTTTGACTTTGTCAGCAAGTACATCCTTAGTGTTTTAAAGGCATTGAAATTCTCTGAGTTTTGATGCAGAAGGTAGCTATCAAAGACATGCTTGCAGATAGATGCGGAATCCCTTTTAGTTATGAAAGGTTTCGACCAGTTCGAAAGGCTTAGTTATGATTTGAAGTGGTTTCTCCAACGAAATATTTTTCTGAGTAACCTGAATGAAGGCAAAATCTTTGGTTTCAAAATGTTCAGTGCACATTTGTGTGGTTGTTACTAGCTGCTTTGAAAGGTATTCCTCAACTCATTTGAAACATCTTCATGCATGTGAAAGCATCTCTTTCGAAAGGAAGCAATTAAAGTGCAAGGGTGCTTTCGACCCTTCCGAAAGCTTGTAACACATCTGACCCTTGACTTTAGCATCCCTTCGACTCCTTTGAAAAGTATCGTTGGTATTCTAATCTCTTGCTCGTCCTTCTCTTTTATTCATCTTGGTTTTGATAAGGTTGAAGTTAGAATTGGTGGTAACATTTGCCCTCCTTGCGATGGGATGCTCTTGACTTTCCATGTCAACTCATTTGAAACCTACAACGTTTCCTGCCTTTTAACATTCATGCGCAATTCCTGGTCATTCATTAAATTTGATCATACGTTTATCCCTATGCTGATTTTTCTTATAAATCACGTTCCATTCTTCTCCACTTTCATTTATCTGCAATAATAAAAGATTTCCAGAAGAATCAAAGCTTTCAATATCTTAAGTAATTCCTGTTTCCAACAAAAGGAAACTCGAATCCAAAGTAAGTTTTAATTATTTCTTCTTTTCATTTTCGTGCTTAATTTCGATTTCAACATTCACCCAATTTGAATTCAAAATTCTATTCGAATCTCATAGAGATAATTTTATGTTTTAGTTCATGAAAATGTCCTTCGATTTTTTTTCTATGGCTTTCCTTGTTTTATATCTTACTTTAATTCATTCTTTGAATTCATCGAAAGATGTTAAAGCAGCAACTTTTGCTTGCTTCTTTAACCTCTTTCGATGGGGTCAAAAGGTATTCCAATACCTCTCTCATTTGATCTCTTCGAGGGGTTGATGTAGTTAACAAGAAGTGGACTTCTTCGAAATCATAGTCATACCTTAATGTATTCTGATACTTTCCGAAGAAGTTGCTTAATGTATCTTATCAAATGATTATCGAGTGCATACTTTCGAAAGCAAAATCTTCATTTTATTGGTTTTTGAAACCTTCAATACATGCTTACTCCCAATGCATTTTAGAGGATGTGTGGGGTTAGAAATTCATCATTTATTTTATAAATTGGATTGAGAGTAACATAGTTTATTTAAGTTGTAAATCGAATCAAACATTATGACTGAGTCGATACCTGTTGTATCAACACAAATTTAGTTGTTGGTATGCTTTCAAAACCATATACCCCTTTTGACTTTTTCGACACCTTTTGTGACTAATTGGGATTTTATCATCGTTATATACCAATATTTTTGAATGTCCCGAGGCCTTTCATTTTTATTAGTATAATTCGAACTTAAACCTTTCGACTTGATTGGCATATAGGGCTTCAGCAACATCCATGTTCTTTTTGTTAAAAAAAACTTGGGGGATTCAACTACTCCTTTTAACAACTAATTTTTCATTAAGCTTTCGACATCGTTGAAGTGTATTTGTTGGACATCTTATTCCATCCTCCCTTTCGACTCTGTCGAAAGCTCAATAAATTTTATTTTTTCTAGGCTAACTCCATTCTTTTAAGGATATGAAATTTCATGCACTGGTTGATGTTCTAATTGTTGTAATAGGTTTTTGATGTCCTTGAAAAAATGTTGATTTCGTGACAATGCATAACTTCTAACTGAAATGATTTCACCTGATAGAATCATCAGTGTGAAAAAGACTTCCCAAAAACCAAAAAAAGACACAATGTCGATGAATCAATCTTTTCTAAAGAAGATTGAGGCAACTTCTAAGCATTTCTTGATTTCTACTCAGGATGAGGTGGATGCAATTCTTAGTGACTTCAGCATCACTGAGGTGGAAGCTATTTCCCTAAGTGATAGTGATACTATCCAATGCCCTTCTGTAGGGTATTTTCCCAACATTGCTATATATATTTAGCATAGTGGTTTCCTACCTTATCCAAATTCCTTGGCCAAGTTCCTGACCCATTTGGCTATTGCTCCCATTCAACTATAACCAAATGTATATACCTATCTTATATTTTTGGAACTCATGGCACTGGATTATGGAATTCCATCACTTAATGCTAAAGTTTTGAATTATCTTTTTCGATTGGTTAAGCTCGACAACCTTAATAACCAAATCTTTAGAGCTAATCCTCCCAAAAAGCTAATATCCGAGGGGGGCAAAATAAATTTAGAGATTGAAAAACAAAGTTATTCTTTGTTAAATGCTTTTCCAACATTTGTAGGGTTTTCTCTTCTCCCTCTAAGTTGATCACAGTCTTTATTTTTCCATTTATCTTTTCTAATCTATGCTTTGTTGTCAAGTGCTTTTGTTAAAGAGCTGGATGAAGAAGATAAGGAAACTGTAAAGTCTTCGAGTGCCACTTTAAGTAGGATTGGGAATATATTAACTTCGTTGAATCCTTAAAATCTACGAAAGCATTCCTTCGTACCAGCAGGTTAAAGGGTACTTGGTTAACCTCCTTTAGTTCAATACACATCTCGAAGCAAACGCTTCCTTTCTTTGGGTGATCCAAAGAATTGTTCCCTAAAGTCACCAATTTGTCTCGATCATTTTGGTAAATTTAAACGTAGTTTGTTGTTGTGTTACCTTTTAAATTTCTTTTTTGACTTGTAATTAATATTTTTTTGAATTTTTAGTAGTTGCTTCTCAGGTTGAACCAATTATAAGTGTTCTGGCTCTCCCCACTTACACAACCCGTGCATTATCTTTGTCTCAGGCCCTCGCTAGGTCAAAGATGACTACTAAAAGAAAGTTGGGTAAAGTGACCGTGGTGGAACCATCCTTTAAGAAAGCCAAGATCGTTGAAGTTATAGATTCTCCCCCACAAGAAGATGCAGAGTTTAATGATATTGACAAAACTTTAGAAAGTACAAATGTCGAAGCTTCTCTTGATCAACCTAAGAGGACTCCCTCAAAGACCGATCCCTTCTCGTACATTATCATTTCCATCTCTCCTTATGTAATTGAACAAATGCAAAAAGACTTGGGGACCTCGACCCCCTCTCAGGAGTTGCACTCTTCCAAATCTACATCATATGTGCCTCCGAGCGATTTTGAGAAGATGGTTTAGTCTATCTTGACTTCTCCATCCTTTACTTCAATCCATCCGCATTCGTCCTTTTCTGATCCAATGGATCATTAGCATTCTCTAGTTGAACAACAGCTCATGGTATGCTTAATATCACTTAACTTTATTTTTATTGTTTCTCTCTAAGTTTTTGACTTATGTTGTACTTTTTCTTTCAGATTTTCATGATTTGGCTCTCCCTGCGAAGAGGTATTAAAATCTGCCGTAGAGAAATTGAGGCTTCAATAAGAAATTTCAAACTTAAATAGCCAAGTCTCCTCCTTGTCTATGGATAAAAATGAAGCAATGATGGAATTAGAGAGATTAAGAGCTTCTCTTGCTCAATTAGAATCAGTTATCTCTGAAGAAAGGAAATCACATCAACTCCTTGCTGATGATAATTTAGCCTTGAAAATGCCCTTGAAAGAATTTGAGGACGAAAAAGCTCAAATAGTAGCAAAATGATCTTCTCTAGTAAAAGAGCTGAAGAAAAATAAAGATTCGCTAAATTTGGCTATCACCGTTTGTTCGGATGCAAAGCGACGGGTGTCTTAATTTCTTCATACATCCCTTGAGAACATCATCATTAATTATTTTGAAGATGCTAGGATGCTTGCTTATGTCGACAATACAGGTAAATGCCTAAACTTGAGCTTTCCTTTACTAGACCCTGCTCTTGTCAACAAAATTAAAAGAATGGAGTAGAGGGCTGAAGTTTTTGAAAGACAGGGGATCAATGCATCCAATATTATATTCTTCGAAGTCCTTCCTTCGAAGTAGAATCCGACTTTGAAGATGAAAGTGACAAAAACGAAGTTGCCGACGAAGAGGGCTACAATAACCCGAAAATTTTACGATTAAATATTTAAATGTTTTATTTAAATATAGCATCGTTGGTTGAATTTAAAGTCCAAAATGTTACTTTTTGTAAACAGTCAAATTCGGACTTGAGACCACTTCCATTGATTTTAAAACGATGTTTACAACTTGTTTAAGTATAGACATCGATATATTTGGAGTTGATTAGGATTTTGATATTTTCATTTGGGCTTTGGGTTTGGTTCTAGCCCACCAACACAACATGATAACCAAATTCCTCTACCAAATACCCTAACTCCACTCCTCTTTATTCATTCCTTTCATAATTTCCTAACACTCTCTAGCAAAAGGAAAAATAACAGAAAATAAAGGAAACTAAATTCCTAAGCCCTAGTTCTCTTAGGAAATTCAAATTCAGGTTATAAATCAAAGAGAAACTTAGGTAAGCATCCTCTTCATCTTCACTGTCTCAATCTCTCTTCAATTTTCGGAATTTCCAATAACCTAACTTAGTTAATCATTGCATGTGATAATAGATTGAAGATCTTAGAAGTGTAATTGAAGAGGCATTGATCTTTCCTTGTTTTAGAGTTCTTATTTCTAATTTTAAGTTTAAATGTGAGATCTTGATCTCACATCAATGTCTATAGCTTTCATTGTTGTCAGATATGAATTCCTAACATCTATTTCATGTTCAATTGCTTTTGATATGAATTGATTTTGTGAATTTTCCAATTTTTGGTTTTGAAATCAAAATTTATGAAAATCCTACTATGGATGCTTGGACATGTTGTTTGGGGTGTATCGAAGAGCCTATAGGGCTTGGTTGTCGCTTTAGCATAAATCCCTAGCCTCCAACGCTCATCAGATCGCCTTGGAATCGATTTGTCCATCATTGGCCTAGGCAAATTATGGCCAGGTCTAGGCCACCAAACGTCTAGTTGAAATTCCAAACGTTTGGTAAGGGCTTCTGAAAAAATATAAAACGAAAGGTAAAAGAAAATTCCAGAGCCCAGGACCAGACGTATGGTTAAATCCAACCAGACGTCTGGAAGGCTTCAGGAAATAAAAAGAAAAGGGAGAAAAAAATATGAATTTCCAGAATCCAAGTTCAGATGTCTGGCTGAATCTACCCGACATCTGGTTCTGTTCAATTTTGCCTGTTTTTAAGTAGATTTCCAGTTTATATCGATTTTAGTTGATCCGGTTAGTCGTTGTCATTTATTATCGACTTTGATGACTTCTTTTCTATTCTTGAGAGTATTCATTTGATTGGATTTGATATCGATTTTTATGGTTTTAATTCACGTCGTCGTATTTGGATTTTTGGTGATAGATTGTTTTTACAATCATTTCTGTGATTTGTCACTTCAAAACATAGAGGTTTCTATACTAGTAGTAAATACTCAAACTTTTTCACAAAAACAATTTCAACATTACTTTTAATACAAAGCTCATTTTTTAAATCCGCTTTCCTATCTATTACCTAATTCGTATGAGAAATCTAATTACACGACTTAGCAAAACAAGTGGCATGAAACGCTTGCTTTTACTTCATCGGTTAATTCATAGACTTGTTCAATTGAAATGTCATCACAATTTTCGAGTGAAAATCTACAATCTGTTTGTAAATATTTAAGTTAAGCCAGTAGTTATTAGACATAAAGCTAAACTCATTTATTTACTAGCTTATTGTAATTTACACTAATCGAACAAAGATGATAATTTTGTGATTTAGATTAGCGATTTACGATGTCTCTTTGTTTGCATAGGGGACTAAACCCCATTTCGGTGGAACTTTGGCTTAAAAATTGGAGGGATAGAGACCCGTGATCTTCGGGCCGTTTGTGGAGCCTCGGATCAATATGGTAAGTTACCGACCATGGAATAGCCGTCCGTTTGTAATATACGTGTTAGTGAGTTTTCTTGCTCCCGTTTATGATAGGCCTCCCCCTTTGTGTTTTTTGGATTCATAATTATTGATATTTGGAATTTTTGTTTCACCTGTTTTTACGATTTGCATTGATATGTTTTGTCAATATTTGAGATTTGGTGAATAAGTAAAGATGAGGAGATTTGAGATATTGTATGATTTTCATTGTTATCAAATACAAGTATGACGTTATTGTTGTCATAAATTTTTGTCATATCCCTTATCCTATCTCATTTTGTGTGATATTTATAGCTAGACTGATCTGTTTATTATTTTTCTTCCTTAATAATACTCGGGTCAGACCGAAGTATTTTAGGTGCTTCCACTTGACTTCTTAGCACGGACTAGCTTTTGACTTTTGGCTAACTAATTTAGCTTAGTAGTTTTTTCTCATTCATGTATACGAGATAGAGAGTCCTTGCTGTATACATTTTCTTTTGTCTAGCACTTGTACCTATTCTTTTGTGATGTAGTTGATCTTATATGACCACTGCTATGATATTCAATTCTATGTGTTATATTCATATATGTTTCCGCCTTAGTGATATGAATATCTGTGACTGATTTTGCGTTATGCTTATTTTATATTTATTTACAAAGTCCATATAGCCATTATGTAGTAGCTTTGAGTTTGTATTTGATATGTCAGATTTCCACTTGAAATAAAACGCATGACATACTATCTGATATAACGGTACTCGCATAAAGCAATTACACAAATGGTCGCTCCTCAACAGCCTTATTCTTCATGCTAATCGACGGCATTACCCCGTAGTGTTCTTGGCTAGTGTGAGTATAGATGTGGGGTGTCACAAGGGAGATAACAATGATGATGATCATGAAAATGATAATGAAGATGATGATGACAATTATGATGATAATGCGGATGGAGGTGAAGGTTCAGGTGGTGACAGAGGCGGACACACTTATGCTCCTGAAAAGATGATGATGACAACACCGGGGATTTAAAAAAGGTCTACCCTAATTTATCTATTCATGAAGCAAACCCAACTGAACCCCTTTAGCTTTCTGACCCTCAAAAAGAGCCTGCTTACATTAACGTGGAAGAACCAAGAGAGAATAAGCAGATCCCTCAAGCTTCCATTCCCATCTCTCAGGTATAGGATTCTTTGTTTAACCGGCTTTCACTTCCAAGATAACAATAGTTTAAATCCTTGATTTAAATAACAAGAAAACCATTAACCCTTATAAAACTAAGCTTGAAAGAAAACAAGAAAAAATAAATGGCTTGTATAGACAGTTAGAAAAACAATATAAAGAAACACAATATTATTTCTGTTAAGTATCATAGACTTAACAGAAGTGCAACAGTGTTAGCATCTTTCAAAAGTCAAGAAGCTGCCCCACGATTAATGAGGCATGCCTTCGATATGATAGTTTTTGAAAGAGAATCGGGAGTTAGTTACGCTCTTTTGGAGGTTGATTGAAGAGAGGAACATCTTGGTAGATTTTTTATGCAAAGCGTATTATAGACACCTAGCTGTAGATTTATCGTACTTAGGCGATTTTAGCAGGGAGGCTATTAGGCATTTACATAAGAGATATTTAGACAAATTTAGATCAGATCTGCTTCCTAGAGCATGTTGGAAATCACTATGAGTCGAATCGACTCCCCAAGAACTACCTCCTGAGAAACTTAAATACTATAGGGATAAAATTATTTTAGATTTATTTATAAAGTCGATTATGTATGAACCAGATGAACATTCGTAATTTACTAATAATATTGATTTATAAACTTTTTCTTTATTTTTCTTTTGCACTTGGCTTGATTTTATTATGTTATTACAGAATGATTCCCGCAAGCAACTTTGTCTCAAGAGATTATCTTAACAAATATGTTAAACTAATAAGAGATTACCTAGAAAAGCCATCAATTTTGAAATCTTCAAAATTAGCTAGATATTGTTTGTTTTAGAGATTTACAAAATTTACGTTGAACATCCTTGTCTTCGTTTCAATTACCTTGGTAAGGAAAAAGAAAAGCTCGTTAAGAAATACAGACATATTGCACCAAATTAATATGTGGTCGTGATAGTCCTCTAGATGGGGAGTGAGACTACAGCAAATATCCTCCGGTTATTACTTCGAAAGGACTTAATGTCCCTTTTTAGTCGATAGTTTTTCTTTCTGCTAATTCCTTGGATAAAGTTAGAAATGTAATTTCCCTATTTTAGATATGAAATGCGTGTCTAGTTGCACTTTTTCCTTTCATTTTTAATTGAATTGTAATCCTTTATTGTTGTAATAAAGAGATTGATTATTCTAGACTTAATTTAATTTCTTTTTTATTTTTGTTCAAATGCGAGTTACAGTTACCTATAACTCCATTCTCATTAGATTCTCCATCTAATTTTATTAGCATCAAAGGTCGGCTGTTAGAAGACATTGAAAAGAGAAAACTCACTAACGATCCTTTATCTTCTTCCTTTCAAAACAATATCGCAGCTCTTGAATGGTAAATAAGATATTAACTCCAAAAGACGATCGTTAGAAGCATTAATGATCAGATTTCCACTCTTGAGGTGGATGTTAAGAGTAAGAATGAAACTATCTCCATATTAAAGCACAAAATTAAGTCAAATCCTTCAATTGACTTTGATTACAAGATGTCAAAACTTCTCCAACAAGTAAGCAATTTGGAAATTAAGTTGAAAGATAGTCGAGCTAATTGTGAATCGCTTGAATTCATTATGGGAAAAATGCTTCAAACATCGATTCACCGGCTTCTTTTATTGTTCCATTTGCTGTAAAATTAACAAGGTCTAGTTTCCTAGCCATCCAAAAGTTTCCTACTATAACTAATCCTCCTTCTGCTTTAGACAAAAAGGTAGTAGGAGAATGGTGCGAGAAAGTCAAATTTGAGATTATGAAGTATTTCGATGAATAACAGAAAATGAGGTACTCGCAGCACATACATGAGTATGCTGCTAAAACTTGAACGCGAGGAGGATCTTCTTCAGAAGCGTACCGCTAATTTGGAAAGGGAAAACAAAACTCTTAAAGGCACAAAAAAAGCTTTTAATCATGCTTTAAAGACTAGCATGGAGTCTATTGATGATGAAGATAAGATATGGAAGAAAGAGAAGAAGCTTAAAGAGGTTCTTCGTATTGCTATTCATTACATTGTGGATCCTTTAATTTTCGAGAATCTAAATAAATCTGTTCAAGATTCATGAACAATTTATTTACATGAAATGTATATATTTGTTCTGTATACTTGTAAATTATGAAAATTTTATAAATATCACTTGGTTTGTAATCCTTTCTTGCAATGTTGTTTTTGAATTAGCTCTTCGATAATTTGTACCATGATTTCTGTATTCGCTGGATCTTTTAATCCTTTTTACCGATCTCCTTTCGCTGAAAGTACGATGTAAACAATATTTCTTATCGTTAGCTCGAAATCTATATAGAAGTCTGTCCATGTCACTTGCTGAAATTAACAAATAATCATGTAAACGAATGAAAAGTAACCCCAAAATTGAATATGATTAAATTTCTTGAAACACATATTTGGTAATGATTAGAGATAATCAAAAAATTCAACTTCAATCATATTGCGAAATCATCAAAATTCTAAAGGTAGAAAACCATAAGTTCAACCAAGGGTTTATTTATATATGTTTAGAAATCTATCTTTTGGAGATAATTAATAGGAAATCGATAATGATCGTGTAATAGAGTAAATGACCTAGATTCTAGCATTAATGAATGAAATTTAAAAGTTTGAAGATCCAAAACCCAGATTCAGGAATTTGTGGATGATAACCAAAAGTACATAATAATAATCTTCTTAATAAAGATCTTTAGCTCAGATCCGAGCATTAATGAGTAAAGCTTGGTAATTAATAGTTATAGCCCCGAAACCCAGATTCGGGTATGACAAAGATCGTAAATTAAAAGACCCAAAACGTAGATTCGGGTATTAAGAAGTAAAGTCCCGCACTCAATAATGAATGATACGAAACCCAGATTCGGATATTAATAAGTGAAAAATTGAAATTCTTCTTTGATGATTAGTTGGAGGCTATAGATTCTTATTTAAGTCTTTTGTTCTGCTCTGCTCTTTGGGTTTTGTCTCTCTCGACATGTGTCGACCTTTTAGGCCTCATACATAGTTGTTGTTTGGTTTGCTGCTTCTCGTGCTTGGAATTCTGAATCTGCCATACGATATGTCGCTTCTCGGGCTCGGACATCTTAGTCCATCATTTGATATGCTCCTTCTCGGGCTCAGATGTCTTATCCCATCATTTGATATGCCGCTCCTCAGGCTCGACTGTTTTAGTTCATCATTTGATATGCCGCTTCTTGGGCTTGGATGTCTTAGTCCATTGTTGTCTGATGCGCTTGGTTAACTTATCCATAAGCAGGACCCAAGGACTGACCTAGGCTCCCTTCAAGAGGTGCCTTGACATGAACATAGAGTTTCCATCCAAGGGCTTGTCGATGGTTTAATCTGACCATAGCATGGCACATATAAAGGCTTACTCTTACCACCCTCCAGGAGATGCTTTGACCTCACCATAGCATGGCAAGACCATGGGCTTATTGATGCTTTAACCTGGCCATAGCGTGGCATGGATAAAGGTTAACTCTTATCTCCCTCTAGGAGGTGCCTTGACCTGGGAATTGCATGGCACGGCCAAGGGCTTATCAATGCTTTAACCTGGCCACATCAGGGTGCGGATAAAGACTTACTCTAATCTCTTTCTAGGAACCACCTAACCTGGCCAACTTGGCGTGGACAAAGGCTTTGATTATTTTAAGGTAATGTCCAAGTGCAAGGAGTATTTCACTCCCAATCATGTAGATTCTCTTTAGTAAAGTAGTTCTTTATTGACTTCATCTTGGACCTCTTTACAAATCCACTAATTTTTCCTTATTTGAAAAAGTTGATAATCATTCCTTCGAGTGCTTGGCATTGATTCTTCTTATGTCCATTCATCATGTGATAATGGCAATAGGATCCTCCAAGATTCCTTTAATATTTAAGTTTTTTTCTTCTGTGATGGCTAATAGTTAAGCTCTTCTTTAGTTAGCAGGTAAACATTCTTGATGGATGTTGTCCAATGACATTCCTTTGGGAGTCTAGGTTTAAAGCTTGTCTTTTGAGGGTAGTTTCTAGAATTTTTTGTTACTTGGTTCTGAAGCTTCACCCTCAACGACCAACTTTCTTTTCAAAACCATTTGAAGTTCATGTGTTGGCAATGTCCCACTTGCTCAAGATGCCACTTATGTGCAAAGGCGTTGTAATCGTCCATCATTCCTTGTACAAAGATTATGCATTTAGTATAGAATTGAATTTTTTTCCTCATTTGAATGAACAAATTATCACTTGTATCCTTTGTTTTCCCTAAGGCAAAAATAGATGTGGGACTAACGTGGAAAGTGTAGGATCAATTTTTCCCTAGAGGGAGGGAATAGGGTGATACTAATAATAATAAAAATTGATGCAAAAATATAAAAAATAATTGCAGTACAGATAATAGCAGAATAATAAAAGCAGAAATAGAACAACACATATTTATCCAACTTTGGCAAAACCCTACCTACGTGCTGCCCCCAAGGTTTCTACTAGAAATTTAGTAGTCAGACGATTACACATGTAAACTTGCAACACATGCTAACGACTAACCTAATTCCACGCTTAAAACTCTGCTACAACTCAGCCACTGAGTTGCGAATGCTCGAACTACAAAACTGTAGTTCTTAAACCTAGTTAAACTAGAGTCTGATTTAAATAAGAATAAAAAAGAATCAAAATAAATTTACTACCCTGTTTAAACTAATTTGGCCCAAATAAATAATAAAAGGAAGTGATCTTATTTGACCCACTTAAAAACAAAAGGCCGACTTCCGTTTTCTTCTATTTAGTGAAATGTCTTTAGCTGTATTCTTGCTTTCCTCTTTCAAAATTAAGGATTTGCCGTGTTGAATATACCACTTGATTTTCGAGCGATTGAAGTGATTAAATTGCTTCGCTTTGCTCCATCAATTGCCTCCTAGCTTTGATTAGCATTTGGCTGCTTCAATAAGTCGAGTTTGGTATTGTGATTTGGTACGTGATTTTCTTGTTCGATTTTGAATTTTCTCGACTTCGATTCGAGTTACATGTTTGCACTTGATTTAGCTAGCTCTGATATTTGTTTGAACTCGAATCACAACTTATGCCGATGATGAATTTTGGTATTTATAGAAATCAGTTTCCTATATTTTCGTATATGTAAACATGTTTGAATTCTTCATAATTCTTGCTTGGCCGTTCGATTTTTCTTAAAAGATGATGATTAATCTTGACCGCTTCATTTGTTTACACGTTTTCGATACATTTACTCTTGCTTGAGTATGTTCCTTCTTTTGCTCCTACGATCATGGAATTTGAATTTTTTTGAGACTTCGACTTGTTCATGTTACGGCATATACCTCGGTTTGAAAATTTATGAACCACGGCTTAATCATTTCTTGACTTTCATCTAACTACTGCTTCACTGTGATTTTCTTCGTAATTTACTCAAACTGTTGTTTAATTCTTCTTCGAACTGCAACTATTGGCCTAATTGATTTCACTTGATTTTTGTTCGAACTATTGCCTTGTTTATCATGTATATACATACATATATGTATGTATATATGTGTATGTCATGAGCATATCGAACTGTTGTCTACATTGCATTGTCTGATTCAGTTGAAGTATGGTTGCCGTGTTGTTTTGCTTCACACATTCTTTTTGAAAATGCTCCCGTTCATATTGATATAATTCTTGTATCTGTCCATACACATAAGTATACATATGTCACTTTGCTTTCTTCATCACCAATCTGGTGCATTGTGGTCTCTGGTGCCTTTGAGCATGTTTGGAACTGTTGTCACCTATGTATATACATACATATATATGTTATGTCTGATTGTTGTATTTATGTTCATGTAGTTGAGTTAATTTATCCACTGCCTTGTATATATACATAAGTGATGGCACATCCATGCTAGTCAAGTTTATGCTTCGTTATTTTCTTGTGCACTTATGGTTGCATTCATTTTTTTTGTGTTCATGCTGAAAGTTTTGCATTGCTTCATCTGCTTCGAGTCACTTGTGAATTTTCTTCTAGTGTTTTCATGTAGATTGGTCATATGCATTTGAGTTTCGTTGGTCTTCATAACTATATACATATATACATACATGTGTATATATAAGTGTGTGCTCTGACCAGTTCCTTAAACTTGTCTCCTTTTTGGGTTATAATGATTTGGTCGAGATTGTTTTTTGAACGAAGTCTTGTTGCATTGATTCTTCGGGATGCATGCTCCACTATACATGTTATGTTTGTATATTTTTGGTTTCACATGAATTTTCATACTGCTTTGAATCGAAATCCAGTTGCTTGCCTCTAAACTATTGTGTTACTACCTTGACTTGTGCCTGCACCTGACCATGTCATGTTGAATTGCTTGAACATTTTGTTTTGATCTTCACAAGTATATTATTTTAGGGCCTTTTTGGTTGGACCTATATATGTCCAGTGATAGCTCTGACCATGTCTTTATTAATGGTTTCTTGTATTAAGGTATGGTTCTGGCCATTGCACTTGTATTCGAACCGGTCTATGTTGCATCCTTTGTCGCCACTACACTGCATCTTGGTTGAAGCTTCACTTGTCATTGCATGTATACATATATACATGTTTGAATGCATGCATATCCTCTGTCCTCTTTGAATACTTACATTTGAAATTATGTGTTCTACATTTTAACTGCAGTCCTCTTGAAAGGCAGCTATCATATTACTTTTGAACCTTTATCTTGCTGTCGTTTGAAATGACCTGCCTCGAGTTAGGATGGTCTAGTTCATACTAGTTAATGTGTACTTATGTCTCTTGGCGGAAATTCAAGATGCTGAGGCATTGCCCATGTGTACGTGTACATATGTATATATGCAGGCTCTAGTGTATTTGAAACTTTGTGACTTGTTTTCATTTTGCATCCGAGTTGAATCCAGCCTCGGCTCGGGTTTGAACTTGTGCTCACCTGTCCCTGCAGTTTTATCAAGTGTATATCAGTGTAACAGCCTTGTGGCATGTACAGTGATACGCTGCACATGTTACAAGCTATTCATGTAAGATGAATTCAAATAAATGACGACGAACAATCCAAATAACTGAGGTAAATAATATTTTAAAAAACAAACATTTTATTTTACACGGCAAAAATATTTCTTTTTCAATTTTATTGCGTCGATGTTTATTTTGCAGATAATTCAGATGCTGGATTCAGTCTGGAATAGAGTTGAGGATAAATACGAGTGAATGAGTGATATGTAGTGAGGTGAACATTATAAATTGAAATTTGTTATGTAATCAAAATTGTAATGTAATTTAAACTGTATATATATTGTGAGAGCTCAAATTTTTTACTATTCAAAATTGTAATAAAATATTTGATTAAATAAAATATTTGTCTGAATTTAAATTCTGTGTTATTTATTTTATTCAACAAATATTTATTTAATTATGTGAAAAATAAAATAGTACAATAACAAATCTATTTAGATGAATATATATATATATATACATATATATATATATATGTTTATTATCATCAAACAAAAATTGTATATAGTGTATTCTACAATCTCCCCCTTTTGATGATAACAAACATATATTAAGATTTTGACTCTATTAAATGTATTTGATCATGCTATTTGCTCCCCGTATTTGAATGCTCCCACTCTACAACAAAGCTCCCCCTTCTTATATGCATGAAAATAAATAAAATTATGCACATGAACCTAGATGGGAATATGCAAAATAAAAAATAAAATATTTGACCTTTATTTGTCAAAATCTTAACTTCTCTCTCCCCCTTTTGTTATCAGCAAAAGAGTAATAGTGTCAGAAAAACAGAGGTAAAGTGATAGATATTAATACAACATCAATACCCAATCGAGCATAAATATTAAATTTCAAAGATAAATCAAACAAAAATCATAACTACTTTGTTAGATGCAAATTCCACTTTACAGTGATAGGGATGATGTAGCCATATAAAACCATATAGTTGTGTCTATTTGTGGTATATTTATATCAGGAATTTGAATGCCCACTGACCATGCATAACCATTAGGACTTTTAAATGAGATAGTCGTATTTCCAATTTATAAAAAAATGGATTTCAAGTATCTTCTAACCATGCATAACCGTGAGGACTTTTAAATGGGATTAGAATCTACTTGTTTATTTAATAATCAATTTTGGTTTGTGTTCCATGCATGCATAACCATGAGGACTTTTAAATGAGCATGAAATTCACCCGTGCATAACCGTAAGGACTTTTAAACGAGCGTGAATGCTTTGGACGTTTTCCTTGATGAAAAATAAAATAAAATAAAAACGAATATTTTTCTGTTTGAAATACCACATTTTGACATACTATATTGGATTTTGATGAGTAATGGTTGTTAGAAATATGATAGAAATAGAGATGGTCATGGAATTTTTACCAACAAAGTTATTATAAAACTTGTATATATTTTTAAAGAAATTTTCTAAATATACTGCCTCAAGTCATAATATATGATTAATATCAACATTCATCACTCTTCAATCACTATTTATCTTTTCAATAATCAGCAGGGGGTCAGATTAGTTAATGTAGTCATTTAAGATCAAATCCAAAAATAATTATAAAATCAAATTTTCTAAAAGGACTAATCTAAAACGAAGTCAACAGAAACTATTTTCTAGAAGGGGTTTTAAAAAAAATTTGTCGGCTAATTGAAAATCAGTTGAAATGAAAAGTATGCAGATATTTTCTTTGAAAATGTGATGCAACTAATGAATCTCTCTACATAAAACACATTCCACTAGTAATTTTTCTATCAACTAGATTACCAGTGCAATCTACATCCGAATTCCCCTTTGAGTCAAAGTTATCATTAGATAGATATCATAGATTATACGGTGAAGTGTGCAACAGATACCTTATAATCATTTTATAGCTTTTAAAATGTGATTTCTTAAGGATTTGATTGAAAACGTGCACATAAACAACAATAGAATATAATGTCAGGTCAAATATATCCACGTGTATCTCGAATAATCATCAACCAACAAAACACCATCATTAGTACAACAAATTTATGTGGACTACTTCAAAGATGAAAAGATGATTGGTCCACATTTTTGCACAAATCAGAATCAAAATCAACATTTATTTCCTTATCACATAACTGGCTGAATTAAACTATATTATGGTGTAGAATTTCAGATTCAATATATCGTTCAAGATAAATGTATCGTTACCCATTTTACCTTTACCAATAATTTCCGTTGTTACTCATTGTGACTCTACCACCTTTGTACTAGGCTAAGGAACTTTGATTGTCGCCCGTCGTGTACCTAGAACAGCCACAATCCAGGTAACACTGTTATTGTTCCTTAGCCTGCCGCCACACCTACATGAGAAAATATTTTTGTGACCTATTTGATTTTATAGGTCCATGGTTATTGGTGGCAAAATATTTTTAAAAATAAGTTTATGTAGACCCAAGAAAATTTATATTTGTTCCTTTTGGCACCTAGATTAGTTTGACTTTAAGGGATATTATATTTGTGCCTTTTGGAACCCAAATTGGTATGGTTTTCACCTGTTTTGGCCTATACCAACAATTATTATGATTATATCCAGTATTTCCACAAATCGTGCACTTGGAATTGACTTGATTAATTTCGCTCCTAACTCATTCATATTGAGTATACCCAAGTCCTGGTCTAACAGTATTGACAGTTTGTTTCCCTAATAGCATATTTAGCGATCTTTATCCTACGGAAAATTTTCCTGAAGTTATCGACAATTATTGGACTTGTGTTTTGAGAGATTCATTTTCATTCAATAATTGAATGCAATTTTTAATAGAATTTTCTCTCTTAATATTTTCATTTTCTTTCAAAATCATAATTTCATTTTCAAGTGACTTAATTTTAATTTCTGATTTTTTAATTTCTTCTTCAAATGATGAACATTTTTAACACTTAGGGCACTTGTTTTGATAGTTTTTAACCAATTGATCAAGCTGTTTATTTATTTCTATTAAGCTATCTCTTTGTGATTGAATTTTAGCGTAATTCTCCCTAAGTCGTTCAAAACGGCCATTTGCCTCATGAAAAAATATAAGTAATTCTTAATGAGCAAGTTTTGATACCTCGCTTGGCTCGTCATCATTACTGTTAGTTGTTTCACCTTGAAGACGTAGATTTCCTTTTTCACTCTCACTGCCAGTGCTTTTGTGATCTTCATCATTTTCATCCTAAGTAGTTACAAACTTCTCCTTTCCGGTTTCTTTCCTTGGTTGAGTCAATTCTAAGGAAAATTTGGCTTGATATGACTGGGTTTATTGCACTTGTGACATATGATCTCTTGCTCTTCTGGATTGTCTAGAACTTTGACTATTCTGTTTTTCAGTTGTTGATTTAGAGTTGGATTTCCATACTTGCGATTCCTCCTTTTTAATTTCTTTATTATCAGCGCCAGTTCTGCTGCACCGTCATCATCATTATCATCTTCACTTTCGGTTGTCACTTTGAGAGCTATTGATTTCTTTCGAGTATCACCTCCTTCACGTTCTTCCTTGAATTTCATTTCTAGCTCATAAGTGGTGGGGTTTCCGATGAGTTCTTCGACTTTGATTTGTTTCAGATCTTTTGATTCTTGAATGGCAGTGACTTTTGCTTCAAAATTTCATGGAAGGACTCCTAGGATTTTTCGGACTATTTCCAGTTATGTATATGGTTTTTCAAGAGCTTTTGATTTGTATATGAGATTAGAAAGTCATCCATACATCTCTTTTGCATTTTCATCCTTGGCCATTGTGTAGTTCTCCTATTCGCTACTAAGCATGGTAAGGCGAGATATTTTGACTTCAGAGGTTCCTTCGTGAGTCACTTCATATGTGTGCCAAATTTCCCCAGCAGTTAGATAATGCAAGACACGATTAAATTCAATTTGATCCTGTGAACATTGATCCAATGAACATATAATAGAATTCATAGCTTTAGCACTAGAATTCTATTGTTTATTTTCAAGATCTGTCCATCGATCCATTGGTTTTGTAATTTCTTGATTATCTACCACTGTAGTATCCTATATCCCGCCTCAACAATATTTCAACATTAATAGTTTTTAGAGAAATTTCATTCTATTTTTCCAGTAAGCATATTCACCATTGAACATAGGTAGTCTAACTATGGATTGATCCTCATCAAAAGCATTGTTAAAAGAAGCCACTTAAAATAAAATTTTGTTTTTGAAAAATCAAAATTTTAAAACAAAAATTGGTTTTTGTTCCTAGCTCTTATACCACTTATAGGATCGATTTCACCCTAGAAAGGGGTGAATAGGGTGATATTAATATTATTAATAATTAATGCATAAATATTCAAAATAACTGCAGCATAGATAATGGCAGAATAATAAAAGCAGAAATAGAACAACATAGATTTACCCAACTTCGAAAAAACCCTGCCTACATACTACCCTCAAGGTTTCTACTAGGAAGTAAGTATTCAGACGCTTACAAACGTAAACTTGCGACACCCATTAACGAAAACCTAATCCAACGCTCAAAACCCTGCCACAATCAGCCACTGAGTTGCAGATTCTTGAACTACAAAACTATAGTTCGTAAACCTAGTTAAACTAAAGTATGATTTACATAATAATTAAAAAACAACTAAAATAAATATACAACCCTAATTAAACTTATTTGGCCTAAATAAATAATAAAACAAAATGAAATTATTCGGCCTACTTAAAAACAAAAGGCCGACTTCCCTTTTCTTTTATTTAGTGAAATGTCTTCGGCTGTGTTCTTGCTTTCCTCTTTCAAAATTAAGGCTTTGATGTGTTGAAGTCGCAGCTTGATTTTTCGAGCGACTGAAGTGACTAAATTGCTTTTCTTTGCACCGTCAATCATCTCCTAGCTTTGATTGGCTTTCGGCTGCTTCAGTAAGTTGAGTTTGATGTTGTGATTTAGTATGTGATTTTCTTGTTCGATTTTGAATTTTCTCGACTTCTATTCGAGTTATATGTTTGTACTTGATTTAGCTAGCTCTGATATTTGTTTGAACTCCAATCACACCTTATGCTGATGATGACTTTGGGTATTTATAGGAATCGATTTCCTATATTTTCGTATGTGTAAATATGCTTGAATTCTTCTTAATTCTAGCTTGGCCGTTCGATTTTGCCTAAATGATGATGATTAATCTTGACTGCTTCATTTGTTTACACATACTGATACATTTCCACTTGCTTGAGTTGGTTCCTTCTTCTGCTCATACGATCATGGAATTTGAATTTTTTGAGACTTCGACTTGTTCATGTTACTGCATATACCTATGTTTGAAAATGTATGAACCATGGTTTGATCATTTCTTGACTTTCATCGAACTGCTACTTCACTATGGTTTTCTTTGTAATTTATTCAACCTATTGTTTCATTCTTGTTCGAAGTGCTACTATTGGTCTAATTGATTTCACTTGATTTTAGATCACACTATTACCTTGTTCATCATGTGTATACATACATACATATGTGCATGTATATATGTTTATGTCCTGAGCTTATCGAACTGTTGTCTGCGTTGCTTTGTCTAATTCAGTTTAAGTCTGGTTGCAGTGTTTTTTTGCTTGACTCTTTCTTTTTGGAAGTGCTCCTGTTCATATTGATATAATGCTTGTATCTATCCATATGCAAATGTATACATATGTCACTTCGTTTTCTCTTCACCGATCTGGTGCATTGTGATCTCTGGTGCCTCTGAGCATTTTTGAAACTGTTGTCACCTATGTATATACATGCATATGTATGTTATGTATGATTGTTGTATTGATGTTCATGCAGTTGAGTTAATTCATTCACTGCCTTGTATATACACATGAGTGATTGCACATCCATGCTAGTCTGGTTTATGCTTCATTGTTTCCTTGTGCACTTATGGTTGCATTCATTTTTGTGCGTTCATGCTGAAAGTTTTGCATTGCTTCATCTGCTTCGAGTCACTTGTGCATTTTCTTCTAGTGTTTTCATGTAGAATAGTCATATGTATTTGAGTTTTGTTGGTCTTTATAACTATATACATATACACATGTATGTATTTATGCATGTGCTCTAACCATTTCCTTGAACTCATCTCCTTTTTGGGTTATTATGATTTGGTTGATATTGGTTTTTGAACGAAGTCTTGTTGCATTGATTCTTTGGGCTGCAAGCTCCACTGTACATTGTATATTCTTGTTTTCACTTGAATATTCATATTGCTTTGAGTTGAAATCCAGTTGCTTGCCCCTAAACTATTGTGTTACTGCCTTGACATGTGCATGCACCTGACCATGCCATTTTATGTTGCTTGAACATTTTGTTTTGATCTTCATAAGTATATTATTTTGGTGCCTTTTTAGTTGGACCTATACTTGTCTAGTGATAACTCTGACCATGTATTTGTTAACGGTTTCTTGTATTAAATTTTGGTTCTGGCCATTGCACTTGTATTCAAACTGGTCTATGTTGCATCCCTTGTCGTCACTGCACTGTGTCTTGGTTGGAGCATCACTTGTCATTGCATATATATGTATACATGTTTGAATACATGCATATCCTCTTTCCTCTTTGAATAGCTACATTTCAACTTGTGTGTTCTTCATTTTAATTGCAGTCTTGTTGAAAGGCAGCTATCATGTTGGTTTTGAACTTTTATCTTGTTGTCATTTAAAATGAACTGCCTCGAGTTAGGATGGTCTGTTCATATTAGTTCATGTGTACTGATGTCTCTTGGCCGAAATTTGAGATGCTGAGGCAGTGCACATGTGTACGTGCACACATGTATATTCATGCTCAAGTGTATTTAAAACTTTGTGACTTGTTTTCATATTGCACCTGAGTTGAATCCAGCATCGGCTCGGGTTTGACCTTGTGCTCACCTGTCCTTGTAGTTTTATCAAGTGTATGTCGGTGTGCATGGCCTTGTGGCATGTACAGTGATACACAGTGCATGTTACAAGCTGTTCGCGTAAGATGAATTCAAAATAAATGATTACGGACAACCTAAATAACTGAGGCAAATAATATTTTCAAAAACACACAATTTAATATACACTGCAAAAATATTTCTTTTTCAATTTTACTGCGTCAGTGTTTAATTTGCAGATAATTCAGATGCTGGATTCAATCTAGAATAGGGTTAAGGATAAATACGAGTGAATAAGTGATATGTAGTGAGGTAAACATTGTAAATTGAAATTTGTGATGTATCGAAATTGTAATATAATTGAAATTGTATATATGTAGTGAGTGCTCAAATTTTATACTAATAAAAATTAAATTATAATAAAATATTTGTGTGAATAAATATTTGTTTGAATTTAAGTTCTATGTTATTTGTTTTATTCAACTTGTATATTTAATTATGTGAAAAATAATATAATACAATAACAAATACATTTAAATATATATATATATGTTTATTATCATCAAACAAAAATCATATACTAGCATATTCTATAGAAAGGGTTTAAACTCCATTTTTCTAAGTCATATGACTCTGCTCTTTTCTTCTTCGTAATCCTTAGAGCTTCCAGTCTTAATATTTTCTCTTCACGTGGTTTGGAATCATTAGTTATTTTTGGGGTCAATCCAGCTAAGTTTGGTTCTGAGGATCCTTTTGGACCTTTTGAACTTATAGAACATGATGATGGAAAAATCTAAAGTAGTTAGCCTCGGAATAATATTGGGCTAGAGGAAAGTGAAGTTGGAAGTTTAACAGGGTCGATGGTTCAGGCCCTCCTTCTAACACCAAAATGTTAACAAGAAAACTTATCAACACTCCCAAAGTAGAGTCAAAAGTGCTGGTATATCCTTCTAAACCACTACTGATTAAGTAGAAAAAAACTAGGATCTTATTGCTTCCTTTGATACACCTTTTAATGGGTCATTGTTTTGTAAACACTTCCTTGTCCACCCTTTCGACCGAGTCCAAACTCCTATATTCTTATCTTTTCAAGTCTTTCAAACCAGCCTTGCTGGTTTGTTAATCGATTCTAAATTCCCTACTGAAACAATGGTGCTAACCTATTGGTTAGCTCTAATGTTGTTTAGTATTTACTAAATGATGGGTTTCGACCTTGTCGAAAGCTTGCCTTTTTAATGGATTCAATTTGGACTTTTAAGTCTAGTGATACTGGCTAAGTTTGAGGTTTCAACTCACAGAAAAGGAGAGCTATTGATAAGTAGTGGTTTTGAGTTAAGTACTTAAGTGTATCAGTAAAATGGGAGGTTTTGACTCGCTTGGAAGGCATCCTTTCGATTTAGTCGACATAAACATAACACGGTCGAATTCAATAAAAATCTCAGAACAGTAACATCAAAAGCATCAAAATGTCAACTTTATTAAGCTTATGATATACAAACTTATCAACTTAACTAATCTGATTTCTAAATCAAGGTTATAGATTTACAAATTTTATAAAGTATAAGAAAAGAGTGAATGAATTAAGAACCCCAAAACCAGACCCTAGGTTCTTATTTATAGGTGCGGGTTGGCACCTTTCATCTCAGAGCTTTTGACCTAGTCGAAAGGTGGCTTTATAGATCTCTCTTCACCTTTGACACTTTTGTGTCCCTCTACATTGCATTTGAATGGGTTTGAACGCCTCCGTCTTCATCGAAAGGGGATGGTTGTGTATTTTCCCCTTGTGCAGCATTGCTGTTTCTAATGGGAAATGGCATGAGCTTTCGACTTTGTCAGTAAGTACATCCTTGGGGTTTCGAAGGTATTGAAATATTATGGGTTTTGACATAGAAGGTAGCTTCTGATGATGTTCTTTTAGATAGATGCGAAACCCTTCTTAGTTGTGAAATGTTTTGACCAGTTCGAAAGGCTTAGTTATTCTTTCAAATGGGTTGCTCAAACGAAACAATTTTCTGAGTAACCTAAACGAAGGTGAAACCTTTGGTTTCAAATGGTTTGTTGCGCATGTATGTGGCTATTACTAGTTGCCTTCGAAAGGTATTCCTCAACCCATTCGAAACACTTCATGCATGCGAAAGCATCTCTTTCGAAAGGCAGAAATTGAAGCGCAAGGGTGCTTTCAACCCTTTCGAAAGCTTGTAACACAACTGACCCTTGACTTTAGCTTCCCTTTGACTCCTTCGAAAGGTCTCAATGGTGTTGTTATCACTTGTTCTTCTTTCTCTTTTATTTATCTTAGTGTCGAAAAGATTGAAGTGAGAATTGGTGGTAACAATTAATTAAGTATATGGAAGGTAATTCAGCATGTACTCGACGCTAATTTCGAGGTATGGAAGTCCATTTCTATCTGTGAGAGTTTAAAATGTAAATTGAGGCAAGGGTAGCTCTCTAACTTGTCGGATTTCATTGTCAATTGAGGGATAGTACGGGATTGAAATCGAAAAGTGGTTATTAGTACATAATGTTCAATTTTCCATATGCAAAGTATATAGTTACACTAGATATTGGTTTTTCCATAATCGATAACAAGACCTATTTCGACTTAGGAAAACTCATTTCGGTGAAACGTCTCTCCCTTTAAGGAAGGATATTTGAGTTCTCCTTAGTACTCTAATATCTTCCCTTACTTCTAAAAGAACCGAGATTAGGTCAACCCAAAAGCTAACGATTATTGGTTCAGAGAGATCAGAATCGGATAAGCTTGAATTATCTGAAAACCACATCCAAGCGGTATAAGTGTTCAAATTAGAGACATCTTAAAGATAGTGGAATTAAATATGAATTTCTTTTAAGCGCAATAGCTACTTGCTACTAATCCCAAGGGTGATTCAAAAAAGGATGTAGTAGAAGCAGTGCATTCAGCTTATTTATATCCTGAATAGCTTATATGGATGAATGGTAGCATTGCATTGTTGCTTGGAGGGTAATGTTAGCTTTTCAAGTGAGATTTGCTGAAGAAAAAGGTAATCGTGGCCTCATGAGTCTTGCACCTGGTAATGACTAAAACATGGGATATGCAGCAGTGGTATATCGGTCTCACCCGTTAGGGTATGATCATCACCTATCTAGATCATTGTCTGTAGATTTTTGTATGTTGTGAGCTCACTAGAAAGGTTGGAAAGCAATCAGGGTGATGACATATTTGCACTATGCATGAAGGGGTAGGCTTATTCTAGGTTGGAAGGGGGTCCATTTGTTGGCCCTCGGTACATTTTACCTAGAGATGTACTATGGTAGGTGGTACCTTAGTGCCTTGTCGTTGATGGAATCCATTTTCCAATATGTGCCTTACGATTTTTGTTGTAGAACCTAGTACTGTTGAATGTAATTATGGATAACCAATTTAGATATGTTATATAATTATTTTAAACCCTAGACATTACTATAATATCACAAGATTTTCTATTTGAAAGGGTTTAGTTATCCTAAGGTAAAAATCTATTTTTGTTTATGTGAGGCATGGTCTAACGAGATACCTTATTTTTGAGAGGGCTTTATAACTTTAACAATTTGTATGATTTGAGTTCCTCATGCTGATTTACTAGAATGATCTAGGTGTTATTTTCTTATAATGTTTAAGTTGGATCCGAGTTTTTTCTAGAGTTAGCATTGGATCCGAGTTTTTTCTGGAGTTAGCTTTGGATGCTTTGGATCTTCAGAAGATAAGATAGATGCCTCCAAGTCCTATTTACTATTTCCACTATATTTCTTATTTGTATTGCATTTGTGAGGATAGGTTGTTCTACCAAGGCCATGATATGTTAGAATCTGATTGTTGTATGAATATTAAAGTTTCTTTTGTAAAGATCATTTGAATATTATAAATTACTCGTCACGATGTGAGATTCTGTACTGTGTTTTCTTTTCTTTCACGCAACAATCTATCGTTCTGGCATGCGGATGCTCGCCATATGAATATCGTGAATGTATTAATATCGACTTTTGAGGGTTGAAAAGGCGAGTCGTTACAAATGTATAATCCAAAATAATTGCAAATAATTTCAAGTAGTTGTATATTTTCCAATGCATCACTTTTGTATTGAAAATAAATACCACCATTATAATTTTATTTATCACGAATATTCATATATTTATATTAAAATAAAACTGGCGAGTTAAGAGCACAATTAATATACTGCCGAACGAATTTTTCAGTCAGCGCTAAAAAACAATTATTATTTCATAAATAATGTTTGGCATGTTTTACAGAAATAATGTTTTAGCTTGATGCAACCAATAACTGTTATATGGCATGCTTACACTATTTTTGTCCTTACTATAACTAGTTTACATTCAAGAATTTTTCAAATTAAATATCTTGAACTCAAAGGAATAAATCTCATATAAAACAATTTTCTATATGAAAAAACATTTTGGAATAGAAATCATATTTCTCCTTTCAAATTTAAGTATTAATTAATATTTTACAATTCTCACTTTCAATGATTCTTCGTGAAGCAACAGTGACCATTCACTCTCTTCATCTCGACTATGCCTTAAGTTACATCCACCTTTGTACATTTAATTTCCTTTCTAAGTGGTTAAACCATTCAAAAGATGTAACAACCCATAAAAGTTTAATAATTTTTAATGGATTTATTAACGTATTTAAATTAATTTTTGAGAAATTTTAAATAATAATATTTTGAAATAAAAATTTAATATTTTTGGATTAAGTCCAATTAAACATAGCGGATGGTAAATTTTCATCTGATTTTATGAAAGTTTATTCCATTGTGAAATTCTATTAAATTTAAGTTAGTTAATAATTGTTGAAAATAAAATATTTTTCAAACCTGAATGTTTTTATATAGGAGATTTCTAAACCTTCTTCTGAGTGAGACGCCATCTTTCGTTTTTCAAAATTTGAACTTCTATAGCTCCGCCGATCTTATTTTCTGTGTTTTAAGCTGCATTTTCCGTTAAAGGAAATTCGAATGTTTATAATTCAATCGTACCACTGATATCTATATACCGTTTTGATCGTCTCGTCAAGCAGATCTCTATGGTATATTTATTCCTGCGTTTTGAAGTCCGGTACACAGCGGAATCCACGAAACCGGTAACTGTATCGGTACCGGATCTACGACCACTGGATTTCTTTTGCGTTTCAAAATTTAAATGCTTATCAATCAATTGCATTAATATTTGTCAGCTAAATCAATGGGTGACCGTTGCTTGTAAAACTGATCATATTAAATTTGGCATGTTTCATTTCTATTTGTTCCGTTCTTTTCCCGGTTGCCTTTTTCATTCCTTGATTTTGGGGCTAGTGGCTTCAACAAACGTATCATATTCAGTACCAAATTTATTTATATATTCCTTACCTTATATGTATACGTTTCATTTCATTTATTGATGCACGTCGCCTTCATTATTTCGATCGGTCCTTTTTATTTATTTCCCTTTTTTTTAACGCTATACCTTATTTAACTTGGTTCCACTTCGTTCCTTCAAAATTGCAAAATTCCTGCTGTCACGTTCCAATTTTCTTCCTCCGCTTCTTCCTTCTCTTTCAAAAAATCGTCTGTTCTCATCTTAATAAAAAAATGAAAGAGGATTTCATTTTTCCTTCCTGTAACTTCACACGCATAGCTACCCCTGTCTTTCATTCGCTTGCCTTACCTTGTAGTCGTTATTCCACCACCCGCCTTCGCACCCAACACCCAAGAACCATGCTCAGGTACCAACCGCCGCATCCTCCAGATCTCGGCCTCCCATGCTCACGTGTGCACCGCCCCTCCTTTCCAACCATATGACACTTACGACACCACAACCCAAAAACCCATCTCCGCAACCCGACTTGCCTAACTTTCCTACAAACACCGAACCGACCCCATCATTTCACCTCCTTCCCAGTAGCCGAAGCTACTACCAGCAACCACCCTCTGACCGTGCATAGCAGCAACACCACCAGATCAGTATCCCCTCCCACCGGTCAGCCTTGCTCCGGCCCCTTGATCCACTTGCCCACCCTGAAGCCACCTTCTTCCCTTCTTCTAAATTTATACATATGTGTACGCGTTTTATATGCTATGTTATGCATGGGTTCTTGTCAGTCTCTGTTTGTTTATACCCAGGTTTTTCTATTCTCCTTATTTTGTTGTATATAATATTTTCTACATATATATAGACTTATAAGTGGTTTGGGTGTGTGTATATATACATATATATATATACATATATATATACATATATATATATGGGGCATTTTACTAGAAGCACAAACTTTGCAGTCCAATTAGTTTCTAGGACACACATCTGTAGAAATTAATTTTAAGGTCAAAGTAAGAAAAATAATTACTTTTAAGGACAAAGTCAGCAGTCCAATTACTTTCAAGGACATAATTTCATAGGTTTTTAGGCCTTGGAAACTAATTATTTTGCATTTTGTCCTTAAAAGTAATTATTTCAGCTGTGTGTCCTAGAAACTAATTGCACCTGCTAAAGAGGCCCTTGTGGCTAATTTCCACTACATACATATATATATATATATATATATTGTGTAGTGTGTGTGCAGTGTGTATACATGTGCGCGTGTAGGGTGTGTGTCGTGTCTATATATATGCGCGTGTGTAGTGTGTGCGTGCCGTGTATATATATGTGCGTGTGTAGTGTGTGTACAGTGCATATATATGTAATACTGTAAGTTTTATACAGAGGGGTTTATTTTATATATAAATCTGTTTTAGTAGAATCTATATATTTTAAAAAGTTTATATAAATGGATGTGAGTTATACATCAGTACGTCAATTTTATATGGGGTCTGGGTTATATCATATGGTATGTAAATACGGTAGTTATATATATATATATATATATATATATATATATTATTTTGAAGGAGTTTGGGCTATATATCGTTATACAAAATTATAGTAGTTTATTTCTTCTGGTTATATATTTATATGGTTATATTTATGTTTGTAAATAGATCTATGTATTAGTTATATTTATGTTTATAAAAGACCATACGTAGTTAGCTGTTTTATAAAGTCAGAGATTATCTTCAATATATATATATATATATATATATATATATATATACATACAATTCATATCTAAGTAGGTGGATCTTTTATGTATATAAAACTTTAGTATGTTATAATATATTAGCTTTACCATTTCAGGGGTGTGTATTAGTTTATATATATTTGATTGGGTTTTATGATAAATATGGGTCTTCAAGCATAATATTTTAATAGATATACAAGTTTAAATTTTTGGTTTTAAGAATAGTAATTATAATATTAGTTTATATATACATATTTCCAATTTTATATCAACTGATTCAATCGTTCTCTTCGATTTCCCATTATCTGCCTTGTACGCCGGGCCTATTTTCTACATCAAATCTTGTCCATCCAGCGTTGCTTTGGATTTCGTAGCTCACTTCATTGTCTATCTCTCTAATCCGCAAAAGGTAAACAATCACTCACGATTAACATTCTTTTATGTATTAAATTTGATTTCAATTGAAACAACAATTGAAATATGTTGATGAAGTTGTTTAAATTGTTATATATACGATTATCTGTAACTGTTCACCTGTGGGATACGACACCATATCCTGTTGTTTGCATTATATTGTTATTCATGATATATGCCAGCTATTATTATTATTATTATTTTCATTTCTGTTATCACTCTGCAAGTTCCCTGTTTGTGACGCCCCACCTCTATACCCACGCTAGCCAAGGACACTACGGGTTAATGCCGTCAACTAGCGCGGAGAATAAGGCTATTGAGGAGCGACCATCTGTATAATTGCTTTGTGCGAGCGCCGATATGCCAGATAAAAATATAACAACCCGACATACCGACACCAACTCAAAGATACTACACAGTGGCTATATTTCATCTTTGGAAACAAATATAGAAATAAGTATAACACAAATCAGTCACAGATATCCATATCACAAAGGCGGAAAAAGATATGAATATATAACACTTAAAAGTGTACATCAGAGTAGTGGTCAAACAAGATCCACAGTATCACAAAAGAATAGTTACAAGTGCTAGACAAAAGAATATGTATACATTAAGGAGTCTCTGCCTCAAATGTATACAGCCAAAAACTACTAATCTAAGTAGTTAGCCAAAAGTCAGGATAATAATCTCATATGAGGAGTCAAGCAGAAGCACCTGTAACATCTCGGTCTGACCCGAGTATTGTTTAATCAGAAAATAATAAACGGATCAGTCTAACTATAAATATCAGATAAAATGATATAGAATAAGAGATATGACAAAAACGTATGATAACCATAAATCCATACTATGATAAGTATGTAATTGAAAATCAACCCGAGATTAATCAATATCACAAGAATCTTCTCAAAGATCAAAAGAACGTCATACTCTTTAGTTTTATTCACCAAGTCACAAATAACGACATCATATCGATGCCAATCATAAAAGCTGGTGGAACACAAATTCTAGAAATCATCAATAGAGATCCAGAAATCACAAAAAGGGGGAGGCCTTTCACAAAATGGGAGCATGAAAACTCACCAACACGTGTATCACAAACGGGACGCTATCCCATGATCGCTAACCACATAGCCGATGCAACGACGTAGTACAATATCGGTACGCCCGAGGAACCTGAAAATCGAATAATTCGGAACAACGACGTAGTACAACAGTACGCCCAATGATCCTAAAAAGCTGGTGCAACAACGTAGTACAAAGATACGTACGATGGACCGAACTACAAAAAGAACATAGGTCGCTAGCCCACAAAATTTGAGTTGAAACTCAAAATAATACATAGGTCGTTAGCCTATAAAAGAAATGAGACGAAACTCAATAAAACGAGGTACCGTCCCCTACGTGGACCAAGAAACATAGCATATCGCTAGTCTAAATCACAAAAATGATCATCATCAATCATTAAGAAGTGTCAATTACGCTAAGCTAGTAAATATATGAGCTTAGCTTCATGTCCCATAACCACTAGCTTAACTTAAATATTTACGAACAAATTGTAGATCTACACTCGAAAATTGTCACAAGAGATTCAACCGGACAAGTCCAAGAACTAACCGGCGAAGCGAACAAAAGCGTTTCATACCACTTGTTTTACTAAGTCCTTTAATTAGATTTCTCATACGAGTGACATAAAGGTTTGTATATAATAGTAGATTGGAAAACGTTTTAATGGAAGAGTTTTATATTTGCTACTAGTATAGAAAACCTTTATATTTTTAAAGTGACAAATGATTGTAGAAACAATCAATCATCAAAATTCACATACGAAGATGTGAATCAAATCCAAAGAAACCGATACCGAATCCATCAAATTGGATATACCCAAAAATTCCTTAAATAGAAGTTATCAAAGTCGTCAAAGTTGGTAACAACTAATCGGAGAAGAATAATCGATTAAAGATTGGAAAAACAAAGCAAATTGAGCATAAATAGGCAAAACAGGAGCAGGTCAGTCGACTGAACTCCCTGAGTCGGTCGACTGAACACAGACCTGAAAAATTCTCAGGCTTCAGCTCAGTCGACTGACTCAAGGAGTTTAGTCGACTGAACCCGATTCCTGCATTTCCTATCCCATTTTAAATGAAGTGCAAACTCTCTCAATTTGCAATCGGACAAGCACGAACGCTAGGGTTTATGCCTATCGGCTACCCGATCCTATAAGCTCTTCGATTCATTACCAAAAACATGATCAAACAACAAAGTTAGGATTTTTAAAGAATTGAACTCAAAACACCAAAAATTGGAATATTCTCCAATTAAATCCAAACCAAAAGCAAATGCACATGAATAAGTGTTAGGAATTCATACCCAAAAATCTAAGATAGATATAGGCATAGATGTGAGATAAAAATCTCACCTTTAAACCCAAAACAAATGAAGAATAAGCTATAGAGCTCGGGCAAGAACAAACACCCTTCAATTCCAACCCAACAAGCTTGAATCTAAGCTTAAAAGAGAAACATTTCCTAAGTTAGGTTTAGGAATTTCTGAAATTGAAAGGAGAATGATTTTGAAATTGAAAGGAGAATGAGTTGGAGAAGAAGAAGAGAAGGCTTACCCAAGCTTCTTTTATGAATTTGGAGTTAAAGCTTGGATTTTGCAAAGATAATTAGGGCTTAGAGTTTTAATTTCCCATTCCTCTCTCCATTGTTGCTAAAGCTTGAGTCTTAGGAAAATTATGAAGGAATGAAGAGAAGAGGGGGTGAAGCTTGGGTCTAATGGGCTGAAACCAAACCAAAGCCTTAAGTGAAAAAGTAGAAAAATTCCTCTAACTCCAAACATATCGAAGTTTATACTTAAAAAGGCCGCAAACGTCATTTTGAACTCAATAGGGATGGTCTCGAGTCCTAATTCGACTGTTTGCACAAAGTAGCTTTTCGGACAATAATCCGACTAACGATGAATTATTTTAAATAAAATATTTAAATATTCAATCATAAAATATGCGGGTTGTTACAGATTCCCCTCCTTAAAGAAATTGCGTCCTCACAATCTTAAGAAATAAATGAACAAAAAGTAACTACCATAAAAGCATATCAACACAAAAAGAAATTTGGAATAAGAAGTTCACCTCAAAGAGCACGAGAAAGTAAGTCCGGATGTGTTCGCTCGATGAATCCTCTGGATTCCCAAGAACAATCCTTAGGATTTGAGGACCATTGAACTTTCACAATAGGAACATCTTTATTTCGATGGCGTTTAATCTCCGAAGCAATGATACGAATAGGATGTTGCTCATAAGTCAAATTAGGTGAAACCTCAATTTCTTCTACGATACCGGGCTCAAGAATAGAATTGGAATCTCGAAGGAATTTCCGTAGTTGGGAGACATGAAATACGTCATGAATAGCAGAAAACTGAGCCGGTAATAAAAGGCGATAAGCCACAGAACAAATAAGTTCGGTGATGTGAAATGGACCAATGTATCGAGGTGCTAATTTTCCCGATCGACTGAAACGCACTACACCCTTCATAGGTGAAACACGAACAAACACAAAATCTCCCATAGAAAATTATAATTTCCTTCTTCGTTTATCGGCATAGGACTTTTGCCTATTTTGAGCTTCTTTCATCCAATGGCGAATAAGGTCAATCTTTTCTATGGAATCACGAATAAAATCTGGACCTAAAACCAGCCTCTCACTGGCCTCAAGCCAACAAGAAGGAGATCGGCATGGCCTTCCATAGAGTGCCTCAAAAGGTGCCATACCAATAGAAGATTGGAAGCTATTATTATAGGAAAACTCAATAAGAGAAATATGAACTTCCCAATTTCCACCAAAATCAAGAACACATGTACGAAGAAGATCTTCAAGAGTTTGATTCACACGCTCGGTTTGTCCATCGGACTGAGGATGATAAGCGGTGCTAAAATTAAGCGTCGTTCCCTAAGATTTTTGAAGACTCTTCCAAAATCCACTAGTAAACAATGGATCACGATCACTAACAATAGAAGTAGGAACTCCATGTAATTTAACAATTTCTTTAATAAAGAGCTTGGCCGAAAGAGGAACGGTTTGGTTAGACCGAACGGAAATAAAATGGACGGATTTAGTAAGTTTATCAACAATCACCCATAAGCTATCATGACCCGAACGAGAACGGGGAGACCGTCTATAAAATCCATGGAAATTGGTCCCACTTCCAAATTGGAATTTCTAAAGGTTGCAATAACCCACCGGGCCTTTGATGCTCGGCTTTGACAAGTTGGCAAGTCATGCAACGCTTAACAAAGTTAGCAATATCAGATTTCATTCCATCCCAATAATAAAGTCGCTTCATATCCACATACATTTTACTACTACCAGGATGAATGGTAAATTTAGAACGATGAGAATCTTCTAAAATGTCCTTACGAAGATCACTAATATTTGGCACGATAAGTCTACCAAATTTTTGAATACCGCCACGATAATCAATATCAAAGTCTCTCAAACTTTCAATACCAATTTTATCCCTACAACTTTGGCTAAGAAGAGCCAATTCGGGATCTAGCTTTTGAGCTTCAAGAATGCGGTCTAAGAGAGAAGGATGGGCCTCAAGGCTACATAGAGCCAAAGATGAACATAAATCGAACTCATGATCTCGAATCTCACAAGTGGATAAAATTCTGAGATCATTCCATTCATATATCATCATGGAAACAACCGCTTATAGCTTTCGACTAAGGGCGTCGACAACACGATTTCCCTTTCTGAGAGTATAAAGAATGTCAAGATCATAAGATGCAAGGAACTCGAGCCAACGTTGTTGACGCAAATTAAGTTCCTTTTGAGAAAATAAATACTTTAAAGATTTACGATCTGTATAGAGAACAAATTTATCTCCCAAAAGATAAAGACGTCAAATTTTAAGAGCGAAAACAATAGCCGCGAGCTCTAAATCATGAGTGACATATCTGGTCTCGGTTGGCTTCAATTGCCTAGAAGCATAAGCAATAACACGTTCTCTTTACATGAGAATGGCTCCCAAACCAACACGACTAGCATCGGTATAAACAATAAAATCTTGATTCCCCTCGGGAATAAGAAGAATAGGAGCATCGGAAAGGAGTTCTTTTAATTTATGGAAAGAAGCTTCATATTTGTCCGACCAAATGTATTTAGCTCCCTTCTTTGTCAAAATAGTAAGAGGCACGGAATTTTGGAAAAGTCTTTTATGAAACGGCGGTAATAACCTGCCAATCCAAGAAAACTACGGATCTCCATCACACTCTTTGGTCTCTTCCAATTTGGGATCACTTCAATCTTTGAAGGATCCACGGAAATTCCGGATTCGGAAATAATATGACCAAGAAACTTGACACGAGATTGCCAAAAGTGGCATTTAGAAATTTTTGCCTTCAATTGATTGCTCCTAAGAGTTTCCAACACAATCTGAAGATGCTTTTCATGCTCCTCCTCGGTTTTAGAATACACAAGAATATCATCAATAAAGATGAGAACAAATCGATCGAGGAAGTCTTTGAAAACTCTATTCATAAGGTCAAAGAAATAAGCCGGAGCATTAGTTAAACCAAATGGCATAACAAGCCATTCATAAGATCCATAACGAGTACGGAACGATGTCAAAGGAATGCTATCCTCCGCAATACGAAGCTGATGAAAACCGGTTGCTAAGTCTGATTGTGAAAAGACTCTAGCACCACTAAGTTGGTCGAATAGATCATCAATCCGAGGTAAAGGATATTTATTCTTGATAGTAAGATCATTAAGCTTGCGGTAGTCAACGAAAACGCTAAGTGTACCATCGGATTTCTTCACAAAAATAGCAGAAGCTCCCCAAGGAGAGGAACTAGAATGAATAAATTGCTTCGTCTCCAATTCGGATAATTGTTTGCGAATCTCCTCACTTTCTTTATTGGACAGACGATAAGGAGGACGAGTAATAGGTAAAGCTCCAGGAATTAGATTAATTCTGAATTCAACTGCTCTCTTAGGTGGTAATCCTAAAATGGGCTCAAATATGTCGGAGAATTCACGAACAACGTGAATAAGAGAGATGACATCTTCTTCATCATCATTATCGTCATCATGGGGATTTAAAGAATATAAAGATGCAACCAAGTTGGAATCCGAATATTTAAGATCAGTAGAAATCTGCTTAACAGATTGAGGATGTCGAAGATGAATAGTCCGCTCAGGACATAGGATTTGAGCTTCATAGCGGTTAAGCCAATCCATTCCCAAAATCATTTCAAAGCCTAAGTAGCGCATGACATGCAAATCGGCTCGGAAAGAAAAATCACACAAAATAATCTCGACATCTTTACAAAGCAAACTAATTGTTGCGGATCCACCAACCGGATTCGCAATTCTCAAAGAAGTCATTAAAGCAACAACACTTAAAGAAAAAGTATCAACAAGTTCCTTTGATATAAAAGAATGGGACGCACCTGTATCAAAAAGAACTCGAATAGGTTGATCACGAAATAAAATAATGTCATCAAGGATAGAATGAGAAATACCTTGACCACGAGAAGTGTTGTTAGGGGCTTGTGCAACATTTAACTTTCCCTCCTTCTTGCCTTGAAGATTGGGACATGAAGATAAAAGATGACCTGAACTTTTGCAATAGCGACAAAAGAGAGGTTTCGGACATCTATTGGCATAATGGTATTTAGAACCACAATTGTAGCATTGCCCACTACTAGGGGTAGGAGTCTTTGCTACAGAAGCTGCTTGTTTTCCTTTATTGTTGAGACTAGGGCCTTTGAATTTAATAGGCCTTTCCTTGTTGCTGTTGATGTTTGGTTTGGCACCCACAACTTCAACATCACTTTCTTTATCTGCCTCTTCAAGCCGAAGAGCGATATCAACAAGTTGATCAAAAGAAACTTCTAATTTTAGAAGTAATGGCTTCTTGACATTTTTGTTCAAGCCATAGACAAATCTTTGGTTCTTCTTCAATGGGGTGTTTATATATTCGACCCCATATTTAGAAAGTGGCTCGAATGATGCGACATAGTCTGCCACGGAGGATTCACCTTAAACAAGGTCTATGAAACGATGAGCTCATGTCACCTTCTCAGCTTCTGGCACAAACTTTAATTCGAATCGTTCTTGGAATTTCTCCCAAGTAAGATCCGCTTCATTTATTTCAGAAATCAAAAGCTCGTACCAGTCTCATGCTCTTTCTTGGGGCATACTTGAAGCCACTTGGACACGATGAAGATTAATTACATTCATGCGAGTAAAGATGCGATCTCATGTTTTGAGCCAAGCTTGGACTTGAATGACTCTTTCGAAACCCTTAAATGGTTTCCCACCCAAGTTGGTATAGTCACTGCACAAACGAGCAAATCCGGACTTAGGGTGAGTAGGCTCTGGATTGGGTCCGGCAGCTTGAGCATTCTTTACTAGATCAAGAAGTTGTTGTGCAGACATAAATACTCCATCTTGGGGAGTAGCACTAGATTGACCGGTGCTGGGACGACCAGGTCTAACCATTTCTCTTCTTTAAGAAAGAAAGAAAGAAGAAAAAGTTTATTCAGAAAATAATTATCAAACAATCATGATTGACAAAACAAGGCATCACAAAGAAAATAGGATAGAACCGTTTGAAAACCCGAATAAAATCCTAAGGCACAACTCCTAAGATGGACTTAGGACGAGGATCTTTGTTAAATTATTCTACATTGTTGCAATGTTTTGGCTCTGATACACAGTTGTGATGCCCCGCCTCTATACCCACGCTAGCCAAGGACACTACTGGGTAATGCCGTCAACTATCACGGAGAATAAGGTAGTTGAGGAGCGACCATCTGTATAATTGCTTTGTGCGAGCGCCGATATGTCAGATAAAAATATAACAACCCGACATACCGACACCAACTCAAAGATACTACACAGTGGCTATATTTCATCTTCGAAAACAAATATAGAAATAAGTATAACACAAATCAGTCACAGATATCCATATCACAAAGGCAGAAAAAGATATGAATATGTGACACTTAAAAGTGTACATCAGAGTAGTGGTCAAACAAGATCCACAGTATCACAAAAAAATAGTTACAAGTGCTAGACAAAAGAATATGTATACATTAAGGAGTCTCTGCCTCAAATGTATACAGCCAAAAACTACTAATCTAAGTAGTTAGCCAAAAGTCAGGATAATAATCTCATATGAGGAGTCAAGCAGAAGCACCTGTAACATCTCGATCTGACCCGAGTATTGTTTAATCAAAAAATAATAAACGGATCAGTCTAACTATAAATATCAGATAAAATGATATAGAATAAGAGATATGACAAAAACGTATGATAACCATAAATCCATACTATGATAAGTATGTAATTGAAAATCAACCCGAGATTAATCAATATCACAAGAATCTTCTCAAAGATCAAAAGAACGTCATACTCTTTAGTTTTATTCACCAAGTCACAAATATCGACATCATATCGATGCCAATCATAAAAGCTGGTGGAGCACAAATTCTAGAAATCATCAATAGAAATCTAGAAATCACAAAAAGGGGGAGGCCTTTCACAAAATGGGAGCATGAAAACTCACCAACACGTGTATCACAAACGGGACGCTATCCCATGGTCGCTAACCACATAGCCGATGCAACGACGTAGTACAATATCGGTACGCCCGAGGAATCTGAAACTCGAATAATTCGGAACAACGACGTAGTACAATGGTACGCCCAATGATCCTAATAAGCTGGTGCAACAACGTAGTACAAAGATACGTCCGATGGACCGAACTCCAAAAAGAACATAGGTCGCTAGCCCACAAAAATTGAGTTGAAACTCAAAATAATACATAGGTCGTTAGCCTATAAAAGAAATGAGGTGAAACTCAATAAAACGAGGTACCGTCCCCTACGTGGACCAAGAAACATAGCATCACAAAAATGATCATCATCAATCATCAAGAAGTGTCAATTACGCTAAGCTAGTAAATATATGAGCTTAGCTTCATGTCCCATAACCACTAGCTTAACTTAAATGTTTACGAACAAATTGTAGATCTCCACTCGAAAATTGTCACAAGAGATTCAACCGGACAAGTCCAAGAATTAACCGACGAAGCGAACACAAGCGTTTCATACCACTTGTTTTACTAAGTCCTTTAATTAGATTTCTCATACGAGTGAGATAAAGGTTTGTATATACTAGTAGATTAGAAAATGTTTTAATGGAAGAGTTTTATATTTGCTACTAGTATAGAAAACCTATATATTTTTAAAGTGAAAAATCACAAAAATGATTGTAGAAACAATCAATCATCAAAATTCACATACGAAGACGTGAATCAAATCCAAAGGAACCGATACCGAATCCATCAAAGTGGATATACCCAAAAATTCCTAAAATAGAAGTTATCAAAGTCGACAAAGTGATAACAACTAATCGGAGAAGAAGAATCGATTAAAGATTGGAAAAACAAAGCAAATTGAGCATAAATAGGCAAAACAGGCAAAACAGGAGCAGATCAGTCGACTAAACTCCCTGAGTCAGTCGACTGAACACAGACCTGAAAAATTCTCAGGCTTCTGCTCAGTCGACTGACTCAGGGAGTTTAGTCGACTGAACCTGATTTCCTACATTTCCTATCCCATTTTAAATGAAGTGCAAACTCTCTCAATTTGCAATCGGACAAGCACGAACGCTAAGGGTTTAAGCCTATTGGCTACCCGGTCCTATAAGCTCTTCGATTCATCACCAAAACACAAGATCAAACAACAAAGTTAGGATTTTTAAAGAACTGAACTCAAAACACCAAAAATTGGAATATTCTCCAATACAATCCAAACCAAAAGCAAATGCACATGAATAAGTGTTAGGAATTCATACCCAACAATCAAAGATAGATATAGGCATAGATGTGAGATAAAAATCTCACCTTTATACCCGAAACAAATGAAAAATAAGCTATAGAGAAATGGCAAGAACAATCACTCTTCAATTCCAACTGAACAAGCTTGAATCTAAGCTTAAAAGAGAAACATTTCCTAAATTAGGTTTAGGAATTTCTGAAATTGAAAGGAGAATGAGTTGGAGAAGAAGAAGAGAAGGCTTACCAAAGCTTATTTTATGAATTTGGAGTTAAAGCTTGGATTTTGCAAAGATAATTAGGGCTTGGAGTTTTAATTTCCCATTCCTCTCTCCATTGTTGCTAAAGCTTGAGTATTAGGAAAATTATGATGGAATGAAGAGAAGAGGGGGTGAAGCTTGGGTCTAATGGGCTGAAACCAAACCACAGCCCTAAGTGAAAAAGCAACAAAGTTCCTCTAACTCTAAACATATCGAAGTTTATGCTTAAAAAGGTAGCAAACATCATTTTGAACTAAATAGGGGTGGTCTCGAGTCCTAATTCGACTGTTTGCAAAAAGTAGTTTTTCAGAAAATAATCCGACTAACGATGAATTATTTTAAATAAAATATTTAAATATTCAATCATAAAATATGCGGGTTGTTACACTGTTAGTATAGAAATCACTATAGGTTGAAATGATACATGCCCAAACGGACTTTAGAGTAGGAGAAAATCGTTATGGGTTGAAATGATAAACCCAAGCGATTTTCATTAAAATTGAATTTGGGATTGCGGGTCGAAATGATATCTACCCGTATATATTTAAATTACGGATTGAAATGATAAATGTCTGTATCACTTGACCATAAGATAGGAAAATATATACAGACACCGCTGGTCCATATATATATAAGTGTTTGAAAATAAATTTCTATGGTTTTGAAAAGAAATATATGGTTTTTAATAAATATTGGTTCTTAAAATATTATACATATAATGGTAATTTTATATATAGAAATTTAATAATAATATTATTGAGATTGATTTAATTCATATAATATGTTTAAGTAGTTATGTAAATCTATATTTAAAAATAGATTGGGTAATAATTTGAATAAGTTAAAGTTGAGAAGATAAAGTCGAATTAATTGAAACTGTATTTAATTAAGAATTCTACTGAATTAAATCGATTTGAACTATTGAAGTTGAAGTTTAAGATTTGATTCGATAACTTGAATTTTGATTTAAAGTGATTAAATGGATGTTTTAAGTTTAAACAAATCAAAAGGAACATTTGGTTTAAAGGTAAATTAAGGTTATTTAAATAATACTGAATTTATTAAGTGAATATCTCAAGACTAAATAATAACGAGGTTAAATCGAGATTTGTAGGAAACTGTTAAATTGAACCTTGAAAGGTCAAATATTAAAGCTTTGAAATATACTGGGATGTAAATGGTTAATTTGTGATTCAGATCTGTAATTGAAATTAATATAATTTAAATTGGTTATTTAGAAACTGAATTATGTGGAAATTGATAAATTGAGATTGAATTTAATTTGAGGAATTTAATTTGAGTAGGAAGTCGAGTTGATTTTGAAGCGATTTGTGAAATTTGAGGAAATAGAATACTTTACTCTATAAATTATTTAATATATATATACAATATTTTGGGAAGTATATATATTTGAAATGAAGATTATATTTTGGTTTGAATTATAAATGATTTGAAATGAACATGGTGTTATAGTGTATATTTCTACAGTTAGATAGTTCCATGGATCCTTAGAGGATGGTTATCCCAAACATCCTTCAAGTTAATTATATTTAAGTTGATATTTCACTTGAGTTGGATTTATTGATATAAGAATGTTAATCCTGACTCGAGTGTTTTGTGTTTTACTTTATGCTTGGGTCAGACTGAGTGATACAGCATTTAAGACTCACCTTTGGAGTTTGGAGCTTCGTTTGGAGATCCAACTATCGATTCAGCTTTCAGCATTTCCAGTTGATTGGTTCAGAGAAGTCATCTGTTCGTACTGGAGACTTCACTGTATTTGAGATATTCTGTTGTATTTTATCCCTAACTCTGATGTTTATATGGTAGCTTCATGAACTACTATTTATTGATTCCGCTGTGTATTATTGTATTACTCTGTGTTTGTGATTCTATGATTGATATATTTACTATATAGTTTTGCCAAATTTAAATTAACAATCTGATATTTTGAGCAATTCAAGTCCGACTTGTGTGGATGCGAATGGTTGAAAATATCAGGTCGTTACAAAAGAAAACCTTAAATATAATATCATAATTAATTCTTCAAAAAAGTGCATTCGATTATCCATAACTTTTAAGGATATCAAACAAGTTGCGATTTACATAAACCCATCAAACAGACAATTCAATGATCGAATTCTCAGATATATCATGTAGTTTTTGGTCAAGTGTTACATTTGACACAACAAGATCATTATCATAATCAATCATATTGAATACATGATCTCATGCTATGGCTTATTTGCTTACTTCGAATGAACTAATTTCATCGAGGTTTAGTACATTGCAAATTGCGACCATTCACAATTTAACATATATATGTAATCATATATGGATCAAGTGTCCATACCCTTGTATTGCTTTTAGTATTAAAAAGCCATAGAAGGCAATACACGATTTCGGACAAATAAACACATAAGTGATCAAGTACGAACATATTAAGTAGTTATAAAATAAGCTACTTGCATGGGTATTAAAAAAACAACATGCAAAAATATTTATTAGTGAGTATATTTCATATTTATATATCAATCTTTAATATGGTTCAACTGTATATTTTAATTGATAAACATCCTATCAATAATATTAATTGTACAAATTTACCAATGTTGATTATTATAACTTTATATAGCAAATGTTTTATAAAATTAGAAAGGTTAAATGTTACCATTTCATTTTTCAAATAAGATTCCCAATAGAATTTTATGTTTTTCAGAACCCTACGAAAAAACATAAAAATCTTTTGACTTCTCAAGTGGGTGTTAAAACTCATTTGCCTTGGTATTTCGATCTAGAGGAATATCAACAAATCATACTCTTGCAGATGATGGGTAGCTCCATATCGGTTGTATAATATACAACTCCAAACTCATTATTTCTTGTCTAAATCTCATCTTGAACTTGAGGAATATCAATAAATCAAAAGTGATTATTCACTCGTTCCTACTATTTCACGATGGCCAAAGTATAATGCATACACCTTGAGGAATATCAAAAAATACCTGCATGTTTCTTAGCTCATCTAGTCAATATACTAATAGTGCTACATACTAGTATTATCATCATCGCTGAAGATGTTTAAAGAAATAACGCCAATAATCATTAACGTGAGAGCTATGAGAAGTGAAGTCGAAGAATAGCAACATCACATAAAGTCCATCAACACCAATAAGGCACGATGCTCTGGGGTATCAACATTGTCTTTCATAAGGAAAAACCAATCTTTTACTATGTGGACCACCATCACTACTTAGTAATACTATGCTATCGCATTCCAACAACCGTTGGACATTGCTGTTGAGACTCATGATTTCCAATGCAATATTGAAGGAATTCGTATCCTATCATTGTCAACGTTGCCAATGTCAACCAGTCTTAACGCTGCTTGTGATCAGAGTTCTTAAGTACTGATGGTGTTTTCTATCCCAATATTAGGAATGTTGTCGAGGTTTGATACTACTATAGCGTCGACTCTTATGAACATGCTTGGGAGACACCATACATCTACACGTGCGAAGTTGATGATTGTCATCATCAATGTCCATAGGTGTGGCCGATGCTACATATCATTCGCTGTTGTGTGCTGATGTCGAGGATTATCGATGTTGCCATTAGACTAAAGAAAATTACTATGTAAAAATGTCGTTATATGCCCATGTCGCTCTTAAATAGTGTGTAATGCCGCCAACCACTAATCAAGAAGATCATAGCGTACGAAGTCATCGTCACCTACAACCATTGTAAGTGTCAAGAATCAACAATCCTATTAAGATTCATTAAAGCTGCCTCCAACAAACGTCGTATTTCTTCAATGTCGCTACAAGATGATTACAATAAGAATCAATTAACATAATGGAAGCCACCAATGTCGAAGCCAAGTTATGTGAACACAAGCATGCTGACATTGATGCTCAACGATGCTGTTAATGTCGAAGCCGATGAAGTGTCAACCTTCACGATGACACTGATAATGTCGAAGCTAATGATTCCTGAAGCTTGCCACTTGCCGAACCCTATAAATATGGACCTAGGTGCTATATTTTCCTATCTCATTTCTTACCTTTTAACATTGTAAACCCTAAATTGATTTGATTATTTTGAGCGCCTATTGTAATATTCGAACCTTGTACACATAAGAAATTGGAAATTAAACAAGTGCATAACATAGCATATTTAATTGTTTTGAACTTGTGACCTTAATAATCTTTTGACTTCATATATTGAATATTTGAACTAATTGGACTTGTGTCTTGCATAGCATATTTGACTTTGACCTTGAACATTCATAGCATATTTAATTCGACCTTCACTTGCATACCAACTTACTTACTAACTTCGACCATACACCATGTTTCATATGACTACGAACTCATTGGAACCACTGAGAGAAACTATGGAAATATTCTTCAACTCGATGACTTCGACAAGCCTCAACAAGGCCTCCTATTAATTAGCTCTATTTCCTAATTAGTTTTGAGGTTAGAGAATTTATTCGTTAACATTTTGATCGTGGAAGGAGGGCTCGAACCTTCGAATTTGTTAAAATCTAATGTGGAACTTCCCTAACCTGCATATTTAGGGCATAAAGAACTTTCACAACCAAGCATATCCCATTCCATGATAACCAACCTTAATTCTTAACATCATGCCATTAAATCGTGTTAAGATGTCTGAATAAGGGTCTTTTGAACCTCGAATTATTAGGCCCACCTATCAAGTTACTAGTGACCTTCAACTTCATGAAAAATAAGTATTAAAATAATAGACTTGCATATTATAAATGAGAAAAACAGGCATCCCTTTATGATCTTGACAATTGGAGCTTAAATCCATTTCATATAGGTCTTACTACAATTTTTGCCTCAGGAAGAGAGAGCCCAAAGAAGGATAATTTTTCTGAAAGATGAGGAGGGCCATCCAATTTGAAGCTAAGGGAACAATATTTGAGAAAGAAATAACAAGTTATTTTGACACATTTTCTAAGAAATTGCGTAAGGTCATGAACCATTCGATGACCTCGAGTGAAGTTCAAAGGATATCAAAGAGGAAACTAATCATATAAGATGTGATACCTATAGCAAGTAGGAAAATGGTTAAGCATAACCAAGAGGGCTAGCCTCTAAATCCCGACTTCCAAAACATTGCATTCTCACCATTTCATTGAAAACATCTATTTCCTGACTGAAGATGAGCTTAACTACTGGCCTTCGCAAAAGAGGAGACCCAAGTTCGTAAGGAATCATGGAAAGTCATATTGTCATTATCATCTTGAAAAGTCATGATACCAATCAATGCTGAATCTTAGAAGAAATGATCACCAATTTTCTAAGGCAAGGAAGATTCAATCAGTTTATACAAAGATATTAAATCAATCATCAATAAAGGTTCTCTAAAAACGAAATAAGTGTATCTACGTAGGCATCCAAGGCTCATAACCCCAAGATATCCCTGGCCATCAAAGGCTCATGACCGCAAGAGATCCCTGGCCATCAAGGCCCTAAGCCTCTAATGCCGTCATCAAAGGCCTCACTGAAGCACCTCCTAGAGGGAGGTTAGAATAAGCCTTTGTGACGACCCGGAATTTCTGGTATTTGAAATTGAAATATTTAATTTATTTTAAATATTTAAGAGTCAGTTTCTAACTTGAATTTCAAATATCGTTATTTATTTGATAATTTAAATATTAAATTTAGTGATTGGATTGGGAAAATGTTGAATCTCGAATTCTAAGCTTGTTAAAAATATTTTAAATGCTTAGAAAATTCATATTGGTATTCTGAAGGTAATAGAACTTTTAACATTGAATTTGAAAGTGTTTGGTTCAGTTTTAAAAATATATAGTTTAAATTAAATTTAAAAATAGCCTTTCGAGGCACAATCTCGGAATTCAACGAAACTAGTTCCATTAGATCCGTAATATTGTATTATTATCGGATTTCAAATTTCATAGTGTTTGGAGTGATCGTTTGGACGTACGGTAGATGAACGCACTGAAATCTATCGAAAATTTAATATTATAACTGGGTCTGAAAAGCTATCTTCTCCATACAATTGAGTTAGGACTCGAAACCTTTTCTATTGCGTTCGTAATAGGGGTTTAACATTATAAATGCCTAGCGGCATGCCTAGATTGGAGATCGAGATTTTGAGCTGCGATTGGGAAGATTTGAATAAATAATATTATTTCATTAAAAAAATTGTGGCAAGCTTTTGTTAACACAAGCGGGAATTTAATGCACGTGTCTTTCCTGATGAGCACGTGTCATTTTCTTTTTGAAGTTGTCAACGGCCTAGCATTTTATAAAAAAATAAAAATAAAGAAAACCGAGCTTTTATCTTCAAAATAAAAATCAAGCCGAGGCCCTCCTTTTCTTCAGATTGAAAATTAATAAATCAAAATCCCTCATTTTTTTGTCCTCTGTTCAAATGGCCGAAAGTAAATTCATTTTCAAGAATAAAAATAAACAATAAGCAAGGGGATTTCAAACCTAATTCAATCGGCTAATTGGAGAGAGCGCGAATTTTTTTTCGCGATTTGGAGCAGGCTCGAAGCGAATCATCTCGACTGATGGAGGCGCCGTGTAGGGTTGAATCTTGATGGTGCCAGGGTTGCAAGATGCTCGTATAGGATGTAGGCGATTCGACCGCGACTTAGTAGGAGGAGGCGAACTCGAATACAACTATGGTCGTGGCTTGATTTCGGGGCGAGGTGAGTCGCAGGCGACTTTGATATGATGAACTGGGACTATCGAAGTTGAGGAGGGGTTACGCAATCAAGCATTGAATTTTTCAAGGAAGAAGCTGGCAGTAGAACTCGCAATGATGGTTCTAGCATCGTGTTCGGTGGAGGCTTGAATTCGTGTTTGATTAAGGTTAATTTCTATAATGTATTTTAAATTATTTCATTGAATTACATAAATACATATCACTGAGTAAACTATATATAACAGTAAGATTAACTTTGAATTTTTATTTTACAAGTATATATATAGTAAGTTGTCAATGTTTGTTATTTGCAAAAAAAAAATATACACCTACATAGTTAATTTAAATATAAGCAGGGAAATATTTATATATGTTATTTTAAATTTGCTAGTATTTTAAAGAAAGAAATGAATGATGTATTATGGAAACTAATCTGGTTAATTAACCTATTTAAATATTTTTATTATTAAAAATCTATTTATTTTAAGGAAATTTGTTTAAAATCAATTTATTTGTTTTAAAACCAAATGATTAGTTTAAATTGAATTATTGGTCAATTTAATTTATTGAATGATAAATTACTTAGAGATTATTTCAGATGTTAATAAATTATGTAATATGTACAAGGTCTAATACTGTGAAGAGAACAAGTCAGGATTGGATTGGATTACAAATGAAACAAAGGTGAGTTAATCTCACTCATCTGTGTTTTATTTAAATTTAAATAGTTAAATTTATAATTGTTGATTGTTTGCTTGGATGATAAACTATTATCAATTATATTGGACTAGACCCTATGTGCCGCATAAGAGCGGATGATATTATATTAATCTTATATACTACGATATTCCACTTCGAAGTGGAATTGGTATTATATATGTATTTGGAGTGATTGATTTCCCGCATTATATAGCAGATGAGACCTTATGCGCTGCATAATAGCGGATGATATTATTTAAACCCATTTACCGTGATATTCCACCTCGAAGTGGAATTGGTATTTCATACTGTGCTAACATCTGTGGATGCATGGAAACAGGTTGGAGGGATCCAACAGGATTCCTTAAAATATTTGATTTGTTTAACTATTCTGTGTTATGATTTATTGGATAATCTATGATAGATTACGATGGTAATTGGAATTAATGGATGCTAAAGTGTGATTGAATATATTTGGGTATACGGAGTTACCAAAAATATATAGATTTGATTTTTAGAAAGAAAATAAAAAGAGAAATTTTTTAAGTAAAATGATTTAGAGAATTTGGGATAAATTGATGAAAAAAAAGAAGATAAAAGTGAATTTTTAAATTCTAATAAATAAATTCTGAGTATGGGAAAGGAGATTTTGAATAAAAAGGGGAAATAATGAATTTTAAAACCTAAGTAATATTATTTAAATAAATAAAGAATTTATTTTAAAATTCAAGGTTTAAATCTTTCGGAAAGGATAAAGAAGGAATTTGGAGAAGTATGAAATTGGTAATTTCAATTAAATAACATTTTAAATAATAATTTAAGAAGTAAAATCTGAAGTTATTGGGTTTTAAAATAAAAATAGAGTAGGTAAAGGAATTTATTTTGAAATGGGGTAAAGTCTAAAGATCAATTTGGAAATTGGTTAAGTATTTGAAAACTATGATTTTAAAGGAAGAATGTTATGGGACTTTATAAACTGGGTTTATAAAGTAAATTAAGATATCAGTGGATATTTTGGAAGTATAAATTTCATGATGGAGATTTATAGAGAAATGAGTATTTAGTTTTAAAAATAAATAGTGTTTTATTTTTAAAAGGCGTGAAAGAGAAGTAGATTCCCTGAAAAGCCGAGTACGTTTTCAAAGCCGATTTTTATGAACAAGTTGAAAGTTTTAAAGTTATTTAAAGGCATGTTTTTAAGAAGTTATTATTTAAGTTGTAAAAATTTTAAATGGTAAATATTTATTAAATTTTATTATTAATATATAAATTTTATAAAGTAGTTTTATTTTAAAGATAGTTTGGTTAAAGTTTAATTTGAAAATTTTGTATAGAATTTCGTAATTCTTATTTTAAATTTAATTTGGCTTAACTTTTATTTTAGAAATCAGTTTTATATTTTATAAAGTAGTTTTATTTTAAATATTTTTAAACATATATTTTGGAATAAAGTGTTTAAGTGGTTTAGTTTAAATGTTTTAAAGTATATTTTATAATAAAGTGTTTTAAACTATTTTAAAATTTAAAGTATTTTGAACTTGATGATTTCAGCGGGAATCGAGAATATTTGGGGAATTTATTCCGTGAGAGAAAAATGGTTTGAAACTGTTTTCAAAAGGGTTGAAAAGTGGAAAAATATCTTGCGAAGATATTTTGAGGATTATAAATAATATGGGAGAAATTATTATGGCTTGATGATTGTTTGTGAATGCAAATTGATAGTTAAATAACTGACTATCAATATTGGCCAATGCGTTGATCATTTTGAAGAGACCGGGATCAGGATTTATTTTTCGAAAACCACTTCAATCCGGTTTGAACGTTTTCGTATGGAAGACGAGCTGGGAGTCGAAGATGGCGCAGTGAAGTTCAAGGGCTAATTGCTACTAATCCTGAGGGTGATTCCAAAATGGATGTAGTAGGAGTAGTGCCTTCGGTTCCGTTCGAACCCGGAACGGACTTGTATGGATGAATGCTTTCAGAATATCGTCAAGAAACAATGAGCATTCTAAGTGAAATGTTTTAAAAATGTAACGCTTAGCCTCGAGCCTCATCAACCGGGAATGACTGAAAATCAGGGGTTATGCAGCAAGCCTAAGTGGGTCGCGCCCATTAGGGTAAGTTCTTCCCTATCGAGATGTCCTTTTTTATTCGGCTTAGTGGGTGGTTGCTCATCCCAATCGCAGGATGATCTTACTCGGGATTATCCAGTAAGGGGTAGTCCCGGTTTTGTGTTGTAGGGGATCGGGAGGGATCCTCGGTACGGTGATCTAGGCCACATACCGTGTCAGGTGGTACCCCTGTGCCTAGTCATTAGTTGGAAACCCACTCTCCCTACGTGCCTTTACGTTTTGTTTGTATACCTATATGCTGGAATTTAATAAATGTAACAATTTCGGCTATTTGAATAAGTATTTATATATAGACCCTATTATAATATCAGAGGATTTTATAAGAAATGTTTTAGCTATCGTAAGGTAAAAACCCGACATGTTTATTTGAGGCGTGGTCTTACGAGACGCTTTTGATTTTCAAAGAATTTTTGAAACTTTAATAATCCAATTGAGTGTGATTTCTCACGCTGGTTTTTCAGACTGACTCGTGTGTTATTTAACTATAATGCTCGGGTCAGACCGAGTATTATAGAGTACAGATTCTGGATGGACTGTTGTGGAGCTCAGAAGATGAGCTGTATGGCGAGACGCATCTGACGTATATGATGTAAATTCCGCTGTGTATTCAGTTTTGGAAGGACAAGATATTATAACCGTCTTGAGTTGTGTGGTTGATTGTATTGAACTCTGATGTTGTATTCTGATGATGTATGTATAAAACAGATATAATTTCTTTTGTGTAAAGATCTGTTATCATCTATTATATTTTATTCCGCTGCGCTGGTAAGATTCTGATATTGTTTCTATTTCTTCTCCTACCTCCTTCTTCATTTTACCCTAATGGTTCGGTTTTTCGGGCATCGAAAAAATCGGGTCGTCACATTGGGTATTAGAGCTGAAGGTTAAGCGAGAACCTTGGCTGTGGTGGGGATTACTCATTGAATAGAGTCTGTAGTACTTTAGAATGAGTTTGAGTGTATTAATATATATGAGCGCGTATTTGTTAGTGAATATAAAAATTGTTTTTATATTGTGTTGATTTATCGATTGAGTGTTCATAAATTCTGGTCGATGTGTGGGACGCCATGGCATCGATAGGGATTTCTATACTCTTAAACAAGATAAACCGACACAGTATTGTTTTAAAATAGGATAAATGAAATAATTTTACCCAAATTATTTTTGTATATAAAAGAAATAATTTTATATAAATTATTCTAGTTATATATGGTTGCTTGGTTATTAGGGAATGATAATATTAAATTATTATCATCGTTAAGTGGAAGTTGAATAAAGGATTAAAATTTTAACCAGAGGTTAAGGAATAAATTTATATAACAAAATAAGATTTGTAAATATGAATTATATGTGTGATTTGTAATTTAAATAAAATTCCAGAGTAATATTGGAAATGAATTGAAAGAATTTGGAATTTGAAATTGTGGGAAAGTTTATATTTCTTTGAGTTTGGAAATGATTGTCAAAGGTTTTGGAATAAATGGTGAAAGTATTTGAAGAATTTTTTTGAATTGGATTTGAAATCTGGTGAGATTTGAAATTTTAAAATATTTGGGAAAATGTTTTAAAGAGATGAAGCATTGAACTCTTTTCGGTCGCTGGAAAATAACTTCGGTGATGACTGCAGCATCATCGATGTTCATTTTCGAGTTTCCAAGAGAGGAATTGCTACCCGAACAATTTAATTTGGAGTTGTTTGCAAAACTGGATTGGTTTTAAAAATTAAAGGAATGATTCGATATGCAATTGAATTATGGATTTCAAAAATGATTTTTGAAATATTGAAGTTTTGGTTCGGTAAAACTGTTTGATTTTAAAATACAAAGGAATATTGAATATTTTGAATCGGTATTTGATTGCAAAATTGAGTTTGATTTTGTGATGCAGAGGAATAATTTGGTTTGGATATAATTTATTTCAAAAACAATTTTGAAATGTTGAGTAATTGATTAAAAGACTTTGGAATCTTTTTTAAAATGTATATGGAATTTAAATAAGTTGGAAACTTAAGGAAGTTTAAAAATTTTAAATGGAAACTGTAGAAATTTGTTCCAAGGAACTAAAGGAGTAAAAGTTTAGAAATAAACTTTTTATGAAGATTTGAAATTAATTTTGAGAATGAAATGATAAATATAATTAGTAAGTTGAATTTGATTGAAAATGAATTAAGCTGGTGAAGAAAACCAATTAGATGAAATAAATTAGAAAGATTAGTTAATAAATGTAATTAATTTTGGAAAAACTTATAGAAGTTTAAAATTTGAATAAACAGAGTGTAATTAAATCAAGATAAGTAAAGATGAAGGTAAGGATAGTCTAAGTGGACAAAGTGGAAGGGTTACTTAAATAATAGTTAAGTTGGAAATAAAATTGTGGATAAACAAATGAATTTGCTTTTGTAAATATAGAGGAACTAAACTTCATATTAGGAATTAATTTGAATTGTGTAATGGAAGTCAGTCAAGCTTTGACTAATTTAAATAAAGGACTAAGAGAAAATTTGTGAGTAAACTAATTGACAAATGTATTAATGTGTAAAATAAAGTGAATTCAAAGTGAACTATAACTACAAAGTTTGAGAATAAGAAATCGCTTGAGATTTAAATTTAACTAGTAAGTGGAACTAATTTAAATAATGATATGAACCAGTTGTGAATGGAAGATAGTTGATAAAATTATATATTCAAAGTTTGAAGATGAATTGAATTCAAGTAGAATTGGAAATGAGAATCTGGAATGAAAATTTAGATATAGTACTGAGATTTGAAATTAATTTGCAAATTAAAGCAAATCGAATTTATATGGGGTTGGAATCCAATTTGATTTAATGAAGATAAAAAATAAGTGGTAAGTGAAAGTAATAATATAAGAATATATAAAGTGCTTATATTAAAATTAAGAAAAGCTAAGGGTGAAAATTCTTAAATAAATTTAGTATTGAAAATACTAAGTTAATAATGGATGAAATTAATCTGTAAGTTGTGAAATGGGATGGTTGTGAATAAGAGAATGGAAACCAAAAATCATGTGAATAAAAGAAAATTGATATGGTAAATAATTAATGGATATAAATACGCAGGATGTACGTATATTATTTTATTCGCATAACGATTTGATCCACATTCGAGCATAGAATTTCGAGATAGTTATATCGATCCGAGTTTTGATTTTTTTCACTCGATTTTCGACGGCGAACTTTGGATATGGATTTTTGATTGATTCTGGAAATTCTCTATCATAGTTTGTGGCTATGCAAGGAGAATGACGGTTTCTGATCAAGAAATCAGATCTGAGTCCGCACTAGAAAGTCGGATGGACGATAATAGTTCGGAAGTGAAATTGTGTGATCGAGTAAGCGATCGAATGAGTAATGCATACGGATGATATATGTGCATCGTACGGATGTAAACGAAATAGATACGAAAACCTTTGTAAGGAAATGTGTAAAACGATTTTGAATTTTGTAATTGAACATTATTGCTTAGTAGGATACAGGTGTTCTAAAGGCAATGGATAAATTTGGATTTTTGATTTTTGAAGATAAATTGAAATTGCTCGGCAAAGGTATGTATTTAAATTTCTATATGAAATTTGATGGCTTTCTGGTCTAGTCACTTGGCATTTTTGTTTTCTTTTGAGATTTGGGGCCCGTAGAAGCATTTTGTAGTTATAGCTAGCCGCGCAAAGGAGACGCTAACAAAACTTTTCAAAAATTTAGGGAGTTAGAAAATTTTTGGAAATTTTTTGATAATTTAAATTTTGAATTTGAATTATAATTTGAATGGTTGAGTAAGTAATGTTGTTTGGAAGTTATGGATAAGTTTGGAAAGTTAATAAGGATGATAATGTGTCTTTTATAAAAGATTGTTTTGGTTGTTGATAAAAACTGTTTGGCTTTGGAAAGATAATGAACGGGTTGCGGACCATTCCTCTTAACTAGTAATTTCGGAGGCGAAATTATTTTAAGGGGGAGGAACGTGACGGCCCGGAATTTTTGGTATTTGAAATTGAAATAATTGATTTTAAACATTTAAAAGTTAGTTTCTAACTTGAATTTCAAATATCTCTATTTATTTGATAATTTAAATATTAAATTTAATGATTGGATTGGGAAAATGTTTAATCTGAAATTCTAAGCTTGTTAATAATACTTTAAATGCTTAGAAAATTCATATTGGTCATTCTGAAGGTAATAGAACTTTTAATATTGAATTTGAAAGTGTTTGGTTCAGTTTTAGAAATATATAGTTTAAATTGAATTTAAAAATAGCCTTCCAAGGCACAGTCTCAGAGTTCAATGAAATTAGTTTCATTGGATCCGTAATATTGTATTATTATCGGATTTCAAATTTCGTAGTGTTTGGCATGATCATTTGGACGTACGGTAGAGAAACACACTGAAATCTATCGAAAATTAAATATTATAACTGGATCCAAAAAGCTATCTTCTCCATACAATCGAGTTAGGATTCGAAACCTTTTCCATTGTGTTCGTAATAGAGGTTGTAACAACCTTGATTTTGGTGATTACCTGCTAAAATTAAATTATAATGGTAGTATAATTTAATATTAGGGAAATAAAATAAATTGGAGATAGAGAATTTGTTAAAACTGTTTATTTTGAATAAACAATGGGTTTTCAATAAATAAAAATTGAATTAAGATGTTAATGTTGGTAATAAATGATGAATAATGGGAATATGTCAATTTGGGTATTAATTGAATTAATTATGTGAGATGAAAGAACTTAATTCAATAATAATCTGTTGAAATAAATAAATAATATTGGAAATAAATGTAAAATGTTAGAAATAAAGAATGAAAACTTTATTATGTTGTTTGTGATAAAAATGAACATTATATGGTTTTCATTTGATAAAATGCAATAATTTTGCAAATTATTGCCAAATGTTAAGTTTTGTAAATTTTAATGAAGTATTAAAATTTATTGTGATGTATTTTATAAATAAAAGGGTGGAATATTGTTTAAAATTAATATTTGGATGTAAAATATTTTTAACATGGTTTGTTAAGACAAAATAAACAAGAGAAGCGATTTTATGTAATTTTTGTTGTTAAAATATTGATTTATTTGAATAAAAATTATAATTCAAGTACTTAATTAAAAATGAGAATTTAATGATAAAAAAAATTTAAATGGTTAAAATAACTTTTATATGTGGTAAAATATTTTGTAAACATAAAACATGTTAGTTTGATTTCATATAAATTGAAAACTTGAGAATATATGTTGTTTTGGGTAAAATATATGTGCTTTAGTGTTAATTAGTATTATAGGCTAATTATTATTTTTTGGGTCTAAGCCCATTAACCATCCTAACAAAGAAGAAAATAATCTTCTTCTTAGAAGTTGTACGTACAGTAAATTGTAAGGAGAAACCAGAAAGAAGCTGAAACCTATTTCTCCTTTGAAACCTAAAACCCAAATTTCAATCTCTCCAAATCTTTGTGGAAAATCAATCAATTGAAACCTTTTAAACAGGTAATCCATTTAAAAAATAAAACCAAGATCTACTCATCTATTTCTGATTTTGAGAGATTGTTGTTTGCAATTGGTTTTCTTCTTGCTGCATGTTTCCCTCTTTTCAAGTTTCAGGTTTCTATGACTAATTCATGATAGAAGATTCGAGCTTGCAAATCTAATTCGCTGAAAAACATATAAGGTGAGTATAAAAACTCACATTTTCTAGCTTTGATTGAGATTTCAAGGTAAGAAATCTCAATTTTATTTGTTGCATTTTCATTTGTGTATTGCTGTCAGTAAATTAGGTATATCTTTTTCCTTTTAGATCGGAATTTCATTTTGTTTGATGTTCTGGAAAGCTTACAAAGAGTGTGATAACTTTCATGTTGAGCACTTTCGAAAATTTTGAGTATAAAGGGTAGAAAAACCCAATTCAAACTCGCTGCCCTGTCACTGTAAAACTGTGACTTTCAGTGCTAAGTACTGTTGGTAATTAGGGCATAACTTTTTCGTTTCACGTCCAAATTTGACGATTCTTTATGATCCTGAAATCTTACATTATCTGCTACAACTTTTATGTTTTGATTTTTGTTAAATTTTGATGTTTACATGGTCGAAAGTTCATATTAGTATTGCTGTCCCAAAACTAAAACGACAGCTGTAGTGAAATTGAGATCTGAAATTTGTTTTGACCATATCTTTCACGTTTTTCATCCAATTTCAATAATTTTAGATGTTATAGAAAGCTTTGACTTTGTTCTAAAAGTTTCTTGTTTTAAGGTTTTGGAAATTTCGAAGGTAGCTTTGTCAAAACTGTATTTGTTTGTCGCTGTCTCGAGAACAAAACGACAGCAATAACAATCATTGACCTGAGAATTGTATTAGATTATTTTTGCTCTCATTCTTGTTTGATTTTGATGTTGTTTTTGAGATGTTTTGAAAGGTATGATACCTATCAATATGCTAGTCATATTTGAAGAATTTGAAATTAAAATTTAAATAGAATTTGAATTGGTTTTGGGTTAAATTTAAATTGAATTCGTATTAAATTCAAGTTATCGGTCTTGAATTATCTTTCTTGTTTTTCACTGTTTTCGAGCACAATTTTCACTAAATCATTTTTGAAGTGTTTTTTTGAAATAAATGGACATTTCAAGTTATTATTATATAGTTTTAAATTTTTTTTTTAATATAAGATCTATTTATTACCTATAATAAAGGAATTTCAAATATTTGTTTTGTTAATCTTTTCGGGAAATAGTTTTAGAAGCGTGTTTTCTCTAGTAAACTATTTTAAATATAAAACATACACTTTTACACTGTTCGAACGTATGAGAAAGAGAATTAAACAATTTAGTAAAACACGTGGTATGGGACACGTGCATTTGCTATTTCGGTTAATTCCGGACTTGTAGGATCGAAGCCATTTGAGATTATTGATTCTGAGATGTTCTGCCATTTTATGGCGTATTTTGAATTTTATAATTCCTATTTATTGGAATTATTTAAGATGGCCAATATTTGGCAAGTATTATGGTTTGAGATCTCCTATGTAGGAGTATGGTCGATGAGAACCATCACGATGTTTTATTTACTTGCCTATGATATAAGGCAAATCTTGAGTATATGATTTCATATTGTGAGATTAATGGTTTATGAGGAACCAACATGATGTTTTCACTTGTTGATGAGATGAGACAAGTTAAGATGCCATTTAATATTTGTCGATGAGATTGGACGAGTATGGTGTCTCTTTACCACTTGCCAATGAGATGAGGTGAGATATGATTTTCTAAGTTTTATGATGTTCCTAGTGTGGCATCGACTAGCGGCTAGTAAACCGCTAAGTGCGAACGAGTGGTATGGGACACACGTTAACACTTTTCGGATTCCTATCCGTGAGTTTGTGACACATTCACGATGTTTACCTAACAGAACTGCTTTGAGAGGTGTCAGCGACCTTTTCATGAGGACGAACTGCTTAGGGAGGTGTTAGCGACCTTGTTAGGACTGACAAAATAGCTTGGAGAGGTGTCAGCGACCTTGTCATGAGGACGAACTGCTTAGGGAGGTGTTAGCGACCTTGTTAGGACTGACAAAATAGCTTAGAGAGGTGTCGGCGACCTTTTCATGAGGACGAACTGCTTTGGGAGGTGTTAGCGACCTTGTCTGAGGCTTCGGCCGTTTGTAGCACGTGCAGCAATGCTTCGGCATTGCAATCGGGGATTTAGGCAATCCGGGTTTTCTGAGTTTTTGTTATTTTATTGTGATTTCACCATTTTAAGATATTTTATTACATCGATAGCCTAGTGTTATATAAATGTTATATATATATATATATATATATATATATATATATATATATATATATATGGTGATTTCATTTATGATGTTCTGAACTCTTATCAAGTTCCTTGAGTTGTGAGTTTGAATGATTTCATGATTTTATAGGATATTCTGGGTTTTGCCATTTTGGGTGAGTTGAGATTTATATACCTTTATACCAATGAGATGAGGTATAATTGAATTTGGAGATTCCTTTATATTTGAGATTTGGATCATCCTATTTGAGATGTTTTATATTTGCCATTTTGGCGAGAGTTTGTATTGATGCTCCTCCTTTTGAGGAGATATGGTTCTTCGAAACCATGTAGACACTTTGGAATGTCGCTGATGATATGAGGCGAATGTTTATATTATTTGAGTATTATTATTGAATTTACCTCTTTTGAGGTCTTTGTATACTTAAGTGACATTAGTTCACTTAAGTCATGGGTTGTATCCTTTTTGTTGCCTTTTCTCATTCGAAAAGAATTATCACCATGTGTCTTATGCTTTATATTATCGTCTGTCCTCATTAACTACTTGTTTTAGCTAGACTGACCCGTGTATTTTATACTCGGGTCAGACCGAGTTATTTCAGGTTAGTCGTCAGTTATGGGACTTAGCTTTGATGCATCTGCTTGGATATAAGCCTAGCACTCTTGTGTAGTTTATAATTCTTTCTGCTTGACTCTGATATGTATTTGATTATATGTATATAGCGTGGTCTCTGTACCACTTTTGTGTATCAGTTTGTATCATACCGGGATGTATCTGTGTATATGTATTTATATACATGACGAATACTGTTATGTGATGTGATATGTATTATGTTATTGTATTTTGTTCTGATAGATCCATTATCCACCTATAGTTTTGTATTAAGCATTTATTGGATATGTCGATTCACTTGATTAGAAAAAAAAATAGAGCATTTATCGACCTATGTAATAGATGTTTAAAACAAGATTGTAGATGGTCGCTCTTAATTGGCCCTATTCTCCACATTAGCAGACAGAATTACCCGGTAATTCTCTTTGTTAATGTGGGTCTCGGGGTGGGGCGTCACAGCTTGGTATCAGAGAAGAGTTCAGAACAAAATATGGCAAACACAGAATAGAAGCATATATGACGATACATCCAAGTATGGTACAAGTGTTACAAATTCCTTAATCTCTGGTCCTTAGCCTTTTTCATTTTTTGAAGTAGATAATTAGGATATGTCTAAGAATATATTTTATTCTGTAGCATTCCCAATTGAACTGATGATACCTTATCTTGGGAGTAATCCGTTGGGGTTGTTTTATTTGAGTCCTCTTCGCTATGTGTTCTTGATGCTCATCTGTATCGAAGGAATTTGTTGATGCTTTTCATTGGTTCTTGTCTTGTTCTTCTTTTAGGATTGCAAATCCTATTGAGGGGATCCACAATATTTAGGCGAGACGTTTGAGAATTTTGTGGCTGTTCCTTGTAGCTTATCTTTTCGTGCGTATTGGCACACTATTTTCTATCTTGAGTTTGGAATGATTCGAGATGGAGTACCTTGCATATTATTAAGCCATGTTCTGAGATTTAGAGGATACTATATTTTGGTATCCTAAATTAGTCAATTTGTAGTCTCTTGTTATTCGGAATGTTAGTAATGATTCCGGAGTCTCTGTGTTCACTCTTGAGTTAACAGATGTTGATGATATATCTCGAATTCTTGTTGTTCTGACACTATTGATTTTTGTGAGTCTGTTTTGAGTATAGCATCCAATCGGACAATTGAATATTTTGAGTATTATATATGAGGTATTTCTTTTTAAAGAAAATGAATTTTTGTGTTGGGTCGTTCGTCTAGTGCTTTAAGAATTCTGGTCGATACGTTTGGCCAACGTTATCGATAGGAATTTCCTAAACGTCGTGATGAGACAATCAGACATGGAAATTTGAGTTTTAATATAAATTAAGTGGAGAATAAATTAAAATGGTTTGAGAATTAATTTTATTTGGATGAAAATATGCAGCCATGGATCCATAGCGGGTCGGATGAGTGGCGAGGCAGTTTTGACCATTTGGTCAACTCTGCAGCCAATCGATAGTTTTTTTTTTATATTATGAACCTATGGCGAGGCATTGCCATTATGATAATCGAAATTTTATGAAATGGTATATAGTTATGCTTTGTTATTTAAATGATGTACTTGAGATGAGATAATACTTTGTTTGAAAAGTAAAATTTTTACTGAATATTTTAAAATGAGATATACATGTTGAAGATGGAGTTTGTTTTGAGAATTTGGGTGTTTGAAAATAAAGAGTAGCAAAATTTAAAAAAAATTATCTTAAGGATTGTTGAAATAAAATTGTAAAATTCTTTTGAAAACAAGTTTGAGTTAATAATCAACTCTAATTAATTTTATGCTGTTAAAAAATATGGAAAAATTGATTTTGTGACAAAAGGAAATATGAATTTGAATGGTTCAGTTATTTTAAAACGATATATTAAGAGATGCTTGTTTTAATAAATGAATAAGTCATGAGATGTAATCATTTTAAATTGTGAGATAATTTAAAATTTAACAAGTAAATTCAGAATTTATTTTGGATGGATAATTATCTTTTGAATAAAAAGATATTAGTTATCTCTTTCAAAATGAGTCTTCAAAGTTAGTTGTTTGAGAGGAAAGAAAAACTTGTTTGTGTAAAGTGTTAAAAGTGTTTCCAACTAGTGAATTGTTTCTTTTAAAAGATGATTACACAGAGTTGATCATATTTTGTACGTCTTTGCTTTCCGAGAAAAATAAGATCATTTATTAAATTATTTAGCAAAAATATTGTTTGAAAAAAATGTGGTTTAAAACTAAAAATTGTTTGGGGAAAAATTTCAAATTTTAAATATGTTCAAAAGCTGTAATTTCATTTAGAAAAGTGCTGTACTAAACCAGCGATAACTAGAGATTTATAAATCCAAATGTGCTCAATCTTTTTTTCTAATGGAAGGGCTTTCAGTAAGCTATAAAAGATCTTTTTACCACTTTTAAATATTTTGCTATATACTGAGGCTAAAATGGGTTTGAATGGGGATAGGCAATTCTGCCCTATTACAAAATTCTCTAAGATTAAGATGGAAGTAAATTTAACATAACTTTCAAACCGTAAATCCGATTTTGATGATCTTTATATTTCTGGAAAGCTTAGACTGAGTAGAACAAGCTTTATTCTATAAAATTCTTCATTTTTTGTTGTTTGCTGGGTAAAAACAGGTCTTCTTTACAGCAGGTCTGAAATGAAATTGATTTACTTCTCCTTAATAGTTAAGTGCAGCACTTCTTATTTATGAACATAAGCTAATATCATCTATTTGAGTTGAATAAAGGTGAAAAAGGATGGTTGGGTTATATTTTGAGCCAAAAAGATTGTATATAAGATTATGCAAACTCGCTTTAAAATGCTAAAAAAAGAAAGGTATGTTTCCGGATTAAATTTTTAAGTGTTAAATGTTGATATATATTGTGTTTCCGACCTAATGGTCGATGTATATTATATAAATCATTTTTGTAATATTGTAAATGGCCCTCCGTACAAAGGAGACTCCACCGAATTTTCCAAAAAATAAATAAAAATAAAATAAAATAAAATTAACACTAGAAAATTTTGAGAAATAAATTTGAAAAAAAAATTTTTATGTGTTTTTGAGTAGTTTTTTTTTATCTCCTAAATGAACTTTTTAAGGCTCAAAGTCCATAATAGTAATAAATGGGCTAGGGAGATAGCTATGTGTAAATAGTCATCGATGAAGGGTGTAATTATAAGTTCTTTTCAAGTCTTATTTGAAATTGATTATTAGTGTGGAAAAATATGTGTTACAAATTAAAATATATTTATGGAAGAGTTGGAGAATAAACAACTTAAATTTTATTTACACTAAATAAAGAGTAATGAGCTTAAGTTTAAACTAAAATAAGAGTTCTGTAAATTTTCAAGTATTGAAAATTTTGGTTATAAAGATAATGAGTTTTGAAACTCTGAGAACTTTTGTTTGTAAATTAATATAAATATATATATTTTGGTTCCTTGTGTTTATCTTGCCTTAGTGCAATGGTCTCACGACTTGCAGTTATGCGGTCATCCGAGTTGGTGGCATTTGAAGAACCACCTCTCGTCAAATTTTCTAATCTCTATTGTCGTCAATCTATAATCAATGTGGGTATTTCCATAGTGATACACAAAAAGTCATGTCAATAATGATCTTGTTGATTCGAGTCCGGGATAAAGTGATGCTAAAACCCGGACTCTATTCGAGAAGCTTTCTGAGAAATCGACCTCACTCGATCGATCTTTTTTGTGGCATTCTATTTGTGCTCTTGTTTCGAAGGTGTGACGCCTTCGAAATAATAAGGTATTGCTCGAAGAAATTCAATGGTTCGATAATCCCTATGCCTACACTTGGGAAAGCATAGAATTAATCAAGCAATCTTATCTTGGTTTTTTTAATCATCTTGTGTTGATGGCGAGGAATTTTAAACTCAAGCCTATCTATCTACCTTTGGTGGATGAAATAATTGTGTTGAATACAACACTTCTCTTGAAATTGCGAGGACGCAATTTTTGTAAGGGTGGGAGTCTGTAACAATCTTGATTTTGGTGATTACTTGCTAAAATTAAATTATAATGGTAGTATAATTTAATATTAGGGAAATAAAATAAATTGGAGATAGAGAATTTGTTAAAACTGTTTATTTTGAATAAATAATGGGTTTTCAATAAATAAAAATTGAATTAAGATGTTAATGTTGGTAATAAATGATGAATAATGGTAATATGTCAATTTGGGTATTAATTGAATTAATTAAGTGAGATGAAAGAACTTAATTCAATAATAATATGTTGAAATAAATAAATAATATTGGAAATAAATGTAAAATGTTAGAAATAAAGAATGAAAACTTTATTATGTTGTTTGTGATAAAAATGAACATTATATGGTTTTCATTTGATAAAATGCAATAATTTTGCAAATTATTGCCAAATGTTAAGTTTTGTAAATTTTAATGAAGTATTAAAATTTATTGTGATGTATTTTATAAATAAAAGGGTGGAATATTGTTTAAAATTAATATTTGGATGTAAAATATTTTTAACATGGTTTGTTAAGACAAAATAAACAAGAGAAGCGATTTTATGCAATTTTTGTTGTTAAAATATTGATTTATTAGAATAAAAGTTATAATTCAAGTAATTAATAAAAAATGAGAATTTAATGATAAAAAAAATTTAAATGGTTAAAATAACTTTTATATGTGGTAAAATATTTTGTAAACATAAAACATGTTAGTTTGATTTTATATAAATTGAAAACTTGAGAATATATGTTGTTTTGGGTAAAATATATGTGCTTTAGCCTTAATTAGTATTATAAGCTAATTATTTCTTTTTGGGTCTAAGCCCATTAACCATCCTAACAAAGAAGAAAATAATCTTCTTCTTAGAAGTTGTACGTACAGTAAATTGTAAGGAGAAACCAGAAAGAAGCTGAAACATATTTCTCCTTTGAAACCTAAAACCCAAATTTCAATCTCCCCAAATCTTTGTGGAAAATCAATCAATTGAAACCTTTTAAACAGGTAATCCATTTAAAAAATAAAACCAAGATCTACTCATTTATTTCTGATTTTGAGAGATTGTTGTTTGTTATTGGTTTTCTTCTTGCTGCATGTTTCCCTCTTTTCAAGTTTCAGGTTTCTATGACTAATTCATGATAGAAGATTCAAGCTTGCAAATCTAATTCATTGAAAAACATATAAGGTGAGTATAAAAACTCACATTTTCTAGCTTTGATTGAGATTTCAAGGTAAGAAATCTCAATTTTATTTGTTGCATTTTCATTTGTGTATTGCTGTCAGTAAATTAGGTATATCTTTTTCGTTTTAGATCGGAATTTCATTTTGTTTGATGTTCTGGAAACTTACAAAGAGTGTGATAACTTTCATCTTGAGCACTTTCGCAATATTTGAGTATAAAGGGTCGAAAAACCCAATTCAAACTCGCTGCTCTGTCACTGTAAAACTGTGACTTTCAGTGCTAAGTACTGTTGGTAATCAGGGTATAACTTTTTCGTTTCACGTCCAAATTTGACGATTCTTCATGATCCTGAAAGCTTACATTATCTGCTACAACTTTTATGTTTTGAGTTTTGTTAAATTTTGATGTTTACATGGTCGAAAGTTCATATTAGTATTGCTGTCCCGAAACTAAAACGACAGCTGTAGTGAAATTGAGATTTGAAATTTGTTTTGACCATATCTTTCACGTTTTTCATCCAATTTCAATAATTTTAGATGTTCTAGAAAGCTTTGACTTTGTTCTAAAAGTTTCTTGTTTTAAGGTTTTGGAAATTTCGAAGGTAGCTTTGTCAAAACTGTATTTGTTTGTCGCTGTCTCGAGAACAAAACGACAGCAATAACAATCATTGACCTGAGAATTATATTAGATTATTTTTGCTCTCATTCTTGTTTGATTTTGATGTTGTTTTTGAGATGTTTTGAAAGGTATGATACCTATCAATATGCTAGTCATATTTGAAGAATTTGAAATTAAAATTTAAATAGAATTTGAATTGGTTTTGGGCTAAATTTAAATTGAACTCGTAATAAATTCAAGTTATCGGTCTTGAATTATCTTTCTTGTTTTCCACTGTTTTCGAGCACAATTTTCACTAAATCATTTTTGAAGTGTTTTTTTGAAATAAATGGACATTTCAAATTATTATTATATAGTTTTAAAATTATTATTTTTAATATAAAATCTATTTATTACCTATAATAAAGGAATTTCAAATATTTTTTTTGTTAATCTTTTCGGGAAATAGTTTTAGAAGCGTGTTTTCTCTAGTAAACTATTTTAAATATAAAACATACACTTTTACACTGTTCGAACGTATGAGAAAGAGAATTAAACAATTTAGTAAAACACATGGTATGGGACACGTGCGTTTGCTATTTCGGTTAATTCCGGACTTGTACGATCGAAGCCATTTGAGATTATTGATTCTGAGATGTTCTGCCATTTTATGGCGTATTTTGAATTTTATAATTCCTATTTATTGGAATTATTTAAGATGGCCAATATTTGGCAAGTATTATGGTTTGAGATCTCCTATGTAGGAGTATGGTCGATGAGAACCATCACGATGTTTTATTTACTTGCCTATGATATATGGCAAATCTTGAGTATATGATTTCATATTGTGAGATTAATGGTTTATGAGGAACCAACATGATGTTTTCACTTGTTGATGAGATGAGACAAGTTAAGATGCCATTTAATATTTGTCGATGAGATTGGACGAGTATGGTGTCTCTTTACCACTTGCCAATGAGATGAGGTGAGATATGATTTTCTAAGTTTTATGATGTTCCTAGTGTGGCATCGACTAGCGGCTAGTAAACCGCTAAGTGCGAACGAGTAGTATGGGACACACATTAACACTTTTCGGATTCCTATCCGTGAGTTTGTGACACATTCACGATGTTTACCTAACAGAACTGCTTTGAGAGGTGTCAGCGGCCTTGTCATGAGGACGAACTGCTTAGGGAGGTGTTAGCAGCCTTGTTAGGACTGACAAAATAGCTTGGAGAGGTGTCAGCGACCTTTTCATGAGGGCGAACTGCTTAGGGAGGTGTTAGCGACCTTGTCTGGACTGACAAAATAGCTTGGAGAGGTGTCAGCGACCTTGTCATGAGGACGAACTGCTTTGGGAGGTGTTAGCGACCTTGTCTGAAGCTTCGGCCGTTTGTAGCACGTGCAGCAATGCTTCGGCATTGCAATCGGGGATTTGGCCAATCCTGGTTTTCTGAGTTTTTCTTATTTTATTGTGATTTCACCATTTTAAGATATTTTATTACATCGATAGCCTAGTGCTATATAAGATGTTACATATATATATATATATGGTGATTTCATTTTTGATGTTCTGAACTCTTATTGAGTTCCTTGAGTTATGAGTTTGAATGATTTCATGATTTTATAGGATATTCTGGGTTTTGCCATTTTGGGTGAGTTGAGATTTATATACCTTTATACCAATGAGATGAGGTATAATTGAATTTGGAGATTCCTTTATATTCGAGATTTGGATCATCCTATTTGAGAATGTTTTATATTTTCCATTTTGGCGAGAGTTTGTATTGATGCTTCTCCTTTTGAGGAGATATGGTTCTTGGAAACCATGTAGACACTTTGGAATGTCGCTGATGATATGAGGCGAATGTTTATATTATTTGAGTATTATTATTGAATTTACCTCTTTTGAGGTCTTTGTATACTTAAGTGACATTAGTTCACTTAAGTCATGGGTTGTATCCTTTTTGTTGCCTTTTCTCATTCGAAAAGAATTATCACCATGTGTCTTATGCTTTATATTATCGTCTGTCCTCATTAAATGATTGTTTTAGCTAGACTGACCCGTGTATTTTGTACTCGGGTCAGACCGAGTTATTTCAGGTTAGTCGTGAGTTATGGGACTTAGCTTTGATGCATCTGCTTGGATATAAGCCTAGCACTCTTGTGTAGTTTATAATTCTTTCTGCTTGACTCTGATATGTATTTGATTATATGTATATAGCGTGGTCTCTGTACCACTTTTGTGTATCAGTTTGTATCATACTGGGGTGTATCTGTGTATATGTATTTATATACATGACGAATACTGTTCTGTGATGTGATATGTATTATGTTATTGTATTTTGTTCTGATAGATCCATTATCCACCTATAGTTTTGTATTAAGCATTTATTGGATATGTCGATTCACTTGAAATAGAAAAAAAACATTTATCGACCTATGTAATAGATGTTTAAAACAAGATTATAGATGGTCGCTCTTAATTGGCCCTATTCTCCACATTAGCAGACAGAATTACCTGGTAATTCTCTTTGTTAATGAGGGTCTCGGGGTGGGGCGTCACAGGGGTTTAACATTATAAACGTCTAGCAGCATGCCCCGATTGGAGATCGAGATTTTGAGCTGCGATCGGGATGATTTGAATTTAAATTTAAAATTTGAATAAATATTATTATTTCATTAAAAAAATTGTGGCAAGCTTTTGTTAACACGCGTAGGAATTTAATGCACGTGTCTTTCTGATGAGCACATGTCATTTTCTTTTTGAAGTTGTGAACGGCCTAGCATTTTATAAAAAAATAAAATTAAAGAAAACCGAGCTTTTATCTTCAAAATCAAAATCAAGCCGAGGCCACCCTTTTCTTCAGATCGAAAACCAAAAAAATCTAAATCCATCATTTTCTTGTCCTCTGTTTGAATGGCCGAAAGTAAATTCATTTTCAAGAATAAAAATAAATAATAAGCAAGGGGATTCCAAACCTAATTCGATCAGCTAATTGGAGAGTGCGCGAATTTTTTTTCGTGATTTGGAGCAGGCTCGAAGTGAATCATCTCGACTGATGGAGGCGCCGTGTAGGGTTGAATCTTGATGGTGTCAGGGTTTCGAGTTGCACGTATAGGATGTAGGCGATTCGACTATGACTTGGTAGGAGGAAACGATCTCGAATACAACTCTGGCCGGGGCTAGATTTGGGGTTGAGGTGAGTCGCAGGCGACTTCGAGATGATGAACTGGGACTGTCGAAGTTGAGGAGGGGTTTCGCAATCAAGCGTTGAATTTTTCGGGGCAGGAGCTGGCATCGTGTTCGGTGGAGGCTCAAATTCGTGTTTGATTGAGGTTAATTTCTGTAAGATATTTATTTTAAATTATTTCATTGAATCACATATATACATATTACTGAGTAAACTATATATAACAGTAAGATTAATTGTGAGTTTTTATTTTACAAATATATATATATATATATATCATAAGTTGTCACTGTTTGTTATTTCAAAAAAAAATATACACCTACACAGTTAATTTAAATATAAGCAGGGAAATATTTATATATGTTATTTTAAATTTGCTAGTATTTTAAAGAAAGAAATGAATGATGTATTATGGAAACTAATCTGTTTAACTAACCTATTTAAAAAAAAAATATTATTAAAAATCTTTTTATTTTAAGAAAATTTGTTTGAAATCAATTTATTTATTTTAAAACCAAATGATTAGTTTAAATTAAATTATTGGTCAATTTAATTCATTGAATGATAAATTAATTAGAGATTATTTCAGATGTTAATAAATTATGTAATGTGTACAAGGTCGAATACTATGAAGAGAACAAGTCAGGATTAGATTGGATTGCAAATGAAACAAAGGTGAGTTAATCTCACTCATTTGGGTTTTATTTAAATTTAAATAGTTAAATTTATAATTGTTGATTGTGTGCTTGGATGATAAATTATTATCGGTTATATTAGATTAGACCTTATGCGCCGCATAATAGCAGATGATATGATATTAAACCCATATACCGTGATATTCCACCACGAAGTGGCATTGGTATTATATATGTATTTGGAGTGATTGATTTCCCACATTATACAATAGATGAGACCCTATGCGCCGCATAATAGCGGATGATATTATTTAAACCCATATATCGCAATATTCCACCTCGAAGTGGAATTGGTATTCTATATTGTGCTAACATCTGTGGATGCAGGGAAATAAGTTGGAGGGATCCAACTGGATTCCTCAGAATATTTGATTTGTTTAACTATTATGTGTTATGATTTATTGGATATGATTTATTGGATAATCTGTGATAAATTACGATGGTAATTGGAAATAATGGATGCTATGGTGTGATTGAATATATTTGGGTATACAGAGTTACCAAAAACATATAGATTTGATTTTTTAAAAGAAAATAAAAGGAGAAAATTTGTAAGTAAAATGATTTAGAGAATTTGGGATAAACTGATAAAAAAAGAAGATAAAAGTGAATTCTTAAATTCTAATAAATAAATTCGAGTATGGGAAAAGATATTTTGAATAAAAAGGGGAAATAATGAATTTTAAAAAACTAAGAAATATTATTTATAGAAATAAAGAATTTATTTTAAAATTCAAAGTTTAAATCTTTTGGAAAGGATAAAGAAGGAATTTGAAATGTATGAAATTGGTAATTTCAGTTAAATAAGATTTTAAATCCTAATTTAAGAAGTAAAATCTAAAGTTATTGGATTTTGAAATAAAAATAGAGTAAGTAAAGGAATTTATTTTGAAATGGAGTAAAATATGAAAATCAATTTGGAAACTGATTAAGTATTTGAAAACTGTGATTTTAAAGGAATAAGACTATGGGACATTATAAATTGGGTTTATAAAGTAAATTAAGATATCAGTGGATATTTTGGAAGTATAAATTTCATGATGGAAATTTATAGAGGAATGGGAAATAAGTTTTAAAAATAAATAGTGGTTTATTTTTAAAAGGCATGGAAGAGAAGTGGACTCCCTGAAAAGCCGAATACGTTTTCAAAGCTGATTTTTAAGTACAAGTCGAAAGTTTTAAAGTTATTTAAAGGAATATTTTTTAAGAAAGTATTATTTAAGTTGTTAAAATTTTAAAAGGTAAATATTTATTAGAATTTATTATTAATATCTAAATTTTATAAAGTAGTTTTGTTTTAAAGATAGTTTGGTTAAAGTTTTATTTGAAAATTTGTATAGAATTTCGTAACTCTTATTCTAAATTTAATTTGGCTTAACTTTTATTTTAGAAACTAGTTTTATATTTTATAAAGTAGTTTTATTTTAAATATTTTCAAACATATGTTTTTGAATAAAGTGTTTAAGTAGTTTAGTTTGAATGTTTTAAAGTATATTTTATAATAAAGTGTTTTAAACTATTTTAAAATCTGAAGTATTTTGTACTTGGTGATTCCAGTGGGAATCGAGAATGTTTGGGAAATTTATTCCGTGAGAGAAAAATAGTTTGAAATTGTTTTCCAAAGGGTTGAAAAGTGGAAAAATATCTTGCGAAGATATTTTGAGGATTATAAATAATTTGGGAGAAATTATTATGGCTTGATGATTGTTTGTGAATGTTAATTGATAGTTAAGTAACCGACTTCAATATTGGCCAATGCGCTGACCGTTTCGAAGAGACCGGGATCGGGATTTATTTCCCAAAAACCACTTCGATCCGGTTTGAACATTTTCATGTGGAAGACAAGCCGGGAGTCGAAGATGGTGCAGTGAAGTGCAAGGGCTAATCGCTTCTAATCCTAAGGGTGATTCCAAAATGGATGTAGTAGGAGTAGTGCCTTCGGTTGTGTTCGAACCCGGAGTGGACTGATATGGATGAATGCTTTCAGAACATCGTCAAGAGGACGATGAGTATTCTAAGTGAAATGTTTTAAAAAGATAATGCTTAGCCCCGAGCCTCATCAACCGGGAATGACTGAAAATCAGGGGTTATGCAGCAAGGCTAAGTGGGTCGCACCCATTAGGGTAAGGTCATCCCTGTCTAGATGTCTCTTTTTATTCGGCTTAGTGGGCGGTCGCTGATCTCAACGCGGGGTGATCTTACTCGAGATTATCCAGTAAGGGTAGTCCCGGTCTTGTGTTGCAGAGGATCGAGTGGGATCCTTGGTACAGTGATCTAGGACACATACCGTTACAGGTGGTACCCCAATGCCTAGTCATTAGTTGGAAACCCATTCTCCCTACGTGCCTTTACGGTTTTTTTGTATACCTATTAGCTGGAATTTAATAAATGTAACAATTTCGGCTATTTGAATAAGTATTTGTATATAGACCCTATTATAATATTAGAGGATTTTATAAGAAATGTTTTAGCTATCGTAAGGTAAAAACCTGACATGTTTATTTGTGGCATGGTCTTACGAGATGCTTTTGATTTTCGAAGAATTTTTGAAACTTTATTAATTCAATTGAGTGTGATTTCTCACGCTGGTTTTCCAGACTGACTCGGGTGTTATTTAACTATAATGCTCGAGTCAGACCGAGTGTTATAGAGTACAGATTCTGGATAGACTGCTGTGGAGCTCAAGAGACAAGATGGATGCCGAAATGTATCCGACGTATATGATGTAAATTCCTCTATGTGTTCAGTTTTGGAAGGACGAGATATTATAACCGTCCTGAGTTGTGTGGTTAATTGTATTGAACTATGATGCTGTATTCTGATGATGTATGTATAAAAAAGATATAATTTCTTTTGTATAAAGATCTTTTATCATCTATTATATTTTATTCCGTTGCGCTGGTAAGATTCTGTTATCGTTTCTATTTCTTCTTCTACCTCCTTCTTTTTACCCTAATTGTTCGGTTTTTCGGGCGTCGAAAAAATCGGGTCGTTACACCTTTAGTGCCACCATTAAAGGCCTCACCAAAGCACCGGGAAAACCTTCAACCCTTGTCTATGTGACCTAGTTGAAGCGCATCCTAGAGGGAGGATGGAGTGAGCCTTTAGTGCCGTCATCAAAGGCCTCACTAAAGCTCTGAACCAAGCCTTCAGTGCTATCGTCAAAGGCCTCACTTAAGCACCTCCTTAAGGGAGGCCGAGTAAGTCTTTGGTTCCGCTTAAAATTGCTAATTAAAAGCATTGGACAAGATACCCAAGTCATTCTCCATGACGGTTACATGGGTTCTGATCCTAGTAAAGATCATCACCTAATATGGTGTCAAACAAATGTATCAAAATCAGAGCCAAATAGCACTCCCAATCTATCAAAATCCGAGCCAAGAATTTCTTCCTATCAATCTATCTTTTACAGGAAGATTTATCTGATATGAGCTAAATACGCACACAAGAAAATGCAACCTCCAGTTACCAGATAAAGATTTCTGATCTTCTACTATTATTGCCAGATATGGATTTCTAGTCTTGTTTTAGATATGAATTTCTGGTCTTCTTTTAGATATGGATATTGATGTCCTACCCCGAGACCCACACTAACAAAGAGTATTAATATGTAATACTATCTGCTAGTGCAGAGAATACTACATGCTAGGAGTGACCATTCGTTAATTTTTTCCTAAGCGAATATCGAATACGTCGATTAGGTGGTCTGAATTTTTTTTCGAGGATTGACGTACCCAATTCAGGCTTAACACAAAATCATAGTGGCTAAGGATCGATTCGGAACAATATATAATAACATAACAGTTCACAGATCATATAACATGAACTTATATGTATAAAGACAGCGGGAACATGCCTAGTGTTACATAAGTTTGTGGCTCATTATGAATACACAAAACATAGACATATTGAAAGAATATACATGAAGGAGTAGCTCGAAAACAAAAGACTTCTAATATACATGTATACTAAGTAGACTTGATAGTGAACTTCCAAAAGCACAAATTGAAAAAGATAAGACCCATAGCATTCAAAAATCTAACCTGAAATGACTCGGTCTGAATCGAGTATTATATGAAATAATAAACGGGTCAGTTTAGCTCAAATCGAAATGTAAATACATATAAGATGAACTGAATCATAAGAGAAATTGTTAAGCCCACAATAATGAATGAACATATGTTATTCAACTTCATACATGGAAGGGTTAAATACCCTGGACTACAAGAGCCGTTACTACAAAGTTCTCAGAGAATGTAAATTTATGCATAAAAGTGTTCACCAAACTTCAATTGTCAAAGCATGAAAGCTAATGAATAAATCTTGGTTAAAGCATTTTTGGTGAAAATAATTCAATGCATGTCAAAAGCCGAAAGTGGCGATACTGTAAAAAGAGTCACAAAATGCAACCCATACCACACGTTCCCACTCAAATGTTTTTTACGAGTTAGCCAACTTCACTTGTGTATGGCCTCAATCGAACAAGTCCGAAATTAAATGAAAAGTTATGCACATGTTTCTTGCCACATGTTTTGCAAAATAATTAAATCTCTTCCTCGTTCGCTCGAAGAGTGCAAAAACATGTGATTTATAAGAAAATATTTTACTTTAAGAAAACTAGTTCTAAACGAAGTTTCAAAACATTGTAGAAATTCTTTTCTTTAAAAATATCTTGGTTATTGACAAATATATATATTTATAAGTACATAAAAGAAGCTTTGGAAAAATAATATTTCTAACAGATATCAATTTAGAAAATATTAATTCAAAACTAGCTTTTAATCGAAAATTTACTTCAGAAATCATTTCCAAAACACCTGCACGAGAACATCGAATTCAAGAGCAATCCAATCCAATTCTTTTACAAAAAAATGCTCATGAATAACCATAAATTTATAGCTTAAAATGTTAGTAATACTTAGCTTCTGAATAATAAAGTAATGATCGTGAAACAACAATTAAAACTGCACAATAGAACTAAGGTCTGTGGCTTGTTTAGTTGTTTCACCCTTTAAAACCCAAAATATGATAAAACTTAAAATATAAAAGTTGAAGATATTTCCTTAGATCAAAGTATAAAAAAGAATCACCTAATTTGGACTCGGGGATCAAAAGTTATGGCAATTTCATTATCAGGATATAAAATTACAAAACCCTGGATAATTAGAAAATCGACAGGGTTGCGGCTTAAAGAGAAAATCAGACCCTTTAAAATCTAAAAATCTGATAAAACATAATAAAATTTTAATATGATTGCCTTAGCTCAAAGACAGAAAAAGAATCACCTAATTCGGAATTACGGATCAAAAGATATGTCCAAAACAATTCACAAGTTTAAATTCACTGTCGTTGTCATTTACTCTCAGGACAGCAACAAAGAAGTACAATTTAGACCAATTTAACTTCAATATTTTGTCATCAAAACGTGAAACTTATAGAACAAAATCTAAGATTTTCAAAACATCAGCATCCATCGAATTTGGATAGGTAATGTAAAAGATATGGCCAAATTGATTTTAGGTTCAATCTCAGAAATTTTTGTTAAGGACAAAATTTCACTTTTACTTTCAATTATGTTTTAGGTCAATTAAACGTCCATATATCAATATGTAACTGAAAGAAAATTTGTTTCTCACTGAATCTAATTTCTAATCCAAAAAGAATGAACTCAAACGGGTTTGAGATGTGCATGATATCACTATTTTACTTTTGCACATTTTCCTAATGCATCAACAAGCATAAAAACCGAAAATCGTCTTCCAATTTCACAAATTCAACCACAGATTTATCCAATGCAAGCAAAAACAAACTTGCAAACTGAATTAAGCCAAAATTGTGAGTTGTTACTCACTATACAGTGAAGACACACTAAAATTGCAGTGAATTAGAAGCTTTTGCTCCACTAAAAGCTTCAAGAACATGAAAATAGGAAGAAGGATGGACATGCAAAACCAAAAATAAAATTATAGTAAGTAATTGACTATGATTCCTAATTCAGGATGTAATGTTTTAGGTTTTAGAGTGGTTACCTATTTGAATTACACAATACTCTAAAATTTCCCTTCGATTTTGATTAAGATTTAGGGTTTGATACTACAATTTGAAGACGAAGGAAGAAAATGAGTTTCAGGCTGAAGAGAATGAAAGATGGAAGAAGAAAATGTACATATTGAAATAACCAGTACATCATTTCTTCTTTTATCTCATAGACATTTGGGTTAATGGGTTTTGGAATAGTTGAACCATGCTCACTAAACTTAAGAACCCTATTTAGCTCTAATTACATCAATTAGTATATGTATTACATTATTTAGCTTATATATATTACAATATTTTGCATGTTTTAAACAATACAAAATCATTAAACAACAAAACAATATTTGTTTCAATATGAAACATATATTTGAGATGAAATATGAATATTATTATTAAAAGTAATAACCTTTTAAATTAAATGCTCATCAGTATGTTTTCTTTAGACAAAATAACATAATTAACTCTTATAACCACTAAAATCCAACTCTTTGACTATATTAACATCAATGGATTATAAAATGATTACACACTTTATAAATTATTTTAGGTGATATTTTTCCATATTTATCTTCATAATTCAAAATTTTAAATTTTAACCATGCCTTTAAAAATAACAAATGTTACTTTTTAGCAATAATTAACGAAATTATTGCCCTTTTCCAAATTATAATCTTTTGTTGTTCTTTTAACACAAAATCTAACATAATATAGGCTAAAGACTTCATCTCTTTTTAATGTAAACATATTCCAAAATTACATTTTGAAAATTAATTCTTTTATTTCCCTTATTTAAAAGAAATTACAATAATTGGTCCTTAGCTTAACCAAAACAACATGAATTATTATTTATCAATTACTTCATCTTATTTATTCAAAAGTAACATGTTTACTATATATATATATATACATACATACATATATATATATATATATCCCCAAATTAAATTTATTATCAAATTACCAAATTAAAATTATCATTTGGTTTTATTTCTAGGTAATCACAAAGCCAAAGTTGTTACATGGATTTATGGTCTTCTTTTAGATATAGATTTCTAGTCCCTTATTATTACCATATTTGGGTTTCTAGTCTTCTCCAATTTCCAGATTAAGTTTCAAGGCTTCTTTAAGTCAGTTTTCAACTCAAATTCAGCTAACGGGAATCTCTCCTGCTAAAGCAAGTTAACGGATATTTAAATCGAGCTCAATCAATAGGATTCTTAATTCTCTAAGCAAGTGAAGAGTTAATCTACACATCGAAAAGCTGAAATACGAAAAAGTAAAATACTAATCATTAAGCTATTTCAGATCAAAATCAAAATTCAATTCACTATTATATAACCTACGTTCGAGGTAACATTTATTCAATTGTAAATTTACTTACAATCTAATACATTGTGCGCAAAGAGGCAGGTACAAAAGTTAAACAGAAAAGAAAGATAGTATAATAAATCATCACAAAAGTTCGAGGTTTTATGCAATCTCCTCTAATCCATGGCAATTATTGGATCAGCAACATGGCGAATAGCAGCATCCAAGAGTTCTTTGAATTTCTTTTCCTTTTTTTGGAAAGTATTTGCATCGTCAAATGAAGCTATCTGAATATTCAAAGTGCTTTGGAGAGTCTTATTTGCTCTTTGTAAAGTTTTTCCTATGTTATTCGCCTCTTTGATCTTTTCTTTGCAAGCATGTTTCTCATAATCGAGCTTTTGAACTTTTCTCTTGTATTCGCTTATATGTTGAGGTACTTTCTCATCCCATTTCCTACCAAAATGTTGTATGACCTCAAATTATTTGAAAATAACTATCATTCTCCTGATTCTTTGCCTGATAACTGAAGAAGTATTTTCGTAAACAACTGACGGTTAATATATATATATATATATATATATATATGTTAAATAAAAACTTTTGTTTATAATAATCATTTGTAATTCTTTAGGTTTTAATAAATTTTTTATATATCAAAGTTCACAGAGGCAATAAGAAAATTATGTACAATCAGATGTCTGATAAAAGAAACCAGACATTTGAAAATATAACTGGGTATATTATTATTTTTTGCTCAGACGTCTAACATAACTTTAGTCATCTAAAATCAAGAACAAAAATTTGTCCTTCAGCACAGACGTCTTAACAAAATATCATACGTCTGTGAAATCTCTCTATCAAACAAAAAAATCAAACGGCTATGGTGAAGATATTTGAGGAAATAGTAAGACGTGCCAAATCTCTTTGGAAAAATAAATTTTCCAAAGACAAACATCTGAATATCTAATCAAACGTCTGTATCACCTCTTTGTTTACAAAATCGTCCACGCTCAAACATCTGACCTTCAATAACAGATGTCTGAATTCAACTGATACCCCCACCTTTTCATCTCTCTATATATTATCTTTTACCCTTCATCATTTTTTCACCGTTCACTATCTCCAAACTCTCAAAAAACATAATTGCCAATTCAACTTGCCCTTTCAAATTATTAAATCAATGGCCTCTAAGGCTAAAATCTTCGGTTGCAAAACATTGTAAAGCTGCCGCAGGTCAAAGTTCACAACCACCTTCTCAACAATTATTGATTTACCACCATATAGAAGAGTGGATTATGGAGATGGAAAATGGCAAACAAAGGTTACAAGAATTGGAGAAGAAGCCTTTCCACACTGGTCCATTCTATCTTATTCGTTGTTTCATCCACTACGATGTAATGGATCTACTTGAGGATGCTCAGCTCTACCGTCTAATCACCTACGACGACAATGCTGGGAAGATTGACCAACTAGCAGTATTTCTCATTTTAGTTAATCTTTGTTCCTTAAGCCTTTAGAATCCTTCCGACGAGGATAACTAGATTTGGGCTAGTGTCTGTGGTCACTTGATAAAATTTAATGTTGAAATGCTTGGACAAATCCTTAACTGTATTTATTAGGGAGTTCGATTACGACAAGTTTCTGATACACACTATGCCCCAAAGATGCTATTACTCATCTTATCTAGGAAGACGAATTGCAAAAATTAAAAACCTCTAATTTCTGTCCACGAGATCGACTTCTAAACCAAATGCTTATAAACACAGTTATTCCAAGGTTAGGTGGTCACGAATAAGTGTATGAAGACGATCATAAAGCTTTATATGCTATTTTGGTCAAATTTAAGTTAATTGGGTACAAAATATTTTGACCAAATTAAAAGCTTTTGGACGCCTACCTGTCATAGCATTGTTTACGCTCCCTACATAATAAGAATTCTACTATCATTAGGAATTCCTTCATATCTCTTCCAATATGAAGAAATTTCCGTAGAAGATACTAGCATTAGATTTCTCTCCTTGATGCATCTCGCAGAAACACTGCCAAACATCATTCCCTTTTTCCAGTACCAACAACCTCAAACATCAACAAGCATCTCCGACTCGACCTTCCTAACCTTTTAGAGCTTCAACACCTACAGAGTATTACCTTATTCAGAAATACAAGAAGCCAAAATTGCAACGGACCCAGGAGAGAACTATCGAGATGTTGCACATCAAAACCAATGTCTCCTCTCCTTAAATCAATAGGTGTTAGATAATAAGTTGTCTTGTTTGGGACGATCTTTTCTACTCTCATGACTAAAGCAGAAAAGATGTTAGAAAAATTGTTTCAACTGTAGAAAAAGTTCTCAAAAAGGTTCACGGTCATGCCTCATCTTGCTCTTCGACTTCTCTATCCCCTACACCGCCACCACCACTATTTCACTCAGGCCTATCTTCAAGCATAGGGCCTTCACAAGAACCACCACAACACTCTCTGTACATCCCGCCTTTTCACATGCTTTAAATCGACACACTTGCCAATTCAAACCATACGGAAGGGCGGATTGTTATGGGGTAAATAAGAAAAACAAGAAATAAATAAAACAAACAAAATCTCACAGCGGAATGATAAAATATAATAATCAAATATACAGTACATGAAGCTGTTTTTCCAAATATTTAATTATACTTACAATATATATCAGAATTATACATACCATAGAATATCAATAATGCAGTGGAATACAATAGTGCAGTGGGATAATATAGTAGATAATAGTACTACTAATCGTCGTCTTCTTCCTCCAGAGCTAAAATCTTCAAATCCTGAAACGCTCGGACTGACCCGAGCGAATTGAAAAGACAAAACACTCGAGTCAGAACTAAAAGATCTTATGTAAGTTAAATCAGCAGAAGTAAATATGAGTGCAGTAACTTAAGAGATGCTCAGGATTCACATCTCCTAAGGATCCGTTAAACTATTTACTATGTAGTAATATTTCGCTATTATGATAATGTCTAATAGTAAAATAAACTTACTATTTTCTTAGCATTAAGGGGTTATCCATACAGCCCTTAACACGTAATAGTCCCAGTAGTCCATCCAATATCATGGTCCCTCCTGATCGGGAAGACACCAGAGGATACCACACGGGCTACGGGAGAAATCCAAACTCGTACAAGGCACGATAGGGTATGTGACACGGCACAACTAGGCAATGCCAGGGTAGATATACCAATTACCATCCGGACTGGTGGTAACGCGTAGCCACAGCTACCGCCCACCTTGAGCCACACCCCCAAAAAGAAAATCAAAAGTGGCCACCGGATCAATTCAAAAGTAAAAGTATAAAATTGAAGGGATGTGTCCGATCAAAGGTGCTACCTAAATTGGCCCGAGAATCGCTCCTGTTTTAGCCACCTTATGCCAACTCACGGGAGTTGGTCCATGGATTTACCTTAAAGGAAACGCCGCCGCCATCCTACTTCATTCTGGAATCTCCACCACGTACACGGTTGTTAAAGTGGTTTTCGGAGTTGGCAGAGAGTATGACAACTTTGATCCCGGTCTCTTCAACAACCAAACGTTATTATAACACCGCGGTCTTTTCAAAATAGCTAATACTTTAAAACCAGAATAAAATATTCATTTCAAAACTGTATAAATACGATATCATTTCTATTTTAAAACCCAAATCAATATGATATCATTTTATTTCAAATATATAATTTTTCAAAATCATAGTACTTTCAAATATATATACTTTAAACCCATAGCTTTGAACATAATTCTCAATACTTAAATGGTTTAATAATAAGTTACTTTATAAAGTAAATTAGCTTTTTAATTTCATAAATCAATTCCAAATAAAGATTTGAATTCCCAAATAAACCATTTAAATTTCCAAATATTTCAAAGTTTCAAATATTCCACAATTTCAAAACTAAATTTTTAATTCATATATATATGTATGTCAAATTCCTTTTACTATTATTTAGTTTTGAAATACTTGCTTAATAAATCCAGTATCTTTAAATAAAACTTCCAAATTCAATAATTGAATATTTCTCAATTTATTTAGACTAGATATATTCACTTAAATCATCTTAAACCCGAATTTAGTTATAACACCATATTCTTTTTAAATCTAAATTTCAATAAGATTTTAACTAAATGAAATCTCAAATCAATTTCAAACTATCCCCTTAACTTTGATTTATAAAAATCTATATAAACTCTATATTAGAATATAATTTTAGTAAATACTTATCCATAATATATTTTAATAAAATCCACTTTATTACTAAACTTACTTTATACTTAAACAATTTTATACATAGTTTAAAACCAAGAATTTAACCATATAAAAAAAATAACCTTTATCAAATATCCGACATCAATATTTCATAAAACAATATATATATTTCTTTACAAAACCATAGAAAAATTATTTCAAAAATAATTTTATATATATATATACCATGGTGCCTGTATAAAATTTTCTATCCTATGGTCAAGTGATACAGATATTTATCATTTCAATCCGCAATTTAAAAATAAAAATGCGGTTGTATATCATTTCCTCCTGAATGAGATGAAAATGCATAATAACTTGCAGTTTATAACAATACAATACATCATCCATTCATCCAATATCATCCATAAACCATTTATCAAAATCATCATCAAATTCAAACAATACATTAATATATAACAGGTAATAAATAACAGGCATTTACTGGCAGTTTATTATGCAAAATAAATTAGCTGATAATTTAACTGGCAGTTTATATGAACAATAAATTAACTAATAATTTAACTATCAGTTTATATGCAATAATAAATTTAACTAGAAATTTAACTGGCAGTTTATATGCAATAATGAATTAAATAACAAGTAAATTAAATAAATGCAATTTAACTAAGATAATGATGAAATAGATGCCAAACAGCTATAATTAAATTTTTAAACACATCATAAATCTATTTAACAAACATAAGAAATCTTAGAAGTTGTGAGTGGGTTAAAACACTCACCTTTTGAATTTAAATTGAATTTGAATCCAATTTAAACCCAAAATTCGACTGTATCAGAATCCACCCAAACTAGCACTAAAATGTCCGGAATTCCAATAAGAACCTAGCAGAGAAAACCACGCATGAATTGGATATCGTATGAGAAAGTTACGGTAATATTTGTGTTTGAATTCCAAAATTTAAATAAATAAATAAAAACAAAACACCCACTCACGTTTCCACCCAGGCCACGTCATCAGGACTTTGCTCACGCGTTTGAGAAACTGAAGGAAACCCTAACATCTCGTGCATGATAACCCAACCGTCGCTCCAAACAATTTGCTAACGTACCCCTCAGGCCGACCTCCAAGGCTCTGTGCGTGGCCCCGATGAATCCGTGAGCACGACGTCGACGCCCGTAAAACAGCCAAAATCCGACGATCTCAAAGCTTCTTCGACCAAGGTAACCATGTCGATGACCACCATACGACGCCCTCTACACGATGCCACCACCCGATCTTTGTGAAAACGACGATCCACCCTTAACCTACACCCTCCCAAACGAACGGCCGAGACTAATTCGCCCCGATCTGGCCACACAGAAACTCCAATCGAAAACAGATCACACTAGAAGATTACACACTTCGAGAGCCTCAACATAAATTTTTCTGAATTATTCTGAGGAGTTTGGATTTTATGCTTTGGGTTTGATTTGCAATTGGATCTGGATCTAGAGTTTGTTTGTCTGCCATTGAGGAGGAGAGAGTTGAGATGTACGTACCGAAAAATGAGAATTGGGAGGGTAGGGTTTATAGCAGGATATTTATAGGCAGAATTGAAAATAGAATAGATGGATAAAATAGATATACGCGCTAACTCCAAAGTAGCCCAAAAAGCCCGTTTCGACTCCGGAACGAAATTGGGTCAATCCATATATCAAAATAGATGTCTTAAAATATTTTAAACAACGATAGAAAAGGTTTCAGGTTCAAATTGCATCGTATGAAGAAGTTATGCTAAAATCAATATTTTCAAATTGATTTCAATTAATTTGATTTCAATTAAATCGATTTCAAGGTGTTTCACGTTCATACGATCAAACGACAAGTCTGATCACTACAAAACTTGAAACCCTACAATAATTCACCGTTACGGATCCGATGAAACTTGTTTCGTCGAAATCCGAGTCAGTGGTCAAAATGGCTATTTTTATATTAATTAAATAAATTTATAGTTAATTGATTAAATCCAATTTAAAATTTAATTTCTAAAATCGACAATTTTATCACCTTTATGTTTCTTAAACATTTACAATGATTTAAAAAAATCTAAATGTCAATTTAGGGAAGATTTATTTATAAATTTCAATATTAATTCTCAATTTCATTAAATTTAACATTATAAATTTAATCTCAAATAAATCTATTAAATTCACTTCCATTTTATCATTCAATTTATTGACGTCAATTGGATAAAATTAACATTGGCTCCATACCTATAACATTTAAAAATCTCCAATTTAAACTAAATTTTTAATTAACGTATAATTGAATATTTAATTTCATTCATTTGCAATTAATCCAATTATTATCAATTAAATAATTGAAACCACTATTTAAATTCAAATTCTATAATTCATAAATTTTATCGTCTTGTATTACGTAAGAAATTCAGAAATCCTTTAAAACTAATTTCCATATCAATTTAAAGTAAATAAATTCACCAATTATAGTATTCAACATTCAATTTAATAAATCCAGTTATTTAAAATTACTTACAATACATTGCTTTAAACTTGATTTCAATCCTTCCATTAATTACATTAATAATCACAAAAGTAACGTAAATTATCAACCATAAGTATTAAAGTTTACTTAACGGCCATTGATTGTAAAATCTTACAATTTATTACGTATTCTTCATCAGTTAACATAATTTTGAATTCCTTTCCCAATTTACTAATTTCAATCAATCCTAACTTTACCTTCTGTTTCAATTAATAGGGTGTGCACAAATTTAGTTAATGCGTTAATTCTTATTAATATAACATTAAGGCTCATTTAATTCCAATTGATTCACATTTTAATTATTAAACCAAATAAACAGGTAACTTATAACGTGTATTACCATGACTTTAATTACACCTATGAATTCCCTATTATTAAACATATGTTACAATTCTTAAATACTTCTGCTTTCATCTAATTACCATTAAGTATATTATTATTTTTCCATTAACGAATTTCGATAATTCCCCAGACCTTCCCTCTCCATTTATTCTTTTATTAAATTTATGTTAATAAATCTTTTCTTCCATTTCTTTAATTCAACAACTTGTTCTATTATGAATATCGTTAACATTATTTCCAAATATCCCTTAATTAACATTAATGTAAACTTTTATTTATTGTTATTGCAATTTATACAAGATTTAACTTATACAAATTCGGCTTTGACTTGCTTTATTGCCTAAATTTACATGCAGTTACTTTTAATAAATAAATTAGTGCATTGGTTAATCCAACAGTTACTTTTATTTTCTCATTTTATATTTTATAACCAAATGTAACAACTTACACTATTCATAAATGGGATTTCCCTTCAATTGTCAAAATTAAATTTTTTATAACCATTGTTAAATTACATCCTTAACCTTTACTTCGATATATGTTAAAAAGTTTTTATTTCTTCCTAATTTAATTACAAAATCTCATTAATTTACCAATTTTATTTACCAGAATTTACGGGTCGTTACACTCTCCCCCACTCAAAACTTTTCGTCCTTGAAAAGGAAAAAGAAGGGAGAAGAAAGAATTTAAATAAACAATACGTCTTTTTCAAAATATTAACTTTATAAAAAAATAATTTACAAAATTTATTACTTTAAATAAAATATACCCATTGTATTAACCATTAAATCATTTTATACTTAAATAAATAAAGTTTGGAATTCATTTTCAAAAAAATTCTAAGTCTAAAATTTTACGGAAAATTTCGGCGGAGTCTCCTTTGTACGGAGAGGCTCGGGAGTAAATGTAATATCAAATATAACAATATATAACATATAATATCCAAAATATTATGTCCCAACACGGGAAAACAATATAATAACGCTATAAACCGAAATCCGAAAACGTACCTATTAGTCGAGCAATTAACACTTATTTTATGGAACCTAAAGCAGTAGCAATTGCTTCCATAACCTGTATTTCACTTATATAATCTGATGAGAGTTAGAAATTATATAAAATGAAATTCAAACAAAGCAATGTCAAACACAACAATCACTGGCAATCACAACATACAACCATCATACAAAATCAACATAATCAATCATTCATTCATATCAAACAAACAAATAGTTGTTCAGGTTCCACTTTAAATTGCACAGAATGGGAAATAAACTACTTAGTGCACCATTTACTCAACAGTCTTAGATGGAACTAAATAGATTATTTATTCATCCAAACAATTTTAGAGTATCTTTGCCCAAACAACCATAAACCAAACAAGCAACAATTTCAACAAATAGATTACATTCATTTTTTATCAATTTCATTTCATACATTAGTTGTTTGATTTCTTTTCTTTCATATAATGATTTATCGTTTACTTTTTGTAACAACCCACATATTTATCGAGTTTATATTTAAATATTTTGTTTAAATATTAAATCGTTAATCGGATTTTGGTCCGAAAAGCTACTTTTTGCAAACGGATATATTAGGACTCGAGACCACTTCCATTGAGTTCGAAATGCTGTTTACAACATTTTTAAGTATAAACATTGATATGATTGGAGATAGTAGAATTTCACTACTTTTTCACTTGAGACTTTGGGTTGGGCTTTTAGCCTATTAGACCCAACCTTCACCCCTCCTCTTCATAACTTCATTTCTATTTTCCTAAGCCTTCAAGCTTCTTCAAAAATGGTGGAGGGAATGGGAAATTAAAATTCCAAAACTCAAATTCAATTGCAATCCATCTTTCTACTCCAAATTCAAGAAGAAGACAATGGATTCAAGCTTCTTGTGCTTAGATAGAAGAGGGATTGATTCTTGCTTGCTTAAAACTTCATTTTCATTTATATTTGGTGCAGAGGTGAGATTTTTATCTCACAATTCTAACCTATAACTATATTGGACTGTTGGGAATGATTCCCTATCATTTTTGCATGTATATTTGCATTTGGTTTGGATTGGATTGGCGAAAAACTCCAAATTTTAGTATTTTCGGTGAAAAAACTGCACTTAGGTCGTTATGGAAGAATTGGCACTTCGGAATTAGGTCGCTCACGAGTTAACTCGTTAGGTCGCTCGCGAGATAGTACCATAGGTCGCTGGGCCATCTAAATTCTTGTTCGGTGTTAGGTCGTTCGGGCTTAAGTCGTAGGTCGTATGGCCTTAAGTCGTAGGTCGTCTCCGACCTAATACTGCTATTTCACTAGGTCGCACGAGCCTTAAGTTGTAGGTCGTCTCCGACCTAATACTGCTATTTCACTAGGCCGCGCGAGCCTTAAATCGTAGGTCGTCTCCGACCTAATACTGCTATTTCACTAGGTCGCGCGAGCCTTAAGTCGTAGGTCGTCTCCGACCTAATACTGCTATTTCACTAGGTCGCGCGAGCCTTAGGTCGTAGGTCGTAAGTCGCCTTAGGTCGTAGGTCATAAGTCGCCTAGGTCGTAGGTCGCTCGGTCCTGCTTCTGTCCCTAAGTCGCGAATACCTTAGGTCGTGAACCCTGTTAGGCCGCGTTGCACTTTAGGTCGCATGACCTATAGGTCGCTTGCTCCAGTTAGGTCGCTCGGCCACTTTGTTAAGTCGCTCGTCCTGTTGCTCTGTTAGGTCGCAACCTCTGTTAGGTCGGCCATGTTGGGTCGCGAGTCATCGTTAGGTCGCGAACACCTCTAGGTCGCAACTACTTAGTCACTTGACCCCTTAGACCCCTAGGTCGCAACCATTAGGTCGTACGTTTTGGACGGGGCGCTGCCCCGCACCCCGCCGGGGGCGCTGCCCCCTAGACCCCCGCGACCTGACCGGGCAGGCCGAACCCCGTAGCGGTGGCGTTGCCCCCGCACCCCCACCTTGGGGGGTTGCCACCCCCCTGGACCCCCCCTCCGTAGGGATCTTATATGAAAAACATTCAACAGAACTTGCTGCGCTGATTTCCTTGGATTTTTATCACATCTCCGAATGTGATCTTTGTGATTGATTGTTTCTACAATCGCTTCTGTGATTGGTCACTTTAAAATATAAAGGTTTCAAAACTAGTAGTAAATATCAAAACTCTTTCAATAAAAGGATTTCAACTCTATTTTTAATAACAAAGCTCTTTTCTTAACCCGTTTTCCAATCTATTAGTATATACAAACCTTTACCTCACTCGGATGAGAAATCTAATTAAACGGCTTAGTAAAACAAGTGGTATGAAACGCTTGCGTTTGCTTCGTCGGTTAATTCTTGGACTTGTTCGATTGAACCTCTTGTGACAATTTTCTAATGAAGATTTACAGTTTGTTCGTAAATATTTAAGTTAAGCAAGTGGTTATGGGACATGAAGCTAAACTTTTATATTTACTAGCTTAGTGTAATTGACACTCCTCGTTGATCATGACGATCATTCTTATGATTTAGACTAGCAATTGTGCGATGTCTCTTGTTTGCTTGGTTAGACTAGACACCACTTGTGTGATTTCATTCACGCATACCTTTTTACCTTCTTGGTTAGTCTAGACACCACTTGTGTGATTTCACTCACACATACGTTTTTGTTTGCGAGGTTAGACTAGACACCACTTGTGTGATTTCACTCACACATACCTTTTTGATTTTTGGTTAGTCTAGACCTCATCTGTGTGATTTCGACTCACACATATGGGGTAGCTCCCCATGGTCTTCGGACCGTCATGTGATAGGCCTCTTTCCCCTTTTCTGTGATTTCTCGATTTCTTGTGTTGATTTCTGGAATTTATGTCATTGACTTGTTATGAGTACAAGTTTAGGGTATGATGCCCTCTTTGGATCTTTGAGAAGATTCTTGTGATATCGATTTATCTCTTATTGATTGATCTTCTGTTGGTCATCATTTGCATACTTATAGTAGTATGTCAGTATGGATATTTTATGTTATGCCATATCTTTTATTTTATACCATGTCATCTGATATTTATAGCTAGACTGATCCGTTTATTATTTTCTTAAATAATACTCGGGTTAGACCGAGATGTTACAGGTGCTTCTGCTTGACTTCTTCCCGGGATTTGCTACTCTGACTTTTGGCTAACTATTTAGATTAGTAGTTTTTGTTGTATACACTTGAGACATAGACTCATAGTTGTATTCTTTTGTATAGCACGTGTTGCTATTCTTTTGTATTATTGTGGATCTCTTTGACCACTACTCTGATGTACACTTTCATGTGTTAGTTATACATTCATATCTTCTTCCGCGTCTGTGATATGGATGTTGTGACTGATTTGTGTTACGCTTATTTCTATGTTTGTTTCCGAAGATTATTTATAGCCACCGTGTGATAAGCAATTACATGGATGGTCGCTCCTCAACAGCCTTATTCTCTGCGCTAGTTGACAGCACTACTCCGTAGTGTTCTTGGCTAGCGTGGGTATAGAGGTGGGGCGTCACACTTTTCATTTATTTCTTGCAAATTTTCATTTATTTTTATTCATTTCTTACAAAGTCTCATTTTCCCTTATTCATATCATGAAATTTTCTTTTATTTTATTACATTCATTTATTCACAACTTCATTCATTTTATCTACAGTATTCATCTTTCTGCTTAATTTCAAAAGTAAATAATTTCACATTTACTTAAGTCTATTATCATTTATTTATAACACTTACCTTTTCTTTTCTATTATATTAGTAGCATTTCAATTATTTACTTAAGTTCAAAATCATTTATTTATAATCCTCATCTTTCTATTATATTTACTCATAATCACGTTTACAATTATACTTAAGTTTATAATAACTACAACTTCCAATTCTTATTTATTAAAGAATTTCATTGAATACTTTCATTATTTCAAAAAAAATTACTTGTATAATTCTCTATTACAATTTCTTATTAGACATTGTAACTTTTATTGTTGGGTAAGTTGTATATATATGCTTTTAAGAATGTAATTGAAAATCATTCAAGTTTATCTTATTTCTTTTAAAATTTATGTAATGTTTAATAATTATATCCTTTGTATTATAGGTTACACATTTCAGAATTCTTTTAATTTCATTCATAACTTAGCGTTAAATTTATTATTTTAATTGAAGGTTCCAATTATTAATTAGTTACATTCCATTTCACTATGATAATTGAAATTATTAATTAATGGAAACTTAAGAATTTAAATCCCAGGTTAATTCTAAATCATTTTAAAATAATAGATAAATGTATATACTTACACTTTATATATCCAATTATATTTAAAACAATTTAAAAAATTATATTTGATTTATCAAACAAATCTGCAGTAAACTACTACAGTGGCCTTCCCACTTTGAAACATGAAAATGAATGTCGATGATGCGTGCACTCATCACCGAAATTATTTTCCAGCGATAGAGAGTGAAGTACCGAACTTATTTCTTTTTCAAACTTCTTTTAAAACATTTCTTTCAAATTATATTGAAATATTTATATCAGAAAATACTTCTAAAATAATATTATTATTCCAAAATTATTCGAAAGAAATTTTCAATAGCTCAGAACTTAAGTTCTAAATTTCCAATTTCATTTATTTTATTTTCAATCTTACTTCGACTATTAATTATAAATTTATTACCTAACAACCAATATATTGCAACCAAATATATATATCATTTAAAAATTTATTTTATATATAGAAAATATAATAGGCAAAATTATTTCACTCTCCTATATTAAAAACAAATATTATGTCCGTCTGTCCTATTTAGTGTCTAGAAATCCCTATTGATGTCACAGCGTCCCATGCGCCAACCAGAATCTATAAATACAAAACGAAACAGATAAACACAATATTAAAACCTTTTCATAATACTAACAAATACGCTCTCTCATATATATACAGTCAGCGACTCCCATAGGGTATTACTACCCTATTAGTAAAGAGTCGGACCCCACAAAGCTAAGGTTTATCGCTAAACCAAAGCTCTGATACCAGATGTACCATCCCGCCTTTTCGCACGAAATCGACACACTTGCCAATTCAAACCATACGAAAGGGCGGATTGTTATAGGGTAAATAAGAAAAACAAGAAAGAAATAAAACAAACAGAATCTCACAGCGGAAGGATAAAATTTAATAATCAAATATACAGTTCATGAAGCTGATTTCCAAATATTTAATTATACTTACATTATATATCAGAATTATACATACCATAGAATATCAATAATGCAGCGGAATACAATAGTGTAGTGGGATAATATAGTAGATAATAGTACTACTAATCGTCGTCTTCTTCCTCCAGAGCTAAAATCTTCAAATCTTGAAACGCTGGGACTGACCCGAGTGAATTGAAAAGACAAAACACTCGAGTCAGAACTAAAAGATCTTATGTAAGTTAAATCAACGGAAGTAAATATGAGTGCAGTAACTTAAGAGATGCTCGGGATTCACATCTCCTAAGGATCCGTTAAACTATTTACTATGTAGTAATATTTCGCTATTATGATAATGTCTAATAGTAAAATAAACTTACTTTTTTGCATTAAGGGGTTACCCATATAGCCCTTAACACGTAATAGACCCAGTAGTCCATCCAATATCATGGTTCCTCCTGATCGGGAAACCACAAGAGGATACCACACGGGCTACGGGAGAAATCCAAACTCGTACACGGCGCGATAGGTTAGGTGACACGACACAACTAGGTAATGCCATGGTAGATATACCAATTACGCATCCTGGCTAGTGGTAACGCGTAGCCGCAGCTACCGCCTACATCGAGCCACACCTCTAAAAGGAAAATCAAAAGTGGCCACCGAATCAATCCAAAAGTCAAGTATAAAATCGAAGGGATGTGTCCAATCAAAGGTGCTACCTCAATTAGCCCGAGAATCGCTCCTGTTTTAGCCACCTTGTGCCAACTCACGGGAGTTGGGTCCACGTATTTACCTTAAAGGAAACGCCGCCACCATCCTACTTCATTCTGGAATCTCCACCGCGTACACGGTTGTTAAAATGGTTTTCGGAGTTGGCAGGGAGTATGACGACTTCCGATCCCGGTCTCTTCAACAACCAAACATTATTATAATACCGCGGTCTTCTCAAAATAGTTTATACTTTAAAACCGGAATAAAATATTCATTTCAAAACCATATAAATACGATATCATTTCTATTTTAAAACCCAAATCAATACGATATCATTTTATTTCAAATATATATTTTTCAAAATCATAGTGTGTAACAGCCCAAATTTTAGCAATATTTTATTCTTTATTTATAACTCTGGGGTTTTATTTTTCGGAAATTTGATTGTCTAAATTTTATTATAAATAATCACCCAAGATTTTTATTAGTGTGAAAATTCTAAAATTCTTATTTTGGTTAAAACTTAACTTTTGTTTTGAAGTTATAAATCTTCAAATTTTTAATTTTTAATCGTTTGGTTTAATTTAGTATGTTCGTAACAACGTTCATTTCACCTTTTGTTCTTTAAAAAAATTGAATTTATACTTTTAAAATTTTAATATTTTATATTTTACTTATATACATTTTTGAATATAAATTTCTTAGTAAATGGGTAAACAAATCATATTTTTATATAAGTAATAAATTTCCAAAACTTTGTGTATAAATAAACTGTTTAATTTCGCGTTTAAAAGGCGCGTTATTTGATGGAATAAATAATGTATATATACATACAAGAAAACGTATAAAATTTAAATCCATTATTTTCAATTTTTGGACAAAAATCACTGCGTCTGTTGTACGCATTCTACGTTTTCTTTTATACGTATATACAACAGTTTATTTCTTAAATGTTAAGTAAATCAAAATGATATAAACAAATCATATTTTAATTAATTAATAAATTTTAAGTTAATAGTGTAAATAATCTATTTAAGATACACGTTTTAATTTGTATAATTTAGTTGGCATACAAATGGTACGAATTTGATGTAATATTATAACGTATATTTACTGCATAAGAAAAACGTAAAAATTTAAAAGCGTTTCTTTGTTATAAATTGGGCGCATATTTTTACGTCAGTTTTATGCATGTCTCATTTTCTTACCTTGGATAATAATTAAATTTATCCGTAGGCGTATTTTTCTTAAGTGGGAAAGAAATAAATTCCATAACCATTCAATTAGTTTAAAATGTTTTCCTTGGATTGATGCGGAAATTTTTCTACTCTTTCCAATTGCCTCTCGTTTAAAATTGGTATAAAATCTTTAAAATCCAATCCGGTTCAAAATCAACTTTCCTCCTGCCTTTTTCTTTCACCATTATCAACGCGTGTTTGATTATAAAACACGATTCATTTCATACTTCTCTACCATTCCTAAAGCAATTTATTTCATACTATTTCCTCCACTCAATACACGCAAATTACTCCCTTTAAATATAAAATGTGGCTCACCATTTACATGTAAATTATATTCACTTTCCTTTTGCCTTCTGATTTAATAAGAACATGATCCACAAATTACTAACCGTTCCAAAATCTTTAAATTTCTTTCCATTTTTCCTCTGATGCACGCAAGCTTTTCTTTAAATGCTAAACACGTTTTCTTCCTTGCTTTAAATTTGTGTGCCTTGATTTTTGCTTTCCCACTTTATAAATTGTGTTGTCACAAATAAATACATACCACGTATCAAACTTCATCTGCATTACATTTTGGGTTCCTCTCCTTCTTCGTTGCGTATGAGCAAAGCATCAAGTAATGACCGAATTATTTTTCCTCCTTTTTTTTTCTTTTCTTCATTGTTCTGTTCAAATTTTTGGCTCTACTATTTCACCACATAACACATACCCTCCTCCACAATCAAGAGCACCCTCCACAATATATACAGATTCTTCCTTATATTATTTATAAACACGTTGGAAAAGGATGTAGGTGGCATCGCTGTTTTACTTCAGGTTTTAAATCAATAAAAATATTCTCCTCAGCTTTGTTCGTTCAAGGTCCTAACGTTAATAAGTATTTTGGTTTGAGAAAAAATGCATTTGGCTAAGGCCTTCAAAAAAATCATTTGCTCCACTTGTACTCTAAGATAGAGTAAATATGTTTGCACCACTTTTATAAAAATAGAAAATAAATGTTATCACATGTTAGACCATGCGTGTTTTGTTAGTCACCTATGCTCTAGGAGAATGAGAAAATATTATTTAGGCACCACTTTTCTTATATATATATATAAAAAGTTATAATAATAAGAATAAATAAATTAGATATATATAATATGTACAAGGAAGCATATATTTTTTGTGTGGGTTAAAACATTCGTATGATGTATATTTTAAAAGTTATTTTATAATGATAAAGTTTTTAAAAAAAGTTTTAAAAGTTATTTTAACTGTTCAGTGTATAAAATATATATATATATATATAATGATAAAGTTTTAAAAGTTATTTTATACTTGTTGTTTCATATAAAAATTCATGACCGCTTATATATATAACTCGTTGTTGAGTGTATTAAGTGCATAGGAAAGTATAAAAAGGTATTATATATTCTCAACTACATCTACGTTTGCAGTAAAGTTATGTTATTAGCTTTTGAATATAAATATATAGCAAGAGTTTTTATATAACTGAATATTAATAAATATATAAGGCTGTTCTCTGTGTTTATATTAAAACTCAAATTTTACAGTCACATATTTTGTTATAAGTGTATTGTTAAATATTATATTTATAGTCTTAACGTGCATTGTAATAAGTGTACTGTATAATATATTACATTACTATACAGAGTATAATTTAAATATAGTCTAGTTTAAATGTATAATGGATATATGTTGATTATACAGAACGTATGGTCAATAGTTGTTTCTAAACTATTTATATTTTTGGAAAACGTATGTATAAAATTTTAATGAGTCTCAAAGTTAATATTAGTTAAGAAAATAATATTTTGGGATTTTATATATTTTGTTTCAGTCTACATCAAGCAGTTTCTAATCTATTTTCATCGATCTCTATTTATCAGCTCTGTTCGTCCTATTCGTGCCAATCTTGTTCATTTTGGAAATTCGTTCTTGGATCCATAATCCATTTCAAATCTCTCTAGCCTCGAAAGGTAAGCAATCACTCACGATTAACATTCTTTTATTCATTAAATTTGATTTCAATTGAAACATGCTGCTGTAGTTATTTAAATTTGTTATATATGCTATTATCTGTAGTTGTTCACCTATAGGATATGACACCATATCCTGTTGTTTATATTATATTGTTATTGATGATATATGCCTGTTATTTTATTATATTTTCTGTTATCACTCTGCAAGTTTCCTGTAGTTTAGAAATCACTATGGGTTGAAATGATACATACCCGAACAGACTTTAGAATAGGAGAAAATCGTTATGGGTTGAAATGATAAACCCAAGCGATTTTCATTTAATTGAATTTGGTATTTCGGGTTGAAATGATATCCACCCGTACATATTTAGTATACGGATTGAAATGATAAATATCCATAGCACTTGACTATATGATAGGAAATATATACAGACACCGTTGGTCCATACAAATATTTCGAAATTTCTATAATTTTGGAAAGAAATATATGGTTTAATAAATTTGATTCTTAAGATATTATTAAATGAAAATTGTATATATAGAATTAGTAGCAATATTTGATTTAAATTAGATTGATTTAATACATATAATATGGTTAAGTATTTATGTATATCTATATTTTAAATAGATTCTCTTGTAATAAATTGAATAATTAAGATGGGAGATAAATTTGGGTTTATTAAAATGGTATTTAAATAAGGATTTATTTAATTAAATCGATTTGAAATTTTTGAATGGGAAATTTAAAAGGTATGATTTTATAACTAGATTTTTGATTTAAGTGATTTAATGAATATTTCACGTTTAAATAAATTAAAAAAAATATTGAGTAAATTGTAATTTAAGGTTACTTAAATGATATTGAATCTAACAAGGGAGTATTTCAAGACTAAATAATAATGAGGTTAAATCGAGATCTATATGAAACTATTATATAGAACATTTAAATATTAAAGCCTTGAACTATATTGGAATTTAAATGGTTTACGTTGAGATTCGGATCTGTATTTGAAATCAACGTAGTTGAATTTGTTATTTAGCAACTAATGAAAATTTAGGTTGAACTGAATTTGAATTTATTATTTAGAAACTAAATTGAATGAAAATTTAGATGAAACATTGGACACTTAAAGTTTTGAAATATATGGAAATATAAGGGGTATTTGTGATTATAAATCCGAATTTGAGATCGATAAAATTTAAGTGGCTATTTTAGAAATTGAGTTGAATTTAAATTGATAAATTGAGATTGAATTTAATTTGAATGGGAAGGTCGGGTTGATGTTGGAACGATTTGTTAAGTTGAGGAAGTTGAAAATACTTTACTGTATAAATTATTATATATATATATATATATATATATATATATATTATTTTGGGAAATATAGAGATATTTGAAGTGAAAGTGGGATTTGGTTTTAAAGTATAAATTAAGCTGAAATGACCACGGTGTTATAGTGTATATTTCTACCTTGTAGACCCTTAGAGGATGGTTATCCCAAACATCCTTTAAGTTATTTGTATTTCATTCGATATTTCACTTGAGTTGGATTTATTTATATAAGAATGTTAATCCTGACACGAGTGTTTTGTGTTTTGCTTTACGCTCAGATCAGACTGAGTGATACAGCATTTGAGACTCATCTTCGAAGTTGAAGCTTTGCTTGAAGATCCAGCTATCTATCCTTTCAGTCATCCGTTTGATTGATTCAGTGAAGTCATCTGCTCGTACTAGAGACTTCACTGCATCTGGGATATTTTGATGTATTTTATTTCTAACTCTGATGTATATAGTAGCTTCATGAACTACTATTCTTTATCTATTCCGCTACATTATATTACTCTGTGATCTGTGATTGATTTATTTACTGTATATTTTAAGTTTTGCCAAATTTTAATTAACAATTCGGTATTTTGAATTATTCAAGTCGGATATGTATAGTTTTATTATCGATTTGAATGGTCCAAAAATTGCGGGTCGTTACTGTTGGTATCAGAGCTTTGGCTCTAGGAAAAACTTAGCATGTATGGTAAATTTATTTACAGAATCACTTTCGCTCGAGTTGAATCTCTTCCTTCTAACTCGATTTCCTTTGAATTTTGGAATGTCCCTCGGTTCCGAAATTCATTCTGTCTCTCCCTATTTATATTCGTTTGATTCTGGAGTATCCCATAATTCCACTGAATGATTTGTAAAGGGGGTGAAAACTCCTTCTCTATTGACATTGACTCACCGAAGATTTCTGTATCCTCGGTTTACGTGCTGATATATCTTGATATGTCGATTTGTTTTGGAATTCCGCATCGATTATATTCTTGAAGGCACGGTTGACCCGGTTAAGGTCGCCCGCGATTTATAGAAGTATATCCATCATCTATTTTGAATTTGCATTTCCTCATTTTCGTTCGACCCTTTCCACTTTGTTTTGAAAACTTCCTTTGGTCAAGTTTCCCTTTTAAAATTTTGAAACCTCTATCTTGTTCGATTTTTGGACTCCTTGAATGATAGGAAACTATTTTGTAGATGGCAAAATCGAAAGAGCAGAAAGCAGCTCGTTGAGCTCGAAGAGCACTAGCCCGTACGGAAAAGGAGGAAGCAATGGAGAAGTGGGAAAGTCTATGGAGGGAAAGGGCAGGACCTGGACCTTATGACCATGTCATCTGTTATCGGTTTCAGGAGAAGGGACATTATGCAGCCATGTGCGGGAAGCGAGATGAAGGAAAGAAGAAAGGGGGCAAGCGTTATCGATCCAAGCTCTTCTGTTTTAAATTCCTAAGTACGGGGCACTTTCCCAGTCGGTACCAGAAGGTGAAGAAAGTAAAAGCCGCACCCACTGCATCAGTCGACCAATCAACCATTTGCTATCACTGCAGGATGCCTGGGCATATAGCCAGGAATTGTCCTGTGAGGAAGTACGGAAGGAAGGCTGCGTTTCTGCAGTTCGTTAGGGAGGATGGGCGTGTCGTACATTTATGCAAGAAATGCAGAAGTTGGGTCCAAATTGAGGGGGAGTGTTATGGACCCGTTGAAGTCCCACCCGGTAGGGTTAATACCGATGCTTTGTTTATGTAGGGGGTATTCAGTGGATCTGTTTGCTGTCAGCAGTTGTTATGTTACTTTCGGTAAACTCTATTGTATCTTTTTCTTAACTGAAGTTCTCAAATAAGATATTCATGTTCCTGTTTTCGTTGATATGAAATTTGAATCTCTATCTTTGTTTTGAAATCCATTCTCGAATCATCCTTTGAAAATCGGGTTTTGTCTGTATTTTTGAAATTGTCTTATATATCGAAATTATTATTTTGATAACTATGATTTTATTCTATATAAAAAGGTTTTGAAAGGATTTGAAATTTTGAAAAATTATAAGAAAATGATTTATAACTGTAAAGTTAAATTTGAAATTCGAGAATTAAATTCTGGTATTTTGAAATTGGTTTTAAGATTTAGGAAAATATATAAAAATAATACAATTTAAAAGTATTTCTCTGAATAAGAAATGTTTCAAATGAGTTCAAATGAATTCCAATAATTTTGAAGAAATTTCAAAGAAGTTTTCAAGAAAATAGAAGTCCAAGAACTCACTTATGTCGTTGGAAAATAATTTCAGTGATGAGTGCACGCATCATCGACATTGATTTTCGAGTTTCAGAGTGGGGGAGAAGCCACTTTAATAGCTTCGCTATGCAAGTGATTCTGTAAAACCGTTTTTGATTTCAAATTCCGAAGTATAATTTGATATTTTAGAAAGATATAAGTATATATTTGAAACAATTTAAAATGAGACCGTTGTTCAGTCCTCGAGTTTCGTATTTAATAATTGATTTATTGATTTATTGTTGATTTTCAACTCTTGAATTGAAAATTTGATTTCCCTAACTATTTTTAATGTTCGAACACTTCCAAATCGAGATTAAATTTTCAAGGCTAAGAAATTTCGAAGAATGTAAAATGTTTGATAAAGAATATAAATTTAGTTTTGAAATGTTTCGGAAAAAAAATAGTTTTGAATAATGGTTTTCAGAAAGGTAAATTGGATATTTCAAATAGAAATAAATAGTTTTAAAGTTCTAAAGGGATAATTATAAATTTGGAAACCATTTTAAGTATAATTGATTTTGAGAAAATATTTGGTTTTGAAAATTAAATTGAAATTAAAAACCGGTACTTATATGGTGATTTTGGAAATTAATTTGTTTGACTTGAATTATTTTAATTTGGAAACTGGGATAATTTTCTAAACCTATTATTTTGGGAACTTTGAAATATAGATATTTAATTCGGAAGAAAATTTGGTGAAATCATATATGATTTTGAAACTGAATTGATATTGGAATGATTTGAAATTGAGAACCATAGATTACTAAGCACTTGATTTGGGAGTGGTCGAACTTATATAAAATGGATTTGTATAAGTATGAAGTTGATTTGAAATCTATTGATTTAAAAGGTACTCGATTTGGATTAAGAATTGTTTTATAATCGAAGTCTATATAAGTATGATTTGATATACTATTGATTTGGAAAGTATTCGATTTGAAAAAGGAATCCTATATATATGGATTTTATATAAGTACGATATTTTAAAGTGATTTGAAAAGGTACTATATGATATATATTTTCGAAGTAAAGATATGGAAAGTGCCTTCTGCTTGATATCCGCTTTGTGGCCACATTGTGGATTCATTCTATCGATATTATTCTCTTTGAGTTTTGGTTTTCCGAATGTAATACTCGAGTGTTCCCACCGTGGCGTAACCCATGATTTCTTTTTTCTCTCGCGACTGCATAGCGCAACTACCTGACTGAGTCTTGTCTAGGGGTACGGATTGTTTCCTGGGGGATCCAGGCGTAACCATTGTGTATCCTGCAATCTGTGTAGGTCGCGAATAGTAGCGAAACTGCCTGGCTGAGTCTTGCCTAGGGGTATGGATCGTTTCCTGGGGGATCCAGGCGTAACCATTGTGTATCCTGCACTTTATTAGTCATCATGGTGTAACTCGCAGTGCTGAGAAAGCTTACGGATATGGATTGTTTCCTTGGGGACCCAGGCGTAACCATTGTGTATCTGCGAACCATGGTTGGACAAAGGTTTTGGTTTGGTTGTTTGTTTGGATTGTACTTTCCATATCTGTTTTTAAAGGCTTTTCAAGTATTTTCACTGGGTGTTGAAACAAGTCTACTAAGTACTTGAAGAATTCTAGCTTTGCGCCTGATCAACGCATGGCTAGAGTCTGCAAGAACGAGGATAAACTTGTTGAAACATCGAGTTATAAAAGTATTTTCGAAAGGAAAATTTATTTCAATATAATAATACTTTTATAATATAATATTCTCACCTGACAAACGTACTGATATATCTGTATATTGATAACAAGTGTAACAGCCCAAATTTTAGCAATATTTTATTCTTTATTTATAACTCTGAGGTTTTATTTTTCGAAAATTTGATTGTCTAAATTTTATTATAAATAATCACCCAAGATTTTTATTAGTGTGAAAATTCTAAAATTCTTATTTTGGTTAAAACTTAACATTTTTTTTGAAGTTATAAATCTTTAAATTTTTAATTATTTGTCGTTTGGTTTAATTTAATATGTTCGTAACAACGTTTATTTCACCTTTTGTTCTTTAAAAAAAATTGATTTTATACTTTTAAAAATTTTATATTTTATATTTTACTTATATACATTTTTGAATATAAATTTCTTAGTAAATGTGTAAACAAATCATATTTTTATTTAAGTAATAAATTTCCAAAACTTTGTGTGTAAATAAACTGTTTAATTTCGCGTTTAATAGGCGCGTTATTTGATGGAATAAATAATGTATATATACATACAAGAAAACGTATAAAATTTAAATCCATTATTTTCATTTTTTCGACAAAAATCACCGCGTCTGTTGTACGTATTCTACGTTTTCTTTTATACGTATATACAACAGTTTATTTCTTAAATGTTAAGTAAATCAAAAAGATATAAACAAATCATATTTTAATTAAGTAATAAATTTTAAGTTAACAGTGTAAATAAGCTATTTAAGATACACGTTTTAATTTCTACAATTTAGTTGGCATACAAATGGTATGAATTTGATGTAATATTATAACCTATATTTACTACATAAGAAAAATGTACAATTTAAAAGCGTTTCTTTGTTATAAATTGGGCGTATATTTTTACGTCAGTTTTATGCATGTCTCATTTTCTTACCTTGGATAATAATTAAATTTATCCGTATGCGTATTCTTTTAAGTGGGAAAGAAATAAATTCCCTAACCATTCAATTAGTTTAAAATGTTTGCCTTGGATTCATACGGAAATTTTTCTACTCTTTCCAATTGCCTCTCGTTTAAAATTGGTATAAAATCTTTAAAATCCAATCCGGTTCAAAATCAACTTTCCTCCTGCCTTTTTCTTTCACCATTATCAACGCGTGTTTGATTATAAAACACAATTCATTTCATACTTCCCTACCATTCCTAAAGCAATTTATTTCATACCGTTTTCTCCACTCAATCAACGCAAATTACTCCCTTTAAATATAAAATGTGCCTCACCATTTACATGCAAATTATATTCACTTTCCTTTTGCCTTTTGATTTAATAGGAACGTGATCCACAAATTACTAACCGTTCCAAAATCTTTAAATTTCTTTCCATTTTTCCCTTGATGCACGCAAGCTTTTCTTTAAATGTTAAACACGTTTTCTTCCTTGCTTTAAATTTGTGTGCCTGGATATTTTCTTTCCCACTTTAACAATTGTGTTGTCACAAATAAATACAAACCACGAATCAAACTTCATCTGCATCACATTTTGGGTTCCTCTCCTTCTTCCTTGCGTGTGAGCAAAGCATCAGGTAATGACCGAATTATTTTTCCTCCTTTTTTTTTCTTTTCTTCATTATTCTGTTCAAATTTTTGGCTCTACTATTTCACCACATGACACCTACCCTCCTCCACAATCAAGAGCACCCTCCACAGTATAGACAGATTCTTGCTTATATCATTTATAAACACGTTGGAAAAGGATGTAGGTGGCATCGTTGTTTTACTTCAGGTTTTAAATCAGTAAAAATATTCTCCTCAGCTTTGTTCGTTCAAGGTCTTCGCGTTAATAAGTATTTTGGTTTGAGAAAAAATGCATTTGGCTAAGGCCTTCAAAAAAATCATTTGTTCCACTTGTACTCTAAGATAGAGTAAATATGTTTGCACCACTTTTATAAAAATAGAAAATAAATGTTATCACATGTTAGACCATGCGTGTTTTGTTAGTCACCTATGCTCTAGGAGAATGAGAAAATATTATACAGGCACCACTTTTCTTTTATATATATAAAAAAAGTAATAATAATAAGAATAAATAAATTAGATATATATAATATGTATAAGGAAGCATATATTTTTTGTGTGGGTTAAAACATTCGTATGATGTATATTTTAAAAGTTATTTTACAATGATAAAAGTTTTAAAAAAAGTTTTAAAAGTTATTTTAACTTTTCAGTGTATAAAATATATATATAATGATAAAGTTTTAAAAGTTATTTTATACTTGTTGTTTCATATAAAAATGCATGACCGCTTATATATATAACTCGTTGTTGAGTATATTAAGCGCATAGGAAAGTATAAAAAGGTATTATATATTCTCAACTACATCTACGTTTGCAGTATAGTTATGTTATTAGCTTTTGAATATAAATATATAGCAAGAGTTTTTATATAACTGAATATTAATAAATATATAAGGTTGTTCTCTGTGTTTATATTAAAACTGAAATTTTACAGTCACGTATTTTGTTATAAGTGTATTGTTAAATATTCTATTTATAGTCTTAACGTGTATTGTAATAAGTGTACTGTATACTATATTACATTAATATACATAGTATAATTTAAATATAGTCTAGTTTAAATGTATAATGGATATATGTTGATTATACAGAACGTATGGTCAATAGTTGTTTCTAAACTATTTATATTTTTGGAAAACGTATGTATAAAATTTTAATGAGTCTCAAAGTTAATATTAGTTAAGAAAATAATATTTTGGGATTTTATATATTTTGCTTCGGTCTACATCAAGCAGTTTCTGATCAATTTTCATCGATCTCTATTTATCAGCTCTGTTCGTCCTATTCGTGCCAATCTTGTTCATTTTGCAAATTCGTTCTTGGATCCATAAGCCATTTCAAATCTCTCTAGCCTCGAAAGGTGAGCAATCACTCACGATTAACATTCTTTTCTTCATTAAATTTTATTTCAATTGAAACTTGCGGTTGCTGTTATTTAAATGTTTTATATATGTTATTATCTGTAACTGTTCACCTGTAGATATGACACCATATCATGTTGTTTATATTATATTGTTATTGATGATATATACCTGTTATTTTATTGTATTTTCTGTTATCACTCTGCAAGTTCCCTGTAGTTTAGAAATCACTATGGGTTGAAATGATACATACCCGAACAGACTTTAGAACAGGAGAAAATCGTTATGGGTTGAAATGATAAACCCAAGCAATTTTCATTTAATTGAATTTGGGATTTCGGGTTGAAATGATATCCACCTGTGTATATTTAGTATACGGATTGAAATGATAAATATCTGTAGCACTTGACTATATGATAGGAAATATATACAGACACCGTTGGTCCATACAAATATTTTGAAAATAATTTCTATAATTTTGGAAAGAAATATATGGTTTAAAAAATTTGATTCTTAAGATATTATTAAATGTTGTATATATAGATTTAGTAGTAATATTTGATTTAAATTAGATTGATTTAATACATATAATATGGTTAAGTATTTATGTAAATCTATATTTCAAATAGATTATCTTGTAATAAATTGAATAATTAAGATTGGGAGATAAATTTGGGTTTATTAAAATGGTATTTAAATAAGGATTTATTTAATTAAATCGATTTGAAATTTTTGAATGGGAAATTTAAAAGGTATTTATTATAAAAGTATTTTTCCCAACAAAGAAATTTTGAATTAATATTTGAAATTTAAATTCTTATGGTTCTAGATTAATTATTCATGCCCGATACTATTCCTTGCATCTACCTTATCTGCTCGGTTTAGTTATTCACCTTGATTCTGTTTTCCCAATCTACCTTCCTTCCTTGTTGGGTATATCCTTTTTAAATATTGCTTATTTGTATACTACATTCTTTAATAGAAAATTCTAGTGTTATAAATATTTTGAAGTTATTAATTTAATAAAACATGTTTAAATAAAATGATTATTGATTTATCTATAATGTTGAAAGTATCTTAAGATAAAGTAGTAAAATTGTGACAGCCCGCAAATCCGTACCCCTTGAATCAACACTATTCTACCTCTATTAACTCAGGTGGCACAGAATTACGAACCATTAGGGTTAAAGAAGAAGAGATAGAAGAAGAAGAAACTAAACAATATCAGAATCGCACAGTCGCAGCGGAATAAAATATAATAGTAGATATAGAACATTACACAAATTGAAATCTATAACTATTTATACATCATATCATCACAGTGTCTCATACATCAATAATTACCAATCAGACATACCATACAATCACAGCAGCGTATATATATACACATAAATACAGATAATACGGATCGGACTCCAGCTCCTCTCCTGCTCCATAGCAACCTATCCTGAACATATAATACTCGGTCTGACCCGAGCATTATAATGAAATAACACCCGAGTCAGTCTGGAATACCAGCTGATAATAATGCATCCAAATTGATTATTAAAGTTTCAAAAATCCTTTGAAAACAAAAGCATCTCGTAAGACCACGCCACAAATAAACATGTCGGGTTTTTCCCTTACGATAGCTAAAACACTTTTTATAGAAATCCTCTGATAATATAATAGGGTCTATTTACAAATACTTATAAAATAGCAGAAATTGTTACATGATTAAATTCCAGCTACTAGCCACAGAGTGGGTAATACAAACAAAACTCGTACAAGGCTCGTAGGGAAAATGGACTTCCAACAATGACTAGGCACTAGGGTACCACCAGTCACAGTACGGGGACTAGATCACCGTACTGAGGACCACTCCCGATCCCCTGCAACACAAGGCTGGATCCACCCCTTACTGGACAGTTCCGAATAAGATCACCCCGCGGTTGGGATCAGCAACCACACCACTAAGCCGAAATAAAAAGGGACATCTAGATAGGGATGACCTTACTCTCCGGTGGGGGCTACCCACGAAGCCTTGCTGCATATCCCCTGATTTTCAGTCATTCCCATTTAATGAGGCTTGAGGCTAAGAGTTACCTTTAGAATGTTTCACTTAGAATTCCTATCGTCCGCCTGACGATGTTTCGCAAGCATTCGTCCATACAAGTCCGTTCCGGGTTCGAACGGAACCGAAGGCATTACTCCTACTACATCCATTTTGGAAACATCCTCAGGATTAGTAGCGACTAGCCCTTGCACTCCACTGCTCAATATTCGACTCCGAACACGTTTTTCGCACGAAACGTACAAACCAGATCGAAGTGGTTTTCGAGAAATAAATCTCGATCTCGGTCTCTTCGAAATGATCAACGCATTTATCCAATATTGATAGTCGGTGATTTAACTATCAATTAATATTCACAAACATCCATCACACAATAAATAATATCCCACATTATTTAATTACCTCAAATATCTTTACAAGATATATTTGAAATTTTCAAAGCTCATTTGAACAATTCCCAAAGCTCTTCCTTTATAAGGTAAATTCTTTACCATTTATTCCCTTTGGAAATTACCAAGTTCAAAACATTTAGATTTAAAAACAGTTAAAACATTTCATATTGAAATATACTTTAAAACATGTAAATTTACTACTAGTTATTTACTCTAAAAATAATTATGTAAAGTAAAACCACTTGATAAGATATAACCTAGTTTAAAATAGGGTTTAGTTAAATGAAATTTTAAAGATGGAGTTTTAAAAGAATTGCTGTAAGGTTCCAAATAATTTAAATCAAACCACCCTTTAAGTAAATCCATATATAAAAAAAAAATACCAAAAATATTTTTAAAAATAATTACTATTATAGCTAATTTGTATATTATTTACTTTAGAATAATAATTACTCAAAAACACCTTTGAAAACACGTTTAAACTCTAAATTTTCTAAAATCTGCTTTAAAACATGCACTTGGTTTCCCAGGGAAATACACTTCTATCCAACAACCCCTACAATCCTTCTTATAAATCACACCCGATTTATTCTTATTCAAATTTACGTTTAATTATTTTATTTACATTTAAAATCTGTTAATTTATATTTGTAAAGTCTCTTTTAAATATATTTTGATTTCCAGGAAAACATCATCAAATAACCATCGTTATTTTTAACAATTTATAATTCCTTACGGAATTTATCCTTACAAATCCATGTTTTCACATTTATCAACCGATAAGTTTTCCATTTCATTTATAAATTCCAAAATTTACCAATTTCCAGTCTTCATTCAATCAGATTCCAAATTTTATTTCTTTAGATCTTTATTTAACAATTTCGTCTATTTCTTTTAAATCTCAATTTATTTTGTTTATGCTTATCAATTTCAAGTTTAAATTTATCATTTCATATCACAACACTGAATTCCAAATTTATCAATCACAGTATATATAAATGGAATACATCATCAGTCATAACAACAATTAAAATATTGTGAGGAATCCAGTTGGATCCCTCCAACCTGTTTTCCCTGCATCCACAAATATCAGCACAACTATATATATATATATATATATATATATATATATCTAGATTCAATTTGATAATAATTATCATATTCAGCTAAACATCCAAACAAACAATCAATATTAACTGTTTAACTTTACTGGTATCCAGATGTGAGTGAGTATAACTCACCTTGAGTTTCGACGAGCATTCGAAATTCAAATTAAACCGAACGATGTCTGATTTAACTCAAATTTCTACTTACCCGGAATGACTCCGGATCTGCACCATCACGTAGTATTCTTTTCTGCGATTCCAACACAAAAATTGTCGAAATCTTCACCAATTTTAGCCGTTCAAATTCATAGCAAATCTCGACCGCCCACTCCTCTTTCTTCCTCGCGTAACCCAGGCAACCCGAACCCAAAAACGATCGTGAAACCCTACACTTTGCTCCACTTCTGATCAACTGTACGCCGATCAGGCTTCACAATCTCGAGGAGCACGTCGCCACGCACTCATACCCAGGTCGCGGTGAAGCTCGATCCCCCGAGTGCTCCAGAAAACGCGTGCGAACGGCAAGAAATTGCGACCAAAATCTGACACCATCGACGAATCATACCTCATCTCGACCGTTGGATGGGAAGACGACGAGGTGATCTACAACTTACTAGTTGGGATTTTCTTCAATCGAAGCGTGGATGGTGAGAAAATTGGGGGAAAGGAGACAAAGCGATTTTGGCCATTGAATGTATAAGAGCGGCGCTGGAACGTTTCTCCCTAGGGTTTGATAAATATAAACGTATATATTTAATATTAATTTAATCTCGATCTTCAAATTTTAACAACCTATGCAAACGAACTCCAATCCTCACATTCCGACAAGCGTTCCTAGGGTTTTTCCATGTTTCGGACACAATGGAAGAGGTTTCGTAAGCTAATTTGATCGTATGCGCGAGTTACAGAATTAAACGATCAATTTAAAATTAAATCGGTTAAATCAATCTCTATGCGTTTCGAGCTGCCACAGTCAATCAATCTCTATGCGTTTCGTCGAATTCCGAGACTGTGCCTCGGAAGGCTATTTTAACTCGTCGATTAAATCGGGCGATTTTCTGAAATTATCAGAAACGCTTAAAATTTTACTTTTAAAATTTTATTAACTTAACAATAAATCATATAAAAATTATAAACACATTAAAAATCATTCTGGCTCATTCCAGACCAAAATCTGATTAAATTGCAATTTAATAATATTAAATTCATTTTTAAATTAATATAAAATCCCAGATATTAATTTATCAACTTTAAAAATTTATCTAAAATTCCCACCATACTATTTACGCTCAAATAACTCAAAATAAACTTTTAAAACCCTTTTTATCACTATTTACATCCAGATTTACTTTTGTTTAAATTCCGAATATTTAAATTATTATTTTCCCATTATTCAAATTCAACCGGAATTACTATAATTAAAAATTATAGCTTATTTCACTGATTGAACCCGAATCCATCCATTTACAAAATCAATTAAGAATCCACATTAAACATTTAAAACGAATTAAATGTTCAAATTCAATGGCTTAAAAATACGGGATGTTACATTCCTTCCCCTTATAAAAATTTCGTCCCCGAAATTTGCTAAGGTAAAACTATGCTCAAACTCACTTACTCATCCAAGTTGGTTAGTTAAAAGCTTATATTCACTTTCCAAAATTCTTTAGCTCAGACTCCCAACCCATGAGGTTCATTTAATCAAAAGCTTTGGTTTCAATATTATTTCAAAACAACATTACTAGTCACTAAACTTTCCCCAAAACCCCAAAAAAATTCTAACTCCCAAAATTTCGAAAAATTTCGGCAGAGTCTCCCCTGCACGGAGGAGCGTTCACGATATCGCGATACACACAAATATATATACATCGACCCACACGGTCGGAAACCAAAATATATCACAATAAATATATATCATTTTCCCAATTATATTTGCGTAGGCGTACCTTTTTAGCAAATGTTAATAGCGAGCGGCTAATATAACGCGTATACGCGCTCCAACTCTCTCGAATGTCTTCCGTACCTGTACTAACTCAAACAAACTCATTAGTATTCAAAGATATGAACATTTCATTCATTTATTAAGACAATAGATATAAACCATATGTTATAAGCCATCACAAGCACCAAAACTACCCTAGTTTCCTTTTTCCAACTCGAATTTCATTTTGTATTTCACTACAATGAATACATTCAAGTTACCATTCCCAATTCATAACTACCACAACCAATTCATATTCACTTCAACATTATGAATGTAGGCTGTACTATCATCAATTTACTTCAATTTAAGTTCAAATCGATTCACAATCAAATGTATTTCCAATTTAATTTATTTGCGTTTCTATTATAACTCACTATATTTATACTCAAATCCATTTATTAGGATTTTAGCCCATTACACTTTCATCCAAACCAACTTCATTTTATTTCACTTGAATGATTTACTTTCAATTTTACTATATACCATTCATATTTATTACAACCCATTCATTTCTATTTCAATATGATTAACATATGCCTTACTTGCATTTCTTTACTTTACTTACATTCCCAATTTGATTTACAATCAAATTTTATTTTAAACTTGAAACATTTTCATTTCTTTCATGATCCATTTTCATTCATATACAAAATCACTTAATAACATTTCAATCCATCCCAATTAATTCAAAAACCAATTATTTGCTTACTTTAAACTATTTATCTTCATTTACCACAAACCGACAAATTTACAATGCAAATTTACATGTTATTCATGTAATAACCCATTAATTAAGCTTATAATAGTTTTCAAATTAATTTCCACTTAGACTCATATTAATTTATCAAATTCTGCATGATTCACAATCCAAGCATTCTTATTCCATTTCAATTATTAAATCAATCCTTATTCTCACTTTTCAAATTTATTAATCATCTTAAGTTTATTATATTATATTATTATTATTATTACTATTATTATATATATATATTTTTATACAGTTATATATATCATTCCATTCTTATTTACAGCTCATATATTCTTTCTTTCTCACAATTACAATCTTAAAAGTCATTTGCTTACATCCAAATTTTATTTTGCAAACTAATTTCATTTAAAGCTATTTTCATAAGCTTAAAATAACCATCTCATCATTCTCTTAAATGATTACAATTCCATAATATCTTAATTTATTTCCATTTTAATCGATTCTTACCAAATCAAACCCTTTACAAATTTCAATCCAACTAGCTTATCGATCGGCTTAAGTTCAAATTAATAACATCTCGTTTTATATTATTTACACTCTCACCCATCTTTAATTCATACTTGCTTATTCCATCACAATAATAAATTAAAATTCTCTTCACTTGCACTTCAATTTCTGCATCTAAACAAATTTATCCAAGACCGCATTATTCAGCTTAATCACAATTACTTAATTTGCTTAAGCTTTCTTTACAATATTTCCATTATCTTCTTATAAATCAATTTTTATTTTCATTTGATTCTCATCCAAATCAAATTCCAATTCGTTTACAAACTTTAATGCACTTTGCCTATTTATTAAATCCATTTTAGACTTATTTTATTAGCAAAGAAACCACTTTAAATTATTTCACTCATTTGAATCTATTTACAATCCAAACCATCACCGTTATAATCTAATTCCATTTTTCATCTACACTTCAATATTTTTCACCACAAATTTAAATCCCATGCCACAATTGGATTTTTATTTACCTTCCAAATTTTGACCAAACTGTCAAAATTACATCTATTACAATACAAATTCCATTTAATTGTAATTCAATTTAGCCTCTAACCTAATCCATATTAGGTTCTGTTAACGCTAAAATTTGAACGCTAACACCCCGGTGTGTGAAGTGTAGTTGTGAAAGCACCACCCGATGATTCGGGAACAGAGTATAAGCAGAAAACCGCAGAAAAAGTAGTAAACAACAGCGATTTTATAGTGGTTCGGCTTAATAGTTTGCCTACGTCCACTTTGAATATCTTTATTGATGATTTCGTTATAAGTCGATACAATTCTTCCCAAGTACAATACACTTTGAATTACCAAACACTTTGAACAAATATCTTAAACTTCAACGTAAGTGAAAATCTTCCTATCCATGTCGGATGTATGAGATTCCTTCTTAAAGTTGTTGGTAGCGTTCTACGTGTCTTGAAAGCTTTGAATGCAGAGTCGGTTTTGAATGCAGCAAAGTATCAGTGCTTGAAAAGAATGAGCCCAAAAAGTCCTTTTCTAGTTGGAGCTAGCGTCGTATTTATAGACATTTCTCGGAGTTAGGTCGTAACTCATACACGACTTATGATAAGTCGTAACTCGTAGATGACTCATGGTAGGTCGCGGCCGACCTACCGGGTTTAGCTCATGGCTTGGTCCAAAGTTATGCACCCATTTGAATGAATGATACAAGTTCTAAGTCGTTCACGAGTTAACCAAATGCAACTTCCTTTATGCTAGCATGAGTCGTACACGACTCATCATCGGTCGTAAGTCGTCAATGAGTCATCTTATTACAGCATGGTATTGGGCCTTTTAAGTCGTCAATGAGTCAATGAGTCTTAGGTCGTGAACGACTTATCTGCAGTTATAAGTCAGCAGCGACTTAAGTGTTGTTGACTCTTCCTTTTAGTGCTTTGAGTCGTCACTCCTTTGGATCGCTAGGTCGTAACGTCTTTAAGTCGTTGACTTTCTTAAGTCGTGACATTCCCTAAGTCGTTTAGGTCTTAACCTGTTAGGTCGTTAGCTCCTTAACTCGTAAGCTTTTAACTCGCAGGCTCTTTAACTCGTGTGCTTTTAACTCGCAGGCTCTTTAACTCGTGTGCTCTTTAACTCGTGGGTGAAAGGGGGTTAACATTTGCCCCTCGAAGCACACGCTTAAGTCGTAAGTCGTGTGCTTCGACTCATCATAACCCGGGTGCACCGATTCGAGTTCCAGCACTTCCAGATATAAAATGCTTGAGTCGTTCCTCCTATCTCTCTCTTCTCATTACTTATCCCCTGAGCCATTCTTGCCATTATCACGTCGTCAAGCTTTCAAAGGCGATTTCGACCCAATTTTACTTCCAACCATCTTTAGCTTCACACCACGTAAGCAACTTTTTCTTTTTTCCAATCGCCGATCACCATCATCGATCTCCGCCCACGATTTACATCCTTGAGCCATGCAAATACTGTTGCATGGGTCATCGGTGGACTTAAGGCTATTTGATTTGATACAGGATAACTCGCGATTTATAACGATTTCGTAATGTGATAAGATTAAGGTAGAGGACCGTGAAGTTACTGGATTAATGGGTTAGGAGAAAAAAGCTTGTGGGTTAGGAGAAAAGACTAATGGGTTAGGAGTGAATCGTTGTTTTGAGTATGATTCAGTAGTCTTATGCGACCAAGTATTCTCTGCGACATAGCAACCTTTACGACTCAAGCCCTGAGTCGTAGCCGAGTTAAAGTTTGAAATCTTGAGTCGTGGCCGTGTTAGTACTTAGGAAATTTCCCACTGCTTTTCCACTGGAGTCCTTCCTCTGTTTCACGACCTTTGACCCAAAGCACTGCCGAATTAGAACATCATTGACTTAAAATCGAAGCAACCTAACCTGACTCACCCCTTAACCCTTAAGTCGTGGGCAAGTTAGCCAGAAAACCAATGGCTTAACTTTGAACCGTTGCATGGACTTTGAACTGTTGAACTTTATTGCATTCATTCACAGGTCACTTTACTTGCAAGCTAACAATCTGTCCAATACAACATTTACAGAAAATTGGGACGAATATACTGCCATCGACTGCCCACATCAAATGACAGATTAGTTAATAACAGATAATTAACTTAAATAAATTGTGTGAACGAAGTGCTTTCAACTCATCAATTTCAAGCAAAATATTAAAGCAACACTGAAATAGTCAATTGAAACTGACCAGCCTGCACTAATATTATACTTGAACTTTAGATTAACAAGCTCTGAAATTTTGTAGTCGATCAATCGTAGACTTGTTTAATTCCAGTTATATTTATTTGTTATTTTTATTAGTTCTGCACGACACTTCACACTTTTAGGAAACGTGCACCTTCACATTTGAATATCCAGTTGCTTGTGTAGAATGACTTTTCAGGAAGAAGATACAACAGTTCAGACTGGAGAGGCAACTGTTATTCCGGCTCCACTAGTCAATCCTCCCGAAAGAGCCCCTACCACGCTATCATACAAAGTTTTTCGCCAGTTGTGTGCTCAGTTTGGCATTGCTGAATCAGATGCCATTCTTCCCGAGAGAAGTAACACTGCTGACATAGCACCCCCTGGCTTTGTAACGGTCAATCGACAAATGTGCCTGAGTGGGGGCGTTCCTCCTTTCAATAACTTTTTCCAACAACTTCTTCGTCAATTGGCCATCGCCCCATCCCAATTACACCCCAATGACATTGCCATTTTAATGGGGTTGTGTGTACTGTTTAGGAGGACGCTTGATCGATTCCCAAGCTTTGACGAGATTTGCTTCCTATGCTCTTTCACCAGGACTAAAGATCACCCCTCTATTACTGTCGTGAGAAGTACTCAAAATCGTAAATTGATCATCGGTATTCCTGACAGCGCTCATGGGTTTTTGACTCAATTTTTCTATGTTCACTGTCCCCCGGGGTTTTACGCTGTATGGAGGGAAGGAAGTAAGATTAACCATTCTTACTACGCTTGTTATCCGACTTTTGCGAGACTGAATTGTTAAGTGTTAACTCCGCTTCTTTTTTATTTTCAGCGCTCCCTCCTCCTTCTAGGGATCCCAATCATAAGCCAACTTTCGAGAGGCTCAAGGCCGTGCCAGTTGAGGAGAGAGACATTCAATTTCTGTCGAAAGACGAATTTTTGCATCAGTACGGACTTTTGCATACCTCTCGTTCTACACATCCTCATGAAATCCCAGATTCCCCACCTGAAACTCCGGATGCCTCATCTCCTGTTAAAGAGCCTGTGCAGGGAGGAACTACCATTGAGGCCTCGCTAGTGAAATGTTCGACTCCAAAAGACGCTGCGGGGCCCTCCGATAAGCCTGCACTGGCCCTAATCATTGAAGAAGAGGAACCTCTTCTTCAAACCGGGGAGAACATTGAGAAAGGAGTTGATGGAGGGAGCTCTGCTAAGTATGGCGGTGATGACATCTTCGAAGGTTTGAGCGACATAATGGTCACCTCTCAAGAGCTCTTCAAAGATGACCCCGCCGTTACCAAAGTTATATCTCCGACAGTTGAAGCAACTTCTGCCCTTAAACAAACCCCCTCATTCGGAGAATTGCCGTTAGCTATAAAACCTGTTGTTACCCCTCGACTGACGAGCGGTTCGTGGTTCAGCGCGTGTAGTTTACACATCACACACGACTAGGATTCTTTGACATTTTACACACTTAGCTTTTCACACTTCCAAAAAATTCTAAAGTTGTGCTTTTTCCAATTTCAGGTTCTCCAATGAAGCGAGGCGGCTCGTATTACGATGACTTTCAGCGATACGGGAGACGCGGCCAGTATGACTATAAGCGCTATCTCCCTGTTCACAGAGAGACTGATGAAGAAAGGGCCGCTCGGAAGGCTCGGGAGAGACGTGCCCATGAAGAACGTTATGGGAGACCGGATGACCGATACGATTCTTCCCACAAAGAGGGTGACTCCTACAAACGCAAATCTCATGATGATAGAGGGAAGAGTCACGTAACTGATGACCCGAGTAAACGGGCTAAAGTCAGTGAGGAACCAATGCCTGCAACTTCTGAAAAGATTACTGCTCCTACTTCTTCTCAGTCTCCTGCCCCTTCCCGTATGGATATCCAGGCGATCATTAACAGGCCTCCTTACCAAGTTGGATCAGGTCCAGCCACTCTCCAAAGTCGATTTCCAAATTGGTGCTTAAAAGGAGTTCGCTTTGACCTTGATCTGGTTCCCATAGACCAAAATGCCATGTTACGGAACCTTGATGCCGTTAAAGCTGACATTGAGAGGATGTCAAATTGCAAAAACTTGTTGATGAGCTTCAAAGGGTGAATCGGGCCAATCTCGAAGCTATGTTAACCATGGAGAATGACAAAACCGAATGGCAAAAGACCCTTGAGCAGCATGATGCGGAAATGAATAGCATTGCCGCCTACAACGAAAAACTTGAAGCGGAAGTGGAAAATCTTAAAGAAGAACTTGTTACTTCTTCCGCTTCTTACTCTCAAAAAGAAAATGTGCTTCAACAACAAGTGCGGGATGCTCATGCTGCACAAAGGGATGCCGAGGCCAAGGCTGATGGACTGGAGAATTGTAGCGGGCTGCCGTACTGACATTACTCAGTTGCAAGAGCAAACTAGCTTCCAGGTTGCGAAAATTGAAAGCTCAACTATCTAAAGTCGAAAGGGAGCGAGATGAAGCGGTTGCTGGAAGAATTGCAGCTGAAGAAGCTCATGAAGCTACCAAAGCTAACATTGGCTCGACATTATTTGAATTCTATTTGCAAAGTGTGTTAGGGCATGGCATTCTTGCATTCCTGGGTCCCAAATATGATGTTACTTTAGCTGAAGTATGGGAAGCCGCGCTTGATATGTTTAAAGGCACTGGGTATACTGAAGAGGAGCTAGAGGCGCACTATTTAGACTTCGAAGCTCATGCAGCTCTTGCTAAAGGGAAGGAGCAACTTGCTAGATCGCGAGTTGAAATAATGGGGGAAGAGCATCAAGAAAAAGAAACAACTTTGACTGCCCTTGCCCCTCCTTCAACTTCAGTCGATGTTGACATTGCTGGATCTAGCTCTCATACACCGATTCCTACTAAAGCTGATACCGGAGCTGCTATTACACAAGCTGTAGATGAGCCACAAAAGAGTGCTGAAGCTCCAGACTACGAAGTTGATGTGATACCACCAACTTCTCCAGGTAAAACTAATAATGCTCATGGGGACAACTTGCTAGTTTCTTACAGATTTAACGAGCTTCTTGATTATCTCTTGAATCTCGACGAGCCGTTGTCTCCTCTTTTCGCGGGAATTACTGACACTTTTAACTTTTCCTTTGTAGAGAAAGCGCCGAGCGTTATTCAAACTTCTTCACCTCCGGTTACTGCTCCTCTGCCTCCCCCAATCACTCCTACTCCTCATCCGGGATCACAGGAAGAAATAATAGGTGCCCTTCGGGGCTTGGATGACCCATCTGCTTCGCAAGAGCAAAAGGACGAAGGACTTGAGGGGGGTGAGATATCTCTGGAGCAGACTCCTTATGATGACATAACTTTGTCTAAACTTGTTACTCCAGGAAGTGAATCTTCCTCAAAGAGGAAAAAGAAGCGCGGAATATCAAAGAGGAGGAGGAAGAGCATCATTGCTACTGAAGAGGAACCGGAAGTTGAACCAGTTGTACCTCCCTCTCCTTCTTCCCTCATGCCTATAGATCGACCCGGAAAGCTAACCATCCGGCCGGGTGAAGGGTCCAAAGGTGGCAAGAAGAAATAAAGATTCCAGTTTTTAGCTTTTTGTTTTTTGCATGTACTGATAGTGGATTGTGCGGGTACCGGCCCCCGCTTTCTTTACTTTGAAACTTGTATCTGTAATACAATTGAATAAAATGATCCTTTATTTGTACAAACTCCTGTTTGAATTTGAGAATGCATTTATTATTCATTTTTGTACAAGTTTATTTATATGATATTGCAGTGAGCTTGTGGTATGTTGTTCGAGCGTAATTTTACCAATGTAGCTATACCATGTTGTATGTAACTATACCATGCTGCCCCCATACCATAAGCTCGCTGCAATATTTTATACTTCGAGGGGACTTGTACTCTTATTTTCCGGAGAAAAATTATTTCATACTTGGAGAAATTTTATCTCATTAAAAAACAAAGTACAACTCCCTCCATATAAGTTTTTACGCTTCATCATTCGAAGAAATCTGTTTTTCTTTTGTGTATATACACATTTTACCAAGTGAATTCTTCTATGTGGTAAAGCGGGCCTCTGAAAGGTACCTTAACTTCTTTTTGAGGAAGATTATTTTCCAGAATAGGTAAATCATTCTTCTTTTGAAATTTAAAGTTGCCTTTGATGAGGATTTTTTTTTATACCACAGTAAAGGGCTTTTTGATTTTTGTTTCTTTGAAAAGTTGCATCTCTGAGGAAGGCTTTTTCACGTTTCAACACTTGGAAGTTTTATTTCAATCTTGGTGAAACGTGTGCCTTCGAAGAGGTCTTTCTGCTTGATTGTGCCTCCGGGAGGAGGTCTTTTCAATTTCTGCCTCTGGGAAGAGGTCTTTTATTTTTATTTTTATTTTTATTTTATTTTTTTCAACTTTGGTGAAGTGAAACTCCGAACAGCGGCTGTTGCACTTCAACTCTTGGTGAAATGTGCCTCCGAAGAGGGCTTTACTTTGTTTTGCATTTCAACTCTGGTGAAGTGGACCTCCGAAGAGAGGCTCTTACATTTCAACTCCTGGTGAAATGTGCCTCCGAAGAGGGCTTTATTTTGTTTGGCATTTCAACTCTGGTGAAGTGGGCCTCCGAAGAGGGGCTCTTAAACTTAAACTCCTGGTGAAATGTGCCTCCAAAGAGGGCTTTGATTGCCTGGAAGTTACTCTCTCATGGTTGGAGGTTCATGACTCCTCCAATCTTTTTTGTTGAGTAGAGAACTTTCTTTTTTGCGGCATATGCCTCGTTAGAGGTCTTTTGTCCTCCGAAGAGTTGTGCCTCCGAAGAGGGCTTTAGTTGTTCCTTGTCCACTTGCTCATGCATTTTCAGCGATCCTCTGTTTTTCTTTTCAAGCTCACACTCCCTTCTCTTACAAGTAGTTTGTTTAATCCAAAGAAGTGTACTTCATTGCTAGGCAAGTTCGCGAGAACGGGAAAAAGCTTCTTAATTGGATGTTTGTTTGTTCAAACGATCTCAGTTTATTAGCAAGGGCCTGTTTTCGGCGAAATCATTGGCCGTTCAATTGAAGGACTTCCTATTTAGGATTTGAATTTGGGGTTTTTGTGACTCGAAATTTGTTTGTTGAATGATAACAAGAATCACTTGGTCTTGTAACGTGCAAGTTTTATTTTCATTGTCTGCAAAAATTTAAATCGACATTTCAGCAATACATTTAATGTACTTTTCATATCGAAAATAAAGCAAACATGTAATAATAATAAGGAACACAAGATTTATAGTGGTTCGGCTAAGAATTTGGGCCTACATCCACTTTATAGTCTTTCATTATTCACTTGCATCGGCTTTACAATTGCTTTCAATTACAAGAATCATACATTCATAATTCTTTTTACAATATTTCAACAAAGCTTTCAAGTAAAGTATGGACGCAAGTGATTGCTGTTCTAAGCCCTTGGAATTTGATCTCCTTAACAGTAGTGAGTTTGAATGTGCCGTCAAGAAGCTTCTGACCTATGACATATGGGCCTTCCTAATTCGGCCCAAACACACCTGTCGCCGTCATAATTCTCTTCAGGACTAGATCTCCAATCTCAAAGTTGCGTTGACGAACTTTGGAATTGAAATGTCTGGCTATCCTTTGCTGATGAGCTTCCATTCTGAGCTTAGCCTCTTCACTTTTTTCATCAAGGAGATCTAGTGCCTCAAACTGTAGTTTTTCACTATCCGCTTGATTGAAATGGATTCTTCTATGTGAAGGGACCTCTGTTTCTACCGGAATCATTGCTTCTGACCCGTATGCCAATGAAAACGGAGTATGCCCAGTCGCAGTTTTGTGGGTAGTTCTGTATGCCCATAGTGCTAGTGGTATCTTATCGACCCAACCACCTTTTGCTCTTTCGAGTTGCTTCTTGATGGTTGACTTGATGATTTTGTTTACTGCTTCCACCTGCCCGTTTGCCTGCGGATGAGACACTGCTGAGAAGCTTTTTCGGATTTTGAATCGCTTGCAAAAATCTTGGAATTCTTCACTTTCGAATTGAGTACCATTGTCTGTAATTATCTTTTGAGGCACACCATATCTGCAAATGATACTTTTAGTCACAAAATTTATCATCTTTTTAGAGGTGATAGTAGCCAATGGTTCAGCTTCAGCCCATTTAGTAAAATAATCTACAGCAACAATGGCATATTTGATTCTAGATTTGGCAGTTGGTAAAGGTCCTATAAGGTCTACCCCCAGATTGGAAATGGCCATGGACTGACCATCTGTGTGAGTTCAGTAGAAGGTGCTCTAGGAATTTTGGCAAATCTTTGGCATCTGTCACATTTTCGGGAATAGTCTGCAGCATCTCGATTAATTTCTGGCCAAAAATATCCGTATCGGAGAACCTTCTTTGCTAAAGTTTGACCACCTAAATGATCACCACATTCTCCTCCATGTACCTCAGCTAGGATTGTTTTGGACTCTTCCCTGGATACACATCGAAGTAATGGCATTGAGAATCCCTGTCTGTATAATTGGCCATCCTGGACTACATAGCGAGAGGCTTTCCTCAGTAGCTTCTGTCGTTCTTTTGAATTTTCCGGTAAAGAGCCATTGAGCAGATATTCTGTTATTGGAGTCATCCATGATTCTTGCTCTTGAGACACACTCATGATCCAATCAATATCCATTTCATTAATGCTTGGAGCCGACAGGACTTCTACTGGAGCTAACCCCAGAAATTGAGCTTCGCCTGTGCTAGAGTACTTTGCGAGAGAATCTGCTTTCGTGTTTTCTTCTCGAGGAATATGGCTTATCGTGTAGTGATCGAAGTCACATAGAAGTTCCCAGGCCTTTGACAAGTAGGCAGGCAGATTTCCCCCTTTCGCTTGAAATTCCTTCTTGACTTGGCATACAATAAGCTGAGAATCGCTGAAGATGTGTAATGCTCGGATGTTTAGTTCTTTAGCAATTCTCAAGCCAGCGATAAGAGCTTCGTATTCTGCTTCATTGTTCGTTGAAGGAAATTCCAATCTTAGTGCATAGCATAATGACCGACCTTCAGGGGTTTCAAGTACAACCCCGGCTCCAAAACAGTAGTCATTTCTCGTGCCATCAACATATAACTTCCACTGGATTGGGGAATCATCTATCGTTTCTTCCCCACCGTTACCCTTATCTGTGAATTCGGCGATGAAATCCGCTAAAGCTTGTCCGTTGATTGCTTTTCGGGGGTGATAAGTGATGTCATATTGACTGAGTTCAATGTTCCACTTTAGAAGACGACCCGAAGTCTCAGGGCGAAACAGGACTTGCTTTAGAGGTTGATCAATGAGGACTCTGATAGGATGAGCTTGAAAATATTGCCTCAACTTCCTCGATGCAATCAGCAGACAATAGGCGAGTTTTTCCAACTTCGAGTAATTCATCTCTGCCCCAGTGAGTCTTTTGCTGATATAGTAAACCGGATGTTGAATCCTCTTGTCTTCTCGTATCAGCGCTGCACTTAGAGCATGAGATGATACTGCCAAATATATAAGAAGATCCTCACCATCGCCAGGCCTAGAAAGTATTGGAGGCGTTTCCATATGATGAATCAATTCATCAAAGGCTTTTTGGCATTCGGGAGTCCAATCAAAGTTTTTCTTTCCTTTCTTTAGAGCGTCAAAGAATGGGATGCATTTATCAGTAGCTTTGGAAATGAACCGACTCAAGGCGGCGACTTTTCCGTTGAGACTTTACAATTCCTTCTTCGTTCTAGGAGCTTTGACTTCTTTTAAGACGGTAATTTGAGCTGAACTAGCTTCAATGCCCCTAGCGCTCACGATGAAACCTAAGAACTTTCCGGACTCCACCCCAAACGAACATTTTAAAAGGTTAAGCTTCATTCCGTATTTCCGGAGGACTGCGAACATTTCTGCCAAGTGTTCTATGTGATCCACTGCTTTCTTAGACTTTACTAACATGTCGTCGACGTAGACTTCCGTAGTCTTGCCCAATTGCGGTTTGAACATAGCATTAACAAGTCTTTGATAGGTTGCCCCCGCATTCTTCAGCCCGAAGGGCATAACTCTGTAGCAGTAAAGACCAACATCGGTGATAAAGCTCGGATCCTCCTGATCTGGCTCATGCATCATGATCTGGTTATATCCGGAGTAGGCATCCATAAAAGATAACAATTCATATCCCGCTGTTCCATCTACCAGTTGATAAATCCTAGGTAATGGGAAGCAGACTTTGGGGCAGGCCTTGTTTAGATCTGAAAAATCGATGCACGCTCTCCATTTTCCATTGGCTTTCTTAACCAGCACTGGATTTGAAACCCAATTCGGATAGGTAGATTCTTTGATAAAGTCATTCTCCATGAGCCGATCCACTTCTTCTTTTAATGCTGCTGACCTTTCTGGACCTTGGGTTCTTCTTTTCTGTTTCACAGGCGTAAACTTTGGATCAATATTCAGAGCGTGTACTGCAACTTCTGGGGATATTCCGCATATATCGGCATGAGTCCAAGCGAAAACATCCACATTTGCTTTCAAAAAAGATATTAAGATATTCTGAATCGACACATTAAGTTGTGAACCCACATTCAACACCTTATTTGGGTCCTTCGGGTCAACAGGTACCGGTACCGTCGTTTCCATCGGTACCACTCTATTCTCCCCTACACCGGCTTTTCTAGTATCCATCTCTTTTCATGCTCCGCTATGCTCGCCAGTGCAGGGTCCTCCCTGTAATTGTTACAAGGTTGGTTCTTTGATGCGGACTGGGGTTGCCGCATCCTTTCCTATTTCTCTTTTCCTTGCCTCTCGTAGCTCTGTCAGATAACACTCCCGCCCAGCATTTTGATCCCCTTTTATAACTCCTACTCCATTGTCTGTGGGGAATTTAATGGTGAGGCACCATGGGGCCAGAAAAGCTTTGAACGCTGCAAGAGTTGGACGGCCAAGGAAAGCATTATAAGCAGAAAATTCGTCGACAATCACAAAAGTTTGCTTGCGGACTACTTTTCTTTCTCCCTCTCCAAGTTCTACAAGCAAATCAATGGTTCCTATCGGCTGCTTTGGCTCCCTAGTGAAGCCAGCGATTTTTTGCGATGAGGCTTGCACATCAGCCATAGGGATCTTCATTTGGTCGAATGTTTTCTTGAAGAGGATATTGCAGGATGCGCCACAATCAATGAGAACTCTTCTGACAATAGCTGGCCCGATACCAGCCGAGATGACTAAGGGATCTAAGGTAGGAGCTTCAACACCTGTGGAATCCCTGGCTCTGAACACAATATCATCATTGAAAGTTCTTTGTTGTTTCAGGGGCATAGCGTCTTCCAAAACAAAGAGATCCTCTTCGGCCGGTACATATTTCAAAGCCCGGGTATACCTTTCCATTTCACCCCAGTTCCTGCCTGCTGGGTGAGGTCCTCCCGTAATGACATTGATAAAAGGCCTTCCGGATTCATGCCCTGCTGCCTTCTCACTTGTCCTAGGTTGATGAGCAGGAGCTTGTTTCCCCTGACTAGTCGAAGCAGGATTGCTGCTATTCTTTTCCACAAATTGCTGCAGCTTGTTTTCCCTTATCAACTCTTCAATCAAATTCTTCAATTGGCGGCATTCGTCGGTATCATGACCGGGTTGATTATGGAAGCGGCAGAACTTCCCGCTTTGTATAGCTCTTTCCCCGGTTCTCAGAACAGGAGGTTTAGGATAGTCAACAGAATCTTTAGTGGCAAGGTAAATACGCTCCGGTGTATCTGATAAAGGAGAATATTCCGATGGCTTGAAGGAACGAGGCTTCTTCAGATTTTTCTATTTCTTCCCATCGTTATTTTCCCTTTTCTGTCCTACAGATTCATTCTTGCGTGGAGCAGCAATGTTATCTTCAGCTTTTTCCAATACTGCCTTTACCGGTACAGGACGGCTTTCCAAGCGTATGAACTCATATGCTTTCTTGTAGAATTTTTCAAGGGAATTTGGTTCCTTCATGTTTAGCCATTTTCCAAATTCGCTCGACTTGTCAATGGCCCTCATCAGATAAGTCAAGATCATCCGTGGTTCTGCATTGTCTACCTCGTCCAGTGCTATATTAAAGCGATTCAAGAAAGATCTGATAGTTTCCCCTGGATTCTGTTCCAAACTTGACAACGACATGATATATTTGGCTTTTGAAGCATATAGTCTGAACTGCTCCTTGAATTTCCGGGTTAGGTCAGAAAACTGATCTATAGACCGGATTGGTAGCTTGGTGAACCAAAGCAGAGCTACCCCTTCCAGATATACAGGAAAATATCGGCACTTTATCTCATCAGAAGCTCGGGCACCTGTCATGTGCCAATCATACTTATACAAGAATTCGTTCGGATCGCTTGTCCCCTTGTAAGCTGGAATGGTTGGAGGGACGAACTTCCTCGGAAACTCAGCCTTTAAGATCCTTTCGGTAAACGGGGTTTTACTTGGAGCGAAACCCCATTCTTTCTCGTCTTCATCCCTTTGCATGCTCTCTTTCATGATTTGTCGAACCATTTCAGAAAGATACCCCTCATCATTTCGAGCTTTAGATCCACCAACCTCAGGAAGTGTCTGCTCAAAGGGGCTGGAAGCCCTCTCAGGAACGATCCTTTCTTCAGCATCATGAACGTTGCCAGCAAAGTTCCTTTCATTACTCGTTGGTTGACGGTTTGCCCCAAGCAAATCGTTCAACCTATTCAAAATTAGAGCATTTTGGGCATTCTGAACCTCCAATTATGCATTTTGGGCATTCATCTGCTGGTTCAGCCATAAGATTACAGCATCCAACTCTGCTTTTGTAACTCCAACAGGTGGAGTGGCTTGATTAGGTACTGGGGAAGCGGAGGTTCCCTCTTGAACATTTCCAGAGCTAACAGATCTACTCCTTCTCCCTGGAGCCATGACTTCAGATAAACTTCTAGTCTTCAGAGAGATTACTTCAACAAACTTTCATGGAGCAATGATGATAATTCACCTGAGTTCAGTTCTCAGTGAAAGCACCAAAAATGTTAACGCTAAAATTTGAACGCTAACACCCCGGTGTGTGAAGTGTAGTTGTGAAAGCACCACCCGATGATTCGGGAACAGAGTATAAGCAGAAAACCGCAGAAAAAGTAGTAAACAACAGCGATTTTATAGTGGTTCGGCTTAATAGTTTATCTACGTCCACTTTGAATATCTTTATTGATGATTTCGTTACAAGTCGATACAATTCTTCCCAAGTACAATACACTTTGAATTACCAAACACTTTGAACAAATAGCTTAAACTTCAACGTAAGTGAAAATCTTCCTATCCATGTCGGATGTATGAGATTCCTTCTTAAAGTTGTTGGTAGCGTTCTACGTGTCTTGAAAGCTTTGAGTGTAGAGTCGGTTTTGAATGCAGCAGAGTATCAGTGCATGAAAAGAATAAGCCCAAAAAGTCCTTTTCTAGTTGGAGCTAGGGTCGTATTTATAGACATTTCTCGGAGTTAGGTCGTAACTCATACACGACTTATGATAAGTCGTAACTCGTAGATGACTCATGGTAGGTCGCGGCCGACCTACCGGGTTTAGCTCATGGCTTGGTCCAAAGTTATGCACCCATTTGAATGAATGATACAAGTTCTAAGTCGTTCACGAGTTAACCAAATGCAACTTCCTTTATGCTAGCATGAGTCGTACACGACTCATCATCGGTCGTAAGTCGTCAATGAGTCATCTTATTACAGCATGGTATTGGGCCTTTTAAGTCGTCAATGAGTCAATGAGTCTTAGGTCGTGAATGACTTATCTGCAGTTATAAGTCAGCAGCGACTTAAGTGTTGTTGACTCTTCCTTTTAGTGCTTTGAGTCGTCACTCCTTTGGGTCGCTAGGTCGTAACGTCTTTAAGTCGTTGACTTTCTTAAGTCGTGACATTCCCTAAGTCGTTTAGGTCTTAACCTGTTAGGTCGTTAGCTCCTTAACTCGTAAGCTTTTAACTCGCAGGCTCTTTAACTCATGTGCTTTTAACTCGCAGGCTCTTTAACTCGTGTGCTCTTTAACTCGTGGGTGAAACGGGGTTAACAGGTTCTAATTCACTTCCTCAATTCACCTTAAATTCATTTATAATATGGCTATTTTACAATTATTGCATTTAGTAAATTTAAATTTCTACCTTTCCTTTTCACTCCTTTAAATAGAGTCTAAATTTCTTTCAATATTATTTATTACACAACTGAAATTTAATTTCAGTTTCATTATCAAAACAAATTTCATTTTCCCCATACATAAGTTCAAGATTTATTTGATAACTTAAGAACATTCACCTTTATATTCTCACTTACTTCATTACACTTTACATTTCATTATGGTCAAGTTTTGAATTTACCACACCAATCAACTCTTTCCATTAATGAATTACAATTTCACTTCCATTCAGAGTTTAGATTGCTTACTTAAGTCAATTTCCATTTTATATTCACAAATTCAAATTATAACACTTAATAACTTAAGAATATGAACTTCTTTATGCAATTATAAGCAATTTTACATTTCACCTTTATATCCAATTTATTTCTCCATAAATAAGTTCAAAACTTATTTTCTAGCTTAAGTTCATTCCCTTCTTTTATATCTCACTTTACATTATCTCAATTTACATTTCTTTTCAGATTAAGTCTGAATTCACCATACCATCCAACTATTTTCCAATTGTGATTATAATTTCATATCTATTTATATAAGTTCACCAACTTATTTATTTAGAAGTTTATGTTGCTCATTTGAATTCATTTAAATCTTATAATCATAATTTCAAAGTTATAATTTTTCAATCTTAAACCTTTGCAAATTTTAAATCCACACTTTCAGATTATAAGTATAGCACTTAATAGCTCATGGGTATAACTCATTTCTCAATGACTCACAATTTCAAGTCATCTTACATTTCAATTTAACCCAAGTCAAATTTAATTCTAAACCCAATTTATTTAACTTATCCAAGTTAAATTCAACTTTCCATTCATTTCAATAATTTCATTTACTTCCATTCACTTACGTTAAATTTAATTTCAAGACAAAATTTTTCATTCTTTCCTTCTTATTATTATCAACTTCACTTAATTAATTCAATAGTTAATTTATTTTAATTTTACACATTATTTAAATATAATTTTCCAGAATTTAAATTTACCTGGTTTTATTTCAAAACCATTTTGAAATATATCAATATACATACCTATTTGGTATATCAATCAAATCTCCAGATTTTTCCAAAACACTTGGTTTTGTTAAAACAAATTTCTCTTTGGAATTTATAAAACCACTTGTATACCCAACAAGTCCAAACAAATATCATAACCAACCACTTTGGTAGCAATCCATCACTTTAGAAACTCGAAAATGAATTCTAATGATGTGGCCAGCATCATCGGGATTATTTTCCAGCGACTGAAGTGAGTTCAATGCTTTCTTACTTCCCAAATTCGTTTCAAAATAGTTTCCATTCAAAAATACTTACCAAAATAATATTCCAATATTGCCTTCAAACACCTTAGCAAACATTTCAAACTTTCCCAGGATTTTAAATTTCCAAATCCTTATTTCCATACATTTAAAATTCTTTCCAAAACTTCCGGGATTTAAATTCTGGTTTGGTTTAAATTAGCTATTCTCTTTTGTATACTTATACTCATGGAATTTATTTGGTTTTATCCATTTCACATTGTAGATTAACTTTTAGATTCTTATTTACTTATTGTATTAACACCCAATCAACCAAATATATATAATAATTTCAGAAAATTATTTCTTCTATATCAAAATATAATTTTGAGTAAAATTATTTCATTTACCCACCTTTAAAAACAATACTATGTCGGTTTATCTTGTTTAAGAGTTTAGAAACCCCTATCGATACGGTTGTACTTCCCGCACCGACCAGAATTCATAAACACTCAGCCGATAAATCAACAGAGTATAAAAACAATTTTATATCCACTAACAAGTACGCTCTCATATCTATTAATACACTCAACTCATTATAGAGTACTATCGACTCTGTTTAATGAGTAATTTCGCCACCAAAGCCTAGGTTGTTGCTAACCTAAGCTCTGATACCAAGTGTGACAGCCCGCAAATCCGTACCCCTTGAATCAACACTATTCTACCTCTATTAACTCAAGTGGCACAGAATTACGAACCATTAGGGTTAAAGAAGAAGAGATAGAAGAATAAGAAACTAAACAATATCAGAATCTCACAGTCACAGCGGAATAAAATATAATAGTAGATATAGAACTTTACACAAATTGAAATCTATAACTATTTATACATCATATCATCACAGTGTCTCATACATCAATAATTACCAATCAGACATACCATACAATCACAGCAGCGTGTGTGTATATATAAATACGGATAATACGTCTCGGACTCCAGCTTCTCTCCTGCTCCATAGCAAACTATCCTGAACATATAATACTCGGTCTGACCCGAGCATTATAATGAAATAACACCCGAGTCAGTCTGGAATACCAGCTGATAATAATGCATCCAAATTGATTATTAAAGTTTCAAAAATCCTTTGAAAACAAAAGCATCTCGTAAGACCACGCCACAAATAAACATGTCGGGTTTTTCCCTTACGATAGCTAAAACACTTTTATAGAAATCCTCTGATATTATAATAGGGTCTATTTACAAATACTTATAAAATAGCCGAAATTGTTACATGATTAAATTCCAGCTACTAGCCACAGACTGGGTAATACAAACAAAACTCGTACAAGGCTCGTAGGGAAAATTGATTTCCAACAATGACTAGGCACTGGGGTACCACCTGTCACAGTACGGGGCCTAGATCACCGTACCGAGGACCACTCCCGATCCCCTGCAACACAAGGCCCGACCCACCCCTTACTGGACAGTTCCGAATAAGATCACCCCACGGTTGGGATCAGCAACCACACCACTAAGCCGAAATAAAAAGGGACATCTAGATAGGGATGACCTTACTCTCCAGTGGGGGCTACCCACGAAGCATTGCTGCATATCCCCTGATTTTTAGTCATTCCCATTTGATGAGGCTTGAGGCTAAGCGTTACCTTTAGAACGTTTCACTTAGAATGCCCATCGTCCGCCTGACGATGTTTCGCAAGCATTCGTCCATACAAGTCCGTTCCGGGTTCGAACGGAACCGAAGGCACTACTCCTACTACATCCATTTTGGAAACATCCTCAGGATTAGTAGCGACTAGCCCTTGCACTCCACTGCTCAATATTCGACTCCAAACACGTTTCCCGCACGAAACGTACATACCGGATCGAAGTGGTTTTCGAGAAATAAATCTCGATCCCGGTCTCTTCGAAACGATCAACGCATTTATCCAATATTGATAGTCCGTGATTTAACTATCAATTAATATTCACAAACATCCATCACACAATAAATAATATCGCACATTATTTAATTACCTCAAATATCTTTACAAGATATATTTCAAATTTTCAAAGCTCATTTGAACAATTCCCAAAGCTCTTCCTTTATAAGGTAAATTCTTTACCATTTATTCCCTTTGGAAATAACCAAGTTCAAAACATTTAGATTTAAAAACAGTTAAAACATTTCATATTGAAATATACTTTAAAACATGTAAATTTACTACTAGTTATTTACTCTAAAAATAATTATGTAAAGTAAAACCACTTGATAAGATATAACCTAGTTTAAAATAGGGTTTAGTTAAATGAAATTTTAAAGATGGAGTTTTAAAAGAATTGCTACAAGGTTCCAAATAATTTAAATCAAACTACCCTTTAAGTAAATCCATATATAAAAAAAATTACCAAAAATATTTTTAAAAATAATTACTATTATAGCTAATTTGTATATTATTTACTTTAAAATAATAATTACTCAAAAACACCTTTGAAAACACGTTTAAACTCTAAATTTTCTAAAATCTGCTTTAAAACATGCACTTGGTTTCCCAGGGAAATACACTTCTATCCAACAACCCCTACAATCCTTCTTATAAATCCCACCCGATTTATTCCGATTCAAATTTACGTTTAATTATTTTATTTACATTTAAAATCTGTTAATTTATATTTGGAAAGCCTCTTTTAAATATATTTTGATTTCCAGGAAAACATCATCAAATAACCATCGTTATTTTTAACAATTTATAATTCCTTATGGAATTTATCCTTACAAATCCATATTTTCACATTTATCAACTGATAAATTTTCCATTTCATTTATAAATTCCAAAATTTACTAATTTCCATTCTTATTCAATCAGAGTATAAATTTTATTTCGTTAGATCTTTATTTAACAATTTCTTCTATTTCTTTTAAATCTCAATTTATTTTGTTTATGCTTATCAATTTCAAGTTTAAATTTATCAATTCATATCACAACACTGAATTCCAAATTTATCTATCACAGTATATATAAATGGAATACATCATCAGTCATAACAACAATTAAAATATTGTGAGGAATCCAGTTGGATCCCTCCAACCTGTTTTCCCTGCATCCACAAATATCAGCACAACTATATATATATATATATATATATATATATATATATATCGATTCAATTTGATAATAATTATCATATTCAGCTAAACATCCAAACAAACAGTCAATATTAGCTGTTTAACTTTACTGGTATCCAGATGTGAGTGAGTATAACTCACCTAGAGTTTCGGCGAGCGTTCGAAATTCAAATTAAACCGAACGATGTCCGATTTAACTCAAATTTCTACTTATCCGGAATGACACCGGATCTGCACCATCACGTAGTATTCTTTTCTGCGATTCCAACGCCACCAAAATTGTCGACATCTTCACCAATTTTAGCCGTTCAAATTCATAGCAAATCTCGGCCGCCCACTCCTCTTTCTTTCTCGTGTAACCCAGGCAACCCGAACCCAAAAACGATCGTGAAACCCTACACTTTACTCCACTTCTGATCAACTGTACGCCGATCAGGCTTCACAATCTCGAGGAGCACGTCGCCACGCACTCATACCCAGGTCGCGGTGAAGCTCGATCCCCCGAGTGCTCCAGAAAACGCATGCGAACGGCAAGCAATTGCGACCAAAATCTGACGCCATCGACGAATCATACCTCATCTCGACCGTTGGATGGGAAGACGACGAGGTGATCTACAACTTCCTAGTTGGGAGTTTCTTCAATCGAAGCGTGGATGGTGAGAAAATCGAGGGAAAGGAGACAAGCGATTTCGGCCATTGAACGTATAAGAGCGGCGCTGGAACGTTTCTCCCTAGGGTTTGATAAATATAAACTTATATATAATATTAATTTAATATTAATTTAATCTCGTTCTTCAAATTTTAACAACCTATGCAAATGAACTCCAATCCTCACGTTCCGACAGGCGTTTCTAGGGTTTTTCCATGTTCCGGACACAATGGAAGAGGTTTCGTAAGCTAATTTGATCGTATGCGCGAGTTACAGAATTAAACGATCGATTTAAAATTAAATCGGTTAAATCAATCTCTATGCGTTTCGAGCTGCCACAGTCAAACGACAACTCCGATTGCTACGAAAATTGAAATCCGATAATAATTAACAATTACGGATCCAATGGAATGAGTTTCGTCGAATTCCGAGAATGTGCCCCGAAAGGCTATTTTAACTCGTCGATTAAATCGGGCGATTTTCTGAAATTATCAGAAACGCTTAAATTTTTACTTTTAAAATTTTATTAATTTAACAATAAATCATTTAAAAATTATAAACACACTAAAAATCATTCTGGCTCATTCCAGACCAAAATCTGATTAAATTGCATTTTAATAATATTAAATTCATTTTTAAATTAATATAAAATCCCAAATATTAATTTATCAACTTTAAAAATTTATCTAAAATTCCCACCATACTATTTACACTCAAATAACTCAAAATAAACTTTTAAAACCCTTTTTATCACTATTTACATCCAGATTTACTTTTATTTAAATTCCGAATATTTAAATTATTATTTTCCCATTATTCAAATTCAACCGGAATTACTATAATTAAAAATTATAGCTTATTTCACTGATTGAACCCAAATCCATCCATTTACAAAATCAATTAAGAATCCACATTAAACATTTATAACGAATTACATGTTCAAATTCAATGGCTTAAAAATACGGGATGTTACAAAAATAAAAAAAATTGATTACCAAGTGAACTTTTCAAATGAATATTTCAAGTAAAATTTATATAATTTTAAAATTTATTGTTTATCTTGTCTTTCAATCTATTTTCTTTCTGGTTGTTTTAATTCTCCTACCTCCTTCCTTTTCGGGGACGAAAAGTTTTGAGTGGGGGAGAGTGTAACAGCCCAAATTTTAGCAATATTTTATTCTTTATTTACAACTCTAGGGTTTTATTTTTAGAAAATATGATTGTCTAAATTTTATTATAAATAATCACCTAAGATTTTTATTAGTGTGAAAATTCTAAAATTCTTATTTTGGTTAAAACTTAACTTTTTTTTGAAGTTACAAATCTTTAAATTTTTAATTTTTAATCGTTTGGTTTAATTTAATATGTTCGTAACAACGCTTATTTCACCTTTTGTTCTTTAAAAAAAATTGATTTTATACTTTTAAAATTTTAATATTTTATATTTTACTTATATACATTTTTGAATATAAATTTCTTAGTAAATGTGTAAACAAATCATATTTTTATATAAGTAATAAATTTCCAAAACTTTGTGTATAAATAAACTGTTTAATTTCGCGTTTAAAAGGCGCGTTATTTGATGGAATAAATAACGTATATATACATACAAGAAAGCATATAAAATTTAAATCCATTATTTTCATTTTTTGGACAAAAATCACTGCGTCTGTTGTACGCATTCTACGTTTTTTTTATACGTATATACAACAGTTTATTTCCTAAATGTTAAGTAAATCAAAAAGATATAAACAAATCATATTTTAATTAAGTAATAAATTTTAAGTTAATAGCGTAAATAAGCTATTTAAGATACACGTTTTAATTTGTACAATTTAGTTAGCATACAAATGGTATGAATTTGATGTTATATTATAACCTATATTTACTACATAAGAAAAACGTACAAATTTAAAAGCGTTTCTTTGTTATAAATTGGGCGTATATTTTTACGTCAGTTTTACGCATGACTCATTTTCTTACCTTGGATAATAATTAAATTTATCCGTAGGCGTATTTTTTTAAGTAGGAAAGAAATAAATTCCCTAACCATTCAATTAGTTTAAAATGTTTTCCTTGGATTCATGTGGAAATTTTTCTACTCTTTCCAATTCCCTCTCGTTTAAGATTGGTATAAAATCTTTAAAATCCAATGCGGTTCAAAATCAACTTTCCTCCTGCCTTTTTCTTTCACCATTATCAACGCGTGTTTGATTATAAAACACGATTCATTTCATACTTCCCTACCATTCCTAAAGCAATTTATTTCATACTGTTTCCTCCACTCAATCAATGAAAATTACTCCCTTTAAATATAAAATGTGCCTCACCATTTACATGCAAATTATATTCACTTTCCTTTTTCCTTCTGATTTAATAGGAACGTGATCCACAAATTACTAACCGTTCCAAAATCTTTAAATTTCTTTCCATTTTTCCCTTGATGCACGCAAGCTTTTCTTTAAATGCTAAACACGTTTTCTTCCTTGCTTTAAATTTGCACGCCTTGATTTTTTCTTTCCCACTTTAAAATTTGTGTGGTCACAAATAAATACAAACCACGTATCAAACTTCATCTGCATCACATTTTGGGTTCCTCTCCTTCTTCCTTGCGTGTCAGCAAAGCATCAGGTAATGACCGAATTATTTTTCCTCCTTTTTTTTTTCTTTTCTTCATTGTTCTGTTCAAATTTTTGGCTCTACTATTTCACCACATGACACCTACCCTCCTCCACAATCAAGAGCACCCTCCACAGTATAGACAGATTCTTGCTTATATCATTTATAAACACGTTGGAAAAGGATGTAGGTGGCATTGCTGTTTTACTTCAGGTTTTAAATCAGTAAAAATATTCTCCTCAGCTTTGTTCGTTCAAGGTCTTAACGTTAATAAGTATTTTGGTTTGAGAAAAAATGCATTTGGCTAAGGCCTTCAAAAAATCATTTGCTCCACTTGTACTCTAAGATAGAGTAAATATGTTTGCACCACTTTTATAAAAATAGAAAATAAATGTTATCACATGTTAGACCATGCGTGTTTTGTTAATCACCTATGCTCTAGGAGAATGAGAAAATATTATTCAGGCACCACTTTTTTTTTATATATATAAAAAGTAATAATAATAAGAATAAATAAATTAGATGTATAATATGTATAAGGAAGCATATATTTTTTTGTGTGGGTTAAAACGTTCGTATGATGTATATTTTAAAAGTTATTTTATAATGATAAAGTTTGTAAAAAAAGTTTTAAAAGTTATTTTAACTGTTCAGTGTATAAAATATATATATAATGATAAAGTTTTGAAAGTTATTTTATACTTGTTATTTCATATAAAAATGCATGACCGCTTATATGTATAACTCGTTGTTGAGTATATTAAGTGCATAGGAAAGTATAAAAAGGTATTATATATTCTCAACTACATCTACGTTTGCAGTATAGTTATGTTACTAGCTTTTGAATATAAATATATAGCAAGAGTTTTTATATAACTGAATATTAATAAATATATAAGGTTGTTCTCCGGATTTATATTAAAACTGAAATTTTACTGTCACATATTTTGTTATAAGTGTATTGTTAAATATTATATTTATAGTCTTAACGTGTATTGTAATAAGTGTACTGTATACTATATTACATTACTATACATAGTATAATTTAAATATAGTCTAGTTTAAAAGTATAATGGATATATGTTGATTATACAGAACGTATGGTCAATAGTTGTTTCTAAACTATTTATATTTTTGGAAAACGTATGTTGTAACAACCCGCATATTTAACGATTTTATATTTAAATGTTTAATTTAAATATAGCATCGTTAGTCGGATTTTGGTCCGAAATGTTACTTTCTGCAAATGGCCGAGTTGGAACTCGAAACTACCTCCATTGGTTCCAAAATGGCGTTTGCGATCTTTTTGAGTATAATCTTTGATATGTTTGGAGTTTGTGAAATTTTGGCTACTTTTTCTATTGGGTTCGGGTTTGGGTTCAGCCCACTAACTTAATTAACCCTCTAACTCAACCCCTTCTCTTCATTTCATCTTCTTTCATTTTCATTTCTCAAGTAAAACTGAAAAAGGTGGAAGGGAAGAGGAAATAGAAATTGCATGCCCTGGTTTCTCCTTTGTAACTTGATTTCTTCCTCCAAAATCATAGAGAAGCCATAGGTAAGTCTCTCTTCTTCTTCTCCAACTCTTTCTCCTTCAATTTCAGAAAGTTTTCCTAAACCTAATTTAGGAAAATACTTGTTTGTTCTTAGATTGAAGCTTGTTGGGTTGAAGTAGGAATTAGTTGGTCTTCTCCTTGTATTTTAGCTCCTTCATCTTCTTTGTTTGTGAGATTAAAAGGTGAGCTTTGAACTCACATCTACTTCTCTTGATTTCATTGATGTGGGTATGAATTCCTAGCACTTGTTCATATGCTCTTGCTTTTGGTTTGGAATGAATGGGAGAATATCCAAATTTTCGGTGTTGGGTTCAATTCTTTAAAGATCCTAACTTTGATGTTTGAATATGTTTTTGGTTGCGAATCGGAGAGCTAATTGAGTCGGGATATCTATGGGCTAAGGCTCCTTTACTCCATTACTCGAAAGGTCGCATTTTGGAAGAACTTGCAATTCATTGGAAAAAAAGGCAGAAACTGCAAATTTATGCAGTTCGGCCGACCGAGCCCTGTAGCTGGTCGACCGACCTGCTCATGTCGTGTTTTTTTTATTTCCTGCATCTGGCCAGCCGACCGAGCCCTGCAGCCGGTCGACCGACCTGCTCATGTTTTGCCTGTTTTGCCTAGTTTTGCATATTTTGATTTGTTTTCCAAATTTTATCGATTCAAGTTGCTTCTTAGTGGTTGTTATTGCCTCTTTGACTTTGATAACTTATTTTTGACTTCATCCACGGGTCTTTATAAAATAATCTTTCTAATCATATTAAAAGCTCGTTTCTCCAATTTATAAATTCTATTTAAACACACGCACAATTTCGCACTTCGAGCGAAGTGGAAGGGTGATTAAATGGTTGGGCAAAACACGGACCATGAATCTGTGCGTTTATCTTTCCGATTAATCCCCGACCTATTCAATTGATCGTTTTGACCTTCGGGTTTGGTTTACTGAGGATATGAGGTGAACTTTGTACTGCTTCGAGTGTGAAATTAACTAATGGATAGTAAACCGTTTAGTGCGAACGGGTGGTTATGGGACTCACGTTACCACTTTTCGGATTCCTCTCTGGGAGTTTGTGACACATGCTGTCTTTGGGATAATGTCTTCGGACTGTCTCCTCTGGCTTGTTGCCTTTAATATCGCTTTTGGAGTTGGTCCTTTGCCCTGACTCGAAAGATATTTGGGGTTGTCGGTTACCTTTAGTATTGCTTTCGGAGTGGTTTCTTCACCACCGCTCAAGAGATATTGGAGTGGTTTCTTCACCACCGCTCAAGAGATATCGGAGTGGTTTCTTCACCACCGCTCAAGGGATATCGGAGTGGTTTCTTCACCACTGATCATGATGTTTCATTTATATGTATATTCCCTAGGTATTGCTTTTCTATATTGGTTCTTTGGAGCCACACGAAATATAGCATTTACCTTGTGGAACTCGTATTTATCGGTATTTGTTGTTTGCCTTTATGGCTTGCTTTGGGATATTCTTATCCTTTGTTTCTATATGTTGCCGATGATATGAGGCTTGTTCTATATGAATCATCTTTCGTTAGATGATTGTGTTATCTCTTTTAGAGATATCTGTTATGCTTTGTAACCTTGCAGGTTTATTGTTGTTCAGTTTATCTAACTGATTTGTTTAGCTAGACTGATCCGTGTATTTTATACTCGGGTCAGACCGAGTTGTTTCAGATTAGGTGCTTTTGGACTTAGCCTATTTTGCTTCCGCATGGACTACTCCGCTAGCTTCTTTTTGTCATAGCTTTTTGTGTAGTCCCATTTTGTAGTAACTCTGATATGTATTCATCTGGAACTCGTCTGTATATTGTGGTTTGCTTTACCACTCGACAAGTATTATTTTGTATACTCTGCAATGTATCAGTGTATGTGTATATGATGATTTACTGTTCTGTGATGTATATTACATTTGAGTTGTCATATTCTGTTTTGATAGATCCTTCAACCACCTATGGTTCTGTTTTAAGTATTCATTGGGTATGTCGACCTGCTTGGTATGTTTATTGTCTATGTATTCAATAGATAATTAGAGCAAGGCTATAGATGGTCGCTCCCAGCCAGCCTTATTCTCCGTGTTAGTTGACGGCATTACTTTGTAGTGTCCTTGGCTAGCGTGGGTATAGAGGTGGGGCATCACATATGTATAAAATTTTAATGAGTCTCAAAGTTAATATTAGTCAAGAACATAATATTTTGGGATCTTATATATTTTGTTTCGGTCTACATCAAGCAGTTTCTAATCTATTTTCATCGATCTCTATTTATCAGCTCTGTTCATCCTATTCGTGCCAATCTTGTTCATTTGAGAAATTCATTCTTGGATCCATAACCCATTTCAAATCTCTCTAGCCTCGAACGGTGAGCAATCACTCACGATTAACATTCTTTTATTCATTAAATTTAATTTCAATTGAAACATGTTGTTGTAATTATTTAAATTTGTTATATATGTTATTATCTATAACTGTTCACATGTCGGATATGACACCATATCCGTGTTAGTTGACGGCATTACTTTGTAGTGTCCTTGGCTAGCGTGGGTATAGAGGTGGGGCGTCACAGCGTGGTATCAGAGCTGAGTTCAGGACAAAACATAATAAACATAGAATAGATGCACATATTACGGTACATCAAAATGTACAAGTGATACAAACCTTTGAATCATCGTGTCTCTTTATTCCATCAAGGTTAGATAGAATTTGGGGAATACGTATAGGAATGCAATTTATTCCATAGTATTCCGTAATGAAGTATCTACCTTGTGAATAATCTTGTTCTTATCTTACTTTCAGCGTATGGCTGGAAGAGGCAGGGGACGACGTTCGGATGCTGGGCAATCCAGTGGCTCACATCCGGATGGCGTTTATATGTCCGCTGATCAGTTTTTGGAGTTGTTTAGGAGCACTCAGCCTCCAGTTCCTCCTCGAGTGTCTCCACCTCGCAAGTCTGCCTTTGCACGTCAGTGCAGTGATTTTTGTCATCTTGGAGGAAAGCCGTTTAAGGGATCCGAGTCTGTTCTTGAAGTCCAAGCTTGGCTTCGCACGTGCGAGCATATCTTCTCTCGCATGGATCTTTCTGACCATGATAGGGTTCTTGTAACTTCTAGCTTATTACAAGAGCATGTTCTTGATTGGTATGAGCTTCTTGTAGCCGAAATTGATGAGTCTACTCTTTCTTGGACTCAGTTTCGGGGATGATTTGAACTCAAGTTCGTTCCTGAATCTGAAAAAGTTTTATTGACCCGTCGCTTCCTTGAGTTGAAGCAAGGGAAATCTTCTGTTTCTGAGTGTGTTGCATCATTCGAGGCTTTATCTAAGTATGGTCTTGAATTCATCAGCACTTCTTATAAGAAGAATTTGAAGTTTGTCTCTGGTCTTAAGAAATATCTCAAGAAGTCCTTGTTGCTCCAGCTTAAGCTTTCTTTTGAGGAGTTGGTTTATTCGGCACTTCACCTCGAGACCATCGAGAAGGAGTGTGATAGTGATGTTGATGTTGAGGTTTCCAAGAACCCCAACAAGAGGCCGTTTCCAATTTAGAAGAAGCCTTTTCCTTCTAAGAAAAAGAAGACCGGTGGTCCTAGTTCTCAGCCTCAGTCTTCCAGAACACCTTTCGTATGTAACGCCCCGAAAATTTTCGACGTTCGAAAATTCGACATCGACACTCACTTTATCAACTGTCGACCAATCGAAGGCCGAAAACCGAGATGTTATGGGTTTTAAAAAGAATTTAAGAAAAGAAAAAGAGAGAAAAGATAGAAAATAGAGAGGAAAGAAGATAGACGATTTTTAGAAAACAGAGAATTTTTAAAATAGAACGGGACAGAAAGGAACAACAACAGAATCTCACAATTCGCAGCGGAACAACATATAATAATAAATGAATAATCTTTAAACAAAGAACTATATCAGTTATTACATTACATCACATTTTATTACATCATATCATCACATCAGAGTGTACAACAACATACAACAACAAACAATGCAGCGGAAAAAGAAATACTATATAAACTAGTAATACGCCATGCCATCCAGCTTGCCTCCAGCAACTCCAGAATATCCAGAATATCCTGATAAACCTAACTCTTAACTGCCCGTGTGGAAATTGGTGGGCACCCAGAGTTTAGGAAGGAAAACAATAAACTCCGAGTCAGTCATGTGACTGGTGTGAGAACTCAAAACAGTTTATTTACTTTAAAATCAAAATAGAGGAATATTTTAAATCAATTCGCAATGCTTTTAAAAATGAGACTACCATAAGGCCTCCCGCACACACACACATGCAAACGCAGAATCGGAGGAGATTTCTCCTTATGATAGTCAAAGATGCTTGATACGCATTTAAAATAATATTTGATATTATTATTAGTGCATAGTGTAGAGGAAAATCATTTCGAAAATAAAGATATAAATCTTAGCCAACATACGACCATTATCGTATGCCTACTATAGCTACTATCCAAACAGTGGTGACCACCATAAGTGAATAGCAGGTTCTACAACTAATACCGTAAAAGTTTCGTATTGAGAATTGGATTTCCAACAAATGGTCAGGCCAAGGAACTTCCCATTGCCACATGAGAATGCCTCTGGATGGACATCCCCGAGAACCAAACCGGATCTCTACCAACACAAGGCCGGGTTACTCCTAACTGAGTAACAACCGACCGAATATGCCATCCCCCGGTCCTTTGGGACCTTTATCAACCGAGCGCTCGTAATCAATTCACACAATCATAAAGTGTTTTCAACATGAGTAAGTATCTGGGCTCCATACCATGATACCACCCTTTTCCAGAAGGAAATGGACACATCCTAAAGGGCGCTACCCCTCATAACCTTGCTGCTTCTTTCCTGTTTTGACCATTCACGGGGTGTGAGGCTCGACGAAGTCACGTCCACAAAAACATACTTTATACAAAAGCCATGCTTTGGGTCAACAAATGATCAACACAATGATCACAAGGATAGACGATCAAATAAACGATCCTATCACAAATAATCAACACAATGATCATTTCAGCATCACTCAGCATATCACATTACCAAATTGGGAATATATCGCTGATAACTTCAACTATATAACCTTTGAGCACATACGTCTCAAAGAAGGGTGTTAAGCAAAGAATAAATTCTCCGCCACCAACAGAAATATATTTGAAAGAAATCGGCTTTATATCTCAAATTGTAATGTCAGACATACAATCCATACAAGTCTGTTCCGGGCTCGAACAGAACCGAAGGCACTTACAAAGAAGTCCTTGCAATCCGGATATCCACAATCCTGATCGGATTCACCATCACATATGGAGAACTCAATACCGGAGCAACTCGGTGCAGAGTCAATCGATAGTTCATCCTATCGCTCTCGCAAATATCCGGTCTTCAACACCGATCTTCAAATGCGATTCACAACGACGTATCACATATTCGGAATGGGTTATACGACCCCATGGTCCTTTCCCGGTTAACCCGAATAGTGAGCGCTTATTCAAAAATAAGTGTGCATTCAAATTCAATCCATTCACATCAAATACCCATTCAAAGGGAAATACTGATAGTCGGTTATTGAACTATCAATTGATATGCACACATCACCAGATTCCAAATAATTTTCCAAATTATTTATTTTCCAAAATATCTTTACTAGATATATAATTTCAACACTTCAAAAATAAATCAATATTTATTTTTAACAAGTTTCACTTTCACATATAAGTTCCTTAGTGAATTTATATTTCAAGATATCCATGCATATGCGATTTCAATAATTCATTTTCAATTTATCTTCAGAAAAAGATAAATTCTAATTATTCACTTCATATTGGAAAACATTTCCATACTTATTTATTCATAAGTAATTCACAAATTCCTTTTATTTTCAACACTTAGAAAATATTCAATATACTTAAATCGAATTAAGTATATAATTCATTCTTTAAGGAAATCATTCTCTTAAACATATTTATTTGGGCCAAAACGAATGTTACGTAAAACATCGTTACGACAACCCAAAATCACTAGTATAGGGATTCGAAATTAAAATAGATATATAAATCCCAATACTATACAAAACATTTCCTTTCGGAAATCATTTACTATAACAACAGTGTTATAGTCCACATTTCCTTTTATTTCTCGAAAACGTCTATTTCAACAATAAATGTTGAAATCTATGGTTTCGAATCTCAACACATTTTAAACCATCGTTAGATCGTTTTAATTCTATTTAAAACATCATATCTAAAACAATTTCTTTAACGTATTATTCACTATTCAAAAACGTGAATATACTACCTTAACAAATTTCATCATTTCTATTCACTTTAACTTAAAGGATTATTCACTGTTCAAAATGTGAATATAACTCTATCTCTAAGTTATAACAATTAACTTATCAAAATAAGTCGTTTGCGAATTCATAAAACAACGTTTATAAATTCCATTTCTATTTATTTATAAAAACTTCTTTTTTATAAATTCCTTTATTAACATATTTCAGTTTATAACTCAATTATAAACTAAATGTTTATATTATAAGTTAAATACTTATAAAACGATTATTTTATAAAATCGTTCTTTAAACTTCATAATTATAAATCTTATAACTTATAAGATTCATTTATTTAACCAAATCTATTCTTCAATTAACTTCACAAATTTATAAATCTTACTATTTATAAATTTCATTTATAACTTCACAGTTTATAATTCTATAAATTTCATTCATTTATGAAATTCATTTTCACTACATTCAAACACTTATAAAAACTCGTTTTATAATGTCTATATTTCAATTTATAAATATCCATTTATAAATCTCTTAATATAAATCAGTTTATATTATTATTCTAAAACGTCTTTAAATTCCTTTATAATTTCATCATTTCGATTTATAAAATAATCAAATTTTATAAATCCTATATTTAAACTTTTATCATATATTCAAAAATCCAATCTAAATTATTTTATAAAATCATTAGTTCATATTTCTCAAAAATCAGCTTTTAACCGTATTTCTCAAAAACTATAATTTTTATAACTTTAAAAATTATAACGTTCATTTATTTATAATGGATCAATTCCAAAAATATTCTATTTTTTTAAAAATCACTTTAAAAACATTTTAAATCCCAAAATTTGGGTCCAATGATGCTACACACCAAATAGTCAATCACGACTACAACGATCCATCATATATCGATATGATAATCCATCAAATATCAAAATGTCTGAAATCAAATAAAAACTGTTGAGGAATCCAGTTGGATCCCTCCAACTGTTTCCTGCATCCAAAAACATTAGCACAATACCAATTTCGCTCCAGTACGAAATTATCGCGGTATATGTTCTTAATAAATATTATCCGCTTAATAACGGCGCAATAGGGTCTCATCCGCTAAACAAAAAATGCGGGAAATCAACAACTGCAATATATACATATGCCAATATATATATATTGATATTATATATAATACCAATTTCACTGTTTATGAAATATTCGCGGTATATGTTTTTAATAAATAACATCCGCTTACTAACGGCGCATAATGTCTATTTTAACAATCAATAATTTACAGTCATCATTCAAACATGCATTCAAATATTTTAAATCTAACTATTTAAAAATAAAATCGAAATCTATTCGATTGAGTGAGAAGTTCTCACCTTGGTTTTAATTTCCGTTTTAGCTTTTATTTCGAATAAAATTAAACGCGCGTTTAATTTTACCCGAAATTCTCACTAACTCCAAACGACTCCAAACCAACTCCATCGCGTAGTGCTCGTCCATACGATTCCAACGCAACTGAGTTTGCATTTTTTCGACCTCGTATGAAAAAGATATTGATTTTACAAGTTTGTACACGTTTTATATAAATTAATATAACATAACTTAATTAATTTTAAACTCCATCAAATCTAGGCCTTTAGATCCACTCACCCCACATCTCCACCATGCATTGCTTCTTCCTCCTTCCCCCCTTGTTCACGCGTTACCCAGTAAACAAAATCACGCACGCAACCCATTCAAAGGATTAGGGTTTTAATTTACAGCCTCTACAAGCGACTATACTCGATCACATCACTTGCAACTCGAAGGCCTTCACGATAGCTACACTCGGCCAGAAGGAGCTGAAGCTCGGCCTCCTCGTTTCTCGTGCGCACGAGGGTGAACACGGCACGGTCGGCCCCCCCTGATCACTCCACGTCGCTCCAAACATGATCATATCCGTATGGATTTGAAGTATTCGGCGAGCTCTTCGATTCTTTAGTTAACAACTTTTTCTAAAAACGAGTGGATTGAGAGATTTTGAGAGTTGAAATTGGGAAATTTCTGGCCATTCATGTTTCTAGGGCCGGCTAGGGTTTAATGTTTCTATTTTTTTTTTTTTATTAAATGAAGGGTGTGTGTCTCCTTTTATAGAAAAAGCAAGCGTAAACACTATTCATCCCGGGAATTCCGAACTCCGATTTACGCACCGTAACCAGCGTACCTAGGGTTTATCCCGCGTTCCGGACACAATGGAACAGGTTTCAGAAGCTAATTCGGAAGTATGTGCGAGTTATGGCTGCAAACGCTCAATTAAAATTCAACCGATTTAAATCGATTTCTAGGCGTTTTAATTTGTACCGGACAAACGGTAAATCCAATCGACTTGAAATTTGAAACCTTACAATAATATCACATTACGGATCCGATGAAACTGGTTTCGTCGAAATCCGAGACTTTTTGAAAAATGGCTATTTTGACTCGCCAAATTTAAATTAAAAATAATTCGATGCGTTTCGAGCTGTCACGATCAAACGATAGCTCCGATTGACACGAAAATTGAAATCCGGTAATAACTAACTATTACGGATCCAATGGAACTGGTTTCGTTCAATTCTGAGACTGTTCAAAAATTGACTATTTTTACTAGTCGATTTTAAATATTAAAATATTCAATTTTCACAAATTAACTTTTAATTCGATTTTAAAAGTTCTAAAATATAGTTCTAACTTCAACATGATAAAATAAAATTTTACAAATCATTTTCAATCATATTTAACCCAATTTTCAATTATTTCTATAATTTAACGTATTAAATTATCGATTTAATTATCCAATTAAATCCAATAATTCAAATAAAAATTTATTTGACTTATAAATTCACTTTTTAATATTTAAAATTAATAAAATATTAAAATTTTAATTTCTAAAAATTCTGGGTCGTTACAATCTTTCCCCCTTAAAAGAATTTCGTCCTCGAAATTACAAGTAAGAAAGGTTACAAAATCTATTAACTTTCCAAAATTTATAATTAAACTTCTTACAAAACTTTACTAAGTTTTCGAATCATACTTAGTTATGTTTTCAAAAGCAACTACTATTGTTTAACTTTCAATTCCAAAATCAAAGTTAAAGTTTTCAAAATTTTCCAAATTTTCTCAAAAATTTTCTAACGCCTTAAATTTCCGGAAAAATTCGCCATAGTCTTCTTTGCGCGGCTCGATCCGAAAAAAAAATGACAGTATATATATCACAAATATACATCTCATCAAGTAATGAGGCATCCCGAAGGGAAAAAAGTATAAAAGTACGATATTTAATCCGAGATATGTACCTTATATTTTATTAGCAAGCATATACGGCTAATATAGCGCTAAAGCGAACTCCAAATGCGAAGCAAACGCGATCCGCACCTACTAAACACTCAACAAACAACATGAGAATCATGCATATAGACAATAATCTCAATATACAACATATAGCAACATGATGACTATATATGTCACATAGCAAATGCAACTAAACAACAAATGCAAACATCAACCAACTACCATCCATAATCAAATGAATTTTCATTCATATTCTCATTAATATTCAATGAATTGGTTTTCACTTTAAATCACATTGGATTTTATCAACATACGTTCTCAATTTTAATTAGTTTGCATTCACTAATTAAATCCAATTCACTTTCAATTCTATTCAAATTTATTTACTTCTAATTTGAATTCAATTTCATAGCTTTCAATTTCATTAACACTTAATGAATTACATACAATCAATCAACAATCATATAACAACCAAAGTATATTAATTATAACCAAATTCCTTTGCTTATATTCATTCTCATTCAATTTATTCAACTTCTAATAACATTTGATTTCAATGAATTAATACTTTCATTCATTATTCCATATCAACTTAAATTACATTCAATTGATTAACATTCAATCCATTCATTCAATTCAATTACAAAGTTGAATTTCATTCATATACTCAAGTTCACATTCATTTAATCCACTTGATTATTTACAACTCATATTCATATAATTTCACTTCTTACATATATAAGTTTATTTCACAATTGTAAATCACTTTAATTATAATTCTATTCTTATAATTCATTTGCTTATGCAATTACTCTTTATTTAGATTATTCAAACAACCTAACAATCAACTTACATACACTTTAATAATTCTGAAAAATTATTCCTTTACATATAAAAATATAATCAAGGCAAAATTATTCCATTTACCCAATTTAAAATCAATATTGTGCCGAATTGTTCTATTCAAGTGTTTAGAAACCCCTTCGGCTCAGTTTCGAGGCTGTGCTGACGAAAGTTCATATGCCACTCAACAAACCAATCATCACAATATAAAACAATTTTTATATTCACTAACAAATACGCACTCATAGCTATTATTACACTCAAACTCAATCTAGAGTACTGCTGACTCTATCTCTAATGAGTAATACCCAACAGAACCATGGTTGTCGCTTAACCATCAGCTCTGATACCAAATGTAACGCCCCGAAAATTTTCGACGTTCGAAAATTCGACATCGACACTCACTTTATCGACTGTCGACCAATCGAAGGCCGAAAACCGAGATGTTATGGGTTTTAAAAAGAATTTAAGAAAAGAAAAAGAGAGAAAAGATAGAAAATAGAGAGGAAAGAAGATAGACGATTTTTAGAAAACAGAGAATTTTTAAAATAGAACGGGACAGAAAGGAACAACAACAGAATCTCACAATTCGCAGCGGAACAACATATAATAATAAATGAATAATCTTTAAACAAAGAACTATATCAGTTATTACATTACATCACATTTTATTACATCATATCATCACATCAGAGTGTACAACAACATACAACAACAAACAATGCAGCGGAAAAAGAAATACTATATAAACTAGTAATACGCCATGCCATCCAGCTTGCCTCCAACAACTCCAGAATATCCAGAATATCCTGATAAACCTAACTCTTAACTGCCCGTGTGGAAATTGGTGGGCACCCAGAGTTTAGGAAGGAAAACAATAAACTCCGAGTCAGTCATGTGACTGGTGTGAGAACTCAAAACAGTTTATTTACTTTAAAATCAAAATAGAGGAATATTTTAAATCAATTCGCAATGCTTTTAAAAATGAGACTACCATAAGGCCTCCCGCACACACACACATGCAAACGTAGAATCGGAGGAGATTTCTCCTTATGATAGTCAAAGATGCTTGATACGCATTTAAAATAATATTTGATATTATTATTAGTGCATAGTGTAGAGGAAAATCATTTCGAAAATAAAGATATAAATCTTAGCCAACATACGACCATTATCGTATGCCTACTATAGCTACTATCCAAACAGTGGTGACCACCATAAGTGAATAGCAGGTTCTACAACTAATACCGTAAAAGTTTCGTATTGAGAATTGGATTTCCAACAAATGGTCAGGCCAAGGAACTTCCCATTGCCACATGAGAATGCCTTTGGATGGACATCCCCGAGAACCAAACCGGATCTCTACCAACACAAGGCCGGGTTACTCCTAACTGAGTAACAACTGACCGAATATGCCATCCCCCGGTCCTTTGGGACCTTTATCAACCGAGCGCTCGTAATCAATTCACACAATCATAAAGTGTTTTCAACATGAGTAAGTATCTGGGCTCCATACCATGATACCACCCTTTTCCAGAAGGAAATGGACACATCCTAAAGGGCGCTACCCCTCATAACCTTGCTGCTTCTTTCCTGTTTTGACCATTCACGGGGTGTGAGGCTCGACGAAGTCACGTCCACAAAAACATACTTTATACAAAAGCCATGCTTTGGGTCAACAAATGATCAACACAATGATCACAAGGATAGACGATCAAATAAACGATCCTATCACAAATAATCAACACAATGATCATTTCAGCATCACTCAGCATATCACATTACCAAATTGGGAATATATCGCTGATAACTTCAACTATATAACCTTTGAGCACATACGTCTCAAAGAAGGGTGTTAAGCAAAGAATAAATTCTCCGCCACCAACAGAAATATATTTGAAAGAAATCGGCTTTATATCTCAAATTGTAATGTCAGACATACAATCCATACAAGTCTGTTCCGGGCTCGAACAGAACCGAAGGCACTTACAAAGAAGTCCTTGCAATCCGGATATCCACAATCCTGATCGGATTCACCATCACATATGGAGAACTCAATACCGGAGCAACTCGGTGCAGAGTCAATCGATAGTTCATCCTATCGCTCTCGCAAATATCCGGTCTTCAACACCGATCTTCAAATGCGATTCACAACGACGTATCACATATTCGGAATGGGTTATACGACCCCATGGTCCTTTCCCGGTTAACCCGAATAGTGAGCGCTTATTCAAAAATAAGTGTGCATTCAAATTCAATCCATTCACATCAAATACCCATTCAAAGGGAAATACTGATAGTCGGTTATTGAACTATCAATTGATATGCACACATCACCAGATTCCAAATAATTTTCCAAATTATTTATTTTCCAAAATATCTTTACTAGATATATAATTTCAACACTTCAAAAATAAATCAATATTTATTTTTAACAAGTTTCACTTTCACATATAAATTCCTTAGTGAATTTATATTTCAAGATATCCATGCATATGCGATTTCAATAATTCATTTTCAATTTATCTTCAGAAAAAGATAAATTCTAATTATTCACTTCATATTGGAAAACATTTCCATACTTATTTATTCATAAGTAATTCACAAATTCCTTTTATTTTCAACACTTAGAAAATATTCAATATACTTAAATCGAATTAAGTATATAATTCATTCTTTAAGGAAATCATTCTCTTAAACATATTTATTTGGGCCAAAACGAATGTTACGTAAAACATCGTTACGACAACCCAAAATCACTAGTATAGGGATTCGAAATTAAAATAGATATATAAATCCCAATACTATACAAAACATTTCCTTTCGGAAATCATTTACTATAACAACAGTGTTATAGTCCACATTTCCTTTTATTTCTCGAAAACGTCTATTTCAACAATAAATGTTGAAATCTATGGTTTCGAATCTCAACACATTTTAAACCATCGTTAGATCGTTTTAATTCTATTTAAAACATCATATCTAAAACAATTTCTTTAACGTATTATTCACTATTCAAAAACGTGAATATACTACCTTAACAAATTTCATCATTTCTATTCACTTTAACTTAAAGGATTATTCACTGTTCAAAATGTGAATATAACTCTATCTCTAAGTTATAACAATTAACTTATCAAAATAAGTCGTTTGCGAATTCATAAAACAACGTTTATAAATTCCATTTCTATTTATTTATAAAAACTTCTTTTTTATAAATTCCTTTATTAACATATTTCAGTTTATAACTCAATTATAAACTAAATGTTTATATTATAAGTTAAATACTTATAAAACGATTATTTTATAAAATCGTTCTTTAAACTTCATAATTATAAATCTTATAACTTATAAGATTCATTTATTTAACCAAATCTATTCTTCAATTAACTTCACAAATTTATAAATCTTACTATTTATAAATTTCATTTATAACTTCACAGTTTATAATTCTATAAATTTCATTCATTTATGAAATTCATTTTCACTACATTCAAACACTTATAAAAACTCGTTTTATAATGTCTATATTTCAATTTATAAATATCCATTTATAAATCTCTTAATATAAATCAGTTTATATTATTATTCTAAAACGTCTTTAAATTCCTTTATAATTTCATCATTTCGATTTATAAAATAATCAAATTTTATAAATCCTATATTTAAACTTTTATCATATATTCAAAAATCCAATCTAAATTATTTTATAAAATCATTAGTTCATATTTCTCAAAAATCAGCTTTTAACCGTATTTCTCAAAAACTATAATTTTTATAACTTTAAAAATTATAACGTTCATTTATTTATAATGGATCAATTCCAAAAATATTCTATTTTTTTAAAAATCACTTTAAAAACATTTTAAATCCCAAAATTTGGGTCCAATGATGCTACACACCAAATAGTCAATCACGACTACAACGATCCATCATATATCGATATGATAATCCATCAAATATCAAAATATCTGAAATCAAATAAAAACTGTTGAGGAATCCAGTTGGATCCCTCCAACCTGTTTCCTGCATCCAAAAACATTAGCACAATACCAATTTCGCTCCAGTACGAAATTATCGCGGTATATGTTCTTAATAAATATTATCCGCTTAATAACGGCGCAATAGGGTCTCATCCGCTAAACAAAAAATGCGGGAAATCAACAACTGCAATATATACATATGCCAATATATATATATTGATATTATATATAATACCAATTTCACTGTTTATGAAATATTCGCGGTATATGTTTTTAATAAATAACATCCGCTTACTAACGGCGCATAATGTCTATTTTAACAATCAATAATTTACAGTCATCATTCAAACATGCATTCAAATATTTTAAATCTAACTATTTAAAAATAAAATCGAAATCTATTCGATTGAGTGAGAAGTTCTCACCTTGGTTTTAATTTCCGTTTTAGCTTTTATTTCGAATAAAATTAAACGCGCGTTTAATTTTACCCAAAATTCTCACTAACTCCAAACGACTCCAAACCAACTCCATCGTGTAGTGCTCGTCCATACGATTCCAACGCAACTGAGTTTGCATTTTTTCGACCTCGTATGAAAAAGATATTGATTTTACAAGTTTGTACACGTTTTATATAAATTAATATAACATAACTTAATTAATTTTAAACTCCATCAAATCTAGGCCTTTAGATCCACTCACCCCACATCTCCACCATGCATTGCTTCTTCCTCCTTCCCCCCTTGTTCACGCGTTACCCAGTAAACAAAATCACGCACGCAACCCATTCAAAGGATTAGGGTTTTAATTTACAGCCTCTACAAGCGACTATACTCGATCACATCACTTGCAACTCGAAGGCCTTCACGATAGCTACACTCGGCCAGAAGGAGCTGAAGCTCGGCCTCCTCGTTTCTCGTGCGCACGAGGGTGAACACGGCACGGTCGCCCCCCCTGATCACTCCACGTCGCTCCAAACATGATCATATCCGTATGGATTTGAAGTATTCGGCGAGCTCTTCGATTCTTTAGTTAACAACTTTTTCTAAAAACGAGTGGATTGAGAGATTTTGAGAGTTGAAATTGGGAAATTTCTGGCCATTCATGTTTCTAGGGCCGGCTAGGGTTTAATGTTTCTATTATTTTTTTTATTAAATGAAGGGTGTGTGTCTCCTTTTATAGAAAAAGCAAGCGTAAACACTATTCATCCCGGGAATTCCGAACTCCGATTTACGCACCGTAACCAGCGTACCTAGGGTTTATCCCGCGTTCCGGACACAATGGAACAGGTTTCGGAAGCTAATTCGGAAGTATGTGCGAGTTATGGCTGCAAACGCTCAATTAAAATTCAACCGATTTAAATCGATTTCTAGGCGTTTTAATTTGTACCGGACAAACGGTAAATCCAATCGACTTGAAATTTGAAACCTTACAATAATATCACATTACGGATCCGATGAAACTGGTTTCGTCGAAATCCGAGACTTTTTGAAAAATGGCTATTTTGACTCGCCAAATTTAAATTAAAAATAATTCGATGCGTTTCGAGCTGTCACGATCAAACGATAGCTCCGATTGACACGAAAATTGAAATCTGGTAATAACTAACTATTCCGGATCCAATGGAACTGGTTTCGTTCAATTCTGAGACTGTTCAAAAATTGACTATTTTTACTAGTCGATTTTAAATATTAAAATATTCAATTTTCACAAATTAACTTTTAATTCGATTTTAAAAGTTCTAAAATATCGTTCTAACTTCAACATGATAAAATAAAATTTTACAAATCATTTTCAATCATATTTAACTCAATTTTCAATTATTTCTATAATTTAACGTATTAAATTATCGATTTAATTATCCAATTAAATCCAATAATTCAAATAAAAATTTATTTGACTTATAAATTCACTTTTTAATATTTAAAATTAATAAAATATTAAAATTTTAATTTCTAAAAATTCTGGGTCGTTACAATCTTTCCCCCTTAAAAGAATTTCGTCCTCGAAATTACAAGTAAGAAAGGTTACAAAATCTATTAACTTTCCAAAATTTATAATTAAACTTCTTACAAAACTTTACTAAGTTTTCGAATCATACTTAGTTATGTTTTCAAAAGCAACTACTATTGTTTAACTTTCAATTCCAAAATCAAAGTTAAAGTTTTCAAAATTTTCCAAATTTTCTCAAAATTTTTCTAACGCCTTAAATTTCCGGAAAAATTCGCCATAGTCTCCTTTGCGCGGCTCGATCCGAAAAAAAAAATGACAGTATATATATCACAAATATACATCTCATCAAGTAATGAGGCATCCCGAAGGGAAAAAAGTATAAAAGTACGATATTTAATCCGAGATATGTACCTTATATTTTATTAGCAAGCATATACGGCTAATATAGCGCTAAAGCGAACTCCAAATGCGAAGCAAACGCGATCCGCACCTACTAAACACTCAACAAACAACATGAGAATCATGCATATAGACAATAATCTCAATATACAACATATAGCAACATGATGACTATATATGTCACATAGCAAATACAACTAAACAACAAATGCAAACATCAACCAACTACCATCCATAATCAAATGAATTTTCATTCATATTCTCATTAATATTCAATGAATTGGTTTTCACTTTAAATCACATTGGATTTTATCAACATACGTTCTCAATTTTAATTAGTTTGCATTCACTAATTAAATCCAATTCACTTTCAATTCTATTCAAATTTATTTACTTCTAATTTGAATTCAATTTCATAGCTTTCAATTTCATTAACACTTAATGAATTACATACAATCAATCAACAATCATATAACAACCAAAGTATATTAATTATAACCAAATTCCTTTGCTTATATTCATTCTCATTCAATTTATTCAACTTCTAATAACATTTGATTTCAATGAATTAATACTTTCATTCATTATTCCATATCAACTTAAATTACATTCAATTGATTAACATTCAATCCATTCATTCAATTCAATTACAAAGTTGAATTTCATTCATATACTCAAGTTCACATTCATTTAATCCACTTGATTATTTACAACTCATATTCATATAATTTCACTTCTTACATATATAAGTTTATTTCACAATTGTAAATCACTTTAATTATAATTCTATTCTTATAATTCATTTGCTTATGCAATTACTCTTTATTTAGATTATTCAAACAACCTAACAATCAACTTACATACACTTTAATAATTCTGAAAAATTATTCCTTTACATATAAAAATATAATCAAGGCAAAATTATTCCATTTACCCAATTTAAAATCAATATTGTGCCGAATTGTTCTATTCAAGTGTTTAGAAACCCCTTCGGCTCGGTTTCGAGGCTGTGCTGACGAAAGTTCATATGCCACTCAACAAACCAATCATCACAATATAAAACAATTTTTATATTCACTAACAAATACGCACTCATAGCTATTATTACACTCAAACTCAATCTAGAGTACTGCTGACTCTATCTCTAATGAGTAATACCCAACAGAACCATGGTTGTCGCTTAACCATCAGCTCTGATACCAAATGTAACGCCCCGAAAATTTTCGACGTTCGAAAATTCGACATCGACACTCACTTTATCGACTGTCGACCAATCGAAGGCCGAAAACCGAGATGTTATGGGTTTTAAAAAGAATTTAAGAAAAGAAAAAGAGAGAAAAGATAGAAAATAGAGAGGAAAGAAGATAGACGATTTTTAGAAAACAGAGAATTTTTAAAATAGAACGGGACAGAAAGGAACAACAACAGAATCTCACAATTCGCAGCGGAACAACATATAATAATAAATGAATAATCTTTAAACAAAGAACTATATCAGTTATTACATTACATCACATTTTATTACATCATATCATCACATCAGAGTGTACAACAACATACAACAACAAACAATGCAGCGGAAAAAGAAATACTATATAAACTAGTAATACGCCATGCCATCCAGCTTGCCTCCAGAAACTCCAGAATATCCAGAATATCCTGATAAACCTAACTCTTAACTGCCCGTGTGGAAATTGGTGGGCACCCAGAGTTTAGGAAGGAAAACAATAAACTCCGAGTCAGTCATGTGACTGGTGTGAGAACTCAAAACAGTTTATTTACTTTAAAATCAAAATAGAGGAATATTTTAAATCAATTCGCAATGCTTTTAAAAATGAGACTACCATAAGGCCTCCCGCACACACACACATGCAAACGCAGAATCGGAGGAGATTTCTCCTTATGATAGTCAAAGATGCTTGATACGCATTTAAAATAATATTTGATATTATTATTAGTGCATAGTGTAGAGGAAAATCATTTCGAAAATAAAGATATAAATCTTAGCCAACATACGACCATTATCGTATGCCTACTATAGCTACTATCCAAACAGTGGTGACCACCATAAGTGAATAGCAGGTTCTACAACTAATACCGTAAAAGTTTCGTATTGAGAATTGGATTTCCAACAAATGGTCAGGCCAAGGAACTTCCCATTGCCACATGAGAATGCCTCTGGATGGACATCCCCGAGAACCAAACCGGATCTCTACCAACACAAGGCCGGGTTACTCCTAACTGAGTAACAACTGACCGAATATGCCATCCCCCGGTCCTTTGGGACCTTTATCAACCGAGCGCTCGTAATCAATTCACACAATCAAAAAGTGTTTTCAACATGAGTAAGAATCTGGGCTCCATACCATGATACCACCCTTTTCCAGAAGGAAATGGACACATCCTAAAGGGCGCTACCCCTCATAACCTTGCTGCTTCTTTCCTGTTTTGACCATTCACGGGGTGTGAGGCTCGACGAAGTCACGTCCACAAAAACATACTTTATACAAAAGCCATGCTTTGGGTCAACAAATGATCAACACAATGATCACAAGGATAGACGATCAAATAAACGATCCTATCACAAATAATCAACACAATGATCATTTCAGCATCACTCAGCATATCACATTACCAAATTGGGAATATATCGCTGATAACTTCAACTATATAACCTTTGAGCACATACGTCTCAAAGAAGGGTGTTAAGCAAAGAATAAATTCTCCGCCACCAACAGAAATATATTTGAAAGAAATCGGCTTTATATCTCAAATTGTAATGTCAAACATACAATCCATACAAGTCTGTTCCGGGCTCGAACAGAACCGAAGGCACTTACAAAGAAGTCCTTGCAATCCGGATATCCACAATCCTGATCGGATTCACCATCACATATGGAGAACTCAATACCGGAGCAACTCGGTGCAGAGTCAATCGATAGTTCATCCTATCGCTCTCGCAAATATCCGGTCTTCAACACCGATCTTCAAATGCGATTCACAACGACGTATCACATATTCGGAATGGGTTATACGACCCCATGGTCCTTTCCCGGTTAACCCGAATAGTGAGCGCTTATTCAAAAATAAGTGTGCATTCAAATTCAATCCATTCACATCAAATACCCATTCAAAGGGAAATACTGATAGTCGGTTATTGAACTATCAATTGATATGCACACATCACCAGATTCCAAATAATTTTCCAAATTATTTATTTTCCAAAATATCTTTACTAGATATATAATTTCAACACTTCAAAAATAAATCAATATTTATTTTTAACAAGTTTCACTTTCACATATAAATTCCTTAGTGAATTTATATTTCAAGATATCCATGCATATGCGATTTCAATAATTCATTTTCAATTTATCTTCAGAAAAAGATAAATTCTAATTATTCACTTCATATTGGAAAACATTTCCATACTTATTTATTCATAAGTAATTCACAAATTCCTTTTATTTTCAACACTTAGAAAATATTCAATATACTTAAATCGAATTAAGTATATAATTCATTCTTTAAGGAAATCATTCTCTTAAACATATTTATTTGGGCCAAAACGAATGTTACGTAAAACATCGTTACGACAACCCAAAATCACTAGTATAGGGATTCGAAATTAAAATAGATATATAAATCCCAATACTATACAAAACATTTCCTTTCGGAAATCATTTACTATAACAACAGTGTTATAGTCCACATTTCCTTTTATTTCTCGAAAACGTCTATTTCAACAATAAATGTTGAAATCTATGGTTTCGAATCTCAACACATTTTAAACCATCGTTAGATCGTTTTAATTCTATTTAAAACATCATATCTAAAACAATTTCTTTAACGTATTATTCACTATTCAAAAACGTGAATATACTACCTTAACAAATTTCATCATTTCTATTCACTTTAACTTAAAGGATTATTCACTGTTCAAAATGTGAATATAACTCTATCTCTAAGTTATAACAATTAACTTATCAAAATAAGTCGTTTGCGAATTCATAAAACAACGTTTATAAATTCCATTTCTATTTATTTATAAAAACTTCTTTTTTATAAATTCCTTTATTAACATATTTCAGTTTATAACTCAATTATAAACTAAATGTTTATATTATAAGTTAAATACTTATAAAACGATTATTTTATAAAATCGTTCTTTAAACTTCATAATTATAAATCTTATAACTTATAAGATTCATTTATTTAACCAAATCTATTCTTCAATTAACTTCACAAATTTATAAATCTTACTATTTATAAATTTCATTTATAACTTCACAGTTTATAATTCTATAAATTTCATTCATTTATGAAATTCATTTTCACTACATTCAAACACTTATAAAAACTCGTTTTATAATGTCTATATTTCAATTTATAAATATCCATTTATAAATCTCTTAATATAAATCAGTTTATATTATTATTCTAAAACGTCTTTAAATTCCTTTATAATTTCATCATTTCGATTTATAAAATAATCAAATTTTATAAATCCTATATTTAAACTTTTATCATATATTCAAAAATCCAATCTAAATTATTTTATAAAATCATTAGTTCATATTTCTCAAAAATCAGCTTTTAACCGTATTTCTCAAAAACTATAATTTTTATAACTTTAAAAATTATAACGTTCATTTATTTATAATGGATCAATTCCAAAAATATTCTATTTTTTTAAAAATCACTTTAAAAACATTTTAAATCCCAAAATTTGGGTCCAATGATGCTACACACCAAATAGTCAATCACGACTACAACGATCCATCATATATCGATATGATAATCCATCAAATATCAAAATATCTGAAATCAAATAAAAACTGTTGAGGAATCCAGTTGGATCCCTCCAACCTGTTTCCTGCATCCAAAAACATTAGCACAATACCAATTTCGCTCCAGTACGAAATTATCGCGGTATATGTTCTTAATAAATATTATCCGCTTAATAACGGCGCAATAGGGTCTCATCCGCTAAACAAAAAATGCGGGAAATCAACAACTGCAATATATACATATGCCAATATATATATATATTGATATTATATATAATACCAATTTCACTGTTTATGAAATATTCGCGGTATATGTTTTTAATAAATAACATCCGCTTACTAACGACGCATAATGTCTATTTTAACAATCAATAATTTACAGTCATCATTCAAACATGCATTCAAATATTTTAAATCTAACTATTTAAAAATAAAATCGAAATCTATTCGATTGAGTGAGAAGTTCTCACCTTGGTTTTAATTTCCGTTTTAGCTTTTATTTCGAATAAAATTAAACGCGCGTTTAATTTTACCCGAAATTCTCACTAACTCCAAACGACTCCAAACCAACTCCATCGCGTAGTGCTCGTCCATACGATTCCAACTCAACTGAGTTTGCATTTTTTCGACCTCGTATGAAAAAGATATTGATTTTACAAGTTTGTACACGTTTTATATAAATTAATATAACATAACTTAATTAATTTTAAACTCCATCAAATCTAGGCCTTTAGATCCACTCACCCCACATCTCCACCGTGCATTGCTTCTTCCTCCTTCCCCCCTTGTTCACGCGTTACCCAGTAAACAAAATCACGCACGCAACCCATTCAAAGGATTAGGGTTTTAATTTACAGCCTCTACAAGCGACTATACTCGATCACATCACTTGCAACTCGAAGGCCTTCACGATAGCTACACTCAGCCAGAAGGAGCTGAAGCTCGGCCTCCTCGTTTCTCGTGCGCACGAGGGTGAACACGGCACGGTCGGCCCCCCCTGATCACTCCACGTCGCTCCAAACATGATCATATCCGTATGGATTTGAAGTATTCGGCGAGCTCTTCGATTCTTTAGTTAACAACTTTTTCTAAAAACGAGTGGATTGAGAGATTTTGAGAGTTGAAATTGGGAATTTTCTGGCCATTCATGTTTCTAGGGCCGGCTAGGGTTCAATGTTTCTATTTTTTTTTTTATTAAATGAAGGGTGTGTGTCTCCTTTTATAGAAAAAGCAAGCGTAAACACTATTCATCCCGGGAATTCCGAACTCCGATTTACGCACCGTAACCAGCGTACCTAGGGTTTATCCCGCGTTCCGGACACAATGGAACAGGTTTCGGAAGCTAATTCGGAAGTATGTGCGAGTTATGGCTGCAAACGCTCAATTAAAATTCAACCGATTTAAATCGATTTCTAGGCGTTTTAATTTGTACCGGACAAACGGTAAATCCAATCGACTTGAAATTTGAAACCTTACAATAATATCACATTACGGATCCGATGAAACTGGTTTCGTCGAAATCCGAGACTTTTTGAAAAATGGCTATTTTGACTCGCCAAATTTAAATTAAAAATAATTCGATGCGTTTCGAGCTGTCACGATCAAACGATAGCTCCGATTGACACGAAAATTGAAATCCGGTAATAACTAACTATTACGGATCCAATGGAACTGGTTTCGTTCAATTCTGAGACTGTTCAAAAATTGACTATTTTTACTAGTCGATTTTAAATATTAAAATATTCAATTTTCACAAATTAACTTTTAATTCGATTTTAAAAGTTCTAAAATATCGTTCTAACTTCGACATGATAAAATAAAATTTTACAAATCATTTTCAATCATATTTAACCCAATTTTCAATTATTTCTATAATTTAACGTATTAAATTATCGATTTAATTATCCAATTAAATCCAATAATTCAAATAAAAATTTATTTGACTTATAAATTCACTTTTTAATATTTAAAATTAATAAAATATTAAAATTTTAATTTCTAAAAATTCTGGGTCGTTACATTTCGTTCGAAAGTGTTTTAATTGTGGTTCTCCGGATCATATTATTCGAGCTTGTCCTAAGCCTCTCTTCCGCCGTTATTGCAAGAGGGAAGGTCATCGTAGTTCCACTTGTTCCATTGCTCCGAATAATTCTTCATCTGGCAAGTTAAATGTAGCGAATGCTTCTGGAGGTCCTTCTCAATCTAAAGGTATATCTCCATCCATTTTGGAAGGTTCTATTTTATTTTATGACCAAAGTATACGAGTTCTTTTCGATACGGGTGCTTCACATTCTTTCGTATCGAAAAAGCTCGTTGATGATTTATCTTTGGATGTTTCTTGTATGGTTATTTCTTTAAGGATTGCGAATCCTATTGGGGGATCCACGACCCTTAGTTTGCTGTGTGATGATGTTGAGATTGTTTTATGTGGCTTTTCTTTCCGTGCGAATCTGCATGTTATTTCTTGTCTGGGATTTGATATGATTTTGGGTATGGACTGGCTAGTGAGATATGATTCCAGGATTATTTGTTCGGAGAGGATTTTGTATCTTCGACATCCGGATTCGCCTACTCAGTTATCTCTTATTCTTCGGGATGTGGATAATCCAAAATGGCTGTTTATTCTCTTGATTCGCGAGATGATGATGATATATCTCGTATTCCTGTTGCTTGTGACTTTTCTGATGTTTTTGAGCCTGTATCGGGTTTGCCACCTAAACGGGCAATTGAGTTCCGCATTGATCTCATTCCAGGCGCGCATCCAGTTAGTCGTCCTCCCACGAGGATGTCTACAAAGGAAAATGAGGAACTCAAGAAGCAGCTTTTAGAGCTCGAGTCCAAGCAGTTGATTCAGTCCAGTTTTTCCCCGTGAGGATCCGCGGTTGTCTTTGTGAAGAAGTCTGGTGGAACTCTTAGGCTTTGCATTGACTATCGCAAGCTTAACGAGTTAACCATCAGGAATAGGTATCCATTGCTTAGGATCGATGATATGTTCGATCTATTGAGTGGTGCTAACGTCTTTTCTCAGCTTGACCTTGCCACAGGTTTTCATCAATTACGAGTCGCGGAGGATAGCATACCTCTTACAGCTTTCCGCACTCGATATGGTTCTTTTGAGTGGCTCGTTATGCCGTTCGGTTTGACGAACGCTCCTGCTTTCTTTGTTGATCTCATGAATCGAGTATTCCGGGAATATCTCAATAAGTTCGTTCTTGTGTTCATTGATGATATCCTTATTTATTCTAAGTCTGAAGCCGAGCATGCTAATCACTTGAGAATTGTCTTGAGTACTCTTCGTCGTCATCAGCTTAGAGCCAAATTCTCCAAGTGCCACTTTTGGGAGAATAGGGTTAAGTTCTTAGGCCATGTTGTATCTTCCGATGGCATTTCTGTCGATCCCTCACAGATCGAAGCCATCCAGAATTGGAAGAGGCCTGAGAATGTTCATGATATTCGTAGTTTCCTTGGATTGGCGGGTTATTACCGTCGGTTCATTAAGAACTTTTCCCGTGTTGTGCTTCCTCTCACTTGCCTTACTCGGAAAGGCATTCGTTTTGATTGGTCCGACAAGTGTGAAGCTTCCTTTTTGGCATTGAAGGAACTTCTCACTAATGCCCCTATTCTTGTGGTTCCCGAAGGGAATCATGATCTTGTTGTCTACACCGATGCTTGTGGTAGTGGTCTCGGTGCTGTTCTTATGCAGAAGGATCGGGTAGTTGCTTATGCTTCTAGGCAACTGCGTCCGAATGAAGTTCGCTATGCCACTCATGATCTTGAGCTTGCCGCCATTGCCTTTGCCTTGAAGATTTGGCGACATTATTTATTGGGTGAGCGCTTCATTCTCTATACTGATCATAAATCTTTGAAGTATTTGTTCACTCAGAAGGAACTCAATATGAGGCAACAGCGTTGGCTCGAGTTTCTTTCTTCTTATGACTTTGATATCCAGTATACCCCTGGTAAGGGTAATCATGTTGCAGATGCGCTTAGTCGCAAACATTCGGCTATTATTTCTATGATGCTTGCCGAATGGAATGTTCTTGAGACTCTATCTTTTTGTGAAATTCGTGATCGAGGTTCATCTTCTGATTCTCCTATTCTATCATTTAGTTTGGGAGCTCGACCTATTTTATTGGATCGTATTGCCAATGGTCAGCGGCGTGATCCTTAGTTGTTGCATCTTATTCAGCTTTGTGAGTCTGGATCTTGTGATGAGGCGTTGCAAGATTTCAGCATTGATTCTCATGGGTGTCTTCGTAAGAAGAACCGTCTTTTTGTGCCTTCTGATCTTGCACTTAGGCATGACATTCTTGATGACTGTCACCGTTCTAAGTATACCATTCATCCCGGTAGCAGCAAGATGTATGCCGATATGTGTCGTCTTTATTATTGGGAAGGCATGAAGCGCGATGTGGCGAGTTATGTGAGCAATTGCATAACTTGTCAGCGTTTTAAAGCCGAGCATCAGCGTCCTTCGGGTCTTCTTCAGCCCCTTGAGATTCCGTTGTGGAAATGGGATCAGATTTCTATGGATTTCATTGACGGCCTACCTCGTTCGAGGTCTGGCCATTCTAGCATTTGGATTATTGTTGATCGCCTCACCAAGTCTGTTCATTTTGTCCCTATTAAGTCTAATAGGACTGCTTCGCATTTGGCTAAGTTGTATGTCAAGGAAATCGTGAGATTTCACGGTGTTCCTAGTTCTATTGTGAGTGACCGTGATCCTTCATTCACGAGTCATTTTTGAAAGAGTCTTCAGCAAGCTTTGGGAACAAAGCTTAATTTTTCTACAGCTTATCATCCGCAGTCTGATGGACAGACTGAACGGGTGAATCGTATCTTGGAAGATCTTCTCCGTATTTGTATTTTTGATTTTGGTGGTAGCTGGGAGGATCACCTACCTCTTGTAGAATTCTCCTACAATAATAGTTTTCAGTCTAGTATCGGTATGGCTCCTTTCGAAGCCTTATACGGAAGACCATGTCGATCACCTTCTTGTTGGTTAGAATCTGGGGAGAAGCTTATTCTTGGCCCGTATTTTGTTCGTCATTCTTCCGAGAAGATTGATCTTATCCGGTTGAGAATGAAAGAGGCACAGAGTCGGCAGAAATCCTACGCGGACAGCCGTAAGAAGCCTCTCGAGTTCTCGATCGGCGATCTTATTTTTATTCGTGTTTCTCCTTTGAAGGGGGTTATGCGTTTCAGTACGACTGGGAAATTGGCTCCTCGTTTTATAGGACCATTTTCTATTACTGAACGTATTGGCCCTGTGGCTTATAGAGTTTCACTTCCAGCTCATTTATCTGGCATTCATGACGTGTTTCACATCTCGCAACTTCGGAAGTGTCTTCGGGAGTCGGATTCTGTTATTACTTCTCCTGATTTGCAAGAGCTTGAGATCTCACTGGACTTATCTATTGTACAGCAACCTATTCACGTGCTTGACACGGAGGTGCGACACCTTCGGAACAAGGACGTGCCGCTCGTTAAAGTTCAATGGTCTGCTAATCGCAATGACTGTACGTGGGAAACCAGAGAATTTATTGAGCGATCTTATCCAGGTTTTCTTTCTTAGCTTGAGAACGGTGTGTATGTCTTTTCATCTCAAGCTTATTTTCTTTTCTTTGGATTGATGGTATGTAGTTGTTACAAATATCGCCTCTAGGAATTGCGGGGACGCAATTTTGTAAGGAGGGGAGATCTGTAACAACCCGCATATTTAACGATTTTATATTTAAAGGTTTAATTTAAATATAGCATCGTTAGTCGGATTTTGGTCCGAAATGTTACTTTCTGCAAATGGCCGAATTGGAACTCGAAACTACCTCCATTGGTTCCAAAATGGCGTTTGCGATCTTTTTGAGTATATTCTTTGATATGTTTGGAGTTTGTGAAATTTTGGCTACTTTTTCTATTGGGTTCGGGTTTGGGTTCAGCCCACTAACTTAATTAACCCTCTAACTCAACCCCTTCTCTTCATTTCATCTTCTTTCATTTTCATTTCTCAAGTAAAACTGAAAATGGTGGAAGGAAAGAGGAAATAGAAATTGCATGCCCTGGTTTCTCCTTTGTAACTTGATTTCTTCCTCCAAAATCATAGAGAAGCCATAGGTAAGTCTCTCTTCTTCTTCTCCAACTCTTTCTCCTTCAATTTCAGAAAGTTTTCCTAAACCTAATTTAGGAAAATACTTGTTTGTTCTTAGATTGAAGCTTGTTGGGTTGAAGTAGGAATTAGTTGGTCTTCTCCTTGTATTTTAGCTCCTTCATCTTCTTTGTTTGTGAGATTAAAAGGTGAGCTTTGAACTCACATCTACTTCTCTTGATTTCATTGATGTGGGTATGAATTCCTAGCACTTGTTCATATGCTCTTGCTTTTGGTTTGGAATGAATGGGAGAATATCCAAATTTTCGGTGTTGGGTTCAATTCTTTAAAGATCCTAACTTTGATGTTTGAATATGTTTTTGGTTGCGAATCGGAGAGCTAATTGAGTCGGGATATCTATGGGCTAAGGCTCCTTTACTCCATTACTCGAAAGGTCGCATTTTGGAAGAACTTGCAATTCATTGGAAAAAAAGGCAGAAACTGCAAATTTATGCAGTTCGGCCGACCGAGCCCTGTAGCTGGTCGACCGACCTGCTCATGTCGTGTTTTTTTTATTTCCTGCATCTGGCCAGCCGACCGAGCCCTGCAGCCGGTCGACCGACCTGCTCATGTTTTGCCTGTTTTGCCTAGTTTTGCATATTTTGATTTGTTTTCCAAATTTTATCGATTCAAGTTGCTTCTTAGTGGTTGTTATTGCCTCTTTGACTTTGATAACTTATTTTTGACTTCATCCACGGGTCTTTATAAAATAATCTTTCTAATCATATTAAAAGCTCGTTTCTCCAATTTATAAATTCTATTTAAACACACGCACAATTTCGCACTTCGAGCGAAGTGGAAGGGTGATTAAATGGTTGGGCAAAACACGGACCATGAATCTGTGCGTTTATCTTTCCGATTAATCCCCGACCTATTCAATTGATCGTTTTGACCTTCGGGTTTGGTTTACTGAGGATATGAGGTGAACTTTGTACTGCTTCGAGTGTGAAATTAACTAATGGATAGTAAACCATTTAGTGCGAACGGGTGGTTATGGGACTCACGTTACCACTTTTCGGATTCCTCTCTGGGAGTTTGTGACACATGCTGTCTTTGGGATAGTGTCTTCGGACTGTCTCCTCTGGCTTGTTGCCTTTAATATCGCTTTTGGAGTTGGTCCTTTGCCCTGACTCGAAAGATATTTGGGGTTGTCGGTTACCTTTAGTATTGCTTTCGGAGTGGTTTCTTCACCACCGCTCAAGAGATATTGGAGTGGTTTCTTCACCACCGCTCAAGAGATATCGGAGTGGTTTCTTCACCACCGCTCAAGGGATATCGGAGTGGTTTCTTCACCACTGATCATGATGTTTCATTTATATGTATATTCCCTAGGTATTGCTTTTCTATATTGGTTCTTTGGAGCCACACGAAATATAGCATTTACCTTGTGGAACTCGTATTTATCGGTATTTGTTGTTTGCCTTTATGGCTTGCTTTGGGATATTCTTATCCTTTGTTTCTATATGTTGCCGATGATATGAGGCTTGTTCTATATGAATCATCTTTCGTTAGATGATTGTGTTATCTCTTTTAGAGATATCTGTTATGCTTTGTAACCTTGCAGGTTTATTGTTGTTCAGTTTATCTAACTGATTTGTTTAGCTAGACTGATCCGTGTATTTTATACTCGGGTCAGACCGAGTTGTTTCAGATTAGGTGCTTTTGGACTTAGCCTATTTTGCTTCCGCATGGACTACTCCGCTAGCTTCTTTTTGTCATAGCTTTTTGTGTAGTCCCATTTTGTAGTAACTCTGATATGTATTCATCTGGAACTCGTCTGTATATTGTGGTTTGCTTTACCACTCGACAAGTATTATTTTGTATACTCTGCAATGTATCAGTGTATGTGTATATGATGATTTACTGTTCTGTGATGTATATTACATTTGAGTTGTCATATTCTGTTTTGATAGATCCTTCAACCACCTATGGTTCTGTTTTAAGTATTCATTGGGTATGTCGACCTGCTTGGTATGTTTATTGTCTATGTATTCAATAGATAATTAGAGCAAGGCTATAGATGGTCGCTCCCAGCCAGCCTTATTCTCCGTGTTAGTTGACGGCATTACTTTGTAGTGTCCTTGGCTAGCGTGGGTATAGAGGTGGGGCATCACATATGTATAAAATTTTAATGATTCTCAAAGTTAATATTAGTCAAGAACATAATATTTTGGGATTTTATATATTTTGTTTCGGTCTACATCAAGCAGTTTCTAATCTATTTTCATCGATCTCTATTTATCAGCTCTGTTCATCCTATTCGTGCCAATCTTGTTCATTTGAGAAATTCATTCTTGGATCCATAACCCATTTCAAATCTCTCTAGCCTCGAACGGTGAGCAATCACTCACGATTAACATTCTTTTATTCATTAAATTTAATTTCAATTGAAACATGTTGTTGTAATTATTTAAATTTGTTATATATGTTATTATCTATAACTGTTCACATGTCGGATATGACACCATATCCTGTTGTTTATATTATATTGTTATTGATGATATATGCCTGTTATTTTATTGTATTTTCTGTTATCACTCTGCAAGTTCCCTGTAGTTTAGAAATCACTATGGGTTGAAATGATACATACCCGAACAGACTTTAGAATAGGAGAAAATCGTTATGGGTTGAAATGATAAACCCAAGCGATTTTCATTTAATTGAATTTGGGATTTCGGGTTGAAATGATATCCACCCGTATATATTTAGTATACGGATTGAAATGATAAACATCCGTAGCACTTGACTATATGATAGGAAATATATACAGGCACCGTTGGTCCATACAAATATTTTGAAAATAATTTCTATAATTTTGGAAAGAAATATATGGTTTAATAAATTTGATTCTTAAGATTTATTAAATTAAAATTGTATATATAGATTTAGTAGTAATATTTGATTTAAATTAGATTGATTTAATACATATAATATGGTTAAGTATTTATGTAAATCTATATTTCAAATAGATTCTCTTGTATAAATTGAATAATTAAGATTGGGAGATAAATTTGGGTTTATTAAAATGGTATTTTAATAAGGATTTATTTAATTAAATCGATTTGAAATTTTTGAATGGGAAATTTAAAAGGTATGATTTTACGACTGGATTTTTGATTTAAGTGATTTAATGAATATTTCACGTTTAAATAAATTAAAGAAAATATTGAGTAAGTTGTAATTTAAGGTTACTTAAATGATATTGAATCTAACAAGGGAGTATTTCAAGACTAAATAAAAATGAGGTTAAATCGAGATCTATATGAAACTGTTATATAGAACATTTAAATATTAAAGCCTTGAACTATATTGGAATTTAAATGGTTTATGTTGAGATTTGGATCTGTATTTGAAATCAACGTAGTTGAATTTGTTATTTAGCAACTAAATTGAATTAAAATGAAAATTTAGGTTGAACTAAATTTGAATTTATTATTTAGAAAACTAAATTGAATGAAAATTTAGATGAAACGTTGGACACTTAAAGTTTTGAAATATATGGAAATATAAAGGGGTATTTGAGATTATAAATCCGAATTTAAGATCGATAAAATTTAAGTGGTTATTTTAGAATTGAGTTGAATTTAAATTGATAAGTTGAGATTGAATTTAATTTGAATGGGAAGGTCGGGTTGATGTTGGAACGATTTGTTAAGTTGAGAAATTTGAAAATACTTTACTGTATAAATTATTTAATATATATATAAATATTATTTTGGGAAATATAGAGATATTTGAAGTGAAAATGAGATTTGGTTTTGAAGTATAAATTAAGCTGAAATGACCACGGTGTTATAGTGTATATTTCTACCTTGTAGAAAGTTCCATGGACCCTTAGAGGATGGTTATCCCAAACATCCTTTAAGTTATTTGTATTTCATTCGATATTTCATTTGAGTTGGATTTATTTATATAAGAATGTTAATCCTGACTCAAGCGTTTTGTGTTTTGCTTTACGCTCGGGTTAGACTGAGTGATACAGCATTTGAGACTCATCTTCGAAGTTGGAGCTTTGCTTAAAGATCCAGCTATCTATCCTTTCAGTCATCCAGTTGATTGGTTCAGAGAAGTCATCTTCTCGTACTAGAGACTTCACTGCATCTAGGATATTCTGATGTATTTTATTTCTAACTCTGATGTATAAAGTAGCTTCATGAACTACTATTCTTTATCTATTCCGCTGCATTATATTACTCTGTGATCTGTGATTGATTTATATACTGTATATTTTAAGTTTTGCCAAATTTTAATTAACAATTCGGTATTTTGAATTATTCAAGTCGGATATGTATGGTTTTATTTTCGATTTGAATGGTCCAAAAATAACGGGTCGTTACGTAGTACTTTCAAATATATATATACTTTAAACCCATAGCTTCGAACATAATTTTCAATACTTAAATGCTTTAATAATAAGTTACTTTATAAAGTAAATTAGCTTTTTAATTTCTTAAATCAATTCCAAATACAGATTTGAATTCCCAAATAAACCATTTAAATTTCCATATATTTCAAAGTTTCAAATATTCCATAATTTCAAAACTAAATTTTTAATTCATATATATATATATATATATATATATATATGTGTGTGTGTGTGTCAAATTCCTTTTACTATTATTTAGTTTTGAAATACTTGCTTAATAAATCCAGTATCCTTTAAATAAAACTTCCAAATTCAATAATTGAATATTCCTCAATTTATTTACACTAGATGTATTCACTTAAATCATCTTAAACCCGAATTTAGTTATAACCCCATATTCTTTTTAAATCTAAATTTCAATAAGATTTTAACTAAATGAAATCTCAAATCAATCTCAAACTATCCCCTCAACTTTGATTTATAAAAATCAATATAAACTCTATATTAGAATATAATTTTAGTAAATACTTATCCATAACATATTTTAGTAAAATCCACTTTATTATTAAACTTACTTCATACTTTAAACAATTTTATACATAGTTTAAAACCGAGAATTTGACCATATAAAAAAATAACCTTTATCAAATATCCGACATCATTATTTCATAAAACCATATATATATTTCTTTACAAAACCATTGAAAAATTATTTCAAAAATAATTATATATATATATATATATACCGCGGTGCCTGTATAAAATTTTCTATCCTATGGTCAAGTGATGTGGATATTTATCATTTCAGTCCGCAATTTAAAAATAAAAATGCGGTTGTATATCATTTCAAATCGCAATCCCGAATGAGATGAAAATGCATAATAAGTTGCAGTTTATAACAATACAATACATCATCCATTCATCCAATATCATCCATCAACCATTTATCAAAATCATCATCAAATTCAAACAATACATCAATATATAACAGATAATAAATAACAGGCATTTACTGGCAGTAATTAACTTATAATTTAACTGGCAGTTATATGCACAATAAATTAACTAATAATTTAACTATCAGTTTATATGCAATAATAAATTTAACTAGAAATTTAACTGGCAGTTTACGTGCAATAATGAATTAAATAACAAGTAAACTAAATGAATGCAATGTAACAGAGATAATGATGAAATATATGCCAAACAATTGTAAATAAATTTTTAAACACATCATAAATCAGTTTAACAAACATAAGAAATCATAGAAGTTGTGGGTGGATTAAAACACTCACCTTTTGAATTTAAATGGAATTTGAATCCAATTTAAACCCAAAATTCGACGGTCTCAGAATCCATCCAAACCAACGCCAAAATGACCAGAATTCCAATAAGAACCTAGCGGAGAAAACCGCGCGTGAATTGGATATCATATGAGAAATTTCTGGCAATATTTGTGTTTAAATTTCAAAATTCAAATAAATAAATAAAAACAAACACCCACTCATGTTTCCACCTAGGTCACGTCATCCGGACTTTACTTACGCGTTTACTCACGTGTTTGAGAAACTGAAGGAAACCCTAACATCTCGTGCACGATAACCCAGCAGCCGCTCCAAACAATTTGCTAATGCCGATGCCACGAACGTCAGCCACCCATCAGGTTGCGCCACGGTGTCGTACCCCTCAGGCCGACCTCCAAGGCTCTGCGCGTGTCCCCCATGAATCACTGAGCACGACGCCGACGCATGCAAAACAGCCAAAATTTGGCGATCTCAAAGCTCCTTCGACCAAGGTAGCCGTGCCGATGACCACCATACGACGCCCTCTACACGATGCCACCACCCGATCGTCGTGAAAACGATGATACACCGTTAACCTACACCCTCCTAAACGAACGGCCGAGACTAATTCGCCCCGATCTAGCCACACAGAAACACCAATCGAAAAATGGATCACACCAGAAGATTACGCACTTCGACAGCCTCAACGTATATTTTTCTGAATTTTTCTGAGGAGTTTGGATTTTATGCTTTGATTTGATTTGCAATTGGATCTGGATCTAGAGTTTGTTTGTCTGCCATTGAGGAGGAGAGAGTTGAGATGTACGTATAGACAAATAAGAATTAGGGAGGCTAGGGTTTATAGCAGGATATTTATAGGCAGGATTGAAAATACAATAGATGGATAAAACAGATATACGCGCTAACTCCAAAGTGGCCCAAAAGGCCTGTTTCGACTCCGGAACGAAATAGGGTCAATCCATATATCAAAATAGATGTTTTAAAATATTTCAAAACGCGATGGAAAAGGTTTCAGGTTCAAATTGCATCGTATGAAGAAGTTATGCTAAAATCAATATTTTCAAATTGATTTCAATTAAATCGATTTCAAGGCGTTTCGCGTTCGTACGATCAAACGACAAATCCGATCGCTACGAAACATGAAACCCTACAATAATTCACCGTTAAGGATCCGATGAAACTGGTTTTGTCGAAATCCGAGTCAGTGGTCAAAATGGCTATTTTTATATTAATTAAATAAATTTATATTTAATTGATTAAATCCAATTTAAAATTTTAATTTCTAAAATTGACAATTTTATCACCTTTATGTTTCTTAAACATTTACAATGATTTAAAAAAATCTAAATGTAAATTTAGAGAAGATTTATTTATAAATTTCAATATTAATTCTCAATTTCATTAAATTTAACATTATAAATTTAATTCAAATAAATCTATTTAATTCACTTCCATTTTATTATTCAATTTATTGATGTCAATTGGATGAAATTACCATTGGCTCCATACCTATAACATTTGAAAATCTCCAATTTAAACTAAATTGTCAATTGACGTAATAATTGAATATTTAATTTCATTCATTTGCAATTAATCCAATTATTATCAATTAAATAATTTAAACCACTATCTAAATTCAAATTCTATAATTCATAAATTTTATCATCTTGTATTACTTAGGAAATTTGGAAATCCTTTAAAACCAATTTCCATATCAATTTAAAGTAAATAAATTCACCAATTATAGTATTTAACATTCAATTTAATAAATTCAGTTATTTAAAATTACTTACAATACATTGCTTTAGACCTGATTTCAATCCTTCCATTAATTGCATTAATAATTACAAAAGTAACGTTTATTATCAACCATAAATATTAAAATTTTACATAACGGCCATTGATTGTAAAATTTTACAATTTATTACGTATTCTTCATAAGTTAATATAATTTCGAATTCCTTTCCCAATTTACTAATTTCAATCAATCCTAACTTTACCTTCTGTTTCAATTAATAGGGTGTGCACAAATTTAGTTAATGCGTTAATTCTTATTGATATAACATTAAGGCTCATTTAATTCCAATTGATTCACATTTTAATTATTAGACCAAATAAACGGGTAACTTATAATGTGTGTTACCATGACTTTAGTTACACCTATGAACTCCCTATTATTAAACATATTTTACAATTCTTAAATACTTCTGCTTTCATCTAATTACCATTAAGTATATTATTATTTTTCCATTAACGAATTTCAATAATTCCCAGACCTTCCCTCTCCATTTATTCTTTTATTAAATTTACATTAATAAATCTTTTCTTCCATTTCTTTAATTCAACAACTTGTTCTATTATGAATATCGTTAACATTATTTCCAACTATCCCTTAATTAACATTAACGTAAACTTTTATTGTTATTGCAATTTATACAAGATTTAATTTATACAAATTCAGCTTTGACTAACTTTATTGCCTAAATTTACATGCAGTTACTTTTAATAAATAAATTATTGCATTGGCTAATCCAACAGTTACTTTTATTTTCTCATTTTATATTTTATAACCAAATGTAACAACTTACACTATTCATAAATGGGATTTTCCTTCAATTGTCAAAGTTAAATTTTTTATAACCATTGCTAAATTACATCCTTAACATTTACTTCAATATAGGTTATAAATTTTTTATTTCTTTCTAATTTAATTACAAAATCTCATTAATTTACCAATATTATTTAGCAGAATTTACGGGTCGTTACACTCTCGTTACGGCAAAGCGCCTGTTTGTCTTGATACCGAAGAGAGTGAAGGTTTATCATTTCCTTCAAAAGATCCTTTGTAGGATCGATTTCACCCTAGAGGGGGGTGAATAGGGTGATAGTGTTAATTATATAAATTAATCGCGGAAGCTTATAAACAAATGTTAACACAGATCACAGAATATTACCAGCAGAGAAATAAATAGCAGAATAATAAAATGCAGAACAGAACAACACAGAATTTACCCAGCTTCGGCAAAACCCTGCCTACGTGCTGCCCCCAAGGTTTCTACTAGAAATTAGATAGTCCCTCGCTTACACACGTAAACTCGCTATACCCGCTATTGACTAATCTAACTCTACGCTCAAAACCTTGCCACAACTCAACCACCGAGTTGCGAATTCTCAAACTACGCCACGTAGCTTGTCCCCTAGTCACACGACTAGAAAATTAAATGGTTTAAAAAAGAAAATACAATTAAAAACAATTCAAAATAAAATAACCCTAATTTTTAAAACCTATAACCCTTTAAATAAAAAACCCTTTTATCAAAGTAGAATAAGGTCGGCCCCTATTCACTTCTTCAACCCGTTCCTTTTTCTTTGCTTTGTGAAAATATGGCCGATCCTCTTTCGTTCCTCTTTGCGAATTAGGGCTTTTGCTCCTTGCGATTCAAACTAGGGTTATGCAAATTGAAGTGCCGCTCGATCTCGTTCGATAGTAGGATTGATGCTCTTTGATTTGCTCACGGCTCTTCAATTTGGATCGAGTTCGTTTTGCGATTTCGGTACGTAATTTATCCATTTTGCTTTACTGGTTGATGCTTGAACTCAATCGTGATTCGAGTTGGATGATTTGTTCTTTTGTTATGCTCGAACTCGAATAAATCAATTGCTGATGATGTTAATTACTTTTATAGGGTTCGACCCCCCTGTATTTTCGTCGTATAATAAAATTTGAATTTGTCAAATTCTTCATCTCGGCCACTTTATTATTCTTGAACGATTGAGATTGATTCTGACTTGTTCAATATGAATATGCTTTCGTTGCTTGATGGTTACGGTTTTGATTTATTTCGTGATGACCACGGTGTTGATTTCTACTGCTTCGGTCTTGACTCGTTCATCTTGAAATTGTTTTGATTTCTGGATAAAGTCACGGCTTTGACTTTCTCAAAGATGCGTACTTGATACACTGTCATGAATTCGCATTTTTTGTACTGTTGAACTTCGTTCATTTGTACTTTGTTTCTTTATAATGCTCGAACTTGTTCATGTGATTCATGCTTTATTTTGACCTGATCTTGTAGTTGTACACTTTGTAGTCTGCATTTCATATGCTTGCAACCTTGCTACTGTATTCATGAGTTTTGATGCTTCATGTAGCTGTTAGATCTTGCATGCTTTACATACTGTATTGCTTCATTATGTTCTTGATAAATGCACTTCTGTCTTTGTGGTCACTTATGCAGTTTGGTCTTATTTTTGCTGTGCATTTACTTGGTGATGTGTTGTTGCTATATTGGTTTGAGTTGCACTATACTTTGTGGTAGTAGCTGTCTTCACTGTCCACCTGTATCATGCTTGGCTTTGTTGCATATTGCATTTGGTCTGCACTTTCACTGTTGCCTTTGGTTTCCTGTGTCTGATCATTTCTTGGTCATTGCACTGATTCTTGGTGGCTTGAGCATTTGGTCTGTGTTCTTTGTTCATTGGTCATTGTTGTAGTTGCTATGCAGTTGTTTGTTTGGTTGTTTGGTGTTGGTCTGACTTGAACTTTCATTGTTGAGTTTGTTGTGTCACTTACTTGATGTGTTTGCACTTGTATCACTGTCTGGTATGCTGCAGCTTGTACTTGCATAGTACCATAGCTTCTCTATTGCACTCGAGTTTGGACTAGCTGTGCATTTTTTCATTCCAGTGAGTTTTGTTTTGTGATATCCATGTTGCAACTGTTTTTGACATGTGAACTGCCATGATTGTTGCAGTCCATTTTGCTATTGGTCTTCGTTTCATTCATGTCATGTTGCCTTGTGTTGAATCCAGTTTTACAGCTCGGGTTTGACCTTGTGCTCGTGTCGTGATTTTAAATATATTGCACGTGAGTTGAACCCGGCTTTTCATTTGGGTTTGACCTGTGCTCACCTGTCCCTGTAGCATTATCAAGTGTATATCGGTGTGCATGGCCTTGTGGCATATACAGTGATACACTGTGTATGTCACAAGTTGTTCGTGTATGATGAATTCAAATTTAAATTATGACGAACAACCCAAATAACTGAGGCAAATCATATTTTCAAAAATTATTTATTTTTGAATTGCAAAAATATTTCTTTTTCAATTTTACTGCGTTAGTTTATATTTTTGCAGATTTCTCAGATGCTGGATTCAAACTGGAAGGAAGTTGAAGATAAATACGAGTGTGAGTGATATGTAGTGAGGTGAACTGTAAATATGAACTGTGATGTTATTGTAATCAAAGTTGTATAGTTATAGTGAGAGCTTGAAATTGTACTATTCAAAGTTGTAATAAATATTTATTTGAATAAAATATTCGTTTGAATTCCAATTCCGTGTTATTTATTTTATTCAGCAAATATTTATTTAATCTGTGAAAAATAAAATAGTATATTATCAAATACATTTAAACGAATGTATATATGTTTATTATCATCAAACAAAAATCATATAAGCGCATATTCAACAATCTCCCCCTTTTGATGATAACAAACATATATTTAAGATTTTGAATATGTTAAATGTATTTGATCATTGATGTATCCTAATTGCTCCCCCTATTTAAATGCTTCCTCTCTACATGATGCTCCCCCTACATATATGCATACAAATAAAAATATGCAAATGAGTCTAGATGCAAATAGAAAATTATTTGACCTTTGCTTGATTTTATTTGGCAAAATCTTAACTTTTCTCTCCCCCTTTTGTTATCAGCAAAAGAATAATAGTGTTAGAGAAAATAGAGATAAAGTGATCGATATTAGTCCAACATTAAAACTCAATTGAATATAAATATTAAACTTCAATAAAAAATCAAACAAAAATCATAAATATTTTGTTAGGCGCATATTCCACTTTTAGAATGATGGAAATGAAATCATCATATAAAACCATACAGTTGTGTCTATTTGTGGTATATTTATATCAGGAATTTGAATATCTACTAACCATGCATAACCGTTAGGACTTTTAAATGAGATTAGTAGTATTCCAATTTTATTTAAAAAAAATGAATTCAAGTATCTTCTAACCACGCATAACCGTGAGGACTTTTAAATGGGATTAGAATCAACTTGTTTATTTTACAAAAAAAAATCAACTTTTGATATGCGTTCCATACATGCATAACCGCGAGGACTTTTAAATGAGCATGGAAGCACATAACAAATTCCAAGTAATTCACCCATGCATAACCGTGAGGACTTTTAAATGAGAGTGAATACTTTGGTATTTATTATTATTATTATTATTATTATTATTACCCTTTTTTTTAAATGTGAAAAATGAAAAACGAACGATTCCTGTTTAAAGTACCACATATCGACAAACTATATAGAATTTTGATGAGTGATGGTCGTTAGAAATATGATAGATATAGAGATGGTCATGGAATTTTTGCCAACAAACAGTTTTATAACTCTTGTTTAAATTTCTAAAGAAATTTATTAATTATACCGTCTCGAGTCATAATATTTGATCAATATTAACACTCATCACTTTTTCAGTCACTATTTTTCTTTTCGATAAACATTAGGGAGTCAGATTACTCAAAATAGTCATTTAAAATCAAATTCAAAAATAATTATGAAACTAATTTTTCAAAATGACTAATCTGAAACTATGGTCAAAAATGATTTTCTCCAGGGATTTTAAAAGAAAATTTTCCGCTATTTGAAAATTATTTGAAATGAAGAATATGCAGATATTTCCTTTGAAAAACGATGCAGTTACTAAATGTCTCAACAAAAATCACGTTTCACTAGTAATTTTTCTATTAACAGATTACCAGTGAATCTGCATCTGAATTTCTCTTTCACTCAAAAATTATCATCAAATGAATTTTATAGATCAAAACATGAAGTGTGCACCAAAAATTTCAAATTCAATTTTAACAACAATTTAAATGACATTCTTTTGAAATGGAATTGAAGCCGTGTAAATAATCTGAAAACCGTGAACATAGAGTTAGCCGAATTATAATCAATTGTATAATTATCCAACAAAACACTATTTTTAATCCAAACTGATATATATGAAGTAATTCAAAGAATCTAGAGAATTTTATAGTGTTTTTGGCATAAGAATATAATCGGCCAACTATTTTGAATAAGTCAAAGTCAAAATCACCATCTTCTCATCATCTCAATACTGGCTGATTTTAATTCAGAATACGGTGCAGATTATCACATTTAATATATCGTTTAAAACATACCATTACCTGTTTTACCTTTACGATATTTTTCGTTGTTGTCCGTTGTGATTCTTCACCTTTATACTAGGCTAAGGAACTTTGCTTCGTCGTCCGTTGTGTTTCTGGAACAGCCAAAAATCCAGAGAACACTGTTGTTGTTCCTTAGCCTGCCACCACACCTACACGATGAAAGATTTATGTGACCTATTTGTTTTTATAGGTCCATGGTTGTTAGTGGCAGAATATTTTGAAAAACAATTTTGTAAAGACCCAAAACTATTTATAATTGTTCCCTTCGGCACCCAAATTTGTTTAACTTTGAGAGATTTTATATTTGTGCCTTTTGGAACCCAAATCGGTATAGTTTTTACATGTTTGGGTCTACACCAACAATTATTGTGATCGTGTCCAAATTTTCTACAAATTGTGCACATAGAATTATTATATCCAAGTCCTTGTCTAACCGTATTAACAGTTTGCTTTCCTAATAGCATATTCAACGATTTTTCACTTTTTGAAAATTTATCTAAAGTCGTTGACAATTGTTGGACTTGTGTTTTGAGAGATTCATTTTCGTTTAACAACTGTGTGCACTTTTTAATAGAATTCTCTCTCCTAGTATTTTCATTCTCCTTTAAAATCAGAATTTCATTTTCAAGTGATTTTATGTTGATTTCTGATTTTTTAATTTCTTCTTCGAATGTTGGACACTTATCACACTTAGGGATTCTACGTTGATAGTTCTTAACTAATTGATCAAGTTGTTCATTGCATTCTATCAAAGTATCCTTTTGAGATTCAAGTTTGGCATATTTTTCCCTAAGTTGTTCATAACAGCCATTTATTTCGTGGAAATAAATAAGTAATTCAGAGTGAGTGAGTTTTTATACCTCGCTTGGCTCGTCATCGTCGCTATCAGTTATATTCCCTTGAAGGCACATATCTGCTTTCTCACTCTCACTGCTAGAATTTTGATTATCTTCATCACTTGTATTCCATGTGGCTGCAAAACTTTTCTTTTTCTGTTTCTTTTCAAAGTCGCGTCGATTTCGATGACAATTGGGCTTGATGTGTCCGGGGTGGTTGCACTTATGACAGATGATCTCCTGTTCTTCTGAGTAGTCAAGTGCTTTCCCTATTCTGCTTTTCAATTCATGATTTCGAGCTGGATTTCCGTGTTTGCGATTCCACTTTTTGAATTTCTTTATTAGTAGCGCCAATTCTGCTGCTCCATCATCTTCATCGTTATCATCATCACTTTCGGTTGTTCCTTTGAGAGCTATTGATTTCTTTCGAGTGTCACCTCCTTCACGCTCTTCCTTGAATTTCATTTCTAGCTCATAAGTGGTGAGATTTCCGATGAGTTCTTCAACTTTAAGTTGTTTCAAATCTTTTGATTCTTGTATGGCAGTTACCTTTGCTTCAAAGCTTCGTGGAAGGACTCTGAGGATTTTCCGGACTATTTCTAATTTGGTGTATTTTTTTCCGAGAGCTTTTGATTTGTATACGATATTGGAAAGTCGTCCGTACATCTCTTTGACATTTTCTTCCTTCGCCATTTTGAAGTTCTCGTATTTGCTGCTTAGCATTGCAAGGCGAGATTCTTTGACTTGAGATGTTCCTTCGTGAGTCACTTCTACTATGTGCCATATTTCCTGCGCAGTTAGACAATGTGAGACACGATTAAATTCAAATTGATCTAATGAACAGATAATAGAATTCATAGCTCTAGCATTAGCATTTTGTAATCTATTTTCTAGTTCTGTCCATTGATCTTTTGGTTTCTCTATTTCCTGATTATCCACAGTTATAGTTGGTATTCTATAAACTGTCTCAACAATATTCCAAGCATCAATGGTTTTCAAAAAAATTTGCATTCTATTTTTCTAGTAAGCATATTCACCATTGAACATTGGTGGTCTAACTATGGACTGACCCTCAGCAAAAGCAGTATTAAAAGAAGCCATTTTAAAAAATTTAAATTTTTTAAAACAAAAAATGATTTTTTCAAAAAAAAATCAAAATTTTAAAACAGATGTTGACTTCCAAACCTTGCTCTGATACCACTTGTAGAATCGATTTCACCCTAGAGGGGGAGGTGAATAGGGTGATAGTGTTAATTATAAAAATTAATCGCGGAAGCTTATAAACAAATATTAACACAGATCACAGAATATTACCAGCACAGAAATAAATAGCAGAATAATAAAATGCAGAACAGAACAACACAGAATTTACCCAGCTTCGGCAAAACCCTGCCTACGTGCTGGCCCCAAGGTTTCTACTAGAAATTAGATAGTCCCTCGCTTACACACATAAACTCGCTATACCCGCTATTGACTAATCTAACTTTACGCTCAAAACCTTACCACAACTCAACCACCGAGTTGCGAATTCTCAAGCTACGCCACGTAGCTTGTCTCCTAGTCACATGACTAGAAAATTAAATGGTTTAAAAAAGAAAATACATTAAAAACAATTCAAAATAAAATAACCCTAATTTTTAAAACCTATAACCCTTTAAATAAAAAAACCCTTTTATCAAAGTAGAATAAGGCCGGCCCCTATTCACTTCTTCAACCCGTTCCTTTTTCTTTGCTTTGTGAAAATATGGCCGATCCTCTTTCGTTCTCTTTGCGAATTAGGGCTTTTGCTCCTTGCGATTCAAACTAGGGTTATGAAAATTGAAGTGCTGCTCGATCTCGTTCGATAGTAGGATTGATGCTCTTTGATTTGCTCACGGCTCTTCAATTTGGATCGAGTTCGTTTTGCGATTTCGGTATGTAATTTATCCCTTTTGCTTTACTTGTTGATGCTTGAACTCAATCGTGATTCGAGTTGGATGATTTGTTCTTTTGTTATGCTCGAACTCGAATAAATCAATTGCCGATGATGTTAATTACTTTTATAGGGTTTGACCCCCCTGTATTTTCGTCGTATAATAAAATTTGAATTTGTCAAATTCTTCATCTCGACCACTTTATTATTCTTGAACGATTGAGATTGATTCTGACTTGTTCAATATGAATATGCTTTCGTTGGTTGATGGTTACGGTTTTGATTTATTTCGTGATGACCACGGTGTTGATTTCTACTGCTTCGGCCTTGACTCGTTCATCTTGAAATTGTTTTGATTTCTGGATAAAGTCACGGCTTTGACTTTCTCAAAGATGCGCACTTGATACACTGTCATGAATTTGAATTTTTTGTACTGTTGAACTTCGTTCATTTGTACTTTGTTTCTTTATAATGCTCGAACTTGTTCATGTGATTCATGCTTTATTTTGACCTGATCTTGTAGTTGTACACTTTGTAGTCTGCATTTCATATGCTTGCAACCTTGCTACTGTATTCATGAGTTTTGATGCTTCATGTAGCTGTTAGATCTTGCATGCTTTATATACTGTATTGCTTCATTATGTTCTTGATAAATGCACTTCTGTCTTTGTGGTCACTTATGCAGTTTGGTCTTATTTTTGCTGTGCATTTACTTGGTGATGTGTTGCTGCTATACTGGTTTGAGTTGCACTGTACTTTGTGGTAGTAGCTGTCTTCACTGTCCACCCGTATCATGCTTGGCTTTGTTGCATATTGCATTTGGTCTGCACTTTCACTGTTGCCTTTGGTTTCTTGTGTCTGATCATTTCTTGGTCATTGCACTGATTCTTGGTGGCTTGAGCATTTGGTCTGTGTTCTTTGTTCATTGGTCATTGTTGTAGTTGCTATGCAGTTGTTTGTTTGGTTGTTTGGTGTTGGTCTGACTTGAACTTTCATTGTTGAGTTTGTTGTCACTTACTTGATGTGTTTGCACTTGTATCACTGTCTGGTATGCTGCAGCTTGTACTTGCATAGTACCATAGCTTCTCTATTGCACTCGAGTTTGGACTAGCTGTGCATTTTTTCATTCCAGTGAGTTTTGTTTTGTGATATCCATGTTGCAACTGTTTTTGACATGTGAACTGCCATGATTGTTGCAGTCCATTTTGCTGTTGGTCTTCGTTTCATTCATGTCATGTTGCCTTGTGTTGAATCCAGTTTTACAGCTCGGGTTTGACCTTGTGCTCGTGTCGTTATTTTAAATATATTGCACGTGAGTTGAACCCGGCTTTTCATTTGGGTTTGACCTGTGCTCACCTGTCCCTGTAGCATTATCAAGTGTATATCGGTGTGCACGGCCTTGTGGCATATACAGTGATACACTGTGTATGTCACAAGTTGTTCGTGTATGATGAATTCAAATTTAAATTATGACGAACAACCCAAATAACTGAGGCAAATCATATTTTCAAAAATTATTTATTTTTGAATTGCAAAAATATTTCTTTTTCAATTTTACTGCGTTAGTATATATTTTTGCAGATTTCTCAGATGCTGGATTCAAACTGGAAGGAAGTTGAAGATAAATACGAGTGTGAGTGATATGTAGTGAGGTGAACTGTAAATATGAACTGTGATGTTATTGTAATCAAAGTTGTATAGTTATAGTGAGAGCTTGAAATTGTACTATTCAAAGTTGTAATGAATATTTATTTGAATAAAATATTCGTTTGAATTCCAATTCCGTGTTATTTATTTTATTCAGCAAATATTTATTTAATCTGTGAAAAATAAAATAGTATATTATCAAATACATTTAAACGAATGTATATATGTTTATTATCATGAAACAAAAATCATATAAGCGCATATTCAACAATCTCCCCCTTTTGATGATAACAAACATATATTTAAGATTTTGAATATGTTAAATGTATTTGATCATTGATGTATCCTAATTGCTCCCCCTATTTAAATGCTTCCTCTCTACATGATGCTCCCTCTACATATATGCATACAAATAAAAATATGCAAATGAGTCTAGATGCAAATAGAAAATTATTTGACCTATGCTTGATTTTATTTGGCAAAATCTTAACTTTTCTCTCCCCCTTTTGTTATCAGCAAAAGAATAATAGTGTTAGAGAAAATAGAGATAAAGTGATCGATATTACTCCAACATTAAAACTCAATTGAATATAAATATTAAATTTCAATAAAAAATCAAACAAAAATCATAAATATTTTGTTAGGCGCATATTCCACTTTTAGAATGATGGAAATGAAATCATCATATAAAACCATACAGTTGTGTCTATTTGTGGTATATTTATATCAGGAATTTGAATATCTACTAACCATGCATAACCGTTAGGACTTTTAAATGAGATTAGTAGTATTCCAATTTTATTTAAAAAAAATGAATTCAAGTATCTTCTAACCACGCATAACCGTGAGGACTTTTAAATGGGATTAGAATCAACTTGTTTATTTTACAAAAAAAAATCAACTTTTGATATGCGTTCCATACATGCATAACCGCGAGGACTTTTAAATGAGCATGGAAGCACATAACAAATTCCAAGTAATTCACCCATGCATAACCGTGAGGACTTTTAAATGAGAGTGAATACTTTGGTATTTATTATTATTATTATTACCCTTTTTTTTTTAAAATGTGAAAAATGAAAAACGAACGATTCTTGTTTAAAGTACCACATATCGACAAACTATATAGAATTTTGATGAGTGATGGTCGTTAGAAATATGATAGATATAGAGATGGTCATGGAATTTTTGCCAACAAATAGTTTTATAACTCTTGTTTAAATTTCTAAAGAAATTTATTAATTATACCGTCTCGAGTCATAATATTTGATCAATATTAACACTCATCACTTTTTCAGTCACTATTTTTCTTTTCGATAAACATTAGGGAGTCAGATTACTCAAAATAGTCATTTAAAATCAAATTCAAAAATAATTATGAAATTAATTTTTCAAAATGACTAATCTGAAACTATGGTCAAAAATGATTTTCTCCAGGGATTTTAAAAGAAAATTTTCCGCTATTTGAAAATTATTTGAAATGAAGAATATGCAGATATTTTCTTTGAAAAACGATGCAGTTACTAAATGTCTCAACAAAAATCACGTTTCACTAGTAATTTTTCTATCAACAGATTACCAGTGAAATCTGCATCTGAATTTCTCTTTCACTCAAAAATTATCATCAAATGAATTTTTCTATCGTTTGAATTCAAATTCCGTGTTATTTATTTTATTCAGCAAATATTTATTTAATCTGTGAAAAATAAAATAGTATATTATCAAATACATTTAAACAAATGTATATATGTTTATTATCATCAAACAAAAATCATATAAGCGCATATTCAACATCCTTAAGCTCCACAAGACCCCATGACTATAGTTATTGGGCGTCATTCTAAGATCTCTCTATTCAAAAAGACGAGGAGTATAATGACCAGTCTCAATGGCAAAAAGGTGCATATATTGAAGGCTCAACAAAATTCTACGGTTACTACCACTATGAGTAAGCTTTTCTTTTATTTGTAAATCTAGTATTATTTAAGTATCCTTATTTTGATTCATTCAAAACAATGTGCATGTATGACTGTTACAACTTATCAGTGATTGTATATGGACTAATGTTCTTTGACTTTTCCATATTTTGTTCTATATTTCTTTTGATAACGCTTAAGGGTAGAACTATCATACTGCATGTATATACGGGGAGGAATCACATTCAGGTGGAGTTATATGTTTATTTGATAAAGTGATTGTATAGTTGTCATCAACAAATGGGGAAAGAATGTTAGAACCTCTACTTTATGATTTCGGTGACAATAACTATACAATCATACACATACAATATATATTCCATCTACTTGCAAGTAAAAGCCGACGAGCAAAGGAGAAGAATCATCGGTATTAGAAAAGCTAATATGGTGTGTTATTATCATGGATATATAACTTGCAAAATCTCCTTTAGTAGTTTTCAAACACAAACATTGCATGACAAAACTTTTCAACTCTTCATATCTCAAACAGGCTAATAGTATAAAATAACATATGTCAGACGTCTGACATTACATATCAGACGTCTGACTGTAGTCTCTGATTTTAAAAACTAATACATATCAAACGTATGTCAATACATTCAAACATCTGACTCTGGCCTCTGTTAAAAAAATATCTATATATATATACAGCCGTCTGAATGTTAATGGCCAGACGTTTGTGTTGGGTAATAGCCAAAAACAATAAACAGACACCTGCTTTCATTCTAACGGTTGCTTCCATAACTCTTCACCGCATCACTTCCTCTTCAATGATTTCAACCTTTAGACTGAAATAGAAAACACTAACGGATGCTACTTTTCAGGAAAACTCTTCAACTTCCATAAATGTGTAAATATTCTAAGAAACAAACTACTTGAATTTTCTGAATCTCATATTTATATTCTTTGCATATTATGATTTCTAAAAGCAAACAATATATCAGTCTTTATCAGTTACTAAAGCAAAGCTTCACCTACACATGCTACTCAAAGAAGATTATATAAAGATTTGTATTATGCAGTCAAAATTAGTGGTTCGCAAAACACATACTTACCGTAGAAAGAATTTTTGTACCAAGCATATTGCTTCGGTCAAAGCGAGGGTTGTTTACTAGTTAAAGCCGAAGAAGAGCTTCGAGATGGGAAATAGGACGGGAGGTCCGAACCAGTATAAAAATTCTGGTGTGATTATTTTTAACGACCCAAAATTCCTATCATTTGAAATTCGTATATTTAATTGATTTTAAATATTAACAAGTAAAATTTGTAAGTCGAATAAATTTTATTTCAAATATCAAGATTTAATTGGATAATTAAATCGATAATTTAATATTTGAAATTAAAGAAATAATTGGAAATTGGATTTAATGTGATTAAAATTGATTTGTAAAGTTGTATTAAATCACATTGGAGTTAGAATGATGTTATAGAACTTTTAAATTTGAATTAAAAGTTAATTTGTGGAAATTGAATATTTTAATATTCAATTGACGAGTAAAAATAGTCATTTTTCAAACAGGCTCGGATTTCGATGAAACCAGTTTCATCGGATCCGTAATGTTAAATTATTGTAAGATTTCAAATTCCATGTCAATCGGATTTACGCTTTGTCCGGGAAAAGCTAAAACGCACTGAAATCGGTTTAAGTGAATTTTAAATTTAAATAGTCAATTTGAAAACCTATCTTTCAAATACGATCGAGTTGGCTCCCGATATGTATTCCATTGCTTTCGGAGTAGGGGTAAAACATTATAAACGCCAGGCGGCACGCTTCATTTGGAGTTCGAAAAAATTCTGGATGAATAGTGTCGCGAGATTTTTCTATATAAGGACTTCATAATTTTCTATTTGCAACACAAATCAAACCCTAATCCTAATTTGGCTTCAGCCGCCATTAAACAAATGAATGGTCGAGAATTTCGAAACTTCTTCTCTTGTTCTCTCTCAATCCACTCACTATCATCAAATGCTTTCAACTACGAACATGTAGAGGGCAATGAGATCTACATTCTCAACGGTCGTGATTGAATATGGCGAAGAAAATCGTCATGAAATCGACCGAGAATGCTCTGGGTTCGAGCATAAATTCTGAGGCAATGGCGAAGCTTTGAAGGTGCTGTCTTTGGCCGTGGGTAGAGTCTAAGTTGCTCTTCGAGGTGGCGTTAGTTGATCGACGTGAAGACGTTCATATTTGTCACGTTAATTCGATGGAAAAGGCAGCCATATGGGTTATATGCGTTCAAAACTGGTAGGAGGGAGAAGAGGGAACGCGCAGACTAGATTCTAGGGTATTGAATGCATGGCTCAGATTATTCTAAGGTTTAAAAATAAAAAGAAAATGTGAATTTTATTATATTAAAATTATGTAATCTTTAAAATACTGTAACTTTTTGGTACGAGGTCCGTTTTGGACGAAGCGACTTGCGTCGGGTTCGTATGGACGAATACTACACAATGGAGCTGGATTGGAATCGGTTGGAGCTAGTGATAATTTTGGGTAAAATTAAATGTGTCTTTAATTTTATTCGAAATAAAACACTGCAACTGGTGTTGGAAGCAAGGTGAGAACTTCTCAATCAATCGAGTTTAAATTTAAAATTGCTTGATAGTGTGATTGAATAATAGTTGCTATCTGTTGTATTGAAATAGACCCTACATGCCGTATATTAAGCGAGGCTATTATATTAAACACATATACCGCGATATTCCACCTTGAAGTGGAATTGGTATTATATATATAGTTGGAGTTGATTTCCCGCATTATATAGCGGATGAGACCCTATTGCGCCGCATAATAGTGGATAATATTTTATATAAACCCATGTACCGTGATATTCCGTCTTGGAACGGGAATGGTATTGTGCTAACATCTGTGGATGAAGGGAAACAGGTTGGAGGGATCCAACTGGATTCCTCAAATAATTGAATTTGTTTCAATGTTGCGTGTTGATTTTTTTATGATCTCTGTGTGATTATTTTTGTGATTGAAATCGTTGAAGGATAAAATTTAGCCGAATAAAATTTTGGTATCGTTAGATACCGGAAATAAATAAAAATTTGATTTTTGAAAATTTAGGTTGAATGTTTTTATTAAAATTTATTTTTGAGAAGTGGATAAATTTAAAAGAAGGAATTCTAAAATAATAAAGTTTTATTTTTAATCTTATTGACTAAAATTTCAAAATATGGGAAAAGCTTTAATAAATGGATTTCGGGTAATATTATTTAAAAATTGAAGAATTTATTCAAAATACGGATTTTAAAGAGTTTGAAAAATAAAAGAATTTGTTTCTTTAAAAGGAATTTATTTTTAAAAGGAAATAAATTTAGAAATCCATTTGGGAATTGATTTTAGTGATTGAAAATAAATCTTTTGTAAAAATCCATTTGGAAATTTATTTGGTGTTTTGAAATGAATTTGGAATCAATTTGAAAATTAATTTGGGGTTTAGTAGAAATTGATTTCAATTTGAGATTAGAATGAAATTCACCTGATGTTTAATTTCTTGGAAAATCAATATGGAATTTGATTTGGTTGTTTTTGAAATCAACTGAAAATTTTAATTGTTGGTAGAAGTGAATATTTGAAATCGATTTGAAAATCGTATATCAGTGGATATTTGGAAATTTAAATTCACCATGGAATTTATAAAGGAAAGGGAAAATTGTTTAAAAATAAACATTGATTTATTTTTGAAGCGTGGAAATAAATTTACGGATTTGGAACGTAAAATTTAAGTAAATCGGTAAGGATTTATTTAATTGGTTTAAATGAACCATTTTGTAATGAAAGTGTATTCTCCCTGGAAAGCCGAATAAATTTTTTGAATATGTCACGACCCGAAGTTCAATGCTTGAAAATTGACATCAAATACCTCACTTGTACTCGACTGTCAATGATTCAAACATCGAACTCCAGTCGGATGGAGCTTATAACAACATTAGATGAATAAATAACAGCGGAAAATAAAATGAACATCATGCATCATATCACAGATACAACACCACAATAATATCTGCTACAACATCAGAGTACATAATACATGAATTACATATCCAGATAGAATGACATAATAGAACAACTAGATATCATATGCCAAAGGTCTTCAAAAAGATAAAGTAATAGTGAACATCCAAGCTAAGCACCTCGAGATCCAAAAGCTTCCAAAATGTCTCTAAGGTATGAGCCACCAAAAACCGTCTCCAAACCAAAATACTCCCAGAATGCAGCTAGAGCCAAAATATAGAAAACCTGCTACTAGGCTGCCCGTGTAGAAATGGTGGGCACCCAGAGTTTAGAAAGGAAACAATAAACTCCGGGTCAGTCTGGTATGAGTAAACACAGGTAATTGCTTTCAAATAAAACAGATTTAATACAAGAATAATCGGTATGCTTTTGGAAAATGAAACTACCATAAGACCTCCCGCCACACACACAATGCAATCGCAGAATTGGAGGAGATTTCTTCTTATGATAGTCAAATATGCTTGGTACGGGAAAAATTCTTTGATATTATTACTAGTGCATAGTGTAGAAAGCCATTTCGAAAATATAATATCAATCCTATCCAGCATAGACATTCCGAACTATGCCTACTATAGCTACCATCTAAACAGTGGTGACCACCATAAGTAAATGGCAGGTAATACAACTAAAACCGTGCGGGGTTCGTATTGGGAATTAGGTTTCCAACAAATGGTCAGGCTAAGGAACTTCCTATGCCACATGGGTACGCCTCTGGCGGGACGTCCCGAGAACTAACGTTACGGTTAGATCTCTGCCAACACAAGGCCGGGTTACCTCTGTAACTAGGTAACTACTACACGAATATGCCACTTCCCGGTCCTTTGGGACCTTTATCCGAGGGCCCCCCATCACAAAGCAACAACCACACAGAATAATGAGATTGAAGCAACCACATAGGTAAGCATCTGGACTCCATACCATGACACTACCTTTTTCTAGAAGGAAATGACATACCCTAAAGGGCGCGACCCTCATAACCTTGCCGCATCTTTCCTGTTTCGACCATTTCCGGGGTGTGAGGTCCGATGAGGTCTCGTCCACAAAGCTACGCTTTACATGAAAGCCATGCTTTGATCACAGATGATCAACAAATGATCATCATTATACCGCAACACTTAGTATGCCACACTACCAAATTGGGAGTATATAGCTGATAATCTTCAATTACATAACCTCTGGGCTCGTACGTCTCAGAGAAGGGTGTTAAGCTAAGAGAATAAATTCTCCGCCACCAACGGATATGTATTTGAAAGAAATCGGCTTTATATCTCAAAGCGTAGTGTCAGACACACGACCATACAAGTCTGTTCCGGGTTCGAACAGAACCGAAGGCACTTCGTCCAATAAAGGAAGAAGCCCTTGCAAATCCGGGCGTCCACAATCTCGATCGGACTTCCCATCACTTAGAGAATCCCTATACCGGAGCAACTCGGTGCAGAGACAATCGATAGGTTATCCTATCGTTTTTGAAGACACCCGGTCTTCACCGCCGGTCTTCAATTGCAATCCATTCGTCGAATCACTATTCGGAATGGGTTATACGACACAAAGGTCCTTCCCCGGCTAATTCGAATAGTGAGCGCTTCAAATTTAAAACATGTGGGTGTATCAATCACAAAGGTTCACATTCAGGGTTCGATGTGGGTTTCGGATAACAAACTGAAATCCGACTCCCTGTCGCATCGAAGTTTAAATGCCATTTTACGGGCAAAAAGGGTTTCACATACATACAGGAGCAAATCACAAATCATAGCTCATCACAAAGCAATCACAGCACCACAACAAAAGTGTCAGTTCAGTATGGGGTCTTTGATGATGATCAATCATCGTTGATACAAGTAATTGTGATTAAAGCGAATTAGCTACATAATTGTCTTTGTTAATCATTTCAAATTAATGTTGAATTTTACTTGATTTTGAATTATTTTAATTGGCTAAGTTAATAAATTATTCTTTAGTTTATTATTTCATTTATAAATTCTTAATCGTTAACTTATTGAGTTTAATTAATTTTATAAGTCTCCTATTCTTTAATTTATTAAATTTCTTTCTTTTAAATTTTAAAAGTCGTTACAAAACATCAATTTGTTATTTACTATTATTATAAACTTGGTTTGAACTTTGTATTTGTACATTAGTTTATATTTATATTTAAACTTTTTATTAAGTTAAACATTTAAACAACTTTTATTTATTAAAAATAATTTGAACTTCATAAAACTAAAAAAAACTATTTGTTTCATATTACATTAACAACTATTGTTGCTTCACTTAGAAAATACGTTGCGTTTCAAAAGTTTTTATCCAAAACTGCTACTGTTTCATCTGCATACCCGAGACATGCTTCGGGTCGTACCCGAGCAAAACTCCCCCCTACTCCGAGTTATCCCCAGTTTTGACCCGTGCCCCCCCTTTTTCTTTCGAAATTTTGGTTAAGTATAAAACGACACGGTGAACACCAAAAATCCCCCCGAGTTGTACTTCGAGTTTTCACTCGATCTACCCGCGTGTTGCTCCGAGTCACCATTGGTCTCCCCCAACGCCTCACGCTGATACACACCCCACCAACGTGCACGTGCACCGCTAGCGCCGCCGCCTATGGTCAGAGCCAAGGCCACGAGCGAGTCGCCTATCGTCCCCTAGAGCGACACGAACACCCAGATCTCGATTTTTGCTTCGAAGTCGCGAATCGAACATCACACCCAAATGTCATCATCAGGAACGCCACCGAAAACTGCCACGCGCCGCCGCCTCAGGCCATTATCGGCCACCAAACTCAGTACCAAGCCTCGCCATCGTGTCACGCTTCGAACCCCCCAGTGGCACGCGGTCCGATCCCCTGTGGTGGTGCGGCAAGCCTTTTCAACCGTGCGCAGTATTTTGGGTTCTTAAACCTTAAAACAAACTCAAATTCAAATTCTGGATTTTAAAAAAATCGAACAGCATTTTTCTGATGATCACGAGCCCCCAAGCCATCTACGACAGCGAATTCGAGGGCCATAGCTCCTTAAATCATCAGTTTTTGGTAAAACTTTAATTTCCGATCAACCCCCATTTTCCCGAGCAATATGCAATGAAAAAAATTGATTTTTGTTTCAAAAATCATTATTCTTGATGGTAATGCAAGTGGTGTTACTGAAATTCAATTCCATGAGGTTCGAAATTTCACTTGTTTGGGTTGTGACTGCATTTACATTATCCAGTGAAGTTTAAACCTGTTTTTAATTAGCTTTAATTAATTGTTAGATGGAATACCAGTTTAAACAATCATTTAATCTTAATCTCCAACATGATTCAGGAGCAAGGAGAAGAAGAAGACATTGTATTTGAATGTGTTTCACTCTGTAAACAGAGTTTAAGCTTAACAACAAATTTCTTTCTTCCAAAGTTTCCAGTAACTACAGCCTGTTTTTTTGATTAGTTTCTGAACATGGTGCAAGCTCAACACAATTCAACTTGTCACACATTTATTTCAGAAGGAATAAAGCAGAGAAAAATTTGGACTGGGTTTTAATATGTTTTATCCTTGCAAACAAAGATGGCTGTATAAAATTTACAGTTTCCAGGAAAACAACTTTACTTTGATTTTTTTTTTTTCCAGAGAAAAATGTGGGTGAAAGTTTTGAACAAAATCTCTCTTGCTTACTGGAAACAAAAATGCATGGCTAACTTTGGTTAATCATTCAAATCAAATAGGGTTAGGGGGGAAAAAGAATAGATTTTCTTACAGGTTTCTTCTTTCTTTTTTTTCTGAACTAAAACAGGGACTATAACTTGTACAGTCAATCATAACAAACCAAACATTCAATCATTCAAATTTTCTTGCATGCAAACAAGATCTAAGTTTCCTATATCACTCAAAGCATACACATAGAAATCATGATAAAGAAAACAAAGTTTACTCACTTGTTTCTAGAAGTTGACAGTTTTCAAACAGAAAGGTGAGCCTGCTACTCCTTTTCTTCTTTTCTACTCTAATTCTCTTGGGGTTCAGATCTGAGAATTTATAGTTACAATTCTCTGGTTAATTGTGGTTGTATTTATGCATTTGAATTATTAAAAACAGGGATTTCTATTTTACTTACTTTTGAAACTTATAGCAGAGAAGACACTTCTTATTTCTGAAACTTGAAACCAAAATAGATTAAGACTCTAACCTTAATTCTTCCTGCAGAAAAAAAATAGATATTGTTGTATTAAACCCAAGTTGCTTTCATTTATTTTAAATTATTAATAACAAAAAAACTCTAGATCACTTACAGTTTTGGATTAACAGAGAAACTTCTTTTCTCTGCAACTTGAAAACAGGAACTTAGAAACCAAAAAGAAAGGTAGCTTTTAATCCTTAACCTTCCTGCAAAAATTTGATTAAAGGTTGCTGGATTAACTCTTTCTTCATAAGGAGTTATAACCTCAAGTTCAAACTTTTAAAAAGAAAAGTCACTTGCCTTTTAAACTTATTTCCAGAAAAGAAAAACTATGCACTGCCTTTTGAAACCAGAAACCCCTTTTTGCTTCACAAACCTGCAGTTTTCATTTTTTTGAATTTAATTGTCAACACTTGTTTTAAAAAAAATCAAAATCTCATAAACTATAAATTTTTAAAACAGAGCTTACCTGAAAGTATCACACTAAGGTTATGAAGCATGAGAAAGTATTTTCAGATATTTTTTTTAGCTTGAAGGGAAGAAGACAGTTTGGTTTCCTTTTGAACTTTCTTTTTTTTTTTTTTCTTTGAATGTTGAAGTAAAACTTGCTAATATCTTTTGATTACTGAGAAACAGATGTTGGGGGTTTAAAATTCGAATTTTTAGAAGGTGAAGGGTTTTCTGATTTTTTTTTATTTGATTATTTTATTGAGGAGATGATGGTTTGTGCCATTTGTAAGAAGATATCTTAACACATGGATCTTGTAAATCATTAAGTTTTATTGTGAAAGTAAGTTTCAGTTTTTGATGTAACAAAGCAAAAGAAAGGTATAGATTTCATTTCCTATATTATATGCATAAACTTTTATAAACCAATATACATACTTTTTATTCATTTGTTGTATATATGCATATGTACAATGTTTTAAAAGAAAAGTTGTCTTACAATTGTATACTTGTTCCTCAATGATTCTCAAATGCTTCTTCATTTTAAAACATTCATTCCAAATTTAAATTCAAATCTTAAATTTCAAACTTGAAATATAGACCTTTTAAATCCAAATGACTTCTATTATCATCTCAATATTTTTTAAACATAGGATAAAAATTAGAATTCATTTCATATATTACTTTTCACTTATTTTTATTTGTTTTAGATTTTTTTTCCAAATTTATTCTCAAATCAAACCCCAAGAGTCCAAATATATTATTTATTTTGATTGATAATTTTGGGGATGTTACAAATACCCCCTCCTTAGAAAATTTCGTCCTCGAAATTGAAAGAGAGAGAAAAATAGACAAAGAATATACGATTCAAAAAGAATAAGGAAATGGCTTACCGGCTAAGCCGAGATATCCACCCTGCATTTGGGATAAGATTTCTGCATATTATCTTCAGTTTCCCAAGTGCAGTCCCTTGGATCGCCACTCCACTGAACTTTTACTAGCTTTACAACTTTGTTCCTTAATTGCTTCTCTTCTCGATCCACAATCTTTATCGGTTCCCTTTTGACTGTCAAGTTGGGGGTGATGTTGAGGTCCTGTTGGGCAGCTTCTTCAATAATACTGTCCGGATCGTGCACATACTTCCGAAGGTTAGAAATGTGGAATACATCATGCACACCCGATAACCAGCTAGGCAACTGCACACGGTAGGCTAGAAGACCAATCCTCTCCAGAATAGGAAAAGGACCAATATATCGTGGTGCTAGCTTACCAGTCTTCCCAAATCTCAATACACCTCTCATAGGAGATACCTTAAGAAAAACAGAGTCCCCAACCTGAAATTCCAAATCTCGTCTTCTACGATCGTAATAGCTCTTTTGACGACTCTGTGCTGTCTTCAGTTTCTTACGAATAAACTCAACTTTTTCGGTGGCTTCTTTAATCATGTCCGGACCAAGAATGAGTCTATCACCTGTTTCGATCCAGCATGCCGGTGATCGACACGGTCGACCATATAAAGCCTCAAAAGGAGCCATCTCAATACTGGCCTGATAGCTGTTGTTATAAGAGAATTCGACCAGATGCAAATGGTCCTCCCAAGAACCACCAAAATCAAGTATACATGCCCGCAATAGATCCTCCAAGATTCGATTGATCCTTTCTGTCTGCCCATCAGACTGTGGGTGATAAGCAGTACTGAAATGCAGCTTGGTTCCTAATGCGTCTTGGAACGCCTCCCAAAATCTACTAGTGAAGATCGGGTCACGATCACTCACTATGCTGCTAGGAATGCCATGGAGACGGACAATCTCTTTCACATATAAATTAGCTAGACTTGCAGCTGTGCGGGTAGCTTTTACTGGCAAGAAATGGGCTGACTTAGTTAAACGGTCTACAATGACCCAAATCGCTTCATTGCCCTTTCGAGTGCGTGGCAAACCGTCGATGAAATCCATCGACACTTGGTCCCATTTCCACTTGGGCACCTCTAATGGCTGAAGTAGACCCGCTATCTTCTTTTGGTCGCTCTTGATTTGTTGGCAAGTAGCACAGCGACTCACATAAATAGATATATCCCTCTTCATCGTTTTCCACCAGAAAGTTCTTTTGATATCTCTATACATCTTGTTGACTCCTGGATGGATGCAAATCTTAGACTTGTGGCATTCATCTAATACTTCTCGTTTCAAATCAGGAAAGTCCGGGACACAAATTCTGCCTTTCATCCTTATAACTCCTCTACTATCCATCTCAAAACTAGTGTCTTCTCCCTGGCATATTCTTTTATAAATTCCCCGAAGAAACTCATCTTCATACTGCTTGCTCGCAATCCTCTTAAGAAGAGTAGGAGCGATAACAAGGTGAGCAAGAATAACATGCTTTCTACTCAAGGCGTCCGCAACCACATTGGCTTTTTCGGGTGTATATAGAATATCCAGGTCATAGGATGCTAGAAATTCCAGCCAACGCTGTTGTCGCAAATTCAGATCTTTCTGGGTGAAGAGATATTTCAAAGATTTGTGATCGGTGAATAATTCGAATTTTTCACCTAGAAATAAAGAGAATTCGATAAGTATATTTGTTAAATTAAGTTTAAATTCACAGATTGATAAGAAAGCTGAAAAGATTCTTACCCAAAAGATAATGTCGCCATATTTTTAAAGCGAAGATAACAGCTAGAAGCTCTAAATCATGGGTCGGATAATTTCTTTCATGAGGACGTAATTGTCTACTCGCGTAGGCAATCACCTTCCCGTTTTGCATCAACACTGCACCCAAGCCTTCACCGCAAGCATCGGTATAAACGGATAAACCCTGGTTCCCATTGATAATGGCGAGAACAGGAGCGGTGGTCAATCTCTTCTTTAATTCCTCAAAAGCTTCTTCACATCTTGGAGTCCAAATAAACTTTGCATTCTTCATTGTTAGCTTGGTCAAAGGACTAGCTAGCTTCGAGAAGTCCTGAACAAACTTCCGATAATAACCTGCTAGGCCCAAAAAGCTTCGAATTTCCTTTGGGGTAGTAGGTCTCCTCCAATCAAGAATGGCGGAAATTTTGCTAGGATCCACAGAAATCCCTTCTTCATTAACAATATGGCCAAGAAATTTGACTTCTTTGACCCAAAAGTGGCATTTGGAAAATTTAGCATATAGAATGTTTCTCCTCAATATCTCCAAGACAATTCTAAGGTGTTCGGCATGCTCCTCTTCGGTCTTGGAATAGATCAAAATATCATCAATGAATACGAGCACAAATTTATTTAATACATCCCGAAACACACGAGACATAAGGTCCACAAAGTATGCTGGGGCATTGATTAGTCCAAAAGGCATGACTAACCATTCATAGAACATATTGGGACCCCTAAAAGCTGTCAAATGAACACAGTCTTCGGCAATTCGTAGTTGATGGAATCCTTGGGCTAGATCCATCTTTGAGAAGAAACAAGCGCCGTGCAACTGATCAAATAAATCATCAATTCTGGGCAGTGGGAATTTATTCTTGAGAGTCTGCTTATTGAGATCGCGGTAATCCACGCACAATCTCAAGGATCCGTCTGATTTAGCAACAAATACGACGGCTGAGCCCCATTCAGAAACACTGGGTCGAATCAACCCTTTCTCTAGCAAATCTCTAGTTTGCTCGACTAGTTCAACCCTTTCTCTAGGTGCCATCCTGCGACTTGGATGAACGACAGGGCGGGCATTAGGCACAAGGTCGATTCTGAATTCTATTTCTCGGTGAGGAGGTAGAGATTTCACTTCTTCAAATACATCTGGAAAATCTCTAACAATAGGAATAGACTGCAAGCTGGGTTCAGGATAACCCAAATTATACATCAACCCTTCCCTTTTAGGACTAGGGTCCTCACAAGAAATTTCGATGAAATCCCCAAATTCGGTTTTGATTGAGATCAATCGATTTTTGCAATCCAGTTTGGCTTCATATTTTGCTAGTCAATCCATCCCGAGTAAGACTTCAAATTCGTTGAAGTCTAGAACAAAAGGACTAATAGGGAATTGATGGCAAGAATATGAGATAGGAACATCTCTACATCGAAGACAGAGGTTTGCGGGACCTCCGACTGGATTCCTTACACATATCGGCTCATCAACAAAATTAGGTTCAATATTCAATTCATTAATAGCTTGTTGAGAGATAAAACTGTGTGTAGCGCCAGTATCAAAAAGAACTCTAACAATGCTATCATAAATGGTAAGATTACCTTCCAGGATGCCTTTTCCCTTCTCCGCTTTAGAAGATGTGGGCTTGTCTTTGACTGAGTATACTTTAGCTGTTTGGGCTTGCTTCATAACTGGGCAGTCTTTTACTTCATGTCCTTCCTTCTGACAATAATAGCACTTTCTAGGCTTTCCTTGAGCAGATAGATTTCTCTTGGGCTTTTTGCAGTTGGTAGAATAGTGGCCTTTCTCCGAGCAATTATAGCAAGTGACATTCTCCATAGCGCTCCCTTGATTGCTTTTCTTCTTCTCCTTGCCGTGCCAAGGTTTCTTGCCTCCAAATTTTCTTTTCTTCCAATTCGGATTGCTTGAGTTTCCTTCCTCCCTCGGTGCTTCTTGCATGTCTAAAGTAGCATAACGGTATCCCATATCAACCAAATCTGAGAATGATTCTTTCACGTGGCCAGTCATCCTTTCGTGGAACTTTTTATTCATCCCACGAATGAATCACTCATTCTTCTTCAACGGTGTGTTCACTAATTCTGGACCAAAGCGTGACAATTCATTGAACTTATTGAGATACTCCTCGAACGACAAACTTCCTTGCTTTAGATCCATGAATTCTTGGTACATACGAGAAATCCCGGATGATGGCAAGTAGCGCTTTTCAAATGCTTCTTTAAATCTGCCCCAAGTGAACTCGTCCTCAGGCTCATCAATAGTGACCGTCTCCCACCAAGCTAAGGCTTCACCTTGAAGTTGCCAAGTAGCTATGAGACGCATCTGATCATCCTGTAGCTTGAGCCCCTTAAAGATTTTCTCACAAGACCTAATCCATGCCTGGGCCTCCATAATCGTCTCTTTGCCAGTGAATGGCTTACCCCCGAGTCTTGAGAAGTTCTTATATAAGTCAGGCAGATTCGGCTGACTCTGAATAGGTAAAGCTGCCTCGGTGGTAGGGGGAACTTGGCTAGGTGCTGTGGCATTTCCTCGCCCCCTAACACTGCCTCTTCTTCCGCTCATCCTTACTATCTGTAATTAGTAAGAAAAATTGGCTTAAATATTTGGAAGAGATATCTTAAGAAATATCGGCAATTAAAGGAAATAGACTAAGAAAATTTGATGTGTTAATCAATTATACTCATTCTAGGGTATACTCCACCCTATCTCTAATGAGCCATCTAATGTGTTATACTCCGTAGCTAAAGTTCCTACTCAACCTTTAGCTCTGATACCACATGTCACGACCCGAAGTTCAATGCTTGAAAATTGACATCAAATACCTCACTTGTACTCGACTGTCAATGATTCAAACATCGAACTCCAGTCAGATGGAGCTTATAACAACATTAGATGAATAAATAACAGCGGAAAATAAAATGAACATCATGCATCATATCACAGATACAACACCACAATAATATCTGCTACAACATCAGAGTACATAATACATGAATTACATATCCAGATAGAATGACATAATAGAACAACTAGATATCATATGCCAAAGGTCTTCAAAAAGATAAAGTAATAGTGAACATCCAAGCTAAGCACCTCGAGATCCAAAAGCTTCCAAAATGTCTCTAAGGTATGAGCCACCAAAAACCGTCTCCAAACCAAAATACTCCCAGAATGCAGCTAGAGCCAAAATATAGAAAACCTGCTACTAGGCTGCCCGTGTAGAAATGGTGGGCACCCAGAGTTTAGAAAGGAAACAATAAACTCCGGGTCAGTCATGGGACTGGTATGAGTAAACACAGGTAATTGCTTTCAAATAAAACAGATTTAATACAAGAATAATCGGTATGCTTTTGGAAAATGAAACTACCATAAGACCTCCCGCCACACACACAATGCAATCGCAGAATTGGAGGAGATTTCTTCTTATGATAGTCAAATATGCTTGGTACGGGAAAAATTCTTTGATATTATTACTAGTGCATAGTGTAGAAAGCCATTTCGAAAATATAATATCAATCCTAGCCAGCATAGACATTCCGAACTATGCCTACTATAGCTACCATCTAAACAGTGGTGACCACCATAAGTAAATGGCAGGTAATACAACTAAAACCGTGCGGGGTTCGTATTGGGAATTAGGTTTCCAACAAATGGTCAGGCTAAGGAACTTCCTATGCCACATGGGTACGCCTCTGGCGGGACGTCCCGAGAACTAACGTTACGGTTAGATCTCTGCCAACACAAGGCCGGGTTACCTCTGTAACTAGGTAACTACTACACGAATATGCCACTTCCCGGTCCTTTGGGACCTTTATCCGAGGGCCCTCCATCACAAAGCAACAACCACACAGAATAATGAGATTGAAGCAACCACATAGGTAAGCATCTGGACTCCATACCATGACACTACCTTTTTCCAGAAGGAAATGACATACCCTAAAGGGCGCAACCCTCATAACCTTGCCGCATCTTTCCTGTTTCGACCATTTCCGGGGTGTGAGGTCCGATGAGGTCTCGTCCACAAAGCTACGCTTTACATGAAAGCCATGCTTTGATCACAGATGATCAACAAATGATCATCATTATACCGCAACACTTAGTATGCCACACTACCAAATTGGGAGTATATAGCTGATAATCTTCAATTACATAACCTCTGGGCTCGTACGTCTCAGAGAAGGGTGTTAAGCTAAGAGAATAAATTCTCCGCCACCAACGGATATGTATTTGAAAGAAATCGGCTTTATATCTCAAAGCGTAGTGTCAGACACACGGCCATACAAGTCTGTTCCGGGTTCGAACAGAACCGAAGGCACTTCGTCCAATAAAGGAAGAAGCCCTTGCAAATCCGGGCGTCCACAATCTCGATCGGACTTCCCATCACTTAGGGAATCCCTATACCGGAGCAACTCGGTGCAGAGACAATCGATAGGTTATCCTATCGTTTTTGAAGACACCCGGTCTTCACCGCCGGTCTTCAATTGCAATCCATTCGTCGAATCACTATTCGGAATGGGTTATACGACACAAAGGTCCTTCCCCGGCTAATTCGAATAGTGAGCGCTTCAAATTTAAAACATGTGGGTGTATCAATCACAAAGGTTCACATTCAGGGTTCGATGTGGGTTTCGGATAACAAACTGAAATCCGACTCCCTGTCGCATCGAAGTTTAAATGCCATTTTACGGGCAAAAAGGGTTTCACATACATACAGGAGCAAATCACAAATCATAGCTCATCACAAAGCAATCACAGCACCACAACAAAAGTGTCAGTTCAGTATGGGGTCTTTGATGATGATCAATCATCGTTGATACAAGTAATTGTGATTAAAGCGAATTAGCTACATAATTGTCTTTGTTAATCATTTCAAATTAATGTTGAATTTTACTTGATTTTGAATTATTTTAATTGGCTAAGTTAATAAATTATTCTTTAGTTTATTATTTCATTTATAAATTCTTAATCGTTAACTTATTGAGTTTAATTAATTTTATAAGTCTCCTATTCTTTAATTTATTAAATTTCTTTCTTTTAAATTTTAAAAGTCGTTACAAAACATCAATTTGTTATTTACTATTATTATAAACTTGGTTTGAACTTTGTATTTGTACATTAGTTTATATTTATATTTAAACTTTTTATTAAGTTAAACATTTAAACAACTTTTATTTATTAAAAATAATTTGAACTTCATAAAACTAAAAAAAACTATTTGTTTCATATTACATTAACAACTATTGTTGCTTCACTTAGAAAATACGTTGCGTTTCAAAAGTTTTTATCCAAAACTGCTACTGTTTCATCTGCATACCCGAGACATGCTTCGGGTCGTACCCGAGCAAAACTCCCCCCTACTCCGAGTTATCCCCAGTTTTGACCCGTGCCCCCCCTTTTTCTTTCGAAATTTTGGTTAAGTATAAAACGACACGGTGAACACCAAAAATCCCCCCGAGTTGTACTTCGAGTTTTCACTCGATCTACCCGCGTGTTGCTCCGAGTCACCATTGGTCTCCCCCAACGCCTCACGCTGATACACACCCCACCAACGTGCACGTGCACCGCTAGCGCCGCCGCCTATGGTCAGAGCCAAGGCCACGAGCGAGTCGCCTATCGTCCCCTAGAGCGACACGAACACCCAGATCTCGATTTTTGCTTCGAAGTCGCGAATCGAACATCACACCCAAATGTCATCATCAGGAACGCCACCGAAAACTGCCACGCGCCGCCGCCTCAGGCCATTATCGGCCACCAAACTCAGTACCAAGCCTCGCCATCGTGTCACGCTTCGAACCCCCCCAGTGGCACGCGGTCCGATCCCCTGTGGTGGTGCGGCAAGCCTTTTCAACCGTGCGCAGTATTTTGGGTTCTTAAACCCTAAAACAAACTCAAATTCAAATTCTGGATTTTAAAAAAATCGAACAGCATTTTTCTGATGATCACGAGCCCCCAAGCCATCTACGACAGCGAATTCGAGGGCCATAGCTCCTTAGATCATCAGTTTTTGGTAAAACTTTAATTTCCGATCAACCCCCATTTTCCCGAGCAATATGCAATGAAAAAAATTGATTTTTGTTTCAAAAATCATTATTCTTGATGGTAATGCAAGTGGTGTTACTGAAATTCAATTCCATGAGGTTCGAAATTTCACTTGTTTGGGTTGTGACTGCATTTACATTATCCAGTGAAGTTTAAACCTGTTTTTAATTAGCTTTAATTAATTGTTAGATGGAATACCAGTTTAAACAATCATTTAATCTTAATCTCCAACATGATTCAGGAGCAAGGAGAAGAAGAAGACATTGTATTTGAATGTGTTTCACTCTGTAAACAGAGTTTAAGCTTAACAACAAATTTCTTTCTTCCAAAGTTTCCAGTAACTACAGCCTGTTTTTTTGATTAGTTTCTGAACATGGTGCAAGCTCAACACAATTCAACTTGTCACACATTTATTTCAGAAGAAGCAGAGAAAAATTTGGACTGGGTTTTAATATGTTTTATCCTTGCAAACAAAGATAGCTGTATAAAATTTACAGTTTCCAGGAAAACAACTTTACTTTGATTTTTTTTTTTTCCAGAGAAAAATGTGGGTGAAAGTTTTGAACAAAATCTCTCTTGCTTACTGGAAACAAAAATGCATGGCTAACTTTGGTTAATCATTCAAATCAAATAGGGTTAGGGGGGAAAAAGAATAGATTTTCTTACAGGTTTCTTCTTTTCTTTTTTTTTCTGAACTAAAACAGGGACTATAACTTGTACAGTCAATCATAACAAACCAAACATTCAATCATTCAAATTTTCTTGCATGCAAACAAGATCTAAGTTTCCTATATCACTCAAAGCATACACATAGAAATCATGATAAAGAAAACAAAGTTTACTCACTTGTTTCTAGAAGTTGACAGTTTTCAAACAGAAAGGTGAGCCTGCTACTCCTTTTCTTCTTTTCTACTCTAATTCTCTTGGGGTTCAGATCTGAGAATTTATAGTTACAATTCTCTGGTTAATTGTGGTTGTATTTATGCATTTGAATTATTAAAAACAGGGATTTCTATTTTACTTACTTTTGAAACTTATAGCAGAGAAGACACTTCTTATTTCTGAAACTTGAAACCAAAATAGATTAAGACTCTAACCTTAATTCTTCCTGCAGAAAAAAAATAGATATTGTTGTATTAAACCCAAGTTGCTTTCATTTATTTTAAATTATTAATAACAAAAAAACTCTAGATCACTTACAGTTTTGGATTAACAGAGAAACTTCTTTTCTCTGCAACTTGAAAACAGGAACTTAGAAACCAAAAAGAAAAAGTAGCTTTTAATCCTTAACCTTCCTGCAAAAATTTGATTAAAGGTTGCTGGATTAACTCTTTCTTCATAAGGAGTTATAACCTCAAGTTCAAACTTTTAAAAAGAAAAGTCACTTGCCTTTTAAACTTATTTCCAGAAAAGAAAAACTATGCACTGCCTTTTGAAACCAGAAACCCCTTTTTGCTTCACAAACCTGCAGTTTTCATTTTTTTGAATTTAATTGTCAACACTTGTTTTAAAAAAAATCAAAATCTCATAAACTATAAATTTTTAAAACAGAGCTTACCTGAAAGTATCACACTAAGGTTATGAAGCATGAGAAAGTATTTTCAGATATTTTTTTTAGCTTGAAGGGAAGAAGACAGTTTGGTTTCCTTTTGAACTTTCTTTTTTTTTTTCTTTGAATGTTGAAGTAAAACTTGCTAATATCTTTTGATTACTGAGAAACAGATGTTGGGGGTTTAAAATTCGAATTTTTAGAAGGTGAAGGGTTTTCTGATTTTTTTTATTTGATTATTTTATTGAGGAGATGATGGTTTGTGCCATTTGTAAGAAGATATCTTAACACATAGATCTTGTAAATCATTAAGTTTTATTGTGAAAGTAAGTTTCAGTTTTTGATGTAACAAAGCAAAAGAAAGGTATAGATTTCATTTCCTATATTATATGCATAAACTTTTATAAACCAATATACATACTTTTTATTCATTTGTTGTATATATGCATATGTACAATGTTTTAAAAGAAAAGTTGTCTTACAATTGTATACTTGTTCCTCAATGATTCTCAAATGCTTCTTCATTTTAAAACATTCATTCCAAATTTAAATTCAAATCTTAAATTTCAAACTTGAAATATAGACCTTTTAAATCCAAATGACTTCTATTATCATCTCAATATTTTTTAAACATAGGATAAAAATTAGAATTCATTTCATATATTACTTTTCACTTATTTTTATTTGTTTTAGATTTTTTTTCCAAATTTATTCTCAAATCAAACCCCAAGAGTCCAAATATATTATTTATTTTGATTGATAATTTTGGGGATGTTACAGAATAGCTTTGAAAGATATATACATACATATATATATGTGTGTGTGTGTAATTCTAGAATTGGTTTTGAAAAGGATACTTTGGAGAAATTAACTTCTTAAATTGTTTTGAATCATTTAAGAATAGATTTATTAAGTTGATATAGAAATGATTATTTCTAAGATTCAATCAATAATTGTTTTAGAAAATAGTTATTCAAATAGTTATACTCTATCTACTAATTTTATTTTGAAAATTAGTTTGGACTTAAGTTATATGTAATATTGGTATAATATTTTTATAACTAATATTTTAAGTAAAGTGTTTAAAGAAAATTAGTTTTATTTCAAAGTGTTTTCCCGATATATTTTGGATTAAGTGTTATAAATTATTTTAAAGTATTTGAACTCGGCAGATTTCCAATGAAAATGAATAAATATTTGAAAATGTTTCCGCATAGGGGAAAATGATTTGGAATTTGGTTTTCAGAAGTTGTAAAGATGAAAAGTGATTTGAAATTTGTTTTCAAATGGTTGAAGTGTGGAAAAATATATCTTGTAAAGATATTTTTGGAAAATAAATAATTTGGAAAATTATTTGGAATCTGGTGATGTTGTGCATAGCTACTGATAGTTAAATAACCGACTATCAATATTTACCTTTAAATGGGTATTTGTTGTGATTTTCTTCAATTTGAATGCTACACTTATTTTAAAAATAAGTGCTCGTTATTCGGTTTAGCCGAGAGAGGACCTTTTGGTCATGAATCCCACTCCGAATAGTGATACGTCGTAATGGATAGCATTTGAAGACCGGTGTTGAAGACCGGATATTTTCGAAAACGGAAGGATTATCGTCGAATCTCTCTGCATCGGCTGATCTCTGATATAGAGATTTTATCACCTTTTGTGATGGGAATTCCGGATGTGATTAGTGAATATCCGGATTGCAATGGCTTCTTTGGAAGTGCCTTCGGTTCCGTTCGATCCCGGAACGGACTTGTATGGTCGTGTGTCTGACGTTACAATTTGAGATGTAAAGTTGGTTTCTATCAAATACATTTCTGTTCGTGGCGGAGAATTTAATCTCTTAGCTTAACACTCTTCTCTGAGACGTACGAGCTCAGAGGTTATGTAGTTGATGGTTACTAGTGATACATTTCCAATTTGGTAATGTGGCATACGAAGTGCTGCTGATCATTTGTTGATCAAAGCATAGCTTTTGTATAAAGCGTAGTTTTGTGGACGAGACTTCGTCGGGCCTCACAACCCGGTAATGGACAAAACAGGAAAGATGCAGCAAGATTATAGGGAGTAGCGCCCCTTAGGGTTGTGTATTTCCTTCTGGATAGAAGTGGTATCATGGTATGGAGCCCAGATACTTAATTTATGTGGATGTCGCAAATATATATGACTCTGTGACTGTTGTTGGTTGAGGATCCTCGGATAAAGGTTGTTTACAACCGGGGGATGGCATACTCATGTCAGTAGTTACCTACTTTTGCAGAGGTAACCCGGCCTTGTGTTGGCAGAGATTCGGTTAGGTTCTCTGGGCGTCCTTCCATAGGCGTACCTATGTGGCAATGGGAAGTTCCTTGGCCTGACCATTTGTTGGAAATCCAAACTCTAATAAGCACCTTGTGCGATTTTAGTTGTAGAACTTGCCATTTACTTATGGTGGTCACTACTCTTTAGGTGGTAGCTATACTAGGCATAGTGTGAAATGCCTATGCTGGCTAAGATTTATATTATACTTTCGAAAGATTTTCCACTGTGCATTTAAGTAATAATATCAAAGAAATTTGCGTATCAAGAATGTTTGACTATCATAAGGAGAAATCTCCTCCAATTCTGCATTTGCATTGTGTGTGTGGCGGGAGGCCTTATGGTAGTTACATTTTCTAAAAGCATTGCGGATCTATTTTAAAATATTTCTTTGTTTGTTTTAGAGATAAACTGTTTTAAGTTCTCACACTAGTCCCATGACTGACCTGGAGCTTATTGTTCCCTTCCTAAACTCTGGGTGCCAACCAATTTCCACACGGGCAGTCTATGTGACGCCCCACCTCTATGCCCACACTAGCCAAGAACACTACGGTGTAATGCTGTCAACTAGCGCAGAGAATAAGGCTGTTGAGGAGCGGCCATCAGTAGTCAGGCCTTACACTAGTATTGTTACCTCGATAGGAGTGGTATATAAATATATATATATATTCTTTCATTTTTCATCTCTGATTTATTTTCTCCCATCGACATACCCCAATTCCAGTATAAAACGAACTACGATGGTTCATAATAGTTTAGGACAAAATATAAAAAAATAACACAGATAATATGTGCGGAACACAAATGAAACAGAAAGTCTCATATATATATAATAACTGATGTCAGTTACAATACATTTGACATGGTACATATGATATAACTACAACAGTCGACTCAGGAAGTTACATATACAAGTACATTAACGTATATAAAATACATGAATACATATCTTCCAATACAATTATACTGACTACTATAAATGACGACGACCACTCCAAAAGATATGAAAGAACTTCATAGCTCTAGCAGCAACCCAAAGCAGAATATCTACAACCTGTAATAACTCGGGTCTGACCCGAGTATTAAATTCAAAAGAAAATAATACTCGGGCCAGTCTAATTCAAACTCAGTTATTAGTGCACAAAAGCAATAATGATTAAGCAATAATAAACAAAACAGTTCAAACCATTGAAATATCGGTAAAAATATTAATTCGAGTAGGGCTGCAGTACACGCACTGCCTCGCCTCGCCACTACAGCATATGGAATATGCAAAAGATCAATAAATCAAAACAAGATAGAATATCATAAAATCCATACCGTGTGGCTGCAGTTCACGCTTGCGTGCACTGCCTTGCCACTACAGTGATAATGTACCCAAAAACTCAATTCTATGTGGCTGAAGTTTACGCTTGCGTGCACTGCCTTGCCACTACAGTAATTATGTACACAACCGGGCACAAGGTCGAACCCGAACTATTAGCTGGATTTAATTCAAGTAAATTCGAAAACCAATAAAATGCAAAGGTCAAGTCGCAGATATCACGACTCAGCACAACTGCAAGTATTCAAGTTCAAAATGGACCAGACTCAAGCAATGCATAGAACCAAGACACAAAGGAAATGTCAAAATGATAGTGAAGTGGTCCTAATCCATACAACATGAAGTGGCCAAACCACAAAAATAATCAAAGTGGTCAGGCGGTCCAAATACAAGGCAATGCCTTGATGCACAACACTGTGCAACATCTAAAACAACAAAAGCAGCAAATGTATGAAGGAAGCAAGGCCAAAATAACTTGATATAATTTCATGCTTTGCCTAAAGATGATGACCTAGGTTTTACACATGAATACACGTGACAGTATGAAAAGAATGTAACCTGGCCTCACCTAAATATGCATGCGTTTTGGACTCACATAATAGTCAATGACCTGGCAAGTTTGAACACTCTAATTTTTCCATGAAAATAATATAAAATGAAAATGGACCTGGCTATTTTCTCTTCATATTCCTCAATACCATTAATCATATTATATGTATGCTGACAACATCACTAAATCAACATGTAGTAACGCACTCCAAATTCATATTCATCAGTAGTATTAACCATAATATATTCTACAACTCAAAAATGGCCTGGACATGCAAGCCAAAGTAAATATGAATCCACACATATTCATCAGTGGTAACCCATGCATATTCTACAACTCAACACACATGCACAAAGTAAGTATGAAGACCTGGAAAGTTTTATGTTCACTCTCAAAAATGGTCCTGTTTCTTGCGTAACATCTTCCACGCACGCATACTAATGAACATCAGTGATCCATAAAAATCTCAATGGTATATACACATTATAATATTGACATGCCTGCTAGTTACGTGGATGTATCAAAATACTATAATGGTTACAATACATTCAAAGGGTGAGTCAGAACATAAGCCCCATTCAGTTAGCCTGGGAGGCAGGCCAGGTGAATAACTGTAATAAACGGCCACAACTATCGCGTCTCATATCACAATATCATATAATCAAATACCAGACACCACAATGCATCAACCACTGACTCCAGTAAACAGTAAACAGCAAGGGGGATGCAAGCATCAAGCTGCAGTTTCAAAACAAATGACCAAAGTCGAGTATGATAAAAAAATAACAAAATTATGTAATCGCCTAAACAAAGTCAGGTGACCAGGAAGAGATTGTCACAGCAGAGTTCAAAATTGATGCTATGAAAATCAAGTAATCAAGCATCACAAAATATATATATACGAATTGGAAAAGGTCAGAGATAAATCTCAACATTCAATCAAAATCATACGGCCGAGATAAAGCAATTGACAGTTTCAAATGAATCAAAACGGTGTCAATCAAGTAACCCGAAAAGAAAAAATTGATTAACTCGGAGAAATCATCAACATCGACACGAAATTATACTGCCGAAGCATGGAGTCGAGTTAGATGTGAGTGAGGGATTCACTCACCTTGTCGATGAATTGAAGCAGCCGAGCATTTCAGAGACAAAGCCGGGGCGATCGAAGAATCGAACAAGCCATCTTCGAATTCACGGAAGCCCCAATTTGAAGAAAAACGAGCCGCCATTTTATTTTCTTCGTTCGATTTTTAGGTTTAGGGTTATGAATCAAAAATGAAAAACCAAAGGGGAACGGGTTATTTGCCTTGGTTAAGTTTTTCACGGCCACGATAAAAACATGGGCCACAAATTTAATTTTTAAAACCCACAATTCCTTTTAACAATTTATAAAAGAAATTTAACTTAATTTTAACAAATTCAATTGGCAATTTGCGACAATATTTATCGTTTAAATGTCGATTATTAATTGATGCTAAATACCGGGTTGTTACAGACTCCCCTCCTTAAAGAAATTGCGTCCTCGCAATCATAAGGAATAAATGGACAAAATGTAACTACCCAAAGAGCATATCATCACAAGATGAAGAAATTCGAAATAGGAAGTTCACCATGAAGAGCATGAAAGAGTAAACTTGAACGTGTTTGCTCGATGAATTCTCAGGATTCCTATGTGCAATCCTTAGGATTTGAGAACCATTGAACTTCCGCAAAAAAAACATCTTGATTTCGAAGGTGCTACATCCCCGAAGCAATGATGTGAATAGAAGGTTGCTCAAGAATAAAAATCGGAAATCCCTATGGCATTTCCGTAATTGGAAGACGTGGAAAACGTCATGAATAGCAGAAAATTGAGTCGGTACACCGGCGTAGTACAATATAAACACCAAAGAAATCTTTTAATTTCATAAAAGAAATTCACAAATTCTCTACAAAATTTAATTATCAATAGATAATTCAGAAATCACAAATCAACAAATATTTAATTATCACAACTGATAATCAAATCTTAAATCGTAAATATTTAATTATCACAAACGATAATTAAATCTCAAATATCTAGTTATCACAAACGATAATTAGAAACAACAAATATTTGATTATCAAAAAGGATAATCAAATCTCAAATATCTAATTATCAAAAACGTTAATTAGAAACAACAAATATCTGATTATCAAAACGATAATCAGAAATCACAAATATTTTAATTAACGAGTCCGGGATTAATCGAAATAGCAAACGCACATGTCCCATAACCATGAGTTTTACTAAATCGTTTAATTTACTTCATCATTTCCTTGAAAGTGCAAAATTGTGTATTTTAAATAAATAACATTTTACGTTCTCAAACAGTCATGTCCGGAATTAAACGAATCGGTAAAAGAAAGAGATCATAGTCCTCGATTTTGCTGAAACGTTTAAATCGCTTCCTCATTCTTTTGAAAGCGTAAACTGTAAAAAATTTGAAAATATTTTTTTTATTTTGAAACAATTTTTAAAACACGTGATTAAAACAGCAACATCAGTAGCAACTTCGACAAGGAAATTGTACTTCTCAAAATACCGTAAAGACGGGCAACAAAATCAGCATTGCGGGATAACCGCTTGAAAATTCATTTTAAAATTGACGGTTACTGAAGTTAATACGTCAAAATCTCATCAAAATATTTGGCATCAAAATATAATAACAATGAATTTTCATTCATCAAAAATGTCGCAAGAATCTTCTCAAAGATAGGAAGGCATATCATACCCTAAACTTGTATTCATAACAAGTCAATGACACACAAATTCACCAATGCACAAAAATTGATAAAACTTATCAATAGAAATCATGGAAATTGGTGAAGCACAAATTCTAGAAATCATCACAAGAAATCCAGAAAACACAAGTTCTAGAAATCTACACAAGAAATCCAGAAAACAGAAATTCTAGAAATCTACACAAGAAATCCAGAAAACACAAAGAGGGAAAGAGGCCTATCACATGACGGTCCGAAGACCATGCGGAGCTACCCCATATGTGTGAGTCGAAATCACACAGATGAGGTCTAGACTAACCAAAAATCAAAAAGGTATGTGTGAGAGAAATCACACAAGTGGTGTCTAGTCTAACCTCACAAACAAAAACGTATGTGTGAGTGAAATCACACAAGTGGTGTCTAGGCTAAACAAAAAGCAAAAAGGTACGTGCGAATGAAATCACACAAGTGGCGTCTAGCCTAACCAGAAAGCAAAACGATATGTGTGAATGAAATCACACAAATGGTGTCTAGGCTAACCAAAAAGCAAAAAGGTATGTGTGAATGAAATCACACAAGTGGTGTCTAGGCTAACCAAAAAGCAAAAAGGTATGTGTGAATGAAATCACACAAATGGTGTCTAGCCTAACCAGAAAGCCAACAAAGAGACATCGCACAATTGCTAGTCTAAATCATAAAATGATCGTCATGATCAACGAGAAGTGTCAATTACACCAAGCTAGTAAATATAAAAGTTTAGCTTCATGTCCCATAACCACTTGCTTAACTTTAATATTTACGAACAAACTGTAAATCTTCACTAGAAAATTGTCACAAGAGATTCAGTCGAACAAGTCCAAAAATTAACCGACGAAGTAAACGCAAGCGTTTCATACCACTTGTTTTACTAAGTCGTTTAATTAGATTTCTCGTACGAGTGAGGTAAAGGTTTGTATATACTAATAGATTGGAAAACGATTTAGGAAAAGAGCTTTGTAATTAAAATAGTGTTGAAATAGTTTGGAGAAAAGGTTTTTGATATTTACTACTAGTATAGAAAACCTTTATATTTTTAAAGTGACAAATAAAAAATGATTGTAGGAACAATCAATCACAAGAATTCACATACAAAGATGTGAATAGAATCCAAAGAAACCGATACCGTATTCATCAAAAGGTATGTTCACAAAAATCCCAAAGAAAATGTCATCAAAGTTGCTAATAAATGATAGCAACAAATCGGGAAATAATCAAGAATTGATTAAATTTGGAAACCAAATCCATTCACTAAAATTCACATTCGAAGACGTGAATAAAATCCAAAGAATCCGATTCCAAATTCATCAAAGTAGAAATATCCAAAAATTCCAGAAATAGAAGTTACAAAGTCGACAAAGATGAAAACAACTAATCGGAAAAGAAGAATCGATTAACAATTGGAATAACGAAGCAAAACGAGCATAAATGCATAAATGACTTCAACAAAAATAAAAATCAAGTCAATGTCGAAGTCAACAAGTAATGGCCACAACAGCATATAAAGAAATAACAACAAGGCACGAAGGCCAATGCTCAAGAATTCACAGTGCAAACAAATGCAATAAGCAAGTGACAGTAGTGAAAAGCTTCCACCAAGTGAATGTGAAATATGTACACTGCAAATTCGAGAAGGTAGCGGACTACCACAAAATGGAAGGAGGTCAAAATAGCTTTAATTGGCCAAATTCAAACAAAATCAACGTCGGCTAAATCAATTCAAAGCCAAAAACACAAGAACAAAATCCTCATCATCAAAAATCCAACCTGAGTTCGCAAAGAAAACGGGGGCCGAAGCCAAAATACTTTCACGAAATCAAAATCAAAGGCACATGAATAAGCGTTAGGAATTCATACCTAACAATCAAAGATAATCATACGCAAAGATGAGAGATAAAATATCGACAAATAGTTGTAACACATGTTCCATCTAAGTTATGTTTAATATTTGTTCTAAACCCCAGGCTTTGATACCAAGCTGTGACGCCCCACCTCTATGCCCACGCTAGCCAAGAATACTACGGTGTAATGCTGTCAACTAACGCGGAGAATAAGGCTGTTGAGGAGCGACCATCAGTAGTTAGGCCTTACACTAGTATTGGTTATCTCGATAGGAGTGCTATATAAATATATAAATATTCTTTTATTTTTCATCTCTGATTTATTTTCTCCCATCGACATACCCCAATTCCAGTATAAAACGAACTACGATGGTTCATAATAGCTTAGGACAAAATATAAAATAATAACACAGATAATATGTGCGGAATACAAATGAAACAGAAAGTCTCATATATATATATATATATATATATATATATATATATATATATATATATATATATATATAATAACTGATGTCAGTTACAATACATTTGACACGATACATATGATATAACAACAACAGTCGACTCAGGAAGTTACATATACAAGTACATTAACGTATATAAAATACATGAATACATATCTTCCAATACAATTATACTGACTACTATAAATGACGACGACCACTCCAAAAGATATGAAAGAACTTCATAGCTCTAGCAGCAACCCAAAGCAGAATATCTACAACCTGTAATAACTCAGGTCTGACCCGAGTATTAAATTCAAAAGAAAATAATACTCGGGTCAGTCTAATTCAAACTCAGTTATTAGTGCACAGAAGCAATAATAATTAAGCAATAATAAACAAAACAGTTCAAACCACTGAAATATCGGTGAAAATATTAATTCGAGTAGGCTGCAGTACACGCACGCGTGCACTGCCTCGCCACTACAGCGTATGGAATATGAAAAAGATCAATAAATCAAAAAAAGATAGAATATCATAAAATCCATACCGTGTGGCTGCAGTTCACGCTTGCGTGCACTGCCTTGCCACTACAGTGATAATGTACCCAAAAACTCAATTCCGTGTGGCTGCAGTTCACGCTTGCATGCACTGCCTTGCCACCACAGTAATGATGTACACAACCGGGCACAAGGTCAAACCCGAACTATTAGCTGGATTTAACTCAAGTAAATTCGAAAACCAATAAAATGCAAAGGTCAAGTCGTAGATATCAAGACTCAACACAACTGCAAGTATTCAAGTTCAAAATGGACCAGACTCAAGCAATGCATAGAACCAGGACACAAAGGAAATGTCAAAATGATAGTGAAGTGGTCCTAATCCATACAACATGAAGTGGACAAACCACAAAAATAATCAAAGTGGTCAGGCGGTCCAAATACAAGGCAATGCCTTGATGCACAACACTGTGCAACATCTAAAACAACAAAAGCAGCAAATGTATGAACGCAGCAAGGCCAAAATAACTTGATATAATTTCATGCTTTTCCTAAAGATGATGACCCAGGTTTTACACATGAACACACGTGACAGTATGAAAAGAATGTAACCCGGCCTCACCTAAATATGCATGCGTTTTGGACTCACATAATGGTCAATGACCTGGCAAGTTTGAACACTCTAATTTTTCCATGAAAATAACATTAAATGAAAATGGACCTGGCTATTTTCTCTTCATATTCCTCTATACCATTAATCATATTATATGTATGCTGACAACATCACTAAATCAACATGTAGTAACGCACTCCAAATTCATATTCATCAGTAGTATTAACCATAATATATTCTACAACTCAAAAATGGCCTGGACATGCAAGCCAAAGTAAATATGAATCCACACATATTCATCAGTGATAACCCATGCATATTCTACAACTCAACACGCATGCACAAAGTAAGTATGAAGACCTGGAAAGTTTTATGTTCACTCTCAAAAATGGTCCTGTTTCTTGCATAACATCTTCCACGCACGCATACTAATGAACATCAGTGATCCATAAAAAAACTCAATGGTATATACACATTATAATATTGACATGCCTGCTAGTTACGTGGATGTATCAAAATACTATAATGGTTACAATACATTCAAAGGGTGAGTCAGAACATAAGCCCCGTTCAGTTAGCCTGGGAGGCAGGCCAGGTGAATAACTGTAATAAACGGCCACAACTATCGCGTCTCATATCACAATATCATATAATCAAATACCAGACACCACAATGCATCAACCACTGACTCCAGTAAACAGTAAACAGCAAGGGGGACGCAAGCATCAAGCTGCAGTTTCAAAACAAATGACCAAAGTCGAGTATGGTACAAAAATAACAAAATTATGTAATCGCCTAAACAAAGTCAGGTGACCAGGAAGAGATCGTCACAGCAGAGTTCAAAATTGATGCTGTGAAAATCAAGTAATCAAGCATCACAAAAAAAAATATACGAACTGGAAAAGGTCAGAGATAAATCTCAACATTCAATCAAAATCATACGGCCGAGATAAAGCAATTGACAGTTTCAAATAAATCAAAACGGCGTGAATCAAGTAACCCGAAAAGAAAAAATTGATTAACTCAGAGAAATCATCAACATCGACACGAAATTATACTGCCGAAGCATGGAGTCGAGTTAGATGTGAGTGAGGGATTCACTCACCTTGTCGACGAATTGAAGCAGCCGAGCATCTCAGAGACGAAGCCGGGGCGATCGAAGAATCGAGCAGCCATCTTCGAATTCACGGAAGCCCCAATTTGAAGAAAAACGAGCCGCCATTTTATTTTCCTCGTTCGATTTTTAGGTTTAGGGTTATGAATCAAAAATGAAAAACCAAAGGGGAATGGGCTATTTGCCTTGGTTAAGTTTTTCACGGCCACGATAAAAACATGGGCCACAAATTTAATTTTTAAAACCCACAATTCCTTTTAACAATTTATAAAAGAAATTTAACTTAATTTTAAAAAATTCAATTGGCAATTTTCGACAATATTTATCGTTTAAATGTCGATTATTAATTGATGCTAAATACCAGGTTGTTACAGTCTATAGTCAGGTTATCAGGTCATTCTAGTATCCAGGAGCTGCTGTGGAGATCTGGAGGCAAGCTGGATGGCATGGCGTATCAACTAGTATATAGTATTTCTTTTCCATTGTTTGTTGTTGTAAACTCTGATAATGTAATGTGGTAACTGATACAGTTCTTTTGATTTAAAGATTATTCATTTATCTATAATATGTTGCTCCGCTGCGAATTGTGAGATTCTGATATTGTTTCTATTTCTTCTTCTTTCTTTCTTCTTCTACCTCATCTTTTTAAACCCTAAGGTTTCGGTTTTCCGGCATTCGATAGTTCGGCAGTTGATACGGTGGACGTATTATTGTCAATTTTCGAGAGTCGAAAATTCTAATTGTTACATTTGGTATCAGAGCGTTTGGTTGAGCGACAACCTTGGCTCTGTTGGGTGTTACTCATTAAAGATAGAGTCAGTAGTACTCTAGAATGAGCGTCGGTGTAATGATAGATATGAGCGCCTATTTGTTAGTGAATATAAAAATGTTTATATTGTGTTTGCTTATCCGTTGAGCTGTTTGTGAATTCTGGTCGGTATGTGGGACGCCATATTATCGATAGGGATTTCTAAACACTTAAACGAGATAAACCGACATAGTATCATTTTAAATAGGGTAAATGAAATAATTTTACCTTGATTGATTATATTTTATATATAAAGGAATAATTTTTTAGAATTATAAAAGTGTGTATAAATTGATTGTTTGGTTGTTGAAAATGTAAGAATATATATAAGTTAATTAAAAGAATAAATTGTATAAGCAAATGAATTATAAAGTATGGAATCATAATCAATATGATTTACAATTGTGAGAGAATCTTATATATATATATATATATATATAAGAAGTAAAACTATATGAATATATTTATAAATATGAATTGTAAATAAAAATGAATTTGAACTATGAATTGAAAATGTTGAATCTTGTTTATTTTGGAAATTATTTTCCAAAATTAAAAGTTAAATAGTGAAATTATATAAGAAAACGATTTATAAATGTGATTTATAAATAAAAAGGGAAATTTTGAAAGAATATTAAGCAAGATTTCACTACTGTTGTTGGGAAATAATAAGGGTGACGACTGCTGCATCAACAGTATCATTTTCGAGTTTCTATGTGATGGATTTGCTACCATAGTAAACATATGATTTAAAATTTAACTAAACGAAGGTTAAATAAATTGATTTGGATTAGATAAGCTATCGAAATGGAAATTAAACTGATGTGATTATATGAAATAACTTTGAAGTTTAAATAAATTGTATAACTTGTAAAGCGAGAAAATGTAAGTGAAACCAAATGATAAAATGGTTAGACAATTTTGTTGAACAAAACGAGATATGAATTTGAATAAGTGACGAAATTTGACTTTGGTAAAAGTTAAATAGAATTTACTTTAGAATTGGAATCTGAATTGGATTTATAAGTGGAAATTTAAGTTAAGTTAAATAAACGATGTTTGAAATGGAATATAACTTAAGTAGTGTTAAATGAAGTTGATTTTGGTATCGAAGTATAATAATAAAGTGAATTAAATGGATGTGGACTTGAGTTATATAAATGAAATTCAACCTTATTTGTTAAATGAATTAGCAATTGAATTGAACTAATGAACTGAATATTAATCAATCGAATGTAAAAGAATTGATATAGAATAATGAATGTAAGTGTTAATTCATTAGAAGCTAATGAAGTTGAAAAAAATTAAATAATTGAAAGGAAGGTCAATTAGATATTAAACCAAACTGAAGTTAGACGAAGTGAATATGAATTGTTGAATGTAAATTTAATAATTTGGTTATGTTGTTTATGATTTGATTTATATATGATTGTTAGTTGATTGTATATAATTCATTAAGTGTTAATGAAATTGAATTGATAAATGGAAAGCTATGTAATTGAATTTGAAAGAAAGTGAACTAATGTGAATTGGTTGTAAGCAATTAAAATTTGTATCGAAACCCTATAAAATGCTTATGGGAGTAATTTTTGATTGCATTGCTTATGAAAACTATGTGTTTTCTATTGAAAATTAGTGAAATGTAAATGAATTTCCTATATATTTCACTTACATGTTTAAATTGAGTAAGTACAGGTATCGGGGCTGTAGTTGGCTGGATTTGGCCATGCTAAAATGCTAATAAATAACTGCTTTGCTTAAAAAAATGCTAAAAAGGTACGCCTACGCAATAAAAATAGGAAATATGAACTGTTTTTCTGTTTTCCGACCGCGTGGGTCGATGTATATATATTTATATCTATTGCGATATTGCAAAAGCTCCTCCGTACAAGGGAGACTCTGCCAAAAATTTCCGTAAATTTTGGGAGTTAGAAAAATTTTGAAAATTTTTAGAAAATTTTTGTTAACGAAAAGTCAATTTCTAAATTGAATGAAAATGTAGGAATTGAAGTAGAAAAGTGTAACCATCGGATTTTGGAAAAGTTAAGGAATTAAAATGAATCTGAAATCAAGTTGGAACGGTTTGTTTTTTGAAAAAAAAGAAATTAATGGATTCTGTAACTTTTTCTTACTTGGCAATTTCGAGGACAAAATTCTTTTAAGGGGGGAACTTTGTAACGACCCAGAATTCCTATCATTTGAAATTCATATATTTAATTGATTTTAAATATTAACAAGTAAAATTTGTAAGTCGAATAAATTTTATTTTGAATATCTAGATTTAATTGGATAATTAAATCGATAATTTAATATTTGAAATTAAACAAATAATTGGAAATTCGGTTTAATGTGATTAAAATTGATTTGTAAAGTTGTATTAAATCATATTGAAGTTAGAATGATGTTATAGAACTTTTAAAATTGAATTAAAAGTTAATTTATGGAAATTGAATATTTTAATATTTAATTGATGACTAAAAATAGTCATTTTTCAAACAGTCTCAGATTTCGACGAAACCAGTTTCATCGGATCCGTAATGTTAAATTATTGTAAGATTTCAATTTCCTTATCAATCGGATTTACGGTTTGCCCAGGACAAGCTAAAACGCACTGAAATTGGTTTAAGTGAATTTTAAATTTAAATAGTCGATTTGAAAACCTATCTTTCAAATATGATCTAATTGGCTCCCGATATATATTCCATTGCGTTCGGAATAGGGGTAAAACATTATAAACGCTAGGCGGCACGCGTCGTTTGGAGTTTGAAAAGATTCTGGATGAATAGTGTCGCGAGAATTTTCTATATAACGACTTCATAATTTTCTATTTGCAACACAAATCAAACCCTAACCCTAATTTGCCTTCATCCGCCATTAAACAAATCAATGTCCAAGAATTTCGAAACTTATTCTCTTGTTCTCTCTAAATCCACTCACTATCATCAAATGCTTTCAACTACAAACATGTAGAGGGCGATGAGATCTACATTCTCAACGGTCGTGATTGAATATGGCGAAGCAAATCGTCATGAAATTGACCGAGAATTCTCCGGGTTCGAGCATAAATTCTGAGGCAATGGCAAAGCTTTGAAGGTGCGGTCTTTGGCCGTGGGTAGAGTTCTAGTTGCTCTTCGAGGTGGCGCTAGTTGATCGACGTGAAGACGTTCATATTTGTCACGTTAATTCGATGGAAAAGGCGGCCATATGGGTTATCTGCGTTCGAAACTGGGAGGAGGGAGAAGAGGGAACACGCGGCCTAGATTCTAGGGTATTGAATGCACGGCTCAGATTATTCTAAGGTTCAAAATAAAAATAAAATGTGAATTTTATTATATTAAAATTATGTAATCTTTAAAATACTGTAACTTTTTGGTAAGAGGTCCTTTTTGGACGAAACGACTTGCGTCGGGTTAGTATGGACGAATACTACGCAATGGAGCTGGATTGGAATCGATTGGAGCTAGTGATAATTTTGGGTAAAATTAAGCGCGTGTTTAATTTTATTCGAAATAAAACACTACAACTGGTATTGGAAGCAGGGTGAGAACTTCTCACTCAATCGAATTTGTTTCGATTTAAATTTTAAATAGTCAAATTTAAAATTGCTTGATAGTGTGATTGAATGATGGTTGCTATCTGTTGTATTGAAATAGACCTTATGTGTCGTATATTAAGCGGAGGTTATTATATTAAACACATATACCGCAATATTCCACCTTGAAGTGGAATTGGTATTATATATGTACTTGGAGTTGATTTCTCGCATTATATAGCGGATGAGACCCTATTGCGCCGCATAATAGCAGATAATATTTTATATAAACCCATGTACCATGATATTCCGTCTTGAAACGGGAATGGTATTGTGCTAACATCTGTGGATGCAGGGAAATAAGTTGGAGGGATCCAACTGGATTCCTTAAATAATTGAATTTGTTTCAATGTTGCGTGTTGATTTTTTTATGATCTTTGTGTGATTATTTTTGTGATTGAAATAGTTGAAGGCTAAAATTTAGCCGAATAAAATTTTGGTATCGTTAGATACTGGAAATAAATAAAAATTTGATTTTTGAAAATTTAGGTTGAAAGTTTATATTAAAATTTATTTTTGAGAAGTGGATAAATTTAAAAGTAGGAATTCTAAAATAATAAAGTTTTATTTTTAATCTTATTGAATAAAATTTCAAAATATGGGAAAAGCTTTAATAAATGGATTTCGGGTAATATTATTTAAAAGTTGAAGAATTTATTCAAAATACGGATTTTAAAGAGTTTGAAAAATAAAAGAATTTGTTTCTTTAGAAGGAATTTATTTTTAAAAGGAAATAAATTTAGAAATCCATTTGGGAATTGATTTTAGTGATTGAAAATAAATCTTTTGTAAAAATCCATTTGGAAATTTATTTGGTGTTTTGAAATGAATTTGGAATCAATTTGAAAACTGATTTGGGGTTTAGTAGAAATTGATTTCAATTTGAGATTAGAATGAAATTCACTTGATGTTTAATTTCTAGGAAAATCAATATGGAATTTGATTTGGTTGTTTTTGAAATCAATTGAAAATTTTAATTGTTGGTAAAAGTGAATATTTGAAATCAATTTGAAAATCGTATATCAGTGGATATTTGGAAATTTAAATTCACCATGGAATTTATAAAAGAAAGGGAAAATTGTTTAAAAATAAACATTGATTTATTTTTGAAGCATGGAAATAAATTTATGGATTTGGAACGTAAAATTTAAGTAAATCACTAAGGATTTATTTAATTGGTTTAAATGAACCATTTGAAATGAAAGTGTATTCTCACTGGAAAGCCGAATAAAATTTCTGAAAAGCTTTGAAAGATATATATATATATATATATATATATATATATATAATTCTAGAATTGGTTTTGAAAAGGATACTATGGAGAAATTAACTTCTTAAATTGTCTTGAATCCTTTAAGTAAAGATTTATTACGTTGATATAGAAATGATTATTTCACTACAACAAAATATGATATTAATAACGCTATTTAATAACACGTTATTCTGAAGCGTTATTATTGACCCTTAATTATCTAGTTACCGGTTGATTTTTGTTCTCCCTACAGGTGTAACGTGCGCATCTCCCTTCCCCTTCACATGCTGCCCCAAAACATCTCCCTCCAACTTCCCCAATTATTTTCCCTCTCCCTCCAAAACCATTCCGCCTCCCTCCAAAACGCACGCATCTCCCTCATTCAAATTACGTTAGCGATTCGAAGACTCCAAAACACGCGCAGCTCCCTCCTCCAAGTTACGTTAGCGATTCGAAGAAAGCAGAAACCCTCTCAAGTTTTGTCGAAGAAAGCGAACTCCTTCGATTTCAAAGCTAGGGCTTTGCGTGTAGCTCCGATCTGTTGAAGCTAGGGCTTCGCGTTTTGGATATAATCTTCGATTTTGATTCTGGTAAGCGATATAATCTTCGATTTTGATTCTGGTTTGCAGCAGCGTTTTTGCTAACAAGCCAAATAATCCAGTTCCTTCGATTTAGTTGCCAGTATTCGATTATGATGACAAAATGTCATTGATATAAAAACCTTGAAGCCTATATCAAGAATGTATGGAAGGCGGAAGGATTTTTCTATCTTCTGTCTAGTTATAATGGTTTTTTTGTCTTCAGATTCAAAAAATGATAATGATTGTAACAAAATCATAGAAGATCGTATGTGGTTCTTTGATAAGAAATTTATCATTATGAAGCGGTTGGATCCTTATATGAAAATGATAAAGATTTTCTTACGACCATGCCAGTGTGAATTAGGCTGCCAGGGCTTTGTTTTAAACTGTAACGACCCAGAATTTCTATTAATTAAAATTTGTATATTTAAACTGAATTTAAATATTAACAAGTAAGATTTGTAAGTCGAATAAATTTTATTTCGAATAATTGGATTTAATTGGATAATTAAATCGATAATTTAATATTGAAAATATAGAAATAATTGGAAAATTTGGTTTAATGTGATTGAAAATGATTTGTAAAATTTTATTATATCATATTGCAGTTAGAATGATGTTATAGAACTTTTAAAATTGAATTTAAAGTTAATTTGTGAAAATTGAATATTTTAATATTTAATTGACGACTAAAAACAGCCATTTTTCAAACAGTCTCCGATTTCGACGAAACTAGTTTCATCGGATACGTAATGTGATATTATAGTAAGGTTTCAAATTTCTTGTCAATCGGATTTAACGTTTGTCCGGGGCAAGCCAAAACGCATAGAAATTAGTTTAAATCGATTTAATTTAAAATCGATCGTTTATTTCCGTAACTCGCACAGATGATCGAATTAGCCTCTGAAACATATTCCATTGTGTTCGAAACGTGGGGTAAACCTTAGAAACGCCAGTCGGCACGCTTCGTTTGAAGTTCGAAAAATTTTGGGGTGAGTAGTGTTTGCAAATTTTCTATAAAAGGCCCTCCATTTTCACAAATTGCAACACAACTCAGAAAAACCGTAGCCGCCGTTTCATATAGTTTTAATGGCCGAAATTTTGCCTTCTTCTTCACTCGATGTCTTCCAATCCACGCGATATTTCAATAAACTCTCAACTACAAAGATGTAGAGGGCTACGAGATCTTGAAGATCAACGGCTATGATTGGAAATACGTCGTCGATTGATGGCAATATTCGTTTGAACGTTCGAAATTAATTCATGAATTTCGAGGCCATCTTAGGGCCGAGCTCGGCCTCATTCGACGTGGAGGCGAGGCACGACGTGAGCTTCAAAACTATGGTCACTGATCAACGTGGAGATGCTCATTTGGTCGCGTGAATTAGGGTTAGGGGCGGCGGTTGTTGGGTTTGCTCGTTCGCGTTCGAGCTAGGAAGAAGATAGATCATGCGGCCAGATATCCTTTGAGTGAAATCAACGGCCCTGATTAGTTGAGTTTAAAATTAGAAATGAAATTGTAAATAAAATTATATTATAAATCGTGTAAACTTAAAAAATTGATATCTTTTTCATACGAGGTCGAAAACGCATGAAACGAATTGCATCTAGTTCGTTTTGTCGAGCACTACGCGATGGAGCTGGATTGGAATCGTTTGGAGCTAGTGTGAATTTCGGGTTTAATTTTATTCGAAATAAAACGCTGAAACTGTCATTGAAAGCAATGTGAGAACTTCTCACTCAACCGAATTGTTTCGATTTAAATTTTAAATAGTTAGATTTAAATTTTAATTAGTTAGATTTAAAATTGCTTGATTGTGTGATTGGATGATAAATTATTATCTGTTGAATTTAAAATAGACATTATACGCTGTATATTAAGCGATGCTATTTATTAAAAACATATACCGCGATAATTCCATCTTGATTGGAATTGGTATTATATATGTACTTGGTGTTGATTTTCCCGCATTATATGGCGGATGAGACCCTATTGCGCCGCATAATAGCGGATAATATTTTATAAATCCCATATACCGCGATATTCCGTATTGGAACGGAATTGGTATTGTGCTAACATCTGTGGATGTAGGGAAACAGGTTGGAAGGATCCAGCTGGATTCCTCAACTGTATTTATTTATTTACAGATATTGTTATATTTTCCGTTATCATATTGATCTATGATGTTTTGATTGTCGTGATTGTTTATTTGGTGTTGTTGCATCATTGGCCCTACTTTGGAGTTTTAAAAATATTAAAGTAACGATTTTGAATTTTAAAAGGGTTTTAAAGTGGTTTTTTTTGAAAACATACGTTTTATTAAAATTTGGAATTGATTTATTTTAAATAAATAAACGTTATAATTTTAAAGTTATAAAAGTTATGATTTTTGAGAAATATAACCGAAATGTGATTTTTGAAATAAATAGTAAATTAATTTATAAAATGGTTTAAATTGGGATTTTTGAATTATTATAAACGATTTATATAAAAGATTTATAATATTTATATTTATAAATTAAAAATATAGGAATTATAAAACGAGTTTTCATAAGTGTTAAAAAGAAATAAAAATGGATTTCATAAGTGAATGAAATTATAGATTTATAAATTGCGAAGTTATAAATTGAATAGATTTTGTAAAATAGAAAATTCTAAATAATTAACATAAAATTTTGATTTTTCACATCTAAATGAGATTTAAATAGAATTGGTTAATAAAGTGATTTTTATAACTTGAAGTTTTTATAATATGTAAATGTGAATTTATAAACATTGATTTATAAATTCAAGATTGATTAAATTTGATAAGTTAATTTTTATAGCTTATTAAAGGAGTATATTCACGATTTTGGGACAGTGGATGATTTTTGAATTGAATATGTAAAAGTGTTGAATTTGGTTAATGATTTATATTCACGATTTTGAATAGTGAATAATATATTAAAGGAATGTTTAGGGAGTGATCTTTTAAATGGAATTAAAACGATCTGAAGTTGTTTTAAAGTGCATTAAGTGTCGAAACCATAGATTCAACATCCAATGTTGAAATAGACGTTTTCGAGAAATAAAAGGAAATGGTGGACTATAACACTGTTGTTATAGTAAATGATTTCCGAAACGAATTTTTTTATATAGTATTGGGATTTATATATCTAATTTAATTTCGAATCCCTATACTAGTGATGTTGGGTCATCGTAACGATGTTTTACGCAACACTCGTTTTGACTCAAATAAATGTGTTTAAGAGAATGTTCTCTTTAAAGAATGAAATATATACTTAATTTCGATTTAAGTATAATAAATATTTTCCAAGTGTTGAAAATAAATGGATTTGTGAATTACTTATTATTAAATAAGTATGCAAATGTTTTCCAATATGAAATGAATATTTTGAGATTTCATCTTTTAAAGATAAATTGAAAATGAATATTAGAAATCGATTTGGAAATCGTATATTGATAGATATTTTGGAATTGTAAATTCATTATGGAATTTATAAAAGGAAGGGAAATTTGTTTAAAAATAAACATTGATTTATTTTTGAAGTGTGGAAATAAATTTACGGATTTGGAACGTAAATATAAAGTAAATCGGTAAGGATTTATTTAATTGGTTTAAATGAACCATTTTGAAATGAAAATGAATAGAGATTTGTGAATATATCCCATGTAGGGAAACGATTTGAAATTTATTTTCAAAGGTTGTAAAGGTGAAAAGTGGTTTGAAATTGGTTTTCAAATGTTGAAGTGTGGAAAATATATCTTGTAAATTATTTTTGGAAAATAAATAATTTGGAAAATTATTTGGAAGTTGACGATGTTGTGCATGTCTATTGATAGTTAAATAACCGACTATCAATATTTACCTTTGAATGGGTATTTGTTGTGATTTGCTTGAATTTGAATGCCACATTTATTTTCAAAATAAGCGCTCACTATTCTGGTTAGCCGGGAAGGACCTTTGGGTCGTATAACCCATTCCGAGTATGTGATACGTCGTTATGGATTGCATTTGAAGACCGGTGTTGAAGATCGAATATTTATGAAAACGGAAGGATTACCGTTGAATGTTTCTGCATCGGCTGATCTCCGATATAGAAATTTATTACTCTTTGTGATGGGAAGTCCGGTCTTGATTAGTGAATATCCGGATTGCAAGGGCTTCTTTGGAAGTGCCTTCGGTTCCGTTCGATCCTGGAATGGACTTGTATGGATGTGTGTCTGACGTTACAATTTGAGATGTAAAGCTAGTTTCTATCAAATATATTTCCGTTGGTGGCGGAGAATTTATTCTCTTAGCTTAACACCCTTAGAGGTTGTGTAGTTGATGGTTACTAGTGATACATTCCCAAATTGGTAATGTGGAATACGAAGTGTTGTTGAGCATTTGATGATCAAAGCACAGTTTTTGTATAAAGCGTGGCTTTGTGGACGAGACTTCGTCGGACCTCACACCCCGGAAATGGTCAAAACAGGAAGGATGCAGCAAGGTTATTGGGGGGTTGCGCCCCTTTAGTGTATGTCATTCCTTCTGGATAGAGGTGGTATCATGGTATGGAGCCCAGATACTTAACCTATGTTGTTGCTGCAAATTTATTACTTTGTGGTTGTTGGAATCGTGGATCCTCGGATATAGATCGGTTACGATCGGGGAATGACATATTCGTGTCAGTAGTTACCCAGTTTGAAGGGTAACCGGGCCTTATGTTGGCAGAGATCTAACCGTAACGTTAGGTTCCCGAGTCGTCTTTCCAGAGGCATACCCATGTGGCAATGGGAAGTTCCTTGGCCTGACCATTTGTTGGAAATCCAAAGAAACAATACGAACCTTGTACAGTTTTAGTTGTAGAACCTGCCATCTAATATGGTAGCTATAGTAGGCATAATATAATGCTGGCTAAGATTTATATTCTACTTTCGAAATGTTTTCTACACTATGCACTAATAATAATATCAAAAATGATTTGATTTTGCGTAATAAGCATCTTTGACTAACATAAGAAAAAATCTCCTCCAAGTCTGCGTTTGCATTGTGTGTGTGGTGGGAGGTCTTATGGTAGTTACATTTTCAAAAAGCATTGCGAATTGACTTCAAAAAAATTATCCTGTTGCTTGTTTTTTTAAAAGATAAACTGTTTTAAGTTCTCACACCAGTCTCATGTCTGACCTGGAGTTTATTGTTCTCTTCCTAAACTCTGGGTGCCCACCAATTTCCACACGGACAGTCTAGAGTCAGGTTATCAGGATATTATGGAATTCAGGAGTTGCTGGAGGCAAGATGGATGGCATGGCGTATTCACTAGTATATAGTATTTCTTTTCCGCTGTTTGTTGTTGTTTGTTGTTGTACACTCTGATGATGTCATATGATGTAGTGTAATAACTGATATAGTTCTTAATTTAAAGATTATTCGTTTGTCTATTATATGTTGTTCCGCTGCGATTGTGAGATTCTGATATTGTTCTGTTGTTTCTTTCTGTTATGTTCTATCTTTTTCTCTCTTCTTCTTTAACCATAACGATACGGTTTTCTGGCGTTCGATTGCTCGACAGTTGATACAGTGGACGTATTAATGTCGACCTTCGTGCATCGAAAAGTCGCGATCGTTACATAAACACTAGAGTGCTGAGGAAATTAGCGTGTTAAGGACAATATAGTGACTCTTATCGAATTTTCCCCCTCAAGTGAAATCCTTTCTGAGAACACCAAAAACTGGCAGTCCTTTGTAGTTGTAGCCGTTGCTTCAGGCAGTTTCTCCCATGGTGGTTATATGCCAAAAAAAGATCATAAGTCATTATTATACTCCTGAACCAATAATGAAAATGACATAAATGAATATCTTACATCTATGTCAAACCCTCAGATAGAATAATACTTTCAATTATTCGTATATATAGGATTAAATGTTTGTCATGTTGATGCAACTTTTGTGTCTACTCTGTTTGTTTAATGAACAAGATGATAGTTCGGTTTTTCAGGTGAATAAGTGTATCCTTAATTATATGCTAATGGAAAAGGATTGGGTTCATTTACACTGGTTAGTAGATAATTCAATATTCTCAACCATGTTTAATTTCATAAAATAAAAATATTTGATGTTAAACTCAACTATTATGTTGAATTTTTTTCATTATAGAACTTCCAAGGAGTACTCGCAAGGGGCAAGATGTTTCGTAGAAGCTGCAAAGAGAAATATAAGAAATGTAGAGAAGCTTTTATGTCTTTGTTTAGATTGCCGAAATCTTAGTCGACAACATGATGATATTATCGTTGAACATTTAATTATAAGGGGGATGGATCCTAAGTATAAGAGTAGTGCTAAGTGGTATCATCATGGCGAACAATTAAATATGGGCGTAGACATGAAGTTGGACAATACATTTGATCTACTTAAAGCTATTCATTTTGAAGATGAAGATTTTTTGAATCATACTTTTTTTACTAATGTTAAAGAAGACGAGGATGTTCGAAAACGTGAGGATGATTTAATTAAGAATTTAGAGGATGCAGAAACCCTCTTATATCCTGATTGTGTAGGTCAAACTAAACTATCCGCCATCATTGCTTTGTATAATCATAAATGTGAGATTGGATTATCTGGTACTGGTTTTGATAAGCTTTTGAACGTACAACAGTTGTTGCTACCGGTGAATAATGTACATCCTAAGAATTTGTATGATATAAAAAAAATTTCTCAAAGTATTTAACATGGGGTTTAAAAAGATTCATGCTTGTAAGAATGATTGTTGTCTTTTTAGAAAAGAGTTTCAAGATTTAGAAAGTTGTCTGAAATGTAACTCTTCGAGATGGAAGATAAATGAGGGAACTAAGGAGATTATACGTGGTCTTCCAGCTGAAGTGTTGAGGTATTTTCCAATCATTCTTAGACTTAGGAGAATGTATAGATCTCAAAAGATGGCAGAAGATCTAAGGTGGCATTTTAACAATAAAAGCAGTGATGGAAAAATGCGACATCCTGTAGATTCTGTAACATGGAATGCAATGGACGAGAGGTGGAAAGCATTTTCATCTGATCCATGCAATCTCAGACTTGGTCTTGCTACAGATGGTGTCAATCCATTTGCCTCGATGAGCTCCAAACATAGTTGTTGGCCAGTAATGCTTGTGACATATAATCTCTCGCCTATGTTATGTATGAAAAAGAAAATATTATGCTAACATTAATAATTCCTGGTCCAAAGCAACCTGGAAATGATATTGATGTATACTTGGCGCCTTTGGTAGGAGACTTAAATTATTTATGGAATAATGGAATTAATATATATGATGCATTCAGTAAATCGATTTTTAATTTAAGAGCAATTTTACTATGGACAATAAATGACTTTCCAGCCTATGGAAATCTTGCAGGATGTTGTGTAAAAGGCGAAAAAGCTTGTCCATTATGCGTGTTAACACTCATCATCGATGGTTGAATCATTGTCGGAAAAGTGTTTACATAGGACATAGAAGGTTTCTAGATCCTTCACATCCATGGAGGAAACAAAAAACTTGGTTTGATAACACCGTAGAGGACGGTAATAGACCTAGAATTCTAACGGGAAGAAATATTTCTGCTATTTTGAATGGTTTTCAAAATGTTTTTGGAAAAGATAAGAATGAAGAAAAAATAAAGAAGATGAGTAAGAAGAAGCTAAAGACGGAGTTGAGTAAGAAGATAAAAAGTAAAAAGAGGAAGAGTACTCACACTAAAGAAGATGAAAGAAAAAAAGAGCTAATAAGGTGGAAAAAATGATCAATCTTCTTTGATTTTCCATATTGGGAGGTTAGTATTAAAATTATATTTTCTTTCATTTACCTAACAATGTAAAAGTTAATAAATTGTTGTATTATTGACATTTGTAGGAACTTTCCTTGCGACATAATTTAGATGTGATGCATGTTGAGAAAAACGTCGCCGAAAGCCTACTAAGCACGATGTTGCATGACAATAAATCGAAAGATGGAATTAATTCTAGGAAGGATTTAGAGGATTGGGGGATTCGACAAAGTCTTTATGCACAACCTTGTGGGAACAGAACATATCTACCACCGGCTCCATATATGTTGTCATTGTCCGGAAAAAAATATTTTGTAAGAGGTTACATGATTTTAAAGGTCCTGATGGTTATTGCTCAAATTTCAAAAGATTTGTATCATTAGAAGATTGCAAAGTCAGTGGGTTGAAGTCGCATGATTATCATGTCCTAATGCAACAATTATTATCTGTTGCGGTTAGAGGTTTATTACCAAAGAAAGTTAGAACAATAATAATTCGTTTATGTTCGTTTTTCAATAAAATATGTCAACGTGTTCTCGAAAGAGAGATGTTGCAACAACTTAATGATGAGATTATTGAAATTTTGTGTGGATTCGAAAGATATTCTCCACCTTCCTTTTTTGATATAATGATACATTTGAAAATTCATCTTGGAAGAGAAGCGCAATTGTGCGGTCCGGCTCATTTTCGTTGGATGTACCCTTTTGAAAGGCATATGAAAACACTTAAAGATTATATAAGGAATTATGCACGAACTGAAGGGTGTATCGCAGAATCTTATCTTGCAGAAGAATCAATGAGATTTTTTAGTGAATTTCTACAAAGAAAAGTACAAATGGAGGAGAAAGAAGTCCGAATTGAAGATTATGAAAACAATGTGATACTCGAAGGACGTCCAATTTTAAAACCGAAGACAATTGCATTGTCATCGAACGAAAAAGATATTGCTCATTTGGTCGTGCTAATGAATATGGCTGTGGTGGAACCATATTTAGAGTAAGTACACATTATATTTTGTTTATACCTTTATAATAAAATTGTGATGTTCAATATAACTTGGGTAAAATTATTTAAACACCAGTATGCATTTGGAGGAGTTACAAAATTTTGATAGGCGTATGGAAAAAAATGCGACATTGCTGTGGAAAAAACATATAGATAATTTCTCAGATTGGGTTAAAAAGAAGGTTAGTTTAATTTTAATTTATCCTTCCATTGACAAAAAAGATTTATTTTTACTTCAAAATTTATGTAAAATGATTTGTTTGCAGATACCTATTCAATCCACAAGTGATGAAATACTAAAATGGATTGTCTTTGGCCCAAGTAGTAATGCATTGTCCTACAAAGGATATCTAATTAACGGACATCGTTTTCATACAAAAGACGTTGAAAGAGAAACCCAAAACTACGGAGTTACTTATGATGCAACTACCGTGTGTAGGGCAAGTGCAAAAGATATTTCTCAAAGAGTTGATGTGGTCACTTATTATGGGGTAGTGATGGACATAATCTTGCTAGACTATCATGTTCTTTATATTCCCGTGTTTAAGTGTCACTAGGCAAATATAGGAAATGGAGTGAAGGTCGAAGACGGATTAACTCTTGTCAATTTACAATAAAATCAATCTTCATTTGTAAAAGATCCATACATCCTTGCATCTCAAGCAAAAAAAGTTTTTTATTCAAGAGAGAATGATCACTCTAATTAGTATGTTGTAATGAAAGCACCACCAAGAGGTTAACGTGAATTAGAGACAGATGATCCTGTTATGGAAGTTAGCTTTGTTAGGGAAGATTGTGAAGAAACCGACATGGATATTGATAATAAATCTTGCTTCATTACTAAATAATGGATTTATTTCAATTTACTTGGCAATTTTCCTGTTCGGCTACTAAATAATAAATCAAGTACAACCTGAACCTGGTTGCTGAAATCATTTTGAAAAATTTCAGTCTGGGGTTTATCTGTAGTTATGCTTATGCTTTTGTTTCCTACCCCTAGGGTGGATGCTTTTTAATATCTCTTGTTCTGTCTTCAAAATCCTTTCAAACTTTGATATTCATTTGAAATCCTATCACATGTGTAATTTGAATCTTCTCACTTTCAAAAATATACAGTTTAATTACTCGAAACAGGTATACACTTCTGTGAACTGGTTTTTGGAAGCATAAAATCTTCTGTCTAAGGTCAAGGATTTGTAGTTATATAGGTTCCATTTTCTACTTAAGTTCTGAAACTCGAGCAAAATTTAAAACCAAGTTTAATGGGAGCATATATGAAACTCGAGCAAAATTTAAAACCAAGTTTAATGGGAGCATATATGAAACTCGAGCAAAATTTAAACTGTATATTTTTTTAAAGTGAGAATTTTATGGGCTTTTATGATCTAATTTGTAAATTATTATTTTTATATACAGAAAATAGGGAAGAAGAGTAAGGCTGTGAAAAAGAGAGGTCGCATGCAAAAAGAAATCGACGAACATAGGGAGAAACGTACAAGAGAGGAGCTGTTTGAAGACAATCAAGTAGAAAACGAAGTTTCTATTGAAGACAACCCACATGCATTAGAAAAGAATCAAGTAAAAATCGATCCAGAAAACAATGCTGAAATACAAGACAACCCACAAACACTTGAAGACAACATAGTTCAGTCGGAAGGAAATCCGAGAAGAAAACCTAGAGGGCCAACCAAAGTTAGAAGTCTTCCATTCAATTCTTTGGAGCAAATAGAAGTTCAATTTAATACCGCAGGCGAACTAATAGGACCGGGGTCGGTCAAATTATTTTCTTACTTAGGACCACTTGTACGAGAAATTGTTCCGGTTACACTAAGTAATTGGAAGCAACTTAGTACCGAATTGAAAGATGTTTTATGGGAAAGCATTCAGGTGACACTCTCTTTTGCTTTAAGATTAAATCTTATATTGATTGCTTACCTCAAACACTTTACGCTGAATTTTGATTGTCGCAGGCAAGGTTAAAATTGGATTTAAATTGTCACAAAACAGTAGTTTTTCAACAAATGAGTGGTATTTGGCGGGCATCAAAATGTAGATTAGTTCGGCAGTTGGTACAAGTAAAGTCTATGGAAGAAAGACTTCAGTTGAAACCATCTAACATTAAATGTATGATTGAGTGAAAGAAGTTTATCAAGTTGAAAACAAGTTCAGAAGTCAAGTATGAGAAATTTCAGTCTTCAAATACATATTAAAGAATGATGCGGATAAAAAAAATTAAAACTAGTGTACATATCAAATGAAAATACAATATTCTGTATGCATTTGAAGTAATGGCATATTTACAGTTTTCAAAATCAAAAGTAGATGACTGGCATTTGTACATATCAAATTACATATACTAGACATTGTTAAAACTAGTGTATAGTAAATCTGAAATCAGGCAATATGACGTTTAGACATATAGTAAATCTTTCACACCCATATATTCGAAACCTTCAAAACCAAAATTAAGGAATTCTAACACAAAATTAATATGCATACTAAATTTTGTATTTAGATATATTTATAACCACTGTGTACAAAATACACGTTTATATTCAAAGCTGTAAAAATATGAACTTTGTTATGAGTTCAATGATTACTCCAAAATTTCCTTCATATGATACTCATACCTGGAAAAAAGCAGAAATTTGTATAAAAAAATGTCTCTAACGCCTTAAACATATAAAATTTATATTTTAGGAATTCACGCTTATAGTTACATACTTTAGGAGCAGATATATTTTGGAGACTAATAATACCTTGTTTGAAGCTCAATGTATGTGAAACTTGATAATATTAAAACTTGGCAGACCTATATGCTTTCAAAACCTTTTGTCCTTCAAAATCTTTTGCCGTATGAAATCATTACATACAAAACTTCATTTACAAAATCCGAGTTCACTGACAAATTTCTTTCTTTCTTACATTTATTGAAATGATTCTTATTTTAGGCTTTGAGCGAGAAGAACAAAGCTATTAGACAGAGGTAGTTGCCACACACATGCAGTCATATAGGAATGGCTTGACTGGCTGAAGATTTGGTAAGAAAATAGTAGTTTTATTTACTGCAGTATTTATGAAAACTTTTAAGTTAATGAAATTTTTTGTTTGGTGTTCTTTTGAATGTAGAAAAGCGAAAGTGGTGATCGCTCTTCTGTCCCTAGAAGTGAAGTTTGGATCAAATCTCGCACTAAGAAAAATGGTGAACCGGTGAATTTGATTGCTGCAGATGCTATAGTAAGTTCATACTTTTCAAATACTTATGGTACATATATAAATACTTGTGTGATACATGTTTACTTGTTTAGCATTCACCAACTTAATATATATGCATCGCCTGACTTAGGCATCACCTAATTGCTTGAATTAATTTGGTCTTAGCTTGTTCCAAATAAAAAAAACCTCATCAGATTCCTAATGTTTTGACTGTATTTCAGCATTTAAGTTTATTAGTAATCATGCACTTGAATTTGTAAAATGTTGGAACTCTGTGTATGGTTTAGCTTTATGATAATTTCTGGTATTTCTGTAAATGATTTGCAATTGGCTGTCATAGAGGTTATTTATGATAGTGACGAAGAATGTTTTTAGTATGTATGAAAATGCATTAGTAGCTATTATGCTAGAGGAACCTCTAAAATGCTATATAATGTTCCAATAAGTTGTTACGGTGGCGCTAAATATATTTTTGTATACAAATATTGTCAGCATATTGTAAGATCCAGCTTTTGTTGTGGAGAAGAATCTGTGTAACTGGTGTATATTTCTAATTATCTATGACATAAAAGTAACACGCTGCACTGTGTTTTACTGAATTATGCGATGAAATTTATTCTATAGTACATGGTCTTGAGTCTCATATTGTGGCAAATCCTTGTACTGCCTAATAATTTTCATAGCAAGAGGCTGCTAATATTAATTAATTTCTTAAAGAAAATGGAGCAAAGAGATACCGTGTTGTAGTATTATTGTATTTTAGTTTGAATTCCCCTTAAGTCTACAAACTTAGTATAATGTTTTCATATATTGCTCCTTCGGTCTGCAAAATTTTAGCTCCTGAATATGTGAGAGATTCGAGAGATCTATAAACTTCGAGAAAATTATTTTTCAGGTATTAACTTCCCTCCCAAATATCAGATTTAAGCAAAACAGTATGTGTGTAGCCTGAAAATAATCTACTTCGTAGTATAACCTGTACAAAAAATATAAAATATTGTTGATTTGTGATATGCACAGAATTGGCTCCCTTGTTTGCAAAAATGTTTTGAGCATGTCATATTTTGACTAAATTATCATGCTAATTTAGCTTAAACTCAGTCGACTAATCATCTGAATGCATCTCATATATTTCTGTTGGTTTTGGCATGTTGCATCTCATATATTTCTGTTGGTTTTGGCATGTTGCCAAATCAAGTGTAAAATTATGCATCTGCTAGAACATTCTGCATCCAACCCATAAAATAAATGAATCACCAAATTTAATCCAAGCTAAAATAAATTTGCAAGCTTCTTAGTGTGTTTCCTATTTTAATTTAAATACTACGTTTTAATTTAAACTGCAATAATATGAAATTAATCATGTTTTGTAGGAAAAGATTAAACAAATTGAAAGTGTTTCACAATCGAGCTCGCCAATTAATTATAGAGCAGATGCACTTGCACAAGTGCTAGGGCAAGAAAGACCGGGTCGACTTAGAGCTGATGGGAAGAGGAATGAGTCTTAGTAGAGAAGCTTTATCAGAAGTTAAGGATAAGCATACACTGCAACTTGAAAATAAATTGTTGAACTTAGAGAATAGATTTCTACAACTAGAGAAAAACCAGGTAAGAATTATCATTACATTTTGATCACTAATTGCTTGCACACTTGAACACTTACATACACACTTGAACACTTGCATACAGTAACTTGAACAGTTGCACACTTGAACCATTATACACTTGAATACTTGCATACTTGAACACGCTAACAGTTTGCATTACCATACTTACAAAATGACATGTTTTTTTTTATTTTGACAGAAGTGGGACAGAAGTAAACAAACCTCAAGTAAAAAAAAATTATTAGTTTCACATCTTTGTATTTTAACTTTTTATTCAATTAGTAACATAATTTTCCTATGTTTAAATGTAGTCCAACTTTGATAAAAATTTGAAGAAGTGTGATTTATTGGATTGGCGAGGGAATGAAGAAATCGTTACTGAAGGAAGATTCGTGTCAGACGATCTAAACGAGATTGTCAATGATATTCCTTTAGGACCGGATGCGATGATAGTTTTAGTTGACTGTTCAATCAAGCTTGATGCTTTTCTATGGAGGCCTACACCTTATTTCACACTTATTGGGGAAGCAAAGGATAATATTGTGGCGTGGCCGAAAAATAGAGTTGTTTTAAATTCAACCGATCACATTGAAGAAGAAGAGCATAAGGTAAAAAAAATTCTTCACATTGAACATGCAATTTTATTATATACATTATTTACTAAATAAATATTTTTACCTCTAATAGAGTAGAAATAGCAGCTTAGAATGCAAATACAAGATTTTTGATTGGGGAGGGAGCAAGCAATTAGTGGCTTTAGGACGATTACATTCGAGCATCTCAGAGGAAATTGTTAATGATGTTCCTCTTGGGCCATTAGCTATGATTGTTTGGATAGATGATCCACTAAATCCAGAAGCTTTTTTTTTGGAGGCCAGCCCTTGGTTTGATCCGAATTGCGGATTTTGTTGGTAAGAAGGTTGCATGGCCTGAATCGCAAGTAGTTGTTGAGATGGTTGACACTATAGCTCCTATTACGCCTATGGATGTGGTGAAAACATTTATGGTACTTGATTTTTATTGTGTGTTTCTATTTTTTAATGATTAGCAACTTCATTATTTTTTTCTTTTTTCCACTTACAGACTGCAAATTTAAGACAAACAATAAATGCAAGTTAATGGATTTATCGGGAAATGGGAAAGTAATTGCTTTAGGACAGGTGGAGTCAACTGATCCAAATGCAAGGGTGCATTTCAAACCACTAGGAAACAATGCAGTCAAAGTTTGGATAATGACTGTAAAAGAGCCAGCGGTAGAGCTATGGAGGCAAACATCCGAATTACGGTACATGGAAGATGCCCTCTCTTCTATTATAGCTTGGCCTGCTACGCACGTCGTAATGGAATGAATTTTGAGTAAGTTTTTACCGTTCAATTTTTTGTTTATTGTTACATTTAGTTATTAGCTTTAAATTCTGGTTGGTGGAGTACCAGTTGTAGTGGTTTGTTTGTAGTTGACTGTTTGGAGTTCAGGGATGAGGTAGAGATGATACAGTTGAATGTATGTAGTGATACAGCATGATGAAGCAAAACCATATTCATCTCTTCTTGGTGTAATAGTTACCCTAATTAAAAAGATCTTTTACATGAAACAAATTTGAGTAAAATATATATTGAATCGTTATGATTAGTATTATATCCATTTATAGGTGGACAAATGATAAATTGATAAAAATTCAAAATAAATACTGAATATAAGTTACACAAACACTGCCTGTAGCGGAAAATAGATAACAGAAAATGTTGGTACGTATGAAGCACACGGTGGAAGGATATGTTGTATTTTCATGGGTGCATTGAAGAAATAGCAGTTAGAAATGTATGGAAAAATGTTGGAGTGTTAGAAATGCTTCAACAGATGGTTGCTGCAACTGAGAAAAGTGAGGTTAACATTGCTTTAATCTATTTTCCATATTGGGAAAATAGATCGGTAGAAATAATCAATTGTAGTTTCTAGTTCATGCAGTTCATGCACGTACTTTAATGTTTGTACACTGTAATGAAAAATATATATCACATTTCTATCTAAGCATGCACTTGTTTTAACATTTTCTGTTTCTTTGTGTTAACTTCGCAGGCTTATTTGGAAGGAAGCAAGGTCCTTAGCACGCAACAAGATCAGATCTTGCATGTTGGAACTCTGTAATGTTTGTACTCTGTAATATTTGGAAGGATTGCTTTAATGTTTGTGCTCTGTAATGTTTGTACACTTATTAAATTGACATTATTTTTTATTTCTTTGTGTTAACTTGGCTGCAGGCTTATGTTTTATTCAATGGTTATGCACTTGCTTTAATGTTTGTACACTGTAATGAAAATTATATCACATTTCTTTCTGAGCATGCTCTTGTGTTATATTTGTTAATTATAATCTTTATTCATTTATGAAGATTTAGTTTGATTGATATTATTAAAATGTAATCATATATGAGCTGTAAAAGAATTTATCAATATTATAACATGTTGATTTAATAGCGTGAAATGACCACTATTGAATAAATATTTTATAGCGGCAAAATGGTGTTATAAAGATTTCCAATTCCGTTGAGATTTAGCTGTATTATAGCGGCTACAATGAGCTATTGTAACGATACGGATTTTTCGCGTTCGAAAATCGACATCCATACTCCACTTGTACTTGAATGCCGCAGATTCAGAAGAAAAAGAAATGAATATCATTGATATACAACATTCGATACAATAATGATACAGTATAAATCAATATCAGAGATACAAGGTAGAAATGCTACAGCGGAAAAACTAAATGAACAAGCAGCGGAACCAAACTCCAAACAGCAACTGCAACTCAAATCCAATGCTCCAAAACCAACTCCAAAATCACAAGCTCGAACCACCATCTCGTTTCACTAAGACAAGCAAGTATGGTATGAATCCAAAGACTCCAATATTCAAGGTCTCCAGAGAATGCCATAAAGAAAGCTAATAGCTACCAAATCGATATCTATATCTGAAAAACCAAACTCTAGACTGCCCGTGTGGAAAATAGTGGACACCCAGACTTTAGGAAGGAACAATAAACTCCGGGTAAGTCATGGGACTGGTATGAGAAAACAAAACAGTTTATCTTTTAAACAAACAAAAGAATTTAAATTTGACATCCGCAATGGTTTTAGAAAATGAAACTACCATAAGGCCTCCCTCCACACACACAATGCAAACGCAGACTTGGAGGAGATTTCTCCTTATGATAGTCAAATATACTTGATATGAGAAAATTTCTTTGATATTATTAATATAAGTGCAAAGTGTGGAAAATCATTTCGAAATTATAATATACATCTTATCCGGCATAGACATTTCGTACTATGCCTACTATAGCTACCATCCAAACAGTGGTGACCACCATAAGTGAATGGCAGGTTCTACAACTAAAACCGTACAAGACGCGTATTGGTGATTGGATTTCCAACAAATGGTCAGGCCAAGGAACTTCCCATTGCCACATGGGTACGCCTCTGGGGGGACGTCCCGAGAACCTAACCGGATCTCTGCCAACACAAGGCCGGGTTACCTCTGTAACTAGGTAACTACTAAAACGAATATGCCATCCCCCGGCCGTAACCAACCTTTATCCGAGAGCTCGATACCAACAACCACAAAGTAATGTATTTGCAGTAACCACATAGGTTAAATATCTGGGCTCCATACCATGATATCACCTCTATCTAGAAGTAAATGAACATACTCTTAGGAGGCGCTATCTCCGAATAACCTTGCTGCATCCTTCATGTTTCGACCATTCCGGGTTGTGAAGTTCGACGAAGTCTCGTCCACAAAGCTACGCTTTTCACAAAATCCATGCTTTGATCAACCAATGATCAGCAGCACTTCGTATGCCACATCTGTAACAACCCGCATATTTAACGATTTTATATTTAAATGTTTTATTTAACTATAGCGTCGTTAGTCGGATTTTGGGTCCGAAATGTTACTTTTTGCAAACGGCCGAATTGGGACTCGAAACCATTTCCATTGATTCCAAAATGGCGTTTGCGATCTTTTTGAGTGTAAGCTTTGATATGTTTGGAGTAAATCGAATTTTTCTATTTGCTAAGTGGGCTTTGGGTTTGAGTTTCACCCAAACTGTTCTATTAACCCCAACTCAGCCCTTCTCTCCTTCCATTCACTTATTCATTTCATAAAAGCTTAGGCAAAAACTGAAATGGGGGAAGAGAAAGGAAATTAGAAACTCCTAGCCCTAAATCCATTTGCAAACTCAAAATTCTTGCCCCAAAATCAAAGAGAATCCATTGGTAAGTTTTTCTTCATCTTCTCCAACTCTTCTCTTCTTCAATTTCAGAAAATTTCCTACACCTAAATTGGGAAATATGTGTTTTATCCATTGATTGAAACTTGTTGAGTTGAAGTAGTGTTTGTTGGTCTTCTCCTTGCAAATGGAACTCCTTCTTCTTTGTTTTGGGTTAAAGGTGAGTTTTGAACTCACATCTACTTCTTTTGATATCATTGATGTTGGGTTTGGATTCCTAACACTTGTTCATATGCTTTTGCTTTCGATTTGGATTGTTTTTGGTGAAATTTCCAAATTATGATTTTTGAAGCCAAATCTATGTAAAACCCTATATGGTTGATGTTTATGTTGTTCGGAGTGTTTGGGTGTGTCGTTAAGGTTGGGTAGTCGTTTGACGTAAGCCCATAATCAACACGCATCCGATTGCTTTCGATTCGTTTGGCCATAGTTGGCCCAGGTTCAGGAAATGCCTGAACATTGAGTTTCAGACGTCTGAAACCCTTATTTCAGACGTCTGAATATTGTTCTGGGGAACATTTTCATCCCAAGATTCAGACGTCTGAATTTATATTCCAAACGTCTGAATTGCCAAAATTTCAACCAGAAAGAAAATAGGCAAAATATTGCCTATTTCAGACGTCTAAAAATTTGGGTTCAGACGTCTAAATCCTCTTTTTTTTTAAAAAGAAGAAATTGGTCTCCAGATTCAGACGTCTGAATCCCTTCTTTCAAACATCTGAACCTGCTGTTTTTGCCAACTTGCCTTGTTCGTTTAGTTTTCCAAATTTAATCAACGCTTGTTAATTCCAACTAGTTGTTTATGCATATTTGACCTTGATGATTCCTTTTTGACTTCATTCACGGGTTTTATAAATGATTTCTTCAAATTGTATTAAAAGTTCGCTTCTCCAATTTATAAATTCTATTTAAACCACACGTACAATTTCGCACTTCGAGCGAAGTGGAAGGGTGATTAAATGATTGGGCAAAACACGGACCATGAATCTGTGCGTTTATCTTTCCGATTAATTCCCGACCTATTCAATTGATCGTTTTAACCTTCGGGTTTGGTTTATCGATGATATGAGGTAAACTTTGTACTGCTTTGAGTGTGAAAGTGGTTGACGGATAGTAAACTATTTAGTGCGAACGAGTGGTTATGGGACATACGTTAACACTTTTCGGATTCCTTTTCGAGAGTTGTGACACATTCCGCCAGTTAGTGGTGTCCAGTACTGGGTCTCTAACCTTCACCGCTACGGTTTGTTGCCTTCGGGTATGTGCCTTCGGGTTTGTGCCTTCGGGTTTGTTGCCCTTTAGTATCGCTTCCGATGTTGGTCGTTATGAGCCGCATGGGTGATATTGGGTTGCCCTTTAGTATCGCTTCCGATGTTGGTCGTTATGAGCCGCATGGGTGATATTGGGTTTGGAGTCTTTGGGCTCATGGATCCTTGTTTATACAGTACTGAGCTCGAGCAATTTTATGATGTTTCATTGATATGTATATTCCCTTGGTATCGCCCTTCGGTGTTGGTCATTATGAGTCGCGTGATGCGTAGCGTTTACCTTGTGGAACTTGTATACCTTATTGGTATTTGTTATTGCCTTTTGGCTTGTTTTGGGATATTCGTATCCTTTGTTTCTATATGTTGCCGATGATATGAGGCTTGTTATCATATGATCCATCTTTTGTTAGATGATTGTGTTATCTCTTTTAGAGATATTTGCTATACCTTGTAACCTTGCAGGTTTATTGTTGTTCAGTTTATCTAACTGATTTGTTTAGCTAGACTGACACGTGTATTTTATACTCGGGTCAGACCGAGATGTTTCAGGTTAGGTGCTTTTGGACTTAGCCTATTTTGCTTCCGCATGGACTATTCAGCTTGTTCTTTTTGTCATAGCTTTTTGTGTAGTCCTATTTTGTAGTAACTCTGATATGTATTCTTTTGACTCGCCTGTATAGGGTGGTTTGCTATACCACTAGATATGTATTATTTTTATAACTCTGTTATGTATCTGTATATGGGTATATGATGATTTACTGTTCTGTGATGTATATTACATTTGAGTTATTATATTCTGTTCTGATAGATCCAACCACCTATGGTTTTGTTTTAAGTATTCATTGGGTACGTCGACCTGGTTGGTATGTTTATTGTCGATGTATTCAATAGATAATTTGAGCAAGGCCATAGATGGTCGCTCCAAACCAGCCTTATTCTCCGTGTTAGTTGACGGCATTACTTTGTAGTGTCCTTGGCTAGCGTGGGTATAGAGGTGGGGCGTCACAGCGTGGTATCAGAGCTGAGTTCAGAACAAAATATGATAAACACAAAATAGATGCACATATTATGGTACATCAAAGTGTACAAGTGATACAAATTTTTGAATCATTGTGTCTCTTTATTCCATCAAGGTAAGATAGAGTTTGGGAATACGTCTAGGAATGCATTTTATTCCGTAGTATTCCATATTGTAATATCTACCTTGTGAATAATCTTGTTCTTATCTTACCTTCAGCGTATGGTTGGAAGAGGCAGGGGACGACGTTCGGGTGCTGGGCAATCCAGTGGATCACATCCGGATGGCGTATATATGTCTGCTGATCAGCTTTTGGAGTTGTTTAGGAGCACTCAGCCTCCAGTTCCTCCTCGAGTATCTCCACCTCGCAAGTCTGCCTTTGCACGCCAGTGTAGTGATTTTTCTCATTTCGGAGGGAAGCCGTTTAAGGGCTCTGAGTCCGTTCTTGAAGTCCAAGCTTGGCTTCGCACGTGCGAGCGTATCTTCTCTCGCATGGATCTTTCTGACCATGATAGAGTTCTTGTGACTTCTAGTTTATTACAAGAGCGTGCTCTTGATTGGTATGAGCTTCTTGTAGCCGAGATTAATGAGTCTACTCTTTCTTGGACTCAGTTTCGGGAGCGATTTGAACTCAAGTTCGTTCCTGAATCTGAAAAAGTTTTATTGACCCGTCGCTTCCTTGAGTTGAAGCAAGGGAAATCTTCTGTTTCTGAGTATGTCGCATCGTTCAAGGCTTTATCTCAGTATGGTCTTGAATTTATCAGTACTGCTTATAAGAAGAATTTGAAGTTTGTTTCTGGTCTTAAGAAATATCTTAAGAAGTCTTTGTTGCTCCAGCTTAAACTTTCTTTTGAGGAGTTGGTTGATTCGGCACTTCATCTCGAGACCGTCGAGAAGGAGTGTGATAGTGATGTTGATGTTGAGGTTTCCAAGAACCCCAACAAGAGGCCGTTTTCAATTCAGAAGAAGCCTTTTCCTTCTAAGAAGAAGAAGACCGTGGTCCTAGCTCTCAGCCTCAGTCTTCCGGAACACCTTTCGTTCGAAAGTGTTTCAATTGTGGTTCTCCTGATCATATTATTCGAGCTTGTCCTAAGCCTCTCTTCTGCCGTTATTGCAAGAAAGAAGGTCATCATGTTTCAGCTTGCCCTACTGTTCCGGCTAGTGCCAAGTCTAGCAGGCTTTATGCTGCTAAGGCTTCTGAAGGTCCTTCTCAGTCCAAAGGTATATCTTCATCTATTTTGGAAGGTTCTATTTTATTTCATGATCGTAGTATACGAGTTCTTTTCGATACGGGTGAATCACATTCTTTCGTATCGAAAAAGCTCGTTGATGATTTATCTTTGGATGTTTCTTGTTTGATTACTTCTTTAAGGATTGCGAATCTGATTGGGGGATCCGCGACCCTTAGTTTGCTTTGTGATGATGTTGAGATTGTTTTATGTGACTTTTCTTTCCGTGCGAATCTGCACGTTATTTCTTGTCTGGGATTCGATATGATTTTGGGTATGGTCTGGCTAGTGAGATATGATGCCAGGATTATTTGTTCGGAGAGAACTATATATCTTTGACATCCGAATTCACCTACTCAGCTATCTCTTGTTCTTCGGAATGTGGATAATTCCAAGATGGCTTTATATTCTCTTGACTCGCGAGATGATGATGATATATCTCGTATTCCGGTTGCTTGTGACTTTTCTGATGTTTTTGAGCCTGTATCGGGTTTGCCACCTAAACGGGCAATTGAGTTCCGCATTGATCTCATTCCAGGCGCGCAGCCAGTTAGTCGTCCTCCCACGAGGATGTCTACAAAGGAAAATGAGGAACTCAAGAAGCAGCTTTTGGAGCTTGAGTCCAAGCAGTTGATTCAGTCCAGTTTTTCTCCATGGGGATCCGCGGTCGTCTTCGTGAAGAAGTCTGATGGAACTCTTAGGCTTTGCATTGATTATCGCAAGCTTAACGAGTTAACCATCAGAAATAGGTATCCATTGCCTAGGATCGATGACATGTTCGATCTATTGAGTGGTGCTAAGGTCTTTTCTCAGCTCGACCTTGCCACGGGTTTTCATCGGTTACGAGTCGCGGAGGATAGCATACCTCTTACAGCTTTCCGCACTCGATATGGTTCTTTTGAGTGGCTCGTTATGCCGTTCGGTTTGACGAACGCTCCTACTTTCTTTGTCGATCTCATGAATCGAGTATTCCGGGAATATCTCGATAAGTTCGTCCTTGTGTTCATTGATGATATCCTTATTTATTCCAAGTCTGAAGCTGAGCATGCTAATCACTTGAGAATTGTCTTGAGTACCCTCCGTCGTCATCAGCTTAGAGCCAAATTCTCCAAATGCCACTTTTGGGAGAATAAGGTTAAGTTCTTAGGCCATGTTGTATCTTTCGATGGCATTTCTGTCGATCCCTCAAAGATCGAAGCCATCCAGAATTGGAAGAGGCCTGAAAATGTTCATGAGATTCATAGTTTCCTTGGATTGGCGGGTTATTACCGTCGGTTCATTAAGAACTTTTCCCGTGTTGTGCTTCCTCTCACTTGCCTTACTCGGAAAGGCATTCGTTTTGATTGGTTTGACAAGTGTGAAGCTTCCTTTCTGACATTGAAGGAACTTCTCACTAATGCTCCTATTCTTGTGGTTCCCGAAGGGAATCATGATCTTGTTGTCTACACCGATGCTTGTGGCAGTGGTCTCGGTGCTGTTCTTATGCAGAAGGATCGGGTAGTTGCTTACGCTTCTAGGCAACTGCGTCCGAATGAAGTTCGCTATACCACTCATGATCTTGAGCTTGCCGCCATTGTCTTTGCCTTGAAGATTTGGCGACATTATTTATTGGGCGAGCGCTTCATTCTCTATACCGATCATAAATCTTTGAAGTATTTGTTCACTCAGAAGGAACTCAATATGAGACAACAACGTTGGCTCGAGTTTCTTGCTTCTTATGACTTTGATATCCAGTATACCCTTGGTAAGGGTAATCGTGTTGCTGATGCGCTTAGTCGCAAACATTCGGCTGTTATTTCTATGATGTTTGCCGAATGGGATGTTCTTGAGACTCTATCTTTTTGTGAAATTCATGATCGAGGTTCATCTTCTGATTCTCCTATTCTATTATTTAGTTTGGGGGCTCGACCTATTTTATTGGATCATATTGTCGATGCCCAGCGACGTGATCCTGAGTTGTTGCATCTTGTTCAGCTTTGTGAGTCTGGATCTTGTGATGAGGCGTTGCAAGATTTCAGCATTGATTCTCATGGGTGTCTTCGTAAGAAGAACCGTCTTTTTGTGCCTTCTGATCTTGCACTTAGGCATGACATTCTTGATGACTTTCACCGTTCTAAGTATACCATTCATCCCGATAGTAGTAAGATGTATGCCGATATGCGTCGTCTTTATTATTGGGAAGGCATGAAGCGCGATGTGGCGAGTTATGTGAGCAATTGCATAACTTGTCAGCGTTTTAAAGCCGAGCATCAGCGTCCTTCGGGTCTTCTTCAGCCTCTTGAGATTCCATTGTGGAAATGGGATCAGATTTCTATGGATTTCATTGACGGCCTACCTCGTTCGAGATCTGGTCATTCTAGCATTTGGGTTATTGTTGATCGCCTCACCAAGTCTGCTCATTTTGTCCCTATTAAGTCTAATAGGTCTGCTTCGCATTTGGCTAAGTTATATGTCAAGGAAATCGTGAGACTTCACGGTGTTCCTAGTTCTATTGTGAGTGACCGTGATCCTTTACTCACGAGTCATTTTTGGAAGAGTCTTCAGCAAGCTTTGGGAACAAAGCTTAATTTTTCTACAGCTTATCATCCGCAGTCTGACGGGCAGACTGAACGGGTGAATCGTATCTTGGAAGATCTTCTCCGTATTTGTATTTTTGATTTTGGTGGAAGTTGGAAGGATCACCTACCTCTTGTAGAGTTCTCCTACAACAATAGTTTTCAATCTAGTATCGGTATGGCTCCTTTCGAAGCCTTATACGGAAGGCCATGTCGATCACCTTCATGTTGGTTGGAATCTGGGGAGAAGCTTATTCTTGGCCCAGACTTTGTTCGTCACTCTTCTGAGAAGATTGATCTTATTCGATTGAGAATGAAAGAGGCATAGAGTCATCAGAAATCCTACGCGGACAACCGTAGGAAGCCTCTCGAGTTCTCGATCGACGATCTTGTTTTTATTCATGCTTCTCCTTTGAAGGGGGTTATGCGTTTCAGACTGGGAAATTGGCTCCTCGCTTTATAGGACCATTTTCTATTACTGAACGTATTGGCCCTGTGGCTTATAGAGTTTCACTTCCAGCTCATTTATCTGGCATTCATGACGTGTTTCACGTCTCGCAACTTCGGAAGTGTCTTCGGGAGTCGGATTCTGTTATTACTTCTCCTGATTTGCAAGAGCTTGAGATCTCACCAGACTTATCTATTGTACAGCAACCTATTCGCGTGCTTGACACGGAGGTGCGACACCTTCGGAACAAGGACGTGCCGCTCGTTAAAGTTCAATGGTCCGCGAATCCCAATGACTGTACTTGGGAAACCAGAGAGTATATCGAGCGATCTTATCCGAGTTTTCTATCTTTGTTTAGAAACGGTGAGTACGTCTTTTCATCTCGAGCTTATTTTCTTTTCTTTTGAATGTTGTATGTATGTAGTTGTTACAAATATCGTCTTTGGGAATTGCGGGGATGCAATTTTTCAAGGAGGGGAGATTTGTAATAACCCGCATATTTAATGATTTTATATTTAAATGTTTTATTTAAATATAGCGTCGTTAGTCGGATTTTGGGTCCGAAATGTTACTTTTTGCAAACGGCCGAATTGGGACTCGAAACCATTTCCATTGATTCCAAAATGGCGTTTGCGATCTTTTTGAGTGTAAGCTTTGATATGCTTGGAATAAGTCGAATTTTTCTATTTGCTAAGTGGGCTTTGGGTTTGGGTTTCACCCAAACTGTTCTATTAACCCCAACTCAGCCCTTCTCTCCTTTCATTCACTTATTCATTTCATAAAAGCTTAAGCAAAAATTGAAATAGGGGAAGAGAAAGGAAATTAGAAACTCCTAGCCCTAAATCCATTTGCAAACTCAAAATTCTTGCTCCAAAATCAAAGAGAATCCATTGGTAAGTTTTTCTTCATCTTCTCTAACTCTTCTCTTCTTCAATTTCAGAATATTTCCTAGACCTAAATTGGGAAATATGTGTTTTATCCATTGATTGAAGCTTGTTGAGTTGAAGTAGTGTTTGTTGGTCTTCTCCTTGCAAATTGAACTCCTTCTTCTTTGTTTTGGGTTAAAGGTGAGTTTGAACTCACATCTACTTCTTTTGATATCATTGATGTTGGGTATGGATTCCTAACACTTGTTCATATGCTTTTGCTTTCGATTTGGATTGTTTTTGGTGAAATTGCCAAATTATGATTTTTGAAGCCAAATCTATGTAAAACCCTATATGGTTGATGTTTATGTTGTTCGGAGTGTTTGGGTGTGTCGTTAAGGTTGGGTAGTCGTTTGACGTAAGCCCATAATCAACACGCATCCGATTGCTTTCGATTTGTTTGGCCATAGTTGGCCCAGGTTCAGGAAATGCCTGAACATTGAGTTTCAGACGTCTGAAACCCTTATTTTAGACGTCTGAATATTGTTCTGGGGAACATTTTCATCCCCAGATTCAGACGTCTGAATTTATATTCCAGACGTCTGAATTGCCAAAATTTCAACCAGAAAGGAAATAGGCAAAATATTGCCTATTTCAGACGTCTGAAAATTTGGGTTCAGACGTCTGAATCCTCTTTTTTTTTTTTTAAAGAAGAAATTGGTCTCCAGATTCAGACGTCTGAATCCCTTCTTTAAGACGTCTGAACCTGCTGTTTTTGCCAACTTGCCTTGTTCGTTTAGTTTTCCAAATTTAATCAACGCTTGTTAATTCCAACTAGTTGTTTATGCATATTTGACCTTGATGATTCCTTTTTGACTTCATTCACGGGTTTTATAAATGATTTCTTCAAATCGTATTAAAAGTTCGCTTCTCCGATTTATAAATTCTATTTAAACCACACGTACAATTTCGCACTTCGAGCGAAGTGGAAGGGTGATTAAATGGTTGGGCAAAACACGGACCATGAATCTGTGCATTTATCTTTCCGATTAATTCCTGACCTATTCAATTGATCGTTTTAACCTTCGGGTTTGGTTTATCGATGATATGAGATAAACTTTGTACTGCTTTGAGTGTGAAAGTGGCTGACGGATAGTAAACCGTTTAGTGCGAACGAGTGGTTATGGGACATACGTTAACACTTTTCGGATTCCTTTTCGAGAGTTGTGACACATTCCGCCAGTTAGTGGTGTCCAGTACTGGGTCTCTGACCTTCACCGCTACAGTTTGTTGCCTTCGGGTATGTGCCTTCGGGTTTGTGCCTTCGGGTTTGTTGCCCTTTAGTATCGCTTCCGATGTTGGTCGTTATGAGCCGCATGGGTGATATTGGATTGCCCTTTAGTATCGCTTCCGATGTTGGTCGTTATGAGCCGCATGGGTGATATTGGGTTTGGAGTCTTCAGGCTCATGGATCCTGGTTTATATAGTACTAAGCTCGAGCAATTTTATGATGTTTCATTGATATGTATATTCCCTTGGTATCGCCCTTCGGTGTTGGTCATTATGAGCCGCATGATGCGTAGCGTTTACCTTGTGGAACTTGTATACCTTATTGGTATTTGTTATTGCCTTTTGGCTTGTTTTGGGGTATTCGTATCCTTTGTTTCTATATGTTGCCGATGATATAAGGCTTGTTATCATATGATTCATCTTTTGTTAGATGATTGTGTTATCTCTTTTGGAGATATTTGCTATACCTTGTAACCTTGCAGGTTTATTGTTGTTCAGTTTATCTAACTGATTTGTTTAGCTAGACTGACCCGTGTATTTTATACTCGGGTCAGACCGAGATGTTTCAGGTTAGGTGCTTTTGGACTTAGCCTATTTTGCTTCTGCATGGACTATTCAGCTTGTTCTTTTTGTCATAGCTTTTTGTGTAGTCCTATTTTGTAGTAACTCTGATATGTATTCTTTTGACTCGTCTGTATAGGGTGGTTTTCTATACCACTTGATATGTATTATTTTTATAACTCTGTTATGTATCTGTATATGGGTATATGATGATTTACTGTTCTGTGATGTATATTACATTTGAGCTATTATATTCTGTTCTGATAGATCCAACCACCTATGGTTTTGTTTTAAGTATTCATTGGGTACGTCGACCTGGTTGGTATGTTTATTGTCGACGTATTCAATAGATAATTAGAGCAAGGCCATAGATGGTCGCTCTTAACCAGCCTTATTCTCCATGTTAGTTGACGGCATTACTTTGTAGTGTCCTTGGCTAGCGTGGGTATAAAGGTGGGGCGTCACAATTACCAAATTGGGAATGTATCACTGGTAACCATCAACTACATAACCTCTGAGCTCGTACGTCTCAAAGAAGGGTGTTAAGCTAAGAAAATAAATATCCGCCACCAAAAAGAAATGTGTTTGATAGAAACCGGTTTTACATCTCAAAGTGTAGTGTCAGACACACATCCATACAAGTCTGTTTCGGGTTCGAACAGAACCGAAGGCACTTCCGAAGAAGCCCTTGCAAATCCGGGAATCCACAATCCCGATCGGACTTCCCATCATATAACATCCCGCCTTTTCGCACACTTCAAATCGACACACACGTCGATTCAAACCATATGAAAGGGTGGATTGTCATGGGGTAAACAAGAAAAATAGAGAAGAAATAAAACAAAATAGAATCTCACAGCGGAATGATAAAATATAATAATAAAATATACAGTTTATAAAACTGTTTACAAAACATTTGATTCTTCTATATACCATACATATCAGAGTACACATACCATATAACAATGCAGCGGAACAATATGAGTGTGGTACAATAATATAAATAATAGTAATACGAATCTTCGTCTTCGTCCTCCAGAGCTAAAACTTCAATCCTGAAACGCTCGGACTGACCCAAGAGAATTTGAAAAGACAAAACACTCGAGTCAGAACTAAAAGATCTTATGTGAGTTAAATTTTTAGAAATAAATATGTGTGCAGTAACTCAAGAGATGCTCGGGATTTACATCTCCTAAGGATCCGTTAAACTATTTACTATGTAGTAATACTTCGCTATTATAATAGTGTCTATATTTAAAATAAACATACTTTTAAATAGCGCTAAGGAGTGACCCAATATTCCCCTTAACACGTAATAGTCCCAGTAGTCCATCCAATATCATAGTCCCTCCTGATCGGGAAGCCACCAGAGGCTCTCGTACAAGGCTCGCTATGGTAGGTGACACGGCACAACTAGGCAATGTCAGGGTAGATATACCAATTGCTATCCGGGCTGATGGAAACGCGCAGCGCGCAGCTACCGCCCACCTCGAACAAACACCCCCAAAATCAAAGAAATCAATAGTAGCCACCGAATCAATCCAAAGTCAGAGTATAGTATCGAAGGAGTGCGTTCGATCAGAGGAATGACCTCATTGGCCCGAGAATCGCTCCTGTTTTAGCCACCTTACGCCAACTCACGGGAGTCGGGTCCACGTATTTACCTTGTAGGAAACGCCGCCACTAACCTACTTCATTCTGGAATCTCCACCGCGTACATGGTTAGTCAAAGTGGTTTTCGGTATCGACAGAGAGTATGTCCATATCCGATCCCGGTCTCTTTGCCAACCAATCGTTATTATAACACCGCGGTCATTTAAAATAATTATACTTTAAAACCAGAATAAAATATCCATTTCAAAACCATATAAATATGATATCATTTTCTTTTAAAACCCAAATTGATACGATATCATTTTATTCCAATATATATACTTTCCAAAATCATAGGGTTTTCAAAGTAAATATTTAGAGGTCAAAACTCTTGAATATAAAATTTCAAATTATACTACCTTGAAAATCATAACTTTGAAACAAGTTTCCATCTCTTAAATGGTTAAATATTAAATTGTTTTTATAAAACAAAATAGCTTCCTTATATTTCAAAAACCAATTCCAAATATCGATTTAAACTTCCAAATACCATTCTTAATTCTTATGTTTCAAAGCTTTAAATATTTCACCATTTCAAAAACAAACTCATTTTACAAACCCGTATATATCAAATTCAATTACTTATTATTTAGACTTGAAATGTTTACTTAAATGAATTCAATATAATTTAAGAAAACCTTTAACTTCACATGACTGGAAAAATTTTCAATTTATTTAACTTGATATATTCATTTAAAACAACCTGATACTCATTTAAACCACTTTACACAAAATCAAGTTATAAATCATATCCTTTAAAAATTTAACTTTTATTTTGATTCCGATTTAACTTAATATTCAACTTCCAATTTTATTCTCATTTAAGTCAATAGAACTACCAGAAATTAAATTTTAATTAAATGCTTAATCGTATTTGATCTTAAAATCAAACTTCGGTTTATACTTCAAATCAATTTTTATGCAAAGCCTAAAACCGAAAAATTTCCATATATATATATATATATATATATATAGTTTTTATTAATGATCAAATCAAAACCCATAAACCATATATATATGTATAGCTTTATAAAACCATAGTAAAACATTTCCAAAAATAATTTTATATATTTACCGCGGTGCCTGTATAAAATTTTCTATCCTATGGTCAAGTGATACGGATGTTTATCATTTCAATCCGCAATTTTAAAAAAAATTCGGTTGTATATCATTTCGAACCGTAATCCCGAATGAAATGAAAATGCATGATGACTTGTAGTTTATACAATATAAATATAGCATCCATTCATCCAAATATCAATCATCAACCATTATTTGCAATCATCGTAAAATTTAAACAGTCATAGATATAGAGCATATAAATTATACAGGTAATAAATAACAGTTTATATTCAATAATATATTTAATAACTGTTAACTAGCAGTTTATATGCAAAATAAATTCTAACTGTAAATTTATACGCAATAACTAAAATAATAAACAGTTAAATAAATAAAAATGCGAATTAACTGAGAAGATGAATAAAACATGCCAAACAAATCATATATAAATTTCTACTCATATCTAAAAATAAATTTAACAAACATAAAATATTTTAGACGTTGTGAGTGGGTTAAAACACTCACCTTTTGAATTTAAACTGGATTTAAATCCAATTTAAACCCAAAATTTCGCAGTCTCCAAATTCATCCAAACCAGCGTCAATAGATTTGAAATTTCAATACGATCCTAACAAAAATAATCTCGCGTGAATCGGACACGGTATGTGAAAATTACACAAGTTAAACGTTAAAGAAATTGTATTGAAAATCAAATAAACTAAAATAAAGAATACCTCTCTTCGAGAACTATGACATATAAATTTTTCTGGAATTTTTAGAGGAGTTTGAATCTTTATTTATATTTTGGACTGTAATTGGATCTAGAATTTTGCATCCATTGGAAAAGAAGAAGTTGAAGAAAAGAACACACAGAGAAATGAAGATAGATGGAGGCTAGGGTTTACACAGCCTATTTATAGACAAAGTGAAAACGAATAGGTAGGCACGAATTATAAACGCGCAAAACGGTTGTTGGCCCACCAGAATATTTCATATTAATTGGATACGTTACGGATTAGTAAATAAATAAATTTCTTCCTCAAACATTTACATTGAATTTTAAACGTATTTACAAATATAAATTTAGACGCTTTATTTAAGTTTCAATATAATTTCATTAAATTTCAAATTCATAAATAATTTCCATTTTTAACTAAATTTCAAATTACCGTAATAATTATCTTAGATTCTTATTCATTCCCAATAGATTTAACTATTCTAAATCGACTAAGTTTACATACTATAAAATCCACATTCCTATGTATATATAGTTTTGAATTCCATACTATAAATATTTTATTAACATTTCGCAAATACATAAATTGGTATTGCACTGTTACTTAAATAAATAGCCTATACCAATCACTAATTAAATGGGTTACCAAATTTTGGATTGGTTAATAATTATTAATTATTGCTTCATTTCTTAATTATACACTTGCATGGGTTATGCTTGTCTAATTATATTCCCATACTAATTAATGTTTCCAACAAACAATAACCTTTCCTTAGTCCCACCCTTTTTACCAAATATTTCCCTGCAAATAATTCATTTTCCCATACATACTTCCATTTACACCTAAACTTATTATACCTCTTTATTTTCTCAAACAAATTACAATAATTAAACAAATTTAAATGAAAATTTGAGTTGATAGATTCATAGATTCAAATGTTTACTTTATTTCAATATCTACTAAACTTTGAAACTATAACATAGACTCCAAATAAAATCCTCCACTCTAGTCATACAAGTCTTATTGAAATAAAATGTATCTACCCTATTTTTAGGTCTTGGTTCCTAATATCCACTCGTTTTGACTTAATTTAAAATAGCGTACAAATTACATTACCTTTAATTGCAATAAATCCTATCATTGCCATTTATATTCCAAATGAATAAATTATTAATAGGTTAATTGAATCAGATTTACAACTCAACATTAAATATTTGCAAATTTTGTCAGTTTGGATTACTTGGTAAATTTAGAATCCCTTAAACAACTTCCTACATAAATTTATTATAGAATAATTCGAAATTAACGTACAATTCCAATTTATGCAGCGATTACAACTTAAATTTCAAGGAATTTATTTATTTAGGTTTTAAATCCTATTATTCCCTAAAATTGGCATCCCATGTATACAATCCACATTGGTTTGTATTTATTCCATTTACCTCTTTAGTCATAGCGTAAATTTCTCATTAATGCACATTAAAGTCCACTAAATTTCAACTACCTCTTAATTTCCATTTATAAGTCTTAACACCCTAAATTTGACCACTTCTAACATGGTATTACTTCTCATATTAAATGTAACTTTTATTTAGTGTATTAACATTTATTTCTATTTAAATTTCATCAACCAAATTAAACATGTAACTTATAACTATTTCTTACAATCCAAATTATTACACCCATTGTCATATTCTGAATGGAGCCAGCATTTAATTACACAATTTATCTAAATTACATTAGGACAATATTTAATTCTCTTTGATAATATTAAATCTCCAATTTATTAAATGGAATCAATATATCTTTCTTTATATACTGTACGTCTAAATATCTTAATTATCAAATTTCAACTTATCCCTCAACCCCAAATAACGTTATCAACAATCTTCATATTATAATTAATACTAACCTTTATTTCATCTTATAGAATCAACTATCTTTATTGACAAATTAACCTACCTTACTGCACAACTTAAGAAAATTAATTGCAAATATGATCTCACATTAGACTTCATAAATTATCAGTTGAAATCTAACATAAAACCATTTATTTAATTAAAACCTTGCTATTATACATATTGACTCTTTACATGGAATTAGATTACATTCCTTAATTTCATTAAAACTTTATTTCTCACCTAAATTGCAACATAGTAAATTTCAATTAATATAGAAATTTTATTTAAGATGAATTTGAATCCCAATCAATTGTTATTGCACTCCTTATTACATTAAATTACATTCAGTTTACACATTTTAGAATTAAATTCAAATTACCTACAAATCTTATTTCATTCATAAATGCCATCATTTACCACATTATTGCATGGTTTCATTTAATTATATTCATGCTATTCGTGTTTCTATTAAACTTGCATACATACTTCCGTTATTATTTAATCAATTATTAAACGTTATGACCAAATCATCTAACAAAATTGTATAATTTTCCATTTATTAACATTCAGTTACTATTCAACATGTTTAATTCATTAGATAAATCAAATAATTACGCTTGCTTTTCTCATTTGATTCTATAACCTAATATACCATTCATATTAAACCTATTTCATTCAATTCATACAAATTCAGCTAGATTAACTTTACTGTCTAGATTTTCATGCACTTACTTTTAATAAATCGAATATTGCATTGGATAATTTTACTGCTTACCTTTCATATATAAAAAAATTTCAAAGTGTACGCTCTCACTACTGCCTTTATTAGGATTTATTCCCTATACTAATATTTAGTTTTATTTACCCTTTATATTTCATCTCTTTTTAAATTAAATTACAAAATCTTAATTAAATTAATCAACTTAAATAATCAAAATTTACGGGTCGTTACACATCACTTAGGGAATCTCTATACCGTAGCTACTCGATGCAGAGACAATCGATAGGTCATCCTATCGTTCTCGCAAATACCGGGTCTTCACCACCGGTCTTCAAATGCTATCATAACGTCGTATCACTATTCGGAATGGGTTATATGACACAAAGGTCCTCTCCCGGCTAAACCGAATAGTGAGCACAATATTTTAAAACATATGGATATGGGGTCTCAGTTAAATCACAACTTAAAAATCCAAAACCTTTCATTCAAATGGTTAAAACAAATTACCATTTCCAATCTTTCAAACAAAAAGATTCATTTTCAAAACCTTCAATGGTTTAAACAATTTCCACATTTTAACCTTTTAAACAAAAGATTTATCTTAAAGATCCCCTTTCAATTTTAAAACAAGGTACACAAATCTTTAACAAAGATTCATTCATATCTTTTCAAAACAATCCCATTCCAAATTGGATTAACTCATCGAGTCTTTAAATCAAAGACTCATTTCATAGATTTCAAAGTTATTTCCAAAGATTCATTTGTAACTTGGAAAACTATTTCAATTCAAACTTGAATTTTTTTATGAATTGAAAATTCATTACTTATGTGAAAGCTTTTATCATTTGAAATCAAACAGTTTTATTTCGAAAAAATCGATTTCATTTATACAGGTTAAAATCCTTGGGTTAATTCAAATTCCCAAAACAACATTTTTAAAATGGTTTAAATCGATATAAGCTTGTATATCTTTTTAAATCATAAATATCGAATACAAAATTCAATTCTAGATATTGAATTCCAATTTAAATCGAATTATTCAAATTCTGAATCTCTATTAGTTATTCAAAATAACTTTCATTCTCAAAACACCTTTACAAAGCTTTCCATATTAAAATAAATTTATTTCCAAAATTAATTGAATTTAAAATTTTAAATTCAAAGCTTATTTTAAAAAAAATCTGTGACTTAACCGATTTCCATGTGAAATCCATATTTGTGTGTGTATAAGTGTGGTCCAGGGGTTTTACACAATAGTGTACAACATCAATCAGCACAGATTCAAATACAGCAATATATTTGATAAGCGATATAAACAATAACGCTTATATTTGACAAGCGGTACAAACCAATTGTAACGCTTATCTTTCATTCACATATCATAGGTACATATCACAGATAATAAATCACAGTAAACATTGCTCTAATCAAAACAGGACATCTCAATCCGGAATATCAATCAGCTCAATCATTCAATAGAACTAAACATCCCTAAGTAATAACAATTAATCATCTGATTAATTCAAATCAGATTAGTCACTAATCTTAGTTAATTAATGTTAATTAACTACAAACCATCTTAATTAATTATTCTTAATTGATTACAATAATTAATTAACCCTTAATTAATAATTAATCCTTAATTAATTATTCTTAAATTAATTTCAATGACTAATTAATTATTACTTAATTAATAATTACTCTTAATAGCTTCCATTATCAAGTAATTATCAATTAATTACTTTACTAAGTAATTACAATTGATTAATTACATTAAGTAATTATTATTAAATCATTCAGTGTTTAAATAAATTAAGCTTAATCAATTAATTCAACTAATCCCACAAACTCAATTCAATATATTAATTTATAAACTCTTAATTACTTAATTAATCATCCATATCATTAACTAATTAAATAATTGATCATCCATTTAAATTAACTTAATAATTTAATGAATCCAAAACATTAAATTATATTTATTTTTAAGATAAACATTTCTTACTTAATCAAAGTATTTACAAACAATTTGTTTTAAATTTACTTTAAATTCCATTTTAAATTTCATTTTAAATTCAATATTTTAAAATGAATACAAACTTATCTAAACAAAGTAAAAAAAAACAATTCAAAGTCTTTTTATCAAATATGTAAAGAAATAACCATTTTATAAAATAAGTTTAAAAGAATTTAGGCCAAATTCATTTTAAAATTCAAATCAATTTAATCATACACATTTCAAACAATATTGTTTAAATCATTTCAAATTTTAAAAACTTTCATTTATTTTAAACTGGAATACAAATTAAATTTGATTTCAAATTACTTAGATTCAAGACTTATTTACATTTTAAACTCAAATCCTTATCTATTATTTTTAAAGTAGTTAAACAGATTAAGTTTGAAACTGCATTTAATTTTCAAAACTGAGATTCAACTAGCTTGTACCAGATTTGAAAATTTAGTTTTAAACTGGTATAAAGCTTGGCTTTTAAAACTTCAGTTTTAAAACAAAAACATGACAGATTTTGTTGAAACTGGTAACAAAATTTTATAAAACTTAAACACTACAACTAGTATACAACTTGATCTAAGTCCATACTTCAAGATTTGATCTTTGAAATTTTGTTAAATTCAGTTTTTAAATTTAAATTTAGATCTGCATTTGGAACAGACAAGGTTTCCAAAACCTGTGGCCACTATACTTAACATTAATTTGTCCAAACACTTTTATTTTATTTCCTTTTTGAAAATCCTATTTGATTTTGAACTAGGATACAAAAGCCAATTTGAATCCCTGCTTAAAACTTGATTCAAACTATGTTACATCTGGCTTTCATTTAAACTCGGTCCTTTTCCTTTTTTTAAAAAAAATCAAAACATTTACAGGTTTAAAACCCTGCAAGTAAAACTACCCGAGGCACACAAAATTTTACCCGAGTCAAATGCAAAGGAAACTCGAGCCAAACCTTAAATGACCCGAGTAAAACTCGAGTAACTTTCTCAGCCTAACCCCAAACACATTAAAACCCACACACAGTTCATCTATGAACTGTTCCTTCACCTTAACCCTTAAAATCATGATGCTTGCCTTAAAATTCATATTACGGTATGAGGATTCAATCTTCATGTCTGAATTCGACAATTAAAAATCTTGAATTTTAACTTGTTAAGAGCTTTGCTTCGTTATACTAATTTCCAAAAAGATTTACAAATTATTTCCACTTGAATGAAGTTTAAATCTTGAGTATAGGCTTAACCACTCTATTTGAATGCAAGGTTAATCCATGATCAAATACAAGATTTGGAATTTTTATTTATTTTTTCAATCCCTGTGTCAAGACAGGGAAGAATAAGTATTTCAGACAAGCACTATTTTGTTTCCTTCTTCTTCTTTTTTCAGTGAGATCTCCAAACTATCTTTAACTTAAATAGATTTTAAAATTTACTTTATCAATACACAAACAAGTTTTTCTTAAGTACCCAGGCCTATCAGTGAATCGATCAATATGGAATAAACTTTGGAAAGGAAAGACCTGACCCAGGAAATTTAATGACAGAGATAGTCACTGGTAAAAAAAACAACAGGCTCAAACATCTGTATATACATCTATATATGTAAAAAAAATTATATATGACAAACATGCTTAATCTAGATTTTAGCCAGGGAGCCAATTCACATTCTTAAAATTTTAAAAATAAACTGTTACTTCCTAAAAGAAAAACATTTGGGTTTCAGAGGTTTTTTTCTCACAGTAATTATATATTTTTCCCGATAATATTCATAAAAAAATTCTTGTATTTTTATCTTTAAAAATCTGTATTATATCATCATTATAAATTTTCCTTCAAATATCATACTTAATAGAGATTTAGAGGGGAAGATAAGAATCCATTGGTAAGCAACCATCACCCTGTCAAATAGAAGTATGCAAATGCATACAGGCAGTGATAAAGGAATTTGTATATCCAAACAACAGAGCATTTCAAATCATCACAGACTTAAGAGGCTAAAGAAAATCAAGTTTTCAAAAGGTTGAAATCGCTCACCTGATAAATAAAGACAGAGGAGAAGCAAACCTGTACCCTTTTTCTTTTAATTTCTTTTGAAGATTAAATCTTTAATTGTTTTCAGTCTTTTAATTGTTTGTTTTAGTTTATGATTTTTTTCCTTTTTTTCTTTGGTTACTACACTTGAATTTAAAGTAAATCTGGTTTCATCTTGTCTTAATTTTTTGTTGTGCTTGATTTTTTTCTTTTCTTTCAATCAGGTTTTGAAACCCGTTATGCTAAGAACAGAAACATGTTCTGTTTCAAAATTTGCACATGCACATTTTTTTTCTGCATATATATGTAGGTTTGTTTAAATACAAGTGATTTTCAATCTTCAATTCAGACATGCAGTTCTATTTTACAAACAAACATTCAAACAAATTACATGCCAACCAATATAAAAGAAAGGGGTTAAGAGTTTGCTCACTGTTTTGTGAAGAACAGAGGAATGAATTTGTTTTGATAATCTGCAGATTTGTTTTTCCTGCAATTGTTTTCCAGATTTTGCTTTTTGATTCCTTTTTGAATTTCCAGACTTGCTTTTGATTTGAGGCAACTGCTATTTCTAGTGTTGTAGAATTCAACTTTCATTTGATTTTCAGGGCTTTTGAAACAAATTTGCTTTTTATTTATTGTTTTATTTATTTTTTTACTCTCTTCTTGAATACTTGAGTAAATCATTTCAGGTTGAAGAATTTGGGGTTAAAAGCTTTCAGATTATGATTTATATTTTGTTACTCAGTTTTGAGAAGTATGAACTGAGAAAGAAAAAAAAATGAGAAACCTAATTGTTTTGTTTCTTTACAAAAAAAAAATTTCTTTTCAAATGAAGATAAAACCAATTTTGCCACTTGTTTAAATGGATGGACACTTGTCTTATTATTTTTAACATATGTTGAATTATGAACTTTTTATGTTTTTAACCTTATCTTGAATTAATTTAGAATTTTTATTTTAAACCCTTGTTTTAAATTAATTCATGCATTTGCATTTAAACCTTATTTTATTTTTATTTTGTTTACAAATCATGTTTTAATTTAAATTATTTATCATTTTAGAAGATATATATAAATATTTTAAACTTTGTATAAATTCTTTTACATACATATACACCTTTATTCAAATGTATATATTATTATTTTTTTATTTAAAAGAAACAACATTAACCTTTTTGTTAAACTTAGATATTGTGTATATATATACATATAACTTATACTTCCATAATCTTTCCTAAATAAAATTTTATTTAAAATAAAATTATACATTGATAAATAAACCTCTAATTTATAACTCTAATAAATTTACCTTTAATTTATTTCATAAATTAATGCTTTTAAAATTAAGTAATAATTTTTTATTTTATTTCTTACAATTCAATTATTAAAACAATTCAAAGATATTTAACTTTAAGCATTTTAAATCTTCTTGAAAATACTTATTCTTAAATTTCAAATTAAAGTTTATTTATAATCCAATTTATTTATTTATTCTAGAATTTTCAAATTAATTCATAATTAAATTCACAATTTAATTTTCAAAATTAAATAAATTGTCAAATTAAACTTGTTAAAAATTCGGGAATGTTACAGATTCCCCCCCTTAAAAAATTTCTTCCTCGACATTTGAAAGTAAGGAGACAACAAAGGATAGATGAAAACAGAGAAATATCTTTCTGATAAAATTGAATATTTATTCTGCATTTGGCTTACCAAATCAGAATATTAATAATGGATACAAGAACGAATCTATTTAATTTTCACAAGATACTCAGGTCACCAGATCTATGAATATACAGGAATATTGGTTAGTTTGAAAGGATAACTAACCGCTCGTAGAATATATCTGGACCCAGCAGAATAAACAAATATATGGATACGATCCAAAAACTTTTAGTTTAAACAACCAAAATAAACCTATCAATCATAGCAACTAAAGCAACAATTCTGACCCATTTGGAGTTTGTGTCCCATGTAAATACATCGAAGCTTCTTCCTGGAGTTACCAGGAATTATCAAAGAATCGAGAAGATGAATCGAAGGAGATTGATAGTGAAAGTTGTTTCTGCTATTGCAGGGTACTGACCATTTATAGTCGTATTCCCCTGTCCCATTTCTCGTCATCTTCTTGCACTCATACTCACTATTAGTGGATAGTAAGGGAATTTACTGAGGCATTCGAACGGATATCTTAGGGATATACTCATTCTAGGGTATACTTCACCCTATCTCTAATGAGTTACTTAATGTGTTATACTCCTGAGCTAAAGTTACAACCTTCAGCTCTGATACCAAATCATACGAACAGGATTTTTCGCATTCGAAAATCGACATCCGTACTCCACTTGTACTTGAATGCCGCAGATTCAATCATTCAAATCCGAGTCGCCGGAGCTTATAATGCAATTAAGTAAAATAACATAGCGGAAGAAAAAGAAATGAATATCAATGATATACAACATTCGATACAACAATGATATAGTATAAATCAATATCAGAGATACAAGGTAGAAATGCTACAGCGGAAAAACTAAATGAACAAGCAGCGGAACCGAACTCCAAATAGCAACTGCAACTCAAATCCAATGCTCCAAAGCCAACTCCAAAATCACAAGCTCGAACCACCATCTCGTTTCACCAAGACAAGCAAGCCTGGTGTGAATCCAAAGACTCCAATATCCAAGATCTCCAGAGAATGCCAGAAAGAAAGCTAAAAGCTACCAAATCGATATCTATTTCTGAAAAACCAAACTCTAGACTGCCCGTATGGAAAATAGTGGACACCCAGAGTTTAGGAAGAAACAATAAACTCCGGGTCAGTCATGGGACTGGTATGAGAAAACAAAATAGTTTATCTTTTAAACAAACAAAAGAATTTAAATTTGAAATCCGCAATGGTTTTTAGAAAATGAAACTACCATAAGGCCTCCCGCCACACACACAATGCAAACGCAGACTTGGAGGAGATTTCTCCTTATGATAGTCAAATATGCTTGATACGAGAAAATTTCTTTGATATTATTACTATAAGTGCAAAGTGTGGAAAATCATTTCTAAAGTATAATATAAATCTTAGCCGACATAGACATTTCGTACTATGCCTACTATAGCTACCATCCAAACAGTGGTGACCACCATAAGTAAATGGTAGGTTCTACAACTAAAACCATACAAGACGCGTATTGGTGATTGGATTTCCAACAAATGGCCAGGCCAAGGAACTTCCCATTTCCACATGGGTACGCCTCTGGAGGGACGTTCCGAGAACCTAATTGGATCTCTGCCAACACAAGGCCGGGTTACCTCTGTAACTGGTAACTACTGGCACGAGTATGCTATCCCCCGATCGTAACCAACCTTTATCCGAGAGCTCGATATCAATAACCACAAAGTAATGTATTTGCAGTAACCACATAGGTTAAATATCTGGGCTCCATACCATGATATCACCTCTATCCAGAAGGAAATGAACATATCCTCTGGAGGCGCTACCTCCAAATAACCTTGCAGCATCCTTCCTGTTTCGACCATTCCGGGTTGTGAAGTTCGACGAAGTCTCGTCCACAAAGCTATGCTTTTCACAAAAGCCATGCTTTGATCAACCAATGATAAGCAGCACTCCGTATGCCACATAACCAAATTGGGAATTTATCACTGGTAACCATCAACTACATAACCTCTGAGCTAGTACGTATCAGAGAAGGGTGTTAAGCTAAGAGAATAAATCTCCGCCACCAAAAAGAAATGTGTTTGATAGAAACCGGTTTTATATCTCAAAGTGTAGTGTCAGAAACACATCCATACAAGTCTGTTCCGGGTTCGAACAGAACCGAAGGCACTTCCGAAGAAGCCCTTGCAAATCCGGGAATCCACAATCCCGATTGGATTTCCCATCACTTAAGGAATCTCTATACCATAGCTACTCGGTGCAGAGATAATCGATAGGTCATCCTATCGTTCTCGCAAATACCGGATCTTCACCACCGGTCTTCAAATGCTATCATAACGTCCTATCACTATTCGGAATGGGTTATATGACACAAAGGTCCTCTCCCGGCTAAACCGAATAGTGAGCGCAATATTTAAAAACATATGGATATGGGGTCTCAGTTAAGTCACAACTTAAAAATCCAAAACCTTTCATTCAAATGGTTAAAACAAATTACCATTTCCAATCTTTTAAACAAAAAGATTCATTTTCAAAACCTTCAATGGTTTAAACAATTTCCACATTTTAATCTTTTAAACAAAAGATTTATCTTAAAGATCCCCTATCAATTTTAAAACAAGGTACACAAATCTTTAACAAAGATTCATTCATAGCTTTTCAAAACAATCCCATTCCAAATTGGATTAACTCATCGGTTCTTTAAATCAAATACTCATTTCATAGACTTCTAAGTTATTTCCAAAGATTCATTTATAACTTGGTTGAAAATTTTATGAATTGAAAATTCATTACTTATGTGAAAGCTTTTATCATTTGAAATCAAACAGTTTTATTTCGTAAAACTCGATTTCATTTATACAGGTCAAAATCCTTGGGTTAATTCAAATTCCCAAAACAACATTTTTAAAATGGTTTAAATCGATATAAGCTTGTATATCTTTTTAAATCATAAATATCGAATATAGAATTCAATTCCAGATATTGAATTCCAATTTAAATCGAATTATTCAAATTCCGAATCTCTATTAGTTATTCAAAATAACTTTCATTCTCAAAACACCTTTTCAAAGCTTTCCATATTAAAATAAATTTATTTCCAAAACTATTTGAATTTAAAAAATTAAATTCAAAGCTTATTTTAAAAAAAATCTGTGACTTAACCGATTTCCATGTGAAATCCATATTTGTGTGTATAAGTGTGGTCCAGGGGTTTTACACAATAGTGCACAACATCAATCAGCACAGATTCAAATACAGCAATATATTTGACAAGCGATATAAACTATAACGCTTATATTTGACAAGCGGTACAAACCAATTGTAACGCTTATCTTTCATTCACAGATCATAGGTACATATCACAGATAATAAATCACAGTAAACATTGCTCTAATCAAAACAAGACATCTCAATCCGGAATATCAATCAGCTCAATCATTCAATAGAACCCAAACATCCCTAAGTAATAACAATTAATCATCTGATTAATTCAAATCATATTAGTCACTAACCTTAGTTAATTAATGTTAATTAACTACAAACCATCTTAATTAATTATTCTTAATTGATTATAATGATTAATTAACCCTTAATTAATAATTAATCCTTAATTAATTATTCTTAAATTAATTTCAATGACTAATTAATTATTACTTAATTAATAATTACTCTTAATCACTTCCATTATCAAGTAGTTATCAATTAATTACTTTACTAAGTAATTACCATCCATTAATTACATTAAGTAATTATCATTAAATCATTCAGTGTTTAAATAAATTAAACTTAATCAATTAATTCAACTAATCCCATCAAACTCAATTCATTATATTAATATATAAACTCTTAATTACTTAATTAATTATCCATATCATTGATTAATTAAATAATTAATCATCCATTTAAATTAACTTAATAATTTAATGAATCCAAAACATTAAATTATATTTATTTTTAAGACAAACATTTCTTACTTAATCAAAGTATTTACAAACAATTTGTTTTAAATTTACTTTAAATTCCATTTTAAATTTCATTTTAAATTCAAGATTTTAAAATGAATACAATCTTATCTAAACAAAGTAAAAAAAAAACAATTCAAAGTCTTTTTATCACATATGTAAAGAAATAACCATTTTATAAAATAAGTTTAAAAGAATTTAGGCCAAATTCATTTTAAAATTCAAATCAATTTAATCATACACATTTCAAACAATATTGTTTAAATCATTTCAAATTTTAAAAACTTTCATTTATTTTAAGCTGGAATACAAATTAAATTTGATTTCAAATTACTTAGATTCAAGACTTCTTTACATTTTAAAATTTCATTTTAAACTCAAATCCTTATCTATTATTTTTTAAAGTAGTTAAACAGATTAAGTTTGAAACTAGCTTGTACCAGATTTGAAAATTTAGTTTTAAACTGGTATAAAGCTTGGCTTTTAAAACTTCAGTTTTAAAACAAAAACATGACAGATTTTGTTGAAACTGGTAACAAAATTTTATAAAACTTAAACACTACAACTAGTATACAACTTGATCTAAGTCCATACTTCAAGATTTGATCTTTGAAATTTTGTTAAATTCAGTTTTTAAATTTAAATTTAGATCTGCATTTGGAACAGACAAGGTTTCCAAAACCTGTGGCCACTATACTTAACATTAATTTGTCCAAACACTTTTATTTTATTTCCTTTTTGAAAATCCTATTTGATTTTGAACTAGGATACAAAAGCCAATTTGAATCCCTGCTTAAAACTTGATTCAAACTATGTTACATCTGGCTTTCATTTAAACTCGGTCCTTTTCCTTTTTTTAAAAAAAATCAAAACATTTACAGGTTTAAAACCCTGCAAGTAAAACTACCCGAGGCACACAAAATTTTACCCGAGTCAAATGCAAAGGAAACTCGAGCCAAACCTTAAATGACCCGAGTAAAACTCGAGTAACTTTCTCAGCCTAACCCCAAACACATTAAAACCCACACACAGTTCATCTATGAACTGTTCCTTCACCTTAACCCTTAAAATCATGATGCTTGCCTTAAAATTCATATTACGGTATGAGGATTCAATCTTCATGTCTGAATTCGACAATTAAAAATCTTGAATTTTAACTTGTTAAGAGCTTTGCTTCGTTATACTAATTTCCAAAAAGATTTACAAATTATTTCCACTTGAATGAAGTTTAAATCTTGAGTATAGGCTTAACCACTCTATTTGAATGCAAGGTTAATCCATGATCAAATACAAGATTTGGAATTTTTATTTATTTTTTCAATCCCTGTGTCAAGACAGGGAAGAATAAGTATTTCAGACAAGCACTATTTTGTTTCCTTCTTCTTCTTTTTTCAGTGAGATCTCCAAACTATCTTTAACTTAAATAGATTTTAAAATTTACTTTATCAATACACAAACAAGTTTTTCTTAAGTACCCAGGCCTATCAGTGAATCGATCAATATGGAATAAACTTTGGAAAGGAAAGACCTGACCCAGGAAATTTAATGACAGAGATAGTCACTGGTAAAAAAAACAACAGGCTCAAACATCTGTATATACATCTATATATGTAAAAAAAAATTATATATGACAAACATGCTTAATCTAGATTTTAGCCAGGGAGCCAATTCACATTCTTAAAATTTTAAAAATAAACTGTTACTTCCTAAAAGAAAAACATTTGGGTTTCAGAGGTTTTTTTCTCACAGTAATTATATATTTTTCCCGATAATATTCATAAAAAAATTCTTGTATTTTTATCTTTAAAAATCTGTATTATATCATCATTATAAATTTTCCTTCAAATATCATACTTAATAGAGATTTAGAGGGGAAGATAAGAATCCATTGGTAAGCAACCATCACCCTGTCAAATAGAAGTATGCAAATGCATACAGGCAGTGATAAAGGAATTTGTATATCCAAACAACAGAGCATTTCAAATCATCACAGACTTAAGAGGCTAAAGAAAATCAAGTTTTCAAAAGGTTGAAATCGCTCACCTGATAAATAAAGACAGAGGAGAAGCAAACCTGTACCCTTTTTCTTTTAATTTCTTTTGAAGATTAAATCTTTAATTGTTTTCAGTCTTTTAATTGTTTGTTTTAGTTTATGATTTTTTTCCTTTTTTTCTTTGGTTACTACACTTGAATTTAAAGTAAATCTGGTTTCATCTTGTCTTAATTTTTTGTTGTGCTTGATTTTTTTCTTTTCTTTCAATCAGGTTTTGAAACCCGTTATGCTAAGAACAGAAACATGTTCTGTTTCAAAATTTGCACATGCACATTTTTTTTCTGCATATATATGTAGGTTTGTTTAAATACAAGTGATTTTCAATCTTCAATTCAGACATGCAGTTCTATTTTACAAACAAACATTCAAACAAATTACATGCCAACCAATATAAAAGAAAGGGGTTAAGAGTTTGCTCACTGTTTTGTGAAGAACAGAGGAATGAATTTGTTTTGATAATCTGCAGATTTGTTTTTCCTGCAATTGTTTTCCAGATTTTGCTTTTTGATTCCTTTTTGAATTTCCAGACTTGCTTTTGATTTGAGGCAACTGCTATTTCTAGTGTTGTAGAATTCAACTTTCATTTGATTTTCAGGGCTTTTGAAACAAATTTGCTTTTTATTTATTGTTTTATTTATTTTTTTACTCTCTTCTTGAATACTTGAGTAAATCATTTCAGGTTGAAGAATTTGGGGTTAAAAGCTTTCAGATTATGATTTATATTTTGTTACTCAGTTTTGAGAAGTATGAACTGAGAAAGAAAAAAAAATGAGAAACCTAATTGTTTTGTTTCTTTACAAAAAAAAAATTTCTTTTCAAATGAAGATAAAACCAATTTTGCCACTTGTTTAAATGGATGGACACTTGTCTTATTATTTTTAACATATGTTGAATTATGAACTTTTTATGTTTTTAACCTTATCTTGAATTAATTTAGAATTTTTATTTTAAACCCTTGTTTTAAATTAATTCATGCATTTGCATTTAAACCTTATTTTATTTTTATTTTGTTTACAAATCATGTTTTAATTTAAATTATTTATCATTTTAGAAGATATATATAAATATTTTAAACTTTGTATAAATTCTTTTACATACATATACACCTTTATTCAAATGTATATATTATTATTTTTTTATTTAAAAGAAACAACATTAACCTTTTTGTTAAACTTAGATATTGTGTATATATATACATATAACTTATACTTCCATAATCTTTCCTAAATAAAATTTTATTTAAAATAAAATTATACATTGATAAATAAACCTCTAATTTATAACTCTAATAAATTTACCTTTAATTTATTTCATAAATTAATGCTTTTAAAATTAAGTAATAATTTTTTATTTTATTTCTTACAATTCAATTATTAAAACAATTCAAAGATATTTAACTTTAAGCATTTTAAATCTTCTTGAAAATACTTATTCTTAAATTTCAAATTAAAGTTTATTTATAATCCAATTTATTTATTTATTCTAGAATTTTCAAATTAATTCATAATTAAATTCACAATTTAATTTTCAAAATTAAATAAATTGTCAAATTAAACTTGTTAAAAATTCGGGAATGTTACAGATTCCCCCCCTTAAAAAATTTCTTCCTCGACATTTGAAAGTAAGGAGACAACAAAGGATAGATGAAAACAGAGAAATATCTTTCTGATAAAATTGAATATTTATTCTGCATTTGGCTTACCAAATCAGAATATTAATAATGGATACAAGAACGAATCTATTTAATTTTCACAAGATACTCAGGTCACCAGATCTATGAATATACAGGAATATTGGTTAGTTTGAAAGGATAACTAACCGCTCGTAGAATATATCTGGACCCAGCAGAATAAACAAATATATGGATACGATCCAAAAACTTTTAGTTTAAACAACCAAAATAAACCTATCAATCATAGCAACTAAAGCAACAATTCTGACCCATTTGGAGTTTGTGTCCCATGTAAATACATCGAAGCTTCTTCCTGGAGTTACCAGGAATTATCAAAGAATCGAGAAGATGAATCGAAGGAGATTGATAGTGAAAGTTGTTTCTGCTATTGCAGGGTACTGACCATTTATAGTCGTATTCCCCTGTCCCATTTCTCGTCATCTTCTTGCACTCATACTCACTATTAGTGGATAGTAAGGGAATTTACTGAGGCATTCGAACAGATATCTTAGGGATATACTCATTCTAGGGTATACTTCACCCTATCTCTAATGAGTTACTTAATGTGTTATACTCCTGAGCTAAAGTTACAACCTTCAGCTCTGATACCAAATCATACGAACAGGATTTTTCGCATTCGAAAATCGACATCCGTACTCCACTTGTACTTGAATGCCGCAGATTCAATCATTCAAATCCGAGTCGCCGGAGCTTATAATGCAATTAAGTAAAATAACATAGCGGAAGAAAAAGAAATGAATATCAATGATATACAACATTCGATACAACAATGATATATTATAAATCAATATCAGAGATACAAGGTAGAAATGCTACAGCGGAAAAACTAAATGAACAAGCAGCGGAACCGAACTCCAAATAGCAACTGCAACTCAAATCCAATGCTCCAAAGCCAACTCCAAAATCACAAGCTCGAACCACCATCTCGTTTCACCAAGACAAGCAAGCCTGGTGTGAATCCAAAGACTCCAATATCCAAGATCTCCAGAGAATGCCAGAAAGAAAGCTAAAAGCTACCAAATCGATATCTATTTCTGAAAAACCAAACTCTAGACTGCCCGTATGGAAAATAGTGGACACCCAGAGTTTAGGAAGAAACAATAAACTCCGGGTCAGTCATGGGACTGGTATGAGAAAACAAAATAGTTTATCTTTTAAACAAACAAAAGAATTTAAATTTGAAATCCGCAATGGTTTTTAGAAAATGAAACTACCATAAGGCCTCCCGCCACACACACAATGCAAACGCAGACTTGGAGGAGATTTCTCCTTATGATAGTCAAATATGCTTGATACGAGAAAATTTCTTTGATATTATTACTATAAGTGCAAAGTGTGGAAAATCATTTCTAAAGTATAATATAAATCTTAGCCGACATAGACATTTCGTACTATGCCTACTATAGCTACCATCCAAACAGTGGTGACCACCATAAGTAAATGGTAGGCTCTACAACTAAAACCATACAAGACGCGTATTGGTGATTGGATTTCCAACAAATGGCCAGGCCAAGGAACTTCCCATTTCCACATGGGTACGCCTCTGGAGGGACGTTCCGAGAACCTAATTGGATCTCTGCCAACACAAGGCCGGGTTACCTCTGTAACTGGTAACTACTGGCACGAGTATGCTATCCCCCGATCGTAACCAACCTTTATCCGAGAGCTCGATATCAATAACCACAAAGTAATGTATTTGCAGTAACCACATAGGTTAAATATCTGGGCTCCATACCATGATATCACCTCTATCCAGAAGGAAATGAACATATCCTCTGGAGGCGCTACCTCCAAATAACCTTGCAGCATCCTTCCTGTTTCGACCATTCCGGGTTGTGAAGTTCGACGAAGTCTCGTCCACAAAGCTATGCTTTTCACAAAAGCCATGCTTTGATCAACCAATGATAAGCAGCACTCCGTATGCCACATAACCAAATTGGGAATTTATCACTGGTAACCATCAACTACATAACCTCTGAGCTAGTACGTATCAGAGAAGGGTGTTAAGCTAAGAGAATAAATCTCCGCCACCAAAAAGAAATGTGTTTGATAGAAACCGGTTTTATATCTCAAAGTGTAGTGTCAGAAACACATCCATACAAGTCTGTTCCGGGTTCGAACAGAACCGAAGGCACTTCCGAAGAAGCCCTTGCAAATCCGGGAATCCACAATCCCGATTGGATTTCCCATCACTTAAGGAATCTCTATACCATAGCTACTCGGTGCAGAGATAATCGATAGGTCATCCTATCGTTCTCGCAAATACCGGATCTTCACCACCGGTCTTCAAATGCTATCATAACGTCCTATCACTATTCGGAATGGGTTATATGACACAAAGGTCCTCTCCCGGCTAAACCGAATAGTGAGCGCAATATTTAAAAACATATGGATATGGGGTCTCAGTTAAGTCACAACTTAAAAATCCAAAACCTTTCATTCAAATGGTTAAAACAAATTACCATTTCCAATCTTTTAAACAAAAAGATTCATTTTCAAAACCTTCAATGGTTTAAACAATTTCCACATTTTAATCTTTTAAACAAAAGATTTATCTTAAAGATCCCCTATCAATTTTAAAACAAGGTACACAAATCTTTAACAAAGATTCATTCATAGCTTTTCAAAACAATCCCATTCCAAATTGGATTAACTCATCGGTTCTTTAAATCAAATACTCATTTCATAGACTTCTAAGTTATTTCCAAAGATTCATTTATAACTTGGTTGAAAATTTTATGAATTGAAAATTCATTACTTATGTGAAAGCTTTTATCATTTGAAATCAAACAGTTTTATTTCGTAAAACTCGATTTCATTTATACAGGTCAAAATCCTTGGGTTAATTCAAATTCCCAAAACAACATTTTTAAAATGGTTTAAATCGATATAAGCTTGTATATCTTTTTAAATCATAAATATCGAATATAGAATTCAATTCCAGATATTGAATTCCAATTTAAATCGAATTATTCAAATTCCGAATCTCTATTAGTTATTCAAAATAACTTTCATTCTCAAAACACCTTTTCAAAGCTTTCCATATTAAAATAAATTTATTTCCAAAACTATTTGAATTTAAAAAATTAAATTCAAAGCTTATTTTAAAAAAAATCTGTGACTTAACCGATTTCCATGTGAAATCCATATTTGTGTGTATAAGTGTGGTCCAGGGGTTTTACACAATAGTGCACAACATCAATCAGCACAGATTCAAATACAGCAATATATTTGACAAGCGATATAAACTATAACGCTTATATTTGACAAGCGGTACAAACCAATTGTAACGCTTATCTTTCATTCACAGATCATAGGTACATATCACAGATAATAAATCACAGTAAACATTGCTCTAATCAAAACAAGACATCTCAATCCGGAATATCAATCAGCTCAATCATTCAATAGAACCCAAACATCCCTAAGTAATAACAATTAATCATCTGATTAATTCAAATCATATTAGTCACTAACCTTAGTTAATTAATGTTAATTAACTACAAACCATCTTAATTAATTATTCTTAATTGATTATAATGATTAATTAACCCTTAATTAATAATTAATCCTTAATTAATTATTCTTAAATTAATTTCAATGACTAATTAATTATTACTTAATTAATAATTACTCTTAATCACTTCCATTATCAAGTAGTTATCAATTAATTACTTTACTAAGTAATTACCATCCATTAATTACATTAAGTAATTATCATTAAATCATTCAGTGTTTAAATAAATTAAACTTAATCAATTAATTCAACTAATCCCATCAAACTCAATTCATTATATTAATATATAAACTCTTAATTACTTAATTAATTATCCATATCATTGATTAATTAAATAATTAATCATCCATTTAAATTAACTTAATAATTTAATGAATCCAAAACATTAAATTATATTTATTTTTAAGACAAACATTTCTTACTTAATCAAAGTATCTACAAACAATTTGTTTTAAATTTACTTTAAATTCCATTTTAAATTTCATTTTAAATTCAAGATTTTAAAATGAATACAATCTTATCTAAACAAAGTAAAAAAAAAACAATTCAAAGTCTTTTTATCACATATGTAAAGAAATAACCATTTTATAAAATAAGTTTAAAAGAATTTAGGCCAAATTCATTTTAAAATTCAAATCAATTTAATCATACACATTTCAAACAATATTGTTTAAATCATTTCAAATTTTAAAAACTTTCATTTATTTTAAGCTGGAATACAAATTAAATTTGATTTCAAATTACTTAGATTCAAGACTTCTTTACATTTTAAAATTTCATTTTAAACTCAAATCCTTATCTATTATTTTTTAAAGTAGTTAAACAGATTAAGTTTGAAACTAGCTTGTACCAGATTTGAAAATTTAGTTTTAAACTGGTATAAAGCTTGGCTTTTAAAACTTCAGTTTTAAAACAAAAACATGACAGATTTTGTTGAAACTGGTAACAAAATTTTATAAAACTTAAACACTACAACTAGTATACAACTTGATCTAAGTCCATACTTCAAGATTTGATCTTTGAAATTTTGTTAAATTCAGTTTTTAAATTTAAATTTAGATCTGCATTTGGAACAGACAAGGTTTCCAAAACCTGTGGCCACTATACTTAACATTAATTTGTCCAAACACTTTTATTTTATTTCCTTTTTGAAAATCCTATTTGATTTTGAACTAGGATACAAAAGCCAATTTGAATCCCTGCTTAAAACTTGATTCAAACTATGTTACATCTGGCTTTCATTTAAACTCGGTCCTTTTCCTTTTTTTAAAAAAAATCAAAACATTTACAGGTTTAAAACCCTGCAAGTAAAACTACCCGAGGCACACAAAATTTTACCCGAGTCAAATGCAAAGGAAACTCGAGCCAAACCTTAAATGACCCGAGTAAAACTCGAGTAACTTTCTCAGCCTAACCCCAAACACATTAAAACCCACACACAGTTCATCTATGAACTGTTCCTTCACCTTAACCCTTAAAATCATGATGCTTGCCTTAAAATTCATATTACGGTATGAGGATTCAATCTTCATGTCTGAATTCGACAATTAAAAATCTTGAATTTTAACTTGTTAAGAGCTTTGCTTCGTTATACTAATTTCCAAAAAGATTTACAAATTATTTCCACTTGAATGAAGTTTAAATCTTGAGTATAGGCTTAACCACTCTATTTGAATGCAAGGTTAATCCATGATCAAATACAAGATTTGGAATTTTTATTTATTTTTTCAATCCCTGTGTCAAGACAGGGAAGAATAAGTATTTCAGACAAGCACTATTTTGTTTCCTTCTTCTTCTTTTTTCAGTGAGATCTCCAAACTATCTTTAACTTAAATAGATTTTAAAATTTACTTTATCAATACACAAACAAGTTTTTCTTAAGTACCCAGGCCTATCAGTGAATCGATCAATATGGAATAAACTTTGGAAAGGAAAGACCTGACCCAGGAAATTTAATGACAGAGATAGTCACTGGTAAAAAAAACAACAGGCTCAAACATCTGTATATACATCTATATATGTAAAAAAAAATTATATATGACAAACATGCTTAATCTAGATTTTAGCCAGGGAGCCAATTCACATTCTTAAAATTTTAAAAATAAACTGTTACTTCCTAAAAGAAAAACATTTGGGTTTCAGAGGTTTTTTTCTCACAGTAATTATATATTTTTCCCGATAATATTCATAAAAAAATTCTTGTATTTTTATCTTTAAAAATCTGTATTATATCATCATTATAAATTTTCCTTCAAATATCATACTTAATAGAGATTTAGAGGGGAAGATAAGAATCCATTGGTAAGCAACCATCACCCTGTCAAATAGAAGTATGCAAATGCATACAGGCAGTGATAAAGGAATTTGTATATCCAAACAACAGAGCATTTCAAATCATCACAGACTTAAGAGGCTAAAGAAAATCAAGTTTTCAAAAGGTTGAAATCGCTCACCTGATAAATAAAGACAGAGGAGAAGCAAACCTGTACCCTTTTTCTTTTAATTTCTTTTGAAGATTAAATCTTTAATTGTTTTCAGTCTTTTAATTGTTTGTTTTAGTTTATGATTTTTTTCCTTTTTTTCTTTGGTTACTACACTTGAATTTAAAGTAAATCTGGTTTCATCTTGTCTTAATTTTTTGTTGTGCTTGATTTTTTTCTTTTCTTTCAATCAGGTTTTGAAACCTGTTATGCTAAGAACAGAAACATGTTCTGTTTCAAAATTTGCACAGGCACATTTTTTTCTGCATATATATGTAGGTTTGTTTAAATACAAGTGATTTTGTAACGACCCAGTATTTTCAACCCTTCGCATCCGCACATGTCGGACTTTGAATTGTTCAAAATACTGCGTTGTAGAATAAATTTGGCAAAAACTCAGAATATACAATAAATAAATCACAGAATCACATACACAGATATCAGAATCTCGCAGCGGAAATTAAAAATTTAGTGGTTCATGAAGCCACTGATATAACTTTTACAAAACAGAACTTACATTGTCTATAATACTCAATACAATGTTAAGACATAAATAGAGATAGAGTCTTCAAAGTCTTGAATTCCAGAAAGGATAAAGGCTGAATCAACTTCCAACAGCACGAATGATCTACTGAGTGTCCTAGCTACGGAGAAGAAACTGAAGCTGCAACTCAGGCTGACCCGAGCGTACAATAAAACAAACACTCGAGTCAGGACATACATACTTATATAATGTAAGCTAAATCAAGTGTACTGTAATATATAGCAAGTAACTTAAAGGATGCTTGGGACCGCCCATCCTCTAAGGATCCGTTAAACTATTTACTATGTAGTATATTGCGCTATTATAATAGTGTCTATTTATAAAGTAAACATACTTATTTCTTAGCATTAAGGGGTTACCCATATAGCCCTTAACACGTAATAGTCCCAGTAGTCCATCCAATATCATAGCTCCTCCTGATCGGGAAGCAACTAGAGGATACCACACGGGCTACGGGAGAAAACCAAACTCGTACAAGGCTCGATATGGTAGGTGACACGGCACAACTAGGCAATGCCAGGGTAGATATACCAATTGCTATCCGGACCGGTGGTAACGCGAAGCCGCAGCAACCGCCCACCTCGAACAACACTCCCAAATCAAGGGTGCACCCAAACAATCACAAGAGTAATAGAATGGTATACGAAGAAGTGCGTTCGATCAGAGGAGCTACCTCATTAATCCGAGAATCGCTCCTGTTTTAGCCACCTTATGCCAACTCACGGGAGTCGGGTCCACGTATATACCTTTCAAGAAACCGTCACCACCAACCTACTTCATTCTGGAATCTCCACCGCGTACACGGTTAGTCAAAGTGGTTTTCGGTATCGACAGAGAGTATGTCCATATACGATCCCGGTCTCTTTGCCAACCAAACGTTATTATAACCCGTGGCCATTTAAAAACAGTTTATTCTTTAAAACCAGAATAATCATTTCCATTTCAAATTATAAATACGATATCATTTTAAAACCAAAACAATAGGATATCGTTATATTCAAATATAATTCTTTTCCAAAACCATACTGCTTAAAATTTATAATATCTGGAAACCAAATATTTGAATTATATCTTCGAAACATAATATTTTGGAAATTTACTTTAAAACCATAACTCCCAAACACAATGGTTTGGATATTCAACGGTATATATAATAAATGGGTTAACTTTATGGTTACTTTGTAAAGAAGAGAATTTACATAGCTTTACAAATAATTTTTCTTTATTTGAAGTTTAAACCATAATTTAAATATCACTTTATGTTCCCAAAACTATTTCAATTCTTATATATATATATATATTCAATTGGAGTACTTACTATTCAAACCAAGTTTGGACTTTATCCTTCAACAAATCAATGTTTTATTTTTAGCCTTGAATATTCCCTTAAATTTCATGAATAAACTCCAATTTTAGCCATTAATTATTTTCAAAATTTACTTAATACCAGAATATTCGTCTTAAATTTATTAAGGAAATCCAGTTATAAATCATATCTTAAGATTCTCCAAAACTTAAAAATAAAATTTATCAAATTCCTTAAAATTTAAAACAATCAATTCTAGATTCTGTAGCACTTAGGAAATGCTACCTAAAGTTACGGGTGAAACTAGTCCAATTTCAAAAAGACAGCATTTAAATGCTGTAGTAGATTGTTTAACTAAATAAATATTTCCAAATATAACTTATTTATTTATATATATTTTCTTAACTGAAATCTTATTCTTTCAAAAATCCCGAATTACCAAATTAAGTTATATTCCAAACTTTTATTCAAATATTTATTTATTTATTAACATTTAACTCATTCAGAACCAATATAAAATCCTTTAAAGATATTAAATCAAATATTTAACTTCCAAAATAATTTTTAAAAATTTCAGAAAATATAATAAAGACCACGGGCCTGTATATAGTTTTCTATCCTAGGTCAAGTGATACGGATTTATATCATTTCAATCCGTAATTTACACAACCCCGGGTTCTATCATTTCAAACCCGCAATCCCAAGTTAATTTACAACAGTTAACAGAACAAGTGAACAATAATAATCAATTAGGCCTATCATTTCAGCCCATAACAATCTATAATAACAGGGAACTTGCAGTGGTGATTTAAGTAGTAAATAAACAATAATATAATATAACTACAGAATATCATACAACAGATAATAACTGATGAGGTGTCAATTTAAATGGGGTTCATCATTCTATATTACACTACGGACAGATAATAGTGAAATACAATTATACACATACACTTGCAATAATTTACGAAATATAAATACGTATGTCTGGTGAGAAATACTCACCTGGACGTTGCAGAAAATTTGAATTCAAAATGACGATTCACCGGTAATGACCGACAGAAAATAACGATCAAATTTCTTCTGATGTCGCCTAGATTCAAATCTAAAATAAAATTCAAATATTTTGAAACGCGACTTTAGAAATTTCGGTCAAATGAAAATTTAAAATAGAACAAAAATTGATTTGCTTTGCTCGACCACTCCACCGTGTAATAAGGCCAAAATATAACCCAAAAATGTGAACCGGGCTAATACTAAAAATTTCGACAAAATTTTCTAAAGTCAGACTAAGCAATATGGGAACGCTTTCCTATTATATGCCGTAGTACATTGGTGCACGTGCACGCCTCCTTTCTTTTGCTCATGCACACGTACACACCCCCACCATTTCACTGCTGCCTAATCTATTCATGCATGCATATCAAGTGGCCATACCTTAAATCAGAACCTATCATGCTTCAGCTACTTGAATTCAGTTCTTTTCAAAACTAACATAGCTTCTTCTTTCTTATATTCACAACTTTAATTCAGCTACTTGTATTAGCAACTGGTTTACACCTTTTTTTTTTCTTTCTCAGGCTACAACATGTCCATGCAGACTCCATCTGGTTGTCTTTGCCCATCAACATCCTTCACCAACTCAGCTAAGATTAAATCTCAACTTCAATCTACTTCCAGACTAAACTGAAATAGGCAACTCTGCTTCGAGACAGCTGCTAAATCACTTCGAGTCACCCCCCAATATGCTTCGAGTCACATGTGTCTCTGCTTCGAGAAAAAAATTTTTTTTTTTTTTTTTTTTACACCACTGAAACTTGAAAAGAATCACTTCTCCTCTTTCTATCTACTCATCAACTCCACCAGTACCCTGCTTTGGTAGCTCTGTATCTGACCCTGACCATTTTAACAACATAGGAACAGATAATATATAAGTATACCATACCACTACTATTCCTATTTTCTTTCTTCAAATTCCAGTTTACACTTTCACCAGACAGTCTTTACATATCTGATGCTTGAACCATCCAACTGCCCTTAATACTGTCCATCGCCATCAACTCTAAATCTTCATAACCCAGGTCAGATACACATCAACCACTTTCAGACAAGCACAGGCTTAAGTGCCTTACCATTATACCGACATAACCATCTCCCATACTTCTCTACCATACTTTCTCTGCCCAATGTGTTCCACCCCATCAGTTTAGCAGCAAGATCAAGCTCAGGTGAACTTCCACCTGGCCAGCCTGACATGCACAGCAGTGTGCATGTGCATGCTCTCTCCTTCTTTCCAGTTCACCACTACTTGCCTACCAAATCACTGAAGCTCGGCATCAACAAAACTCCAGTTTGCATCTTGTTCATGTCAGTTTCACCCATGTACACAGTGATACCTATGTGTACACGTGCACACCCCAAAACATCTCCATCTTCTTAACCTTTGGTACATATGCAGACTTAATCTGAAACTCACCCCAAAGTATTTACACCTACCCAACATTTGTATTTATTTTCTACTGCAAATCCCTATTTAGTCTACCAGTCTGTTTCACTGTAAGGTCAAAGTGCCCAGCCCAGACTACAACAAACATAACCATCTCCTACAGTTTGTTTTAACTTAAATTCATTTAACCAAAACAACTTTCCAGACTTATAAATATGCATTCTTCTACCAGTACACGCCCAACTACCCCTAACAACTTAGGTTGTCTAAAATGCAAAACGAGCCAATGATGTGGTGGACACACTAGGGTTGCAAACAAATGGAAGATCTGGAAAAAAAAAATGCAGACAATTCTAAAATGCAGGACTTATCTTTTCTTCCACTATGTCTTTATACTATTTCCTACCTACATCATAACCTTATACCTTAAATATGAATCAGGCAAAACCCCAGATTTAAAACATGCCCAAAATTTTTGCACCTACTTTCACACCAAAATCAGATCAACTCTTAGCCCACTATCTCTGATGTTATATGCATATGAGAACTACCAAAAGGAGAACTCTGTGAACCCAGTCCCTATATGTTTAAACTCAAGTCATATGCCAAGAATCCCAGAGGAACACAGTGAACGAAAGTGTGGCCGAGCAAGGCATCAAAAGGAAAAGAACTGAAGAAAGGAAAAACAAGATCATTACCTGATGATGAGATGAAACCAGAGAGATAGTCAAAATGTGGAAGGAACTGATGGGGTGGGTATAAATATATAGGTAGCGGCTTTCGAATTGAAGGTAAATAAACATGTCAGTTTTTCTTTGATAAATGCTGCGCGTGATTAAAGCAAAGAAGAATGGAAATGAAGGGTTTCCAGTTAAAATTTGTTTGAACGTTTTGGAATATCAGATGAGGCCGAGAGATCAAAAATGTATCTGATGTATTTAAGGCCAGAGGTTTTAAATTTGGAACTTGATGATGTTTATAAGACCAGAGTTATATTTTTGCGTGATGAAAGGGTTTGGTGTATTTGGTACGAACAGAGGTTACTTCTAAATTTTTAAAGCTTGCGTGATCTTAGGGGAGAGAAATGGCAAAAGAAAGGAACGTATGCAACATAAATGAAGGCACTAGATCAGAGAATATGTTGAGTGCTGCCATAAATGTAAGGCATTTGAAAAGAGTAGAGGTGAAAGAAGGCAAATGCAAACGTTACACAGTTTTTATCAATGCTTGCGTGACATGTGCTTTGTTAATAAAGTTTGAACGTTATACGTGATTTGTTTTTAATTTAGCTGAATTTTAATTTTGGTTTGATGACAATAAATAGTAAGGTGAATATTTATGTAGAGAAAACGTATACAATTTATTTGAAATCAGACCGTTCGTTAAAACAACGTAACGGTTGCTATAAAACTACTGACTGATATATTTCTTCAAAATAATTTGAAAACTTGATTTTTATACTACGTTAAACAGATGCAGGTTAAAACATCAAAAATTTCTGGAAAAATAACATTTTAAAAACACACGTTTTGTTACGTTGCTTTATACCCTATAATTGACGCGTCTGTCAAACGCGAAATTTAACTGTTCAATCTTAGATTAAATTTTCATAGTTATTATTAAATTTTATTGACATACACAAATCTATAAAATATATCTTCAAATTAAATAATTAAACTATATTGTTAAACACAATTTATATAAATATATTTCAAAATTAAATAATAAAATAAATAGCTAAAACTAGGGCTGTTACACTCTCCCCCACTTAAGAACTTTTCGTCCTCGAAAAGGAACGAAAGAAGAGAAACAAAAGAAGATAAGCTAGATAAACAAGAATCTTAACCGAATAGTTCCGGATTTGAAACACGAAGAAAATCCTCTAGCATCGGTTTTACTCCTTTAGTTTGACCGTCAGTCCATGGGTGATAAACGGTGCTCGGGTCCTGATGAGTAAAAAGATTTCAAAGGTTATCGAAAGATTTCTAAATAGACTGGTATAAGCAATAGCCTCCCCATTCTGTAGCAGATAGGGAAACCAAGGACACTCAAAGATAGTTTTAAACAAAATAAGATAATAACTTTGAAATCATAATTCTTTTGAAATCATAATACTTTGAAAGTCAATAAGATTTTATAGATATTATCATTTGGAAATCATACTACCAAAACCAAAACACTTTAAAAAAAATCTTCATTTACTCAATTATAATTTTCCAAAACATTTTATTTTTAGAACCGCAGCACTTATAATATGCTATAGTAGATATATTAGTAATTCAAATCAGTTCAATTTCTGAAATATTCATTTGGATATTATTTACTTATATTTTATAAATAACCTTTATGAATGGGATATTCAACTTCATTTATTAAGTCAAGTTCATTATTTTACTTAACTCTTAATTTAAAAAATAACCTAACACTTATTTTAAAATACCTATTTTATAAATAAGATACTTTTTAATAAGTTACTCTTGAAATTTCCATTTGAAACCAAATTTCAATTATCAAATTTTACTGATATTAAAATATGTCTATTTCTCAAATAAAATATTTATTCATCCAACATCAATTAAACTATGATTTTTAAGATAAATAATCCTTACTACAAAATATCTCTTCAATAATTTATGAACATATTCCCTTCAGGAAAAGAATTTTTATTGAAATCTCTTGGTTAGATCTAGGGTTCCATATTAAATCAAATTTGATTATTAAGTTATTTAAATAAATTTCTTAAATTCCCTTTTCCTTATTTACCCTTATTAATCTTTTATAACTAAAATTTAAGTGTATAACATTTATTATAACCACCCAAATTTTATTTATAACATCCTTTTTATATTGTATATTATCCAAATTCATTTTTAACTTTTGAAAATCAAGGTAAGTTATATTGAAATGAAATTGAGTATTATACAACTAAAACTTCCAAATTCAATTATTTCCAGTTGGAATTTCTTATTCAAAATTTTATTTTCCTTTTATTGAAATTTCTCTTAAGGTAAATTTTAAGAATTAAATTTCTGATTCCCTTCAACCCATTTAGAGATAGATAGCCATATATACATAATATGTCAAATCAATTTTAATTATATATCTAAATATATTAAGTCATACTTTAGAAATTCAAATCAATTAAATTTTCAAGGTAACACTGTAGCCAGACTACAGAATGGTCTTTTCACTCCGAACTCGAAAATGAATGTCGATGATGCTGCAGTCATCACCGAAATTATTTTCCAGCGACAAAGAGAAAAGCACTAATTTTAAAATTTCTTTGGAAACAAACTTCTATTCGAAAATACTTTAAATAGGATATCCCCCTTTTTTTTTTTTTTTTTAAAAAAAAAAAAAAAAAAAAAAAATTACACAAGGTTTGAATCCATCGGAAATTAAATTCTCAAGTTCTTGTTTAAATTCATTCCTGTTTCTAAATTAATTTATACCCATTGTTTATATTTAAATTTTTATATTAGACAAGCACATGGTTTACAAAATCAAAAATATATCAAAACTATTATCTCTTGACACATAGTTAGATTAATTATAAATTCTGAAAATCATACTTATATATAATATTAGATTTTATTTTCAAATATAGGAATAAATTTTCCAAAACAAGGATAGAGACTCAAATTTTGATGAACTCAAATCGAATAGAATCCAAGATATGTTGGGATCAGAAAATCTGATGATTAACTAACAAAATAAGGAACTGGGTAAGATATATAAGTCGCGGGCAACCTTGACCGGGTCAACCGTGACTTACAGAGTCAGATCGATGTGGTTGGGTTAAATCTACATTGATCTGAAGAGATAGAGTTCAGAATAACCAAAGATACTAGCATATAAACCGAGGATAAATATAAATCTCCAGTGAATCAATGCTAATGGTAAAGGAGTTCACCCCTTTATTAGAATAATGGCGAGACCGCCAATTCACAAAAAGATCATCTGAAGTGGAGTTATGAGACACTCCAGAATCTAAAGTGATGAAAAGTGAGGGACACGAATGAACTTTGAAACCATAGGGGATGTTCCAAAATTCGAAAAGGAAGAGATTCAATCTCGAATGAAGGTGATTCTGTAAATCAAATTTACCATACATTCTAAGTTTTGCCTAGAACCAAAGCTCTGATACCAAATGTAACGACCCAGTATTTTCAACCCTTCGCATCCGCACATGTCGGACTTTGAATTGTTCAAAATACTGCGTTGTAGAATAAATTTGGCAAAAACTCAGAATATACAATAAATAAATCACAGAATCACATACACAGATATCAGAATCTCGCAGCGGAAATTAAAAATTTAGTGGTTCATGAAGCCACTGATATAACTTTTACAAAACAGAACTTACATTGTCTATAATACTCAATACAATGTTAAGACATAAATAGAGATAGAGTCTTCAAAGTCTTGAATTCCAGAAAGGATAAAGGCTGAATCAACTTCCAACAGCACGAATGATCTACTGAGTGTCCTAGCTACGGAGAAGAAACTGAAGCTGCAACTCAGGCTGACCCGAGCGTACAATAAAACAAACACTCGAGTCAGGACATACATACTTATATAATGTAAGCTAAATCAAGTGTACTGTAATATATAGCAAGTAACTTAAAGGATGCTTGGGACCGCCCATCCTCTAAGGATCCGTTAAACTATTTACTATGTAGTATATTGCGCTATTATAATAGTGTCTATTTATAAAGTAAACATACTTATTTCTTAGCATTAAGGGGTTACCCATATAGCCCTTAACACGTAATAGTCCCAGTAGTCCATCCAATATCATAGCTCCTCCTGATCGGGAAGCAACTAGAGGATACCACACGGGCTACGGGAGAAAACCAAACTCGTACAAGGCTCGATATGGTAGGTGACACGGCACAACTAGGCAATGCCAGGGTAGATATACCAATTGCTATCCGGACCGGTGGTAACGCGAAGCCGCAGCAACCGCCCACCTCGAACAACACTCCCAAATCAAGGGTGCACCCAAACAATCACAAGAGTAATAGAATGGTATACGAAGAAGTGCGTTCGATCAGAGGAGCTACCTCATTAATCCGAGAATCGCTCCTGTTTTAGCCACCTTATGCCAACTCACGGGAGTCGGGTCCACGTATATACCTTTCAAGAAACCGTCACCACCAACCTACTTCATTCTGGAATCTCCACCGCGTACACGGTTAGTCAAAGTGGTTTTCGGTATCGACAGAGAGTATGTCCATATCCGATCCCGGTCTCTTTGCCAACCAAACGTTATTATAACCCGTGGCCATTTAAAAACAGTTTATTCTTTAAAACCAGAATAATCATTTCCATTTCAAATTATAAATACGATACCATTTTAAAACCAAAACAATAGGATATCGTTATATTCAAATATAATTCTTTTCCAAAACCATACTGCTTAAAATTTATAATATCTGGAAACCAAATATTTGAATTATATCTTCGAAACATAATATTTTGGAAATTTACTTTAAAACCATAACTCCCAAACACAATGGTTTGGATATTCAACGGTATATATAATAAATGGGTTAACTTTATGGTTACTTTGTAAAGAAGAGAATTTACATAGCTTTACAAATAATTTTTCTTTATTTGAAGTTTAAACCATAATTTAAATATCACTTTATGTTCCCAAAACTATTTCAATTCTTATATATATATATATATATTCAATTGGAGTACTTACTATTCAAACCAAGTTTGGACTTTATCCTTCAACAAATCAATGTTTTATTTTTAGCCTTGAATATTCCCTTAAATTTCATAAATAAACTCCAATTTTAGCCATTAATTATTTTCAAAATTTACTTAATACCAGAATATTCATCTTAAATTTATTAAGGAAATCCAGTTATAAATCATATCTTAAGATTCTCCAAAACTTAAAAATAAAATTTATCAAATTCCTTAAAATTTAAAACAATCAATTCTAGATTCTGTAGCACTTAGGAAATGCTACCTAAAGTTACGGGTGAAACTAGTCCAATTTCAAAAAGACAGCATTTAAATGCTGTAGTAGATTGTTTAACTAAATAAATATTTCCAAATATAACTTATTTATTTATATATATTTTCTTAACTGAAATCTTATTCTTTCAAAAATCCCGAATTACCAAATTAAGTTATATTCCAAACTTTTATTCAAATATTTATTTATTTATTAACATTTAACTCATTCAGAACCAATATAAAATCCTTTAAAGATATTAAATCAAATATTTAACTTCCAAAATAATTTTTAAAAATTTCAGAAAATATAATAAAGACCACGGGCCTGTATATAGTTTTCTATCCTAGGTCAAGTGATACGGATTTATATCATTTCAATCCGTAATTTACACAACCCCGGGTTCTATCATTTCAAACCCGCAATCCCAAGTTAATTTACAACAGTTAACAGAACAAGTGAACAATAATAATCAATTAGGCCTATCATTTCAGCCCATAACAATCTATAATAACAGGGAACTTGCAGTGGTGATTTAAGTAGTAAATAAACAATAATATAATATAACTGCAGAATATCATACAACAGATAATAACTGATGAGGTGTCAATTTAAATGGGGTTCATCATTCTATATTACACTACGGACAGATAATAGTGAAATACAATTATACACATACACTTGCAATAATTTACGAAATATAAATACGTATGTCTGGTGAGAAATACTCACCTGGACGTTGCAGAAAATTTGAATTCAAAATGACGATTCACCGGTAATGACCGACAGAAAATAACGATCAAATTTCTTCTGATGTCGCCTAGATTCAAATCTAAAATAAAATTCAAATATTTTGAAACGCGACTTTAGAAATTTCGGTCAAATGAAAATTTAAAATAGAACAAAAATTGATTTGCTTTGCTCGACCACTCCACCGTGTAATAAGGCCAAAATATAACCCAAAAATGTGAACCGGGCTAATACTAAAAATTTCGACAAAATTTTCTAAAGTCAGACTAAGCAATATGGGAACGCTTTCCTATTATATGCCGTAGTACATTGGTGCACGTGCACGCCTCCTTTCTTTTGCTCATGCACACGTACACACCCCCACCATTTCACTGCTGCCTAATCTATTCATGCATGCATATCAAGTGGCCATACCTTAAATCAGAACCTATCATGCTTCAGCTACTTGAATTCAGTTCTTTTCAAAACTAACATAGCTTCTTCTTTCTTATATTCACAACTTTAATTCAGCTACTTGTATTAGCAACTGGTTTACACCTTTTTTTTTTCTTTCTCAGGCTACAACATGTCCATGCAGACTCCATCTGGTTGTCTTTGCCCATCAACATCCTTCACCAACTCAGCTAAGATTAAATCTCAACTTCAATCTACTTCCAGACTAAACTGAAATAGGCAACTCTACTTCGAGACAGCTGCTAAATCACTTCGAGTCACCCCCCAATATGCTTCGAGTCACATGTGTCTCTGCTTCGAGAAAAAAAATTTTTTTTTTTTTTTTTTTACACCACTGAAACTTGAAAAGAATCACTTCTCCTCTTTCTATCTACTCATCAACTCCACCAGTACCCTGCTTTGGTAGCTCTGTATCTGACCCTGACCATTTTAACAACATAGGAACAGATAATATATAAGTATACCATACCACTACTATTCCTATTTTCTTTCTTCAAATTCCAGTTTACACTTTCACCAGACAGTCTTTACATATCTGATGCTTGAACCATCCAACTGCCCTTAATACTGTCCATCGCCATCAACTCTAAATCTTCATAACCCAGGTCAGATACACATCAACCACTTTCAGACAAGCACAGGCTTAAGTGCCTTACCATTATACCGACATGACCATCTCCCATACTTCTCTACCATACTTTCTCTGCCCAATGTGTTCCACCCCATCAGTTTAGCAGCAAGATCAAGCTCAGCTGAACTTCCACCTGGCCAGCCTGACATGCACAGCAGTGTGCATGTGCATGCTCTCTCCTTCTTTCCAGTTCACCACTACTTGCCTACCAAATCACTGAAGCTCGGCATCAACAAAACTCCAGTTTGCATCTTGTTCATGTCAGTTTCACCCATGTACACAGTGATACCTATGTGTACACGTGCACACCCCAAAACATCTCCATCTTCTTAACCTTTGGTACATATGCAGACTTAATCTGAAACTCACCCCAAAGTATTTACACCTACCCAACATTTGTATTTATTTTCTACTGCAAATCCCTATTTAGTCTACCAGTCTGTTTCACTGTAAGGTCAAAGTGCCCAGCCCAGACTACAACAAACATAACCATCTCCTACAGTTTGTTTTAACTTAAATTCATTTAACCAAAACAACTTTCCAGACTTATAAATATGCATTCTTCTACCAGTACACACCCAACTACCCCTAACAACTTAGGTTGTCTAAAATGCAAAACGAGCCAATGATGTGGTGGACACACTAGGGTTGCAAACAAATGGAAGATCTGGAAAAAAAAAATGCAGACAATTCTAAAATGCAGGACTTATCTTTTCTTCCACTATGTCTTTATACTATTTCCTACCTACATCATAACCTTATACCTTAAATATGAATCAGGCAAAACCCCAGATTTAAAACATGCCCAAAATTTTTGCACCTACTTTCACACCAAAATCAGATCAACTCTTAGCCCACTATCTCTGATGTTATATGCATATGAGAACTACCAAAAGGAGAACTCTGTGAACCCAGTCCCTATATGTTTAAACTCAAGTCATATGCCAAGAATCCCAGAGGAACACAGTGAACGAAAGTGTGGCCGAGCAAGGCATCAAAAGGAAAAGAACTGAAGAAAGGAAAAACAAGATCATTACCTGATGATGAGATGAAACCAGAGAGATAGTCAAAATGTGGAAGGAACTGATGGGGTGGGTATAAATATATAGGTAGCGGCTTTCGAATTGAAGGTAAATAAACATGTCAGTTTTTCTTTGATAAATGCTGCGCGTGATTAAAGCAAAGAAGAGTGGAAATGAAGGGTTTCCAGTTAAAATTTGTTTGAACGTTTTGGAATATCAGATGAGGCCGAGAGATCAAAAATGTATCTGATGTATTTAAGGCCAGAGGTTTTAAATTTGGAACTTGATGATGTTTATAAGACCAGAGTTATATTTTTGCGTGATGAAAGGGTTTGGTGTATTTGGTACGAACAGAGGTTACTTCTAAATTTTTAAAGCTTGCGTGATCTTAGGGGAGAGAAATGGCAAAAGAAAGGAACGTATGCAACATAAATGAAGGCACTAGATCAGAGAATATGTTGAGTGCTGCCATAAATGTAAGGCATTTGAAAAGAGTAGAGGTGAAAGAAGGCAAATGCAAACGTTACACAGTTTTTATCAATGCTTGCGTGACATATGCTTTGTTAATAAAGTTTGAACGTTATACGTGATTTGTTTTTAATTTAGCTGAATTTTAATTTTGGTTTGATGACAATAAATAGTAAGGTGAATATTTATGTAGAGAAAACGTATACAATTTATTTGAAATCAGACCGTTCGTTAAAACAACGTAACGGTTGCTATAAAACTACTGACTGATATATTTCTTCAAAATAATTTGAAAACTTGATTTTTATACTACGTTAAACAGATGCAGGTTAAAACATCAAAAATTTCTGGAAAAATAACATTTTAAAAACACACGTTTTGTTACGTTGCTTTATACCCTATAATTGACGCGTCTGTCAAACGCGAAATTTAACTGTTCAATCTTAGATTAAATTTTCATAGTTATTATTAAATTTTATTGACATACACAAATCTATAAAATATATCTTCAAATTAAATAATTAAACTATATTGTTAAACACAATTTATATAAATATATTTCAAAATTAAATAATAAAATAAATAGCTAAAACTAGGGCTGTTACAGATTTTCAATCTTCACTTCAGACATGCAGTTGTATTTTACAAACAAACATTCAAATAAATTACATGCCAACCAATATAAAAGAAAGGGGTTAAGAGTTTGCTCACTGTTTTGTGAAGAACAGAGGAATGAATTTGTTTTGATAATCTGCAGATTTGTTTTTCCTGCAATTGTTTTCCAGATTTTTCTTTTTGATTCCTTTTTGAATTTCCAGACTTGCTTTTGATTTGAGGCAACTGCTGTTTCCAGTGTTGAAGAATTCAACTTTCATTTGATTCTTAAGGCTTTTGAAACAAATTTGCTTTTTGGTTATTGTTTTATTTGTTTTTTACTCTCTGCTTGAATACTTGAGTAAATCATTTCAGGTTGAAGAATTTGGGGTTAAGAGCTTTCAGATTTTGATTTATATTTTGTTCCTCAGTTTTGAGAAGTATGAACTGAGAAAGAAAAAAAATGAGAAACCTAATTGTTTTGTTTCTTTACAAAAAAAAATTCTTTTCAAATGAAGATAAAACCAAGTTTTCCACTTGTTTAAATGGATGGACACTTGTCTTATTATTTTTAACATTTGTTGAATTATGAACTTTTTATGTTTTTTACCTTGTCTTGAATTAATTTAGAATTTTTATTTTAAGCCCTTGTTTTAAATTAATTCATGCATTTGCATTTAAACCTTATTTTATTTTTATTTTGTTTACAAATCATGTTTTAATTTAAATTACTTATCATTTTAGAAGATATATATAAATATTTTAAACTTTGTATAAATTCTTTTACATACATATACACCTTTATTCAAATGCATATATTATTATTTTTTTATTTAAAAGAAACAACATTAACCTTTTTGTTAAACTTAGATATTGTGTGTGTATATATATACATATAAATTATACTTGCATAATCTTTCCAAAAGAAAATTTTATTTAAAATAAAATTATACATTGATAAATAAACCTCTAATTTATAACTCTAATAAATTTACCTTTAATTTATTTCATAAATTAATGCTTTTGAAATTAAGTAATAATTTTTTTTTCTTACAATCCAATTATTAAAACAATTCAAAGATATTTAACTTTAAGCATTTTAAATCTTCTTGTAAATACTTGTTCTTAAGTTTCAAATAAAAGTTTATTTATAATCCAATTTATTTATTTATTCTAGAATTTTCAAATTAATTCATAATTAAATTCACAATTTAATTTTTAAAATTAAATAAATTGTCAAATTAAACTTGTTAAAAATTCGGGAATGTTACAGCTATTGAATAAATATTTTATAGCGGCAAAATGGTGTTATAAAGATTTCCAGTTCCATTGAGATTTAGCTGTATTATAGCGGCTATAATGAGCTATTGAAATAACGTACCATAGCGGTGAATTTGCGTCATAAAACTAAGCTCAACCATAGCGGCATATTTTGTGCTATAAATATTCAACAGTTTTTTATAACATGTCGATATACAGTGCTTATCAAACCGCTATGGTTGTGATTAATAGTGGCTATACGCCGCTATAAAAGACACTTTTTGTTGTAGTGTTTCTAAGATTTAATTAATAATTGTTTTAGAAAATAGTTATTTAAATAGTTATACTCTATCTACTAGTTTTATTTTGAAAATTAGTTTGGACTTAAGTTATATGTAATATTGGTATAATATTTTTATAACTAATATTTTAAGTAAAGTGTTCAAAGAAAAATAGTTTTATCTCAAAGTGTTTTTCCGATATATTTTGGATAAGTGTTATAAATTATTTTAAAGTATTTGAACTCGGCAGATTTCCAGTGAAAATGAATAAATATTTGAAAATGTTTCTGCGTAGGGAAAAATGATTTGAAATTTGTTTTCAAAAGTTGTAAAGGTGAAAAGTGAATTGAAATTTGTTTTCAAATGGTTGAAGTGTGGAAAAATATATCTTGTAAAGATATTTTTGGAAAATAAATAATTTGGGAAATTATTTGGAATCTGGTGATATTGTGCATAGCTATTGATAGTTAAATAACTGACTATCAATATTTACCTTTAAATGGGTATTTGTTGTGATTTGCTTGAATTTGAATGCTACACTTATTTTAAAAATAAGCACTCATTATTCGGTTTAGCCGGGAGAGGACCTTTGGGTCATAAATCCCACTCCGAATAGTGATACATCGTAATGGATAGCATTTGAAGACCGGTGTTGAAGACCGGTGTTGAAGATCGGATATTTACTAAAACGGAAGGATTACCGTCGAATGTCTCTACATCGGCTGATCTCCGATATAGAGATTTTATCATCCTTTGTGATGGGAATTCTGAACGTGATTAGTGAATATCCGGATTGCAAGGGGTTCTTTGGAAGTGCCTTCGGTTCCGTTCGATCCCGGAACGGACTTGTATGGATGTGTGTCTGACGTTACAATTTAAGATGTAAAGCTGGTTTCTATCAAATACATTTCTGTTCGTGGCGGAGAATTTATTCTCTTAGCTTAACACCCTTCTCTAAGACGTACGAGCTCAGAGGTTATGTAGTTGATGGTTACTAGTGATACATTCCCAATTTGGTAATGTGGCATATGAAGTGCTGCTGATCATTTGTTGATCAAAGCATATCTTTTGTATAAAGTGTAGCTTTGTGGACGAGACTTCGTCGGACCTCACAACTCGGTAATGGTCAAAACAGGAAAGATGCAGCAAGGTTATAGGGAGTAACCCCCCTTAGGGTATGTGCATTTCCTTCTGGATAGAAGTGGTGTCATGGTATGGAGCCCAGATACTTAACTTATGTGGATGTCGCAAATATATATGAATTTGTGATTGTTGTTGGTTGAGGATCATTGGATAAAGGTTGTTTACAACCGGGGGATGGCATACTCATGTCAGTAGTTACCTACTTTTGCAGAGGTAACCCGGCCTTGTGTTGGCAGAGATCCGGTTAGGTTCTCGGGGCGTCCTTCTAGAGGCATGCCCATGTGGCAATGGAAAGTTCCTTGGCCTGACCATTTATTGGAAATCCAAACTCCAATACACACCTTGTATGGTTTTAGTTGTAGAACCTGCCATTTACTTATGGTGGTCACCACTGTTTAGGTGGTAGCTATAGTAGGCATAGTGTGAAATGCCTATGCTGGCTAAGATTTATATTATACTTTCGAAAGATTTTCCACTGTGCACTTAAGTAATTATATCAAAGAAATTTGCGTATCAAGCATGTTTGACTATCATAAGGAGAAATCTCCTCCAATTCTGCGTTTGCATTGTGTGTGTGGCGGGAGGCCTTATGGTAGTTACATTTTCTAAAATCATTGCGGATCTATTTTAAAATATTTCTTTGTTTGTTTTAAAGATAAACTGTTTATGTTCTCACACCAGTCCCATGACTGACCTGGAGTTTATTGTTCCCTTCCTAAACTCTGGGTGCCCACCAATTTCCACACGGGCAGTCTAGAGTCAGGTTATCAGGTCATTCTAGAATCCAGGAGCTGCTGTGGAGATCTAGAGGCAAGCTGGATGGCATGGCGTATAAACTAGTATATATTATTTCTTTTCCGCTGTTTGTTGTTGTAAACTCTGATAATGTAATGTAATGTGATGTAATGTAATAACTGATACAGTTCTTTTGATTTAAAGATTATTCAATTATCTATTATATGTTGTTCCACTGCGAATTGTGAGATTCTGATATTGTTTCTGTTTCTTCTTTCTTCTTCTACCTCTTCTTTTTAAACCCTAAGGGTTCGGTTTTCCGGCGTTCGATTGGTCGGCAGTTGATACAGTAGACGTATTATTGTCGATTTTCGGGAGTCGAAAATTCTAATCGTTACATTGTTTCTTTACCTTTATTTATTTACTCTGTTAGTTGTAAGTTAGCTTTTTATTACACTTGCATATTAGATATAAGTACACAATTCATACACTCTTTCAAAGCAGCCTCCAACAAACGTCATATTTCATCAATGCTGCTACATCATGATTACAATAAGAGTCGATCAACACAATGGAAACCACCAACGTGGAAGCCAATTAATGTGAACACAAGAATGCCGGCCTTAATGCTCAACGATCCTATTAATGTTGAAGCCGATGAAGTATTAACCTTCATGACGACGTTGATAATGTCGAAGCTATTGATTGCTGAAGCTTGCCACTTGCCACTTGTCGAACCCTATAAATATGGACCTTGGGGCTTAATGGAAGGGGCCGAATTATCATTTCTTACTTTTTTACTTTGTAAACCCTAAATTGATTTGGGGTTTTTAGTGCATATTGTACTGTTCAAACCTTGGACGCATAAGGATTTGGAAATTAAATTAGTGCATAGCATAACTTATTGAACCGTTTTGAACTTGTGACTTGAATAATCTTTTAAGTTCACATATTGACTATTTGAACTATTTGGACTTGTGACTTGCATAATATATTTGACTTCGACCTTGAAACTACATAGCATATTTAGTTCGACCTTAACTTGCATACGGCCTCGATGGAACCTGATGCAGCGCATCGTGATAGATCGCTTGTTGTAGATCGTTATCTTGTTAAGTCGCAGGAGCCAGTGCACCAGGCCTTAAGTCGGTTGAGCGACCTAACGAGATATGGGAATTATGCAGTGGAAAATGATCCAACGACCTATCGTAAGTCGCCAGCGAGTTACGACCTACCAAGCGACGAACTAACGAGCTATGACAACCGCTCGCATATACCGCTTTGCCTTAGGTCGCTTCAACCTACCGAGCTACGACCTACCGAGCTTCAACCTAACAAGCTACGACCTAAAGAATCAGGTCGCATATGACGCAAATCTTTAAGTTGCGCGCGACCTAACGAGTTATGTCAACTTATGTCGCTTTCTCTTAAGTTGCTGACCTTATGCCGCATGCTATCATTCTTAGGTCGTTCCATGGTTAGGTCGCTCCACTCTTATGTCGCATGATGCCGCACTACCTTGAGTCGCTGAAGCTAAGCCACTGATTTTAGGTCGCTGAGGCTTATGTCGTAGGTCGCACCTGATGTTAAATCGCTTAAGTCGTAGGTCGTTGTACTTATGTCGCGTGTTGTTGTAACGTGATGTTGTAAATTCTTAGGTCGTTGGTGCTTAGGTCGTTAAGTCGTAGGTCGCATGAGTTGTTAGGTCGTGTATTTTTGTTATCTCGTGTGTCGCATGTATTGGGCTGTGTGTGTTATAAAATCTCTATAAATACGGGTGTGTTGCCAGTTGTAAAGTAGATTGATTTTGAATAAATTTTGTTTGTATGCTCTGTGCCACTTTTGTTGAAGTTGAGTGTGATCTCCTTCTTCTTCCATCTTCGGATATTCGAGTGCGCTCGAATCAACGAACTTGAAGCCGATTCACGGAATCTCGTGTGCGAGATCAATGTCGAAGAATCGTAGATCTTCAAACGCGGAATCGTGCACGATCAACGTGTTAAAGATAGCTAGAATCCGGTATCTCAAGAGATCAACTGATTTGGGCATTTATCTTGTTTTACTTGACACAAATCATTTCGTGAGGAAGAAATTGAATCAATTTGTATCAAACATTACTAGCACGTCAAAGTTTGTTAATACGCTGCGTCAGTTTGGTATCAAAGCTTGAAGAGCTAAGTTGAAGCTAATTGAGATCAAGGCCGAGTTAGGTCGAAACCAAGTTAGGCCGAGCCGAGCTAAGTCCTAGTGTAAGCCGAGTTAAGTCGAACTATATCAAAGTTAGATCGGAAAAGAGATTGTTTGAAGATCATGCCTCCGAGACGTGCTAATTGATTTCAAAATGTTGGAGATGTATATAGAAGACAAGAAGCTGAGCAGATGGAGCAGCGTATCAATGAAAAGTTCGATGAAGGTATTGGAAAGTTAGAGAAGTTGATGAGAGACATGAATCAAAGTCAAAGGAGAACTTCACCAGATTCACACCATAGTGCAAACGGAGTTTCACTTTCAGTTTTGGGAGAAAGAGACGTGCGTGGTAGTAGAAACGTTGATGGACAGAATCGACGTCGACATACGTCAGATGTGGAGGAATTCAGTGATGGTGATAGTAGCTTTTGTCGAAACCATGGCCAAGGACGAAGTCGAAATATAGATTTTGAAGACGATCATTGATGGGAGTCGGGGATGAAAACTGAGATTCCAGAATTCAAAGGGGGAATGATAGCGTAAGAATTTCTGGATTGGTTATCAAATGTTGAAGAAATTTTTGACTTCAAAGAAGTACCCGAGCATCGTAGAGTTAAGTTGGTTGGTACTTGATTGAGGGAAAGAGCTATGGCATGGTGGCAATAAACTAAACTTACACGGGAAAGAATGGGAAAGTCAAAGATTGTTTCATGGGAAAAGATGAAGAAGTTAATGAAGGCTACTTTCTTGCCTTATAATTATCAGTCCCTTATGTATCAGCGCTTACAGAATTTGAGACAAGGGACAAAGTCGGTAAATGATTACACAGATGAGTTTTATCAACTGATTGCAAGAAACGATATCATGGAAATAGAGGAACAGTTGACATCTAGATTTGTTGGAGGATTGAGAATGCAAATTCAGGATATGGTAAATATGTTTGATCCAAGATCCATTGCTGAAGCACACCAGAAGGCTCTAGCTTGGGAGAAGCAAGGTAGAAGAGAAGGTGGTGCATTTACAAGTTCGATCAATCAGGTGAAAGGGGCTAGTAGCAATACTAATGTTTCCAAGGCTGTTAGTAAACCGGTTGTCAATGATGTTGCTAAGACCAAGGCCAACAATAATTTCAAGTGTTATAATTGTCAGGAGTTTGGTCATAAGAGCAATGAATTCCCGAGGCCTAAGAAGCGAGAGATGGTTGCTGATCTTGAGGATGAGGATGCAGAAATAGAATGTTCCAATTCACCACAAGTTGAGGAGGAAGAAGAATTACTAACGGGAGACGAGGGATATTCTTTAATGATGAGGAGATCTTGCTTGACGCCAAAGCAGTAAGAGGAGACTAGCTGGTTGAGGAGTAATATTTTTCAGTCGACGTGCACTATTTTGGGAAAGGTTTGTAAGTTTGTTATCGACGCAGGAAGTTGTGATAACATCATCTCTACAGAATCTATAAAGAATTTAGCGTTAAAGACAGAGAAGCATCCCAAACCCTACAAATTGGCTTGGTTGAGGAAAGGTGGGGAAGTGGAGGTTAGTCGAAGAGCTTGTGTAGCTTTTTCCATTGGAAAGAAGTATAAGGATGAAATTTAGTGTGACGTGGTAGATATGGATGTATGTCATTTGCTGTTGGGAAGACCATGGCAATTTGATAGAGCCGTGCAACACGATGGTAGGACTAACTGCTATAGTTTCATGTTCAATGGCACGAGAATCACTTTAATTCCTAAAAAGCAACAACAAAGTGAAAGCAAGTTGGAGGAAATCGAGTAACTAAAGACTCTGTTATCTAAGAAGGGGTTTGTCAAAGAAGTAGAGGATGGGCCTGAAGTATTTCTGTTGATTGGATGTGAAAGTAGTGAAATGGTTGAAATTCCTGAGGAAGTTGAGCCATTGTTGAAGGAATTTGATGATGTATTTCCTGAAGAATTACCACCGTTGAGAGAAATACAACATCAGATTGATCTTGTTCCGGGAGTTGTGTTACCACATAGACCACATTACAGAATGAGTCCAAAGGAGCACGAAGAGTTGAGAAGGCGGGTGGAAGAGTTACTTGAACAAGTGCGCGCACAAGAAAGTTTAAGTCCTTGTGCAGTACCAGACTTGTTAGTGCCAAAGAAGGATGGAACTTGGAGAATGTGTACAGATAGTCGAGCACTAAACAAGATTACAGTGAGGTACAGATTTCCGATGCCAAGATTGGACGACTTGTTAGATCAGCTGAGTGGAGCTTCTACTTTTCAAAGATTGATCTGAAGGGTGGGTATCATAAGATTCGAATTTGACCAGGGGATGAATGGAAGACAGCCTTCAGGACACGGGAGGGGTTGTATGAATGGCTGGTCATGCCATTTAGTCTTTCGAATGCACCTAGTACTTTTTTGCGAGTGATGAATCAGATCCTTTGACCGTTTATTGGAAAGTTCGTGGTGGTATACTTTGATGATATATTGATATACAGTGGAAGCACAGAAGAACATCTACAACACTTGCAGGAAGTGTTGATGATACTTCGTCAGGAACAATTTTACGCGGCAACAAAGAAGTGCATGTTCATGACACACAGTATTTTGTTTTTGGGACATGTGTTGTCCAAGGAAGGTATTCATGTGGATCAAGGTAAAGTTGAAGCAATCAAGGATTGGCCCCAACCCAGGACTACAACTGAAGTGAGAAGTTTTCATGGTTTAGCATCATTCTACCGAAGGTTTATTTCACATTTTAGTAGCATGATGGCACCAGTGACAGATTGTATGAAAGGAAAGCAGTTTGTGTGGACTGAAGAGGCTGATTCTGCTTTTCAACAGATCAAGACACTTTTGACTACTGCACCGATTCTTAGATACCCAAACTTTCAGTTACTCTTTGAGCTGAATACTGATGCGTCTAAAGTTGGAATTGGTGGGGTGTTAAGTCAAAAGGGGAGTCCAATTGCTTATTTTAGTGAGAAACTTTCTGGAGCCAAGACAAGATACAGTACCTATGACTTGGAGTTCTATGCTATCGTCCAAGCCATAAAGCATTGGAGACACTACTTGTTTTATAAAGAGTTTGTGTTGTATACTGATCATGAAGCATTGAAACATTTGCAGGGGCGGGATAAAATTGCAGCCAGACATGCTTCATGGATCATACTTGCAACAGTTTACATTTGTTGTAAAGCATAAGTCGGGAGTTACAAATCGTGTGGCAGACGCGTTGAGTAGAAGAAATCATTTGTTGACTACGATGAGAGTTGAAGTGACGGGGTTTGATGTATTTCCAGAATTGTTTGTTGAGGATCCTTACTTTGCTAAGATTGTAGATGAAGTTGAGAAAGGGAAGACGGATGAGTATGTGTTGGTAGATGGTTTTCTATTCAAAGGAAATCGGTTGTGTATACCAGAGTGCAGTTTGCGAGTGAAGATTGTAAAGGAATTGCATGAAGAAGGTCATGTGGGAAGAGATCGTACCTTGCAGTTGATTTCTCAAACATATTTTTGGCCTTCCATGGGGAAAGAAGTTGAAAGATTTGTGCAGAGATGTCACATATGTCAAGTTTCCAAAGGGTCAGCTACGAATGCAGGATTGTATATGCAATTACCCGTGCCTACTAGACCATGGGTTGATATAAGCATGGATTTTGTTTTGGGTTTGCCAAGAACTCAATGAGGGAATGATTCTATATATATTGTGGTGGATAGATTTTCGAAGATGGCACATTTTATAGCTTGTAAAAAGACCGCCGATGCAGTCTGTGTTGCTCAATTGTTCTTTAAATAGGTTTATCGACTACATGGGCTACCTGAGACCATTATTTCTGACCGGGATACTCGATTTCTAAGTCATTTTTGATTGAGTCTGTGAAAGATGGTTGGAACTAAGCTGAATTTTAGTAGCGCATATCATCCATAAACGGATGGGCAAACGGAAGTGGTGAACAGATCTTTGGGAAACTTGTTGAGATGTCTTGTGAAGGATAATTTGAAGAGCTGGGATGTGAACTTGTGTCAGGCAGAATTCGCACATAATCATGCCATTAATCGAAGTACTGGATTCAGTCCATTTCAAGTAGTATATTCGACTCTTCCGAAGGGACCGTTGGATTTGTCGACAGTTCCACGTCAGAAAGGGGTTGTTAAACGAGCTTGTGACTTCGTAAATGAGTTGCAGGAGTGTCACAGGATTGTTCATGAACGATCACTTAAGTCAAATGAGAAGTATAAGCAACTGGCAGATAAGAAACGAAGGAGTGTGGACTTCAAAGAGGGTGATTTTGTGTATGCAGTGTTGACCAAGGATCGATTTCCTGTTGGAACTTACGACAAGCTAGCTGTGAGAAAGATTGGTCCAGTAGAAATCTTGAAGAAGATCAATGATAATGCTTATCAGTTGAGATTGCCGGATCATATCCATACTGCTGACGTTTTCAACGTCAAACACTTGATTCCATATCATGGGGATAAGTGTGTCGAAGAAAAGGAAGGTATGAATTCGGGGTCGAATTCTTTTCAACCAGGGGAGGATGATGCAGCGCACCGTGATAGATCGCTTGTTGTAGATCGTTATCTTGTTAAGTTGCAGGAGACAGTGCACCAGGCCTTAAGTCGCTTGAGCGACCTAACGAGATATGGGAATTATGCAGTGGAAAATGATCCAGCGACCTATCGTAAGTCGCCAGCGAGTTACGACCTACCAAGCGACGAACTAACGAGCTATGACAACCGCTCGCATATACCGCTTTGCCTTAGGTCGCTTCAACCTACCGAGCTTCAACCTAACAAGCTACGACCTAAAGAATCAGGTCGCATATGACGCAAATCTTTAAGTCGCACGCGACCTAACGAGTTATGTCAACTTATGTCGCTTTCTCTTAAGTCGCTGACCTTATGCCGCATGCTATCATTCTTAGGTCGCTCCATGGTTAGGTCGCTCCACTCTTATGTCGCATGATGCGGCACTATCTTGAGTCGCTGAAGCTAAGCCACTGTTTTTTAGGTCACTGAGGCTTATGTCGTAGGTCGCTCCTGATGTTAAGTCGCTTAAGTCGTAGGTCGTTGTACTAATGTCGCGTGTTGTTGTAACGTGATGTTGTAAATTCTTAGGTCATTGGTGCTTAGGTCGTTAAGTCGTAGGTCGCGTGATTTGTTAGGTCGTGTATTTTTGTTATCTCGTGTGTCGCATGTACTGGGCTGTGTGTGTTGTAAAATCTCTATAAATACGGGTGTGTTGCCAGTTGTAAAGTAGACTGATTTTGAATAAATTTTGTTTGTGTGCTTTGTGCCACTTTTGTTGAAGTTGAGTGTGATCTCCTTCTTCTTCCATCTTCGGATATTCGAGTGCGCTCGAATTAACGAACTTGAAGCTGATGCACGGAATCTCGTGCATGGGATGAACTACGACGAATCATAGATCTTCTAACGCGAAATCGTGCGCTATCAACGTGTTGAAGATAGCTAGAATCCGGTATCTAGAGAGATCAACGGATTTGGGCATTTATCTTGTTTTACTTGACACGAATCATTTCGTGAGGAAGAAATTGCATCAATTTGTATCAAACATTACTAGCACGTCAAAGTTTGTTAATCCGCTGCCTCAGAACCACTAAGAGAAACCATGGAAACATTCTTCAACTCAATGACTTCGACAAGCCTCAACAAGGCCTCTCATTGATTAGCTCTATCTCTTTATCACCTTTGGGGTTACTGAATTTATTAGTTAACATTACAAATAACATATCTAGCTTGAGAAATATGAACAACTAAAGAGTATGTACGTAATCTACCAATGTATAAATGGTAAATGACAACTTTATATATTCAATTGAGTGATATCGACTTATGCAGTAATGTATCTCTTGAGATACCCTCGTAAGTCTAGTGTCAAACACTTCAGAAATCATGGTATACATACTATACGTATATATTTATACCTTTAATTTGGGTTTTTTTCCAGTTCCACCTTTTGTTATACATTCATCATATATAAGTTTAAATTATCATGTAACTTCTATAATTTAATTAACTTATATAACGGTCTTATGTATAACATTATATTGATTAAATCTTAATGAATTAATTTAATTAATAAACATTTTAATTAATTTTATGTTATTTAATTAAGCATTTTAATTGAATATTTATATCATAACAGTTATGATTATACACATATATCTTTATATAAATGTACGTATTTTATTATTCGTTAATTAACTTATTTAACTAAAAATTATAATTAAATATTAATTTTGAATTTTTTTCATGTATATATATAAACTTGCACCATCTTAAACAATTCAAGAAAATGTAACAAATATCACTATATTATACATGTATATGCTCTAATTAATTAACTATTAATTTAATTTTTTAATATTTTAATATTTTCTAAATATGTTTATTATATTTTCAAAACACTTTTGAAAACAATATTATAACATTTATAATATATAGAATTTTCAAATCCACTTTTGAAAATCACATTATAACATTTATGGTGTAATTCTTATTTTAAATTTAAAATCTTACCTTAATTTCAAAACAATTTTGAACATCACATTATAACATATATAATGTATTTTTTATTTTAAATTTAATTTTTAAATTTTAATTTTCAAAAAAAAAATTGAAAGTTAGCCTAAATCCGTCTTTTTCTGTTAGAGGCTATCTGACTAAATGGGCAAGCCATATTAGCTAGCCCTAACAAATTCAGACCATATAGGCTATTTCACTTTGATACCATCAAAGGAACTGGTCGAGCACGCAGCAGGTAAAATGGACGGATCTCAATTTTTTACTGTTTTGTATCTTCTTAATCCTATTAAGTCTAATTTCATTTAGATCTTTTCTAAATTAATTTTAAATAAAATCACTATGTTATTTTAATTGCAGTTAAAGTTTTATTTTGATTTTGTATGTAAATTATTTAATTTGAACATGTGTATCATATACACAATTCTGTGTACGTGCACGTGCAACATTCATGGTCTAACATGGTCTAACATGTCTGTGTATAAATGTTGGGATTTACACCGCAATAGACAAGTTAGGCTCTTCGTATGCATATGTGTTGTCTAATATGTAAATATATTTGATAATAAAATAGAATAATATTTATAATAGTAAAATTTGACATATACATACATACATAGATATATACAAACACACACACACATACATATATTAATATATTTATAATATTGAAATAAATTATGCAATTACTAATACAAAACTTCAAATTTAAATTCAAGCATTAATTTCAAATTTTAAATTCCAAATTTCAAATAATTATGTAATGAATTACAATTAGCAAATAAATAAACACACACACATACATGCTTACTAAGTATATTTTTTTACAATATGCGAAAACACGCACACACACATACATATACGTGTGTGCATATATGTATGTATAAAATATATAAATACATCCATTAATCTTATTATTTAAAATTATACAAAAGTAACTTTGTATGTTTAAAATAAACACATACATATATTTTGCCACAAGTATTTTTAATAAAAATTTGCTTTTTTGATTTAAAATCTCACGGCTTTATAATAAAAAAAGTTTTTCTAATTCAAAATTTCTGTATGGAAATTATGAAATTATTTTTTTTATTTGAAAACAATTTCATGATGCATGTATGTACAATTTTATGTTTACAAAATATATATTATTATAAACATGTATTTCATTTAATTTATATATTAAAATACTCATGTTATAAATTACACACACACATATATGTATGTATATGTGTATGTGTATTTAAAAATTTGATACACACACATATAGAATTTGTAATTCCTTTTATTTCGAAACAACGACACATATAAATATATATATATATATATATATATATATATATATATATATATATATATACGTGGTTTAATATATTATTTGTTCAAAGCCTCTTTCATACACTGTCAATTTTTGAAAATTAAAAAGGAAAAAATTTATTTTCATGGCCAAAATCGTATGTCTAAACACACACACGTATATACGTACAAAATAAAATTTAATCATAATATATACATTCATATATTAACATCTCATGTTGACAACACATACACATAGGGCTACATGATAAAAGCTAATATAATTAAACATAAAGCATATAATTATCAAGTATACAATTATATAAATATATAAATATGAGCAGTATCTTGTAGTTGTCCAAGAATACACCTTGAATATTGAATCTTAAGAATCCACTTGAATCTCTATTCAACACTTTCAAAAGGTGTAGCCCGATTGATAAAGCTATATACCATTGTCCAGATTTTAATTGAATTTGTGATTTTTGTTGCTCGAATTAATGGAGAGAGGAGAGAGGATAAGGGATTTTCAACTAGATATCATGGGGAGAGATGGAGGCTAAAATCCGCAAGGAGAATGAGAGAAAAGAGCGACTAAAAGTATTTAAATAGCATATGAAAGAAAGGGTTTAAAGATGGAAGCATATACTTTCTTTCCTTTATCATTTCACACCCATGCAGAATCAATTTCCAATCGTTTCTCCCCAAGTAATGGTCGGCACCACAACAGTCTCTATATGGGCCTCACTCCACTGAAGCCAGATCAGATAATTTACATTTAAATCAAATTTAAACGTACATTGATACCGCATATCGGTAAGTGTATATACATCTTTTTTGTATGTACTATTTTTAATACTGATCAACACAAATCAAATAAAATTTTAAAATTAATATTTCACAAATATTAATAAATTTAATTAATTATAACGATTATAATTCAATTAAATTAGATGGTAGATGGAGGATTCGACACTGCGGTTCAGTTGACTCTTTAGGTGTAAATTCGGCCAATAAATAATATCGAACAATTCGAATATCAAAGTCCACACTTCACCTTAGCCAGTGATGTGACATTATGGCCAAATTTACAGCTTACAAAGTTTAGGTAAAATCAACTTTATAAATTTCAACATTACATGGTAGTGATAATTATTTACACGAATTCTCTTCGTCAAAACTATATCACATTAAGACTTATAGAATTTGGTAACTGTCAAATTTCCAATATCATCCCCATTCAACTTTATAGTCCAAAACTTAGTCATCGGTTCAATAATAACAATTATTTTTAACTGTACTACTGCAGCCACAGACTTTGACTTTGAGTTGACTTAAGTGACCCGTGATACAAACCTCATACAACCGAAGAGACGAATTCTCACTTGAACAATATTTCAATTTCAATGCTTCAACTCGACCGAACTATAGTCATTTGATGGACGCTCGTGTCATGATATAACTGCAACCAAAGCAGGGTTTTCACATTAAAGCTCGACAATATTCTTAAATCGACGGAATTTTGTAACATTATCACTTTAATATTCTCTATTTGACCTTAGTTATGCTAACCGACAGAAAATATTGATTGGGTAATTCCATAATTATATAATAATATGATAACTATCGGTATGTAACCCCTTGATGCCCCAGCAGGCATGAGTAATACAATATCCAACATTTAGAGAGTGTTACATATTCTAGTCTCATCGGATGTATCGATATCCAATCTTGATACAACTTGACTAGGAATATTTAAAAGTCGTGCTTATTATACTGTGATAAATTGATCACAATTACAACACCTTATAATTACTATCACATACAATTTACGGATTTTTTGTTAAACACATTTTATACTGAATAATCAATTATTTATAACATATGATAACAAGTATATAACAGAAAGAAAACACCTTTTATTTCGAACAAAATTGGTTACCGAGTTAGATACATGTAACAAATTACATAATTGTCTCTAGGACATACCAATAACTCTACCAATACACACGCACATATAAATACAAATCATTTATAGTTAACGACCAGTAAATTTCGATAATTAAAATTTTCATTTTTAATAAGATTTTTGTAATTAGATCTAGTAAGAAATAAAAACTTACAATATAATATTGAAATGAACGCTAAAATGAAATATAGCAATATAATAAAAAAGGAATAAAAACTAATTATCAGTAATGTGAATAAGATTCTAATAAATGAAGTAGTGAAAGTGTTTACCTGGATATAAATTGAATTTGAGAAAATAAAGGATAAGTATTGAATTACTTAATGTAATAACACAATGTTAACAGTAATTAGATGTAAATTAAGGAAATATGTTAATGAAAGTTATTAATTAATGAACTTGAATGAAATTCTAGTTAATAAAATAATTTAAAAGTTATGACTTGGTTATAAATGGGATATGAGGAAGCAAATATAATTATTGAATTAATGTGTGAAATAATATAATAGATGGTGATTGGTTAGGAAGAATGAACACACAAGTATTATAAAGGGTATAACGGTGACAAATGGTTGTTACTAGTTAATTCACCAATTACAAATAAAGAAAATCAAATGTACTTAATGATAATCGATATAATAACGGAAAGTGTGAATGTAAATTAAAAAGGGAACGTGATTTTATTATAAGGTAGTAATTGGTGTAATAGAAAGCATTCCAAGTAAATAAATTTTATTGAGAATATTAATTGTAATTAATGTGAATCAAAGTAATAGTAATGGTCGTAAGTTACTATTTAATTGTCATATTAATTTGTTGTAACTGTTATATTTGGGAATGAGATTTTATTATAAGTAAATAACGGTAAGTATTGTATGAATATATGAATTAATGTATGATTTATGGTAATAGAATAAATTCATAGGATGTAAGTAATTATAATAAATATTTGAAATGATAAGCCTAAGTGAAATTTTAAGGCTATGGTAACAATCATCATAAATTACCAGAATATATCTAGTCTACCAAATTAATTGGAAAACAATTACATTTAAATAAAAATAAGTCTCATTAATGTGGGTAAGAACTGTAATTGTAAAGTGTAAATGTAATAAAGCAACGGAAATGCATATTTTATTCCTAAGTTAATATAAAGGAATGAAACCTATTGAATGAATTAATTGAGGTTCTAATTTTAACGAATGTATATATTTGACAACTTCAATATATTTGGAAATAATAATTAATACAAAGGGAAGCTAGAAATTTGAATATATAAATGGAATGGAATGTGAGACAAGTGTTAACTGCGTTACAAAGTAATAATAGACTCAACGAAAGGGTTGGAATTGAATCTAATCAGTTTAATTGGAATTTATTAAAATTAATTGGATTCAATTTATAATAAAGGGATTATTTTGAGTAAATGAAATAAATATTATAATTGGTGAATTAATTTACTTTAAATGGAGATGGAAATTGGGTTTAAAGAATTATAAATTAATAAGTAATACAAGATGATAAAATTTATGAATTATAGAATTTGAATTTAAATAGTGATTTAGTTTATTTAATATTAATTTATTTAATTAACTGGAAAATAGCCATTTTGGCCACTGACTTGGATTTCGACGAAAGCAGTTTCATCAGATCCGTAACGGTGAATTATTGTAGGATTTCAAGTTTCGTAGCGATCGGGCTTGTCGTTTAATCGTACGGACTGAAAATGACTTGAAATAAATTAAATTGAAATCAATTTGAAAAATATTGATTTTAGTATAACTTCTTCATACGATGGGATTTAGACTTAAAACCTTTTCCACTGCATTTAAAATATTTTAAAACATCTATTTTGATATATGGTTTGACCCAATTTCGTCCCGGAGTCAGAATGGGCTTTTTGGGCCATTTTGTCGTTAGCGCGTATATTCAATCGGGTCCATCTATTCTATTTCAACCTTGCCTATATATAACATGTTATAAATCCTAGCCTACCTCTATTTCTCATTTGTCTGTGCGTACAATTCCACCAGCTCCTCTTCTTTCCAATGGCTGCAAACCTTAATTTCAATTGCAAATTCAAAAATCGAATGAAAATTCAAACTCCTCAAAAAAATTCAGAAAATTTATATATCGAAGCTCTCGATGTACGCATCTCAAAATTGAAATTCGTTTTCCGATTCGATGCATAGTTCGTCCAGAATTCCAGAATGAATTCCGGCCGTTCGTGCGTTGTGGTGGAGGATTAACGGTGGATCGTCAATTTGGGGACGATCGAGTGGTACTGCTGCGAAGAGGGGGTCATGTGCTTCAGATCCATGCGGTTAGTTCTTGCTATTGTCACCTGAAATCATCATGATTGGTCGTCTCTCGCACGACGGCGGTGTGCTCCAGGAGGCGTTGGTGGTGGTCGCGATCGGCATGGTGGTGACCGCGATCGGCATGGCGGGACGGCTCGGCTCGAGCTTCGCGATGGAGAGCTCTGATTTGGTCAATGAGGGGTGTAGGTGATTTGGTCAATGAGGGGTGTAGGCGGCGCGACGTTGATGATTTGGTTTAGGCTATGGTGGCTTGGAATTAGCGTGCGTTCGTGATTTTTGGCTGGTGCTGTTGTAGAAGACGCTGACGTGGCGAGGGGTAAAATTAGTTCTTCTATTTTTATTTTTAAAATTGAAATTCAAACATAATTATCGCTATATCTTTCACATACGAACACCAACTCAAGCGCGGTTTTTTTTTGTTAGGATCGTATTGAAATTCCGGACAATTTGGCTCTAGTTTGGACGAATTCTGAGACTGTTCAATTTTTGGGTTTAAATTGGATTTAAATTCAATTTAAATTCAAAAGATGAGTGTTTTAACCCACTCACAACTTCTAAAATTTCTTATGTTCGTTAAATTTAATTTATGTTGTGATTTTGAATTTATTTATGACTGTTTGTATATTTTTATCATCTCAGTTTTGCATTTATTTAAATTAAACTGTTATTTAATTTATTATTGCAATATAAATTGCTAGTTAGATAGATTGTTTAATTTATTATTGAATATGAACTGTCAGTAATTACCTGTTATTTACTATATACTCTATATTGATGTTATTGTTTAAATTGGATGATGGTTGTAATAAATGGTTGATGATTGATATTGGATGAATGGATGTTGTATTTTATATTGTTTTAAACTGCAAATTGTTATGCACTTTATTTCATTCGGGATTGCGGTTTGAAATGATATAACCGTAATTTTTGTTTTAAATTACGGGTTGAAATGATAAATATCCGTACAACTTGACCATAGAATAGAAAATTTTATACATACACCGTGGTCTATATATAAAAACATTTTGAAAGGATTTCTATGGTTTGTAAAGAAATATACGATTTTTGAAATACTAATTTGGATATTTTATAAATGTTCTTTTATATATGGTTAATTCTTGGTTAAGCTGTGAATAAAATTTGTTTAAAGCATAAAATAAGTTTAATAATAAGGTTTGATTTTATTAAAATATAATATGGATAAGCATTTACTTAAATTATATTTTAATATGGAGTTTATATTGATTTTTATAAATCAAGGTTGAGAAGATAGTTTGAAATTGATTGAGACTTTATCTAATTAAGAATTTTAGTTAATAGGAATCCATTTGGAACTTATTGAAATTGAGATTTTAAAGGAATATGATTTTATAACTAAATTCGGGTTTAAGGTGATTTAAGTGAAATGTATGAAATCTAAATAAATTGAGGAATATTCGGTTATTGAATTTGAAGTTTTATTTAAAGGATATTGGGTTTATTAAGGAAATATTTCAAAACTAAATAACAGTAAAGAGAATTTGGCGCGCGCGTGTGTGTGTGTGTGTGTATATATATATATATATATATATATGAATTATAAAATTTAGTTTTGAAATATTGAATAATTAAAGCTTTGAAGTATATGGAATTTGACATGGTTTATTTTGTATTCAAATCTGTGTTTGGAATTGATTTGTGAAATTAAAGAAGCTAATTTATTATATAAAGTAATTTAATATTAAACCATTTAAGTATTGGAAGTTATGTTTCAAAGTTATGTGTTTCGAGGTATTATGATTTGAAAATGCTATGATTTTGGGAAAAGTAAATATTTGAAATAAAAATGAAATTATATTGATTTGGGTTTTAATAAAAATGATATCTTATTGATTTGGTTTTTAAATGAAGATGATATCGTATTTATATGGTTTTGAAATGAATATTATATCCTGGTTTTGAAGTATAATTATTTTAAAATGACCGCGGTGTTATAATAATGTTTGGTTGTTGAAGAGACCGGGATCGGAAGTTGTCATACTCTCTGCCAACTCCGAAAACCACTTTAACAACCGTGTACACGGTGGAGATTCCATAATAAAGTAGGATGGCGGCGGCGTTTCCTTTGAGGTAAATACGTGGACGCGACTCCCGTGAGTTGACGTAAGGTGGCTAAAACAGGAGCGATCGACGGGCTAATGAAGTAGCACCTTTGATCGGACACATCCCTTCGATATTATACATTGACTTTTGGATTTATTCGGTGGTCATTTTTGATTTCTTTGATTTAGGGGTGTGGCTCAAGGTGGGCGGTAACTGCGGCTATGCGTTACCACCGGTCTGCAAGCGTAATTGGTATATCTACCCTGTCATTGCCTAGTTGTGTCGTGTCACCTACCCTAGCGCGCCTTGTACGAGTTTGATTTGTGTCGTACCTATGGAGTATCCTCCGGTAGCCTCCCGATCATGAGGTATTACGGTACTGTATAGACTATTGGCACTATTACGTGTTAAGGTGGAAAATGTAAAATCTTAACGCTATTTAAACTAAGTTTATTTTACTAATAGACATTATTATAATAGTGAAATATTACTACACAGTACATAGTTTAATGGATCCTTAGCAGATGTGAATCTCGAGCATCTCTTGAGTTACTGACTTATGTTAGACATTGGATAGGAGATGTCAAATCTCGTAAACATCTCTGACACCGTTACACTCATATTTTACCGCCGATTTAACTTACATAAGATCTTTTAGTTCTGACTCGAGTGTTTTGTCTTTTCAATTCGCTCGGGTCAGTCCAAGCATTTCAGGATTTGAAGATTTTATTCTGAAGGACGAGGACGAAGATTTGTATTACTATTATTCATTATATCCCACTGCATTACATTTTTCCACTGCATTATTATTTATTATTCTCTGGTATGTGTAACTCTGCTAGGTATTGTATAAGTAAAATCAAATATTTTGTAAACAGCTTCATGAACTGTATATTTAATTATTATATTTTATCGTTCCGCTGCAAGATTCTGTTTTGTTCTTTTCTTTCTCTGTTTTTTTTCTTATTTACCCCATAACAATCCGCCCTTCTGTATGGTTTAAGTCTAACGTGTGTGGTTTATCGTCGATTTAAAGCGTGCAAAAAAGCGGGACGTTGCATATAGTAAACTAAGTAGCGATCATCAAATTTACATCAATATAGTTTAATAGATAGTTATTTTATATAATTATCTAATACAAATATTAGTTATGCAAAATGTGTGTGACGAGCATCTATTTTCATCCATACTCCATTTGGACTTTAAAGTTAATTAATTTTAGAACCCCACCTCGAACATCATATGCTACATCCCAACATTTTTTTAAACGGTTCAAAAAGAAACCAAAGTATGAAGATTTTTAGTTTATGTTATGATCATCAACACTGTTTCAACCAATTCGAGATTTCTATGAAGTTTAGAATCCAAAGTGAACATTTACGATTAAATTAAACCATCGATTTTATGGGTCGTTTTTTAGCATTTTAGGATTATTCGAATTTTCCAATATTTTTAAAGATGATCTTTAATTATAAAAGAACATATTCCCAAAATTTGATCACATTGTGAGTTGTCTAACTAGATACCCCCACACACACGTATGTAGGTATCTACACATAGGTAAGGATCCGCTACATTCTTCTTTCGCAAAACCTCGTCCTAAAATCATTTGTTACTTAACTAAATCAGGCACATCTCTGGCACATCAGAGATGTTCAATCTACGTCATAAACACCATGTCGACAAAAAATTAGATCATTTAAAACTTGTAACATATTCAAAATGTTAAGTTAGCATCAACTATTAAAATATTTATTAAAACTGTTTCGATATATTATTTTGAATACGTCGAAATCATTCAAATTAACCAATAATTAACGAAGATGATCTCAACGTACGTAAAAACATACCTACAAAATTATTTTGATTTCAGATTATGTGTCAAAATATCATAGGACCGTAGATGGAGCGTGTCGAAACTTTTCCACTCACGGATATTTGTTACATCTAAAACTAAAATAAAATACAAAAAGACTTAATAATCGAGATTCATTGTGTAACTTATAATCCAACCTTTATACGGTGGGATATAGAGGCAAACTTGAATGTTGCTTTGGTGGGTTGGTACCGCCTTATGCTCTATTGGGTTCGCAATTAACTACCCTAGTCTGAGTTTATTTTCACACTTCTAAACATAATTTAGTGTTTGCATAATTTTTAATCTTCTTTCAGTCACTTTGACTTTGAAAGAAAAAAAAATTCACTAAAAGTAACCACATTCGAATAATATTTTATTACTTATAAATGAATAACAATTACATATAGTTACATCCTCCTAAGATCGAGGATTTCTTATTTATTTACACACCTACAATTACTTCCTCTTACATCCTTCTACAAAAATTGATATATGCAAAACAATTGGTATTTGCCTCAAATATTCTTATAATATTATTAGGTAAGCTCAAGATATGAATGTACACGTAGCAAAAAATAGAATCATGCCAAGAAATATATGGAAGAAGGATAGACCGCCTTGCCTTAAACTCTGGGGAGCGTAAAGTCCGCAGGCTTTACTAATGTCGCTGCTCACATTGGTTTCAGCTCCTTTTGTTACATTGCTCATCTCCTTACTGTTAAAGGCAAATTTTTGCACCTTTTAGCAAAATGTTTGAAAAGATTACAAATTCATGTGAAATACTGCGCTGTCCATGGAAAATAAAGGAAAAAAAAAACAAGTAACGGTCGATAGCCCAACATTTACTTTGTATGAGTCAGTAAACTCATTGGTTTATTTTATTTTCCATCAAAGTTTCATAACCATTAATTATCATTCTTAACCTATGCCTTTATGGCACAAATAAACAACACCCTTAATCATAATATGTTTTTCCTTAACTGGGTTATAATGCATTTCTTAGACAAGGCTGGTCCAAAAAATTGGGCTGCCCCAACCAAAAATAGTCTACTTGCTTACTTTGGATTGAAAAAAATAAAAACAAAAAACATATACATAGCGTTTTTCTTTTCATATACATATATATATATATATATATATATATATATATACATATATATATATAAATACATATATATGTATGTACATGTATACATGTATATATATATGTATGTATGTACATGTATACATGTATATGTATGTATGTATATGTATGTGTGTGTGTGTATGTATACATGTATATATATGTGTGTGTGTGTATGTATACATGTATATATGTATGTATATGAAAAGAAAAACACAACCAGTGGGAGTTGAACTTAGCTGCTTATTGGAATTCGTTTAAGGACCAACAACATGGCCATCACTACAAATTTGAATTGACGTGTTGTGCATATTATAATGTAAAAGAAAATTGAACTTGGTCTTATAAACTGGGTTGCACATGGTCATTTGTTGGACCTGGAATTAGGGTATCCAACGAAAAAACTCTGGTCCTACAGGTTCTTTTAGGGTAACATGACAGTTTAATGTATTCCAGTGTTGAATACTGCATATGTTGGCATTAAAAGCATTCCAACATGAACATTAATTAAACATCAATTTATGCTTTTGTGTGAAAAATGACTAACCTTCCAGGAAAGATGCAACGTCGATGACCTGCGAAACAACCAATATTCTTTGCTTAGTTCACTTTATTTGCATAACATATTGCAATATAACTGGGAAGCAGCAGAGAAACTAATTTCAGAAAGATAATATGATATATTAAGGCACAAAAGATATTTGAGTTGAATAAACAAACAAAATATTTTCTTTGGATACCAAATTGACAGTACCATTCACCTGAAAACAGGGCATATTTGTTGGATACCAAATTGATAGTAACATTCATGTGAAAACAGCGCATGTATGCCTAATATTGCTCATTGTTTTAATCAACATCTAAGACTATCGATAGATCCCGAAAAATCTCAAATCCGTCTACATCCTTATTCAAAAAGCGGATGAATATCCGATATCCGAAAAATGGATACAGATGTGAATACGAAAACATCCGCATTCGAAAATTATCTGTTCGTTTTTGTCAAGATTTTAGTTTATTTTGTGTATATTTTTGTACAAAGTAAGATGAGTATTTGTTAGTTTATTAAGTTAATAGTTTATATTAAATGTGTTTAATTTATATTAAATGCTCAAAACTATTATTATTATCATATTTGTTGTTTTTGCATGCTTTAATACTCAATGCGATTTAAAAAAATTATATTAAACCAAAATTGTCTAGTTATGTTTCTTGATTTATCGATCGTTAACGGATAGGATAATTATCTAGATATCCGTCTGCATACACGAATGCGAATATCCGAATATAATTTCGAATGTGAATGTGCATGTAGCACTATCCGCATCCAAATGTATCGTTAACGAATATGATAATTATCTGATATTCGTCTGCATGCACCAATGCAAAAATTCGAATATAGGTTTAAATGCGAATATGGCACTATCCGCATGCAAAAGTATCCGTTGACGGGCCTACAAATATCAGCATTAAAATAGCATGCATGTGTAAAAGTCATATACTCGACTTGAGCCTGCAGCAATGTATGCTGCGCGTTGCCTTTATTGAAGGCTACAGCAAATTATTCCACAACAATGCACTCAAAATCAATCATTAAAAAAATAATGTCATGTGTTCTATTAGTAAAAAAAGGAGAATACAAGAAAAATGTATTATTGGGACAAAAGCAGAAACAATGTGCCCAGTAAAAGAAACAAAATTTGTACCAGAATACAGCACACTATCTAACAGTAATCACCACTCTTTCTCTTCCCACGGGTAACTCTAATACAAAAGTGAACTCAAAAAATAATGATCAAAGACAAAAGTTTCAAAGTAATAATAAAACTCCTAAAACCGGTCTAAGTATAACTACTTTCTCTTATTAATTAGTAGAAATTTGGTTCTGTCCCTTATTTTCAAAATTGACACGTGAAAAACTTCCAAAAACATATTTTAAATTACACCATTATTTATAATTTCAACTAAAATAATTCATTTTTTTTATCGTAAATTAAATCTGAATAATAATCGCATGTTTCATTAAAAAATTGCAAATATCTACAACGTTTAAACTTCAAATATTTATAGAGTTTTCAGCGAATATTTTAAAAGTTGAAAATACTAGTTCTTTCCATAGCACGTTTTTGATAGGGACGGCTGTGTTTTTTTAAATTTAAGTTAAGTGCTTTACAAATTTTCCCATTAATTATCACTAAAGTATTTTGTTTGATTTAGGGTCATAACTGGAAGCATCGTGTCATTTCAAAATTATGTCAAAAGTTCAATAGAGTCCATACAAAAAGTAGTGGGCCCTGTTAACGTGTTTATGACGAGCCTACATAAATATCTTCAAGGAAAATCAACTCCCGAATTGAATAGAATAACTGATTGCACAAAGAGGCATATATATGCTCAATCAATCAATTTTAGCACGAATTCAGTTTATCAAACCCTGTTAAAGAAGTTGTTGGAAAAAAGGGGAAAATCTTACTACTGGGCTGGATAACCAAAGACATGAGTTTTAATCCTAGCAGTAATTTATCTATTCTTTAAAGCATCTCCCATAGCTTTTCAAATCACCAGCAAATATCCGTTCCTTGTATAATCTTTTTTCCAACGGCACTAATGGGTATTGAATAATTGATTGCAGTCCGTATGTCCCACATCGTCTATGGAAAAAGAAAACCAACTATATATCCCATCTTTATTACAAATCCTGTTTTTATAACAAGCTAATTTTTAACGAAGATAGGAACTTCATGTCTAACAAGTTTAGAAGTTAAGGAAAAATGGGTTCTTGTTGAACAAACCAAGAATTTTAATGGAAAAAAAAAATGCAAAGTTTCTGTTGAACGACACTAGAATCTAAAATTTAGAAAAGAAGGGGCTTGTGATGCTTAAAATAAGCACAAAGTTGGCTCGTGACCAATAAACACCCAACATTAAATAGTGCCTCTTATGGAGGTTTTCTTTCTTACCATAGTCATCCAAAATAACATAAGCAAAATTTTCTTTTCTTCACTTCCAACGTCCTTTTTATTTAAGTAATTTTTTCAGTCATGGTTTTAATATGTATGTGCATAAATATGAGACTACTGTTTATCAAAAAATACATTTAAAAAGTTTAAAAGTATAAGAAAATAAATTTTGTTAAAATAATTTGGATTAAATAAAAGATCTCTTTTCTAAAAAATCAAATGAGTTTATTTTAAAAAAAGTTCAACAGTTTTTTAGAAATTTCATTTTTCCAAAAAGACGACGACGATGATAAAATCAAATTTGTTTGGAAATGCACGTTTTTCAAGAAAGTCTGATTTCATAGTAGAATCTTTTTATTTTTATTTGTTGAAAAGTAAAAAAGGAAAAACAAATTTTGTTCATAAAAAATAAAGAAAATGGCAAGTGCACCAGAAAATTAAATTTGTCCATAAAAATTATAGAAAATTTTCAGAAAATTGAAAAAATAAGTCCAAATATTTGACTACAATAATCCAAAATTTGACAACAGAAAAAATAATAATCAATTTTTTCATAGACTACTGAAAATTACATTTGTAACGCCGTAAACAAAATAATAATAATGATGACTATGGTTGATTCCACTCTCACGTTGTACTACTCTAGTTTTAAGTATTTATCTATCTTCCACTGCTTTTGAATTATGTTAACGATAACAGATACCATCCAAGTATCAGTAAATCTGTAAATAACCGAACCCAATGCTCACTGGGCATCCTTTCCTTCTCAAGTATAAACCCTTATGCTCCCAAATGACAACAACAACATTCATTGGCCTTATACCATCGTAGAAACTAAACTAAATTTATCATTTTCTTAGTTGCTAAATCCGAACAGAAAGAGTAACTCACTTGGATCGGTAGTAGTAACCGTAGCCGCCCCATGAAAATAGCACGCCTCTTCCTGCTTCCCATGCATTTGATAATAGCTATCAAACGCATAACTCGCATGATTCCTCACATTATTCGGCAAATAACAACTTTCCCCGGGTTGTATCTCCCCACAATCCGCCCTCCCAGGCCCACAAGCCCAATCCAACGCCGCCAGCAACTCCTTATCGTCCACCTCCTCTGCCGCCACACAGAAAGTCCTATTTGTACTATCCTTGGCCAAAAACCGCCCGGTTCCTTCCACACTCAGCAAAAAGACCTCCGTCCCATTCCCATAAAACAACCCCCAGTTCTTCTCCGACAAAGGCCCAGGCCTCAAATCCTCATTAAACAACTCGTACATGTACACACTGGACTGCCACTCAGGATGAAATGGAGTCCCTTCTCTATTTAAGACGTGTTTGATCAAATTACTGTAGTATGTGTTTGCATTGTTCTTTGTAGCATACTGCTTCTCTATCCCTGAACCAAGAGAAGGCCATCCTGTTTCAGTGACTAAGACTTGCACATTTGTTATGTTTAGATTCTTCATTGAGAAATAGGCGGCATCGATCATGGCGTCGAAGAGGTTGGTGTAGTGTAGCATTGTGTTGGGGTCGACTTCTTCTAGGGCTGGTTGGAGTGGTTTGAAGAGGGCGTTGTCTAATGGGATTACGTGGCGATTTTGGATGAAGGAGTAGTAAGGGTAGAGGTTTAGCATCAGGGGGGAATTGGAATTTTGGAGGAAGGTTAGTAGGGGGGAAATGAAGGAATCCGCTAGGGTTTGGTTGAAGAACGACTGTGAAGGCGGGAAGGGGTTTATTACAATGGAAAAGGGGAGAGGGGTGGAAACTGGAACTGGTGGATCTAAATTTGAAAGTAGTGTTTGAAGGGAGACGAGAGCGGGGAGGAGGACGGGGAGGGAGGAAGGGAGGGAGGTAGGGACGTCGTCGCCGACGGCGATGGAGGAGATGATGCGGCGGAAGGGAGTGACGTGGCGGGCGATCCAGGTGGCGACGGTTGCGGAGGAGGATGCGAAGGCAATGAGCTGGTTGTTAGGGACGCCGAGGAGGACGTTGATGGTGGATTTGGAGGAATTGAGGGCGGAGAGGAGGGAGGTGTCGGCGTCGTAGAGGCGGACGTGGGTGATGCCTTCGGAGTTGAGGAAGGAGACGAGGGAGGATGGGGGGAGGAGGTCGGAGACGTCGGTGCCGATGGTGACGCCGATGAAGGGTTGGAATTGGGTTGGGGGCTTGGAGGAGGAGGTTGGGAGGGGAGTGGAGAAGAGTAAGAGGAAGTAGAAGAAGGTGGTTATGATTTGATGTTTTACCTCCATGGATTTGGAAGGTGAGTGGAAACGAAGTGGCTTTTGAGTGGGGGAAGTTTCATTGCTTGTGGGTAGGAGAAGCGGCTGAATGTTAAATATGGAGAGGACGAAGTTTTTATCTTATTTTATTTATTTTTTCCTGTTTATTTAATTCAGACGTGTGATTCATCTTTGGACAGTTCACATTCCTCTCTCTTCATGACGAACAATGACAACTATACGACCAAGGTAAAAACAAAATGTTTTACTGTTTATCCGACCTTAGTCATAAAAAAAATAAAAAATAAAACAAAATAGGCTGATCTCCCTAAAATCAAATTTAATAGCACAAGACTCCTTTCGTTTAAACTTGTAAATCCGATCCATATTTTTTTTTACAATATTTTGTTTCCATGATTACCCTCGTTTATTTCATGTCGACTATTCTCGTGTAATTGTATTGACGATCAAGATTTGAAATCTTCGTATGAAAATCAGATTTAATTTTGATTATTATTATTTTTTTTGCAATTCATTATGTCTTCATCATCTTGCAGGTAAACGTTTGATTTAATTTTCAATCGACTTTGTATTATTGTTTTTAAAAAATTGCATACAAAGCTGAAAAAACTTAAGCATGTGCATACAAATATGCAAGTATTTGACTATTACTGTTGTAATTAAAAACTGTATTTTAGTATAGATTTCAATTACATTTTTTTATTAATTTTTAGTTATGTAATACATATGTAGTCTTAGAATTTCAGTATCAAGATTTTTTAAGGATCTTTTTAGTTTTCAACTGTTTTTAACTGCATATGTAAAATGTAGTTGAAATTTGCATTTAACAGATATAATTATTAACTGCATATCAAGTATGCAGTTAAAAAATACATTTAACAGCTGCAATTTTTAAATGCATACGATATATGTAGTGAAAAATAATACAATTCATAATTTTATATTAGATATGTATGCAAGTATAATAAAAATCTTATAAATTTTTAACCGCATAAGTAAAACGCACTTCAAAATTTACATGATTCAAGTATGTGTTTTAACTGTATATGTTATATGCAGTTAAAAATTGCATTTAATATGTGCTATTTTCCACTGCGTAGCAGATATGCAGTTAAAAATGGTGCAATTTATAAATGCATAAGTGAAATGCAGTTAAAAATGCAGTTGTTCATAAATAATTGTAAACATGTATAAAACTATTCATAATAATTGCATATACGTTTGCAAATATAACAAAAATCTTATGACTTTTTAACTGCGTAAGTGAAATTGTGACGACCCGCCCTTCTACTACCAGAAAGACGTATCATCATTAAGAAAGAAAGGGATGAGAAAATAGAAAAGATAGAGAAGAAAGAACAACAACATCAGAATCTCACAGCGGAACGGAACAAAATATAATATATCACATAGTTATTTCATAATTTTACATATATCAAAACTATACAGATCATACAACACATACTAGACAGTTATAAACTCCTGTCTAGTTAACACAAGTCAACATACAATACAGATAAACAGCTCAGAGATATCAATACAGCGGAACACCATATTTACATATATCTACAACGTAGAAGCCTCCTGCTCCATTGCTCCTCTAGAATTCGTCAAATCTATCCTGAATCCCTTGGCTACCCGTAAAAATTTGGGTACCCGAGAGTTTATGAAAACAAAAATAAACTCCGGGTCAGACGTGGGTCTGGTATGAGTAAACGGTTTAAAGTTGCTTAACTTTGAAAAACATTTGAAAATAAAGGTATCACGTAAGATTCCCCACAAATAAATACGGGTAAGTTTTTACCTTACGCTAACCAAAACATTTTATAAGAAACCCAGTGATATTATAATAGTGTCTAGGGTTTTCAAGTAAATAGAAAATAGCCAAAATTGTTACATTCATTAAATTCCAGCTACTAGCCACAAAAGTGGGTAATATAAATCAAAACCGTAGAGTCTCGTAGGAAAAATGGATTTCCAACAATGGCAGGGCTACTGGGGTACCGCCCGTCACAGTACGGGGCCTTCATCACCGTACCGAGGATTACTCCCTTCATCCCCTGCAACACAAGGCCGGAACCATTCCTTTTTGAACAGTCCCGAACAAGATAAACCCCGCGGTTCTAGCTAGCAAACCGCTCACACAGCCGAAATAAAAAGGGACATCTAGACAGGGAAAATATCTTGTCCTGCTTGGGCATGACCCACCTAACCTTACTGCATCTCCCCTGTTTTAGCCATTCCCGGTTGATGAGGCTTGAGGCTGCGATTACCTTTAAAGAACATATCACTTAGAATGCTCATCGTCCGCCTAACGATGTGCTGAAAGCATTCAATCCATACAAGTTCGTTCCGGGTTCGAACGAAACCGAAGGCATTACCTCGTTACACTCGTTTTGGAATCACCCTCAGAGTCAACGACGATAACCTTTGCATTCTGAAAACACCATCTCGATCTTCTTTTCAGGATTCACGACCTAACGTTTAAATTGGATCGATGTGGTTTTCGGAGAATCAAGTTTGATTCTTCCGATCCCGGTCTCATCGAATCCAACCGCCATTTTAAGGGCCAAGTTGTTTATTTAACTTAACAGTTTAAATAATTTAAAATTTAACAATTGAATTAACATAGCATTTATCATAGATAAAACATGTACAAGCATCCATAACATCTCACAGAGCATCACAGAATATCATCACATAAATATCACAATCAGATATTCAAAACAACAGTTCATAAGCAGTTACCTTTAAGTCTCATGTGTAATTAATTCAATTTAGAATTAATTACTTGAGAGTTAATCACTTAACTTAATTTAACTAATTATTTAGTCTTAATACATAATTACTTTATTTCACATTTATTAATCAGTTACTTCCTTCATCCAGTGATTTAAATTTAAATACATAATTAACTATCACCTGATCATTAATGAATAACTTTAATTATGTATTAATAAAACTTAATTACCCCTTTTTTTAACTGCTAATTACTTAATCAATCAACAATTAATTCTTAATCAAGCTACTTAATTTATTAACTATCGATTCATAATTAAATTATTTGATTAACCAACTATTTATTCATTTATTAATTTTTAATTCATAACTTACTTATTATAAATTAATTTGTTACTCAGATATCACAAATTATTTAAACTAACCATCTATCATTAATTTTATTAACTATATAATCTTCAATTAACCACTTAAATTAATTATGAATTAACTGCTAAGAAATTAGCTACGATTAAAATTGTTTTAACATATGATTTATTTCTAATTACAAAATCAATTTAAATTTCAAGTATAAATTTATTAACATTCTAATTACTTTATACCAATTAATTACCCCTTTCATAAACCATACTCTTAATAGATTTAAATCAGTTATTAACTTTAAACTAACTAATGATATTACTATTGAACTTGTTAGTAAACAAACTAAAAAGTATCAGACAAAACATGGACGTGGACCCGAGACAGCACCATTTTCACTCGAGTCTATCTCGAGTTCCCCTCACGACTTCCCTTACGTCTCTCTCCTTCATTTGTTTCCTTTTTTTTTCTTTTTTTTTCCTGTAACTTCTCTTATTCTCATTTTTTTTTAAGTTTAACAATCTGCTGAGATGACAAACTCGCGCGAACACGGGTCCTAACTCGATCCAAACGACCCCTTTACTCGAGTACCCACTCGAGTCGATCTCGATCAAACACAGACACGCACAGCGTCGCCGTTCACGTGCACAGTGCCGCGGGGAACTTCCATCACCTGAGTTGATCGCTGACAAGTCGATCACCAACCACTCTTTGGATTCCAGCACCCTAAAACGCTGATGGAGCTCAAGAACGAGAAACGACAGTTTTGAGGTTCAGATCAAAGGTAACGCTCCGACAACTTCCTCCTCGTGCAAGCGATGCAAACCTCCAGACGCTTCGAGACTCCGGCTACACCACCATTAGCTTCCCTACTACCATTCCTTTAATTTTCGTGAAGCTCGGTCATCTAGGTGAGTCGAAATCGAAAATTTACAGAGCTCGGTGAAACTCGTGACAAAAACCCTACTTTAATCACAAACTCAAAATTTATGCACTTGAAAAATATTTTGACATTTTTCTTGTGTTAATACAACTTCTACCCTGCTTCATTCGAAATTTCAGAAATTAAAATTATCTCGACCTTCCCAAAATTGACAAAAATGCAGTAAGCTTCTTTTTAAAACTGCTCTGAATATCTTTGCTTATAAATCAAAATTTTTATGTTAAAAATCATAATTATGTGTATGAAAACTAAATATGCTATTGGATTGACAAATTTAAACACTTGAATTTTCAACTTTGATTTCTTTTTACCTGTAGTTTGATAATACAGTGCTGATAACATGCTGTTAAACTTTAAACTTGTATGCAGGCTTTTGTTTCATATAAACAAACTTGAATTTATCTCACTACCAAGTTCAAATGGTTATATAAATAAGTTTTGTAAATTTATTTGCTTTATTTTGTACAAAACTTGAAATACTGATCAACAACAATTATGAAAGCTTCCAGTGCAAACAAACATACACAGAACAGTATGTTTAAACTACATCCACACATATCATAAATAAGCAATATACAAGCTAAAGTTGAAAATTAGTTTGTTTACTCACCAATCAAAACTTTGAACAGAAATGATGTTGAAGAAAACACTTGCAGGTGAAGCTTTCCTGAAACCCTTCTTTGTTTCTTTTTTCCTTTGTTTGTTTTTCAGTTTTTCCTTTTAGTTTAAATTTTGTTCAGTGTTAATAAATAAACTGAAAGTTTATAGGTGATATATGTAGATGCTTGAACAATACAGGTTGTAACTGGACAGTTGCATTTGTTTGTATTGTCATTTTCTTTTAATTGGTTAAGATATAAATACCTGCAGTATGAAATAATATAGGAGATTTCAGCTACATGTACTATTAAACAAGATGTTAGGCTAATAAATGTTTATGCTTTTAATCATGATAGCAAGCAATAAATGTTTACTGTTAGTTGCAACTTATACAAAGATATTTGTGTTATTTCGGCTAGGCATGCTATGTAAGATACAGGTTTTTTTTTTCTTCTTTTACTGGACAAAGATGTTTGAAACATTTTCAATTGTTCAGTGTTAACGCTAAAATTTAAACGCTAACACCCCAGTGAGTAGATAACAGTTATGAAAGCACCACCCGTTGGTACGGGAACAAGATACAAGTAAAGAAATTGCAGAAAAGCAGTAAAAGACGACAGTTTTATAGTGGTTCGGCCTAAAATCGAGCCTACGTCCACTTTGATCTCTTTATTGCTGAACAAGTACAGCTTATACAACTTTCTTCAATTACAATCCACTCTAGACTGTTAGTACAAACTTTGACGGAGAATTATCTTTCAAACTCATGATAAATGATGTGGATTCTCTCTCTTGAATTTGATGTAATGTCTTCGATGTTTGGAGTGCTTGAAGTGTTGCTTGAGTCGAGAAAATGGCAGAGTTTTGGCGCTCCGAGAATGAACCAAAAGTCCCCCCAGAGTTGGAGGTGGATGTCTATTTATAGAGAGTTCTGGGTGAAAAAAGTTGCTAAGTCCTGACTCGTTGCCGACTTAAGGTAAGTCGTTGCTGACTTAGGATGAGTCGTGACTGACTCATTGAGCTGAGTCTCTGGTTTGTAGAGAGCTTCCTGCCTTTTTCGAACCCACGCTTCAAGTACTAGGTCGTTTACGAGTTATCTGGTTGTAGTTTCTGGCTTGTTTGTATAAGTCGTATACGACTCATCATAAGTCGTAGGTCGTGGTTGACTTAACCAGCTGCCTTCGGCTTAAAGCTGAGTTCAGGCTTTGTGAAGGCGAGTCCTAACTCGTAGACGAGTTAAGAGACAGTGTCTTTAGGTCGTACACCTTTTTTAAGTCGTAACACTTGTTAACTCGGTCAAGCTTTAATCTGTTATGTCGTAGCTCTCTTAAGTCGTCCTTGCCTTCTTAGTTGCCTTGAGCCGTTAACTGACTGAGTCGCTATCAAATGAGTCGGTATCCCTCTTAAGTAGATGAGTCGGTACCTTCCTTAAGTAGATGAGTCGGACTATCCCTTCCTTAGCTCGGTTGAGTCGTTGGTCCACTAAGTCACCGATCTCCATGAGTCGTGAGTCCCTCTTAAGAAGATGAGTCGCTACCAGTTGAGTCGTTGGGCAAAACGAGGTTAACATTTGCCCCTCGAAGTACGCGCCTAAGTCGTAGGTCGCGTGCTTCGACTTATCTTGTCTCGTGCGCCGATTCAACTTTCACCACCCACAGCTATAAAACACCTGAGTCGTTGCTCTTACTTCCTTCTTCTCATTTCCTAACTTTTAAACCGTGTCTGCCATTAACGCCCCTTCAAGCTCCCAAAGGTGATTCCAAGCTTACCAACCGTCATCCCATCCTTTAACTTCATATTGCGTAAGTAAATCTTATCAATAATCAGCCGCATCCATCATCAACTCACCAGTATTCCACTCGCCGTCCTTAATACACTTTCGCGTGCTGCATTTTCCCATAAATCACGATTTGATTAATCCTTTGATTGAATTATTGTGGCGATTCTTGTGAATATGGTAATGCACCGGATGTATGGCGGATTTGAGGCGATTTGTGTTGGATTTTCGATTGATTCGTGATGATGTGAGACAGAGATGGTTAATTACAGTGATTCATGTTAACTGGTTAGTGAATTTGGGAGAGATAAGGAAGGCTTTGACGGGTTAACCGGGTTAATGGGTCCTTGGCTTCACGGGTTAACTTAAGAGATGATGTGGCAGTGTGTGAGTGGAGAACCGACCTTAGGGGCCTTTGTAGAGTTAATCATGCGTGACTTGATGCCTTAACCGTGTTAATTCAGACGACTCAGGTCTTAGGTCGTATGAACGACTCAACCCTTTAGGTCCTTTTGACGACTTATCCTTTTAAACCGCGAACGATTCAAACCATAAGCCGTGAGCGACTCAACAACTTCCATGCGACTCAGTAGCCTTTACCCTTGACTTTAATCCGACCTAGCAAGTTTTACGACTCAAGCCATGAGTCGTAACCGAGTTAGAACTTAGAAGATTTCTTGTTGCTTTGAACTGGAGCCTCCCTTCTGTTCCTTGATTTACGACTCTTAGCACTGCCGACTTATAACATCAGCGGTTTAAAATTGAAGCAACCTAACTTAACTCGCCTCACTTTCCTTAGGTCGTAGCCGAGTCATCCAAATAACCAATGACTTAGCTTAACCCGTACAAAGAATTCTTGAGTCGTTGACAACTTAACACTTGTAAATTTTGTTTGAACTTTGAACTGTTGAACTTTGCTGCATTCTTTTACAGATTACTTCAACTTGCAAGCTAACAATCTATTTGATACAACATTTACAGAAAATTGGGACGAATATACTGCCATCGACTGCCCACATCAAATGACAGATTAGCTAATGATAGATGATTAACTTAAATAAATCGTGTGAACGAAGTGCTATCGATTTCAAGTGGAATATTAAAGCAGCACTGGATTAGTCAATTGAAACTGACCAGCCCGCATTAATATTATGCTTGAGCTTTAAATAACAAGTTCCGAAATTACCGTAGTCAATCAATCGTCAACCAGTTTAATTCCAGTTATCTTTACTTGTTATTATTATTTTTTATTAGCTTTGCACGACACTTCACACTTTTTAGGAAACGTGCACCTTCGCATTTGAACATCCAGTTGCTTGTGTAGAATGACCTCTCATCAAGAAGAGCCGATGGGCCAGGCTGAAGATGTCTTCCCAGTAGCCATCCCTATAGACAACCCTCCGGAGAGAACATCCACAACTTTGAATCAGCGGGTGTTTAACCAATTGCGCGTCCAGTTTGGCATTGATGACGCTGACATCTTATTTCCGGGGCCAAATGACACCGCGGATAGGCCCCCTCTTGGCTTTGTTGCTGTTAATCGCCAAATGTGCTTGAACGGCGCTATTCCTCCCTTTAATGACTTTCTCCAACAGTTCCTGCTTCGGTTGTCTATCTCTCCATTCCAATTACACCCCAATGGCTACGCCATTCTGATGGGGTTATGTGTTCTATTTAGGAGAGTTTTGGATCGATTACCAAGCTTCGGGGAGATCTGCTATTTTTGCTCATTCACGAAAACTAAAGACCATCCCTCCATCGTGGTAATAAGAAGCGCTCGAAACCGCAAACTTATTACTGATCTCTCCGAAAGCGCTCACGGATTTTTGAATCAGTTTTTCTTTGTTCGCTGCCCTCCAGGGTTTTATGCCATCTGGAGAGTGGGAAGTAAGATTTCCTGTCTTTACTTTTTCCGTTTTGAAACTTTCTCGAGATCTGAACTCTCAGTTGCTAATTTCATTCTTTTCCTGTTTTTAGCACTTCCACCCCCTGCTAGGGACCCAAGTCTTAAGCAAATTTTTGAAAGATTAAATGCTGTGCCGGTAGAAGAGAGGAGCATAAAGTTTCTGCTAAACGATGATTTTTTACATCAATACGGACTCCTCCATCCCTCTCGCTTTACTCGGCCTCGTGAAGCTCCAACGGAGGTTCCTGATTCCCCGGTGAAAACTCCTGATCTTCCGATCTCCACTAAAGAGCACATGCGAGGAGAAATTTCTGCAGAAACCTTATTAGTAAAGTGCTCTACTCCAAGAGACGATACGGGACCCTCCGAAAAGCCCGCACTTGCTCCCATTATTGAAGAAGAAGAGGAGCCCCTTTCCCAAACCAGGAAGAGTGCTGACAAAGGAGCTGATGGAGGGAATCAGGTTGGGCATGACGGTGATGACGGCTTTGGGGATTTAAGTGACATAATTATCACTTCCCAAGAGCTCTTTAAAGAAGACCCTGCTCATGGTAAAGCTATACCTCCGACGATTGAAGCAACATCTGCCCTCCAACAGACTCTAACTCCTTTATCTCAAGAATTGTCATCAACAGTGAAATCTATCACTTCCCCCCAACAGAGGAGTGGTTCGTTAGTCCAACGCGAATAGCTTGCACTTCACACACAACTAAGGATTTTCCAGCACATTTATGCACTTATCTTCTTATACTTTAAAGATTTCTAAAGCTTATCTTTTCTTATTTCAGATTCTTCAATGACACGCGGCGGATCATACTATCAGGATTTCCAACGCTACGGGGGGCATGGTCAATATGATTATCGGCGTTACTTTCCCTCCTATAGAGAGTCTGACGAAGAGAGGGCTGCTCGAAAGGCTCGTGAAAGGAGGGATGCAGAAGAGCGTTATGACAGAAGGGATAGGGATGAGCACCATGATTCTCTGCAGAGAAGTGACGACTCTCACAAAAGGAAATCTCACGACGACCGAGGAAAGGGTCATGTAGCTGAAGATTCAGGCAAACGAGCCCGATATGGTGAGAGACATGCTTCCACTATTCCCGAAAAGCCTACTGCCCCTGCCCCTCTTGACATTCCTTCCGACTCTCCTGCTCTTGGGAAGGAGGACATCCAGACAATAATAAGCAGGCCTAAATTTCAAGTGGAACCTGGCCCAGCCACTTTACAAAGTCGTTTTCCACAATGGTGCTTAAAGGGTGTGAGATTCGACCTTGACCTGGTCCCTATTGACAAGCCTGCTATGCTACGAAATCTTGACGCCGTCAAACTTGATATCGAGAGGATGTCAAACTGGCAGAAGCTTGTTGATGAGCTTCAAAGAGTTAACCGTGCCAACTTAGAGGCCATGCTCACCATGGAAAATGACAAGGCTGAGTGGCAAAAGGTCCTTGAGCAGCATGACACCGAAATGAGGAGCATTACTTCCTACAACGAGGAGCTCGAAGCAAAGGTTGAGAAGTTGAAAGATGAGCTTGCTGCTTCCTCTACTTCATACTCTCAAAAAGAAGAAGTGCTTCTCAGACAAGTTAGAGATGCTCATGCCAGTCAGAGGGACGCTGAGGACAGGCTTGAAGCACAAAAAAGAATCAGTGATGGCTATGTCTCTGATATTGCTGAGCTTCGAAAGAAAAACAACTCCCAGGAAGCGGAGATACAAATGCTTAAGCTTCAGCTTGCCAAAACTGAAAGGGAGCGTGATGAGGCTGTCGCCGGCAAAATCGCGGCCGAAGAATCTCATGAGGCGACCAAAAACAGCTTCGGCTCAACATTATTCGACTTCTACTTGCATAGCGTCTTGGGGCGTGGAAGCCTCGCTTTTCTCGGTCCTAAGTATGAAATCACTTTAGCTGAAGTATGGGAGGCCGCTCTTGAGATGCTTGGTGCTGAAGGTGCCGGTTACGATGAATCAGCCTTGGAAAGGCATTATTTCGATGATGACGCTCGCGCTGCCCTTGCCAAGGGAAAGGAACAACTTGCCAAATTAAGAACTGAAGTGACGGAAGGGGACCGGCTGGGGAAAACCTCTTCAACTACTCTAGTCCAGCCACCTTCTTCGTCTGAAGTCGACATTATTGGTTCCAGTTCCCATCTTGCATCTCCCACCAAAGTTACCACTGAGATTACAAGCATGCAAGGTGGAGATGAGGGTGATGAGAGCGCTGATGCGCAAGCTTATGAAGTCGATATCAGGAAACCAACTTCTCCAGGTAATTTCACTGTTAATCTCGCTACTGTCAATTCAGCTCAAGCGGGTTACTCATTTATTTCGCATGAGTTTCATGAGCTCCTTGGCTATTTTCTCAACCTTGATGAGCCTTCATCTCCTCTCTTTACTGACTTCATTGGTGAACCTTCATCTCCTCTCTTTACTGACTTTAACCTCTTTTCTTCTGTAGAAAAAGTATCAAGCACTGCTCAAATCTCTACTTCTCTGGTAATCCCTCCTCCATCTCTTCAAGTGGCTCCTCCTTCTGCTTCGCAGCCTGGATCACAGGAGGAACAAATAGAGGCTCTCCATGGCCTGGATGACCCCATTGCTTCGCAAGAGCAGAAAGATGAGGGACTTGAGGGAGGCGACATATCTCCGGAGCGGACTCCTTCCGACGATATAACTCTATCTAAACTTGTCACTCCAGGAAGTGAGTCTTCCTCAAAGAGGAGAAGGAAGCAAGGAGCATCAAAGAGGAGAGGGAAGATAATCACTGCCACTGAAGAGGAGCCAGAAGTTGGGCCAGCTGCGCCTACCTCTCCTTCCTCCCTTATACCCACTGGTCGACCTGAAAAGCTGGTCATTCGGCCAGGTAAAGGGTCCAAAGGAGGGAAGAAGAAGTGAAGATTTTAGCTTTTTGCCTTTTGTATGAACTGGCCGAGAGTTGTGTGGGTACCGGCCCCCGCTTTTATTTTGAAACCTGTATCTGCATTATAGTTGAATAAAATGATTCTTCGTTTGTACAAACTTCTGTTTGAATTTGAGTATGCATTTATTATTCATTTTTGCACAAGTTTATTTATATGATATTGCAGCGGGCTTATGGTATGTTGTTTGAGTATTACTTTACTGATGCAGCTATACTACTATACCATGTTGCCCCCATACCTTAAGCTTGCTGCAATATTTTATACTTCGAGGGGACTTGCACTCTTATTTGTTAAAGAATAATTATTTTATTCTTTAAAGAAAATTTGTGTAGAGTACAACTCCCTTCGTATAAGTTTTTACGCTTTGTCGTTCGAAGAAATCACTTTTTTCTTTTGCTTATGTGCATATTTTACCAAGTGAATTCCTCTATGTGGTAAAGCGGACCTCTGAAGGGTACTTTAACTTCTTTTCTTTTTCTTTTTTTACGATCATTTTCCGTAGTAGGCAAATTACTCTTCCTTTGAAAGTTAAAGTACGCTTTTGATGAGGATTTTTTTTTTTTTTTTTTTTTTACAAAATTGTACCTCTGAGGAGGGATTTTTCACGTTTCAACACTTGGAAGTTTTATTTCAATCTTGGTGAAACGTGTACCCCCAAAGAGTTGTGCCTTTGAAGAAAGCCTTTTCACGTTTCAACACTTGGAAGTTTGATTTCAATCTTGGTGAAACGTGGGCTTTCAGGAAGGTCTTTTATTTTGTTTTTGCATTTCAACTTTGGTGAAGTGAAATTCCGAAGAGCGGTTATTACACTTCAACTCCTGGCGAAATGTGCCTCCGAAGAGGGCTTTCATTTTGTTTACATTTCAACTCTGGTGAAGTGATATCCCGAAGAGCGGTCATAACACTTCAACTCCTGGTGAAATGGGCCTCCGAAGAGGGCTTTTATTTTGTTTACATTTCAACTCTGGTGAAGTGATATCCCGAAGAGCGGTTATTACACTTCAACTCCTGGTGAAATGTGCCTCAGAGAGGGTTTTCATCGCCTGGAAGTTACTCTCTCATGGTTGGAGGGTCATGACTCCTCCAATCTTTTTTGTTGAGTAGAGAACTTTCTTTTTTGTGGCGTATGACCCATTAGAGGTCTTTTATCGTCCGAAGAGGACTTGCGCTGCTGATGGTAGCTTTGGTTGTTCCTCTGTTCACTTGCTTATGCCTTTTCAGCGATCCTCTCTTTTTTTTTTTTTTTAGTTTTCATTCCCCTTTTCTTGCAAGTAGCTTGTTTAATCCAAGGAAGTGTACTTCATTGCCAGGCAAGTTCGTGAGAACGGGCACTAGCTTCCTAATTGGATGTTTGTTTGTTCAAACAATCTCAATTTATCAGCAAGGGCTCGTTTCTATCGAAATCATTAGCCGTTCAATTGAAGTATTTCCTATCTAGGATTTGAATTCGGGGTCTTTGTGACTTGAAATTTGTTTGTTGAATGATGGTGAGAATCGCTCGGTCTTATTATGTGCAAGTTTTATTTCCATTGTCTGCAAAAATTTAAATCGACATTTCAGCAATACATTTTATGTATTTTTTATATCGAAAACAAAGCAAACATATAATGATAATAAGGAGCACAAGATTTATAGTGGTTCGGCCATGAAATTGGGCCTACATCCACTTTATATTCTTTCATTATTTACTTGCATCAGTTTCACAATTGCTTTCAATTACAAGAATCATACATTCATAATTCTTTTTACAATGTTTCAACAAAATTTTCAAGTAAAGTATGGACGCAAATGGTTGCTGTTCCATGCCCTTGGAATTTGATCTCCATCAACAGTGGTGAGCTTGAATGTGCCGTCAAGAAGCTTTTGACCTATCACATACGGTCCTTCCCAATTTGGCCCAAACACACCTGTCGCGGTCATAATTCTTTTCAGGACTAGATCTCCAATTTCAAAGCTGCGTTGACGAACTTTGGAATTGAAATGTCTGGCTATCCTTTGCTGATGAGCTGCAACTCTGAGGTTAGCTTCATCTCTTTTTTCATCAAGGAGATCTAGTGCTTCAAGTTGTAGCTTCTCATTTTCTGCTTGATTGAAATGGATTCTTCTGTGTGAAGGGACCTCTGTTTCAACCGGGATCATTGCTTCCGATCCGTATGCTAACGAAAAAGGAGTATGCCCAGTTGCAGTTTTGTGAGTAGTTCTGTATGCCCATAGTGCAAGTGGTAGTTTATCGACCCAACCACCTTTTGCTTTTTCGAGTTGCTTTTTGATGGTTGATTTGATGATCTTGTTCACTGCTTCCACTTGCCCGTTAGCCTGCGGATGAGCTACTGCCGAAAAGCTTTTCTGGATTTTGAATCGTTTGCAAAAATCCTGGAATTCCTCGCTTTCAAACTGAGTACCATTGTCTGTGATTATTTTCTGAGGCACACCGTATCTGCAAATGATATTCTTGGTCACGAATCTTATCATTTTCTTAGAAGTGATAGTAGCCAATGGTTCAGCTTCAGCCCACTTAGTAAAATAATCAACTGCAACAATAGCATATTTAATCCCTGATTTAGCAGTTGGTAGCGGCCCAATGAGATCCATTCCCCAAATTGCAAATGGCCATGGACTGACCATCTGTGTGAGTTCGGTAGAAGGTGCTCTAGGAATTTTGGCATATCTTTGGCATTTGTCACATTTTCGGGAGTAATCTGCAGCATCCCGATTAATTTCTGGCCAAAAATATCCGTATCGGAGAATTTTCTTTACTAATGTTTGACCACCTGAATGATCACCGCATTCTCCTCCATGCACTTCAGCTAGGATTGTTTTGGACTCTTCCCAGGATACACATCGAAGCAATGGCATTGAGAATCCCCGTCTGTACAATCGGCCATCCTGAATTACATAGCGAGAGGCCTTCCTTAGTAGCTTTCGTCTTTCTATCGAGTTTTCTGGCAGAGAACCTCTGAGTAGGTAATCCAGTATTGGAGTCATCCATGACTCTTGTTCTTGAGATACATTCATAATCCAGTCTATATCCATCTCGTCTATACTTGGAGCTGAAAGGACTTCTACAGGGACCAATCCCAATAGTTGAGCTTCACCAGAACTTGAATACTTTGCGAGGGAATCTGCCTTCATATTCTCTTCCCGAGGAATGTGGCTTATTGAATAGTGATCGAGTTCACATAGGAGTTCCCAAGCCTTTGACAAGTAGGAAGGCAGGTTTCCACCTTTTGCTTGAAATTCCTTCTTGACTTGGCATACAATAAGCTGAGAATCACTGAAAATTTGTAATGCTCGAATGTTTAGCTCTTTAGTGATTTTCAGACCTGCAATAAGAGCTTCATATTCTGCTTCATTGTTTGTTGAAGGAAATTCCAGTCTTAGTGCATAACATAATGATCGACCTTCAGGAGTTTCAAGTACCACTCCGGCTCCAGAACAGTAGTCATTTCTTGCGCCATCAACATACATCTTCCACTGGATTGGAGAATCATTGATCGCTTTATTCTCATCATTATCTTTCTCTGTGAATTCTGCAATGAAATCAGCTAAAGCTTGTCCGTTGATTGCTTTTCGGGGATGATAAGTGATGTCATATTGACTGAGTTCAATGTTCCATTTTAGAAGGCGACCCGAAGTTTCTGGGCGAAATATGACTTGTTTTAGAGGTTGATCAGTGAGCACTTTGATAGGATGAGCTTGGAAATATTGCCTCAGTTTCCTCGATGCAACTAGTAGGCAATAGGCGAGTTTTTCCAACTTGGAGTAATTCAGCTCTGCCCCAGTGAGTCTTTTGCTGATATAGTAAATTGGATGTTGAATCCTTTTGTCTTCCCGTATCAGCGCTGCACTTAGAGCATGAGATGATACTGCCAAGTATATAAGAAGATCCTCACCATTGCCTGGTCTAGAAAGTATCGGAGGCGTTTCCATATGACGGATCAACTCTTCAAAAGCTTTTTGGCATTCAGGAGTCCATTCAAAGTTCTTCTTTCCTTTTTTCAGGGCATCGAAGAATGGGATGCATTTATCAATAGCTTTAGAAATGAACCGACTCAAAGCGGCGACCTTTCCGTTGAGACTTTGCAATTCCTTCTTCGTTCTAGGAGCTTTAACTTCTTTTAAGGCGGTAATTTGAGCTGGACTAGCCTCAATGCCCCTAGCACTGACGATAAAACCTAAGAACTTTCCGGATTCGACCCCAAATGTACATTTCAGAGGGTTAAGCTTCATTCTGTATTTCCGGAGGACTGCGAACATTTCTGCTAAGTGTTCAATGTGATCCACTGCTTTCCTGGACTTCACTAACATGTCGTCGACGTAGACTTCCATAGTTTTGCCCAATTGCGGTTTGAACATAGCATTAACAAGTCTTTGGTAGGTTGCCCCTGCGTTTTTCAATCCGAAGGGCATAACCTTGTAGCAATAAAGTCCAACATCTGTGATGAAGCTTGTATCCTCCTGATCCGGCTCATGCATCATGATTTGGTTATAACCGGAGTAGGCATCCATGAAAGATAACAATTCATGTCCCGCAGTTCCGTCTACCAGTTGATCGATCCTGGGTAATGGGAAGCAATCTTTGGGGCAAGCCTTGTTTAGATCAGAAAAATCAATGCACACTCTCCATTTTCCATTAGCTTTCTTGACCAACACAGGATTTGAAACCCAATTCGGATATGTAGATTCTTTGATGAAGTTATTTCCCATGAGTCGATCAACTTCTTCTTTTAATGCTGCTGACCTTTCTGGACCTTGGGTTCTCCTTTTTTGTTTAACTGGAGTAAACCTTGGGTCAACATTCAGAGCGTGTACTGCAACTTCTGGAGATATCCCACACATATCGGCATGATTCCAAGCAAAGACATCCAGAATTGCTTTCAGGAAAGATATCAAGATATTCTGAATTGACACGTTAAGCTGTGAACCCACATTCAACACCTTATTTGGGTCCTTCGGGTCAACAGGTACCGGAACTGTCGTTTCCACCGGTACTACTCTATTCTCCCCTGTACTGGCTTTTCTGGGATCCATTTCTTTCCGTGCCCCGCTATGCTCGCCAGTGCAGGGTCCGCTCCGTAATTGCTACAAGGCTGGTTCCTTGATGCGGACTGGAGTTGCCGCATCCTTTCCCATTTCTCTTTTTCTTGACTCTCGCAGCTCTGTCAAATAGCATTCTCGCGCAGCATTTTGATCCCCTTTTATAACTCCTACTCCATTGTCAGTAGGAAATTTAATAGTAAGGCACCACGGGGCTAGGATAGCTTTGAATGCTGTGAGTGTTGGACGGCCAAGAAAAGCATTATAAGCAGAATATTCATCGACGATCACAAAGGTTTGCTTTCGGACCACTTTCCTTTCTCCTTCCCCAAGTTCTACAAACAGATCGATGGTTCCTACTGGTTGCTTTGGCTCCCCAGTGAAGCCAACGATTTTCTGTGATGAGGCTTGCACATCGATCATAGGGATTTTCATCTGGTCAAATGTCTTTTTGAAGAGGATATTACATGATGCTCCGCAGTCAATGAGGACTCTTCTGACAATGGCTGGTCCAATACCAGCCGAGATGACCAAGGGATCTAAAGTAGGAGCTTCAATACCTATAGAATCTCTGGCTCTGAAAATAATATCATCGCTGAAAGTTTTCTGTTGTTTAAGGGGCGTAGTGTCTTCTAGAACAAAGACGTCTTCTTCGGCTGGAGCATATTTCAAAGCCCTGGAATATCTCTCCATCTCACCCCAACTCTTGCCAGCTGGGTGAGGTCCTCCTGAAATGACATTGATAACGGGCCTTCCAGATTCATGCCCCGTAGCTTTCTCACCTGCCCCAGGCTGATGAACAGGAGCCCGCTGCCCCTGACTCGACGATGCAGGATTGTTGCTATTCTTTTTCACGAATTGCTGCAACTTGTTTTCTCTTAGCAACTCTTCAATCAGATTTTTCAGCTGGCGGCATTCATCAGTTTCATGACCTGGTTGATTGTGGAAGCGGCAGAATTTCCCACTCTGTATGGCTTTTTTCCCGGTTCTCAAAGGGATAGGTTTAGGGAAATCGACGGAATCTTTAGTGGCCAGGTAGATGTGCTCCGGTGTATGTGATAATGGAGTATATTCTGATGGCTTGAAGGATCGGGGCTTCTTCAGATTACCCTGTTTCTTCCCATTACTATTCTCCCTTTTTTGCCCCACCGATTCATTCTTGCGTGGAGCGACAGTGTTGTCTTCTGCTTTTTCCAACACTGTCTTTACTGGTAAAGGACGGCTTTCCAAGCGAATGAATTCATCTGCTTTTTTGTAGAACTTTTCGAGAGAGGTTGGCTCCTTCATATTTAACCATTTCCCAAATTCGCTTGACTTATCAATAGCCCTCATCAGATAAGTCAATATCATTCGTGGTTCAGCATTGTCCACCTCAGCCAGTGCTATGTTGAAGCGGTTCAAGAAGGATCTGATAGACTCACCAGGATTCTGCTCTAAACTCGATAGTGACATAATGTCCTTGGCCTTCGAAGCATATAGTCTAAACTGCTCCTTGAATTTTCTGGTCAAGTCTGAAAACTGATCGATAGATCGGACTGGCAACTTGGTGAACCACAGTAAAGCCACGCCTTCCAGGTATACGGGGAAATATCGGCACTTTATTTCGTCGGAGGCCCTGGCACCTGTCATGTGCCAATCATATTTATACAAGAACTCATTCGGATCACTTGTCCCTTTGTAAGCTGGAATAGTCGGAGGGACAAACTTCCTTGGAAATTCCGCCTTCAAGATTTTTTCAGTAAACGGAGTTTTACTTGGGGCGAAACCCCATTCCTTCTCATCTTCAACTCTTTGCATACTTTCTTTCATGATCTGCCGGACCATTCCAGAAAGATATTCCTCATCATGCCGAGTTCTAGATCCACCGGCCTCAGGTACTGCCTGCTCAAAGGGACTAGTAGGCCTTTCAGGAGCATTCCTTTCATTAACATCATGAATGTTGCCAGCATAGTTCCTTTCATTACCAGCCGGTTGATTGTTTGCCCCAAGTAAGTCGTTCAACTTATTCAGAATCAGAGCATTCTGGGCACTTTGAGCCTCCAGCTGTGCATTTTGGGCGTTTATCTGCTGGTTTAGCCCTAGAATCACAGCATCCAATTCCGCTTTCGTAACCCCAACAGACGGAGTGGGTAGATTAGGTACAGGGGAAGCGGAGGTTCCCTCTTGAATGTTTCCAGATCTGAAAGATCTACTTTTCCTTCCGGGAGCCATAATTTCAGATAGACTTCTGGTTTTTAAGGAAATTCTTTCTTCAAATCTCTGTGAAGCAATGATGACAGTTGTCCTGAGTTCAATTCTCAGTGAAAGCACCAAAAATGTTAACGCTAAAATTTAAACGCTAACACCCCAGTGAGTAGATAACAGTTATGAAAGCACCACCCGTTGGTACGGGAACAAGATACAAGTAAAGAAATTGCAGAAAAGCAGTAAAAGACGACAGTTTTATAGTGGTTCGGCCTAAAATCGAGCCTACGTCCACTTTGATCTCTTTATTGCTGAACAAGTACAGCTTATACAACTTTCTTCAATTACAATCCACTCTAGACTGTTAGTACAAACTTTGACGGAGAATTATCTTTCAAACTCATGATAAATGATGTGGATTCTCTCTCTTGAATTTGATGTAATGTCTTCGATGTTTGGAGTGCTTGAAGTGTTGCTTGAGTCGAGAAAATGGCAGAGTTTTGGCGCTCCGAGAATGAACCAAAAGTCCCCCCAGAGTTGGAGGTGGATGTCTATTTATAGAGAGTTCTGGGTGAAAAAAGTTGCTAAGTCCTGACTCGTTGCCGACTTAAGGTAAGTCGTTGCTGACTTAGGATGAGTCGTGACTGACTCATTGAGCTGAGTCTCTGGTTTGTAGAGAGCTTCCTGCCTTTTTCGAACCCACGCTTCAAGTACTAGGTCGTTTACGAGTTATCTGGTTGTAGTTTCTGGCTTGTTTGTATAAGTCGTATACGACTCATCATAAGTCGTAGGTCGTGGTTGACTTAACCAGCTGCCTTCGGCTTAAAGCTGAGTTCAGGCTTTGTGAAGGCGAGTCCTAACTCGTAGACGAGTTAAGAGACAGTGTCTTTAGGTCGTACACCTTTTTTAAGTCGTAACACTTGTTAACTCGGTCAAGCTTTAATCTGTTATGTCGTAGCTCTCTTAAGTCGTCCTTGCCTTCTTAGTTGCCTTGAGCCGTTAACTGACTGAGTCGCTATCAAATGAGTCGGTATCCCTCTTAAGTAGATGAGTCGGTACCTTCCTTAAGTAGATGAGTCGGACTATCCCTTCCTTAGCTCGGTTGAGTCGTTGGTCCACTAAGTCACCGATCTCCATGAGTCGTGAGTCCCTCTTAAGAAGATGAGTCGCTACCAGTTGAGTCGTTGAGCAAAACGAGGTTAACATTCAGTTTCCTATTTGCTTTCATTTAATGAATGCTTCATTTATGCTTAACAAGTAATAAATGTTTCAGATTTCTGTTTTGTTTTGTACAAGTCATAGATTTTCCCATTATTAATTTGAACAGAAATCTTTTGTTTCTTATGCATAAAACTGTATACAGTACAAATATTTATTATCTTTGAAGTGAACACTTGGTTTGCTTATACCTATAAACTGTACAAGAGCACAAATATGTTTATTACTGGTTTACATTCATTTTTAGTTTATAAAATTTTCTCTCGACAAAACTTAATTGCTGTACAAATGTATATGTATATATAGGAAATGCATTTATTTGTTCATATGATCTTTTTTTTTAACATTTTTATTAAGGATGTTGTGTTGTACAATTTGAATTTTGAAGATTATTGTTTGACTAAAATACTTGTATTTATATATTTTAAATTATAATTCATATTTGTATATTTATATTTTTAGCTACATCTTAGTTTTATAATTGTGTTTTATACTACTTTTATATTTTTATACCTATATTGTTTTGCAGTTCCATATTTATGTTAAATGTTTCCATGTTTATTTATTTTAAAACTTATTATTTTAAAAACTAAAATTGTATTCATATAAATTATCAAATAATAAAATATTGAATCTTTGATTTGATTTTATTGAATAAGACAGATTTTGTTTTAAATGGGTTTGAAGTATTTAATTTTAAAATAAATCAAAACTTCTTTTATAAAACATATAATTATTAAATATCCAAGATCTCATTAATTTAAACATTGACAAGCTTATATTTAATTTAAATTAGATTAAATATTTATTAAAATATGCTGTCAAAAATTCCGGGTCGTTACATTCCTCCCCCCATAAAAGAATTTCGTCCCCGAAATTTAAACAACAGTTAATTCAAAAAGTTTGTTTTATATTAACAATCCAAACATACATATCATTCATACAATAGCAAACAAACAAACAGTCTACTCTAACAAACATCACTAGTTATCCGAACATAAATCCGGATAAGCATTCCTAAAATTATCGAGAGTTTCCCAGGTACAATCTCTGGGATCCTCACTCCATTGCACCTTGACAAGTCTCACCACTTTATTCCTGAGTTACTGTTTAAACAACTAATGATGAATCATAAACAAATTTCCTGAGATATATGGAATACACAATAAATTCCAGATATCCATTCTGCCAATTTAATTCTGAAATCTACAATATTAACTCTTTCCAAATTTTATTGATCTCTTTTCAGAATTTCAATTCTTATTAAATCAAGCCCGTACGATGTACATATATCATTCGTACGCAGTATCAAATTCGATCGCTCGATCACACAATTTCACTTCCGAACTAGTATTGTTCACCCGACTTCCTAGTACGGACTCAGAACTGGTTTCTAGATTAGAGACTGTCATTCTCCTTGCATAACCATAACTATGATAGAGAATTTCCAGAATCAATCAAAATCCAAATTCATGGTTCGTCGTCGAAAATCGAGTGAAAAATCCTAACTCGGATCGATATAACTATCTCGAAATTCTATGCTCGAATTTGGATCAAATTGTTATGCGAATAAAATAATATACGTACATCCTACGTATTTATATCCATTGATTATCAATCATATCAATTTCTTTTATTCACATTATTCTGATTCTATCCACTTGGAATTTTTTTTTCCAATATCAAATTTCACTTAAGAATTCCACCATTCATTTCTTAAGTTTAATATAAGCACATTATATATTCTTATATTATTACTCTGCCACTTAAGCCTTAATCTTCTTATTTAAATCTGAATTACCAATTCCATATGAATTCAAATTTCTTCTACTCTGAATATTTAAATTTCATTTACTATCTTCCATTTATAGCTGATTTTTATCATTCTCTTAAATGAATTTCATTCACTAATTTATTTTAAATTCCAACTTGAAATTGTTTTGTTGTTAATTTTTTTTTATATATATACGGTCTTCAAATTCTGAAAGATTTTGACAAAGTCTCCATTTGTTTAGCATTACATATTTCTATAAGCACCTATGTAGGGGTCCAATCCTCAACACAATTAATTTCAGTCAATTTTCAAATCATTCTCTTCAGTTTAAGTGGTTTATAACTTACTTGCTTATATATATAATCCATTTGAGCAAAACAAACTCATGTTCAAAATTATCATATTTTGCTTCCAATACTTCATAGAATTTTATCTAATCTCTTTTACTTCAAAAAGAACTCATTTCTATATGAAGTTTGACCATATTATTGTGAATAAATAATTACTTAAGCTTTATGATAAATCTTAAATTGATTCCAACTCAATTTACACTTAACTCCATCCCAATTAATCTATTCACAATCTTTTCATTGCATTTTCTTTCCTTTCAACAGGTATGATTCCGAACCATTCTATTACACTTGAGAATAAATGTTTTAAATAATCATCTCATAATTTACTTAAGTCCTTTATTTTCTTCAAACTATTCCACATAACAACTTAAGTTTATTCTATTCTACCAACTTCCATTTAAATCTTTGATTTGATTTTCTTTTAATCAAATCCCAACTACTTACTGATTAGTTTATTCTTTTATCCATCCTTAAATTTTTAATTTACATTAACAATTCATTATTGAATTTATTCATAGTAAGGTTATTCAATTTATACTTGAATTAATTTATTTACACTCTCACCAATTCTATTTTAATCCAATTCAATACTTACTTTGGTTTACATTTACTTATTTACTTAAGAATTTTATAACTCGACTGAATTCATTCAAATTCAGTTTTATTCTATCTCAACTCCAGTTAAAATTTAGCTACTTACCAATCTTTAAATTTATTCCTCAATATATGAGCTCAAATCTTATTTATCTACTTAACAGCTTATATTACTCATTTGGGTCAGTTCATCTTATAATCACAATTCCAGATTATTTATATATATAGCACTTACTTTCTTAAGGTATAAATTTCCACCTCATGATTACAATCATTTTACCTTCAAATTTTATATCCAAATAAGTTCATTTTGAACCTCAATTCCTTTCAACTTATCTCAGGTTAAACTCAAATATATTTCTTATTTTCATCTACTTAAGTTAAATTTTAATTCCGGGATTAAATTTCTCGATTTCTTCTTATTAATATCAACTTTACTTTATAAGTTCAATAGTTGATTTATTCAAACCTTCCACATTATTTAAATAGAATTTCTTAGAATTCAATTTCCCGGTTTTCATCTCTAAAACCATTTGAAATGATAACTATACATACCCATCAGGTATATCCAGTCAAATTTTCAAATTCCGAACACTTTTTTTCACCAAAACAAATTTTCCCTTAGAAATTTCTTAAATAACTTGTATACCCAACAAGCCCAAACAATTTATCATGACCAATATCCTGGCAGCAATCCATCACTTTAGAAACTCGAAAATGAATACTGATGATGTGGCCATCACCATCAGGATTATTTTCCAGCGACTGAAGTGAGTTCAGTGTTTTCTTACTTCCACAATTGCCTCTCAAAACAATTTCCTTTCAACAATATTTTCCAAAACAATGTTCCAATATTGCCTTCAAATCTTTGGATAAACATTTCAAACATTTCCAAGATTTTTAAATTTCTAAATCCTTTTGTTTAAATTCATTTAAACACTTTCAAATTTCCGGGACTTAAATTCTGGTTTAATCAAATTTTAGTTATATTCCTTTTGTATTAAAGATCATACTTAGACAATTTTATTTGTTTAAAGACCCCTCAAATTTAAATTTTTATTTGGTTGTAGTATTAATAACCAAACATCCAAACATATATAATAATTTCAGAAAAAAATTTCTTTTATATTAAAATATAATTTTGGGTAAAATTATTTCATTTACCCTACCTTTAAAGACAATACTGTGTCGAATTGCTCTATTTGAGTGTTTAGAAACCCCTTCGATACAGTTTTCGAGGCTGTGCCGACGAAGGTTCATATACCACTCAATAAATCAATCAACGCAATATAAAACCATTTTATACCCACTAACAAATACGCGCTCATATCTATTTATACACTCAAACTCATTTTAAAGTTCTACAAACTCTATTCTATGAGTAACCACTACCAGAGCCAAGGTTATCACCAACCTATGCTCTGATACCAACTGTGACGACCCGCCCTTCTACTACCAGAAAGACGTATCATCATTAAGAAAGAAAGTGATGAGAAAATAGAAAGATAGAGAAGAAAGAACAACAACATTAGAATCTCACAGCGGAACGGAACAAAATATAATATATCACATAGTTATTTCATAATTTTACATATATCAGAATTATACAGATCATACAACACATACTAGACAGTTATAAACTCCTGTCTAGTTAACACAAGTCAATATACAATACAGATAAACAGCTCAGAGATATCAACACAGCGGAACACCATATTTACATATATCTACAACGTAGAAGCATCCTGCTCCATCGCTCCTCCAGAATTCGTCAAATCTATCCTGAATCCCTTGGCTACCCGTAAAAATTTGGGTACCCGAGAGTTTATGAAAACAAAAATAAACTCCGGGTCAGACGTGGGTCTGGTATGAGTAAACGGTTTAAAGTTGCTTAACTTTGAAAAACATTTGAAAATAAAGGTATCACGTAAGACTCCCCACAAATAAATACGGGTAAGTTTTTACCTTACGCTAAGCAAAACATTTTATAAGAAATCCAGTGATATTATAATAGTGTCTAGGGTTTTCAAGTAAATAGAAAATAGCCTAAATTGTTACATTCATTAAATTCCAGCTACTAGCCACAAAAGTGGGTAATACAAATCAAAACCGTAGAGTCTCGTAGGGAAAATGGATTTCCAACAATGGCAGGGCTACTGGGGTACCGCCCGTCACAGTACGGGGCCTAGATCACCGTACCGAGGATTACTCCCTTCATCCCTTGCAACACAAGGCCGGAATCATTCCTTACTGAACAGTCCCGAACAAGATAAACCCCGCGGTTCTAGCTTGCAAACCGGCCACACAGCCGAAATAAAAAGGGACATCTAGACAGGGAAAATATCTTGTCCTGCTTGGGCATGACCCACCTAACCTTGCTGCATCTCCCCCGTTTTAGCCATTCCCGGTTGATGAGGCTTGAGGCTGCGATTTCCTTTAAAGAACATATCACTTAGAATGCTCATCGTCCGCCTGACGTTGTGCTGAAAGCATTCAATCCATACAAGTTCGTTCCGGGTTCGAACGAAACCGAAGGCATTATCTCGTTACACTCGTTTTGGAATCACCCTCAGAGTCAACGACGATAACCCTTGCATTCTGAAAACACCATCTCGATCTTCTTTTCAGGATTCACGACCTAACGTTTAAATTGGATCGATGTGGTTTTCGGAGAATCAAGTTTGATTCTTCCGATCTCGGTCTCATCGAATCCAACCGCCATTTTAAGGGCCAAGTTGTCTATTTAACTTAACAGTTTAAATAATTTAAAATTTAACAATTGAATTAACATAGCATTTATCATAGATAAAACATGTACAAGCATCCATAACATCTCACAGAGCATCACAGAATATCATCACATAAATATCACGATCAGATATTCAAAACAACAGTTCATAAGCAGTTACCTTTAAGTCTCATGTGTAATTAATTCAATTTAGAATTAATTACTTGAGAGTTAATCACTTAACTTAACTTAATTAATTATTTAGTCTTAATACATAATTACTTTATTTCACATTTATTAATCAGTTACTTCCTTCATCCAGTGATTTAACTTTAATTACATAATTAACCATCACCTGATCATTAATGAATAACTTTAATTATGTATTAATAAAACTTAATTACCCCTTTTTTAACTGCTAATTACTTAATCAATCAACAATTAATTCTTAATCAAGCTACTTAATTTATTAACTATCGATTCATAATTAAATTATTTGATTAACCAACTATTTATTCATTTATTAATTTTTAATTCATAACTTACTTATTATAAATTAATTTGTTGCTCAGATATCACAAATTATTTAAACTAACCATCTATCATTAATTTTATTAACTATATAATCTTCAATTAACCACTTAAATTAATTATGAATTAACTGCTAAGAAATTAGCTACGATTAAAATTGTTTTAACATATGATTTATTTCTAATTACAAAATCAATTTAAATTTCAAGTATAAATTTATTAATATTCTAATTACTTTATACCAATTAATTACCCCTTTCATAAACCATACTCTTAATAGATTTAAATCAATTATTAACTTTAAAGTAACTAATGATATTACTATTGAACTTGTTAGTAAACAAACTAAAAAGTATCAGACAAAACATGGACGTGGACCCGAGACAGCACCATTTTCACTCGAGTCTATCTCGAGTTCCCCTCACGACTTCCCTTACGTCTCTCTCCTTCATTTGTTTCTTTTTGTTTTTTTCCTGTAACTTCTCTTATTCTCATTTTTTTTAAGTTTAACAATCTGCTGAGATGACAAACTCGTGCGAACACGGGTCCTAACTCGATCCAAACGACCCCTTTACTCGAGTACCCACTCGAGTCGATCTCGATCAAACACAGACACGCACAGCGTCGCCGTTCACATGCACAGTGCCGCGGCGAACTTCCATCACCTGAGTTGATCGCTGACAAGTCGATCACCAACCACTCTTTGGATTCCAACACCTTAAAACGCTGATGGAGCTCAAGAACGAGAAAGACAGTTTTGAGGTTCAGATCAAAGGTAACGCTCCGACAACTTCCTCCTCGTGCAAGCGATGCAAACCTCCAGACGCTTTGAGACTCCGGCTACACCACCATTAGATTCCCTACTACCATTCCTCTAATTTTCGTGAAGTTCGGTCATCTAGGTGAGTCGAAATCGAAAATTTAAAGAGCTTGGTGAAACTCGTGACAAAAACCCTACTTTAATCACAAACTCAAAATTTATGCACTTGAAAAATATTTTGACAATTTTCTTGTGTTAATACAACTTCTACCCTGCTTCATTCGAAATTTCAGAAATTAAAATTATCTCGACCTTCCCAAAATTGACAAAAATGCAGTAAGCTTCTTTTTAAAACTGCTCTGAATATCTTTGCTTATAAATCAAAATTTTTATGTTAAAAATCATAATTATGTTTATGAAAACTAAATATGCTATTGGATTCACAAATTTAAACACTTGAATTTTCAACTTTGATTTCTTTTTACCTGTAGTTTGATAATACAGTGCTGATAACATGTTGTTAAACTTTAAACTTGTATGCAGGCTTTTGTTTCATATAAACAAACTTGAATTTATCTCACTACCAAGTTCAAATGGTTATATAAATAAGTTTCGTAAATTTATTTGCTTTATTTTGTACAAAACTTGAAATACTGATCAACAACAACTATGAAAGCTTCCAGTGCAAACAAACATACACAGAACAGTATGTTTAAACTACATCCACACATATCATAAATAAGCAATATACAAGCTAAAGTTGAAAATTAGTTTGTTTACTCACCAATCAAAACTTTGAACAGAAATGATGTTGAAGAAAACACTTGCAGGTGAAGCTTTCCTGTAACCCTTCTTTGTTTCTTTTTTCCTTTGTTTGTTTTTCAGTTTTTCCTTTTAGTTTAAGTTTTGTTCAATGTTAATAAATAAACTGAAAGTTTATAGGTGATATATGTAGATGCTTGAACAATACAGGTTGTAACTGGACAGTTGCATTCGTTTGTATTGTCATTTTCTTTTAATTGGTTAAGATATAAATACCTGCAGTATGAAATGATATAGGAGATTTCGGCTACATGTACTAGTTAAACAAGATGTTAGGCTAATAAATGTTTATGCTTTTAATCATGATAGCAAGCAATAAATGTTTACTGTTAGTTGCAACTTGTACAAAGATATTTATGTTATTTCGGCTAGGCATGCTATGTAAGATACAGGTTTTAATTTTTTTCTTCTTCTTTTACTGGACAAAGATGTTTGAAACATTTTCAATTGTTTAGTTTCCTATTTGCTTTCATTTAATGAATGCTTCATTTATGCTTAACAAGTAATAAATGTTTCAGATTTCTGTTTTGTTTTGTACAAGTCACAGATTTTCCCATTATTAATTTGAACAGAAATCTTTTGTTTCTTATGCATAAAACTGTATACAGTACAAATATTTATTATCTTTGAAGTGAACACTTGGTTTGCTTATACCTATAAACTGTACAAGAGCACAAATATGTTTATTACTGGTTTACATTCATTTTTAGTTTATAAAATTTTCTCTGGACAAAACTTAATTGCTGTACAAATGTATATGTATATATAGGAAATGCATTTATTTGTTCATATGATCTTTTTTTTTAACATTTTTATTAAGGATGTTGTGTTGTACAATTTTAATTTTGAAGATTATTGTTTGACTAAAATACTTGTATTTATATATTTTAAATTATAATTCATATTTGTATATTTATATTTTTAGCTACATCTTAGTTTTATAATTGTGTTTTATACTAGTTTTATATTTTTGTACCTATATTGTTTTGCAGTTCCATATTTATGTTAAATATTTCCATGTTTATTTATTTTAAAACTTATCATTTTAAAAACTAAAATTGTATTCATATAAATTATCAAATAATAAAATATTGAATCTTTGATTTGATTTTATTGAATAAGACAGATTTTGTTTTAAATGGGTTTGAAGTATTTAATTTTAAAATAAATCAAAACTTCTTTTATAAAACATATAATTATTAAATATCCAAGATCTCGTTAATTTAAACATTGACAAGCTTATATTTAATTTAAATTAGATTAAATATTTATTAAAATATGCTGTCAAAAATTCCGGGTCGTTACAGAAATGTACTTAAAATTTGCATCATTTAATTATTTGTTTCAACTGCATATTTCATATGTAGTTAAAATTTGCATATAACAGTTGTTACCCGGTTACTTGGCCTGGCCACATGATGACAGCACTAGAGGTTCTCGATTTGGTTAGGACTAGACTCCGGTCGGTAAAGGGTTGGAGTTGTATGAACTGACCCAAGCTGTGTGGGTCGGCCTATGTACATGGCTCGGCCTATAGGCATGGTTCGGCCGAGGGAAGAGAGGCGTGTGTCATTCGGTCTTATGACATAGTGTATGTCGCTCGGTCTTGAAGAGAGATTCATCGCTCGCCCAAGATAGGAACAGTGAAGTGGCTCGGTTAAGATGGGTTCGGTCTCGGTCGCTCAGCATATGTGAGGCTAATCTTGATGGTTCGGCTGGTCGTGAGCCGACCTCAGAAGAACTGCGGCACATGCCGCTCAGTCAAGATAGTTAGGTGTGCATCGCTCGGTCAAAAAGGGTTTGGAACTGATACACTTCCTTGCTTCGGGTCGTACTGCCGCCTGGTTCGAGCCCTTTCAAAATCTACTTCGCGTAAATGGAGAGACTCCTACTGGACCGGCGGAAGAGGCTCGACAATCGCCATTCGGCATGCCTGACTCGGAATGCAGAAGTCATTTACCATGGGCCGAGACACCTTGTTTCTGGGCCCGTGAGGGAAGTCCCGCCTATCTTCACCTATAAATAGAGGGGCAAGGGCATAGTGAAGAGGGACCTTTTTGGAAGAATACTAGGGAGACTCTGCCATTTTCAAGACTCATTCCTTTTCAGTTAGAACTTGTATTCAAGTTGTTGGCGTACGGATTATATTTGTATTCAATTATTTGAAAAAACAATAAAGATTAAACTCAAAGTGGACGTAGGCGATTACGTCGAACCATTATGAATCTGATGTTCTAATTTTTGCAATTAATTCTGCATATATTCCTCTATTTTAATTTTCTATCTTCATTAATCTCTCTACACAAATCCTTCTTTGGGTGTTAGTGACTAATTTTGGTGCTAACAACAGCTGTAATTTTAAGACGCATATCAGGCATGCATTTAAAAATGATGCAATTCATAACTTCATAAGTGAAATGCATTTAAAAATGCAATTGTTAATAGTAATTGTAAAGATGTATGCAACTATTCATAATAATTGAATGTATGTCTACAACTTTTCAATAAAATTGCATATAGAAATTTCTTAATAGATAACCTTTGATTTTCTGATTTATTTGGTTTTCATCTTCTAAATCTCAACTTTCTTCAGTTCTGGACTTGATTTGGACATCGATTTTGGAAGTAGCAACTAATTCCGCTTTATAATTCGAGCGATTAGGTTTTTCATTTTTTAAGATGTTAATCGATGAAAAGAATTTGAAGGGTTTTGTTTGAAGAAGACGTAAAGATATTTAGAGAAATCTTTTTGTCGCGTTTATTAATAAGGATGGGAAACTTATAATTAGGGAGGGATGTTCTGTGTATTTTTAAACCTATTAAGAATGTATGTCAAATGTTCACTAAAAAAACCTTGTGTATAAACTGTTTGAATGTTTTCATTATCATCGCCCATGTCTGGTAAATAGTAAAACATCTTTTTTACCTTAGCCATGTGTGAGGACAAGGATCCACCACACCTACCTTATTTTGATTACATCTCTACTCTCTCCTAATGTTCAACGACGTTATCATTTGAATAGTAAGATAAGGTGGCAAGAGAGATGTAACGACCTGATATTTTCAACCATTCGCATCCGCACATGTCGGACTTGAATTGCTCAAAATATCAGATTGTTAATTGAAATTTGGCAAAACTTAACATCTACGGTAAATAAACCAATCACAGAATCACAGATACATAGTAGTACAATGATACGCTGCGGAAAAAATGAATAGTAGTTCATGAAACTACTATATAAACATCAGAGTTAGAAATAAAGTACAACAGAATATCTCAGATGCAGTGAAGTCTCCAGTACGACCAGATGACTTCTCTGGACCAATCAACTGGATGATAAAAAGGATAGATAGCTGGATCTTCAAGCAAAGCTCCAACTTCGAAGGTGAGTCTCAAATGCTGTAACACTCACTCTGACCCGAGCGTAGAGCAAAACACAAAACACTCGAATCAGGATAACATTCTTATATCTATAAATCCAACTCAAGTGAAATATCAACTGAAATATAATTAACTTAGAGGATGTCTGGGATACCCATCCTCTAAGGATCCAAGGAACTATCTACAGGGCAGAAATATACACTATAATACCATGGTCATTTCAATTTTATTTATATTTCAAAACTAAAATATCATTTCATTTCAAATATCTCTATTTTCCAAATTAGTATATATATATCCAATAATTTATGAAGTAAAGTATTTTTATTTCTTCAAACTTCACAAATCGCTTCAAAAATCAACTCTACCTTCCCGTTCAAATTTAATTAAATCAAGATTTATCAATTTCCATTCAATTTAGTTTCTGACTGAACTAATTCAAATTTTACCTATTTTAATTACGGATTTGAACCACAAAATAAACCATTTAAATTTCAATATAATTCAAAGTTAATATATTTCAGAGCTTTAAATATTCAACATTTCAAAGACTAAACTTTGATTGTTGCGTTTATCTCCCAACTTGACTTCACTATTTTTTAGTTTTGAAATATTCACTTAATAAATTTAATATTATTTATATGACCTTAAATTTACATTTTCTATATATTACCTTCGATTTCTTTAGACATGAATCATCCATTAAATTTCTTAAATAAAAATTCAAGTTATAGGATCATATGTTAAAGTTTCGAATTTAATAGTTTCAAATTGATTTAACTAAATAAAATCCTTACTTAATGACAAATTCAAATAAGTCCCAAATATATCTTCAAACCTTAGCTTATAAAATTTATTCCACTAATCTATTTCATAAATACTAATTAAATAAATCCTTAAACATATTTCATATTAATAAAATCAATCTTAATTAAATTATCTTAATATTAAATCTATATATAAAATAACCTTTATATATAATACTTTAAATCAGTATTCATTAAAACCGTATATTTCTTTTCAAGACCATAGAAATTATTTTCAAAACAATCATATAAACCACGGCGTCGATGTAAAATTTTCTATTCTATGACAAGGGATACATATATTTATCATTTCAATCCGTAAGTTAAATATATACGGGTGGATATCATTTTAACCCGTAATCCCACATTCAATTCAAATGAAAATCGCTTGGGTTTATCATTTCAACCCATAACGGAATTCTTCTATTCTAAAATCCGTTCGGGTATGTATCATTTCAACCCATAGTGATTTCTATACCAATAGGGAACTTGCAGAGTGATAATAGATATGAAAACAATAATAACAACAGGCGTATTTCATCAAAAAATAAATATAAACAATAGGATATGGTGTCATATCCATAAGTGAACAGTTACAGATAATAGCATATATAACAATTTAAATAACTATAGCATCATATTTCAATTGTCATTTCAATTTAATCAAATTTAACAAATAAAAGAATGTTAATCGTGAGTGATTGCTCACCTTTCGAGCTAGAGAATACAAAAGATGACATGGATACGCATATTGATACGGACACTGAAATTTGAATTATAAATCCGAGCACGAATTTCAAAGCAAAGTAGGATTGGCACGAATTGGACGAACAAGGATGATAATCAAGAATTTATGAATTGAATCAGAATCAGTCTGATATATAAAGAATTTTTTGCTATTTTAATAAAAATCAAAATTGCATCCCTAAGAAAAATTTAACGTCGAATCACACACGTATATATAATTTACCTTTTCTTTCATACATAAACCAATAGTTTTAATATTTGAAATAAAACATATGTGTTAAATAAAAATCCTTATAATTTTTCCAAACCATTTTATTTTTTCCACATAGATCAAAGTTTCTATTTACAAATCTAAGACCCAAACCACCCCGTACGACTTATGTATATAATATCATTAAGGTTTATATTTTAAAATAAGATTAATATATAAAACTTCAACAAATTACACTGTCCAAATCTCATTTATAAACCACTATATACATATGGTACAAAATCCACTTCACAATACAATTATTAATTTTAAACACTTTATATATATATATATATATATATATAGACTAATATATAACTACCCATACATAAACAGTAAAGCCTATACACAGACTTATATAAAATTTTAGACAACGGACGTACGAATTACTTATATAACTTATATTATAACTTATTTTATAAATATATATAATACTGTAACCTGTGCAGACCAAAAGTATAAGTTAGAATGTAAACTTTATATAATATATATAAATAGCAACTAATATAACTTTAAAATTTTAATTTTTTTTTTGCGAAAGTAACTGGTCTACACTAAAACACATATACACCCTTAACTTTTATGCAAACATGCATGCCAACTGAAATGAAAACTTATATATTAGAAAACTGACTCCATACATAAGTGTATGCAAAGTGTGTGTATATATATATATAAGGCCATAAAGATATATCTATAATTATTACAACTTTATATAAATATATGTCATATACGAACTTAGAAAAATAAACAACTTCAAAAATCCTATACAACTTCCATAATAATAAGATGTAAATTGACCTTCAATAAAAGTTATAAATCTGTTTATTATAAAACTATATATATAATAACGGATTTACAAAACTTATAAAATAAATCATACAATATGGTTTGTAAAATATACATATATGGACTCAATGTTAAAACAAAAATGAATATAAATCTACTTGCCAAATATGCAGACTCTATTTGCAGATCCAACACAACTCACACATATTAAATATGCATACACTTCTAGAAACAAAACAAACTTTCAAAAAAAATGGAAACCACGTTTGGTATATACATGTATTCAAATCCAACAACTTTATATAAACCACTATATGTATGCATCTTATATTTTTATACCACTATCAATATATCATAACTATACTCCATATAAACAACTATGCGTACCAACTTTGAATGCTAGAATATGCATCAACAGCACGTACAGGGGACGCGTATTGATAAAATGATCCATATCATAGCTAAATATAAAACTATATAATATATATATATATATATATATATATATATATATAAATAACACTTGCAAATATAAACTTAACTTACCTATGCTTGGTTATGCGAACAGTAGAGGAAACAGGGGAGGGTCGCTGCGTCTTCGATGGATATTGCGCAAGGGGAAGAGTGGGTTCGGTGGAGGAGCAGAGTTTAGAAAAGGTGAAGGAGAGGCTGAAATTTGTAGTGCCAGGCAAGTTTATATAGAAGAGGAAGAAACAATAGAGAGGGAAAGAAGAGAAATCTAGGAATAAGCAATAAAAAAGGAAAGAAAATACGAACAGAAGTAAATGGAAACGACTAAATAAAAGTAACCAAAGAAATAACACAATCACGTGCTATGATTCAGTGGAGGATTTAAGGCAAAATATTCACGTTGATTCAGGAAAATAATCAAAGAAAATAAATGGTAGCACGTTTCAAATTTGAACGGAAGGAAAGAGAAAAGTCATAGTTCCGAAAAAATATCAAAGTAACAGCTACACATTTATTCAAGAGCTATTAAAGCAATTTTTAAATTGTGAAGGCAACGTTACTCTGCGGTATATTTTTAAAATAAGAATGCTGAACGAAAATCAACAGTCAAATATGATGCGGTGTAAATAGCAAGAGTCACGCTGATTACTGAATAAAATAAAATGAATAACCATTTATTTATTTATTTTATACGGTGGAAAAATGAAGAAATAAAAGGTCAGTGAAAGTAGGAATGAATATATTAGAAAATTAACGATTCTAGTAGCAACGATCATCTTAAATTAAGTTGAAAAATTTATAATAATTTATTACCGTGGCTATGGTTCAAATTTTTTTGAAAGCAATGAAACCAAAAGGTCACAATTAAAGGTAAGCTTTAAATTTTTAATAAATACAAAACGTATCTAAGTTTATACGTTTGTAACTTTCCAGTTGTAGTGTATATATATAATGAACGGTCATAATGAAAGAAGTGGAAACAGGGAGCGTAGGAAAGGAAAGGTTAGAAAAATAAAATTTTCACCCTTAAATTCCGGAGATAAATAAGGTAACGTACCTCTTTAATGAAATGTACAGCAACAGTCACAAGCTGAAATTTAGCTGAAATTTTAAAGAAATGAGGGGAAGATGGTTTTTTTTTTAAATTAATCACTTCGCATAATTAATATGTCAATGAAAAAAGGAAAGGAGATGAATCAGGGAAACGTATTATAACTTATATACATATAACTATTAAACGGATAGATGGAAGAAAAGGTGAGCAGGTGAGTAAAAGTAGAAACTGATTTATGAGCGAAATGGAATGTGAGCTGTTACTTGGGAAGAAAATGGATCAGTTTAGAAATTAAAGGCAATGGACTGCTGAAATTAAATGAGTATAAAACGTGTAAAAGTTATATACTGAAACGGCTATAAATTTCAATTATTATTATAAAACGGGGAATAAAGAAAGGCAAGGACGATGATTTCAAAGTTTGTTAATAGCTAGGAATGGGGAAGTCTATCTGTGAATTGGAAAAACTTATTAAGCAATTGAAATCGGTAGAAAAAGTAACAGCTACACACTGTTTTAGAAACAATCAAAGTAATTAATAGCTTGATTGGACAACAAGAATAAATATGGAAGGACACGTATAAAGGAAAAATGAACCGTTTGAAAATAAATAAAAGAAATGATGGCAAATAAAATAGCTGTGCCTTGAATTTTCCAAAATAAATTATTTTATGAACATCAATTATTACTGACTTAAATTAAACAAAATCACACCCTAAAATATACTTTCTTAATTTTTGATGAAAATTTATCTTTTGCCACATTTAACTATACGTAATCCAAATGGAAGATTTTATTTCAAAATATTATTATTTAAAATTTCTCAAAAATCAAATTAAATACGCTAAATAAAACCATTAAAAATTAACAAAATTTTACGGGTCGTTACAAGAGAGAAACAATAATTAATTAAATTGGAACGTATGACAGAAATCAGAGAAAATTTAGAGTTTGGCGAACATAAGATATGACCGATCATTACCATTCCTACTGTTATTTAAACAGGAATATAGGATTTAAAACAAGAGGATTTAAGTTGCAGTCGATCATTGCTCAAATATATATACATATGTATATATATGATAATGATCGGCTACATCTCAATTTGCCTATACCACTAATCTCTTCGATTTCCACTACAAATTTCATTCTGAATAATAGCATTTGCTCTGTCTTATCACTATGCAACATTTAAATATATTTAATTTAGAACGTGTAGGAAATCAAGGACGTCGCCATTTTGGCTGAGGAACAAGGTTTCTGTGAAACACTAATCATGGTACCCTAGCGCGACGTTAAACTATCGACCAAGTTGTGACGACCCATATTTCGAAAGACTTAATCGATAATAATCCACACGTGTCCGACTTAAACAATCCTTAACGTAGATAATCAATGGGGTTAAATAAGAAAAATATAAAGAGAAAAAGAAAACAAAACATAGAGTCTCACAGCGGAAATGATAAAATATAATAACCAATAGATAATTCGAAAACTATTTACTATACATCTGATTATAATTTTCACATATTTATCACAGTTATATTTATACATTAGAGATAAATAATCAATACAACCGAATAACATGGTGCAGGGGATAATAATAATAGTAATATATCAAAATCCCGTCTTCGCCCTCCAAAGAATAGTTTTCAATACTCTAGAAAAAGCTCAAGATTGGCCCGAGCGTAATGAAAAGACAAAACACTCGAGTCAGGACTAAAATACTCTTATGTAAGTCAAATCAATATCACAAATATGAGTGCACTAACTTAAGGGATGTTACGGGATTTTCCATCTCCTAAGGATCCGTTAAACTGTTTATATATAATAGTACACGCTATAATGGGTAATGTCTATCTGTAAAATAAATATCAAAATAGCGTTAAGGCATTACATTGATCCACCTTAACACATTTACAGTTTTAAACCAAAATCGCAATGGGCTCGTATAGGGATAAATATGACAAGGCACGTAAGGCGATGCTTAAGGTAGGATTCTACCAGTTTAACCTTTCTGGCTGGTCGTCACCCATCCGTGGCCGACCGCGATAATCAATCCAAACGAAAAATAAGGGGCACCCATCGAATCTGAAACCACAATAGTAATACGAGGGATCAACATCGCTAGAGGTAGCTAACCTCAATGGCCATACATAGGCTCCTGTTTTAGTCATTTTAATTATGACACAAATGTCAAGGCTATCCATCATCGTTCTCTTACTTCATTCCAGTAAACATCGCCAATTCAACCACTACATTCTGGATATCATCCACCGCGTACACGGTTGTCAAAGTGGTTCCAATATTGAAAGAGAGTATTTCAATAAGAGACCCTGTTCTCTTTAACAACCAATCGTCATTTTACACACTGGTTGGTTCTTTTACCTTTCGAAAACAATTTTACACTTGATATCAAAATATCTTACTCGTTTCAAAATCAACTCCATTTTGAAATCATCATATATTCGCTTCAACAATAATTTCATTTCGAAAATTACCGTATATTAAAATTTATCAATTTTTGTCCGATAAATCAATTTCACTTCTAAAATTTGATTCGAATCCAATTTAGGTTATAATCTGTACTTTAATCTAATTTGTATTTAAATCCAAGATTTAAATATAAACACTTACCCTTCAACCAGTTTGAACTTTAGAAAATAGTTTAAATAGTTTAAAATACTTAAATAGTTAAAAATAGTTTAATAGAAAATATTTAAATAGTTTAATCGAAAATAATTCGAATATAAAAATGGTTTATGTAGTAAAATAGTTTAGAAAATCAAAATAGTTTGAATATTTAAAGAATATAGACTTTAAAACATTAATACTAAAATATTCATTTTAAAAATAATTCCAAAGTCAAAACCGGTCAACTTCCTAATTTCCTACCCAAATCAATTCCAAATTCCATTTTCGATTTAATCGATTCAATTCCGATTCCAACTCGAATAAATTTTTGATTCCTTATAAATTTCTATTTCAATTCATAAATTCCTTCAATTTCAATTTCCATTTCCAAATTTAAAATCTCAATTTCAAATTAATTCCCAATTCCAATTCCAAATTAATTTAAGTTCCAATTTCAAATTAATTTAAATTCCAATTTTCGATTAATTTAAATTCCCATTTCAATTAATATCCAATTCCAATTCCAAATTAATTTAAATTCTAATTTCAAATTAATTTAAATTCCCATTTCAAATTAATATCCAATTCCATTCCCAAATTAATTTAAATTCCAATTTCAATTTAAATTAAATTTCAATATCGAATATCGATCAAATTTACCTTCAATACCAAATTTAGATCCAAAATTTCAATTATAATTCAATCCTAAACTAAGATTTTGAAATATCATTTCACATCACTTTTTTTAGAAATATTCAAATTTCGAATAAAAGACCAATCTTTTAAAACAAATCCATTTTTAAAGTTTACGACGTATTTCGTTTATAACTCAAAAATTTATACTTCGATTAATTAAACATTCTCGTTTATGAAGTTTAAATTTCAACATTCCGAGTTCCAACTCAAAATAATTCAATTTCCATAAATTTGATTTTATTCTAAAAATCAACTCATTAAAAAAAATTCAAAACAACTTTTAAAATCATTTAATTTAACCAACCCGATATCCGTATATAATTTTCTAGCCTATGGCCAAGTGGATAATTATTTCAATTTAATCTCAAGGATATCCAATAGATGTCATAGGTATATATATCATTTCAACCTATTTCTTAATTTATTCGAAATAATTCAGTTTACAGTTTAGTATATTGTAAATAATATACATGGTGATAAAATGATATATCATAATAAATAAACATCCAAATTAACAACCAATAGCATCCATCACAATCAATCATCCATACAACCAATATAATTCACAGCAATTTTTTAATTTTCAATACCAAGTATAATATTGCCAATAAGATTTAAATTTATTTTATTGGTCAAATTCAAATTCTATCAATAAATTCATATATCACTATAAATGATAATTTAACCTACCAAACAACAGCCAATAAATTTCATATCATTTCAGAATATAAATTTAACTCGCAAAAAAATTTATTTTAGTCAAATGTGAGCGTATAAATACCCACCTTCGTTCGAATCAGAAAATTCGAATGAAGCAAACTGCAAAAAATTTAACTCCAAGGCGCAGACAACGTCAAACGATTCAATGCAAATCTATTGTACTCAAAACCGACCTCGTATAAAATTTTTACGGATTAACCAACATTCAATTGTAATAAAAATTAATTAACAAAACAAATAACTAAAAGAAAATAACCTTCTTCCTCACCGCTCACTTTCGCTTCCAGATCGCGATAACAAAATTTCTTTTGTTTTTCGATCTGGTCGATTAAGGGGAAGAGAAAGGGTACGTGGAATTTGATAAGAAGAAGGTGTGACGAACGGGTCTGATTTTTTATAAAAAAAATAGGATGCCGTTCGTTTTTTCCCCTTTTTTTTAAGGCTGCGATTTCGATTTGAGGAAATGTGGGAAGTTGAAAGAGATATGGCTAAAATAAGGGAAGTGGTTTGAATAATATCATTTCATTTATATATTATATTATAGTAATTAGAATATATCTGATTAGATCGACCCGTGAAGTCACGAACCCCAAACGTGCCGCCTAGCCTCCATAATGTTTAACCCCTATTTCGAACGCAATGGAACTATTTTTAGAAGCCAATTCGACCGTATGTGGAAGATATCTTTACAAAGTCAATTTATTTTATCGAATTCCTTTAAACTGATTTCTATGCGTTTCAAGCTCGCAAGGCCAAAGGACAAGTCCGATCGCTATGAAAATGGAAATCCTACAATAATTCGTTATTATGGATCCGATGAAACCGGTTTCGCTGAAATCCGAGACAATGACCAAAAGGGCTATTTTTACTCGTCAATTAGAATATAAAATATAAAATATAAAACTATTCATATTTAAATCCAATTTTAAATGCTACTCATTTTCGTTAATATTTTGAATAAAATTTAAATCAATTTCTGATACATTTTATTCACATTAATTCAAAATTTCAATTATTCAAAATTTCCAAAATTAAATTTAAACAACTTAACTATCAATAAATTACAATAATAAATCATCTAAAATTTTATTTCTACCCAATTTATCAAGTTATCAAGTTAAATTCAATAATTTAAAGTAGCTAAAAATATGTGTCGTTACGTACTCCCCCACTCAAAATTTTTCGTCCTTGAAAAGGCGTTAAGTAAGGAATTTAACACTCCATATATTTAATTCAATCTATCAACTTATAAAACTTGAAAATTCTTATTTACAAACTATTACTATGTTTCTACTACGCCACTTCGATCGGTTTACGGAAAATATGATATATAAAAAAAATTGATAAAAATTTTCAAACTTCAAAAATTTTCTAACCCCCAGATTCATGGAAAATTTCGGCAGAGTCTCCTTTGCGTGGCTCGATCGGAAATTTTTTACAATTCAATATATAACACAAATATAAAAAAAATATATCAAATATACATCTCATCTCAATGATGAGGCATCCTGAAGGGCAAAAATATAAAATCGCGGTATGTAATCCGAGATACGTACCTTATTATTAATAATACGAGCGAATTCGCTCGTATTAAGCAAGCAAAAGCATGTAAAACCCACGTATTCGTACAAACGATCTTCGTATGTACCTATATAAACTCAAATCAGCAATATTAATTAACATACACGATATAGAAACATGTATAAGTCTAATATAACCATACAACATGGATTTTGAATCCAAACAACACAAACAATCACAAATACATAACGTACAACCATCATGTCAATCAAAACAGTAAAAACAATGGTTTTCAACAAAAGAAATCATCCAGCCATCGGTATCCATCCAATTAATCCAATTAATTCATAAGCATGTGAATTTTCATTATCCAATGTCAATTTTTTTATATTATACCCTTCATTTCATTAACATTCATTTCATTAACATTTAATTGATTCATTTCAATTTATTTGCATTCAATCAACTTTTATTTAATTAGGTTCACATTCAACTGATTTTCCATTCGATTTATCCATTTCTAATTGATTTGCATGCAATTATCAATATTAATAAATCTACATTCTATTAATTTACACTCGTTTATAGTTACTTTCTTTTCTCTTTCTTCACCTCCATTATTTTATTTCAAAAATTCATATAATTAATTACATTTAAGTAAATTAATTCCATATCATATTCCATATATTTTAACTTGATTCACATTCACTATTTATTTCGTAAATCAAACCATGGATTTATATTCAATCCATTCGCTTTTTAATTGATTTACACTACTTTGGTTTCAATTCATTCTTTTCTTCTAGTCAATATTTAATGCATTCACAATTGATTTATTTCAATTCACTATACTCACATTTAATCGATTCATTCCAATTATTTACATTTGTTTCGTCCACATTTAAATTTAATTTACATTCCATTGATTTCTTCAATTCATTAACATTCGTTACAAATTCATTATATCCAATTTTATTCAGTTCAATTTGTGAAATTTCAATTTGTTTCACTTTTGATTCAACCTATTCATATAAATTCATTGGTGAATCATTTATAAAATTATTTCACTTAACCATGCTTAAATTAGATTTTTTCCACTTAGTATATCCTCCTTTTTATTATTCTAGCATCATTTATAACTTAGCCAAGTTTATTATAAATATTTTATGCAACACAACTCACTTTTATTTTTTACTTCATATTTAGGTTATTATTCATTCATCGATTCACTTTATTTATTCAAATTCATCTTATTAATTTAGTGTAACGACCCAGGATTTTTAGTAAATAAAATTTGAATATTTAATTAATTTTAAATATTAATAAGTGAAACTATAAGTCGAATAAATTTTATTTCGAATAATTGGATTTAATTGGATAATTAAATCGATAATTTAATATGTTAAATTATGGAAATAATTGAAAATTGAGTTAAATATGATTGAAAATGATTTGTAAAATTTTATTTTATCATATTGAAGTTAGAATGATATTTTAGAACTTTTAAAATTGAATTAAAAGTTAATTTGTGAAAATTGAATATTTTAATATTTAATCGACTAGTGAAATTAGCCAATTTTTGAACAGTCTCAGAATTGAACGAAACTAGTTCCATTGGATCCGTAATAGTTAGTTATTATCGGATTTCAAATTTCGTAGAAAACGGAGTTGTCGTTTGATCGTGGCAGCTCGAAACGCATCAAAATTGTTTTTAATATTAAATTGGCGAGTTAAAATAGCCATTTTTCAAAAAGTCTCAGATTTCGACGAAACCAGTTTCATCGGATCCGTAATGTGATATTATTGTAAGGTTTCAAATTTCGTGTCAATTGGATTTACCGTTTGTCCGGTACAAATTAAAACGCCTAGAAAATCGTTTAAATCGGTTTAATTTAAATTGAACGTTTATTATCATAACTCGCACAGATGTCCGAATTAGCTTTCGAAACCTGTTCCATTGTGTCCGGAACGCAGGGTAAACCCTAGAAACGCTGGTTACGGCGCGTAAATCGGAGTTTGGAATTTCCGGAATGAATAGTGTTCATAAATTCCCTATAAATAGCCCCCGCACTCAAATAAAATAAAAATAAAAAATATAAACCTAACCCTAGCCGCCACTGCCCAGAAACCAATGGCCGAAAATTGGCAGTTTTCTCTCCTCAATCTCTTCAAATCCTTGCAATGATTCGAGAAACTTCCAACATGGAAGATGTAGATCTAAGTGAGTTCTATCGATCCATACGGCGATGATCGCCTGAATCGTGTTGTGGTGGCCTCAAATTGGCCGCGTTCGGCTATGATTGTGCACGTTTTTCTGTGCTCATGGGTTGACCGAGTTGCATAAGGTTTGGGCCGTGGGTGGCTCTGGTGATGGCGCGCGTCACGGTGCTGTCTGATCGAGGCGAACGTCATCGTGGGGGTCGCGATTTGGAACCCTAGATGGCGTTTGTATGGGTTGAGCGTGCGTGAAGGTTACTGGGAAGTTGCGTGATAAGATGAAGTGCATGGACCAGATGCAAGCAAGTGAGATCGTGCAGCTCTGAATTGTTGAAGGTTTAAAATAAATTTTTGTTGTAAATTTAGTTATAAAAAATTCGTGTAATCTTTAAAAAATCGTAACCTTTTCATACGAGGTCGAAAACGCGCGAAACCAGTTGCGTTGGAATCGTATGGACGAGCACTACGCGATGAAATTGGATTGGAGTCGTTTGGAGTTAGTGAGAATTTTGGGTAAAATTAAACGTCCGTTTAGTTTTATTCGAAATAAATCGCTAAAACGAAATTGAAATCAAGGTGAGAACTTCTCACTCAATCGAATCAGTTTCGATTTCAATCTAAATAGTTAGATTTAAAATATTTGAATGCATGTTTGAATGATGATTGTTATCTATTGATTGTTAAAATAGACATTATGCGCCGTTAGTAAACGGATGTTATTTATTAAAAACATATACCGTGAATATTTCATAAACAGTGAAATTGGTATTATATATAATAGCAATATATATATTGGCATATGTATATATTGCAGTTATTGATTTCCCGCATTGTATAGCGGATGAGACCCTATTGCACCGTCTATTAAGCGGATAATATTTTAAATCCCATGTACCGCGATAATTCCATACTGGAGCGGAATTGGTATTGTGCTAATGTTTGTGGATGCAGGAAAACAGGTTGGAGGGATCCAACAGGATTCCTCAACAGTATTTATTTGATTTCAGATATTTTGATATTTGATGGATTATCATATCGATATATGATATCGTTGTAGTTGTGATTGACTATTTGGTGTGTAGCATCATTGGACCAAACTTTGGAATTTTAAAAGGATTTCAAAGTGATTTTTGAAAATATATTATATTTTTGGGAATTTATCCATTTTAAATAAATAAACGTATAAATCTTAATGTTATAAAAATTATGATTTTTGAGAAATATAGTTAAAGGTTGATTTTTGAAAATATGAGGCTAATGATTTTATAAAATAGTTTAATCGGGATTTTTGAAATTATTATAAAAAGTTGAAAATATAGGATTTATAAAATTTGATTATTTTATAAATCAAAATGGTGAGATTATAAAGGAGATTAAAGACGTTTTAAAAGAATAATATAAATTGATTTATATAAGAGATTTATAAATTCATAATTTATAAATTAAAAATATTTGAGTTATAAAACGAGTTTTTATAAGTGTTAGAATGAATTGTGAATGAATTTCATAAATGAATGAAATTTATAGAATTATAAACGGTGAAGTTATAAATGGAATTTTATAAGCAGTAGGTTTATAAAATTCATAAAGTTATTAAAAGAATGGTTTTGGATAAATAATTGAAGCTTATAAGTTATAAGATTTATAAGTATGAAGTTCAAAGGAACGATTTTTGCAAGCAAATAAATTATAAGTATTTCACTTATAATATGAATCTTTAATATATCATTGAGATATGAATTGAGATAGGTTAATAAAGGAATTTATAAAGGAAGTAGTTATAAAATAAATAGAAATGGAATTTATAAACATTGTTTTTATAAATCCGCAAACGACTTATTTTGATAAGTAAATTGTTGAAACCTATTAATGGAGTTATATTCACGTTTTGACTGTGAATAATCCTTTGAAATAAAATGAATAAAAGGATGAAATTTTTTAACAAAGTATATTCACGTTTTTGAATAGTGAATAATATGTTAAAGAAAATGTTTAGAATGTGATATTTTAAATAGAATTAAAATGATCTAACGATGTTTTAAATGTGTTGAGATTCAAAACCATAGATTTCAACATTTATTGTTGAAATAGATGTTTTCGAGAAATAGAAGGAAATGGTGGACTATAACACTGTTGTTATAGTAAATGATTTCCGAAAGGAAATGTTTTGTATAGTATTGGGATTTATATATCTATTTTAATTACGAATCCCTATACTAGTGATTTTGGGTTGTCGTAACGATGTTTTACGCAACATTCGTTTTGGCCCAAATAAATATGGTTAAGAGAATGATTTCCTTAAAGAATGAAATATATACTTAATCTCGATTTAAGTATATTGAATATTTTCCAAGTGTTGAAATATGATGGATTTGAGAATTACTTAATAAGTAAGTATGGAAATGTTTTCCAATATAAAGTGAATATTTTGAGAATTTATCCTTTTGAAGATAAATTGAAATGAATAATTGAAATCGGATATCAGTAGATATTGTGAAATATAAATTCACTAAGGAATTTATAAAAAGGGGAATTTGTTTAAAAATAAATATTGATTTATTTTTGAAGTGTGAAATTATATATCTAGTAAAGAAATTTTTGGAAAATAAATAATTAGGAAAATTATTTGGAATCTGGTGATGTGTGCATATTCATTGATAGTTCAATAACCGACTATCAATATTTACCTTTGAAAGGTATTTGTTGTGATTTGTTGAATTTGAATGCTACACTTGTTTTTAATTTATTGCGCTCGTTATTCGGATTACCCATTCCGAATAGTGATACGACGTAATGGATAGCATTGATGACCGGTGTTGAAGACCGGATATTTGTGAGAGCGATAGGATGACCTATCGATTGTCTCTGCACTGAGTTGCAACGGTTTAGAGACTCCCTAAGTGATAGGAAATCCGATCAGGATTGTGGATATCCGGATTGCAAGGACTTCTTTGTAAGTGCCTTCGGTTTTGTTCGAGCCCGAAACAGACTTGTATGGATTGTATGTCTGACATTACAAATTGAGATGTAAAGCCGATTTCTTTCAAATATATTTTTGTTGGTGGCGGAGAATTTATTCTTTTAGCTTAACACCCTTCTCTGAGACGTACGAGCTCAGAGGTTATGTAGTTGAAGGTTATCAGCGATATATTCCCAATTTGGTAATGTGACATGCTGAGTGTTGCTGTGAAATGATCATTGTGTTGATTATTTGTGATAGGATCATTTATTTGATCGTCTATCCTGGTGATCATTTCTATGATCATTTGTTGACCCAAAGCATGGCTTTTGTATAAAGTGTGTTTTAGTGGACGTGACTTCGTCGAGCCTCACACCTCGGGAATGGTCAAAACAGGAAAGATGCAGCAAGGTTATGAGGGGTAGCGCCCTTTAGGATATGTGCATTTCCTTCTGGAAAAGGGTGGTATCGTGGTATGGAGCCCAGATACTTACTCATGTTGAAAACACTTTATGATTGTGTGAATTGATTACGAGCGCTCGGTTGAAAGGTCCCAAAGGACCGGGCGATGACATATTCGGTCAGTTGTTACTCAGTTAGGGGTAACCCGGCCTTGTGTTGGTAGAGATCCGGTTTGGTTCTCGGGGATGTCCATCCAGAGGCATTCTCATGTGGCAATGGGAAGTTCCTTGGCCTGATCATTCGTTGGAAATCCAAAGAAACAATACGATCTTGTACGGTATTAGTTGTAGAACCTATCATTCACTTATGGTGGCGCCCCACTGTTTGGATGGTAGCTATAGTAGGCATAGTTCGGAATGTCTATGCTGGCTAAGATTTATATTCTACTTTCGAAATGAATTTTTCTCTACACTATGCACTAGTAATAATATCAAATGTTCTTTTTAAATGCGTATCAAGCATCTTTGACTATCATAAGGAGAAATCTCCTCCGATTCTACGTTTGCATTGTGTGTGTGTGCAAGAGGCCTTATGGTAGTCTCATTTTTAAAAAGCATTGCGAATTGACTTTAAAAATATTCCTCTATTTTGATTTTAAAGATAAATAAACTGTTTTGAGTTCTCACACCAGTCTCATGACTGACTCGGAGTTTATTGTTTTCCTTCCTAAACTCTGGGTGCCCACCAATTTCCACCCGGGCAGTCAAGAGTTAAGGTTTATCAGGATATTCTGGATATTCTGGAGTTGCTGGAGGCAAACTGGATGGCATGGCGTATTACTAGTATATAGTATTTCTTTTTCCGCTGCACTGTTTGTTGTTGTTGTTGTACACTCTGATGATATGATGTAATGTAATGAAATGTAATAACTGATATAGTTCTTTGTTTAAAGATTATTCATTTATTATTATATGTTGTTCCGCTGCGAATTGTGAGATTCTGATATTGTTCTGTTGTTTTCTGTTCCGTTCTATTCTCTTATTTTCTTTCCTTCCATTTTCTACCTTCTTCCCTCCTCTTCTACCTCTTTCCTTTTCTTAAACCATAACATTTCGGGTTTCCGGCCTTCGATTTCTCGGCAGTCGATAAAGTGAGTATCGATGTTGAATTTTCGAAAGTCGAAAATTTTCGGGATGTTACATTTGGTATCAGAGCATATGGTTAAGCGACAACCATGGTTCTGTTGGGTATTACTCATTAGAGATAGAGTCAGTAGTACTCTAGAATGAGTTTGAGTGTAATAATAGCTATGAGAGCGTATTTGTTAGTGTATATAAAATTGTTTTATATTGTGATGATTGGTTTGTTGAGTGGCATATGAACCTTCGTCAGCACGGTCTGTACAACTATGCCGAAGGGGTTTATAAACACTTGAATAGAACAATTCGACACGGTATTGTTTTAAAATTGGGTAAATGAAATAATTTTACCTTGATTATATTTTTATATATAAAGAAATAATTTTTCAGAATTATTTAAAGTATATAAGTTGATTGTTTGGTTATTGAATAAGATATTTGAATAATCTAAATAAAAGAATACTTGTATAAGCAAAAGAATTATAAGAATTGAATTATAATTAATGTGATTTACAATTGTGAAATAAACTATATATATAAGAAGTGAAACTATACGAATATATTTACGAATATGAGTTGTAAATAAAAATGAATTTAAAGTTAAATAAAAATTTACTTTAGAATTGAAATCTGAATTTATTTATAAGTGGGAATTTAAGCTAAGTAAAACAAAGTGATGAATATGAACTTAAGTTATGTAAATGAAATTCAACTTTTGTAATTGAATTGAATGAATGGATTAAATGTTAATCAATGGAATGTGAATTAAGTTGATATGAAATAATGAATGTAAGTGAAATTCATTAAAAATCTAATGTTATTGGAAATTGAATAATTGGATGAAAATCAATTAATTAAACCAATTATAAGCAAAGGAATTTGGTTGTAATTAATATACTATGGTTGTTAGTTGATTGATTGTATATAATTCATTAAGTGCTAATGAAATTGGAAGCTAAAGTAATTGAAATTCAATTGGAAGTTAAGTGAATCTTAAATAGAATTGAATTTGATTTGGAAGTGAACCAACTTGAATATGAATTAGTGAATATGAACTAATTGAAAATGAATGTTAGAAACCTCCACTATTAATAAATCAAATGTGATTAAATTGAAAACCTATGCCATTAAATATTAATGAGAATATAAATGAATATTGATTTGGTTATGGATGATAGTTGGTTGATGGTTGAATATATTGCTTTTATTGCATTTGCTATGTTGGCATATATAGTTATTATGTTGCTATATGTTGTATATCGATACTATTGTCTATATACATGTTTCTCATGTTGTTTGTTGAGTGTTTAGTAGGTGCGGATCGCGTTTGCTTCACATTTGGAGCTCGCTTTCGCGCTATATTAGCCTTATATGCTCGCTAATAAAATATAAGGTACATATCTCGGATTAAATATCGTACTTTTATACTTTTTTCCCTGCGGGATGCCTCATTACTTGATGAGATGTATATTTGTGATATATATACTGTCATTTTTTTTCGGATCGAGCCGCGCAAAGGAGACTATGGCGAATTTTTCCGGAAATTTAAGGCGTTAGAAAAATTTTGAGAAAATTGGAAAATTTTGAAAACTATAACTTTGATTTGGAATTGAAAGTTAAACAATAGTAGTTGTTTTTGAAAAGATAACTAAGTATGATTTGAAAACTTAGTAAGTTGTTGTAAGAAATTTAACTATGGATTTTGGAAAGTTAATAGATTTTGTAATTTTTCTTACTTGATAATTTCGAGGACGAAATTCTTTTAAGGGGGGAAGATTGTAACGACCCAGGATTTTTAGTAATTAAAATTTGAATATTTAATTAATTTTAAATATTAATAAGTGAAATTATAAGTCGAATAAATTTTATTTCGAATAATTGGATTTAATTGGATAATTAAATCGATAATTTAATATGTTAAATTATGGAAATAATTGAAAATTGAGTTAAATATGATTGAAAATGATTTGTAAAATTTTATTTTATCATATTGAAGTTAGAATGATATTTTAGAACTTTTAAAATCGAATTAAAAGTTAATTTGTGAAAATTGAATATTTTAATATTTAATCGACTAGAGAAATTAGCCAATTTTTGAACAGTCTCAGAATTGAATGAAACTAGTTCCATTGGATCCGTAATAGTTAGTTATTATCGGATTTCAAATTTCGTAGCAAATGGAGTTGTCGTTTGATCGTGGCAGCTCGAAACGCATCAAAATTGTTTTTAATATTAAATTGGCGAGTTAAAATAGCCATTTTTCAAAAAGTCTCGGATTTCGACGAAACCAGTTTCATCGGATCCGTAATGTGATATTATTGTAAGGTTTCAAATTTCGTGTCAATTGGATTTACCGTTTGTCCGGTACAAATTAAAACGCCTAGAAAATCGTTTAAATCGGTTTAATTTAAATTAAACGTTTATTGCCATAACTCGCACAGATGTCCGAATTAGCTTTCGAAACCTGTTCCATTGTGTCCGGAACGCGGGGTAAACCCTAGAAACGCTGGTTACGGCGCGTAAATCGGAGTTCGGAATTTCCGGAATGAATAGTGTTCATAGATTCGCTATAAATAGCCCCCTCACTCAAAAATAAAATAAAATATATAAACCTAACCCTAGCCGCCACTGCCCAGAAACCAATGGCCGAAAATTGGCAGTTTTCTCTCCTCAATCTCTTCAAATCCGTGCAATGATTCGAGAAACTTCCAACATGAAAGATGTAGATCTAAGTGAGTTCTATCGATCCATACGGCGATGATCGCCTGAATCGTGTTGTGGTGGCCTCAAATTGGCCGCGTTCGGCTATGATTGCACACGTTTTTCTGTGCTCATGGGTTGACCGAGTTGCATAAGGTTTGGGCCGTGGGTGGCTCTAGTGATGGCGCGCGTCACGGTGCTGTCTGATCGAGGCGAACGTCATCGTGGGGGTCGCGATTTGGAACCCTAGATGGCGTTTGTATGGGTTGAGCGTGCGTGAAGGTTACTGGGAAGTTGCGTGAGAAGATGAAGTGCATGGACCAGATGCAAGCAAGTGAGATCGTGCGGCTCTGAATTGTTGAAGGTTTAAAATAAAATTTTGTTGTAAATTTAGTTATAAAAATTCGTGTAATCTTTAAAAAATCGTAACCTTTTCATACGAGGTCGAAAACGCACGAAACCAGTTGCATTGGAATCGTATGGATGAGCACTACGCGATGAAATTGGATTGGAGTCGTTTGGAGTTAGTGAGAATTTCGGGTAAAATTAAATGTCCGTTTAATTTTATTCGAAATAAATCGCTAAAACGAAATTGAAATCAAGGTGAGAACTTCTTACTCAATCGAATCAGTTTCGATTTCATTTTAAATAGTTAGATTTAAAATATTTGAATGCATGTTTTAATGATGATTGTTATCTATTGATTGTTAAAATAGACATTATGCGCCGTTAGTAAGCGGATGTTATTTATTAAAAACATATACCGCGAATATTTCATAAACAGTGAAATTGGTATTGTATATAATAGCAATATATATATATATTGGCATATGTATATATTGCAGTTATTGATTTCCCGCATTGTATAGCGGACGAGACCCTATTGCACCGTCTATTAAGCGGATAATGTTTTAAATCCCATGTACCGCGATAATTCCATACTGGAGCGGAATTGGTATTGTGCTAATGTTTGTGGATGCAGGAAAACAGGTTGGAGGGATCCAACAGGATTCCTCAACAGTATTTATTTGATTTCAGATATTTTGATATTTGATGGATTATCATATCGATATATGATATCGTTGTAGTTGTGATTGACTATTTGGTGTGTAGCATCATTGGACCAAACTTTGGAATTTTAAAAGGATTTCAAAGTGATTTTTGAAAATATATTATATTTTTGGGAATTTATCCATTTTAAATAAATAAACATATAAATCTTAATGTTATAAAAATTATGATTTTTGAGAAATATAGTTAAAGGTTGATTTTTGAAAATATGAGGCTAATGATTTTATAAAATAGTTTAATCGGGATTTTTGAAATTATTATAAAAAGTTGAAAATATAGGGTTTATAAAATTTGATTATTTTATAAATCAAAATGGTGAGATTATAAAGGAGATTAAAGACGTTTTAAAAGAATAATATAAATTGATTTATATAAGAGATTTATAAATTGATAATTTGTAAGTTAAAAATATTTGAGTTATGAAACGAGTTTTTATAAGTGTTAGAATGAATTGTGAATGAATTTCATAAATGAATGAAATTTATAGAATTATAAACGGTGAAGTTATAAATGGAATTTTATAAGCAGTAGGTTTATAAAATTCATAAAGTTATTAAAAGAATGGTTTTGGATAAATAATTGAAGCTTATAAGTTATAAGATTTATAAGTATGAAGTTCAAAGGAACGATTTTTGCAAGCAAATAAATTATAAGTATTTCACTTATAATATGAATCTTTAATATATCATTGAGATATGAATTGAGATAGGTTAATAAAGGAATTTATAAAGGAAGTAGTTATAAAATAAATAGAAATGGAATTTATAAACATTGTTTTTATAAATCCGCAAACGACTTATTTTGATAAGTAAATTGTTGAAACCTATTAATGGAGTTATATTCACGTTTTGACTGTGAATAATCCTTTGAAATAAAATGAATAAAAGGATGAAATTTGTTAACAAAGTATATTCACGTTTTTGAATAGTGAATAATATGCTAAAGAAAATGTTTAGAATGTGATATTTTAAATAGAATTAAAACGATCTAACGATGTTTTAAATGTGTTGAGATTCAAAACCATAGATTTCAACATTTATTGTTGAAATAGATGTTTTCGAGAAATAGAAGGAAATGGTGGACTATAACACTGTTGTTATAGTAAATGATTTTCGAAAGGAAATGTTTTGTATAGTATTGGGATTTATATATCTATTTTAATTACGAATCCCTATACTAGTGATTTTGGGTTGTCGTAACGATGTTTTACGCAACATTCGTTTTGGCCCAAATAAATATGGTTAAGAGAATGATTTCCTTAAAGAATGAAATATATACTTAATCTCGATTTAAGTATATTGAATATTTTCCAAGTGTTGAAATATGATGGATTTGAGAATTACTTAATAAGTAAGTATGGAAATGTTTTCCAATATAAAGTGAATATTTTGAGAATTTATCTTTTTGAAGATAAATTGAAATGAATAATTGAAACCGGATATCAGTAGATATTGTGAAATATAAATTCACTAAGGAATTTATAAAAAGGGGAATTTGTTTAAAAATAAATATTGATTTATTTTTGAAGTGTGAAATTATATATCTAGTAAAGATATTTTTGGAAAATAAATAATTTGGCAAATTATTTGGAATCTGGTGATGTCTGCATATCCATTGATAGTTCAATAACCGACTATCAATATTTACCTTTGAAAGGTATTTGTTGTGATTTGTTGAATTTGAATGCTACACTTGTTTTTAAATTATTGCGCTCGTTATTCGGATTACCCATTCCGAATACTGATACGACGTAATGGATAGCATTGATGACCGGTGTTGAAGACCGGATATTTGTGAGAGCGATAGGATGACCTATCGATTGTCTCTGCACTGAGTTGCAACGGTATAGAGACTCCCTAAGTGATGGGAAATCCGATCAGGATTGTGGATATCTGGATTGCAAGGACTTCTTTGTAAGTGCCTTTGGTTTTGTTCGAGCCCGGAATAGACTTGTATGGATTGTATGTCTGACATTACAAATTGAGATATAAAGCCGATTTCTTTCAAATATATTTCTGTTGGTGGCGGAGAATTTATTCTTTTAGCTTAACACCCTTCTCTGAGACGTACGAGCTCAGAGGTTATGTAGTTGAAGGTTATCAGCGATATATTCCCAATTTGGTAATGTGACATGCTGAGTGTTGCTGTGAAATGATCATTGTGTTGATTATTTGTGATAGGATCATTTATTTGATCGCCTATCCTGGTGATTCATTTCTATGATCATTTGTTGACCCAAAGCATGGCTTTTGTATAAAGTATGTTTTTGTGGACGTGACTTCGTCGAGCCTCACACCTCGGGAATGGTCAAAACAGGAAAGATGCAGCAAGGTTATAAGGGGTAGCGCCCTTTAGGATATGTGCATTTCCTTCTGGAAAAGGGTGGTATCATGGTATGGAGCCCAGATACTTACTCATGTTGAAAACACTTTATGATTGTGTGAATTGATTACGAGCGCTCGGTTGAAAGGTCCCAAAGGACCGGGGGATGACATATTCGGTCAGTTGTTACTCAGTTAGGGGTAACCCGGCCTTGTGTTGGTAGAGATTCGGTTTGGTTCTCGGGGATGTCCATCCAGAGGCATTCTCATGTGGCAATGGGAAGTTCCTTGGCCTGATCATTCGTTGGAAATCCAAAGAAACAATACGATCTTGTACGGTATTAGTTGTAGAACCTATCATTCACTTATGGTGGCGCCCCACTGTTTGGATGGTAGCTATAGTAGGCATAGTTCGGAATGTCTATGCTGGCTAAGATTTATATTCTACTTTCGAAATGAATTTTTCTCTACACTATGCACTAGTAATAATATCAAATGTTCTTTTTAAATGTTCATCAAGCATCTTTGACTATCATAAGGAGAAATCTCCTCCGATTCTGCGTTTGCATTGTGTGTGTGTGCAGGAGGCCTTATGGTAGTCTCATTTTTAAAAGCATTGCGAATTGACTTTAAAAATATTCCTCTATTTTGATTTTAAAGATAAATAAACTGTTTTGAGTTCTCACACCAGTCTCATGACTGACTCAGAGTTTATCGTTTTCCTTCCTAAACTCTGGGTGCCCACCAATTTCCACATGGGCAGTCAAGAGTTAAGGTTTATCAGGATATTCTGGATATTCTGGAGTTGCTGGAGGCAAGCTGGATGGCATGGCGTATTACTAGTATATAGTATTTCTTTTTCCGCTGCACTGTTTGTTGTTGTTGTTGTTGTACACTCTGATGATATGATGTAATGTAATGAAATGTATAAAATGTAATAACTGATATAGTTCTTTGTTTAAAGATTATTCATTTATTATTATATGTTGTTCCGCTGCGAATTGTGAGATTCTGATATTGTTCTGTTGTTTTCTGTTCCGTTCTATTCTCTTATTTTCTTTCCTTCCATTTTCTACCTTCTTCCCTCCTCTTCTACCTCTTTCCTTTTCTTAAACCATAACATTTCGGGTTTCCGGCCTTCAATTTCTCGGCAGTCGATAAAGTGAGTATCGATGTTGAATTTTCGAAAGTCGAAAATTTTCGGGACGTTACATTTAGTGAAGTAAATTTCATTTTATGACTCAATTCATATTAATAACCCCTTTTTCCATAATTAATGCATTCAACTTCTCTTAAGTCCACTTTATCTTATAATATATTTTATCCAATAACTTATTCCATTTTATATTAGTTAACACAAATTTTTTTTCTTCAGTTACTTCCATCATTTAATTTATTTCATGAACTTATTTCCTATGCAATTACTAACATGCAATTTATTAAAACTCATTCCATTTGTATTTAATTCATTTTCATCCAATTTTAAATTAAATCCAATTACTCACATTAATTTATTTCTTCTTACACTCGTTTATTTTTATTCAATTTCTTACATTAACTTTTCGGGTTTTTAGGCTCAAGGAAAAAGTTGGAGAATTTTTTTGTTTTAGGGACAAGAAGTTTGCTTTTTAGGTTGAAGGACAATTTTTAGTGTAAATCACAGAATGATAGTTGTAACTATCATTTTCAGTTTACATTAAAAAGTGTCCTTCAAACTAAAAAGCAAACTTGCTGTCCCTGAAACTAATTTTTTTTGCAACTTCTTCCTTTTGCCTATTTTCCTGTTAATTTTTTTCACCTAAATTAAATTTCATTTAGAAATTTAAGTTCATATTCATTTGATTAATTCATCTTATAGCTTAAATGAAATTGATTTACTTTACTAATTTATCTACACTTAATATCTAATTAATTTCTTTATTTAATATTAAGTAAACTTCATTTCAATTTTAATTCATTACTAATTTTATTTTACTTTATTCAAGTTAAATTTTCTTATCCTTTCCATTCAACAAATTTAAATTTGTTTTTAGCTTACTAATTTTCAAATCTATAAGTTATACAATTTTTTTTCATTCAAAATTCCATTTTGTTAATTTATTTCAAATGAAATTCTTTTTTTTATTTTAGCTTTCATGAATATACTATATTTTACTTACTTAATTTCACTAATTGCATTTAATTTAACAATGCTAAGCCAATTAATTTTATCTGTTTAATTAAATGTTTAACCATTTTAAAATTTACCTTTACTTCCCTGTTCAAATCTATAAGTTATAACTTTTTTTTTTCAATTTATAAGTTACAACTTATTTCTTATACACTATTTTTAGTTATAAGTACAAAACTATTTTCACACTCTTATTAAATCATACTTAGAACATTTTCCCACAACAAAACTTGTTTTAATCTAAAATAAATTTCTTTTGGTAGCAATTTTCACTCAGAAACTCAAAAATGAACACTGACTGTGATGCCCCACCTCTATACCCACGCTAGCCAAGGACACTACGAGGTAATGCCGTCAACTAACGTGGAGAATAAGGCTGGTTAGGAGCGACCATCTATAGCTTTGCTCTAATTATCTATTGAATACATCGAGAATTGTCATACCAAGCAGATCGACATTCCAATGAATACTTAAAACAAAACCATAGGTGGTGGGAGGATCTATCAGAACAGAATATAACAACTCACATGTAACATACATTACAGAACAGTAGATCATCATATACGCATATACAGATACATAACAGAGTATACAAACTGAAACATGTCAAGTGGTATAGCAAACCACAATATACAAACGAGTCAAAAGAATATATATCAGAGTTACAACAAAAAGGACTACACAAAAAGCTTTAACACAAAGAAGCGAGCTGAATAGTCCATGCGGAAGAAAAATAGGCTAAGTCCAAAAGCACCTAACCTGAAACAACTCGATCTGACCCGAGTATAAATACACTGGTCAGTCTAGCTAAACAAATCAGTTAGATAAACTGAACAACAATAAACCTGCAAGGTCATAAGGTATAACAAATATCTCTAAAAGAGATAACTCAATCATCTAACAAAAGATGAATTATAACAAACCTCATATCATCGGCAAATCAAAAAACAAAGGATATGAATATCCCAAAAAAAGCCGAAAAGGAAAATAACAACTACCAATGAAGGTAATACAAGTTCCACAAGGTAACCGCTATACATCTTGTGGCTCAAAAAGACCAACATCGAAGGACGATACCTAGGGAATATACATATCAATGAAACAACAGAAAATTGCACGTGCTTAGTACTGTATAAACAAGGATCCATTAGCCTGAAGGCTACAAACCCGAAGGAGCAAACCCGAAGGCAACACACCCGAAGGCAACAAACCCGAAGGTGCAAACCCGAAGGCAACACACCCGAAGGCAACAAACCCGAAGGTGCAAACCCGAAGGCTACACACCCGAAGGAAACAAACCTGAAGGTGCAAACCCGAAGGCAACACACCCGATGGCAACAAACCTGAAGGTGCAAACCAGAAGGTGCAAACCAGAAGGCAACACACCCGAAGGCAACAAACCCGAAGGTGCAAACCCGAAGGCTACACACCCGAAGGCAAAAAACCTGAAGGTGCAAACCCAAAGGCAACACACTCGAAGGCAACAAACTTGAAGGTGCAAACCCGAAGGCAACACACCCGAAGGCAACAAACCGTAGTGGTGAAGGTCCGAAGACCCAGTACTGGACACCACTAACTGGCAGAATGTGTCACAACTCTCGAAAAGGAACCCAGAAAGTGGTAACGTGAGTCCCATAACCACTTGTTCGCACTAAACGATTTACTATCCGTTAGTTAGTTTCACACTCAAAGCAGTACAAAGTTTACCTCGTCTCATCGGTAAACCGGACCAAAGGTCAAAACGATCAATCGTATAGGTCGGGGATTAATCAGAAAGATAAACGCGCGGATTCATGGTCCGTGTTTTACCTAACCATTTAATCTCCTTTCCTTTCCTCTCGAAGTGCAAAATTGTGTGTGTGCGTTTTAAATAGAATTTATAAATTAGAGAACGAGCTTTTAATACCATTTGAAAGGATCATTTTATAAAACCCATGTAGGAAATCAAAAAGGAATCATCAAAGTCAAATATGCAATATCAACTAATTGGAATCAACCTGAATCGATAAAAGTTGGAATCACAAGAAAATAGGCAAAACAGACCAAAACAAGCAGGTCAGTCGACTGGCCTTCTGCAGTCAGTCGACTGAACCATAACCCGAGGGTTTTCAGAACCTGCAGTCAGTCGACTGACTGCAGTAGGCCAGTCGACTGGCTGTAGCTGGAACTGTTTTCCAGCCTGTCAAATGGAGGAGAAAACTCACACCATTTGCAACTCGTCGAGCAATGGACTTAAGGGGCTTTTGCCAATCGATAACCCAACCCCATTGGCTCTTCGATTCACCAAAAACATGATGAAACATAGAAACTAATGTTTTTAGAGTTTTTGACTTCAAAACACCAAAAATTGCAATGTTCACAAAACCAATCCAAATCAAAAGCAATACACATGAATAAATGTTAGGAATTCATTGTAGGATCTAGATTAACCCTAGAGGGGGGGTGAATAGGGTTATAGCAAATTTTCTCGATTTAAACACAGAAATAATCTGCAGAAATAAATATGCTGAAAAGTAAATCACACACAAAGTTTACCCAGCTTCGGCAACCCCTGCCTACTGCTGCATTCACAGATTTCTATTAGAATTAAACAGTATCACGCTTACAAACACTCTACTAGACTCGCAGACATTTGCTCCCGCTCACAAACACTCTACTAGACTCGCACACCCTACTCGCAAACATTTGCTCCCGCTCAAAAACACTCTACTAGACTCGCACACCCTGCTCCGCCTATAGAGTTTCGCTTACTCGCAAACTTTGCTTCCCGCCTATAGAGCTTCGCTTACTCGCAAACTCTGCTCCCGCCTATACAACTTTGTAAACTCGCACACCCTGCTCACTGAACTAATTCTAACTAGACAATCTGACACTACCTAAACCCTAGGTGGTGATTTACAAAGTTTTGATTCGAAAAATAAAAACAACAATTAATAAAACTTAAACCCTATTTAAAAAACTAAAGCCCCCCCTTTTTCTTAAACCACAGCCGACCCTTTTATTTTCTAACCCGATGCTTTCTTCTTCTTTTGGCCTATGAAAAAAAATGGTCGCCGTTCCTCTTTTCAGCTCAATTAGGGCTTCTGCAAATTCGGTGCTTTTGATCCTTGCGATTCAAACTAGGGTTGTACAAATTGAAGCGCCGCTCGTTCTCGTTTGATAGTAGGCTTCGATGCTTTTTATTTGCCCACGGCTCTTCAATTTGGATCGAGTTTATTTTGTGATTTCGGTACGTATTTTATCCCTTTTGCTTTACTGGTTGATGTTTGAACTTGATAGATCAGAGATTGCCGATGATGATGATTTATATAGGGTTTGTAACCCTACATTTGCATTCGTCTGATTGCTTCAAAATTTCTTGCTTTGCCGTTCGATTACACTTTGATGCTGATGATTTATTTGACTAATTCATATGCGTATATTCTTGATACTTGCTTCCCACGGCTTGGTTGACACGGTTTTGATTATTGACTCGTTCAATATTGACTTCGGCCATTTTTTGATTGAATTTAATGCTGTAGCATACTTGACCTGTTTTGTTCTTTGTGCTTCGACTCTGGCCATTTTTTATGTTCACTGGCCTGTACATTTGCATTGTATATATTCTTGGATTTGGATTTGAACTGCTTCATGTACTTGATATTGTGGCATGTGGTCTTTGCTGTTATGTTGATGCATTGTGCCTTTGTGGTTGTAACTGGACAGTTCATATTGCTTTGCTTCATCGTTTGTGTCCACTGCATTCTTCGTTTGGTCTACTTGCATTGTTTCTGGCTTTGACTTGGTTACACGGCTAGAATTGTTTCTTTGATGCATAAAACTGTGTTGATGTTAACTGACTTTGGTTATACCCTAATTTGTTCATATATATGCTTGAGTTTGCATATTTTAACCTTGATCATTTTAAAATCTATAAATTGGAATATGGTTAATTTTGCTATGACTTGAATTCCTTGGCTTTGATGTTCTCTGGTTTTTCTGATAGCACTGTGCCTTAACATGTACTCGAGTCATGGTCATTGTTGACAACTTGGTTGTATGTGCTTTGACATTGTAGTCTCAAGTTCACTGTTGCACTTCACCTGATGTTGAGGCTGATGCATCCTGGCTTGTTTCAGTTGTCTTGGATATTGTTTCATCTATGGCTTGCACTGGCTTGTCTCAATTTGTATCTTGTTTATGTGCATATTGCTGAGGCTTGTCTGATTCATCATGCATCATTTTGTACATACTCGGTTTCAAGCATTGTCTTTATTGCATTGTTAACTTATGTGGTCTTGAGCATTGCCGGTCTCATATGCATTGAACTTTGGTTTTTCATCTTGGCCATTTGGTCGTGCTGTAGTTCAGTTGCATCTCTGACCTTCTGGTATGCTTACCATTCTTGTTGCCTCTTTGCATTTTGTTATTTGAACTTTTGTGACACTTGAACTTTTGTGGTTTGAACCCTGTTGTCTCTGACCTGATGGCTTTGGTTTTCATTGTGTCTGGTTCATGTACATTGTGTACTGATTTGTAAGTTGTGCCTTTTTTTTTGATTGGCGTACACGAGTTGGCGAGGCAGTGCACACGTATACGAATGTACACGTGTGTACTGCAGCCACTTATAATTGCCTGTCCCTGATAAAAAAATACTGATATGCACAACACAAATAACTGAGGCAAACAAAATTTTCAAACATTATCTTTTATTTTTGAATTGCAAAAATATTTCTTTTTCAATTTTACTGCGGTAGTTTATATTTTTGCAGATTTCTCAGATGCTGGATTCAAACTGGAAAGAAGTTGAAGATAAAAATACGAGTGTGAGTGATATGTAGTGAGGTGAATATGTAAAATAGTGATGTAATTAGAAATTGTAATTGAAAATGCATAGTGAATAGTGAGAGCTTGAAATTGTACTATTCAAAATTGTAATAAATATTTGTTTGAATAAAATTTCTGTTTGAATTCAAATTCTGTGTCATTTAATTTTATTCAGCAAATATTTATTTATTCTATGAAAAATAAAATAGTACAATAACAAATACATTTAAACGAATGTATATATGTTTATTATCATCAAACAAAAATCATATAAGCGCAAAGCGCATATTCAACAATCTCCCCCTTTTGATGATAACAAACATATATTTAAGATTTTGAATGTATTAAATGTATTTGATCGTTCAATTTGCTCCCCCTATTTGAATGCTTCCTCTCTACATGATACTCCCCCTACATATATGCATACAAATAAAAATATGTTAATGAGCCTATATGCAAATGGAAAATTATTTGACCTTTCCTTGATTCTATTTGACAAAATCTTAACTTTTCTCTCCCCCTTTTGTTATCAGCAAAAGAATAATAGTGTTATAAAATAGGGATGAAGTGACAGACATGAATCAAACATTTAACTCAATTGAATATAAATATCAAATTTCAATAAAACTCAAACAAAAATCATAATTACCCTTGTTAGGCGCATATTCCACTTTCAGAAATGATGGGGATAAATTCATCAAAAAAATCATACAGTTCTGTCTATTTGTGGTATATTTATTTCGGGAAATTTGAATATCTACTAATCATGCATAACCGTTAGGACTTTTAAATGAGATTAGTAGTATTCCAATTTAATTTTAAAAAAAAATTCAAGTATCTTCTAACCACGCATAACCGTGAGGACTTTTAAATGGGATTAGAATCAACTTGTCTATTAAATCAATTAATTTTGATATGCGTTCCATACATGCATAACCGTGAGGACTTTTAAATGAGCATGGAAGCACATAATCAAAAATCCAAGTAATTCACCCATGCATAACCGTGAGGACTTTTAAATGAGAGTGAATACTTTGGATATTTATTTTATTGAAGAATATAATAAATTGAAGCACAAATAATTTCCTTTACAGATTTAAAGATATTGAAAAACGAATGATTTCCTTTGTAAACTACCACAAATTTACATTCTATATATGATTTTGATGAGTGATGGTCGATAGAAAGATGGTAGAAATAGGAATGATCATGGAACTTTTACCCAACAAAAAGTTTTTATAACTCTTGTTATGAAATTCTAAAGAAATTTTCTAATTATACCTTCTCGAGTTATAATATATGATAAATATCAACACTCATCACTTTTTCAATTACTATTCATCTTTTCGATAATTATTAGGGAGTTAGATTAGTTAAAATAGTCATTTAAAATCAAATTCAAAAATTATAAAATCAATTTTTCAAAAATGACTAATCTGTAAATATGGTCAAACATGATTTTCTCGAGGGGGTTTTATAAGAAAATTTTCTACTATTTGAAAGTTATTTCAAGTGAAAAATATGCAAATATTTTCTTTGAAAAACGATGCAGCAAATGAGTGTTTCAAAAATTAATCATGTTCCACTAGTAATTTTTCTATCAATATATTACCAGTGCAATCTGCATCTGAATTTAAATTTCACTCAATATTCACTCGTTGGATTTCAAAGACCAGATTGTGAAATTTCAACAAACTACTCAGAATGAAATTTGAAATGAAGCCATGTTATCACTCAAACAAATATCATGGTGTTAGTTTCAGAAACCGTAGGATAAACAGTTATATTCATGAGTAATCAACAGTCAATCAACATCATAATTATTTTAAAAACAATTTCTTGAAGTTTCAACAATTTCTTAAAGTCCTTTTTAACAGCTTTCACATGAATTTTGAAATCGTGCAAATTTATAAGCAGTGGCCAAAATGTCAAAACCAATATATCTACGTGTAGCATGAGTAACCATCATTTGACCGAACAAATTTATATAAATTAGTTCAAAATTGAAAATCTGATTGGTCATCATTTAAGCACAAATCAATGTCATAAATAAGAACAAGTCAAAAAATCATATCAGTTAAGTCCGAATTAGTCAACCATCATAATTACTCCAAGTAATTCTATATAAAGATGGTTGGTCAATATTTTGAAAAAGAATCATAGCATCAAAATCATCATCTTTTGTTTATCTCAATATTGGCTGATTTTAATTCAGAATATGGTGCAGATTATCACATTTAATATATCGTTTAAAATATACCATTACCTGTTTTACCTTTACGATATTTTTCGATGTTGTCTATTGTGATTCTGTCACCTTTATACTAGGCTAAGGAACTTTGCTTTGTCGCCCGTTGTGTTTCTGGAACAGCCAAAATCCAGAGAACATCGTTGTTGTTCCTTAGCCTGCCACCACACCTACACGGGAAAAGATTTATGTGACCTATTTGTTTTTATAGGTCCATGGTTGTTAGTGGCAGAATATGGAAAATATGTTTTTGGAGACCCAAAACTATTTATATATGTTCCTTTTGGCACCCAAATTTGTTTACTTTTGAGAGATTTTATATTTGTGCCTTTTGGAACCCAAATCGGTATAGTTTTCACATGTTTGGGTCCATACCAACAATTATTGTGATTGTGCCCATATTTTCTACAAATCGTGCCGATTAAATTGACTTGATTAAATTTTGTGTTCCTATGACTATGATTTTCAACATGATTTCCAATTATTTCAGATCGAGCAAAAACACTTTTACTTTTTGCATTATCATCATTTTGTGATTTCCCAAAACCCAGTCCTTTTCTGTTGTTAGCAAAAATTTGATTTCCCAATAACATTTTGAAAGATTTTTCTCCTTTTGAAAAGTTATTCAGGGATTTCTCAAAATTTTGGACTCTGGTTTTTAATGTTGAGTTTTCAGTAACAAGTGAGGTGCATCGATTTATAAAATCCTTTTTCCTAGTGTCGATGGTTTCCTTAAGATTCAAGTTTTCTTTTTCAAGGCTCTCAAAGTTATTCCTAATTTTTGATAGTTCCGAATCTAAAATTTTACATTGGTTACATTCTAGGTTTTGAATATTTTCAAGTTCAGTTTCTAACCTAGAATTTTCATGGGCGAGTTTCCTCCTTTCAGATTTCAGTTTTTCAATTTTAGATTCAAGCGTATCAACTACTTTAGTAAGATCAGAACACATAAAAACAAGTTCTTTATAAGAAAACTCACCTGCCTCACTAGATTCGTCGGAGCTTGCTTCTGAATTTGATTTTGCCATAAGACACAAATTAGCCTCCTCTGAGCTGCTATCTGAAACTTCCTCTCCTTCTTCATCATCCCAAGTTGCTGCAAAGGCCTTCTTTTTCTTTTTCTTTCCTTTGTTGTTTTTGAGAAGTGGGCATTTTGGTTTGATGTGGCCAGTCTTGTTGCAGTTATAACACGTCAGTTCATCATCGGAATTTTCAGAATCTTTTGGCCTATTATGACTTGTTTTCTTCTTGCGTGGCTTGAATCTCGACCATTTTCTAAGATTATTGACAGCCATTGCAAGCTCTTCAATTGGATCTTCTTCATCTTCATCGCTTTCTTCTTTGCTCTTTAAGGCAATCGTCTTCTTCTTTGGTTCAGAGTTGTTGCGTTCTTCCTTTGCTTTTAGCTCAAGCTCATATGTCATCAAGTTGCCAATCAACTCCTCCATGCTTAGTTTGCTCAAATCTTTTGATTCTTGGATTGCCGTGACTTTTGCCTCAAAGTTCATCGGTAAGACTCGTAGTATCTTCCGTACAAGCTCTACCTCAGTGAAGACCTTCCCAAGCGCTCTAGCGTTGTATACCAAGGTTGAAAAACGTCCAAACATGTCTTTTATGCTCTCGCCTTTATCCATCACAAAGTTTTCGTATTCGTTGCTGAATAGGGCTAGACGAGGCTCCTTGACTTGAGAAGTTCCTTCGTGTGTCACCTCCAAAGTGTGCCAAATTTCCTGTGCTATTGTACAATGAGAAATTCTATTAAATTCATTTTTATCAAGAGCACATATCAAAGCATTCATGGCTTTAGCATTTGTCGTTTTCAATCTCTTATCGTTAGCATCCCACCTATCCTTAGGTTTAGGAATCTCAGTACCACCAACGATTATAGTGGGAGGTTTATAGCCAGTTTCAATAATATCCCAAACATCATAATCAACAAAACTAAGATAGATACCCATCCTAACATTCCAATAAGCATAATCGTTCCCGTTAAACATGGGTGGCCTAGCAATAGATTGCCCCTCAGAAAAAGCATTATTTTTTAGACTCATTACTCTAGAGTTAAATAAAAAATATACCGGGCTCTGATACCACTTGTAGGATCTAGATTAACCCTAGAGGGGGGGGGGGTGAATAGGGTTATAGCAAATTTTCTCGATTTAAACACAGAAATAAACTGTAGAAATTAATATGCTGAAAAGTAAATCACACACAAAGTTTACCCAGCTTCGGCAACCCCTGCCTACTGCTGCATTCACAGATTTCTATTAGAATTAAACAGTATCACGCTTACAAACACTCTACTAGACTCGCAGACATTTGCTCCCGCTCACAAACACTCTACTAGACTCGCACACCCTGCTCGCAAACATTTGCTCCCGCTCACAAACACTCTACTAGACTCGCACACCCTGCTCGCAAACATTTGCTCCCGCTCACAAACACTCTACTAGACACGCACACCCTGCTCCGCCTATAGAGTTTCGCTTACTCGCAAACTTTGCTTCCCGCCTATAGAGCTTCGCTTACTCGCAAACTCTGCTCCCGCCACCCTGCTCACTGAACTAATTCTAACTAGACAATCTGACACTACCTAAACCCTAGGTCGTGATTTACAAAGTTTTGATTCGAAAAATAAAAACAACAATTAATAAAACTTAAACCCTATTTAAAAAACCAAAGCCCCCCCTTTTTTTTTAAACCACAGCCGGCCCTTTTATTTTCTAACCCGATGCTTTCTTCTTCTTTTGGCCTGTGAAAAAAAATGGTCGCCGTTCCTCTTTTCAGCTCAATTAGGGCTTCTGCAAATTCGGTGCTTTTGATCCTTGCGATTCAAACTAGGGTTGTACAAATTGAAGCGCCGCTCGTTCTCGTTTGATAGTAGGCTTCGATGCTTTTTATTTGCTCACGGCTCTTCAATTTGGATCGAGTTTATTTTGTGATTTCGGTACGTATTTTATCCCTTTTGCTTTACTGGTTGATGTTTGAACTCGATAGATCAGAGATTGCCGATGATCATGATTTATATAGGGTTTGTAACCCTAAATTTGCGTTCGTTTGATTGCTTCAAAATTTCTTGCTTTGCCGTTCGATTACACTTTGATGCTGATGATTTATTTGACTAATTCATATGCGTATATTCTTGATACTTGCTTCCCACGGCTTGGTTGACACGGTTTTGATTATTGACTCGTTCAATATTGACTTCGGCCATTTTTTGATTGAATTTAATGTTGTAGCATACTTGACCTGTTTTGTTCTTTGTGCTTCGACTCTGGCCATTTTTTATGTTCACTGGCCTGTACATTTGCATTGTATATATTCTTGGATTTGGATTTGAACTGCTTTATGTACTTGATATTGTGGCATGTGGTCTTTGCTGTTATGTTGATGCATTGTGCCTTTGTGGTTGTAACTGGACAGTTCATATTGCTTTGCTTCATCGTTTGTGTCCACTGCATTCTTCGTTTGGTCTACTTGCATTGTTTCTGGCTTTGACTTGGTTACACGGCTAGAATTGTTTCTTTGATGCATAAAACTGTGTTGATGTTAACTGACTTTGGTTATACCCTGATTTGTTCATATATATGCTTGAGTTTGCATATTTTAACCATGATCATTTTAAAATCTATAAATTGGAATATGGTTAATTTTGCTATGACTTGAATTCCTTGGCTTTGATGTTCTCTGGTTTTTCTGATAGCACTGTGCCTTAACATGCACTCGAGTCATGGCCATTGTTGACAACTTGGTTGTATGTGCTTTGACATTGTAGTCTCAAGTTCACTGTTGCACTTCACCTGATGTTGAGGCTGATGCATCCTGGCTTGTTTCAGTTGTCTTGGATATTGTTGCATCTATGGCTTGCACTGGCTTGTCTCAATTTGTATCTTGTTTATGTGCATATTGCTGAGGCTTGTCTGATTCATCATGCATCATTTTGTACATACTCGGTTTCAAGCATTGTCTTTATTGCATTGTTAACTTATGTGGTCTTGGGAATTGTCGGTCTCATATGCATTGAACTTTGGTTTTTCATCTTGGCCATTTGGTCGTGCTGTAGTTCAGTTGCATCTCTGACCTTCTGGTATGCTTACCATTCTTGTTGCCTCTTTGCATTTTGTTATTTGAACTTTTGTGACACTTGAACTTTTGTGGTTTGAGCCCTGTTGTCTCTGACCTGATGGCTTTGGTTTTCATTCTGTCTGGTTCATGTACATTGTGTACTGATTTGTAAGTTGTGCCTTTTTTTTTTGATTGGCGTACACGAGTTGGCGAGGCAGTGCACACGTATACGAATGTACACGTGTGTACTGCAGCCACTTATAATTGCCTGTCCCTGATAAAAAAATACTGATATGCGCAACACAAATAACTGAGGCAAACAAAATTTTCAAACATTATCTTTTATTTTTGAATTGCAAAAATATTTCTTTTTCAATTTTACTGCGTTAGTTTATATTTTTGCAGATTTCTCAGATGCTGGATTCAAACTGGAAAGAAGTTGAAGATAAAAATACGAGTGTGAGTGATATGTAGTGAGGTGAATATGTAAAATAGTGATGTAATTAGAAATTGTAATTGAAAATGCATAGTGAATAGTGAGAGCTTGAAATTGTACTATTCAAAATTGTAATAAATATTTGTTTGAATAAAATTTCTGTTTGAATTCAAATTCTGTGTCATTTAATTTTATTCAGCAAATATTTATTTATTCTATGAAAAATAAAATAGTACAATAACAAATACATTTAAACGAATGTATATATGTTTATTATCATCAAACAAAAATCATATAAGCGCAAAGCGCATATTCAACATTCATACCTAACATCAATGATATCAAGAGAAGTAGATGTGAGTTCAAAACTCACCTTTTTAACTCAAAACAAAGATGAGAATCTCAAATGCAAAGAAAAGACCAACCACTCTTCACTTCTACTCTACAAGCTTCAATCTAAGTTCAAAACAAGTATTTCCTAAATTAGGTTTAGGAGATTTCTGAAATTGAAGGAGAAAAGAGTTGGAGAAGATGAAGAGGAGGCTTACCAATAGCTTCTCTTTGATTTTGGAGTAAGAATTCAAGTTTGCAAGAAGAACTAGGGCTTGGAATTTCTAATTCCTCTTCCTTTCCCCCATCTTCAGTTTTAGCTTGAGTTTAGAAGTGAAAATGAGTGAATGGAAGGAGAGGGGACTGAGTTAGGCTATTTAGTTAGCTAGTGGGCTGGACCCAAACCCAAAACCCAACTAGAAAAAGTAGAAAAATTCAACTTACTCCAAACATATCAAATTTTATACTCAAAAAGATCGCAAACGCCATTTTTAACTCAATGGAAATGGTTTCAAGTCCCAATTCGACCGTTTGCAAAAAGTAACATTTCGGACCTAAATTCGACTAAAGACGCTATATTTAAATAAAACATTTAAATAAATAATCGTTAAATATGCGAGTTGTTACAGGTCTCCCGTCCTAACAAAATTGCGTCCTCGCAATTCCCAGAGACGATATTTGCAACAATTACATACATACAACAAAAAGAAAAGGAAATAAGCTTGAGACGAAAAGATATCCTCACCCTTACCAAACAAAGATAGAAAACCTAGATAGGATCGCTCGATAAGCTCTCTGGTTTCCCAAGCACAGTCATTGGGAATAGCGGACCATTGAACTTTAATGAGCGGCACGTCCTTGTTTCAAAGGTGTCACACCTCCGTGGCAAGCACGTGAATAGGTTGCTGTACAATAGGCAAGTCTGGTGAGATCTCAAGCTCTTGCAAATCAGGAGAATCGATAACAGAATCCGACTCTCGAAAACACTTCCGAAGTTGAGAGACATGAAACACATCATGAATGCGAGATAAATGAGTAGGAAGTGAAACTCTATAACCACAGGGCAAAATGTTAAATAATAGAAAATGGTCCTATAAAGCGAGGAGCCAATTTCCCGTCGTACAAAAGCGCATAACCCCTTTCAAAGAAGAAACACGAATAAAAACAAGATCACCAATCGAGAATTCGAGAGGCTTCCTACGGTTGTCCGCATAGGATTTCTGGCAGCTCTGTGCCTCTCATTCTTAGGCGAACAAGATCAATCTTCTCAGAAGAATCACGAACAGAATCTGGGCCAAGAATAAGCTTCTCTCCAGATTCCAACCAACAAAGAAGGTGATCGACATGGCCTTCCGTATAAGGCTTCGAAAGGAGTCATACCGATACTGGACTGAAAACTATTGTTGTAGGAGAACTCTAGAAGAGGTAGGTGATCCACCCAACTACCATGAAATCAAAAGTACAAATACGGAGGAGATCTTCCAAAATACGATTCACCCGTTCGGTCTGTCCATCAAATCACGGGTGATAAGCTGTGCTAAAATTAAGCTTTGTTCCCAAACCTTGCTGAAGACTCTGCCAAAATGACTCGTGAATAAAGGATCATAGTCACTCACAATAGAGCAAGGAACACCGTGATGTCTCACGATTTCCTTGACATATAACTTAGCCAGATGAGAAGCAGTCCTATTAGACTTAATAGGAATAATATAAGAAGACTTGCTAAGGCGATCAACAATAACCCAGATACTAGAATGGCGCTATCTCGAACGAGGTAGGACGTCAATGAAATCCATTGAAATCTTATCCCATTTCCATAATGGAATCTCTAGAGACTGAAGGAGACCCGAAGGACGCTGATGTTCAGCCTTAATACGCTGATAAGTTATGCAATTACTTACATAACTCGCCATATCGCGCTTCATGCCTTCTCAATAAAAAAAGGCGACACATATCGGTATACATCTTACTACTACCAGGATGAATAGTATACTTAGAACGATGACAGTCGTTAAGAATGTCATGCCTAAGTAAAAAATCAAAAGGCACAATAAGACGGTTCTTCTTGCGAAGACACCCATGAGAATTAATGCTAAAATCTCGCAATGCCCCATCACAGGATCTAGACTCACAAAGCTGAACAAGATGCAAAAAATCAGGATCACGCCGCTGAGCATCGATAATACAATCCAATAAAAAGGGTGGAGCTTCCAAACTAAGTAATAGAATAGGAGAATCAAAAGATGAACCTCGATTACGAATTTCACAGAAAGATAGAGTCTTAAGAATATCCTACTCGACAAGCATCATAGAAACAACAGCCGAATGTTTGCGACTAAGCGCATCAGCAACACGATTGCCCTTTCCAGGGGTATACTGGATACCAAAGTCATAGGAGGCAAGAAACTCGAGCCAACGCTGTTGACACAAATTAAGTTCATTGTTAGAAAATAAATATTTTAAAAATTTACGATCGAGGAGGAGAACAAATTTCTCCCCCAAAAACAATGATGCCACACTAAAAGTGAAATCAACAGCCGCGAGCACTAGATCATGAGTGGTATTCCTAGTCTCGATAGGCTTCAATTATTTAGAATCATAAAAGATAGCACGTTCTATTTTGCAAGAGAACGACACCCAAACCAATACGACTAGTATCGGTGCAAATAATGAAGTTTTGATTCCCTTCGGGGACCACAAGGATATGAGTATCGGAAAAGAGTTCTTTTAAATAATATTCTTTTCCGAAAAGCTAAAACTTCCAAAATTACAATTATCTTTATGTAATCATTTTTCTAGAAAATTTTTACTTTTTATAAGTCAACTTATTGTGTCAAATTGTCTCATCAAAGCGTTTAGGAGATTCCTATCGATAACGTTGATCAAGTGCATCGACTAGATTTCTTAAAGCGCTCAATGGGCAATACAATCACAAAATCATCTTCATATAATAAAAATGGATCTTAAAAACTTTATGAATACTCCTTGTTCGTTTCAAGAACAAAAATCCATTTATATTATAAATATCTTACGAAAATGATTTGCAAAATTTTAAATTGCTGTTTTCCATCCAAAACAATAAATACAAAAAGGAGTCATCGAAATATTCATAGAATACTTGATTCATAAAATGGATGAATAAGCTAGAAAAACTGAATGACATAATAAGTCATTCATAAGAATCATAACGAGTATGGAATGCGGTAAATGGAAGGCTAACTTTCGCAACTCGAAGCTAATGAAAACCGGTGGCAAGATCGAGCGGAAAAGACCATAACACCACTCAAAAGATTGCTTAGGAGATAATCCTAAGACAAGCTCAAAAATACCGAAAATTTTTACAAACTACCCAAATGAGAGAAATAACATTTTTCCTCATCATGTGGGTTTAAAGAATAAAATGATGCCATCAATTTGGAATCAAATCACAAAGAAAAATAGAAACCTTCCAAAATAGATGGAGATATACCTTAACCCTGAGAAGAACCTCCAAAAGCATCTGCTATATTTAGCTTGCCAGATTGAGAATTATTCGGAGCAATAGGACAAGTGGAAAGACGATGGCCTTTCTTCTTGCAGTAGAGGTAGAAGAGAGGCTTAGGACAAGCTCGAATCACATGATCAGAAGAACCACAATTGAAACACTTCCGAATGGAAGGTGTTCCTGCAGACTGAGACTGAGAATCAGATTCAACAGGCTTTTTCTTCTTGGAAGGGAAAAATTTCCTCTTACCGAATGGAAACTTCTTCTTGTTGGTGTTCTTGCGAACCTCAACATCATCCCCACAATCATACTCCTTCTCGAAGGCTTCGAGATGAAGTGCCGAATCAACCAACTCCTCAAAAGAAAGCTTAAGCTGGAACATTAAAGACTTCTTGAGACATTTCTTAAGACTATATACAAACTTCAGATTCTTCCTATACGAGGTGCTAACGAATTCAAGACCATACTTAGATAAGGCCTCGAATGATGCAACATACTCAAAAATGGTAGACTCCCCTTGCTTCAACTCAAGAAAGCGACGGGCCAATAAAACTTTCTCAGATTCAGGAACGAACCTGTGTTCGAATCGTTCCAGAAACTGAGTCCAAGAAAGAGCAGACTCATAAAATTCGGCTAAACGAAGCTCGTACCAATCTATAGCATGCTCTTGCAATAAGCTAAAAGTTACAGAACTCTATCACGATCAGAAAGATCCATGCGAGAGAAAATATGCTCGGACATGCGAATCCAAGCTTGGACTTCAAGAACAATCTCGGAGACTTTAACCGGCTTCCCTCCAAGATGAGAAAAATCACTGCACAATCATGCGAAAGTGGGCTTGCATGAAGGAGATGTTCGAGTAGGAGCTGGAGGCTGTGTGCTCCTAAACCACTCCAAAAATTGATCGGCAGACATATAAGCGCCATCCGGATGCGAGCCGCTGGATTGCCCAGCATTCGAGCGTCGTCCTCCGCCTCTTCCAGCCATAAGCTGAAAGTTAAGATAAGATAAAGATTACTCCCAAGGTAGATAATTCAATATGGAATACTATGGAATTTAAATGCATTCCTAGATGTATTCCCAAATTCTATCTACCACCAACGGCACAGAAGGAATGAAAAGGCACGATGGTTCAAAGATTTGTAACACTTATTACACTTTGACGTATCGTAATATGTGCTTCTATTCCGTGTTTGTCATATTTTGTTCTGAACATCGCTCTGATACCAAGCTGTGACGCCGAACCTCTATACCCACGCTAGCCAAGGACACTACGAGGTAATGCCGTCAACTAACGCGGAGAATAAGGCTGGTTAGGAGCGACCATCTATAGCCTTGCTCTAATTATCTATTGAATACATCGAGAATTGTCATACCAAGCAGATTGACATATCCAATGAATACTTAAAACAAAACCATAGGTGGTAGGAGGATCTATCAGTACAGAATATAACAACTCACATGTAATATACATTACAGAATAGTAGATCATCATATACACATATATAGATACATAACAGAGTATACAAACTGAAACATGTCAAGTGGTATAGCAAACCACAATATACAGACGAGTCAAAAGAATACATATCAGAGTTACAACAAAAAGGACTATACAAAAAGCTTTAACACAAAGAAGCAAGCTGAATAGTCCATACGGAAGCAAAATAGGCTAGGTCCAAAAGCACCTAACCTGAAACAACTCGGTCTGACACGAGTATAAATACACGGGCTAGTCTAGCTAAACAAATCAGTTAGATAAACTGAACAACAAAAAACCTGCAAGGTCATAAAGTATAACAAATATCTCTAAAATAGATAACTCCATCATCTAACAAAAGATGAATCATAACAAACCTCATATCATCGGCAAATCAATAAATAAAGGATATGAATATCCGGGAATAAGCCGAAAAGGCAAATAACAACTACCAATGAAGGTAATACAAGTTCCACAAGGTAACCGCTATACATCGTGTGGCTCAAAAAGTCCAACACCGAAGGACGATACCTAGGGAATATACATATCAATGAAACAACAGAAAATTGCACATGTTCAGTACTGTATAAACAGGGATCCATTAGCCTGAAGGCTGCAAACCCGAAGGCAACACACCCGAAGGCAACAAACCTGAAGGTGCAAACCCGAAGGCAACACACCCGAAGGCAACAAACCTGAAGGTGCAAACCCGAAGGCAACACACCCGAAGGCAACAAACCTGAAGGTGAAAACCCGAAGGCGACATACCCGAAGGCAAACCCGAAGGTGCAAACCCGAAGGCTACACACCCGAAGGCAACAAACCTGAAGGTGCAAACTCGAAGGCAACACACCCGACGACAACAAACCGTAGTGGTGAAGGTCCGAAGGCCCAGTACTGGACACCACTAACTGGCAAAATGTGTCACAACTCTCGAAAAGGAACCCCGAAAGTGGTAACGTGAGTCCCATAACCACTCGTTCGCACTAAACGATTTACTATCTGTTAGTTAGTTTCACACTCAAAGCAGTACAAAGTTTACCTCATCTCATCGGTAAACCAGACCAAAGGTCAAAACGATCAATCGAATAGGTCGAGGATTAATCGGAAAGATAAACGCGTGGATTCATGGTCCGTGTTTTACCTAACCATTTAATCTCCTTTCCTTTCCGCTCGAAGTGCAAAATTGTGTGTGTGCGTTTTAAATAGAATTTATAAATTAGAGAACGAGCTTTTAATACCATTTGGAAGGATCATTTTATGAAAACCCGTGTAGGAAATCAAAAAGGAATCATCAAAGTCAAATATGCAATATCAACTAATTGGAATCAACCTGAATCGATAAAAGTTGGAATCATAAGAAAATAGGCAAAATAGACCAAAACAAGCAGGTCAGTCGACTGGCCTTCTGCAGTCAGTCGACTGAACCATAACCCGAGGGTTTTCAGAACCTATAGTCAGTCGACTGACTGCAGTGGGACAGTCGACTGGCTGTAGCTGGAACTATTTTCCAGCCTATCAAATGGAGGAGAAAACTCACACCATTTGCAACCCGTCGAGCAATGGACTTAAGGGGCTTTTGCGAATCGATAACCCAACCCCATTGGCTCTCCGATCCACCACCAAAAACATGATGAAACATTGAAGCTAAGGTTTTTAGAGTTTTTGACTTCAAAACACCAAAAATTGCAATGTTCACAAAACCAATCCAAATCAAAAGTAATTACACATGAATAAGTGTTAGGAATTCATACCTAACATCAATGATATCAAGAAAAGTAGATGTGAGTTCAAAACTCACCTTTTTAACTCAAAACAAAGACGAGAATCTCAAATGCAAAGAAAAGACCAACCACTCTTCACTTCTACTCTACAAGCTTCAATCTAAGTTCAAAAAAAGTATTTCCTAAATTAGGTTTAGGAGATTTCTGAAATTGAAGGAGAAAAGAGTTGGAGAAGATGAAGAGGAGGCTTACCAATAGCTTCTCTTTGATTTTAGAGTAAGAATTCAAGTTTGCAAGAAGAACTAGGGCTTGGAATTTCTAATTCCTCTTCCTTTCCCCATTTTCAGTTTTAGCTTGAATTTAGAAGTGAAAATGAGTGAATGGAAGGAGAGGGGACAGAGTTAGGCTATTTAGTTAGCTAGTGGGCTGGACCCAAACCCAAAATCCAAGTAGAAAAAGTAGAAAAATTCAACTTACTCCAAACATATCAAAGTTTATACTCAAAAAGATCGCAAACGCCATTTTGAACCCAATGGACGTGGTTTCGAGTCCCAACTCGGCCGTTTGCGAAAAGTAACATTTCGGACCTAAATCCGACTAACGACGCTATATTTAAATAAAACATTTAAATATATAATCGTTAAATATGCGGGTTGTTGCACTGGCGATGCTGTAGTCATCCCAGAATTATTTTCCAGCAACCAAGCGAATTTAATGCTTTATTTTCTTCTAAATCTTTTCAAAATATTTTTCTAGCTAAAAACTCTTCCAAATAGTACTATTTGTTAATTTTTAAGGTTTTGAAAACAAAAGGATTTTAAATTCCAAAATTCTCAATTTTTAAAATCATTTCTATATATAAGTTAGGTTATAATATACTTATACAAATTTTCTTAGCTTATTATCGAAATATTCCATTAATTTACAAGTTGTTCATTTTAAATAATTCTTATTGCAATTATGTTCCAATTCAATTTAATCATTAATGCTTTATAAAACAAAATTCATTAATTATTCGTTTTTAATTTTGATTCAACTAATAATTGATGTTCATTAAATGTTATCAACAAAAATTTTATAAAAAAATTCCATTATATATATATAATATAGTTTAGCCAAAATTATTTCATTTACTCTATTTTTATAACAATAATATGTCGACTTGCCTCGTTTAAGTATTTAGAAACCCCTATCGATGACACGGCGTCCCGCACATCGATCAGAATTCATAAACAACTCAACGGATAAGTAAACACAATATAAAACATTTTATAACACTAACAAGTACGCTCTCTCATATACACTCAAACTGACTCATTCCAGGTACTACTGCCCTATCTCTAATGAGTCAAACCCCACAAAGCCATGGTTATCGCTAAACCTTCGCTCCGATACCAACTGTGACGACCCACATTTCAGAAGGTTTAAATTGACAATAATCCACACGTGTCCGACTTAAACAATCCGGAACGTAGATAATCAATGGGGTTATATAAGAAAAATATGAAGAGAAAAAGCAAAAACAAAACACAGAGTCTCACAGTAGAAACGATAAAAATATAATAATCAATAGATAATTCAAAAACTGTTTATTTTACATCTAATTATAATCTTTACATATTTATCAGACTTATATCTATACATCAGAGATAAATAATCAATACAACCAAATAACATGGTGCAGGGGATAATAATAATAGTAATATACCAAAATCCCGTCTGCGCCCTCCAAAGAATAGTCTTCAATACTCCGGAAAAAACTCAAGACTGACCCGAGCGCAATGAAAAGACAAAACACTCGAGTCAGGACAAAAATACTCTTATGTAAGTCAAATCAATATCACAAATATGAGTGCACTAACTTAAGGGATGTTACGGGATTTCCATCTCCTAAGGATCCGTTAACTATTTATATATAATAGTATACGCTATAATAGGTATTGTCTATCAGTAAAATAAATATCAAAATAACGTTAAGGCTTTACATTGATCCACCTTAACACATTTACAGTTTTAAACAAAAGTCATAATGGGCTCGTATAGGATAAATATGACAAGGCACGTGAGGCAATGCCTAAGGTAGGATTCTACCAGCTTACCCTTTTTGGCTTGTCGTAACCCATCCGTGGCCGACCGCGACAATCAATCCAAACGACAAATAAGGTGCACCCATCGAATTCGAAACCACAATAGTAATACGAGGGATCAACGTCGCTAGAGGTAGCTAACATTAATGGCCAGACATAGGCTCCTGTTTTAGTCATTTTAATTATGACATGAATGTCAAGGCTATCCATCATCGTTCTCTTACTTTATTCCAGTAAATGTCGCCAATTCATCCACTACATTCTGGATTTCATCCACCGCATACACGGTTGTCAAAGTGGTTCTAATATTGAGAGTATTTCAATAAGAGGCTCCGTCCTCTTTAACAACCAGTCGTCATTTTACACACCGGTTGGTTCTTTTACCTTTCAATTTTTTTTTTACACTTGATATCAAAATATCATATTCATTTCAAAATCAACTCCGTTTCGAAATCATCATATATTCTCTTCAACATCAATTTCATTTCGAAAATTATCATATATTCAAATTTATCAATTTTTGTCCGATAAATCAATTTCACTTCCAAAATTTGATTCGAATCCAATTTAGGTTGTAATCTTCACTTTAACCTAATCCGTAATTAAATCCAAGATTTAAATATAAACAATTTACCCTTCAACCAGTTTGAACTTTAGAAAATAGTTTAAATAGTTTAAAATACTTAAATAGTCAAAAATAGTTTAATAGTAAATATTTAAATAGTTTAATCGAAAATAATTTGAATATAAAAATGGTTTATATAGTAAAATAGTTTAGAAAATTAAAATAGTTTGAATATTTAAAGATTATAGACTTTAAAACATTTATAATAAAATATTCATTTTAAAAATAATTCCAAAGTCAAAACCGGTCAACTTCCTGATTTCCTACCCAAATCAATTCTGAATTCCATTTCGATTTAATCGATTCAATTTCGATTCCAACTCGAATAAATTTTTGATTCCTTATAAATATCGAGTTCAATCCACAAATTCCTTCAATTTCAATTTTCATTTCCAAATTAATTTAAATCTCAATTTCAAATTAATTCCAAATTAATTTAAATTCCAATTTCAAATTAATTTAAATTCCAATTTCAAATTAATTTAAATTCCCATTTCAAATTAATATCAATTTCAATTCCAAATTAATTTAAATTCCAATTTCAAATTAATTTAAATTCCTATTTCAAATTAATATCCAATTCAATTCCAAATTAATTTGAATTCCAATTTCAATTAAGTGTAAATTTCAATATCAAATATCGATCAAATTTACTTTCAATACCAAATTTAGATTTAAAATTTCAATTATAATTCAATCCTAAACTAAGATTTTGAAATATCATTTCACATCACTTTTTCTTTGAAATATTCGAAGTTCGAATAAAAGACCAATCTTTTAAAACAAATCCATTTCTGAAATTTACGACGTTTTACGTTTATAACTTAAAAATTTAAACTTCGATTAATTAAACAATCTCGTTTATCAAGTTTAAATTCCAACATTCCGAGCTCTAATTCAAAATAATTCAATTTCCATAAATTTGATTTTATTCTAAAAATCAATTCATCAAAAAATATTTCAAAACAACTTTTAAAATCATTTAATTTAACCAACTCGATGTCCGTATATAAATTTCTAACCTATGGCCAAGTGGATAATTATTTCAATTTAATCTCAAGGATGGATGTATATCATTTCAATCCAAATAGATGTCATAGGATATATATATATATATATATATATATATATATATCATTTCAACCTATTTCTTAATTTATTCGAAATAATACAGTTTACAATTTAATATACTGTAAATAATATATGGGGTGATAAAATGACATATCATAATAAACAAACATCCAAATTAACAACCAATAGCATCCATCACAATCAATCATCCATTTAGCCAATATAATTCACAACAATTTTATAATTTTCAATACCGAGTATAATATTGCCAATAAGATTTAAATCTATTTTAACTGTCAAATTCAAATTCTATCAATAAATTCATATATCACTATAAATGATAATTTAACCTACCAAACAACAGCCAATAAATTTCATATCATTTCAGAATATAAATTTAACTCACAAAAAAAATTATTTTAGTCAAATGTGAGCGTATAAATACGCACCTTTGTTCGAATCAGAAAATTCAAATGAAGCAAACTGCGAAAATTTTAACTCCAAGGCGCAAACAATATCAAAAGATTTCAATGCAAATCTGTTATACTCAAAACCGACCTCGTATAAAATTTTTACGGATTAACCAACATTCAATTGTAATAAAAATTAATTAACAAAACAAATAACTAAAAAAAATAACCTTCTTCCTCACTGCGCACTATCGCTTCCAGATCGCGAATTTTTTTTTTCTTTTTTTCCCATCTAGTCGATTAAAGGGAAGAGAAAGGGTATGGGGAAGTAGATAAGAAGAAGGCGTGACGAACGGGTCTGATTTTTTTAAATAAAATTGAGACGCCGTTCCTTTTTCTTATGGCTGCAATTTCGATTTGAGGAAATGTGAGAAGGTGAAAGAGATGCGGCTAAAATAAGGGAAGTGGATTTGAATAATATCATTTTATTTATATATTATATTATAATAATTAGAATATATCTGATTCGATCGACCCGTGAAGTCACGAACCCCAAACTAAGCGTGCCGCCTAGCCTTCTTAATGTTTTACCCCAATTTCAAACGCAATGGAACTATTTTCGAAAGCCAATTCGACCATATATGGAGGATAGCTTTACAAGTCAATTTATTTTATCGAATTCCTTTAAATTGATTTCTATGCATTTCAAGCTCGCACGACCAAAAGACAAGTCCGGTCGCTACGAAACTGGAAATTCTAAAGTAATTCACTATTATGGACCCGATGAAATTGGTTTCGTCGAAATCCGAGGCAATGGCCAAAATGGCTATTTTTACTTGTCAATTAGAATATAAAATATAAAACTATTCATATTTAAATCCAATTTTAAATGCTACACATCTTCGTTAATATTTTGAATAAAATTTAAATCAATTGCTGATATCATTTTATTCACATTAATTCAAAATTTCAATTATTCAAAATTTTCAAAATTAAATTTAAACAACTTAACTATCAATAAATTACAATAATAAATCATCCAAAATTTTATTTCTATCCAATTTATCTAGTCATCACATTAAATTCAATAATTTAAAATAGCTAAAAATATAGGTTGTTACACAAGTAATGTGCGATGATTTTGCGTTGCTTTAGGGCATCATGGCCGACCTTTAACCATTGACAACAGTGCACATTTCCATCGCAGCGTAAAATATAATAAAACATATAGTTACTGACCAAAGTTGACGCTTCTAATATCAAGTGTCTTTGTCGGTGTCTAGCATGCATAAGAAAATTTGTTCTTCCATCGTCTCCACCTTGCACCAGTATACATGTTCCTCTAAAGTTATTATGTGGGTTGCAATGAGGAGGATGTCAGAATAACGTTCCAATGGCTGGTAAATTACACACTTTATACGTAACGCTAGTTTATGACGATTGTCTTTCGTCACATTACTATTTTACTTGTGTAGTGTAATGATGGTCGGACCAAGCTAAACATCTCCAAACCGCGGCGTACACATATAAGTTGGAACACACTTTGTTGTAATAAAAGAAATCTCCAATATTACCCACCGACCAACCAATATTTATACACCACTTCACCAAGTTATTTAGTGATGTGGGAGTATTCCGATTTCAGACCCTCGTTCCTCCTTAACGTGTGTGAGACAACCCTAACAATCCTCCAGCCTTGAAGTACTTTTCAGAGCATCGTTTGTCTGCATGGCCTATTCGTAACCTTTGCCTCTGATACCAATTGTTAGGTAATGGCAGCCAGAATAAGCTCTCCGTCTCTAGCACGTGGCGTAAATATGTGATTTGACACACACTTTATTATAACAAAATGAATTCTCGATGTTTCGTGCCTACCAACCCATATTTATACATCGCTTCTCCAAGTTATTTAGTAATGTGAGACTATTCCAATTCCAAACCGTCGTTCCTCCTTGTCACATGCAAAACAACCCTAACAATCTCCCCATTGACTCAAATCCACTTGGAGTACTTTTGAGAGCATTGTTTGTCTTCATGGCCTAGTTCACAACCTTTAACTCTATAACGAAGGTCGAACTAGGCTTCCCATCTCCAAACTATGGCATACGCATATAAATTAGCACATAATTTGTTGTAATGATAAGAATTCTTAATGTTGTATGCCTACCAATACATATTTATACACCACTTCTCCAAATTGTGTAGCGATGTGGGACTATTCCAATTTCAAGCCGTCATTCATGCTTAGCACATGCGAGACAAGGTCTAACATCTCACATCTTGAGACCCGAAACTAAGCGTTGCGGATGTTGCAGTCATCCATGGTATTAATTTACGATGACAAAATGTGGATGTGTTAATTATATCAATAATCAGAAGCTTATCAATATGAAAAATATTTAGTATAGTTTAGTAGAAAACTTTCACATTTCATTTTATAATTTCCATTTCATATTCATTACATAATCTAATTCGCAATCTCATGTTCAAAGAAAACATAATTATTACAAAATACTCTAAGAGTGATATATGAAGATGTCCCCTTAGTTAATCTGAGTCTAAAACCTGACAATTAAATAACTTACCATTACATCTATATAGCAAAATAAACAACACAACGGATTAGATATAAATACCTAGAAAGCTAGATTACCCCATGTATGTCTCTGAAAGCTTACTCATTTGACTGGAGACCTGAAATCCCTTACTTTCGACCTACTTAAATAAATACCTGAGAGTTTAAGGGAAAAAACTTCGGGTCGGACAAACGGTTTAGTGTGAATAATAACCTACCATCTTCCATCTTTAATTTGATGAGTGGTGATGAGTATACAAAACTTAATTTCCATATATGATATTTGATATCCTTGGTAGTTGGTTTCCCGGCTATCCATTATTTCAAATTCTTTATTATCGTCATTCTAAGATGATTTGTTGCTCTGTTGAGCTTTGTTATCCTTTATCAGCAAATGACTGAACCCAAAGCATGAAAGGATGTCTGGTTATGTTAGGTCGCTCTCATTAGTGTATTTTCACATTTCATCTAGATCAGGCTCATTTGCAGATTTAGATGTGAAATATTCGGATTCTCGGTAAGGTTTGGTGGGGTCTGGTAGGTAAATTTTCGAGAAGTGTCACGGAGTATATGAGCTCCTCAGAAGTATATTATTAGAGGTATACTTCAAGGGTGGTGCACCTTCCTAGTCATTTGATGGAGATTTTCCTTTTCTTATTTGATTCGAACCTTTAAAATTATTTTCGTATTTGCATCGGGAAGAGTCAACCACTCTTCATGATGTTTAATTATTTATCTATTCTTTACGTTTGGATGTTGATAATGTGGGAGTAAACCATTCCGTGTTCAACGGCGTGGTCTCACATGTTTGTGTTTAACTTCACACCAATTGTTCAAAAGTTTTACTTGTACCAGATATATCGTCTGACCCGAGTTGTTTGTTTTCTTTAAATTCTCGAGTACTCGTTTTATTTGAGTAGTCCAAAAGTAGCAGATCTTCTGAGGGCTCTTTTTGAATACGACGTCCGAGCAGGAGGCTTTCATCTTCTTAGTTTTATTCCGCATATTATCTTGTTTGTGTAAGTGCATTTTCTTTCAGCATATATTAAGACATGATATTATAACCACCTAAGCTGATTTGTAGTACTTTGTGTAACTTTGATAATTCCCTATTGAGGAGTAACCTGATGTACTATTGACTATTATATTTTATTTAGCAGTTTCGTTGTGAGGTTTTCTATTCTATTCTTTATTTTACCTTATGACGATTCATCTTTCCGATTCTTAGGCAGTAGCACATGAACACCAAGATGTGTTAAGTGTCGTTCTTAGCGGTCAATAAGGTAGGTAGCCAAAGTTGGTATTAGAGCTTTAGGTGAGCGAACACTTTAGACCAATTTAGGGTACAACTCATTAGAGATAGGGTGAGTAGTGCTCTAGAATGAATTAACCTAAAGGGAGAGTTTCCTTTTCTCCCTATAAAGTCTGGTGTTAGATCCTTTATTGTAGTTTCCCTTTTATCATCTTTAATCCTATCTTTGTATTTTAATAATACTATCACTCATCCAAGTTATTGAACATGAGTACAAAAGGAAGAAGAGGGACAAGATCTGGACCATCATGGCTACAAATGGCAAAGCTCGTAGACATGAGCCAGTTGTAGAGCCGATAGATGAAGTAGTGATGCAAGTTCAGCGGCCTCAGAAATTTGTGACCTCATGCAAGAATTACATTTCTTTAAGTGTTATGCCTTTTTTATGGAATTGAAGATATTTTGGGAGTTCTGACATAAATCTGTTCTTGTGAAAGGATATTCGAGGATCTTTATTTAGGAGATGCTAGGAAGAGATTGTTGGCATCACATCAGCTTTAGAAAGCAGCAATGGATTGGTGGAATTCAGTCACCATGATTAAACCAGAAGAAAACTTCTCTTAGATGTAGTTGAACGAGGTTTTTGAAGCTCAATTTATCCCAGAGGCAGGAAGGAATCAGTTTTTCAGAAGTTTTATGGATTTGAGACAAGGTGAGTTGACAGTGGCGCAATATGAGCATAGGTTCATTGCATTATCTCGCTTTGGATCAAGATAGATTGATACGCCACTTAAAAAGAATGAAATGTTCGTGAAAGGAATGCGACCAGAGTTCCATCGAGAAATGACCAATCATCTCAACGGTACCTTTATAAATCTGATCAGTATGGCTTTGAGGTTTGAAGCTCTTGATATTGAGCAAGGAGTTTAGAAGGAAGTATTGCTAGCAGTTAATGCCTAACCTTTGTTAACGATACATGTTACCATTAAGGCATTTTTCAAGCACAAAGGGAAGAAGTGGTCGGGAAAGAAGCATGGAGGTGGAGCTCCAATTCAGAACAAGCAGTTAGACTTGACAAAGATTCTTTGTTTTAAGTGCGTAAAATGGGCCACTTTGCAAATAGATGCCCGAAGACTAATATACCGTTATGCTACAATTGCAACAAACATAGACATAAAAAAGAACCGGTGCCCTTTTCTAAAGAAGGGATCATAGGGATGAGCTTTTACTATCGAGGAAATACCATCTACTTTTAAGGATCCAAAAGGAAAGCAGGTGTTGCAAGGTACATTATCCATTTTTGATATTCCTATTAGAGTATCATTCGACACTGGTGCATCCCATAGTTTCATTTTAGTACATCTTATTGGTAAGTTCAAGCTCAAACCCATTCTTTTAGACAATTCTCTTTATATGTCGAACCCAATTGAGGCTCCGACCAATCTTCATATCGTGCGTTTGAAAGTGCCTATTTCTTATCGAGATTTGCGCTTCTAATTTGACTTATTCATTCTTGGGTTCATGAGCTTTGGGTTACTTTTGGAGATGGATTGGTTATCTAAGTTCAATGTCATCATAGATTGTAGTAAAAGAATCGTTGTGATGGAAGATGCAGTGGGAAGAAGCATTGATATCTGTTGTAGAGAGCCTAATAAGTTGATGAGCAGTTTCCTTTATTCTCTCGAAGTACCCAAAGAGGAGATAAGGAATATACAATTGTTGAGGGCTTCAAGGATATTTTTGAAGAAGCGAAAGGTTTACCTCCTCATTGGGAAGTAGTGTTCCACATTGATTTGATTCCAGGAACCAGACTCTTGCACAACCTCCTCGAAGGTTGGATCTAAAGGAAAGAAGAGAATTGAAGAAGCAGATGTTTGATTTATTTCAGAAAGGTTTAATCAAACGCATCACATCGAGTTAGGGATCGCCAGTGTTGTTTGTTAGCAAGGCTGATGGTTCTCTTAGATTATATGTGGATGATTGAGAATTAAATAAGAGGACTATCAAGAATATGTATCCTTATCAAAGATTGACGACATGTTTGACCAACTTCATGTACACTACTAAAAAAAGGCTAATATTTCGACAACACGTAACGACGGCTTTTGACGGCTAATTTCCGACGGCTTCCGATGGGCCGTCGGAAGCCGTCGAAAATTCACGAATTACAAGCCCAACCAAGCCTTCTTCTTCCTCATTTTGCAGCACGATTTTTTTTATAAAACACCCAAATCCCTCCTACAGGCTTTCAATCTCCAATTTTGAGCTTTCGGATTCTCCACGGCTGCCTAAGCAAACTCTATTGTTCTTATTCTTAGGTATAATATCTTAATTTTGGGAAAATCTAATTTTTGTCCTAAATCTAGATTTGCATAAGATGATAAATTAGAGCTAATAAGTGATTGCAATTGTTTTCAATTGCGTAATAATGGTTTATAACATACCATGGTATACCTATTTCATATGTTATCGTGAAATTTTAAAGAGTACGTATAATTTGTGACTGTGTGTGTATATAGTTAGTAAAACTGTATTTTTTCGTAAAATGCGCACATTTAATTAACTAATGTCCCTTAGAGAGTTTTTGGTCCCGTCTGACATGTGTTATACATGATCGTTATATAAATAATCGTTTTTTTAAAAACGACCATTTATATTCATGAAGTACAATGTTTGTTGGATTTTCCCCTGTATGGGACAAGTTATGAACGCAGTAAGCATTTACATTTTGTATACTACTTGGTCTCAAACGGTTCATAAAACTTTGGCCTAACTTTTCTTTTTGGTTTCCTACATACACGCATTTGTGTACAATGCAGGGAACAAAAGAGAAATGCCATCGAAATTTTTTTGAATCGTTTGAGACGAAGTAATATACGAAATATAAATACTTACTGTGTTTGTAATGGGAAGCAGGATGTCTGACCATGGAAAAAAATATCTTTTTGTACAAAATTTTGTATCGATACGTTAAAAAATAAAATGTGTCATATTTGAAAATATTTGTTAATTCAAATATTATACGACCATGAAAATAATCTTTTTCGAATTTGTATTCTTGAAAATAAATATTAAATTTTGAACTTGTGACTCATTTTCTCAAATAGGAAAAATGATTGATTATTTTGTTGATCGGAGGAGATGGACGTACCAAAAAAATGGACCGAGAGGCTCAATAAAAGAAGATTTTTATAATGGTATAAACGTATTTGATGAATTCACTTTAAGTAATAACGGAAATGATTCAGAAATTCGTTGTCCGTGTAGTAGGTGTAGACATTTGATGTATTTGTTACCAGATATTGTGAAAGTTCATTTATGCCAAAACGGTTTCGTACCCGAGTATTATGTTTGGGATCGGCATGGAGAAGTTGTAAGAAATACTTCTGTAAAGTCTGAAAGTGTCGTTAACGAAGTAGTTACAACGACCTTTATAGAAAATGTAACAACCCGGAATTTTTGACAGCATATTTTAATGAATATTTAATCTAATTTAGATTAAATATAAGCTTGTCAATGTTTAAAATGATGAGATCTTTGATAATACACATATGAATACAATGTTAGTTTTTAAAATGATAAGTTTAAAAATAAACAAGCATAGAAATATTAAACATAAACATGAAAGTATAAAACAATAGGGATATAAACATACAAAACTGGTATAAAACATAATCATAAATTATAGAATGTAGCTAAAGTAATAAATATACGAATATAAGTTATAAATTGAAATATATAAATACAAGTATGTTGTAAATCAAATGTTTGAAAATTTAATTAACAAATAAAATACAACTATTTGTCAAAGAAAATAAGACAAGCCATACATATACATATACATATATATATATATATATATATATATATATATATATATATATGCTCACAAAACAAAGTAATGATGCTAAGTATAAATGAACAAATAAATGAAGTATTGAATAATAAAAGTTTAAATATATTTATGCATAAGAAACAAAAGATTTCAGTTCAAATTAATAATGAAAAAAAATCTGTGACTTGTACAAAACAAACAGAAATCTGAAACATTTATTACTTGTTAAGCATAAATGAAGCATAAGCATTAATTAGATGTAAGCAAATATGAAACATGCATTTAAGATTAGCACAATATTTTGTTTGAGTATGTACTACAGCCGAAATATCTTTATCATTTCATACTGCAGGATATTAACTCTTAGCCAATAAAAAGAAATAAATAATAATACAAATATTAACTGGCCAGTTATAACCTGTAGGTAGCCTCTATATATATCCAATATATATATATATACTATGTTCATTTATAAAATAGGACTAAACTTAAAGAAAACCTGAGAAAAACATTGTATTGCTTTGCAATATAAATAAAATTCAAAACAGAAAAAAAAACAGAGAAAAGAAAAAGAAGAGTTTCAGGAGATTTCACCTGCAGTGTCTTCTTCAATACATCATTTCTGTTCAAAGCTAGTTACTTGGTGAGTAAACTTACCTATTTTAAATCTAAACTTGTATCTTTAGTTTATGAATGGTAAGTACTTTGATATTTGTTTGAATAACTGGCCTTGGGTATTTCCTGTTGTTTGAATAGTACAGGTAGCTGTTCTTCAAGATTTTTGAAATCTGATCAAAGTTAAGGCAAGAAATTTATAATACTTATTCATATAACTGTTTGAACTTTGGTATTATGCTAATTCAAGTTTGTTTATCTTAAACAAAGGCCTGCAAACATGTTTTAAAGTTTAAACAGCATGTTACAAATACTGTATTTCAAATTACAGGTAAAAAGAAAATCAAGAATCAAAATTCAAATGTTTAAATTTGTAAATTCCATAACATATTTAGATTCCATACACCTAATTATGATTTTTAACATAAAAATTATGATTTTTAAACAAGGGTTTTAAGAGCAGTTTAAAATAGAACTAAAATGTGATTTTTGTCAATCATGGATGTTTGGTTTAATTTTAATTGTTGTAAATCGATATGAAGCAAGCTAGTAATGTGTTGAACACAAGAAAAATGCAAAAAAATTTATTCAATGAAGGGATTTTGAGTTTGAATCAAAAGTAGGGTTTTTGTCACGAGTTTCACTGAGCTCTGTAAATTTTCGATTTCGACCTACCTAGATGACCGAGCTTCATGAAAATTAGAGGAATGGTAGCATGGAGGCTAATGGTGGTGTAGCCGGAGTCTCGAAGCTTCCGGAGGTTTGTATCGCTTGCACGAGGAGGAAGTTGTCGGAGCATTATTTTTTATCTGGACCTCAAAACTGTCGTTCATCGTTCTTGAGCTCCATCAACGTTTTAGGGTGTTGGAATCCAAAGAGTGGATGGCAATCGACTTGTCAGCGATCGACTCAGGTGATGGAAGTTCGCCGCGGCACTGTGCACGTGAACGGCGACGCTGTGCGTGTCTGTGTTTTGATCGAGATCAACTCGAGTGGGTACTCGAGTAAAGGGGTTGGTTGGCACGAGTTAGGACCGTGTTCGCGCGAGTTTGTCATCTCAGCAGATTGTTAAACTTAAAAATAATGAGAATAAGAAAAGTTACAGGAAAAAAAACAAAAAGAAAAAAAATGAGGAAGAGAGATGTAGGGGAAGTCGTGAGGGAAACTCGAGATAGTCTCGAGTGGAAATGGAGCTGTCTCGGGTCCACGTTCATGTTTTGTCTGATGCTTTTTAGTATGTTTATTAACAAGTTCAATAGTAATAACATTAGTTAGTTTAAAGTTAATAATTGATTTAAATCTATTAAAAGTATGGTTTATGAAAGGGGTAATTAATTGGTATAAAGGAATTAGAATATAAATGAAATTTATACTTGAAATTTTAAATTGGTAACTTTAAATTAATTTTGTAATTTAAAAATTTATCATATGTTAAATAAATTTAAATTTAAGAACGTCAACTAATTACTTGAAAGTTAATTAATGATAATTAACTCAAGTGATTAATTAAAGATTATATGATTACTTAAATTGATAATAAGTGATTAACTAGAGTAATTTGTGATAATTAAATAAGTAATTAATTTATATTAAGTAAGTTATTAATTAATAATTAAGAATCAACTAATTAGTTAAGTAATTAAGTAATTAATTAAAGATTGAATAACTAATAAATTAATAATTACTGATTAATCAAGTAATTAATTGATCATTAATAAGTTAATTAATCAGTAATTAATTAAACAGAATAAAATAGTTTATTCTTTAGCAATTAATCAAGTTAAGTAAAACCAAAACTGTTTGGTATGCTTTGATAACTCTGTTTGGTTAACTTTGATATCTGCTGATGATACTTCTGTGATATGTTATAATATATTATGGATATCTGTGATAATTGTGTATGATTTATCCGTATATGTTATGTTAATTCTGATATTAAATTGAACTGTTAAGTTAAATAGACAACTTGGCCCTTAAAATGGCGTTTGGATTCGATGAGACCGGGATCAGAAGAATCAAATTTTGATTCTCCGAAAACCACATCGATCCAAATTAAATGATAGGTCGTGACTTATCAAATGGTGATCGAGATGGTGTTTCAGAATGCAAGGGTTATCGTCGTTAACTCTGAGGGTGATTCCAAAAAGAGTGTAACGAGATAATGCCTTCGGTTTCGTTCGAACCCGGAACGAACTTGTATGGATTGAATGCTTTCAACACATCATCAGGCGGATGATGAGCATTCTAAGAATAATGCTCAATAAAGGTAATCGTAGCCTCAAGCCTCATCAACCGAGAATGGCTAAAACAGGGGAGATGCAGCAAGGTTAGGTGGGTCATGCCCAAGCAGGACAAAATATTCCCCTGTCTAGATGTCCCTTTTTATTTCGGCTGTGTGAGCAGTTGTTGGCCACAACTGCGGGGTTATCTTGTTCGGGACTGTTCAGTAAGGAATGGTTCCGGCCTTGTGTTGTAGGGGGTCGGGAGTGATCCTCGGTACGGTGATCTAGGCCCCGTACTGTGACGGGCGGTACCCCAGTAGCCCTGCCATTGTTGGAAATCTATTTTCCCTACGAGACCCTACGGTTTTGATTTGTATTACCCGCTTTCGTGACTAGTAGCTGGAATTTAATGAATGTAACAATTTCGGCTATTTTCTATTTACTTGAAAACCCTAGACACTATTATAATATCACTGTATTTCCTATAAAATGTTTTGGTTAGCGTATGGTAAAAACTTACCCATATTTATTTATGGGAAGTCTTACGTGATACCTTTATTTTTAAATGATTTTCAAAGTTAAGAAATTTTAACCTGTTTACTCATACCAGACCCATGTCTGACCCGGAGTTTATATTTTGTTTTTCATAAACTCTTGGGTACTCAAATTTTTATGAGTAGCCAAGTGATAGGCATTTGGGAGTGTTGATTTTCTGAAGGAGCTATTTTGGGAAGAAGACCAGACGTATGTATCTATATATGTAGTTCCGCTGTGTAGTTAGTGTATGCAGTATTTTAGATGTATGTATGGACATATATGTATATGACAGTGCTGTTATGTGATATTGTATGACTCTGATGTATGTATACTATGTAATAGTTATGTGATGTATTATATTTTGTTCCATTCCGCTGTGAGATTCTGATGTTGTTATTCTTTCTTTCTATTCTTTTCTATTTCTATCCCTTTCTTTTTTAATGATGAAACGTCTTTCTGGGTTGAGAAAGGCGGGTCGTCACAGAAAATATGGTCGAAGATGCAGCACAACCAATGTTTCCTATGATTGAAGTTGAGACGATGATAGAAATGTTGAAGAACCAAATATTGAAGCAAAAAAAGTTATGATTTACTAGATGCTGCTAAGAAACCTATTTGGGATTGTAACGACCCGTTAAATTAATAATATTAAATGAGTTAAATTAATATAATTTCTAACCTGATTTAGAAAAGAAAAAAAAAGGCTTTAAGATTTATTTGAGAAAATGTAGTAATTTGTTATAGTAATTGGAATTTAATGTAACAATTTAATTTTTATGACAATAGTTTTGGATAATGTAATTGTCACACTTTGTTAAAAGTTAATGTTAAGAAACCAATAAATGTTGAATTAGTGAATATTAATAAAATATTTACTAGAATGGGATTCATTTAATATTAAAATAAATAGTAGGATTGTTTCATTTGGTGACCGTTGAATAAACCAATGCAATAAGTGTACATAAATTTTTTTATGAATATTGTTCGATAATGAATGTACTTAAAAACGGTAATAAACTTAATATAAGAAAACAAAGGCAAATTGTGTATTAATTAATGAATTCATGAATCAGTGTATGGACTTAGTGTAACTATACGTAAATGTACGCAATAAGGTTGTGAAATACCAATGATTTGGATTTCCAATTTATATTAAACATAATGTTGGTAGAAATTGGAATTCACTGTTGTGTGAAATATATGAGAAATCAGGTCAAATGTAAATTATACCGTAGATGATATACTCTTTTAAGCAGTAGGATTTTTAAATAAATAAACGTTTCACTTAGGTTTCAATTGGATAACTTATGTAGTTTAATGGAGAATCAATTGCAATTAATTGCCATAAATTAGTGATGATAGGGTAGTTTGATTTGGCCTTTAAGAAGCAAAGAAAAAGAAAGCCAAGATTTATGAATTTATTTGCAATGTGAAATGCAAATCTTGTGGATTGTTTTTTTTTTTTTACAAATGGAATTAATATTTAACCATTACGTTAGTGGAGTCTGATAAGTTAAGGTAGATAATCAATGGTAATTTACCTAATTCAAAGGATATATTAATATAAATATGGGTAAAATGAGGTTAGACCAAGGATATAATATTAATTGATTTTTAAGGCTTAATTAATACGTGAAATAGACAAGATTCTACATTCAAACATTTATACAAAGCTAAGTTGTAAATAGAAGTACCAATGTAATATAATGTAAATAGATGGGAATCAACATTTATTTATTTATTTAATGGAATTTAATTTCTATAGTATGATAATCGCAATTAAATGAAATTGAAATAGCTAATTTATACGTTAGTTGAAATTTAGCTGGAATATGAGGATTTTTAATGAAATAGTGAAATCAAATGGAAATAAGGTTTCAATTATACATTGGAATTTATATTCACCATAAAAGGTTAATTGAAAACCAAAGGAGTTAATAAAGGAATCAAGCTTTATCTATTAATTTGGATTTAAGATATGGTAAATTGGATTTATTGCAATAATTAATTCTATAAGATGAGGTTAATACTTATTCTATTTATAATTAGACCAAATTGTTGATATAGATTTTCAGAAAGCAGAATCTATAAATTAATTTGAGTATCAAATTCAATAATTGCGCTTATTGCATAAATAAAGGGAATTTAACGTTAAATATTACGTTACTGAAATTTAAAATAGACTTTAAGAATAATAATGTGAATCATGAACCAAAGTATGTGGCATCCCTATTTTGGATAAAAGATAAGTATACAAGGATTAAAAATGTAATAAATAGGTTTTGAGGAACTTATTTATAATTCCTTAATATAAGGAAGCGGAGGAATGTATATTGAAATTAGATAGACTTGTCAATTTTAATTCACATCCAAGCTTGTTAAATCATTTGAAATTGATTAAATTATATAAGTAATAAAATTTGGACAATTTTAGAATATAATATAAAATTTGGATTTTTGTAAGTTATTTTGATTTATTTAATGAATATAAAAATAGCCTTTTTTTGTCACGGACTCGGATTTCGATGAAACCGGTTTCATCGGATCCGTATCGGTGAATTATTATAGGGTTTCAAGTTTCGTATCGATCGGACTTGTCGTTTGATCGTACGGGCGTGAAACGCCTTGAAATCAAATTTAATTAAAATCAATTTGAATCAATTTGGAAATTTTGTTTTCAGCATAACTTCTTCATACGATCAAATTTGGACGTGAAACTTTTTCCATCGCGTTCAGAATATTTTAAATTACCTATTTGGATATATAGATTTAATAAATTCGGTTCCGGAGGCATAGCGGGCTTTTTGGGCCATAGTTTGTTCCGCACGTTCATTCTACGGTCTATCTACTCTATCTCTAACCCCTCTATATAAACCTAGCTACAAGCCCTAGCCTCCACCTAATTTCTTTTCATCCGAGCATATACTTTCTTCAAGCTCCTCTTCTTCTTCTTCAATGGGTGCTAACCCTAGATCCAGTTAGTTCAAAAAAAAAAATTGAAATTTAAAAAAAAAAAAAAAATTCGGATCTGCAGCAGCTTCTGATCGCGCTTCGGGTTTCAGGGGAGAAAACCCTAGAGCAACTTCGGGTCAGGAAGAAAATGACTCGGGTCGCTCCGGGTCGTTTTGGCGAAAACTCCAAGCAAGCACCGGGGAATTGAGGCGGCGCACCGAAGTCGAACTCGAAGTCGACCCAGGACCAGAATTTTTCCATTTTTCAAATTTCCATAACTTTTGCACACGAGCTCGGATTCACGCGCGCTTTGTTTTGCTGGGATCGTATCGGAATTTCTGACGTTTTGACGCTGGTTTGGATGGATTTGGAGACCGTCAAAATTTTGAGTTTAAATTGAATTTAAATTCGATTTAAATTTCAAAGGTGAGTGTTTAAAACCCACTCACAACTACTAGAAGCTTTTATGTCTGTTAAATTAATTTTAGAAATGAATAGCAATTTATTTATGAGTATTTGGCATGTTTATTTCACTCATATTTGTTGAATTGCATTTATTAAGTTTAACTGTTAATTTAATTTATTTATTGCGTATTAATTGATAGTTAGAATTTATTTGTTTGCCTATAACTGCTAGTTAACAGTTATATATATTATTACTGAATATAAACTATTAGATTAATAGTTGTTAAATTTAATCTGAATAAAATTGCCAATTATTACCTGTTATCTATTATCAAATATAAATTGTTATTGATTGATATTGCTTGATGATTTTGATTGGATGATGGATGATGTTGATGGATGTTTATTGAATATCATAAAATTGCGAATTATCATGCATATTTCATTTCATTCGGGATTGTGGTTTGAAATGATATACGACCGCAAAATTTTATATCTTTTAAATTGCGGATTGAAATGATAAATATCCGTATCACTTGACCATAGGATAGAAAATTTTATACAGGCACCGCGGTCTATATATAACTATTTTAATGTGATTTCTATGGTTTGGATGGAATACGGTTTCTAAAAATCTTAAATTTTATATTGTATAAATATTATTCTTCCATATATATACATATGAAGTTGAAAATTTTGAAATTAAAAGGTTTATAAAAATCTTTATTTAAAAATGGAAAAAATTTAAGAAAATGGAGTTTAATAATTTATATCATATGTTTAAATGTTAAGTTTGGAAATTTTAAGATATGATATTTATAATTGGATTTTTCCCAAAATAAATTGAAATGAATATTCTAGTATAATTTGAATTGGGAAAATATATATATATATATATATATATATATTATTACTAGAAATTGAAGTCTTATTATTTATGGATTTTATATGAATATTCAAGACTAATTAATAGAACAATTGATTTGTTGAAAGCATAAAATCCAACTTTAGTTTGAAATATTGATACTCAAAATGGATACGTATATATAAATAAGTTGAAGTGGTTTTGGAACTTGAGAGAGATAATATAAATTTTGGTTTAGACTTTAATAAAGAAATGTATTTGTAAAGCCATGAGAACTATTTTCTTTACAAAGCAACATTTAAGTTAAACCATTTAATTCATATACCGTTGAATATCCAAACCATTCAAGTTTTAAAAGTCATGGTTTTAAATTATGAATTTCGAAATATTATGCTTTGAAAGGATATTTGGCTTTCAGACGTTATAAATTTTAAAGCATTTGGATTTTTGAAAAGGTTTATATTTGGGATAAAGGACATCATATTGTTTTGGGTTTTAAAATGATATCGTATTCATAATTTTAAAATGGAAACGTTTATTCTGGTTTTAAAGTATGAGCTGTTTTAAATGACCGCGGTGTTATAATAACGATGGGTTGGCAAAGAGACCGGGATCGGATATGGACATACTCTCTGTCGATACCGAAAACCACTTTGACTAACCGTGTACGCGGTGGAGATTCCAGAATGAAGTAGGTGGTGGCGACGTTTCCTGTAAGGTAAATACGTGGACCCGACTCCCGTGAGTTGGCATAAGGTGGCTAAAACATGAGCGATTCTCAGGCCAATGAGGTCATTCCTCTGATCGGACCCTCCTCTTCGATATTATACTTTGACTTTGGATTGATTCAGTGGCCACTTCTATATTTTGATTTTGGGGGAGTTAGTCCGAGGTGGGCGGTAACTGCGGCTACGCGTTTCCACCAGCCTGGATAGCAATTGGTATATCTACCCTGGCATTGCCTAGTTGTGCCGTGTCACCTACCATACCGAGCCTTTACTACAAGTTTCTATTTGTGTCGTACCTATGGAGTATCCTCTGGTAGCCTCCCGATCAGGAGGTATTACGGTACTGTATAGACTATTGGCATTATTTGTGTTAAGGGCTATATGGGTAACCCCTTAACGCTATTAAAAAGTAAGTTTACTTTACAAATAGACACTATTATAATAGCGCAATATACTACATAGTAAATAGTTTAACGGATCCTTAGGAGATGTAAATCCCGAACATCTCTTGAGTTACTGTACTCATATTTATTTCTGTTAATTTAACTCACATAAGATCTTTTAGTCTGACTCGAGTGTTTTTGTCTTTTCAAATTCGCTCGGGTCAGACCGAGCGTTTCAGGATCGAAGACTTTAGCTTTGAAGGACGAAGACGAAGGAGTCGTATTATTATTATCTATAGTATTGCACCACACTCTAAATTTCCGCTGCATTGATTGTATTGGTATGTGTAACTCTGATATTCATTGTATAAGTAAAATAAATATTTTGTAAACAGTTATCATGAACTGTATATTGATTATTATATTTATCCTTCCGCTGTGAGATTCTATTTTGTTTTATTTCTTCTCTGTTTTTCTTATTTACCCCATAACAATCCGCCCTTGCGTATGCTTTGAATTGGCACGTGTGTCGGTTTAAAGTGTGCGAAAAGGCGGGACGTTACAGGGATGGTTGTAAAAGCGGCATTGTGCCGACGTTGCACCATTTCTTAGGTAATTTGAAATAATATTTGGGATGCTGCTAAGACACTATTATAATATCACTGAATTTCCTATAATATCACTGAATTTACTTATATTCTTCTAAATTGTGTTGACGTTGCACCATTTCTTAGGTAATTTGAAATAATAATTTATATTTTATTATCTTCTATAATGCATGCGCATGTATAATCTAATGTAAATTTACCGAATGCAAATTGTAAATAGTTTGTGCTATATAATTTTAAATGTACAATAACTATATGTAAAAATATCTCAGGAAGCTGAGGCACATGGTCCCATGGGCTATATGGACGTGTTTACTCGTACGCATGTTGTCGAGAATGTAAATCCGGATGGGACAGTTTCGTATACATGGCACGACGATAAATCCAACAAGAGCCATGTAAGCATATTTCATTTTATGTAGTACTAATAATTGTTCTACTTGTTAAAATATAATGAAATAAGATATGAAGCTATTAATTTGTTAATGCAGGAAAAGTTTATGAAGCAGCGCCAGAATACGGGTCGAGATCAGCTGACGACGGATGAGGAGGATGCTATTTTTGAGTCAGTTATGGATCCATCGGAGCATGGCAGACGATACGGATTTGGCAATCAAGTGGCAAGTAAATAATATATTGGGTATCATATAAGTTCTCAAATTCAGTACATTAGTTTTGAGTCATTTTGTTATGAAAGCATTATGGATTACCAAAATATATTAATTCATTACTAGAATGTCATTTCAAAAAAAAAATGACAAAAAAGACACGCTATTTAATTTAGTTTTGCCTGATATATGCTGTACCATGCATAAATTTGTCACATTTACTGTTAAAGAGATCAAAAGCAGTGATATTTCGTAATGCAACATACTATTATTTTTGTTAATAAATGGTTGAATCGCAATTTTAAAACGGCCAAAAGACATATTTTCAAATGTATACATTATACATAAGTAATGGTTAGAACTTCATTAACGAGTAAAATATTGTAGGTTTGATTTTATTGCATTAAATAACAGGAAGAAATTCAATGCGGCAAAATGGTAATGGATAGAGTTTTGAAATAGAGTGACTTTGCCATAGGTGCATGCTTCTAACGACATATTTATATTTATTTCTTAGCGAATAATGTAACATGTGGATTCACTTTTGAAAATACACGAGTAACATATGAATTTTGAATAGAAATATATAAACTGAATGAGTACTTGTACATTTGTTTTCAAATAAAATAATACAAGGATAAAATTATTTTGCATCGACATAAATTATTTTATTGCTAATTTTTTCTTCATTTTAGGGCTAGTATCTTGATTAATAAGTATAAATGAACATACAAATATGAAGTATAAATACTTTACTAGAGTAGATTACATATGGCTGCAATAATTTGTAAATAAAGGCCTTTACTATTTTTGGTATCAAAATGGCCATTTACACTGTGGGAACTACATCAATTAATGTTTTTCCCATCATTTAATATGTGTAAATTCTAAGTTCAAATGATGAGTAATTTGTTAAAATACAAAATAATGTTTTGTAATGGTTGATATTTGTCCAATACTTTGTCAGCCTCATTCAGTCTACAGTTTCATGGTTTAGTCGCATCGCTCTCCTTAACAAATTTACAGACCATTTTTTGAAATTAGTCATTTCCTTTAAAAAAAATATTCCCTTTGCTGGGTGACACAACTGTTCGTATCTATAAATTGGCCAACCACCCTCTCATTTGAGAGATAGAAAACAGAGTAATTTCAAATTTATTGCTCTCATCCTTCCCTATAGTAATTTTACTTATGCTAAAAAATTTCAAAGTTATAGTATTTCAAAGTATAAATCAACAATCTTGTCACTGTAGTTATTTGGCATTACCATAATCTGAGATGTTATCAACATGCATATACCCTTACATAAACATGCATAAACTAAATTAAATAACATTATCACACTGCTAATCATTCACATACATGCACATACACTTATAGAGATCACACAGCTAAACTAAATATTTATTACAGGCCAGTAGTCAGAGATGGGGTAGGCAGACTAGAGCTCAGATCGATCTAGCAGAGATCGAAAATTTGCGGGCTAGAGTGGCGCAGTCGGAGGAGCAGAACTGTCGGCAGACCATAGAGATCACACAGTTGCTAGACCAACGTATCGCCGAGTACATGCAGCAGTATGATGGCCGCTTCCTTTCCTCTACTGGCTCTGGTTCTGGAGGAGATTAATTGATAGCTTTGGTCAGTATGTTTTTTTCTGTTTCATATGATTTGGTAGATGGTGGTTAGTTGTTGATTTATGTACTACATTATGATGCACTTACCTGTTTTGTTGTAAAATTATGTGTTTTGACTTAATTTTATGTATTTTTTTTATTTGGTGAATTGTGTATAGTTTGGTTTTTGATATTTGGTTGGAATATTACATATTGAATTCTGCAGTATTGGTGGAATAGTGTTTGTATGGGAAATTTAGATGGAAGGCTATATCACAACAGAAATATAAAAAGAATTGCAACAGATTTCCAGTGGCTTCCAACGGCTTTCAGGTTATATTTTTCCAACGGCTTTCAACGGCTTCTGACTGCTTTGAGATCAATTTTTCCAATGGTTTCCGACTGCTTCCGACAAGTGTCGGAAGCCGTCAGAAATACGAACGGCGTAATGTGTCGGAAGCCATCGGAAACACTACAACCTGACGCCTTATTTTCCTACGGCATTTTTCGACGGCTTCCGGCGGCCCCCGATGGCCGCCGACGGTTTTCGGCCATCGGAAAATGCCTTTTTCCTCGTAGTGGGAGATCAGATATTTTCTTAATTGGATCTTGCTATTTGTTTTCACAAATTAACGGTAGTAAAAGAGAGTGTACACTTAATAGTTTTTCATATCCTTGATAATTTTTATGAGTGATTAATCATGTCGTTCGGATTGAGTAACGTACCCGCTTATTTTTTGGATGTTATAAATAGAGTGTTTCATGATTTTCTCAACAAGTTTGTTCTCGTTTTCGTTGATGACATCTTTGTTTATTCTAAAACAGAGGAAGAGCATAAGTATTATCTTCATTTGTTCTAAGTACTTTAAGAAGTCATGTGTTAAAAGAAAAGTTTTTTATGTGTCATTTAGGAAATCCGAAGTTAGATTTCTAGGGATCGTGGTTTCGGGAGAAGGCATATCAGTGGATCCAACTAAAATAGTTGCAGTTCAAGATTGGAAGAAACCCGAAAGTGCGACTGACAGGTTTCTATAGAAGATTTATTAAAGATTCATCAAAGATTGCTTCTCATCTAACAAACTTGATGAAGAAATATGCTAAGTTTGTGTGGACACCTAAGTGCGATCATGTATTAAATAAGTTACAGGAGAAAGTGAAAAGTGCTCATGTCTTGACTATTCCAGATGGGAGTAAAGGATTAATAGTTTGCACGGATGCTTGTAGGATCAGATTGTGAGCAGTTTTGATGCGAAACGGTAAAGCAATAGCGTATGCGAGTCAACAGTTGAAACCTTATGAGGAGAATTATGCTATGCACGATTTGGAGTTGTTAGCAGTTGTCTTCACATTGAAGGTGTGGACGCACTATATTTTGGGTGCAAAGTTTGAGTTATTTAGTCACAAGTCATTAAAGTATCTCTGTACCTAAAATGATTTGAACATAAGGTAGCAAAGATGGTTGGAATTTCTCGCTTTTTATGATCAAGAGATTCTTTATACCCCAGGGAAAGTGAACACTATTGCAGATGTGTTGAGCAGGAATGTGGCGACGATTGCAAATTTGGACGTTATGCCAACATTAATGGGAAGAGTTTCATATTTACAAGAAGAAGACCTTATTATAGCTCGGTTAAGAAGGATTTTGAAGACAGAATTATTTCTAGTTTTCAGATTGACTCTCGAGGCATTTTAAGAATAAATGGTCATATTTGTGTGCCAGATGTTAATGGAATTAGACAGGATGTGCTAAGAGAGTGCCATTGATCAATGTTATGTATCCACCAAGGAGCAACTAAAATGTTTCAAAATATAAAGAAGACCTTTTCGCGGAAAGGGATAAAGAGATACGTTTCAATCTTCATGAGCCGGTGTGCAAATAGTCAATTGGTCAAGGTTGACCAGTAGAAGACTGCTAGGTTACTCCAATCATTGGAGATACCGAATTGAAAGTGGGTGCAAGTGTCCATGGAATTTATCAATGGGTTCCCTGGAATGAGAGGAGGTAATGAACGCATTTGGGTAATTATTTCGATGAATTCTACAAGAACAATAGCTTCTTTGGCAGAGATTTATTTGAGGGATATCATTTCACTACATGGAATTCCAGTAAGTATAGTTAGTGATCGAGATCCCATCTTCACCAGTCGATTTTGGGGAGTATTGCAAGCCGCTACGGAGATGGAGTTGAATTTGAACAAAACCTATCACCACAGGCAAACGGACAAACCAAAAGGGTGAACCGAATTTGGAGGACTCTTGAGAGCATAAATTTTGGACTTTGGAGGTTCTTGGAAAGATCATCTGCATTTGGTAGAGTTTTCTTATAACAACAGTTACCAAGCTATCATTGGCATGGCGCCATTTGAAGCTTTATATGGATGACCATGTAAATCATCTTCATGTTGGGTTGAGACTGAAGACCGATTAATTCTTGGACCAGAGATGATTCTAGAAACATCATAGAAAGTGGCTACGATTAAGGAAAGGATGAGAGAAACTCATGATTGATAGAAAAGTTATGTCGATCAAAGGAGAAGGGATTTAGAGTTTGCGGTAGGGTATTTGTGAAAGTTTCCTCGATGAAAGAAGTTGTAGGATTCAGAAGGACTGGAAAGCTAGCACCCAGATTCATTGGACCATTTAGATTCCTTAAGAGAATTGGATCGTTAGCCTATAGAGTGGATTTGCCCGAAAGGTTGTATGAAGTTCATAATGTTTTCCATGTATCTCATTTGAGAAAACATTTTCATGATCGTCGCTAATTGTAGGGGCATATGTTGAGGAAGACTTAGAGATAGAACCAAACATGACAGTAATCTGACATCCAGTTCATATTGCAGGTAAAGATGAAAGGAGATTAAGGAACAAAGTGGTTAAGCTTGGAAAAGTTTAGTGGAATGATGATCCCTGCGATTGTACTTGGAGGCTGAGGATCGTATTAGCAAAATTTACCCTGCTGTAATGTCAGGTTAGTTGTTTAAATGCACTATGAATGTTCTATTATGGCATAGTTGCTTTGTATTGTTATTCTAGGTATAATATATACCTTTTGTATTGTCCTTTGTGTGTTAATTTCGAGGACGAAATTCTACTAAGGAGGGAGAGTGTAACGACCTGTAAATTAATAGTTTTGTATTTGAATATTTAAATAATTTTCAAATATTTAGATAATGGATTTTAATAACCAAATAAAAATATTTTAAATACTAATTAATGATATTAAAATCATTTTCAAATTTTTTCTTACCAAAATAAATAGTTCAAATAAAAATAGAAAATGCGATCGAAAAATGTTTTTGAAAATTTTGTTTTTCGACATCGGGAAGTCATCAAAAATATTGTGTACATTTTATATCACTCATATTTCCATACACACACATGCACATATGTTATGCGATAAGATAATCAATGCGTTAAAGTTAATAATCAAGCATGGTTTAAACATAAACCTTGATTTGACATAAAACGCACAAAATATATTAAATAACCTTAGGAAATTAATTAAATAAGCTAACCTGTAACGGCAGGGATTTTCGACCCTTGAAAATCGACACTGATACGTCCACTGTATTGCATATCGAGCAATCGAATGTCGGAAAACCCGAATGTTATGGAAAAAGAAGAAGAAAGAAGAGAGAAAGAAACTATCAACAATACAGAATCTCACAATCGAAGCGAAACAATATGTAATATAATATCAATAATTTTTATAAAAGTGAAATTTTTATATACATACACCTATCAGAGTACAACAACAAATCACAATTGTAACGATCCATATTTTTGGGTCATCGAATTTGAATTAAATTATAATAAAATACACCTTTTTAATTTAGACATGATTTTTTATGACATCATTTTAATTTATTTTATAGAATTTCTCCATAATTTTTAATTTGAAAAATAAAAATATTTTAACGTGTAAAACGTTGGTTCTTTTGAAATTTTACAGAATAATTTAACTGGTCTATTTTATTGCTATTTTATGATCACGTAGCGTTGTTGTGCGCGATCATATTTTTGTTTCGACCGTTCGCTTTTCATACGCAAACAGAATATGGCTTAGCGTCGTGCCCCAAAACTCTAAATTTTAAATATAATAAACAATAAACAAAATCTTCGCTGCTTTTCTAGCGCATGCGTATGAAGTGTTGTATTTGCTTGCATTAAATGTTAACATTAATTTGTTGATGGGGCTAGCATTAAATATAGGTACTTCTTTTACATTGCTGTGAAGTATATTGTAGTTATATACAGGAGCAGCAGCACACAAATATAGAACAAATATAGAACAAATATAGAGATGCTTCACACATTATTTTCATTATTTCTCCTCTGAAAGATTTTTTTTTTCCAAAAGAAAAACACATGAAACATTTTCTAAAAGCATGAAAACTTTTGCCTATTTCACTTCATACTTCAAGGAAACACAGACATTTTACATTCACTTTTCATTTTATTTTCCGTGCACATATGCAAATAAATAGAGGATTTATTTAATTTTTGTTCTTCTCTCCAATTCATGGATGCATTTGCATATTTTTTTTCTCTGAAGAAAAAAAAAAGTGTACACAAGCTAATTCACATTTTTTTCCCTTCACTTTCACACTTTGGCAAATGACCATCTTTTCTATGTGTGAAAATGGAATGCATGTAAGAAAAGAAAAAAAAGGAGGAGACACATTTTTTTTGGTTACTTCTCTGTGAATTCAAATATTCATTTTGCATGTGGACACACTTCTTTTACATTGCTCATTTTACTTACTGTATGCAAACAAACACATTTCAAAACGCATGAAACATTTTCATGCATGCTCGGAAACACATTTTCAAAAGTTTGTGCACAACAACCGCTTTTCCATTTTCCTTCTCAGTTCTCAGTCAATGAAAAATTTACACTTTTTTCGTTGTTATTATATTTTTTTACTACATGGCTGTGTCCATGTATGTGTATATTCGTGTGTGTGTGTGTGTATGATCGGGTGTGTGCCTGTGCATGTGTAGGTGATAAGGGTGTGCATGGCCATGCGTGAGTGGCATGAATAGGAGGGAGAAGAATAGATCAAGGAGGAGATGGTGTGCGTGGATTGTGGAAGCATGCCTGAGGCAGGGGAGAGAGCATGAGTTTCATGGAAATATGGGGAGGTGGTGGTGAGTTGGAACTGCTGTGTTTTGGAGAGGTGCATGCATTTGGAAATTTAAGCCTTCGTGGGCTTTGCATTTGGGAAGTGGGTGAGAAATTTTAAAATGTATGTTAATTTGAATATATGTGTGTTAAGTTTAAAAATATGATATCTCACCCGTTTAAAATCCTATAGACATGTGGATTTTTACGTTGTATTCGTAAGACAAGCACTAGGCTATAGTATAAATTCATGGTTGTTTTGATATAGTATAATTTAATGATAAATTAATAGTGTCTGATTATAATTATGTTAATTTGAAAACACTACAACAAAACAGTCTTTTTACAACGGGCAATGTCCGTTGTAATATGGTTTTTCACAACGGACATGTGTTCGTTGTAATAGGCCTCGTCGTAATAGATCCACCACATTTTACAACGGGCAAAGCACGTTGCAGTATACCTTTTTACAACGGGTTATGATTGTTGTAATAGACTATAATACAACGACCATAACCCATTGTAATAGACTAATCATACTAGTTGCATAACATGTTTCACAACATGCATTGACCGTTATAAAAAGCTCATATAACAACTCACATTGCCCGTTGCAAAATAAATGCAAATTTTAAAAAAATTACAACAGCATCCATACAATACATCCATACTAATATTAATTATTGTCGTAAAATAATTAAAATCACATACGAAAAGATTAAAAGCTAGAGTCATAGAATTTTAACACTCCAAAAAGTTAGATAAGTTTACATGCCAAATACATAAAGCATTAACACCCTAAGCCATACATCCTCTGCCTAAAACTCAAGCCACTGTTGCCACTGCAATATACCATAACTCCATCTGCGAACTTACTGCAATACCCTGCGACATTTCCTTTCAAAACCACATCAGACACTTTCATCCACCATCCGTACCACTTCAACTGCCCTGCCACAAAGCTTCAACATCATCCAACAACACAAACTTCTACAGCCAAACCACACCTTAACAGCCATCATTTCATATCCACCCACAATGGTGCACACCACCACAAACTCTTAACTTTCTACCCACATACAACAACACAGTTAACAGTGCTGCGCCTCCACCAACCATCCACCGTCACATATTATTACATATTTGCCTGCACAAAACCCACTTCTGTAATTTTTTTGTATAGCAAATTATTAATGATAAAATCTGAAATAATATTAATGTCAATTTTTTTTTCGCTGGTAGTTTACTGGCGGTATGAGATGTTCTTCTATAAGTAACTATAGTTGAATAGGTTTGCTGATTAGGATTTAGATAATGAGTAGTTACTTGTAAATTCTAATATATATTTGGTCAGCAGCATCTTCAACAAACTTCCACTTGCATATCATAAATATCTAATATTAGAACATCTTCAAAATTGCATTTTCATGGATTACAAAATATAATCCGTGTATGTTTCTAACTTCAAATAGCATAAGAATCTAAGCAAGTGATAGAATATTATTTAATAGATGTTTAAGTTTCAGACAACCATTGAACAAGTAGACACCTATTGAACAAGTGTTCGTGTTCAATTATTGGACATATGCCTGGTCATCAGATGTCTAATCATTGGATGGTTTTAAAAAAGCGTCCTATACAATTACTGATTTTGAACTCTTTGTATTGAATAATGTAGCCATTGTTCTATTGAGTTTTGAGGATAGATGTTATATTTTATAATTTTAAATCTTTTTTGTTGAAGATGCTCAATCATTAATCCATAATTCTAAATTTTGCAAGCTGTTATAAAAAATCAGGCGCATTTAAACACAAGTAGCCGCTTGAAATTTCTAGCAGGCAACATCTAAATGTTTGTTCAGTAAACTTCTAAATGTTAATTTCTAAATGTTAATTGTCTACTCAGTAAGCAGTTAATAAAAATACAAACTTCTAAAGCTTTGGGTTATACTTCAATTATAAAACAAAAGCAAATCACCTAAGTCGGAAGCTTCCTTTCGAAAGCAATGGGAGAAGCAACTGGTTTTAAAACGAGTAAACCTTTCAAAATCAATCAAAGTAAACTTTTTGACTTTGTCGGAAGCTTCAAAACGAAGATAAAGCAGCAGTAACCTTTTGAATATGTCAAAAGGTTTGAAACCTTTCTTTAAACATTTTGAGCTGATCGAAAGCAACTAAGTCAAAAGCTTTAATTCGAAAGAAAAGCAGGCGAAAGCTTTTGGTTTATAAAACAAACATACCCCAACCTCTTTGGCCATCGACTCGACTAAGAACCTTTCAACTATGTACAATTCATTACGTACCAATTGACTTGATACCATATGCATTGGTTAGACCTTGTCGAAGGCTTCGAACCTTTCAACCTTGTCGGAAGGTCTGGGTCGGAAGGTTTTTTACGCGAAGGCTGAAACATGCTAAAAGTATGTTTTCTTTGTTTTTAACTTAAAAATGATAACTTTTCAACTAACCTTCCTTTGTTTGTCAAATTCTCATTGGCTGACAAATTATTTTCAGAAATGTGCTGCCATTGTTTTTAAAATTAAAATTAAATAATCATTTTATTTTATGAAATGCCCTTTCTCCTTAATAAAAAATATAAAACATTTAAGTCCCGTACCTTAAATTATTTTATATTTCATCAAAACACTTAGGAAAATTATGAAAAAATCCCAAAAAATCTAATTTTAGTATGTTGCCCAACATATAAAAATTTCAACCCCAAACAATAATTATTGTGGCCGTAAATAATTTATAACCCAATAAACAATTTTCTTCATTAGAAAATTAATATAAAACCCACCATAATTCAAATAATTATGAAAATTGAAAACCATATGTAAAATATCATTTTTGATGTACATTTGAATTTTTAAGGTATTTTGATGTCATCTAGTAGGGTTTTCATATAAACATATCATGAAAACAAGTATAACATGCATAACTCACCAACAAATGTATGTAACTTTAAATCATCATAACATGACACATACTTGCAAAAACATTTCGGATCTTATTCTCAAAACCGAAAGCTAAAAGAAAATAGGATGTAGTTATCATTCATCTTAGTTTTGAGACTATACATGTGAGATTTGATTGTTGAATTAGTTGATTATCCTCCTCCTTAAATTCTAGCTTTAGTCTTCTCTTGAGAATAAAATGGTGGACGGCCTTAAGAAATTTTAGATTGAATGAAATGAAATGAACGTAAGTTTCATTTTCTAAGGGTTTAGGGTATACGCCCCTCCTATTTCCCTTTTTGCCCTTATCATTTCCTAACACCTTCGCTTAGGTTATCTTATTTTAATTAACACACTAACATCGCATGGGTACCCTTAGCTATAAAAAATCTCCACCTATTAATCTCCACATTATTTTATTTAATTTGACCAATTACATATCCTAAATAACGTTATGGAAAAAGGGGATGTTATATATTTATTTTGTGAATATCAATTATTAACTTGGAAAGTTAGATTGAATGGTATGGTAGTTTTTATAGGTACCAGGGTAATCATTAATCCTCCAAAATCTTAAAAGTTAAGTTTTAATTTGAAATTTATTTTAAAAATTTTTATCTAGTAATAAGATTTTAGAAAGGGATAATTATCCATTTATAATATTTTAAAGATAATTTGTAGTTGTTTCAATAATAATTCAAAGTTAATTATTTTATTAACATGGTTCTTAAGAGTTATTTCTTAAACGTTATTTAAGAATGTTTAATTATTATTATAAATTTATTTAGTTATTATTTTAAAAATATTTTTAATTTTAATTTAATAAATTATTTAAAATGATTTAATAATACTTGAATTTTTAATTAAATTTAATATGTAGACTTAAGGTATTTTATTTTGTTTATAGGATAATTAATTTTTGTATTAATATCGGTTTAAGATTAATTAATTACTGTTTTAATAACGTTTAAAGTTAATTAGTTATTACATTAATATTGTTTTGAAGTTACCTTAGTAATAAATAATAGTGTTTAAAAGTTTATTTCACATATAATTAATGAGATTTCGAAGAGAGTATTTAAAATGAAGTTTAATTTGAAGGAAATAGAAGGATGTTTAAATACCAACTTATTGTTTAAAGCTGTTTTAAACAGGAAGAGGGTCGGGGACAACTAGAAATCCTGTTTTTAGTGGGATACAATTGTTGATGGGGGAATTTATGGTTTACTAAAGGGACTGTAACGACTCGTAAATTTTCGATAATTAAAATAGCTAATTTAATAAGATTTTATGATTTAATGTTAGAATTTTTTTTTGTAATTTATTTGGAATAATAGTAACTGGAATGAATTGCAACAATAATTATCCAAGTAATTATTAATAGATTGAATGGAGTTCCAATCTAATTAAATTGACTCAAATGTTATAACTTGGTTATAAGAGACTGTATCGAAAAACAAATGCAAATAAGCGAATAAGAATTGTGAATTATTTAGGTGGAAATACAAATTTTAATAGATTGGTTTCGAAGATTTGAATAGTAATATGGATTGAAAAATAAATGCTACTTAGTGAATGCGGTTGCAATCAAAAGTTGGATAGGATAATAAATGTTGAATTCATTGGGTATAATAGAGTAATGGATTGTTGACGAAAATTTATTAAAAATCCAATATTGAAATTCGTCAAATATTGAACAATTAAATTGTTTAGATTTAATATTTGGAATTTATTGAATAATTGAATAACGGGAATTGAATAACTGTTTTAATGGAAATGGTTGTTCTATAATTTGAATTTGTTAAATTTTATAAGTTCGTTTTTGAATATTTCAAAAGATAGCGATTTAAGAATAATCAAATTTGTTTAAATTTAATATTACAAATGTTTGAATAATTAAATTCCGAATTTGATATGATTAATTTGATATTGAAATTTAATATATGAAAATAGAGTGAATAACTGAAATTTGATTTAATATGATTCAAATTGGTTTCCAAAGTGAATGTAAGTCATATTTGGATTATAATAGAGTTAATAAAAATATAAAATCGGAATTTTTTAGCAATTCTGTAAATTATGAAAAGTCGTCGATTTAATCGACGAGTTAAATAGCCTTCCGGGGCACAGTCTCGGAATTCGACGAAACCAGTTCCATTAGATCCGTAATAGTTTATTATTATCGGGTTTCAATTTCCATAGTAATCGGAGTCGCCGTTGGACCGTGGCAGCTCAAAACGCTTAGGAATTAATTTAATCGATTTAATTTAAAATTGATCGTTTATTTCCGTAACTCGCACATACGATCGAATTAGGGCTTGAAACCTTTTCCATTGCGTCCGAAATAGGGGTATAACATTATAAACACCTAGCGGCACGCCTTGATAGGGGTTCAAGATTTTAAGTTGCATAAATTGGGATATTTTGAAATTTAAATTTATATATTGTCTAGTCAACTTTTCACATCAGCTTCTTTTCAAATCACTGTAGTAAACAACCCACATGCAAGAATCAAGTTTTCTCCCTTTTATATTCGCACGCAAGCTTCAGGAAGTAGGAAAATAATGAATCCAAACTTCAAAAATTTCTGTCTCTTCCAATACTCGATTAAAAATCACGAAACCAATTTTAAAAATCCTATTTTTGCTTTATCTTTGATCTGGTATGCTTCGTGCTTGGTGCGGCAACCATTGGGGTCGAAGCCATTCTTAGGCGTGAACTAGGGTTGGAAATCGTGGAGGATATAGGCTTCGATTCGCGAAACGGAGCTTTGTTTTGAGCTCGTCATCGAAAATAGCACCTCGGAGCACGTTCTAGTGGTGCGCGATCACATTGTGGGGGCGTGCGACATTTCATGTCGTGCGTGGAGCTGGACACGAGTCGCGACTTCCAGGGTGGTGTCGAGCTTGGAATTGGGGATGGGGGATGGTGGAGATTTCGATGAGAAGTCGGATGGCATTGTCGGTTCGTCGAGTTATATAGCCTAGCTCCATACCATTGGAAGGAAGTGCACGGCAATGGTGGGTTTGTGCATTTTGCGCGTACAGGCTTTGTTTGGGGAAGGAGATGTTAAGTGGGCTGGGCCTCTTTTGCTTTGGGTATGAATTTATTTTAAATACCAATATAAATTGTTTTATAAATTCAAATGTCGATAACTTATAAAATGTATAACTTCTACATACGAGGTCCGATTGGAACGAAACTTTTTGCATTGCGATCGTAATGACGAGAGCTTCGAAATGAAACTGGTTTGGGCGAATTTGGAGACAGTTGAATTTGGGCTATAATCGGGAGTCGTCCGGTTTAGTTCCAAACCGGAACGTCTCGGTGACAACGGAAAATCATGGTGAGTGTTTTATAACGCTCACAACGTACTGAATATCTTTATGCTAGTTAAATTTGACATTATGAAGTGATATGAATTTTATTTGTCGTTGTTTGATAAAATTTAATTGTCATATAGATTGTCATTTGAATTCACAGTTGAAAAATTAAATTGACAGTCAAATTGAAATTAAAATTTAATTGCGATTAAATAACTTGATATCGATAACTATGAAATTGCCATGAATTGTATTGTCTATTGGATGATGTATTTCGATGGATGCTATTGGTTGATATTTAAAATGTTTGGATGTTTATTTGCTTACATATATCCTGTTATGCATAAATATGACACTGTGATTTGTTTTAAGTGATATATATTCATCCCTGACATTTAATTGAAATAAATAATCACTTGGCCATATGGTAGAAAATTATATACGGACACCGGATTGGTTGAATTAATAAAATTTTAAAATCGTTGATTTGAAATTTATATAAAATGTTTTGATTTAAAAGTGTTAAATAAAATCAATTTATAAGAATCGAATTTATCGCAAAAAAAAATTGAGTTTGGAATGTTGAAATAAAATTTGGGTAAAAGAAATTGTTAAATAATTTAAGTTGAGACTTTGAAATTTAAAAATTGGGATATGATGGAATTTCGAAAATTTATTTGTTTTAAAGATTGAACATTATTTCGAGCTTTGAGTAATACTACGTAAAAGTGACATAAAAATGATATTTCGAAATTGAGCTTGAAATTGAATCATATTTGAAATTTGGATTTAAATTTGAATATTGAAGGAAAATTTTATTAAGTGTTATAAATTGAAATTTTGAAAGTCAAGCTCCAAATCGATATAAATTGAAATTGAAGTAATTGAAGGTGAATGTAGAATTGAATTAATTGAAGTCAAAGTTGACATTGGTTTGAATTGAAATCGAAATTGAATCGGTAGAATGGAAATTGAAATTGTTTTGAATTGGAAAGTTATAATTGAATGGTTTGGTTTTGAAGCTGTTTCATTTTGTTTTCCAAACTACTCTGTTACATAAACCATCTTCAAATACTTAAACTATTTTAACCTATATTAATAATATTAAATTATTTTAACCCATCTTAAACCATGTTAACTTATTTTAATTATATTTCATCTATTTTAACCTATATTAACTATATTAAATTAATTTATCTATTTGAAATCCATTTAAAGATTTTAAGTATCTTTAACTATTTTAATTATTTAAACTACTTTTAAAACTACTTAAAACTATTTTCTAAAATTTCAAGCTGGTCGATAAGGTGAAATGTTTATGTTTAAACCTTGAATTTAAATACGAATTGGGTTAAATAAAGTTGCAACCTAAATTGAAATTCGAAATGATTTTGAAATCGAAATGGGATATTGAGGTGAAAAATGGTTTTTGAAACGAAATCTTACTTTTGAATAGATATGATGATATTTGAAATGGATTTGATTTTTTTGAAGCGAATATGATATTTTGATATCAATTATGAATTGATTTGAAATGTAAAAGAGCCATCGGTGTAATAATACGTAGTTATTAAAGAGACCGGGATCAGATATGGACATACTCTCTGTCGATACCGAAAACCACTTTAATAACTATTATACGCGGAGTGTTGATCCAGAATGAAGTGGATGGTTTGGTGAACGCGTTGACTGAAGAAAGAGAACGATATTGGATGACCCCTGACATGACTAAAACAGGAGCCGCGCCGGGCCATTGAGGTTCGCCATCTCTAGCGGACACACTTCTTCGATACCATATCTATTACTTTTGTGATTCGATTTGGGTGCACCCCTCGATTTGGGAGTGTTGTTTCGCGGTGTTGAGGTAGCTGCTGGGTATGCTCAACATCAGTCCGAATCACGCAACTACTAGTATCCTAGTTGGTATCGCCTCATGTACCTTGTCATACTGATTATCCTATTCGCGACCACTACGTTTTTTTTTTGTGTTATACCTATGGGGTACCCTCTGATAACGACCAGTTTATGGTGGGGTTTACGGTGCTGTATAGACCATGGCATTATAAAAATGTGTTAAGGGGAATTATGGTAACGCCTTAACGTTATTTTAATACTTTTACTTTACTATAGACATATTATAATAGCATATTGTACTACATAGTAGATAGTTTAACGGATCCTTGAGAGATGGAAAATCACGTAACATCTCTTAAGTTATTGCACGCATGTTGACACTGGATATGAGATGTCAACCCCATAAACATCTCTGACGCCGTTATACTCATATTTATTTACGATTGATTTAACTTACATAAGGATATTTTAGTCCTGACTCGAGTGTTTTGTCTTTTCATTACGCTCGGGCCAGACTTGAGTTTTTTAGCTTATTGAAGATCTATTCTGGAGGACGAAGACGAAGATTTGGTATACTGTTACTCTTATTATCTTTGCATCATGTTGTCTGCTGCATTATTTTATTTGTTCTGTTGTATATGTATAACTCTGATAAATGTTGTATAAATAATGATCAAAGTATTCTAAACAGCTTCATGAATTGTTTATTTGACTATTATATTTTATCGTTCCGCTGGAAGATTCTGTGTTGTTTCATTTGCTTTATTTCCCTTTCTTTTCTTTTCTTATTTACCCCAATAACAATCTGCCCTTTTGAATGGTTTGGAATCGGCATGTGTATTGGATCGTCGGTTTTAAACTGTCCAAAAAGGTGGGTCGTTACAGTTGGTATCAGAGCTTTGGTTTAGCGATAACCTTAGCTTTGTGGGGTCTGACTCTTTATAAATAGGGTAGTAATACCCTATGATGAGTCACTGAGTGTATATATATGAGAGAGCGTATTTTTAGTGATATAGAATGTTTTATATTGTGTTGGTTGATTTGTTGAGTGACTTATGGATTCTGGTCAATACGAGTAATTAACGTCATTGATAGGGATCTCTAAACACTCGAACAGAACAATTTGACATAGTATTGTTTGAAATTGGGTAAATGAAATAATTTTTCCCTAATTATATTTTGTATATAAAAAATTTATTTTCAAAAATTATTGTGATCTATCTACCTTATTTGGTTGTTGGAAACAATAATATTGATTGTTATCATTAATTGGATATTGTGTTTTTATAAATAAGGTTTATTGAAAAATAAACAATAATAAAACACTAGTGGAATGTTTTAAGAAAGAAAATCTTATAAGAATATTTTATAAAGGTGACTTATAAATTAAAATAGATATAAATTGAGAAATATTGAATTTAAGACCTGGGATTTTGAAAATGGTTCTCAAAGCTCTGAAGAAATATATAGTAATATTAGTTGGAAAATTTTTATGGAAATATTTTGAAAGGATTTTTAAGAAGGAATGAATTAAGTACTCCTCTCTTCTGTCGCTGGAAAATAATTTCGGTGATGACTGCGCAACATCATCGACATTCATTTTCGAGTCTCAAAGTGGGGAAGACTTCAGAGAAGCTTTGCTTTTCTTCGAAATTATTTTGGGTAAATGGGTTTTGGTTTAAACTCCAAAGGTATGATTTGATATGTTAAAGATATAAGTGTATATATTTATTTCAAACTATTTGAAAAGAACCGGGCATTTAAATTTCTAAGTTCTGTTAATTAATAATTTTCAAATTATTTGAATGAAATGTGAATAACTAGAATTTATAGAATAAGAGGATTTAAACAAATTAAATTTGTGAACATTCTAATTAAGTAAAATGAAATTCTATAAATTTTTATAATACCAAATTACATTCTGATAACATATAACAAGACTTACCTAATGTTAAAATGATGTTTTGGATTTGTAATGAGATATTGTACAAATAAACTGAACCTGAAAGTAATTAAAATATACAAGTAAGGAAAACTCAAAAGAAATTAAAATGTATATAAATGGAAAATTTGGTTGTGATAAAAATGTTATATACTTAAATATAGCATGAAATGATGAATGGATAAATGGAACAAGTAAGTGAACTTAAGAAAGAAGGCCATTGAGTCAAGCAATGTCTTTATAAACTGGTTATAGAATTAAATATAAATTTGCAACAATATATATATATATATATATATATATATATATATATATATATATATGAACATAAATTTGTAACTTTTGAGATAAATATAAACTAAGAAAGGTCGTATATAAGAAGTTGGACTTTTATAGAATGACTATAAACTGAAGTGATAATTAATAAAATGTTCCGCAAATAAATTTGTTATTAACTGAAATTATGAAACTGAAGTGAATGTAAACAAAAGAATTTGGTATAGTTAAGAATCAATTGGAAAATGTAATTGAATTTAATTAAGTTATATAGAATGTTTAAATTGAACTTGAGTAAGCAAATTCTATGATATGATGTTTAAGAAAAGATAATGTTAAAGAATATGCTATGTAAAGAAATGAATATACTAACTGAATTATGGATTGTGATTAATTAATTGTAAAATAAAATTAAAGCCAATAAAATAATTTAGTATAGATAAATTGGATAGAAACCCATTAGAAGGTAATACGTGAGTTGTACGTATAATTTTGTTCGCATAACGATTTGATCCAAAATTCTAGCATAAAATTTCAAGATGATTTATATCGATCCAAGATAGAATTTTTCACTCGATTCTCGACGGCGAACCCTGGATATGGATTTTAGATTTGATTCTGTAATTCTCTATCATAGTATATGGCTATGCAAGGAGAGTAACAGTTTCCAATCAAGGGACCAAACCTTTGTCCGCACTAGAGAGTCGTGTGAACGATACTAGTTGGAAGTGAAATTGTGTGATCGAATAAGCGATTAGATTTGATATTGCTCGCGGATGATATATGTACGACTTACAGACTTAATTAAAAGCTAATATTGGAAATTGAAGATACCAAATATAAAATGGTCCTTTTAAATTGTATAATTGGTTATCATTGGTAAATAAGATGCAGGTATTTAAAATAAAGGAAATTTGGATTGCCCGACAAAAGGTACATGTTTATTTTGTCATTGGATTTGGTGATTTTTGATGAGCCACTTGGCTTTTGATTTTCTTTTGTTGGTTTGGGTCCCGTAGAGGCATTTTGTAGCTGTACCGATCGAGCCGCGCAAAGGAGACTTGGCCGAAATTTTTCGTAAATCCGGGTGTTAGAAATTTTTTGAAGTTTTAAAATTTTATAACTTGTTTTGATAACTAACTTTAAAATTAGAAAGCCGTTCAGTGTAACTTAGTGGAAGCGTAGGACTTTATAATTGGAATCTCATTGTTTTATAAGTTGGTAACTTTGAATAAAATATATCTAATGTTGAATTCTATACTTAGTTCCTTTTCTCTTCTTTCTCCTTTTCGGGGACGAAAAGTTTTGAGTGGGAGAGAGTGTAACGACCCGTAAATTTTCAATAATTAAAATAGCTAATTTAATAAGATTTTGTGATTTAATGTTAGATTTTTTTTTTGTAATTTATTTGGAATAATAGTAACTGGTATGAATTGCAACAATAATTATCCAAGTAATTATTAATAGATTGAATGGAGTTCCAATCTAATTAAATTGACTCAAATGTTATATGTGACGCCGCACCTCTATACTCACGCTAGACAAGAACACTACAGTGAACGCTGTCAACTAGCACGGAGAATAAGGCTGTTGAGGAGCGACCATCTGTATAATTGCTTTGTGCGAGTACCGATATGCCAGATAAAAATATAACTTTTCATCTCAAGAGGAAATCCGACATACCGACACAAACTCAAAGCTACTACACAGTGGCCATAAAGATCTTCGGAAACAAATATAGAAATAAACATAACATAAATCAGTCACAGGACAATTCATATCACAAAGGCGGAAATAGATATGAATATTACACATAAAAGTGTATATTAGAGTAGTGGTCAAAAAGATCCACAATAATACAAAAGAATAGCAACACGTGCTATACAAAAGAATACATCTATGAGTCTAAATCTCAAGTGTATACAACAAAATAAACTACTAAACTAGAGTAGTTAGCCAAAAGTCGGGATGATAGTCCGATAAGGAGTCAAGCAGAAGCACCTGTAAAATCTCAGTCTGACCTGAGTATTATTTAAGAAGAAAATAATAAACGGATCAGTCTAGCTATAAATATCAGATGAAGTGATATATAATAAGAGATATGACATAAACATATAATAATCACAATGCCAAGCTGTGATAAATAAGTAATTACAAAAAACCAATAAGAGATTAATCAATATCACAATAATCTACTCAAGATAGAAAGGAATGTCATACTCCTAATTTCATTCACCAAGCCACAATAAATGGCATATATATCAATGCCCATCGTAAAAGTTGGTGAAACATAAATTCCAGAAATCAACATACGAAATCCAGAAATCACAATAAAAAGGAACAACGACGTCGTACAACGGGACATCTGATGAACCAAATCACAATAAAAAGGATGGCCAATCCCCAAAAGAAACTGGACATCGACACACCTAAAAAGACATGCCCCATGAACAGTCGAACATCGACGCACCTAGAAAGATACGCCCCATGCACACATAAATAAACATCGATGCACCTAGAAAGATACACCCCATGCTCTAGCATCGACGCACCTAGAAAGATACGCCCCATGCACAAATAAATAAACATCGATGCACCTAGAAAGATACACCCCATGTAATGTCTAACATCGATGCACCTAGAAAGATACACCCCATGCTAAGTCGAACATCGACGCACCTAGAAAGATACGCCCCATGCATAGACGAACATCGACGCACCTAAAAAGATACGCCCCATGTCCCGACTTATTGAGCCGATTGCTCCACGAAGTAAACAAACATCGATGCACCTAGAAAGGTACACCCCATGCATAATAAAACATTGAAGCACCTAGAAAGGTACGACCCATGTATAAAATGAGATGAAACTCAATAAAATGAGGAACAGTCCTCCACATAGACAAAGAGACATCGCACATTGCTAGTCTAAACCGCAAAGATGATCGTCATGATCAAAGAGAAGTGTCAATTACAATAAGCTAGTAAATATATGAGCTTAGCCTCATGTCCCATAACCACTAGCTTAACTTAAATATTTACGAACAAATTGTAGATCTCCACTAGAAAATTGTCACAAGAGGTTCAATCGAACAAGTCCAAGAATTAACCGACGAAGTAAACGCAAGCGTTTCATACCACTTGTTTTACTAAGTCGTTTTACGAGTGAGGTAAAGGTTTGTATATACTAATAGATTGGAAAACAGTTTTATAAACGAATTTGGTATTAACATAGTATTGAAATCGTTTGAGGAAAGAGTTTTGATATTTACTACTAGTATAGAAAACCTTTATATTTTTAAAGTGACAAAGCACAAGGGGGATTGTAGAAACAATCAATCACAAAGATCACATTCGAAGATGTGAATAAAATCCAATGAAATCGATAAAGGATCCATGAAAGTGGATATATCTAAAATTCCCAAAGAAAATAAGTCATCAAAGATGATAATAAATGATGACAATAAATAGGATCATCACGAATCGATTTAAATTGGAAATTCAATCCAAAAAGGCAAATTAGACTAAAACAGCAGGTTCAGTCGACTGAACAGAGTTTTCAGTCGACTGACCCTGTGCCTGGAAATTTTCCAGGTTCAGGAAACTTTCTGTTTCCAGTTTCAGTCGACTGTGCAGAGTTTTTCAATCGACTGAATCATGCTTGGAAACTCTCGGGTTTCAGGTTCAGTCGACTGAACAGAGTTTTCAGTCGACTGAATCATGCCTGGGCTGTTTTTCAGCCTATTCAAATAAAGAGCAAATTCTTCCAAAATGCAACCGGACGAACATTGGCTCTAAGGGTTTATGCCAATCGGCAACCCGACCCTATATGCTCCTCGGTGCATCACCAAAAACATGATCAAACATCCATAAAAGGATTTCACACAAATTTGACTTAAAAACCTAAAAATTGGAGTATTCACAAAATCAATCCAAAACAAGAGCAAAGCACATGAAGAAGTGTTAGGAATTCATACCCAACAACTAAAGATAATTATAGTCATAGATGTGAGATAAAAATCTCACCTTTGAACTAAAATTTATGAAGATGAAGCTTGAAAGCAATGGCAAGAACAAGCACTCTTCAATCTCAACACTAGAAGCTTGAATCTAAGCTTAAAAGAGAAACATTCCCAAAATTAGGTTTAGGAAATTTCTGAAATTGAATGGAGAAAGAGTTGGAGAAGATGAAGGAGATGCTTACCAAGGGGTTCTTCTTGAGTTTGGAGCAAGGAGATGGATTTGCTAAGGAAGTTAGGGCTTGGAGTTTTAATTCTTTTTCCTCTCCACCATTTTCAGTGGGAGCTTGAGTTTGAGGAGTTGGAATGAAGTAATGAAGAGGAGAGGGGGATTGGGACTGAATACATAAGTGGTTAATTGGCTCAGCCCAAACCAAAACCCTAAGCAAAAAGTAGCAAAATTCAACTTTCTCCAAACATATCGAAGCTTATACTCAAAAAGGTCGCAAACGGCATTTTGAACTCAATGGAGGTGGTCTCGAGTCCTAATTCGACCGTATGCAAAAAGTAGATTTTCGGACTAAAATCCGACGAACGATAAAATATTTAAATAAAATATTTAAATATAAAATCGATAAATATGCGGGTTGTTACAGACTCCCCTCCTTAAAGAAATTGCGTCCTCGCAATAAGTAAGAAGGAAATATAAGAAGTAACAACCATAGAAGCATATCAACACAAAAGAAAATTTGAAATAGGAAGTTCACCATAAAGTGCACAAAAGAGTTAGCAAGAAATCTGGTGAAACTTCAATTTCCACAATAACACCGGGCTCAAAAATGAAAACCGGAATCCCTAAGGCATTCCCGTAGATAAAAGACGTGGGGAACGTCAAGAATAACAGAAAATTGAGCCGGTGCAACGGCGTAGTATAAAAACGGTACGCCCGAAAAACTAGAAACTCAAACAATTTGGGACATCAGCGTAGTACAAAAACAGTACGCCCAATGAACCAAAGCAAAGACATCGATGTAGTACAAACGGTACATCCAATGAATCAAATAGCAAAGACATCGATGTAGTACAACGGTACATCCGATGAATCAAATAGCAAAGACATCGATGTAGTACAACGGTACATCCGATGAATCAAATAGCAAAGACATCGATGTAGTACAACGGTACATTTGATGAATCAAATAGCAAAGACATCGATGTAGTACAACGGTACATCCGATGAATCAAATAGCAAAGACATCGATGTAGTACAACGGTACATCCGATGAATCAAAAGCAAAGACATCGATGTAGTACAACGGTACATCCGATGAATCAATAGCAAAGACATCGATGTAGTACAAACGGTACATCCGATGAATCAAAAGAAAAGACATCGATGTAGTACAACGGTACATCCGATGAATCAAATAGCAAAGACATCGATGTAGTACAACGGTACATCCGATGAATCAAAAGCAAAGACATCATCAAAGAATCAACACTTGTTGCCTACGACAAAACGTATTGGCAACACGATTTCCCTTCTCGGGAATAAAAGAATATCAAAATCATAAGATGCCAGGAACTCGAGTCAACATGGAGTTCCATATGAGAAAATAACTATTCCAAAGATTTATGATCGGGGGTAGAGAACAAATTTCTCATCCAAATACGATGATGCCAAATTCCAAAAGCAAAAACAATAGCCGAGAGCACTAGATCATAAGTGGCATATCTAGTCTCGATAAACTATAATGATTTAGAAGCACAAGTGATAGCACGTTCTCTATGGCAAGAGAATGGCATCCAAACCAATACGACTAGTATCGGTACAAATAGCAAAGTCTTGGTTCCCCATCAGGAATCACAAGAAAGAATAAGAGTATCGAAAAGAAAGAACTTCTTTTAAATAATTCTCTTTTCCCGAAAAGTTAAAACTTTCAAAATTACATTTTTACTTTTATGTAATAATCTTTCTACAAAAAATTACATTTTTACAAGTCAATATATCGTGTCTGATTGTCACGTCAAAGCGTTTAGGAAATTCCTATCGATAACGTTGATCAAGCGCATCGACCAAAATTCTTAAAGCACTCAACGGGCAATACAATCACAAAATCATCTTTTATAGGATAAATAAATCTCTTAAAAAGTTTTAAGAATATTCTTTGTTCGTTTCAAGAACAAAATCCAGTTTTACTTATAAATAAATCTTATGAAAAAGATTTGCAAAATTTTAAATTACTATTTTCATCCAAAATCAATAAATACAAGAATGGTCTCATCGAAATATTCATAGAATATTGGATTTATAAAATGGATGAAATAAGTTGGACAAATTGAATGACAAAATAAGTCATTCATAAGAATCATAACGAGTGCGGAATGCGGTAAGTGGAATGCTAATTTCCGCAACTCATAGCAAACGAAAACTGGTGGTAAAGTCAAACTAAAAAGACCTTAACACCACACAAAAGATTTCTTAGGTGATAATCCTAAGACAAACTCAAAAATACCGGAAAATTTCTCAAACTACATGAATGAGAGAAATAACACTTTCCTTATAAGTGGGCTTAAGGAATAAAATGATGCCATCAAGTTGGAATCAAAATCATAAAGGAAAAATAGAAATCTGCTTAACAGATTGAAAATGTCGAAGATGAATAGTCCACTCGAAAAATAGGATATGGACTTCACAATGATTAAGCCGATCCTTTCAAAAAATCAATTCCGAAGCCAAAGTAAATATCGGCTCAGAAAGAAAAGTCACATAAAACAATCTCGACATCTAAACAAAAGCAAATTGAGTGTTGCGGATCTACTATCCGGATTCACAATCCTCAATGAAGTCATCAAGCCCAAAATATTCAATGAAAAAGAATTAACAATTCCTTTTGATATAAAATAGTGAGATGGAAACTATACCAAAAAGAACATGAACAAGATAATCACAAAGCAGACGTCATCAAGGATTGAATGAAAAATACCTTGACCAAGAGAAGTGTTTCCAGGAGCTTGCACTACATTGAGCTCTCCCTCCTTCTTACTTTGAAGTACGGGACATGCAGTAATATGGTGACCTGAATTTTTGCAATAGCGACAAAAGAGGGGTTTCGGGCACTCCCTTACATGGTGGTCTGTGGAACCACAGTTGTAGCATCGTCCACGACTAGAGGTAGGAACATTTGCTACTTGAGTTTGTTGCTTTCCTTTCTTATTAGAATCGAGGCCTTTGAATTTGATAGGCCTCTTCAAGTTATTGTCGAAGTTCTGTTGGGCACGCACAACTTCAACATCACCTTCATTATCGGCCTCTTCAAGACGAAGAGCGATATCAATAAGCTGATCAAATGAAACCTCAAGTTTCAGGAGTAATGACTTCTTAAGATTCTTATTCAAGCCATAGACAAATCTCTGATTTTTCTTCAATGGGGTATTAATGTACTCAACCCCGTATTTGGAAAGAGATTCGAAAGATGCGACATAGTCTGTCACAGAAGATTCACCTTGAACAAGGTCTATGAAACGCCGGGCTAAGGTTACTTTTTCAGCCTCCGGCACAAATTTCAATTCGAATCTTCCCCGGAATTGCTCCCAAGTAAGATCCGCCTCAACGATTTCAGAAATTAGAAGCTCATACCAATCTAACGCTCTTTCTTGGAGCATGCTAGAAGCCACTTGGACTCGATGTAGATCAATAAGGTTCATGCGAGAAAAGATGCGATCGCATGATTTGAGCCAAGCTTGAATTTCAATAACACTCTCGGATCCCCTGAATGGCCCTCCACCCAAATCGGTGTAGTCTCTGCACAAGCGTGCAAAACCGGATCTAGGATGAGTAGGCTCTGGATTGGGTCCGGCTGCCTGAGCGTTCTTAACAAGATCTAGAAGCTGCTGGGCAGACATAAATACTCCATCCTGGGGAGTAGCACTAGATTGGCCGGCGCTGGGACGGCCTGGTCTAACCATTTCTCTTCCTTAAGAAAGAAAGAAGGAAGAAGAAGAAGGTTATTCACAAATGAATATCAAGCAATCTTGATAGATAAAACAAGGAATCATAAAGAAAATAGGATGAATCGGTACAAGGACTCGAATTAAATCCTAAAGCACAACTCCTAAGAAAGACTTAGGACATGATCCTTGCTATAATATTCCATATTGTTTCGAAGTTTCGCTCTGATACCAAGCTGTGACGCCCCACCTCTATACCCACGCTAGACAAGAACACTACTGTGAATGTTGTCAACTAGCACGGAGAATAAGGCTGTTGAGGAGCGACCATCTGTATAATTGCTTTGTGCGAGTACCGATATGCCAGATAAAAATATAACTTTTCATCTCAAGAGGAAATCCGACATACCGACACAAACTCAAAGCTACTACACAATGGCCATAAAGATCTTCGGAAACAAATATAGAAATAAACATAACATAAATCAGTCACAGGACAATTCATATCACAAAGGCGGAAATAGATATGAATATTACACATAAAAGTGTATATCAGAGTAGTGGTCAAAAAGATCCACAATAATACAAAAGAATAGCAACACATGCTATACAAAAGAATACATCTATGAGTCTAAATCTCAAGTGTATACAACAAAATAAACTACTAAACTAGAGTAGTTAGCCAAAAGTCGGGATGATAGTCCGATAAGGAGTCAAGCAGAAGCACCTGTAAAATCTCAGTCTGACCCGAGTATTATTTAAGAAGAAAATAATAAACGGATCAGTCTAGCTATAAATATCAGATGAAGTGATATATAATAAGAGATATGACATAAACATATAATAATCACAATGCCAAGCTGTGATAAATAAGTAATTAAAAAAAACCAATAAGAGATTAATCAATATCACAATAATCTACTCAAGATAGAAAGGAATGTCATACTCCTAATTTCATTCACCAAGCCACAATAAATGGCATATATATCAATGCCCATCGTAAAAGTTGGTGAAACATAAATTCCAGAAATCAACATACGAAATCCAGAAATCACAATAAAAAGGAACAACGACGTCGTACAACGGGACATCTGATGAACCAAATCACAATAAAAAGGATGGCCAATCCCCAAAAGAAACTGGACATCGACACACCTAAAAAGACATGCCCCATGAACAGTCGAACATCGACGCACCTAGAAAGATACGCCCCATGCTCTAGCATCGACACACCTAGAAAGATACGCCCCATGCACACATAAATAAACATCGATGCACCTAGAAAGATACACCCCATGCTCTAGCATCGACGCACCTAGAAAGATACGCCCCATGCACAAATAAATAAACATCGATGCACCTAGAAAGATACACCCCATGTAATGTCTAACATCGATGCACCTAGAAAGATACACCCCATGCTAAGTCGAACATCGACGCACCTAGAAAGATACGCCCCATGCATAGACGAACATCGACGCACCTAAAAAGATACGCCCCATGTCCCGACTTATTGAGCCGATTGCTCCACGAAGTAAACAAACATCGATGCACCTAGAAAGGTACACCCCATGCATAATAAAACATTGAAGCACCTAGTGTAACGACCCTAGATTTTAATTTAATTTAAATAGATAATTTATCGAATTTTTGAATTAAAATTGTGAAATGTATAGATGGAAAGATGCGAGTTTCCCCGATTCAAATAGAAAATATATTAAGTCGTGTGGGTTTGAAAATTTGTATATATGAGAATATATATGTATATATTGGATTTTAAATAAATTCTTAAATAAATGATTTTGAAAAATAAATAATATACTTTGGACACAAGTATAAAAATAAATAAATAAATTGATTTAAAAATTTATAAATGATGATAATTTGAGTTATATAAAATATATGTGTATATATAGAGAAATATAAAACAATAATTTTTAAAGTAAAATTTATGATAATTATTTAAACTAAAAATAGAAGTAAATTTAAAATGCAAGAATAAGAGCAAATAAAAGTATTCTAACAAATAAAAATATGTTATTTATCAAAATAAAGATAGTTTCTTTTATAAATTGTTTTAATTAAATAATGAGTTGTATTTAAACAATATTAATAGTATAATATTTATATAAATGGATTTTTATAGATAGAAATGGTTATTTCAGATTTATATATATATATATATATATATATATATATATATATATATGTATGTATGTATTTTTAAAGAAAGCTAGGATTTGTGAATTTAAAATGAAATAAATTACAAACAAATGTATGCATACAAACATAATTAAAATAGAAAATTATTTGTAATACAAAGTAAACTAAACAAAATAACAAAACAAAACAAAAGATAAAAACAAAAGAAAAGGTAACAAATCAAATACAAGAGCTTGTATATTAAATCAAGCAAGTTATGTTATATAAAATAGAAATTTATTTAAGTTATTAAAAGCAAAGTAAAAGAAAAAGATAGGAGTTCATTTGCATAGTAAAGCAAGTGGGAAACAAAACAAAGAATACAAAGCAAAATATCCACAAACTAACTACATACATAATTTGAAAACAAAGTAAGATATTGTATAAATATGTAGGCTGTAAAGAAAATCAAATATGAACAAAACAAAGAAAATGATTTGCAGCCACCAAACTGCAAAATCAACAAGTTAAAAAGCAATATATGTTAAATTATAAAGCAAGTACAAATATAAGCATGGGCTGTAAACATAAAAGAATAGGAAGCATGGGAACAAAGTATCTTCAGCCATGACTTGCTTATACCTTCCCCTGTACACAAATCTTCATTTATATATATACACATCCTGTACAAAAAAACATACTGTAAACACTCTCCCCTATATATATTATTATTCAACTCAAACATCAAGAAGCAAGATACAAACCAGTTCCAAATTGAAGAAACCTGTTCTCTGTCTTCCACAAAAGAATGTGAGTAAACACAAATTTTTACCAAGTATTAGGTTGTATTTGTTCTGTGTTTTAGCTCATGATTATGATGTGTATGCTTGGCTTTTTCTCTTCAGTTTCAACTCTGCATATAAGTGATGAACATGCTTTCCTTTCTCCTCTCTGTTTCCTTGAAAACAGGCTTGAGCTAGCCAATTAATTTAGAATTTTCTTCATCAGGTTATTATATTTTTGCTTTGAGTTTAACATGAAAAAGGTTTGTTTCCACCTATATGAAGATTTAAAAATAGCTTCAGGAGATTTTATTAAGAAGTTGTCTCAAAGCTTTTAAATGTACAGAGAAAACAAAATTTGGTCCAAATTTGAAAATCTGGAAACCCAAACCATCTGAACAAACTCAAGATTTGTCCGTTTTCGAATCTTTTAATTTTCAAATTTAGTTATGCAAGCTGAATCAGTAAGCAATAACATGATTTTTAAACCAAATTCGATGATTTTAAATGGTGTAGTATGAGAGTGGTTTGGGTTTGTTTGATTTTTCCATTTCGAGTCGCCGAGGTCGGTCTCGTTGATCAGAGGGGTCGGGGCTTGGGCTGGTGGTGGAGGAGCGTACCACGGTGATGGGAAAAATAATGGAAAGTGGTCGCGAGGTCGGAGGTAGCAGCGGCGTCGAGTTTCCCTCTGGAACCCTAGTTTTACTGGGTGAGATAAATTTGGGGACTTCGGCACTTGTAGATGATCGAGTGCTATGGGCTGTTGGGTGGTGGTAGAGATTGAGGCGACGAAGGAGATGCCGGAGTTTTAGCACCTACGATGGTCGGAGCGTGGGGGACGACGTGTTGACAGGTTGGGCTTTCGTTTGCAGTTCGAGTTCCAGGTTTGAGTTGTACAACTCAAATTCGATTTTGCGCGCGTGAGGAAATTTGGGTGGTCGGAGGTGATTGCGTGGATGCTGGCTGATGCGTGGAAGCCATCGGAGGTGACCGGAGCGCCGCCGCGTCCATGTGCACGTGCACGAGCACGGTTGCTCTGATGGTCTGTAATTTTGTTAGTTTGGGGATGAAGCAGAATAAGTGACTCGAGTTTTTACTCGAATATTTTCATGTTTGGCCCGAAGCACTAGGGTGTTAGACTCGAAGTCATCTTCGTTTGGCTCGGGTTGGTTTAACAGAGTTGCAGTTTTGTTTAAAAACTGTTTGCAAATTGAAATTTAAACCAAATTTAAATGAAATTGCAAACTAGATATGAGTAAAGTTAAATCAGATTTAAGTTAGATTCAAATAGAACTTTGAATCTTAAAGTTTTAAAAAGGAAAATTAAATTTTAAATTTAAAATATAAGTTTAAAATACACTCGAATGATTAATGAAATCATTAATAAAGGAATTGATTTTATATTAGAAACAATTAAGGCATTAAGCGATGTAATTTATATGATAATTAATTAAAGACTCATTTATTTAATTTATAAATTTATGATTTAGATTTATTTAAAATTAGAGATTAATTAAAAGTAATTAAGAAATGTTATTAGTTAATGAAGATGATTAACTAAGGATAATTAAGTATTACTTAATATGATTAATTTTGATAACGAATTAGATAAATTAATTTAGATAATCAATTATATATTGTAAATTGTAAATTACATAATGGAAGCAATCAGAAATAATTACTTATTATGATTAATTAAGGATAATAAATCAAATAGAGGTTAATTAAGGATTTATTTATAAATGAGATTTATTAATATTAATTAAAGATTTATTAAAGTAAATTTATTTAAATGATAAAGATTAATTTGAAATTAATGATTTAGGGTTACGGGATGATTGCTTAATGGTAAGAAATTAAAATGATTTATTCATTTATTTACATTTGTATATTATTTCTTAAAATAATGAATTAAAGGGTTAATTAATTATGAAATTGGTTTAAAGATTAGATTTATGAATAAGATAAATTAAGGATAATTTAATTTATTAAAGTATTTGATAAATTAATTGATATCGAATGATTAATAAATTAGAATTGGTAAATTAACTCATAAGTAATTTATTGGAAATAAATTGAATTAATTAGGATAAATAATTTATAAATCCTGCTTATAAATGATTATTAAATGCTTGACCTTACTTATGAATGATTGTATTGTATGAGATATCTTGAATTGATTTTCCTATCTGATCTGTGATAGTTTGTTCTGTGAAGTGAGCTGTGTATTTATTCATTTATTGATGATATATTTGTATATTATCTGTGAGTCTGTGAATATATGATAAGCGTTATAGTTTATATCGCTTATCAGTTATATTTCTGTGTTTTGATCTGTGATGATTGAATGGTTGTGCACTATTGAGTTAAACCCCTGAACCACACCATACACACACAAATATGGATTTCACGAGGAAATCGATTAAGTCGCAGATTTTTGAAATAGTTAAATTTGAATTTTTAAATTCAAATGTTTTGGAAATGGAATCGGAATAAATATGAAAAGCTTTTGGAATGGAATTTCAAAATAGAATTTATTATTTTTAAATTACTTGATTAAGTTTTGGAATTTAAATAAGTTGGTTTAAATTTAAATTCAATACTTGAAATTGAATTCAGTAATTTGAAATTAGGGATTAATGATATTATACTAGTCATTATGAGTTAAACCATTTTTAAAGTATTATTTTTGGGAATTTGAATTTAACCCAAGGAATTGAACTCGTATAAATGAATCAGATTTCCAAAATGAAAACTGTTGTTTTCAAATGATAAATACTTTTAGATAAGAACTGAGATTCCAGTTAATTAGGGGAATTGCAAGATTGAATAGAGAAATGATTTTCCTAAGTTATGAATGAATTCTTTTTGAAAGCTATGAATTAAATCTGTTTATTTTTAACAGATTTAAATTGATGATTTGTTTAAATCAAATTGAAATGAAATTGTTTTGAAGGCTATAAGTTAAATCTTTGATTTAAAGATTTAACGAGTTAAATCAAATTGAAATGAAAATTGATTTGGAAAATATGTGAATGAATCTTTTGTTTAAAAGATTTAAATGTGAAAATTGTTTAAACCGTTAAAGGTTGTGAAAATGAATCTTTCTGTTTAAAGATTTAAAATGGTAATTCGTTAAGCCATTTGAAGAAAAGTTTTGGGTAATAAGTTGTGACTTAATTGAAATCCCATATCCATATGTTTTGAAAAATATTTTCGCTCACTATTCGGTTTAGCCGGGAAAGGACCTTTGTGTCGTATAACCCATTCCGAATATGTGATACGTCGTTATGGATAGCATTTGAAGACCGGTGATGAAGACCGGGTATTTGCGAAAGCGATAGGATGACCTATCGATTGTTTCTGCACCGAGTCGCGCCGGTATAGAAACTCCCTAAGTGATGGGAAAATCCGATCGGGATTGTGAATATCCGGGTTGCAAGGACTTCTTTGTAAGTGCCTTCGGTTTTGTTCGATCCCGGAACAGACTTGTATGGATTGTATGTCTGACGTTACAAATTGAGATATAAAGCAGATTTCTTTCAAATATATTTCTGTTGGTGGCGGAGAATTTATTCTTTTAGCTTAACACCCTTCTCTGAGACGTACGAGCTCAGAGGTTATATAGTTGAAGTTATCAGCGATATATTCCCAATTTGGTAATGTGACATGCTGAGTGTTGCTGAAATGATCATTGTGTTGATTATTGTGATAGGATCGTTTATTTGATCGTCTATCTTGGTGATCATTGTGTTGATCATTTGTTGACCCAAAGCATGGCTTTTGTATAAAGTATGTTTTTGTGGACGTGACTTCGTCGAGCCTCACACCCCGGAAATGGTCAAAACAGGAAAGATGCGGCAAGGTTATGAGGGGTAGCACCCTTTAGGGTATGTACATTTCCTTCTGGATAGAGGTGGTATCATGGTATGGAGCCCAGATATTTAACCTATGTGGTTACTACGAATTTATTACTTTGTGGTTGTTGGTTTTCGGGATCCCGTGAGAAAGGTCGTTTACGATCGGGGAATGGCGTGCTCGTGTCAGTAGTTACCCAGTTAGGGGTAACCCGGCCTTGTGTTGGCAGAGTTCCGGTTTGGTTCTCGGGGATGTCTTTCCAGAGGCATTCTCATGTGGCAATGGGAAGTTCCTTGGCCTGACCATTTGTTGGAAATCCAAATAAACAATATGAAACTTGTACGGTATTAGTTGTAGAACCTATCATTCACTTATGGTGTCGCAACACTGTTTGGATGGTAGCTATAGTAGGCATAGTTCGAAATGTCTATGTTGGCTAAGATTTATATCTTTACTTTCGAAATGATTTTTACTACACTATGCACTAGTAATAATATCAAATGTTCTTTTAATGCGTATCAAGCATCTTTGACTATCATAAGGAGAAATCTCCTCCGATTGTGCGTTTGCATTGTGTGTGTGTGCGGGAGGCCTTATGGTAGTCTCATTTCTAAAAAGCATTGCGGATTGACTTTAAAATTCTTTTGTTGAATGTATTATAAGATAAACTGTTTTTGTTGCTCACACCAGTCCCATGACTGATCCGGAGTTTATTGTTTTATTTCCTAAACTCTGGGTGCTCATTATTTTCTACACGAGCAGTCTAGAGTTGGGTTTTACAGATAGTTAGATATAATGGATTATCTGGAGTTGGTTCAGTCTTTGGATCGCACCAGTCTTGTTTAGCTTGGTGATATGTTATTGGGAGTTCGAGCTACTGCTGGATTGATTCTTGGAAATGGAGTTACAGTTCCGATTTGGAGTTCTTCGTTGAAGACTATCTTAGAGTTATTTGTTCCGCTGTTAAATGTTATCTATTTCCTTTTCCGCTGCTATTTATTGTATCATATCTCTGATGTATATTGATATCTATTGGATTATCTGTTGTATCAGATATTGTATCAAAGCTGTATATCAATGTATTATTCTTTTATTCCGCTGTGTTGTTTACTTAATGATTGTTATAAGCTCCGGCGAATCGGATTTGAACGGTCGAATCTATGGCATTCGAATACGATATGAAGTATGGATGTCGATTTTTGAACGGGCAAAATCCGACTCGTCACATTTGGTATCAGAGCTAAGGTGAAACTTTAGCTCAGGAGTATAACACATTAAGTAGCTCATTAGAGATAGGGTGAAGTAAACCCTAGAATGAGTATATCCCTAAGATATCTGTTCGTATGCCTCAGTAAATTCTCTTACTATCCACCGATAGTGAGTATGAGTGCAAGAAGAGAACGAGATAGGGGACAGGGAAATACGACTGTAATTGGTCAATACTCTGTAACAATAGTGGAAACAACTTTCTTATCGATTTCTTTGATTCGTTTCTAAATTCTTTTGAATTGCTTCGTGGCAGCTCCAAAAAGAAGTTTCGGTGCGGTGATGCTCTACGAATCGTTGTAGGAAATTTTACTTCGTATCTTCATCGATTTCTTATCGGCTTTTCAATTTAAACTCTAACAAATGAATTAGAAATTGGAAATTTTGAATGAATTGAAAATTTTAAATTGAGTTAAATTGATTAGTAGAATATGAAGAATAAATTGAATTGTATCGATAAAACGACATCGTTTAAAACCGAATTTGAAATTCTATTATAATTTCTTGTATCTATTGTTGATATTCTGATTTGATGAGCCAAATCCAGAATTGATATCCAGTTTGATCTAAAAAGATATTTCTTCTATCTTTCGTCTATCTCTGTATTGTTTTCGTGCCTGCGAATTTCAAGGACGAAATTCTTTTAACGGGGGAAGTCTGTAACGACCCTAGATTTTAATTTAATTTAAATAGATAATTTATCGAATTTTTGAATTAAAATTGTGAAATGTATAGATGGAAAGATGCGAGTTTCCCCGATTCAAATAGAAAATATATTAAGTCGTATGGGTTTGAAAATTTGTATATATGAGAATATATATGTATATATTGGATTTTAAATAAATTCTTAAATAAATGATTTTGAAAAATAAATAATATACTTTGGACACAAGTATAAAAATAAATAAATAAATTGATTTAAAAATTTATAAATGATGATAATTTGAGTTATATAAAATATATGTGTATATATAGAGAAATATAAAACAATAATTTTTAAAGTAAAATTTATGATAATTATTTAAACTAAAAATAGAAGTAAATTTAAAATGCAAGAATAAGAGCAAATAAAAGTATTCAAACAAATAAAAATATGTTATTTATCAAAATAAAGATAGTTTCTTTTATAAATTGTTTTAATTAAATAATGAGTTGTATTTAAACAATATTAATAGTATAATATTTATACAAATGGATTTTTATAGATAGAAATGGTTATTTCAGATTTATATATATATATATATATATGTATGTATGTATTTTTAAAGAAAGCTAGGATTTATGAATTTAAAATGAAATAAATTACAAACAAATGTATGCATACAAACATAATTAAAATAGAAAATTATTTGTAATACAAAGTAAACTAAACAAAATAACAAAACAAAACAAAAGATAAAAACAAAAGAAAAGGTAACAAATCAAATACAAGAGCTTGTATATTAAATCAAGCAAGTTATGTTATATAAAATAGAAATTTATTTAAGTTATTAAAAGCAAAGTAAAAGAAAAAGATAGGAGTTCATTTGCATAGTAAAGCATGTGGGAAACAAAACAAAGAATACAAAGCAAAATATCCACAAACTAACTACATACATAATTTGAAAACAAAGTAAGATATTGTATAAATATGTAGGCTGTAAAGAAAATCGAATATGAACAAAACAAAGAAAATGATTTGCAGCCACCAAACTGCAAAATCAACAAGTTAAAAAGCAATATATGTTAAATTATAAAGCAAGTACAAATATAAGCATGGGCTGTAAACATAAAAGAATAGGAAGCATGGGAACAAAGTATCTTCAGCCATGACTTGCTTATACCTTCCCCTGTACACAAATCTTCATTTATATATATACACATCCTGTACAAAAAAACATACTGTAAACACTCTCCCCTATATATATTATTATTCAACTCAAACATCAAGAAGCAAGATACAAACCAGTTCCAAATTGAAGAAACCTGTTCTCTGTCTTCCACAAAAGAATGTGAGTAAACACAAATTTTTACCAAGTATTAGGTTGTATTTGTTCTGTGTTTTAGCTCATGATTATGATGTGTATGCTTGGCTTTTTCTCTTCAGTTTCAACTCTGCATATAAGTGATGAACATGCTTTCCTTTCTCCTCTCTGTTTCCTTGAAAACAGGCTTGAGCTAGCCAATTAATTTAGAATTTTCTTCATCAGGTTATTATATTTTTGCTTTGAGTTTAACATGAAAAAGGTTTGTTTCCACCTATATGAAGGTTTAAAAATAGCTTCAGGAGATTTTATTAAGAAGTTGTCTCAAAGCTTTTAAATGTACAGAGAAAACAAAATTTGGTCCAAATTTGAAAATCTGGAAACCCAAACCATCTGAACAAACTCAAGATTTGTCCATTTTCGAATCTTTTAATTTTCAAATTTAGTTATGCAAGCTGAATCAGTAAGCAATAACATGATTTTTAAACCAAATTTGATTATTTTAAATGGTGTAGTATGAGAGTGGTTTGGGTTTGTTTGATTTTTCCATTTCGAGTCGCCGAGGTCGGTCTCGTTGATCAGAGGGGTCGGGGCTTGGGCTGGTGGTGGAGGAGCGTACCACGGTGATGGGAAAAATAATGGAAAGTGGTCGCGAGGTCGGAGGTAGCAGCGGCGTCGAGTTTCCCTCTGGAACCCTAGTTTTACTGGGTGAGATAAATTTGGGGACTTCGGCACTTGTAGATGATCGAGTGATATGGGCTGTTGGGTGGTGGTAGAGATTGAGGCGACGAAGGAGATGCCGGAGTTTTAGCACCTACGATGGTCGGAGCGTGGGGGACGACGTGTTGACAGGTTGGGCTTTCGTTTGCAGTTCGAGTTCCAGGTTTGAGTTGTACAACTCAAATTCGATTTTGCACGCGTGAGGAAATTTGGGTGGTCGGAGGTGATTGCGTGGATGCTGGCTGATGCGTGGAAGCCATCGGAGGTGACTGGAGCGCCGCCGCGTCCATGTGCACGTGCACGAGCACGGTTGCTCTGATGGTCTGTAATTTTGTTAGTTTGGGGATGAAGCAGAATAAGTGACTCGAGTTTTTACTCGAGTATTTTCATGTTTGGCCCGAAGCACTAGGGTGTTAGACTCGAAGTCATCTTCGTTTGGCTCGGGTTGGTTTAACAGAGTTGCAGTTTTGTTTAAAAACTGTTTGCAAATTGAAATTTAAACCAAATTTAAATGAAATTGCAAACTAGATATGAGTAAAGTTAAATCAGATTTAAGTTAGATTCAAATAGAACTTTGAATCTTAAAGTTTTAAAAAGGAAAATTAAATTTTAAATTTAAAATATAAGTTTAAAATACACTCGAATGATTAATGAATTCATTAATAAAGGAATTGATTTTATATTAGAAACAATTAAGGCATTAAGTGATGTAATTTACATGATAATTAATTAAAGACTCATTTATTTAATTTATAAATTTATGATTTAGATTTATTTAAAATTAGAGATTAATTAAAAGTAATTAAGAAATGTTATTAGTTAATGAAGATGATTAACTAAGGATAATTAAGTATTACTTAATATGATTAATTTTGATAACGAATTAGATAAATTAATTTAGATAATCAATTATATATTGTAAATTGTAAATTACAAAATGGAAGCAATCAGAAATAATTACTTATTATGATTAATTAAGGATAATAAATCAAATAGAGGTTAATTAAGGATTTATTTATAAATGAGATTTATTAATATTAATTAAAGATTTATTAAAGTAAATTTATTTAAATGATAAAGATTAATTTGAAATTAATGATTTAGGGTTACGGGATGATTGCTTAATGGTAAGAAATTAAAATGATTTATTCATTTATTTACATTTGTATATTATTTCTTAAAATAATGAATTAAAGGGTTAATTAATTATGAAATTGGTTTAAAGATTAGATTTATGAATAAGATAAATTAAGGATAATTTAATTTATTAAAGTATTTGATAAATTAATTGATATCGAATGATTAATAAATTAGAATTGGTAAATTAACTCATAAGTAATTTATTGGAAATAAATTGAATTAATTAGGATAAATAATTTATAAATCCTGCTTATAAATGATTATCAAATGCTTGACCTTACTTATGAATGATTGTATTGTATGAGATATCTTGAATTGATTTTCCTATCTGATCTGTGATAGTTTGTTCTGTGAAGTGAGCTGTGTATTTATTCATTTATTGATGATATATTTGTATATTATCTGTGAGTCTGTGAATATATGATAAGCGTTATAGTTTATATCGCTTATCAGTTATATTTCTGTGTTTTGATCTGTGATGATTGAATGGTTGTGCACTATTGAGTTAAACCCCTGAACCACACCATACACACACAAATATGGATTTCACGAGGAAATCGATTAAGTCGCAGATTTTTGAAATAGTTAAATTTGAATTTTTAAATTCAAATGTTTTAGAAATGGAATCGGAATAAATATGAAAAGCTTTTGGAATGGAATTTCAAAATAGAATTTATTATTTTTAAATTACTTGATTAAGTTTTGGAATTTAAATAAGTTGGTTTAAATTTAAATTCAATACTTGAAATTGAATTCAGTAATTTGAAATTAGGGATTAATGATATTATACTAGTCATTATGAGCTAAACCATTTTTAAAGTATTATTTTTGGGAATTTGAATTTAACCCAAGGAATTGAACTCGTATAAATGAATCAGATTTCCAAAATGAAAACTGTTGTTTTCAAATGATAAATACTTTTAGATAAGAACTGAGATTCCAGTTAATTAGGGGAATTGCAAGATTGAATAGAGAAATGATTTTCCTAAGTTATGAATGAATTCTTTTTGAAAGCTATGAATTAAATCTGTTTATTTTTAACAGATTTAAATTGATGATTTGTTTAAATCAAATTGAAATGAAATTGTTTTGAAGGCTATAAGTTAAATCTTTGATTTAAAGATTTAACGAGTTAAATCAAATTGAAATGAAAATTGATTTGGAAAATATGTGAATGAATCTTTTGTTTAAAAGATTTAAATGTGAAAATTGTTTAAACCGTTAAAGGTTGTGAAAATGAATCTTTCTGTTTAAAGATTTAAAATGGTAATTCGTTAAGCCATTTGAAGAAAAGTTTTGGGTAATAAGTTGTGACTTAATTGAAATCCCATATCCATATGTTTTGAAAAATATTTTCGCTCACTATTCGGTTTAGCCGGGAAAGGACCTTTGTGTCGTATAACCCATTCCGAATATGTGATACGTCGTTATGGATAGCATTTGAAGACCGGTGATGAAGACCGGGTATTTGCGAAAGCGATAGGATGACCTATCGATTGTTTCTGCACCGAGTCGCGCCGGTATAGAAACTCCCTAAGTGATGGGAAAATCCGATCGGGATTGTGAATATCCGGGTTGCAAGGACTTCTTTGTAAGTGCCTTCGGTTTTGTTCGATCCCGGAACAGACTTGTATGGATTGTATGTCTGACGTTACAAATTGAGATATAAAGCAGATTTCTTTCACATATATTTCTGTTGGTGGCGGAGAATTTATTCTTTTAGCTTAACACCCTTCTCTGAGACGTACGAGCTCAGAGGTTATATAGTTGAAGTTATCAGCGATATATTCCCAATATGGTAATGTGACATGATGAGTGTTGCTGAAATGATAATTGTGTTGATTATTGTGATAGGATCGTTTATTTGATCGTCTATCTTGGTGATCATTGTGTTGATCATTTGTTGACCCAAAGCATGGCTTTTGTATAAAGTATGTTTTTGTGGACGTGACTTCGTCGAGCCTCACACCCCGGAAATGGTCAAAACAGGAAAGATGCGGCAAGGTTATGAGGGGTAGCACCCTTTAGGGTATGTACATTTCCTTCTGGATAGAGGTGGTATCATGGTATGGAGCCCAGATATTTAACCTATGTGGTTACTACGAATTTATTACTTTGTGGTTGTTGGTTTTCGGGACCCCGTGAGAAAGGTCGTTTACGATCGGGGAATGGCGTGCTCGTGTCAGTAGTTACCCAGTTAGGGGTAACCCGGCCTTCTGTTGGCAGAGTTCCGGTTTGGTTCTCGGGGATGTCTTTCCAGAGGCATTCTCATGTGGCAATGGGAAGTTCCTTGGCCTGACCATTTGTTGGAAATCCAAAGAAACAATACGAAACTTGTACGGTATTAGTTATAGAACCTATCATTCACTTATGGTGTCGCAACACTGTTTGGATAATAGCTATAGTAGGCATAGTTCGAAATGTCTATGTTGGCTAAGATTTATATCTTTACTTTCGAAATGATTTTTACTACACTATGCACTAGTAATAATATCAAATGTTCTTTTAATGCGTATCAAGCATCTATGACTATCATAAGGAGAAATCTCCTCCGATTGTGCGTTTGCATTGTGTGTGTGTGCGGGAGGCCTTATGGTAGTCTCATTTCTAAAAAGCATTGCGAATTGACTTTAAAATTCTTTTGTTGAATGTATTATAAGATAAACTGTTTTTGTTGCTCACACCAGTCCCATGACTGATCCGGAGTTTATTGTTTTATTTCCTAAACTCTGGGTGCTCATTATTTTGTACACGAGCAGTCTAGAGTTGGGTTTTACAGATAGTTAGATATAGTGGATTATCTGGAGTTGGTTCAGTCTTTGGATCGCACCAGTCTTGTTGAGCTTGGTGATATGTTATTGGGAGTTCGAGCTACTGCTGGATTGATTCTTGGAAATGGAGTTACAGTTCCGATTTGGAGTTCTTCGTTGAAGACTATCTTAGAGTTATTTGTTCCGCTATTAAATGTTATCTATTTCCTTTTCCGCTGCTATTTATTGTATCATATCTCTGATGTATATTGATATCTATTGGATTATCTGTTGTATCAGATATTGTATCAAAGCTGTATATCAATGTATTATTCTTTTATTCCGCTGTGTTGTTTACTTAATGATTGTTATAAGCTCCGACGAATCGGATTTGAACGGTCGAATCTATGGCATTCGAATACGATATGAAGTATGGATGTCGATTTTTGAACGGGCAAAATCCAACTCGTCACACCTAGAAAGGTACGACCCATGTATAAAATGAGACGAAACTCAATAAAATGAGGAACAGTCCTCCACATAGACAAAGAGACATCGCACATTGCTAGTCTAAACCGCAAAGATGATCGTCATGATCAAAGAGAAGTGTCAATTACAATAAGCTAGTAAATATATGAGCTTAGCCTCATGTCCCATAACCACTAGCGTAACTTAAATATTTACGAACAAATTGTAGATCTCCACTAGAAAATTGTCACAAGAGGTTCAATCGAACAAGTCCAAGAATTAACCGACGAAGTAAACGCAAGCGTTTCATACCACTTGTTTTACTAAGTCGTTTTATTAGATTTCTCATACGAGTGAGGTAAAGGTTTGTATATACTAATAGATTGGAAAACAGTTTTATAAACGAATTTGGTATTAAAATAGTATTGAAATCGTTTGAGGAAAGAGTTTTGATATTTACTACTAGTATATAAAACCTTTATATTTTTAAAGTGACAAAGCACAAGGGGGATTGTAGAAACAATCAATCACAAAGATCACATTCGAAGATGTGAATAAAATCCAATGAAATCGATAAAGGATCCATCGAAGTGGATATATCTAAAATTCCCAAAGAAAATAAGTCATCAAAGATGATAATAAATGATGACAATAAATAGGATCATCACGAATCGATTTAAATTGGAAATTCAATCCAAAAAGGCAAATTGGACTAAAACAGCAGGTTCAGTCGACTGAACAGAGTTTTCAGTCGACTGACCCTGTGCTTGGAAATTTTCCAGGTTCAGGAAACTTTCTGTTTCCAGTTTCAGTCGACTGTGTAGAGTTTTTCAGTCGACTGAATCATGCCTGGAAACTCTCGGGTTTCAGGTTCAGTCGACTGAACAGAGTTTTCAGTCGACTGAATCATGCCTGGGCTGTTTTTCAGCCTATTCAAATGAAGAGCAAATTCTTCCAAAATGCAACTGGACGAACATTGGCTCTAAGGGTTTATGCCAATCGGCAACCCGACCCTATATGCTCCTCGGTGCATCACCAAAAACATGATCAAACATCCATAAAAGGATTTCACACAAATTTGACTTAAAAACCCAAAAATTGGAGTATTCACAAAATTAATCAAAAACAAGAGCAAATGCACATGAAGAAGTGTTAGGAATTCATACCCAACAACCAAAGATAATTATAGTCATAGATGTGAGATAAAAATCTCACTTTTGAACTAAAATTTATGAAGATGAAGCTTGAAAGCAATGGCAAGAACAAGCACTCTTCAATCTCAACACTAGAAGCTTGAATCTAAGCTTAAAAGAGAAACATTCCCAAAATTAGGTTTAGGAAATTTCTGAAATTGAATGGAGAAAGAGTTGGAGAAGAAGAAGGAGATGCTTACCAAGGGGTTCTTCTTGAGTTTGGAGCAAGGAGATGGATTTGCTAAGGAAGTTAGGGCTTGGAGTTTTAATTCTTTTTCCTCTCCACCATTTTCAGTGGGAGCTTGAGTTTGAGGAGTTGGAATGAAGTAATGAAGAGGAGAGGGGGATTGGGACTGAATACATAAGTGGTTAATTGGCTCAGCCCAAACCAAAACCCTAAGCAAAAAGTAGCAAAATTCAACTTTCTCCAAACATATCGAAGCTTATACTCAAAAAGGTCGCAAACGGCATTTTGAACTCAATGGAGGTGGTCTCGAGTCCTAATTCGACCGTATGCAAAAAGTAGATTTTCGGACTAAAATCCGACGAACGATAAAATATTTAAATAAAATATTTAAATATAAAATCGATAAATATGCGGGTTGTTACATTTTAACTTGGTTATAAGAGACTATATGGAAAAACAAATGCAAATAAGCGAATAAGAATTGTGAATTATTTAGGTGGAAATACAAATTTTAATAGATTGGTTTCGAAGATTTGAATAGTAATATGGATTGAAAAATAAATGCTACTTAGTGAATGCGGTTGCAATCAATAGTTGGATAGGATAATAAATGTTGAATTCATTGGGTATAATAGAGTAATGGATTGATAACGAAAATTTATTAAAAATCCAATATTGCAATCCGCCAAATATTGAACAATTGAATTGTTTAAATTTAATATTTGGAATTTATTGAATAACTGAATAACGGGAATTGAATAACTGTTTTAATGGAAATGGTTGTTCTATAATTTGAATTTGTTAAATTTATAAGTTCGTTTTTGAATATTTCAAAAGATAGTGATTTAAGAATAATCAAATTTGTTTAAATTTAATATTACAAATGTTTGAATAATTAAATTCCGAATTTGATATGATTAATTTGATATTGAAATTTAATATATGAAAATAGAGTGAATAACTGAAATTTGATTTAATATGATTCAAATTGGTTTCCAAAGTGAATGTAAGTTATATTGGATTAAATAGAGTTAATAAGATTTTAAAATCGGAATATTTTAGCAATTCTGTAAATTATGAAAAGTCGTCGATTTAATCGACGAGATAATAGCCTTCCGGGGCACAGTCTCAGAATTCGACGAAACCAGTTCCATTAGATCCGTAATAGTTTATTATTATCAGGTTTCAATTTCCATAGCAATCGGAATCGCCATTTGACCGTGGCAGCTCAAAACGCTTAGAAATTAATTTAATCGATTTATTTTAAAATTGATCGTTTATTTCCGTAACTCGCACATACGATCGAATTAGGGCTTGAAACCTTTTCCATTGCGTCCGGAATAGGGGTATAAACACCTAGCGGCACGCCTTAATAGGGGTTCAAGATTTTAAGTTGCATAAATTGGGATATTTTGAAATTTAAATTTATATACTGTCTAGTCAACTTTTCACATCAGCTTCTTTTCAGATCAGTGTAGCAAGCATCCCACATGCAAGAATCAGGTATGCTCCCTTTTAAATTCGCACGCAAGCTTCAGGCAGTAGGAAAATAATGAATCCAAACTTCAAAAATTTCTGTCTCTTCCAATACTCGATTAAAAATCACGAAACCAATTTTAAAAATTCTATTTTTGCTTTATCTTTGATCTGGTATGCTTCGTGCTTGGTGGGGCAACCACTGGGGTCGAAGCCATTCTTAGGCATGAACTAGGGTTGGAAATCGTGGAGGATATAGGCTTCAATTCGCGAAACGGAGCTCTGATTTGAGCTCGTCACCGAAAATAGCACCACGGAGCACGTTTTGGTGGTGCGCGATCACGTTGTGGGGCATGCGACATTTCACGTCGTGCATGCAGCTAGGCACGATTCGCGACTTCCAGGGTGGCGTCGAGCTTGGAATTGGGGATGGGGGATGGTGGAGATTTCGATGAGAAGTCGGATGGCATTGTCGGTTCGTCAAGTTATGTAGCCTAGCTCCGTATCATTGGAAGGAAGTGCACAACAATGGTGGGTTTGTGCATTTTGCGCATACAGGCTTTGTTTGGGGAAGAAAATGTTAAGTGGGCTGGGCCTCTTTTGCTTTCGGTATGAATTTATTTTAAATACCAATATAAATTGTTTTATAAATTCAAATGTCGATAACTTATAAAATGTATAACTTCTACATACGAGGTCCGATAGGAACGAAACTTTTTGCGTTGCGATCGTAATGACGAGAGCTTCGAAATGAAACTAGTTTGGACAAATTTGGAGACAGTTGAAATTTGGGCTAAAATCGGGAGTTGTCCGGTTTAGTTCCAAACCGGAACGTCTCGGTGACAACGGAAAATCAAGGTGAGTGTTTTATAACGCTCACAACGTACTGAATATCTTTATGCTAGTTAAATTTGACATTATGAAGTGATATGAGTTTTATTTGTCGTTGTTTGATAAAATTTAATTGTCATATAGATTGTCATTTGAATTCACAGATGAAAAATTAAATTGACAGTCAAATTGAAATTAAAATTTAATTGCGATTAAATAACCTGATATCGATAACTATGAAATTGCCGTGAATTGTATTGTCTATTGGATAATGTATTTTGATGGACGCTATTGGTTGATATTTAAAATGTTTGGATGTTTATTTGCTTATTTATATCCTGTTATGCATACATATGACACTATGATTTGTTTTAAGTGATATATATTCATCCCTGACATTTAATTGAAATAAATAATCACTTGGCCATAGGGTAGAAAATTATATACGGACAGGGATTGGTTAAATTAATAAAATTTAAAATCGTTGATTTGAAATTTATATAAAATGTTTTGATTTAAAAGTGATAAATAAAATCAATTTATAAGAATCGAATTTATCGCAAAAAAATTGAGTTTGGAATGTTGAAATAAATTTTGGTTAAAAGAAATTGTTACATAATTTAAGTTTAGACTTTGAAATTTAAAAATTGGGATATGATGGAATTTCGAAAATTTATTGTTTTAAAGATTGAACATTATTTCGAGCTTTGAGTATTACTAAGTAAAAGTGACATAAAAATGATATTTCGAAATTGAGCTTGAAATTGAATCATATTTGAAATTTGGATTTAAATTTGAATATTGAAGGAAAATTTTATTAAGTGTTATAAATTGATATTTTGAAAGTCAAGCTCCAAATCGATATAAAATGAAATTGAAGTAATTGAAGGTGAATGTAGAATTGAATTAATTGAAGTCAAAGTTGACATTGGTTTGAATTGAAATCGAAATTGAATCGGTAGAATGGAAATTGAAATTGTTTTGAATTGGAAAGTTATAATTGAATGGTTTGGTTTTGAAGCTATTTCATTTTGTTTTCCAAACTACTCTGTTACATAAACCATCTTCAAATACTTAAACTATTTTAACCTATATTAATAATATTAAATTATTTTAACCCATCTTAAACCATGTTAACATACTTTAATTATATTTCATCTATTTTAACCTATATTAACTATATTAAATTAATTTATCTATTTGAAATCCATTTAAAGATTTTAAGTATCTTTAACTATTTTAATTATTTAAACTACTTTTAAAACTACTTAAAACTATTTTCTAAACTTTCAAGCTGGTCGATAAGGTGAAATGTTTATGTTTAAATCTTGAATTTAAATACGAATTGGGATAAACGAAATTGCAACCTAAATTGAAATTCGAAATGATTTTGAAATCGAAATGGGATATTGAGGCAAAAAATGGTTTTTGAAACGAAATCTTACTTTTGAATAGATATGATGATATTTGAAATGGATTTGATTTTTTTGAAGCGAATATGATATTTTGACATCAATTATGAATTGATTTGAAATGTAAAAGAGCCATCGGTGTAATAATACGTAGTTATTAAAGAGACCAGGATTGGATATGGACATACTCTTTGTCGATATCGAAAACCACTTTAATAACTATTATACGCGGAGTGTTGATCCAGAATGAAGTGGATGGTTTGGTGAACGCGTTGACTGAAGAAAGAGAACGATATTGGATGACCCCTGACATAACTAAAACAGGAGCCGTGCCGGGCCATTGAGGTTCGCCATCTCTAGCGGACACACTTCTTCGATACCATATCTATTACTTTTGTGATTCGATTTGGGTGCACCCCTTGATTTGGGAGTGTTGTTTCGTGGTGTTGAGGTAGCTGCTGGCTATGCTCAACATCAGTCCGGATCACGCAACTACTAGTATCCTAGTTGGTATCGCCTCATGTACCTTGTCATACTGATTATCCTATTCGCGACCACTACGTTTTGTTTTGTGTTATACCTATGGGGTACCCTCTGATAACCACCAGTTTATGGTGGGGTTTACGGTGCTGTATAGACTATGGCATTATAAAAATGTGTTAAAGGGAATTTTGGTAACGCCTTAACGCTATTTTAATACTTTTACTTTACTGTAGAAATATTATAATAGCGTATTGTACTACATAGTACATAGTTAACGGATCCTTGAGAGATGGAAAATCCCGTAACATCTCTTAAGTTATTGCACGCATGTTGACACTGGATATGAGATGTCAACCCCGTAAACATCTCTGACGCCGTTACACTCATATTTATTTATAATTGATTTAACTTACATGAGGATATTTTAGTCCTGACTCGAGTGTTTTGTCTTTTCATTACGCTCGGGTCAGACATGAGTTTTTCATCTTATTGAAGATCTATTCTGGAGGACGAAGACGAAGATTTGGAATACTATTACTCTTATTATCTTTGCATCATGTTGTCTGCTGCATTATTTTATTTGTTCTGTTGTATGTGTATAACTCTGATAAATGTTGTATAAATAATGATCAAAGTATTGTAAACAGCTTCATGAACTGTTTATTTGACTATTATATTTTATCGTTCCGCTGCAAGATTCTGTGTTGTTTTATTTCCTTTATTTCCCTTTCTTTTCTTTTCTTATTTACCCCAATAATCATCTGCCCTTTTGAATGGTTTGGAATCGGCATGTGTATTGGATCGTCGGTTTTAAACTGTCCAAAAAGGTGGGTCGTTACAGGGACCTTATCGATTTGAAAGTTAGTAAATAGGTCTGTTAAATATGGGAAGAATTTTGTAAATGGTTTAGGGTATTTGTAAAAGAATTCTACAAATGAGTTTTAAAGATTTGAAAATAAGAAGTTTTATAAATGGTGTTTTGAGATATATAAAGAATGTTTACAAGTAGATTGGAGATTTATAAGAAAGCTTTTCAATAGATTTAGGAATATTAATGATATAAAGAAATTTGGAAAGAGATGGTTGACATTCATGGTGAAATTCGAGGGGCAGGGATTGCTTACAATTTATTATGGATTTGCTGGAATAACGATGTAACCATTATGTAAGCTGTGATCCATAGTCAATATTGAATGGTACTTTCCATATCTATTTTTAAGAGTTTTCAAGTTTCTATGTTTTGAATGTGAAATGGTTTGTGAATATACTTATACCATTGAGATAAGTATATGGTTATGCTTTCTAAGTATCTATAAATATAATGGTTCGTGAATACACTTATCCTGTTGAGATAAGTATATGGAAGTGATTTCCAAGGATTTTAAATGTGATTTTAAATTAGTAAAAGGTTAATTTAAGAGGCTTAGTGATTTTCGTGGGAAATGTTATCTTTGTTTGTGTTTGTTCATTTGATATTAAATAACCGACTACCAAATATTGGCCTAAATATTTAATCCTTCTTAATTTTGGTGGTAGGGAAATATTCTCTACTTATGACCGAAAGATTTTAACTCTGGAAATACCTAGGGAAATACCAGAATTATATGGTACTCTTACCATTAGTGGTGCTATACTGTACGTATAAACTCGTTTCGTTATTCTAGAACAAATGATAAGGAGATCCATCCTCTTAAATAGTTAGTGGGTGATCCCCGCTCTGAGTATTTCCTAAAGAACCGGTATTGAGCATTCTGGAAATCGACTTTTGGTTTTGTGGATCACCTAGGAAGCAGAATAGTGTACTTGTAAGAGATGACTCGAACTTGTAACCACTCCAAAAACCATGTATGGTTCTATAGAGGAGATTCATGATATATTGAGATGTTGGGATCCATGTTTGATTCCGAGACATGTTGGGTATAGGAATCCAGGTGTGATTCCAAGATCTATGTAACGACCCGCCGCCCTGACCGCCCCCAGTCGGTAATTAAACCAACTAGAAACGTTCAAAATGACGGATTGTTATTCAGTTTATAGAGTTTAAACAGAATCAGCCACAGAATCACAGAACAATCATATATTTCTCATAAATGATTTTTCTTACATATATCAGAGTTTGTAGAATGCATTAAATTTTATACAGCGGAATATATCTTTGATTCTTAAGTACAAGAAAAATTTTCTAGAAAACTTTAGTAAAGTGCTTTCCCCTCTCTCTCTAACTTCGCGGCCTGAAAATCTTCAAGCTGTAAAAATACTCGGTCTGACCCGAGCGTTTATTGCAAAACACAAAAACACTCGAGTCAGGATTAATCTGTATTCAAGTAATTGAATTTGTAATGAACTGAATAAAATGGTAACAGAGATGACGAATCACATGAATCAATTTAAATCTATTATGGATTTTTCACATTAACAACTTCAATTAATTTTTTCTTTTAAAATCTATCAATCCTGTGTGGCTGCAGTGCACACATATATTTGTACACATGTGCACTGCCTCGCCAACTCGTGTGCACAAATCAGACAAATCACTGCAACAATAATTCTGAATGGAGGCAATGCAACAAAGAAATAATCTGATCAAATGGTGCAAACAGCATATGAATGTGTCAACATATACAACTTAATATCAAACTAACCCACAAGTGAGCAAAGTAAACATCATGTTTCAGCAATACTGGAACCATAAGTGAAACTCAACTCAGAGGTGAAGTGCAACAGAGAATGATTCAACATAAACAACATCGAAGTGCAATAGAGCTTACGGCAACAACTACAAGTTCAATATAACAAGCTACAACTGATGATCAAACAAAGAGATGCAGACCAAACTACAGTGCAACCGAGAAGCATACAACTATGTGTATACAAATGATCAGTGATATAACCCAGGTACAACAATGCAATCAACACAGCAACTCAAAGACAGAGTACATGCAAATGCATCAAACTCTGGTGGACAACATATCAAAAATATGAAATAAATCAAAGTAATCAAGTGATGAACTGACGTGCAAACAAGTACCAAAAGGCACCAGCTCAGTAGTCAATTGAACAACTACATGGACAGGGCAGCGACTATTGGAACATGACTTTGAACAATGCAAACTAAATGAAACAAGACACAACACACAAATGCAAGTGCACAACTAGACCAAAGGCCAACAGACTCAAGAGAATGCAACAACATGTCAACAGAAATGACTTAGCAATAAGGCAGACCACAAAATGCATGCTACTTAGTTCAACAACATCAAAGATGACCAAGTCAAGATAATCAAGTTAACCAGGTAATAATGATTAAAGTTTAAACTTGCTTTCATTTATTTCTGAAAATATATAACAGGTCTTAAACCAAAGTTAAACTTGTTTACAATTTTTTTCAAAAGCAAAGAGGAGGAGAAGGATTTAAAACCTGGTGTGAGCCTGTAACTCAAACAAGTTAAACCAAATTCCAACTTACTTCTATATATTTTTTTCTCAGTAAGGTTACAAACCTATTTTGATTAGTTTCCTAAAACATGGTAGCAGGCTCATCACAAATTCAATTTGTTACCATTTTTTTTTTATAAAACTGGAACATGGATGAGAACAGAGTATCATGTTTACACGTATTCAAACTGTTAAATGAATATGCATTCAATCTTTAAATCAAGCATGCAAACATTGATATTATGTTTATTCACAAGAAATTCCAGGACTAAAGTATTTGCCTTTCTTACTACATTTCCTTGAACAACTCAAGACTGTCAGGTAAAAGAGGAATGATTTGGGGGTTCGAATTTTTTTTCTTGTATCTGAGAACAGAAATAGGGGTTTTACAGACACATATGTACATCACATATGCACAGAGGTTCAAAACAAGCACATGCAACAAAATTTTCCTCATCTAGATTCAAAAATCCATCACATGCAGCAACAACAAATAAGCAAAGTTTTTATTTTTGATATAGCATCTGTTCTTATCAATTAAAAAAAAAACAAATTATCAGCAAGTGTCTGTTCTTACCAGTTTAAAACAATCACAAATAGCATCTGTTCTTAACAGTTTAAAAACAAAATTTATAGTATCTGTTCTCAACAGTAAAAAAAACAATATCATATAGCATCTGTTCTTAACAGTTTAAATTGGATTCACCGAGAGCAAAGAGCAAATGATAGTAAACAACAACCAACAACCAACATGAAGTGACAAATCTGCTCATATCAGTTTAAAACAAATTATATAGTATCTGTTCTTATCAATTTAAAACAAATTACAAATAGCAATTGTTCTTATCAGTTTTAAAGCAAATTTCAAGTAGCATCTGTTCTTATCAATTTTTTTTTAAAAACAAAATTTAATAGCATCTGTTCTCATCAGTAAAAAAACAATATCATATAGCATCTGTTCTTAACAGTTTAGATTAAAGTAACCGAGCAAATGATAACAGATAACACCCAAATCATAGCATGCAACCAAACATCCAATTCAAACAAATTTAAACACTTGAATCAAAATTAATCGTGAGAAAAAAAACTCACCTTTCACTGAAGCGAATTGGAACAACGCAAATCAATTATCAGAAAACAAGCGCGAGCAAAGAGCAACATCAATCGGATTGAATCAAAGCCCCAATTGGAATTGAAGAGGTGAAGCCCTATTTGTTGAAGCACGGAATCGAAGAACGAAGAGGAACGAGGACGGCCGCCATTAATTTTTTTTTCTTTCGTTTGATTACTGAAGGGTTTCGATTGAATGGGGTAAAGGGGTATGGTATAAAAGAGAAGGGGACGTGATTTTAGTGTGTTTGAAGGCGTAGGTTTAGGCATGTTTACAGCTGAACAAAGTAAGGCCGTGTATACTTATTATTATTATTTTTTATTATATCATTTTATATATTATTATATCTTTTTATTTCAATTTAAATTCAATTTGTTTTGTATAAATTTTCTTTAATAAATATATAAACGTTTTGTGGTTCAAATATCAAACTCAAATTTATATTAACATGTTTTACAATTAGATTTTATACTTGTATTTTGTATTGATAAAATTTTATTCCATTTTATTTAAGTTAAGAAAAATGTTATTAACTAAACATCGATTTATAAATTTACATAAATAATAATTCTCAAATCCAAATTATTATTCCTAGTCATTCGTTCAAATTTTAAATACCAATTCAATATTCAATTTCAAAGCTAAATTCAAATTCTATTCAACTTTTCACTAGATTAAATTCTAAATTTTAATCGCCAATTTATGCTGATAATTTGAAATTCACGTCAAATAATCATTTAAATATTTAAAATAAATTAAATATTCACAAATTAAATTGTTCAAAATTCATGACCGTTACAATCTCCCCTACTTAAAAGAATTTCGTCCCGAAATTATAAGTTAGGAAAAACGATTGCTAAAATCTCACCGATATTTATATCCTACACAATTTTACCAAGTTTCAAACTCGCAAATAAATATAGGATTCATTCCATTTATTTTATCTCACTAGTTTTGTTCATCGATTTCAATAATCAAGACACAAAAGTCTTTTACGAAATTTTTTTGACTTACAAAACTCAAAATTTTGAACTTGAAATCTTTCATGCTAAATATTTGCATATTACATCTTTTCCAAAGCTGTGTGCTTTCAAGATATTTTTAAAAATCTTCTTCCTTAATTCATTAAGTTAGAATTATGTAATTCTAATTTCAGATTATTGATTTTCTATTCAAAGTTTGAAAATACTTGCTAACTCGAAGTTTAACAAGTCCATCGTCGTTCTCACAGACATTAGGCATACGCTGGCCAGGCGCAGGACTAAAAATCTCCAAGTACTAAATATACTTGCTTCAACTCCCAGTGAAAATACTTTTTAAAAATTCTTTTAAAAATGGATATGGAAAGCACGTTCCCCCATGGATCACAGTTTACCCGGCGGTTACGCTACTATCCCAGTAGAATCGCTTGTAACCTTAGATTTCTCATCTCTCTTGAATTTCTCCATGGTTGTCGCCTTAGATCGCGGTCCACACGGCGGTTACGCTACTATCCCAGTAGAATCGCTCGTGGCCGTAGGCATCTCGCCCCTCGAATTACGCTTCGGTTTCTAGATCGCAGTTTACACGGCGGTTGCACCACTATCCCAGTGGAATCGCTTGTAACTGTAGGCATCACGCCCCACGAATTACGCCAGCATCAATTCACCTAATCCCAAACACGATGATCCATCGTGGGGGATTCCAGTCAGTCCCAATGGACATTCCACTAATGGAAATTCTGCGTAGCTACGATTTCCAATGGACACTCCACCGAGTTCCAATCACCTTCACAAATAATAAATGAAAGGTACATTTCCATATCCTCAGTTTTTAGAAAACATATGTCATATACATATAGTACTTCATTTCACATTTCGTACATATCATACCTATGTAAACTTACACAGGACTTTTCATAATAATGACTTTCCAAACTGATGGTTTTCGAATTATTATATTCACATATATAAGTTACGAAAACTCAATTCACGTTCATAACAAATAGAGGATTCCAAAATTTTTCATTTCACTTAAAATTTTCCTCTAAATCGATTTGAAAATTTAAGGTTATCTCAAACCTAATTCACATTCATAATCCAATTTATTATCGACTTCACATTCGATTTGGATTTCACATTACATCGTCAATTCTCAACACATAATTGATGTCTATCGATATATAACCTCTAAGCTCGTACGTCTCAGAGAAGGGTGTTAAGCTAAAAGAATAAATTCTCCGCCACCACAGATATATATTTAATAGAGATCAATTGCTATGTCATCAATTCACAATGTTAGACATACAATCCCAATCGACTATCCAAATTTCAAAGCTCAACTTATATTGTTTTTGATGTCAAAGTTAAACTCAATTTAACTCAAGATTCAATCTTTTTTTTTGTTTGAAAAATTTCCAAGTTGAACTAATTGTTCACATTTCTCAAAATAATATCTTTACAAGATATATAATTTTCACACTTAACCATTTGAAACCAATTTCAAATATTCATTTTTCAATTTATCTTTAAAAGATAAAATTTCAAACCGTTCATTTCATATTGGAAAACATTTCCATACTTATTTAATAATAAGTAATTCACAAGTTCATTTATTTTCAACTCTTGGAAAATATTCAATATACTTGAATCAAAATTAAGTATATATTCCATTCTTTAAGGAAATCATTTTTTTAAACTCATTTATTTGAGTCAAAACGAATGTTACGTAAAACATCGTTACGACAACTCAAAATCACTAGTATAGGGATTCGAATTTAAGATAGATATATAAATCCCAATACTATAAACAACATTTCCTTCCGGAAAACATTTACTATAACAACAGTATTATAGTCCACCATTTCCTTATTTCTCGAAAACGTCTATTTCAACAATTGAATGTTGAAATCTATGTATTCGATAGTTAATGCATTTTAAAACATCTTTAAAACTATTAACTTTTTCAACTTCAACTTAATTCATAGTTTGAATTCTTCATACTTTTCACAATATAAATTTTAAACCGATTTCAACTTTTCAATATTAAGTTTTTCACTTAATTTAATTTTTCGCACGTTTAAATTCAAATTCATCACTGAATTTATCAAATCTATAATGGATTATCATGTTGACAACTTCAAATTTGAAATTTAAATTCTATTTGAACTTTGCATTTGCTTTCTATTTCAAAAATAATCAACTAGTTCTTTAGTAAGCCATTCATCAACTTGGTTCCATTAAATTTATATTTCCACATTAACCTCATTTCATAATATCACTTCCCTAAAACATATCTGTTTTAGTTAATAATATATTCACTGTCCAAAATCGTGAATATAATTATCTATTCAATTCAGTGTTTCTACACTTTTATTTAAAAGATCATCCACTGTCCAAAATCGTGGATAAAATTCCCAACCAACATTTACTATCACAATATTTAAATTAAAGGATAATTCGCTGTCCAAAATCACGAATATATCTCCTTCAATAAATAATTTCTATGTTTCATTTATCAAATTCAATTGGTTTCGAATTTATAAACAATCTTTACAAATTCCATTTCTATTTATAAACTTCGATTTATAAATCTTCTTTATTAATTCAATTCAATTCATATAACTTAGTTATATACCAAAAGTTCATTTATAAGTTAAATACTTATAATCCATTTATTTACTAAATCGTTCTTCAAAACATTTGAAATTAATTTTCAAAAGAATTCAGAATCAAATTTCTCAAGTTATAATTCAATAATTCTCTTGGTTATAACCAAATTAACATACCATTTTATTTCACAATTATTTCGGAGATATTCACAATATTCGATTTAACCAATTTAAACCAATTCAAACCAATTCATTAATTCACTTAACTTATATTTCATTTTTCATAAATCTCAATAATTCGATAATGGATTTCGAATGAGAAACTATAGCAATCCTAAATTTAGAGAGGGGAATCTCCGAAAATATTTGAATTGTCAAAATACCTTTTATTTTTCAAAGAAAACAATTTCATACTTCTTTAAATTTGAAAAACACTTTCTTTAAAGTGGTTCTAGTAACTATTCATATTAAACATCATAAACTGAGCTTTGAGTAAACCAAAGCTCTGATACCACTTTTGTAACGACCCGCCGCCCTGACCGCCCCCAGTCGGTAATTAAACCAACTAGAAACGTTCAAAATCACGATTGTTGTTCAGTTTATAGAGTTTAAACAGAATCAGCCACAGAATCACAGAACAATCATATATTTCTCATAAATAATTTTTCTTACATATATCAGAGTTTGTACAATGCATTAAATTTTATACAGCGGAATATATCTTTGATTCTTAAGTACAAGAAAATTTTTCCAGAAAACTTTAGTGAAGTTCTTTCCCCTCTCTCTCTAACTTCGCGGCCTGAAAATCTTCAAGCTGTAAAAATACTCGGTCTGACCCGAGCGTTTATTGCAAAACACAAAAACACTCGAGTCGGGATTAATCTTTATTCAAGTAATTGAATTTGTAATGAACTGAATAAAATGGTAACATAGATGACGAATCACATGAATCAATTTAAATCTATTATGGATTTTTCACATTAACAACTTCAATTAAATTTTTTTTTTAAAATCTATCAATCCTGTGTGGCTGCAGTGCATACATATATTTGTACACATGTGCACTGCCTCGCCAACTCGTGTGCACAAATCAGACAAATCACTGCAACAATAATTCTGAATGGAGGCAATGCAACAAAGAAATAATCTGATCAAATGGTGCAAACAGCATATGAATGTGTCAACATATACAACTTAATATCAAACTAACCCACAAGTGAGAAAAGTAAACATCATGTTTCAGCAATACTGGAACCATAAGTGAAACTCAACTCAGAGGTGAAGTGAAACAGAGAATGATTCAACATAAACAACATCGAAGTGCAATAGAGCTTACGGCAACAACTACAAGTTCAATATAACAAGCTACAACTGATGATCAAACAAAGGGATGCAGACCAAACTACAGTGCAACCGAGAAGCATACAACTATGTGTATACAAATGATCAGTGATATAACCCAGGTACAACAATGCAATCAACACAGCAACTCAAAGACAGAGTACATGCAAATGCATCAAACTCAGGTGGACAACATATCAAAAATATGAAATAAATCAAAGTAATCAAGTGATGAACTGACGTGCAAACAAGTACCAAAAGGCACCAGCTCAGTAGTCAATTGAACAACTACATGGACAGGGCATCGACTATTGGAACATGACTTTGAACAATGCAAACTAAATGAAACAAGACACAGCACACAAATGCAAGTGCGCAACTAGACCAAAGTCCAACAGACTCAAGAGAATGCAACAACATGTCAACAGAAATGACTTAGCAACAAGGCAGACCACAAAATGCATGCTACTTAGTTCAACAACATCAAAGATGACCAAGTCAAGAGAATCAAGTCAACCAGGTAATAATGATTAAAGTTTAAACTTGCTTTCATTTATTTCTGAAAATATATAACAGGTCTTAAACCAAAGTTAAACTTGTTTACAATTTTTTTTCAAAAGCAAAGAGGAGGAGAAGGATTTAAAACCTGGTGTGAGCCTGTAACTCAAACAAGTTAAACCAAATTCCAACTTACTTCTATATATTTTTTTCTCAGTAAGGTTACAAACCTATTTTGATTAGTTTCCTAAAACATGGTAGCAGGCTCATCACAAATTCAATTTGTTACCAATTTTTTTTTTTTTTTTTTATAAAAATGGAACATGGATGAGAATAGAGTATCATGTTTACAGGTATTCAAACTATTAAATGAATATGCATTCAATCTTTAAATCAAGCATGCAAACATTGATATTATGTTTATTCACAAGAAATTCCAGGACTAAAGTATTTGTCTTTCTTACTACGTTTCCTTGAACAACTCAAGACTGTCAGGTAAAAGAGGAGTGATTTGGGGGTTCGAATTTTTTTTCTTGTATCTGAGAACAGAAATAGGGGTTTTACAGACACATATGTACATCACATATGCACAGAGGTTCAAAACAAGCACATGCAACAAAATTTTCCTCATCTAGATTCAAAAATCCATCACATGCAGCAACAACAAATAAGCAAAGTTTTTTTTTGATATAGCATCTGTTCTTATCAATTAAAAAAAAACAAATTATCAGCAAGTGTCTGTTCTTACCAGTTTAAAACAATCACAAATAACATCTGTTCTTAACAGTTTAAAAACAAAATTTATAGTATCTGTTCTCAACAGTAAAAAAAAACAATATCATATAGCATCTGTTCTTAACAGTTTAAATTGGATTCACCGAGAGCAAAGAGCAAATGATAGCAAACAACAACCAACAACCAACATGCAGTGACAAATCTGCTCATATCAGTTTAAAACAAATTATATAGTATCTGTTCTTATCAATTTAAAACAAATTACAAATAGCAATTGTTCTTATCAGTTTAAAAGCAAATTTCAAGTAGCATCTGTTCTTATCAATTTTTTTTAAAAACAAAATTTAATAGCATCTGTTCTCATCAGTAAAAAAACAATATCATATAGCATCTGTTCTTAACAGTTTAGATTAAAGTAACCGAGCAAATGATAACAGATAACACCCAAATCATAGCATGCAGCCAAACATCCAATTCAAACAAATTTAAACACTTGAATCAAAATTAATCGTGAGAGAAAAAAACTCACCTTTCACCGAAGCGAATTGGAACAATGCAAATCAATTATCAGAAAACAAGCGCGAGCAAAGAGCAACATCAATCGGATTGAATCAAAGCCCCAATTGGAATTGAAGAGGTGAAGCCCTATTTGTTGAAGCACGGAATCGAAGAACGAAGAGGAACGAGGACGGCCACCATTAATTTTTTTTCTTCTTCCGTTTGATTACTGAAGGGTTTCGATTGAATGGGGTAAAGGGGTAGGGTATAAAAGAGAAGGGGACGTGATTTTAGCGTGTTTGAAGGCGTAGGTTTAGGCGTGTTTACAGCTGAACAAAGTAAGGCCGTGTATACTTATTATTTTTTTTTATTTTTTTTTATTATATCATTTTATATATTATTATATCTTTTTATTTCAATTTAAATTCAATTTGTTTTGTATAAATTTTCTTTAATAAATATATAAACGTTTTGCGGTTCAAATATCAAACTCAAATTTATATTAACATGTTTTATAATTAGATTTTATACTTGTATTTTGTATTGATAAAGTTTTATTCCATTTTATTTAAGTTAAGAAAAATGTTATTAACTAAACATCGATTTATAAATTTACATAAATAATAATTCTCAAATCCAAATTATTATTCCTAGTCATTCGTTCAAATTTTAAATACCAATTCAATATTCAATTTCAAAGCTAAATTCAAATTCTATTCAACTTTTCACTAGATTAAATTCTAAATTTTAATCGCCAATTTATGCTGATAATTTGAAATTCACGTCAAATCATCATTTAAATATTTAAAATAAATTAAATATTCACAAATTAAATTGTTCAAAATTCAGGACCGTTACAATCTATTTAAGATGAGGGTATCTATGTGTGGTTTTGAAACTTGTTAGGGTATTGGAATCCATATGGGATTCTGTGATCTATTTGGTGGTGGTGGATAAGCTGGAATGCAGGATGTAGCCTCATTAGTGGAAGTTACTAAAATAGAAGGTAGGAGGCATGTCTAATAGAGTTGGCAAACCCATACGGTTAGTCCTCTCCACCTAGACGTTACCTACAATTGTTATGCATGCATGGGGTGATGCACTTGGTCTTAGCGAGACTAGCTATGTTTTTCCTATGGTACATCACTAGGGATGTATGCTACTTCAGAAGGATATCTATAATCCTTGTGCAGGAGGACCATTTCTCGAAGTACTGAGGGCACCTCCATGGAAATCTTACACAATTATCGAACGTGCCTTATCGGTTTTTGATTATATAACTAGTATTGTCGTGATGTACACTCACGAGCATCACAACCACTTGACTATTGTTATTTTCCCCTTAGACATTATTATAATATCACCGGATTTTCTGATATAATGGTTTTGGTTATCATAAGGTAAAGACCCGTCCGTGTTTATATGCGGCATAGCCTGACGAGATGCCTTTAATTTCAAAGGATTTTACATTAAAATAAATAAAATTCCTTGTGATTTGAGTTCTTACCCTGATTTTACCCAGATGACCCAGGTGTTGTTTTCCTATAATGCTCGGGTCAGATCGAGAACATTTTCAGGTATTGTTGATATTTTTGGAGTTTAAGGAGACGAGTTAGAGGCCCAGAGACGTATTCACGTACATGGTTATTTTTCCATTCCATTCATTGCTGTATTTATCAACAATTATGAAAACATGTGGTTTTAACTATTTGGGCTAAAATAGGTTAGTATACTCTGATTGATGTCTGTATACACATATATTACAGTTTTGTTTTTGTGTAAAGATGTGTTATATATTATACATTATTTGTTCCAATGTGTGATTTTGTGTTGTGTAGTTTCTTCTTTCTTCTTCCTTTCCTCTTACTATCCGCCTTTCTGTTCAATTTGGGTTGGTCATGTATGGTTTATTGACCGCTTAAACTGTGGGTCGTTACAACAATCATTGGCTTGAATAGTTATAGCAACCTATCCTCACAAATGCTGATGATTTCAATAACAAAGTAGCAGAAAATAAACATATACGTGAATACGGCTTGAAGAACTCCAACTCATCTCCTGAGCTCCAATGCAACCAAAGTAATCTATAAATATGCTTGGTCTGACCCGAACATTGTAATAAAATAACACTTAAGTTAGTCTAGAAAACCAGCGTGAGAAAACATACCCAACTGGATTTTTAAAGTTATAGAAAACCTTTGAAATCAAACGTATCTCGTAAGACCACGCCACACATAAACACAAATGGGCTTTTACCTTACGATATCCAAAACAATTTCTATAGAAATCCATTTATATTATAATAATGTCCATGGGTCAAAGTAAATATTAATATAGCTGAAATGCTTGCATCTCACGTTTCAGCATAGTTGGGCACAACTATGTCTGTACGGCGCTTATTGGAGAATGGATTTCATATAATGACCTGGCTATTAGGGTACCTTCCGTCAGGATGCATCTTTAGATATAATAACACCGAGGACCTTAGTTTGGATCCTCCGCCAACACAGAACCAACCTATCCCTTACTGGATAGTACCTAATATAATCAACCCTCTATTAATGGGACCCAAAGCATAAAAATGAGAGAAATATCGATTCTAGATAGGGATGATCATACTCTACTTAGGAGCGACCCACTTAGCCCTGTTGCATCTCCCATGTTTTAGTCATTCCCAATCGATGAGGCTTAAGGCTATGTTTTACCTTCATATAACACTTCCAACTTGGAATGCTAACACCGCCCTCTATGCAACAATGCAATGCCAGCATTCATCCATACAAGTTTGTTCTGGGACTGAAGGAAACACTTAAGAACTCCATCTTCAATTTTCACCATCCTCAAGATGTCTTCACTGTGCAACGCTTAAATTGGATCGAAATGGTTTTCAGATGAAATAGCCAATCCCGGCCTCTTTGAAACAACATTCGATAGTTCCTAGTAAACTCAACCCCGGTTCTTTAGGAAATAAATAATCAAAGATAAGAGTGAAGATTACCTCCTAACTATTATTTGGTGGATTTTATTATCATTGTCCTAGGAGAAAAAAATATGATTTGTACACACAGTACAACATCATCGGCGATGACTGTGCCATAAAACTCACGTGTTTCTCGTAGATATTTCCAAAGTTACGTTTTGGGTCCAAATTCGATAGCCAGTTATTTATCTATCGAGTAAACAAACATTAAATCATGAATTTAATTTCCATAGGGGAAAGCTATACTGGTTAAGCACATAAGCAACCATTAGCATTTTAAATAAATCTTTCTATTTACTAAATTCACTTTGTAAACTATTTGAACCAACTTTTACAAAGATTTCATTCATAACCCATATATTCCAATATCTGGAAAATATCCATATATTTAACTTAATGGTATAAGTGCATTCACCAACACTGAGGGAAGTTCATTTTTTTACAAAATTCTAAATCATTTATAAATTCTGTTATAAATTTCTAAAACCATTTATAAAAAAATTATATAAATCCCATGAACCATTTATGCAACTCCTCTATATGTTTGAAAAATCATTTATGGCCCCTTTATAATAAGTCCATAAAACCTTTTATAAATTTCATTATAAATCCATAAACCCACTTCTAAAATTCTTTTATAAATATCTAACCGTGTATAAATCTCTTTTACCTTGTAAAACCTTCTTTTAAGCCCTTGAACCATTTTATAAACTTCCCTTATAAAACCCAAGTCTGTTGCAAACTCTATTTATAAATCTCGTATATTTATAAATAAACTCTAATCATTTATTTTAAAATACTATTATATAATAAACAGTATAAATAAATAGTAGTTAAAACATGTATAAGAAAATAAGTAATACTTTCAAAACATTCTTAATGAAACAAAGAAAAATTATCTTAAACATTATTACAAATAAAAACAATTAACTTTCCAAAACCTAATTGATAAATGATTATAATTAATTTCAAACCATATTAATATTTTGAACAATTAACCTTTCAAAATATTTAAAATATTGACAAACTACTTTAAAACAAATTAATGTAAATAAACAACTTTAAAAACATAAATATATTTCCTTTGTACAATTCCACACTAAAGTTTCAACACAATCATTTCCATATTTATAAAACTATATTTATAAATTTCCTTTTATTTTATATAACTTCCTTTTTATAAAATCCCTTTATTTACAAAACCCCATTTAAAACTCAATCTCCTTAAAAATCCGGCTTATTTATAAAGATCCCATTTAAACATCATTTTCAATCCATTTCCAACGTTGCCTCCATATGTATAAAATTCTTTTTTTATTTATAAGTTATCATTAAACATCTTTCAATTTATCCTCACTTCAAGGTTCAAAATAAAGTCAACTATTTTCTAAAATATCATTCCACACCTTATAATAAATCCACCGTTTAATTAATTTCACGATTTATTAAATGATAATAGTTTCCTATAATTTATAAACACCGTTTATAAATCCATACTTTTGTTAACAAAATACGCTTTTACAAATCTTCACTTCATTTGTAAAATAACAACTTTATAAATTATCACACTTATACATCTCACATGTGTAAACAATCTTTAATACATGTACACACACAATATATATATATATATATATATATTACTTTCTATACAACGATTAATAAATTTTTATATCAAAATATTCCTATTTTCTATTAAAAAATGTCCCTTTATTAAAAAAGATATACATATTTTAAGATTTAAAAATCTTTATTCTTCAATTTGAAAATCTCTACTTAAATTATTTTACAAAACTATGAATTTATAATGTCCAAAAATCGTAATTTTTATTTTAAGATAAATTTCTTCTTTAATTAATAGACGAAAAATTATTTGAACTTATATATTTTCCAAGTTCATTTTGAAATCCCATTTTAAACCAAATCTTCAATTTATAATATTTAAAATGCCAAAATTAAGGCCCAATGCTAAGTACGCAAGATCGTATACATGCCATCAAATATGGCACCCAAAAAACCATATATCACAATGTATATGAAAATTAAAACCAATAGTGTGAGGAATCTTGTTGGATCCTACCAACCTATCCCGCCGCATCACATATAGCATATAATCTTAAAATATGAATCAACCGCTACGAGGCAGGATTTGTATACAAGGGTCATCCACTCTTACACGGGAACGTAATAAGGTCTCATCCATCCCAGGGGCGGGAATAAATCCAAACCAACAATATAACTAGTAGATCGTCTAAACAGTCAATAAAAATCAGCAATAAAATATCCGCTCATCCAATAAATAGTTTTATCCACTATATGATATTTCTGATTAACCAAAAAGGTGAGATTAACTCACATTGATTTCAGAAGTCGCCATACGTTCTATTTTAAATTAAAATTGAATAGACATTCAATTTTGACCAAATTCCTATTAGCTTTGAATCCATCAATTCAAATCCATAGCATAGCCTTAGTCGGTATGATTACCAAGCAACTCGTCGCGTTCGATTTGGACATCGTATGAGTTAAATATGAATTAATGAACATTTTGAAATAATTTAACTATAATTAACTTAACTAAATTAGTTTAAAGATCAAATCACCTCTTCTTCCCTCTCAACTCCCATTTTCTTCCAGCCCGATACAACTCAACCGCTCTTTATTGAAATTGGCTTCCCTCGTCGATCGCGCACCGCTCGCGCCTATCATCGTCCACCATTGCCGACCCCTCTGACCTCGCGCGCCATCGCCATTCACCCTAAAACAAAACCCATGCCACTACTGGTCACAGCTAAAATTCGGTCATCTCGCCTTGCCATTGTTCGATCCAACCGTCAATTGGTTTCATGGGTCAAGCTCTACACTTATGCTTTTGAGGCTGAAGGCCAGATTGACCTTTAGTGGTCCAAATGGACGTGGGCTGTGCGATTTGGAGATGATTTAAAAGAAAAAAGGCGAACTTCCTTACTTTGACCTAGTGCGGTTATATGGCTGAAGGAGTATGGCATGGACATTGGGAAAGGTATGGGCCAAGCATGGCTATAAAAGAAAATATATATTATTATATTATAAATTATCTAGCTCAACGCTCTCAAAAATCTCATACTCAAAATAAGGCATACCGCCTGTGTTTCTATATGTTATACCCCTATAGAACGCAATGGAACTAGTCTCAAGACCTGATTTGATCATATACAGAAAAAAGCTTTTCAAACCCAATTGTTACGTAAATTCCTTTAATTAATTTTTATGCGTTTCGACCTCACACGTCCAATGATACGTCCAATCGTCACGAAATTCATTGGCATACAATAAATCACTATTACGGATCCAATGAAATTGGTTTCGTCCAATTCTAAGGTAGTGCCTCGGAAAGCTATTTTTATATGTTAATTAAAATGAATTGTTATAAAAGAAAATTTATCACTTTTAAATCTAAATTAAAAGTTTACTATCTCATTGTTATTCAAATAAAATTTAAATCAACTTTTGAAACCTTTCTTATTTATATTAAGTTCAATATTCATTTAGTTTAAATATTCCCAAATATTAAATTCAGCAATTTAATTATCAAATAAATCGCTACATTTGAAATTCACCTTATTTAACTTATAAAGTTAACATTTTAATATCTAAAATTAATTAAATATTGTAAATTCAAATGAGTAAAATTCTGGGTCTTTACAACCTTCCGCCATTAAAAGAATTTCGTCCTTGAAATTTTCAAGGTAAGAAAAATGCAACAAATCCCTTTTACTTTTTAAAACCAATTAGGTGAAATAGATTTCCAAACTCTTTTAAATCTTTAAATCAATTCACCGGTTCTAATACTATTCCAAGTTGTAACATAAAGATAAAAATTTTAGTTTCCAAAAATTTTCTTTCGAAATTCTCAAAAATTTTCTAACGCTTAAAATTTTCTGAATATTTCACTAGCTCCTCCAATGGACGGCTCGATCAAATTTTTTTATAGTGTGTATATATATAATCATAAATATACATCTCATCTTCAAGGATGAGGGATCACGTAGGGAAAAATATAATAATACGATATGTAATCCAAGATGTGTACCTTATTTTAGTATTAGCAAGCATATTCAACCAATATAATGCGAAAGCGAGCTCCAAATGCGAAGCATATGCCATCTGCACCTACTGATCACTCAACAAGTAATGAGAACAAGTATATAGAAAGCAATATCAATATATAACATATAGAATATACCATAACTATATACATTTTAGAAAATGTAACAAGAGAAACCATTAAACAAATAACATCCAGTCCACTTTATTTACCATCATATCAATTTGCATTTTTAAATTTCAACATTATATTTATAACTTTCATTTCTTATTAATATTCAATTTATTTTCTATCAATTTATTTCAATTTAATTGATTTACATCCAACTTCATCTACATTCAATTATAACATTCACTTTATGTTCATTCCCTTTGCTTTCATTCACTTTAATTTCAATTTAAGTTTAACAACATTTCATCTCATACCAATTCGTTCATGAACCGTTTCACACAACATTTACTTATGTTATTTATAAACATTTTATACTACACCACTTATGTGTATTATCACTGTACAACTTAAGTTTATATCCTCTTATATCAAACAACATTCCAAACATATTCAATTCATTTTACACTCAAGTTAAATTTCATCTTGTAACTCAAATTCATATTCATTTCACTAATTTATTCCATTAGTTCAACTCATTAATTCATTGCAAATCAAATTTAATTTCATTTAACCTTACTTAAGATAAATTTTAATTGCATACCTCAAAATTCGCATTTTCTTTTCTTATCTATACCATTTCCAAATTATAAGTTCGAAACTTATTATTAGAATTTTAAAGACCTGCTTTTATTTTGAATCATTTTGACATCATATATATGTACATAACTCCTTTATGTATGTCAAATTTCACTTTTGGAATCTAAAACAAGTCTGTTTTACCAAAACAAAGCGTCACTGGTAAGAATCGATCACTTAAAAACTCGAAAATGAACGTTGATGATGCTGCAGTCTTCACCAAAATTATTTCCCAATGATCGATGTGAATTCAGTGCCTTTTAATTCTTTTAAATCCTTTTAAACTATTTCTAGCCAACTTATTTCAAAATAATCCTATCATTATTCTTCAAAACCTTTGAAAACAATTTTTCAAAATTTATTGGTTTAAATTCTCAAATTCTCATTTTAAATCCATTTTTATTTACAAGTCATATTTATAAATGTATTTATACAATTTCATCAATACTCTAAATTCATACTTATAAATTCACCTTCTTATATAACTCAATTTACAATTGTTCATCTTTGTTTAGATTATAATAATAAAAACTTTTATTAGAACAACAAACAACAAACAACAAACAAAAAGTGATAATAATTAAATATTGTCATTCACTAACAACCAAATACACCATATATAACTATAATATTTTTTTTAAAAGTTATTCCTTTATATATAAAATATAGTTTAGGTAACATTATTTCATTTATCCAGTTCTTAAAACAATATTGTGTCGGTTTGCCTTTTTTAAGCATTTAGAAACCCCTATCGATACCATGGCTTCCCATATACCAACCATAATTCATAAGCCACTAAACGGATAAATTAACACAATATAAAACAATTTTATATCACTAATAAATACTCTCTCTAATATATATACAACCAAAACTCATACATTCCATTATCTAATCTCCTAATCAGTTACCCCACCAAAGCCAAGGTTCTGGCTTAATCTTGCACTCTGATACCAGCTGTTACAGTCAGGATTTTCGACCCTTGAAAATCGACACTGATACATCCACTGTATTGCCTGCTAAGCAATCGAATGCTCAAAAGCCTGAATGTTAGGGAAAAAGAAGAAGGAAATGAAAAAAGAAGAAAGAAGAGAGAAAGAAACTATCAATAACATAGAATCTCACTATCGCAGCGGAATAATGTATAATATAATATCAATAATTTTTGCCGAAGAGAAATTTTTATATACACACACCCATTAGAGTAAAACAACAAATCACAATCATCAGCCTAGGCAGTTATAGCAACCTGTCCTCACAAATGCTGATGGTTTCAATAATAAAGTAGTGGAAAATAAACATACACATGAATATGACTTGAAGACCTCCAACTCATGTCCTGAGCTCCAATGCACATTACAAGAATTTTGATTTTTAGTAGCGCTCAAAAAACACTACTAAAAGTTTTAGCAGCGTTTTGATGAACGCTATTATAAAGCCCGCGACTAAAAATACCTGATTTTTAGTTGCACTTATTTCAATGCTACCATAAATCGTTTTATTGCAGCGTTACTGAAACGCCACTAAATTCTTTTTTTGCAGCGTGTATAAAACGCTACCAAAAGGTTTTTTGATGCTACCAATAAAATTTTCAAATTTACCCCTACTTTACGGTTGCGTTTACTCAACGCCACTGTATGTATTTTCGTAGCGTTTTTGAAATGCTACTAAAAGTTATTGATAATTTTGCACCATTTTTTCATGCTATTATTTCCCGCTGACGGTCTATTTTATTTCTACTATATCAATCAACAATCACTCACATAATCATCATATGCAAACAAATAAAAAAATATTAATCATATAATCAAATAACATATCCATAACCATTCTAATACAATAGATTTTTTTTATAAAATGACCAACACACAATAACCATTTGTATACAAATTTACACATCTAGTACTAATAAAATGTTATACCAAACCGGTGCTAACAAAACGCTTGATTATCCATAATTCTTTGTTGCATGCAGAAGTAAAAGCTAGCACCATAAAAGTTCAACCCTGCTCTCTTAGAAAGTCCAATGCTTTCACAAGTGAAAGCACAACGAATAGATAAACAATCATGTTAATTCGTAGGACTAAAATCTGATATCGAATACCTATAACATTGTACAAGTGTATTATTCCCATCTACGTGTATGCTACGAATCCCATAAGCCTGGACATTAGTTTGGATATGTATCAAATTTAGAATGTAGGAAAACAGCGTGTAAACACAATGATATATATATATATATATACAGTATGCGATCTATTCACACTTCAGGCCCTAGTGACTCAAATAATGCTGTTTGTCCATCTCCAACAGCGTGGTAGAGGAATTGGTATCTGTATCTTCCTAAATGAACGACCTCATATTATTTTTTGATGTTGCTGTTATCGTTTACGCGTTCCTAAGGATCCACTGATAGGCTAAATTGGGGTATGATGTAGGATATAGCATAGTGATATAGGCCTCACCTTGTAGATAAATTAAGAACCAACTGGATATCATTGTAATAATCTCAAGCATAAATTTTAGACCAAACGAAAGTAGAAAAGCATGCTAAAGCATGACAAAATCATCAATCATACAATTACCTTGGCTCGCGAAGCATGGCATTTTCACTACTTATATCAGTATGCATATCACCATTAACAGGAGGAGCCACAGGTGTTCCAAGTACTATAGCGCCATTTGGAACTTCTATAGATATAGCATGTCTTGATCTATCATCTCCTGCTGTATAATTGCCAGATTGTATGTTGGATGCTGAAGCAGTAGACATCGAATGTGAAGCTCCACTTTTTGTATCAGAAGATGCCAGATCTTCAGCAGCAAGTAAATCGCCAAGCATCACTCCTGCAACATCCATCACTTCAACAATAAGTCACTGATGAGTGTGTAATGAATATGCTACCCCGAGTGCATCAACTATTAAGTCCATCATTAGACCATCTAGGTTTGGAATATATGCAAACAACCACATTCTTTCTTGAGATGTCACTAAAATATGTAAAAGCCTTTCATATTGTTGGTAATCATAAGGTTATGCAAAATGGTACCATGCTATGTCGAAAAGTGGCTAGCTCAGGCTTTCGGTAACAAACATGCATCGTTGATCAAAAGTAAAGTACAACCAGATGTTGATTACTCATTTACTTGTAAGCTTCTATAGTAAAGGTTGGAGAGCACACTTTGGGAAGTTAGAAAAATGTGAAGGTGGGAATATACAGCACAGATAGCAATACAACCAAAAATTAGTACGAAAACATAAGATCCTCACCACCACGCAATCCACCATGAATGTAAATCAGGTCACCAATTGTAGCTGCAGCATGCCTACATCACCGTGTTAGTTCAACAGAAGCGTCGCCTCCAGCAGCATCGACACTATATCTACCAGTTCTTGCACTTGTTACAACAGATTTTGTGTCACACCATACTCCAGCAGCAGTATCCAACACTGCAATAAACAAATATTCATGTGATTTCCCCTAAAATATTTAAAAAAAACCAGAATCATTAGAAAAAGGAAGGGTCCAGAGGATTTACTAGCATAAATAATAGAACCATCACAATATAAGTATATTAAAAGGAACCTGCAATGCTTGATGAATCTTCAAGCATGCGGCCACCACCAAGTTCCCCACCAGACACATGAAGACGCATATTTCTTTGCTTACACTATAGGCATCAATGCAAAAAAAAATATATACACAGAACGGGTTGTTAAAGAAATTCCCTCGGACCTACTTACCTGTAAATGAAAAAGCAACCAAGAAACTTGCACTATTCTTGAAGTTTTAGTTCCATATCAAGGGTCTACCAAAGTGCAGCAAGCATTTAATTTCAAATTATTTTGATTTTTCTAATTTCTTTTAATCCGCAAGTATCTGATAAAATGTCTTCTTTAACCAGCTAATTAGAAATTTGATTGATTACTTCAATCTCTCAAAATAACTTATTTTCATTCTGATAATTTCTTATTTTCATCATCATTATTATTATTTAATTTTTTTTAAATTAGTTATTATTATTATTTATAAAATTTAGTTGTCTTAAACTTAGTTAATTCTACAAAACTTATTTAATTTTAACAAAACTTAGTTAATTTTTATTAACTTGGTTAACCTAGTTAATTTATTATTATTATTATTATAAACTTAGTTAATTCGTTAGCATCGTCTTTATTTGTAAATCTTTGTTAAATTAGTCATATTATTATTATTTATAAAATTAAGTTAACTTATACTTAGTTAACTTTTATTAACTTGGTTAACTTGGCTAATTTATTACCATTATTACTAAAACTCGGTTAATTTAATTATATTATTATTATTATTATTATTATTATTATAAACGTAGTTAATTTTTATAAACATAGTTAATTCATCATCATCATCATCATAATCATTGTTATTATTTATAAAACTTTGTTAAATTAGTTATATTATTATTTATAAAATTTAGTTACCTTAAACTTAACTAATTTTATAAAACTTGTTCAATTTTAACAAAACTTAGTTAATTTTTATTAACTTAGTTAACTTATGTAATTTATTATTATTATTATTATTATTATTATTATTATTATTATTATTATTATAAAAAAGGTTAATTTAATTGTATTATTATTATTAGTATTATCAATGAAAATAACAGAACAAATTCAGATCAATCACGAATTAGAAAAATAAATAGCCATAACATCATCTTAGCAACCCCATATCCATCCCACTGTCATACATATTTCATACCAGTCCAACTTCATCACTATGCACCTTTGTTTCAACCCCTACAACCTGCCTTGCCATATTACTTCCCAGCCAACTTACCACTTCATAAAACATACTGCACAACCCAGTTGCTCCACTGTTTCAATCACCACCCACTGTTTTCAATACCCTCCACTGTTTCAATCACTAACCACTGTTTTCAATATCCTCTACTATTTCAATCACCAAAAAACATACCCTATAACTGAACTGCCACCACACTCTTACCCAACCAACTCACAAACTAGAACAACTGAAGACAACCATCATTCTACCCCATCTCACTGCATACGAACTTCACTACCACTGACCATCAACTTGCGAATGCGCATACATATTCATCATTTCAAACCAACATCTCCTTACTACAAATCCAAACAACAACCCACTAATACCTTTCACATGCAAAACACTTCCTTCCACACTTCACTGACTCACTTCCCATTGCCTTTACACTACCTGAACCATCCTCCATCAACCACTATTGCATCCCGAAACCCCTGCATCTACAACTTCTACATACATCTACAACTTTAAACAATCACTATTACAGCTACAACTACTAAACTGTCACCCAACCATCACCACACCAACAACATCTCACAACAACCAATCATCAACTTGACCATCTCCCATGTATACATCAACATATTTATTATGTGACTTCGAACCTAAATGAATTGTAAAAAATTGCACTTGTTCAGCCCTTCCTCGTACAAATCTGTAAACATAAAGCATATATTTAAATAAGCATAACCTGTGCATAATAATATTTTTAATGTTAACATCTGTAAATGTAAATATATTGTAGACCATGGGATGATTATATGTAACAAAGGATACTCACCATATTTAAAATTCCAAGAGCATCAGATCCAATCTCAACATCATGCCAGGGATGGGCAACTATTAATCTCTTTGGCAATGAGAACAAAATTCTTAGATTCAATCGAGGAGTTGAGTGGTCCTCTAAAGGTTTCACTACATTATCTTCTTCCATAACTTTGAAAATCGAATGAAACATGAGTTAATTTAATTGATATAGTACCTTTATTTAGTTTAAATCACAAATTAGTTACTATCTGTAATTACAGTACAAGAATGAGATTCAGCGCAATTGATTGGAAAAATTGCACTCAAACTGCATATTTATCAACAGAGAGTTTAGAAAAAATATATCAATATAACAATCTTTTCAGCAACTAAACTGTTAACATATATTATTTTACAAAAATCACACTAGGATTACCAATTAAGTTCATGGTAATTGCCAAGACTTTTCTTGTTATAAAGATTAGAGGCATATTAAGCCTAAAGAGTATGAATGAAAATATAGTATGCTACTAAATTGGGAGCTGAAACTCACAGATTCAACAAAATCAATAGCAATCTCTATAAGACTGTCTTTAATTTCCTGATGTACGTTTCATATAGGTCAACCTATTAAAATTGAAACTAAAAGTATAATGAATAAATATTATAGCCTGACAGTCATCTTAGATCAGTGAATAAACTCAAAAATGATGGTACATAAATTCTTAAACTAAATCACTAAACAAATTCTTATCCAAATTTCCTAAACACTTCATGAAGTTAACTGTATATATCTGCAACATTATAGTAGCTATGCCAATCCCAGTTATGCCTACTAACAGTACACAAACTTTAAACCAAATCATAGAAATCACTTTAAAGTACCATAACCAATATATGAAGGTATACTGTATAGTCGTGCGAAACTATAGCAACTACAGAAATCAAAAGACAACAAAGACTAGAGTCATCATGTTAAACACAATAACTTGATGGCCGACTAAAAGAGAGAAGACCTGGAGGGTTTTTGATGATTACGTATTCTAGAGATGAACGACGGAGTTGTGGTGCGCGTCTTCTAGAGTTCGCCAGTGGAGAGAAAGAGAGATCGTCAGCGAGAGAGATAGAAAGTTCAGCGCGTATTCTGAAGGTCGATAATGAAGAGAGGGAGAGAGAGCGCAATGGAGAGTTTGATTTTTTAGTTAATTTAGGGATATGGAAGATGAGGAATTTAGGGGACGAAGACAAATGCTCTGAGGGATTGGAAGACGGAGACTATTTGTTCCCATCGTAATTTTGAGAGGGGAAAAAAGTGGTGTGAAAGGAAATTTGGGCGGCCATGGAAAATTTTAGCAAAATATCGATGAATAATTGGCGGGACCAATTAGTAGCATTTCAGTGTTTCATTTTATATTCTAAAATTACCAACGGTGGCATATTCCTTGAAACACAACCAACTAATGCAACAAAAAATAAGTTTTTTTGTAGTGGCATCCAAAGAAATCTATAAATATGCTCATTCTGATCGAGCATTATAATAAAATAATGTCCGAGTCAGTCTGGGAAACAAATGTGAGAAAACACACCCAATTGAATTTTTAAAATTATAGAAAACCTTTGAAATCAAAAGTTTCTTGTAAGACCATGCCACACATAAACACGGATGGGTCTTTACATTACGATAATCAAAACAATTTCTATAGAAAGCCATTTATACTATAATCATGTCTAGGGGTCAAAGTAAAATATAGGCGACTGGGCTACGCTTGTTGTAACATCTCGCATTTTTGTACGTTTTAGACAGACACACATGCCGACTCAAACCATACAAAAGGATGGATTGTTATTGGGGTGAATAAGAAAAAGAAGAGAAAGGAAAAACAAAACAGAATCTTTCAGCGGAGTGACAAAATATAATAATCAAACAAACAGTTTATGAAGCTGTTTTATAAAACATTTGATTATACTTATACCACACAGATCAGAGTTACACATACCAGAGAATAATAAATAATGCAGTGGAAATACATGATGCAATGAAATATAATAGATAATAATAATACAAGCTTCGTCTTCGTCCTTCAGAATTAAGGTCTTCAAATCCTGAAATGCTCAGGCTGACCCGAGCGAATTGAAAAGACAAAACAATCGTGTCACAACTAAAAGATCTTCTGTAAGTTAAATCAACGGAAATAAATATGAGTGGAACGGCATCAGAGATGTTTACGAGGTTTGACATCTCCTATCCAGTGTCTAACGTTAGTGCAGTAACTTAAGAGATGTTCGGGATTTACATCTCCTAAGGATCCGTTAAACTATCTACTATGTAGTAAAATACGCTATTATAATAATGTTTACAGTAAATTAAAAGTACTAAAATAGCATTAAGGCGTTATCCATATCCCCCTTAACACATTTTTATATATTACCATAGTCTATACAATGCCGTACGCTCCTTCGTAAACTGGAGGTTTACCCAGAGGACATCACATAGGTATGGTACAAAAAAAACTCGTAGAAGGCGCTCTAGGGCATGTGAACATGGCACACGAGGAGATGCTAGGGTAGATATACCAATTGCACTCTCGCACTGGTGGTTATGCATATCAGCTACTACCGCCCACCTCGGACACATTCCCATAATTAAAAAGTCGAGGGGTGGCCACCAAATCAATCACAAAGTATAATATAATATCGAAGAAATATGCCCGCTAGGAGGAATGACTTCACTTGGCCAGGTATAGCTCCTGATTTTCGTCACATCTAAGCAGACTCGCAGGATTCAGGGACACGTCATACCTTACAGGAATCGTTCACCAAACCATCCTACTTCATTTCTGGAATCTCCACCACATACACAGTTGTTAAAGTGGTTTTCGGTATTGGCAGAGAGTATGACAATATCTGATCCCGGTGTCTTTAACAACCAATCGCTTATTACACACCGGATGGTTCTTTTACATTTCAAAAGTCAATTCACAATTTGTATCAAAATATCATATTCTCAAAACCATAATACTTTCAAACCATATTCTCTTTTTAAAATCCATATTCACTTTCAAAAGTCATAATTCCTTTCAAAACCATATTTCCAAAATAGGTTAAATCCTTACTTTAAAATCATCAATTTCAATTTATTATACATTTAAATCCCAACTTAGGTCATTTCATCATTTCATCAAATTTGCTTTTAAACCAAAGAATTTTGAATATAGCCACTTTCCTTTTCTTAGTCTAGAAATTTAGAAAATAGTTTAAATAGTTATAAATAGTTAAAATAGTTATAAATAGTTTAAATATATTGCAGTAGTAAAAATACTCTAGAATAGTTAATATAGATTTAAAATAATTAAATAGATTTAAAATAGATTAAATATAATTAAAATAGATTAAATAGCTTTAAAACAGATTAATTAGTTTTATATAAGTTAAAATGGTTTAATTAGTTTTAAAATAGATTAAATGGTTTAAAATAGGTTAAATTGATTTATTATAGTTGATATAGGTTAAAATAGTTATAAATCTGAAAACCTTGAAATTTAGAATTTAAAAATAATATAATTTAAAATAGTTTATATTCGAAAACATGAATTTGGAATTTGGATCAATTTAAAACTATTTTTTCCATTTCAACAAAAATCAGGCCATTTCAATTTTCCAATAAAACCCAATATCAAATATTTCAAAGTTGTATTTCAAACCAATTCAATAGCTTAATTCCGATAGAATTTCATTATACCTAAAGATTTAACTTTAACTTCGAATGTAATATATCAAAACCATTCCTTTAAACCAATTCACATTTTCAACCCAAAACTTGATTTCCTAAAAATACTTCAATTTATATAAATCGAATTTTTCTTCAAAATATCGTTTAATTCCATTCAAAAATTAAGGATTTTAAATCATTTAATTTAACCAATCCGGTGTCTGTGTATAATTCTCTACCCTAGGGTCAAGTGATACGGATATTTATCATTTCAATCTGCAATTTAAAATTTTACGGTTATATATCATTTCAAATTGTAATCACGAATAAATATAAAAATCCATAGCGAACTTGCAGTTTATAACGATATAAAATACAACATCCATTCATTCAATATCAATAGTCAAACATCCATCACCATCATCATCATCCGAATCAATCAATAAATATCAGTATAGAACAAATAATCAATAACAAGTATTTAACCGGCGATATATATTCAATAATAAATCAATAACGATTTAATGTAATAAATTCGAATTAACTGAGATGAAGATTCAAAATATAATAATCTGCCATAAATCAACTTCTATTCACAACATAAATTTTATTTAACAAACATAAGAAATTTTAGAAGTTTGAGTGGGTTAGAACACTCATCTTTGAATTTATATGAATTTAAACCCAATTTAGACCCAAAATTCAAACAGTCTCAGAACCCATCCAAACCCATGTCAAAATGTTCGAAATTTTGATATGATCCCAATGCAAGAAACCGCACGTGAATCGAACCTCGTATGCGGAAGATGCGTAAGTTAGAACATTATACAATTTGAATTAGAAAAAAATATAAATAAAATAATAATACACGTCACACCTTCTTCCTCGTGACCGTCCTATAGCACGAGTACTAGAAACCCTCTAGGAAACCTCGAATGCAAGACTGTCACCCACAATCACACTCGCTGCCACCGGCACGCCAATCGCGGCCACGATCAGTGAGGCCGCAGACCTCTCAAGCCTCCTCGAACTCCCTCCCCACGATCAACTCGTCACCGTTCGAGCATGAATAGTGGCGGATGCCACCACAAAATATGAAAACCAATTGAATTAATACGCTTGATCCGAATGTTGAACTTCCAATCGAAACACATCAGATGCGTTCCCCTCAGCGATCTCTACAAAACCACATCATTGATTCGACAACCTATCGAAGTTGATTGACGGTCAACGAATGGCTGAGAATTGTTCTTCAATTTCTGGTAGAATAGTGGCTCAAATTGGAAATCGAATTATAGATCTGAGATGTGCTCATAGAGAGCTTCAAATCGATATATAATTCGATAGTGTTTGTGGAGTTTAAATTTTTAAGTTGAAAATTTTGAATTGAAATTGCTATTTGGAATTAGGGTTTATCTGCCATTGAAATAAGGAGGAGAAAATGGAATTGTACGCATAGATAAATGAGAATAAGGAGCGGCTAGGGTTTCTAACGAGGTATTTATGTGAATAACTGAAAATAGAAAGAATAGACCAGATTGATTGAACGATAAACGACCCAGAAAGCCCTTTCGACTTCAGAATGAAAATGTGTCAACCAATATATCAAAATAGATGTTTTCAACTATTTTAAACTCAATGGAACATGTTTCAAGTCCTAATTCCATCGTACGAAGAGGTTATGCTAAAATCAACTTATTTCAAATTAATTTCAATTGATTTTAATTAAATTGATTTCTAGGCGTTTCGAGCCTGTACGATCAAACGACAAGTTCGATCACAATGAAACTTGAAATCCTACAATAATTCACCATTACGGATCCGATGAAACTAGTTTCGTCGAAATCCGAGTCAGTGGCCAAAATGGCTATTTTCCAGCTAATTAAATTAAATCACTTTTCCATTCAATTATCATTATTTCCAATTTCCATCACTTTGGATTACTTAGTAATTTAAAATCCTTTAAAAAAAATTCTCTTATTAACTTGTTATTGAAAATTTCACAATTTACAGCACTTAATTTCAATTTCAATTAATTCAGTAATTATAAGTTTAAATTTCCAATAAATCAATATATTGGATTTCTCAATCTTGTTATTGAATCATTTATTAACTTATCATCTTATAGGTAATATTAACATTGGTTTGTATTTATTACCTTAATATTTCCCATTTCATCCTAACTTCAATTAACCTAGTATTTAATTCCATTTACTTACAACAATCCATTTATTACAGATCGCATTCCAATTAATCATAAATAATATAAATAAATTTATATGCTTCCATTCCAATCTTTTTATTAAGTCCATTATTACCCTATAAACCTAGTTAACCTTTGTTTTACCTTACATTTCCTCAATATACTCTAAATCCATATTTACTTTGTATTAACTGCCCTATTTCCATTTTATTGGATTTTTGTCAAATATATACATTAATTATGATTAAGGATTCTCAATGAATCCATTTAACTTGGTTTCATTCTTTTTATTACATCAGTTATTAATTTATGAATAAATTTACATTTTTATTTATTTTACATTCACACTTCCAATTATCGTATTAATTCTCATTAATATAACATTAAAGTTCATTTAATTCTAATTAATTTCTTATTTTAATTTAGCAGCCTAAATAAATAGGTAACTTGCAATAATTGTTACCATTAACCTTATTTTACACTCAAGTGTATTATTTCCAACTAATTATCATAATTGCTTACAAAGTATTGAATTCATTCAATTACCATAGATTTCACACTATTTCATTTATTAATTTAATGTTTGCATTTGTTTTCTTACGTCAATTCATAACCAAGTACAACAATTTACATTATTTCAATTAATTGTAGTTTCATTCAAATCATTAATTATTAGCTTAAATTATCATTGTTACATTTCATTTTAGCATTCACTTTATTATTAAATTACAAAGTTTTTTTTATTTCTTTCCAAATTAAATTAACAAAAATCTTATTAAATTAACAAATTTAATTGTCAAAATTTACGGGTCGTTACACCTGTCACGGTGTATCTTTAGATAAAATAACGCAGAGGATCTTGCTTAGATTCCCAATTAATACAAAACTGGCCTACTAGTTTTGGATAGTACCGAATATGATCACCCCTCCGTTAATGAGCCCTGAAGCATGCAAGTAAGAGATAATATCAACTCTAGATAGGGATGGTCATCCCTACTTAGGAGTGACCCATTTAGGTTCATCTTCCATGTTTTAGTCATTCCCGGTTGATAAGGCTTGAGGGTATGTTTTACCTTTATAGCACTTTCCACTTGGAATGCTAACATTACATCCAAGCTACAATGCAATGCCAGCATTCATCCATACAAGTTCGTTTTAGGACTGAATGAAACACTTGAGAGCTCCGTTTTCAATCTCCACCATTCTCAAGATGTCTTTAATTTGCAACACCAAAGTTGGACCGAAGTGGTTTTTGGATAACATACCCGATCCCGGTCTCTTCGAAACAAGATTTGATAGTTCCGGGTAAACTCAGCCCCTACTCTTTAGGAAATAAACATTCAAAGATAAGAGCAGTGATAACCTTCTAACTGTTAGCGGATTGGTTTTCTTATCATTGTCCGAAGAGAACAAAATGTGATTTATACATACGATACAACAGCATCGGCGATGACTGTGCCATAAAACTCACGTGTTTCTACTAAATATTTACAAAGTTGGGTCGAAATTCGATAATCAATTATTTAACTATCAAATAAACGTTAAATCAGGGATTTAATTTCTGTAGGGGAAAACAACATTGGTCAAGCATATACGCAACCATAAGCATTTTTAATAAATCTTTCTATTTACTAAATTCGATTTGTTGATTATTTGTACCAAAAATACTTTTGCAAAGATTTCATTCACAACCCTTATATTCCAATATCTGGGAAATATCCATATACTGATCTTAATCGTATAAGAACATTCACCAATACTGAGCGAAGTTCTCTTTTTATAAAATTCTAAATCGTTTAAGACTTCGTTATAAATTTATAAAGCCATTTATAAACTATTTTATAAATCTCAAGTACCATTTATAAAACTGCTTTATACATCCGAAAAATCATTTATGACCACTTTATAATAAGTCCATAAAACCTTTTGTAAATGCCTTTTACAAACCCATAATCCCATTTCTAAATTTCTTTTATAAATATCTAACCATTTATAAATCTCTTTTACCTTGTAAAACCTTCTTTTAAGCACTTGAACCATTTTATATACTTCCTTTATAAAACCTAAGTCCGTTATAAACTCTATATATAAATCTTGAACATTTATAAATAAACTCTAGTCATTTATTTTAAGATATTATTATATCTATAGTATACTATGAATAAACAGTTCAATTTCATGAGCACACAAGCCTTCCTTGAATTTTGGCAACTAAACAGCCTCCAATTTTTCCTCCTCTACGCTGTTGTTATTTTTATCTTCCCCCCTTCCTTCAGCTGAAACTTCAATTCCCCCATCACTAATCTCCTCCTTTCAATTTCCTCCACCCGAAATTGATCGATTCTCCTTACGCTTATCTTCTCTTCCGACGTGGATGCTTTTCTTTTATTCTGCGTATCCCTTTCCTTTTTTTCTTCCTCCTACCGTCCTCTCTAAACTCAAACCCTAAATCAAAGTTGATTTGATTTGCTCCCACGCACCCTCGCCGGACTATTATAATATGATTCTTCTACACTCTATCAACGCAGTACCACAATTTACCGAATGTGAGTTTCTTCATTATTGTATTCCCTTTCTATTGTTATTGCAGATAAAGTTATTGACTATATTTTCTTTTGATGATTCATGATATTCAATTTGGCACGAGTTTCCGATGAGTGAACCCTAAGTTGCAGCTTTTATGGATAAGGTTTGTTATAATTTGTCCTCCATCGATTTCATTTTAGTGTTATTGGTTTCAAAATTTTACATGCCTCAGCCTAAAATTTTGATATTGTGATTTGTTTACAAATGTTATTTGAGAATATTTATGGGGCATGAAATTCAATACTGATTCATTAGTTCTCCATCATTTCAAATTGATTATTGCGCTCCGTTAAACCAATTAGTGAACAAATGTCATGTCTTATTATTATCTGCAATAGGTTGATCAATTTTTTATATAAATTGAAAAAACATTATACAATGATAGGAAAGGTGTAACGACCCGGAATTTTGAGCAATATCAATTTAATAATCTTTGATAATAATTAAATTGATTTGATCATTTTATATTATAAATTGACAAGTTAAAATTTATTTTAAAGATTAATGATAATAATTTGTTAATATCTATTAATATTTTTCTTAACAATGTGAATTGGCAAAAGTAATTCCTTTGAAGTTTATAATAATTTGATTTGGAAATATTTATTTTGGTAAATAAGAAGTTTTTGATGTAATAAAACTTTATATTCAAATTGTAATATATATAAATGTATATATTGTGATTTGATATTTGTTTTAAAATTTAATACAGTAATTAACAAATTTAATGTTAGAATGTTTCTATTTGAAATGTGTATATATATTTGTATATATATGTTTTAAAAAGGAATTTTATTAATTTGAGTTTAATAAGTGTTTTCAAACTTTAATATGAATATAAATTGAGATTTGAAAAGTTAATTTGATTTTATACTTTTGGAAATGATATTTAAGATTTAAATTAAAAGTTCATTTGTTTTAATAGTCTTTCATTTTTAATTTTTACATAGATAAATTATTTCAAAATTTTATAAAGAATTAAAAACAATTTCTCAAGTTTTAATATATAATACCATTACAATTTAATTCAAATGCATAAATAAAGTTATAATTGTTCACATGAATTCACTTTTATATATGTATTGAAATCCAAAGCTTATTCTTATAAAATAAATACATCTTATAATTATGTAAACATTTCATAAATATTTATATAGGCTTAAAATTTAGTTATTAAAGATAAAATAATATTTAAAAGAAAACATTAATAAAACAACAAAACACTTGTAAGAATATTAAGTTATGTAAGTTACATTTGTAAGAATATAAACTTTTAAAGGGACACATGTCATTCTCCTTAGTAATTAAGTTTCAAATTAAATTGTAAATAATAAAAGGAAAGATTTTATTTTTCCAGCAAATCTTTCTCTTCATTTTACAAAGATGAATTCAAAATCTGAAAGGCAAGATCAAAACAAAGATAAACTCAAACAAATGAATGAAAAACTGCAAAGAAATCTGGAAATAACAAGGAAGTAAAACCTGAAATGGCAAGCAAGATGTAAACTTCAACAATTCAAATGCTCAGCTACAAGATAAAAATAAACATGCAAATTTATTCAAGCAATTCAGTATTAAAATCAATATGAAACAAGTTCAAGAAGGAATACAGAAAATTCTAAAAGCCTGGAAAGAAGATAGTGCAGTTCTGTCTTCTGAAATTTACAGGTGAGTAAAACAAATTTTAAAAATAGTTTTAAATTTTAAATTTCATCTTGTTCTTATGTATGGAATCTTGATGAATTGATTGGATTCTTGAATTTAAATTGTTGCATGATTGAGTATGAGTAATTGAGGATATTGAGATGCCTGTAATCATAAATGTGCTCTGTAAACCATAGCAGGTTTTCAAATAAATTCAATAACTTGGATTTGAATTCGAATCTGCTTATGATTTGTTTACAAATGTTGTTTGTAATCTTATAAGCTATTATCTAAAATTAATTTCAAGATTTTATACTGAATAATTTATTATAAATAGTCAAATTATAATGCATGTCAAATTTGGTCAGAAATTCATGAATTCAATTTTTAATTTTGGATTCATAATTGAATTGCAAATGGAAAATAATGATTTTTAGTGCTTGAATGACAGTTTTTAATGTGGGGATTTGTGAGTATTTTGGGATTTACTGTTTTGGGTATTTTTTCCAAATCACGGCAAACCACGGCGAGGTGGACATTGCCGTTCAACTCGAAGGTCGAGGAGGGGTTTAGTGATCATGCGAAAAATGCTTCATGAATTTTTAAATTAGTGGGTTGGCTGATAATCAAAGAGTTAGGGTTTTATTACCTGTTTTTGGCCGATGTGTTCATCGTGGGTTCGTGATGTCGTGGGGATGCCGGAGGTTATCGCGAGCATTGCCGAAGGTCCAGGGAATTGTGGGGAAGCTGCGGTGGTGGTGGCGTGGTCTCTGGTGAAGGAAATGGTCGGCGGTGGTTGATTTTGATGATGGGTGGGTTTCAAGCAGTTTGGGTTGATGGTTGAAAACTTGTGCTCGATCGAATTTGAGATTTTTGGGTTTAGTACGTTGATGTCGAAGTTGAAGTCGACTTGGGGATGACCGGAAAAGAGTTCGCCAGCGACCAACGTGGGTGTGCACGTTAATGTGCACGGATCTGTGTTACAGGGGGAGGTTCTGGGAAGAAGAATGAGGAAACTCGAAGTAGGCTTTGTGTTTTTGATGGTCTGACTCGAAGCAGGGGTTAGGCAGGGGAAACACGGTGTGTTTGTTAGTTTTGCTCGGGGTAAACGAGGGTGTTACTCGGGTTTTTGGAGGTGATTACTCGAGTTTGTAATGCAGCTTTGGTTTACTTCAAAGTTTTATTATATAAAGCAATGTTTAAAGATTTTGAAAGCAAAAGGAATTTGATTTATAGATTTAGTTAAAGTTTATAAAAATATAAACAAGCTTTCTCTTATAACTAATTTGGTTTTAGGAATAAAGTTTTTAAAATAAAGAATAAACTAGTTTCAAACTAAAATTTGTTTCAAAGCTATGTTTTAAACGAGTTTTATGTTTTGAAATATAAAAGTTTTAAAATGAAACAAGTAGAATTTTAATAATATGTTTGTAATAAATTTTATTAAATAACTTTGAAAGTTCAAACATTTGTAATTTTGAATGTTTCAATTGTTTTAGTTAAAATTGATTTCTAAAGTATTTTATTTTAATAGGATAAATAATTAAGATTTAGAGATCAATAAAAATAAAGATTATCTTTAGTTATTTTGAATTTTGATTTAACTAAAGATAATTAAATTTGGAAGGGTAATTAGGATAATTAAATTATTAACCATTTAAAAGTTATTGGTTAATATAAAGGTATTAATCAAGATAATGGTTTCTTGTTTAAGAATCTTTTTAATATAGTAAATTAAAGAATCATTTAATGATTAAGTTAAATAATTAATTTAATAATTAATTGGTAAGATAATCATTATAGGTTAATCTTATATAATTACTTGGGAAATAATTAAGTAATTAAGTGGTTAATTATTTTAGGTAATTAAGTAAGAGTTGATTACTTTATGAAAGTAATTAAGTAAATGTGATTAAGAGATGATCACTTTAGTTATTAATTAAAGACTTAATTAATAATTAGTTAAAGGCCTAAATTATTTGATTAATGATTAATTAATAAAAGGGATTAAGAGTAATTAATTAAGTGATTAATTACTTGTTAAAGTAATTAATTAAGAAAGGATTTTAATTAATGAAGTAATCATTAATTAATGGAAATAATTAATTAATTGTTAATTAATAATTTAAGAATAATTAATTTATAATTTAGTTTTAATTACTAAATGTAATTAAAGCAATTAATCAAAGGTGATTAATTAAAAGTAATTAATTAAATATGATTAATTAAAAGTAATTAATCAGTGTGATTAATTAAAAGTGATTAATCAGGTATGATTAAAAGATAATTAAGGAATAATTATCAGGATAATTAAAGAATAATTAATCAAGGTTGATTAATTTAGAAAGTAATTAAGAGGTAATTACTTAGTATATTTTGGAAGTAATTAATCAAGATGATTAATTAATATGGTAATTAAGTAAGAATTACTTAAAGTAATTAAGTGATAATTAATCCGGGAAGATTAATTGAAATGGAATTCAGTAATGTGAGTTAATTAATTAATTTGTAATTAATTAATGAATAAGAAGTTGGATTGATGATAATCCAAGTATTTAATTAAGGATTAATTTAATTTAAGGATTAACTAAATTAATCAAGTTTGAATCAAATTTGTTTATGAATGGTTAATGATTGCATGATATATATTATTGGATGAGTTAATGATATTGGTTGTTGGATGACATTGGTTGATATATAATGATGTGAATATGTTATATCTGGGATGTGGTTTATATGCTGCTATGTGATATGTATAGATGTATGTGATAATAGATGCTTATCTATCTGTGTAATATGAATACATTCCTTCATGTTAAGTGATATTTCTAATATCTATTGTTTAAATCCCTTAAGTACAACTTGGACATTAAAATGGCGTTTGGTTTCGATAAGACCGGGATCGGGTTTCCATATTTGGATATCTGAAAACCACATCGATTCCAATTAAACGTAGGTCGTTGATCCAAGTGGAGCAAGTGAAGACTCAAGGTGTAAGGGCTATACGTCAGTATAACTCTGTGGGTGATTCTGTAATGAGTTTGACGAATAGTGCTTATAGATTCGAGATGGTGAATCAGAGTGCAAGGGCTATGGTCGTTGACTCTGAGGGTGATTCCAAAATAAGTGCAACGAGATAGTGCCTTCGGTTTCGTTCGAACCCAGAACGAACTTGTATGGATTGAATGCTTTCAGAACATCGTCAGGCGGGCAATGAGCATTCTAAGATAATTTGTCCTATAAAGGTAATCGCAGCCTCAAGCCTCATCAACCGGGAATGGCTAAAACAGGGGAGGTGCAGCAAGGCTTCGTGGGTCGCTCCCACTGGAGAGCAAGATACGTCCCTGTCTAGAAGTTCCTTTTATATTTTGGATGTGTGGGCAGTTGGTCTGCAGCCAACTGCGGGGTGGTCTTGTTCGGGACTGTTCAGTAAGGAATGGTTCCGGCCTTGTTTTGCAGGGGATGAAGGGAGTAATCCTCGGTACGGTGATCTAGGCCACGTACTGTGACGGGCGGTACCCCAGTAGCCCTGCCATTGATGGAAACCCATTTTCCCTACGAGACCCTACGGTTTTGTTTGTATTACCCACTTTTGTGGCTAGTAGCTGGAATTTAATCATGTAACAATTTCGGCTATTTCTTATTTACTTGAAAACCATAGACACTATTATAATATCACTGGATTTCCTATAAAATGTTTTGGTTAGCGTAAGGTAAAAACTTTTCCATGTTTATGTGTGGGAAGTCTTACGTGATACCTTTTGTTTTCAAAGGATTTTCTAAAGTTAAGCAATCTTAAACCGTTTACTCACACCAGACCCCTGTCTGACCCGAATGTTTATTTCTGTTTTATTAAACTCTTGGGTACTCATATTATATATGAGTAGTCAAGTGATTCAGGTTATCTCTTGACGAATTCTGAAGGAGCTTTGGAGCAGGAGGCTTTAGCGTGTAGATATATAGTTAGAGTTTCCGTTGTGTTGTTATTCTATATGATTGTTCTTGTATTGTATTAGACAGAAATGTTATAACTGTCTAAATTGAGATGTTTAGTTGTGTACTCTGATGTATATGATACTATGTATATGTTCTATATTATATTTAAATCGTTCCGCTGTGTGATTCTGATGTGTTGTTTTCTTTGTCTTCTCTTTCTTTTCTTCTTCCGTCCCTTTCTTTCTTAATTAGTGATGCGATTTTCCGAGAGTGGAAAGTCGGGTCGCTACAGCTGGTATCATAGCATTAGGCTGAGTGAATACCTAGGCTCTGAAGTATGTCTTTCTTAGGGAACGTTGGGTTGAGTGAATACCTAGGCTCTGGAATAGTGTCTATCTTGAGAGGGCGTACTTGTAATTTATATATATATATATTTATATAACTACCTAATCTGTTGGGATTATCTGTTCGGATTTTCCAACATAGGCTATATAGGTAGATAAGGTAGGAGTGTGTGGAACACGACTACCACTATTGGAAGAGGTTTATATGTTGTGGTTGGAAATGGTTCTATCGAGATTGTAGATCTAATACCGTCTCGAATAAGTTGTGTAGATTGATGAAAGGATTTCTTTGTGTCCAGAGGAAGTATTTTCAAGAATTGGAGTATATTCTTGAGAGTGAAGTTGATTTGCTCTCTAATGAGCAGGGATTTCTAAGAGTTGAGTTGTCAGCTAAATAGAAGCAAGTGGTGGTAGCTTGATAGCTTCAAGAAGCTTCCGGTTAAGGAAGATATTTTGGCTTAGTAGTATCGTTGAGGTGAATTTTGGAAGCAGCAGCATGACCTATTTCTTCGATGATTCTGAAATCTTTGGGATCCTATTATCGGTTGACCAGGCAGATGGTGAAGGCTTATTCTTTTCTTTTGGGAGGCTCAGCAGAGCGGGCTATATGTTGGAAGTGATCTATCAGTTTCTGATAGGTAAGCCATTCTGGAAAGGTTTATCTTGAATAGGAAAAGCTGTTCTAGTTGGGGAGACAGTTCTTTGGAATATGAACTGAGTGGGATCGCAAAAGTGACTTGCGATTACTTAGGAATCCTTGAGTAATTCTTTGGTTTGAGATTGAGGCATCTCATATAGGGGTAAAAGCTATAAAAGCAGTGGGAGATTCCCCAGATGTTTTTTGAGGGATTCAGAAGTTGACTTGAATCGGAGATTGAGTTTTCTTATCGACTTGGATTTCTAGGAGCATTATTGATGGTTCAACTATGTAGTGGGATGACTCTTAGAGTAAGAAGAGTTTGGTGAGGCAGCTCAAGATTCTTTGGAGAAGGATTGATCATCTTATTCTAAGTTAAGATTCTGTTGAGATGTTTTGACCAAGTGGAATGGTCACTATGGTTTTTGTGAGTCGGATGAACTGTGCATGGAGAAAGATTGTGCTAGAGTTCTTCGATAGCATTCCTATCCGCTCTAGATCAGAGTTGCGCAGCGGAAGCGAGTTGGCAGTTATTCTAGTATGGAGCAACCGGAAGTTGCAGTTTTCTTGGATTATAGAAATTTCTACAGGAAATTCAAGTATGAAGGAATTTTCTGGAATTTGGAAGGTAAGATTGTCAAGTGCAACTGTTTGGATATTACAGATAAGAGAAGTAGGTCTGAAGTCCACTGGTGCTTGTGGAATAGAGTTGTGTATTAGATTTCAGCAAATTATTTTTGGGAAAGCCATTTTGTTGAGTAGGATCTGGAGATTTGGTTTGAGTTGGTTATATTGTTTCATGGAGCAATCAGCAAGGGATAGGCTGATCAGGAATATTGAAGGTGACTTAGAGCATCTGAAGAGTTGTGCAGTTAAGAATTGAGGAATTTTGGAATGTGCAGCTAGAGTTTGGATATTGACTTGGTTTTATCCGATTAAGGGAGATATAAGATTTGGGTAAAACTGGAGAGCTAGTCCCAGAAGTATTTTGAGTTTTCCTGTGTTCTCTAGAGGTTTGATTTTGATCTACAGGATTGAATTGCCAGTTTGGATAGCTGGAATTCATTATATTTCATATCTCTGAGGACTATGTATATGATTCTTCGAGTGATAGAATCAGTAGTTAAGAAGGAATCTGGTAGTTGGGCTGGATTTGAGTTTAGTCTAATATCTTGTTCAGATTTGTAGGATCAGATGAGGGAGTTCTTGGTTTTAGTAGTGTAGTTACTTAAGATTTTGTAGAGCGAGTATTCCGGTATTGATGTCTGGAAAAACTCTAGATGATATTAGGAAGTTCTATTCATAATTTTGTTTGAATAGATAAATTTGTTTGTTTGAATTGGTTGAATTGGTTGCTATGATTGGTAGTGTATGATTGATTTTTTGATTGCTAATTTAAATTCTTAAGCTGGGTTATTAAATTATCTTTGCTTTTAAATTTCGGGGACGAAATTCTTTTAAGGGGGGAAGAATGTAACGACCCGGAATTTTGAGCAATATCAATTTAATAATCTTTGATAATAATTAAATTGATTTGATCATTTTATATTATAAATTGACAAGTTAAAATTTATTTTAAAGATTAATGATAATAATTTGTTAATATCTATTAATATTTTTCTTAACAATGTGAATTGGCAAAAGTAATTCTTTTGAAGTTTATAATAATTTGATTTGGAAATATTTATTCTGGTAAATAAGAAGTTTTTGATGTAATAAAACTTTATATTCAAATTGTAATATATATAAATGTATATATTGTGATTTGATATTTGTTTTAAAATTTAATACAGTAATTAACAAATTTAATGTTAGAATGTTTCTATTTGAAATGTGTATATATATTTGTATATATATGTTTTAAATAGGAATTTTATTAATTTGAGTTTAATAAGTGTTTTCAAACTTTAATATGAATATAAATTGAGATTTGAAAAGTTAAATTGATTTTAAACTTTTGGAAATGATATTTATGATTTAAATTAAAAGTTCATTTGTTTTAATAGTCTTTCATTTTTAATTTTTACATAAGATAAATTGTTTCAAAATTTTATAAAGAATTAAAAAAAAATTCTCAAGTTTTAATATATAATACCATTACAATTTAATTCAAATGCATAAATAAAGTTATAATTGTTCACATGAATTCACTTTTATATATGTATTGAAATCCAAAGCTTATTCTTATAAAATAAATACATCTTATAATCATGTAAACATTTCATAAATATTTATATAAGCTTAAAATTTAGTTATTAAAGATAAAATAATATTTAAAAGAAAACATTAATAAAACAACAAAACACTTGTAAGAATATTAAGTTATGTAAGTTACATTTGTAAGAATATAAACTTTTAAAGGGACACATGTCATTCTCCTTAGTAATTAAGTTTCAAATTAAATTATAAGTAATAAAAGGAAAGATTTTATTTTTCCAGCAAATCTTTCTCTTCATTTTACAAAGATGAATTCAAAATCTGAAAGGCAAGATCAAAACAAAGATAAACTCAAACAAATGAATGAAAAACTGCAAAGAAAACTGGAAATAACAAGGAAGTAAAACCTGAAATGGCAAGCAAGATGTAAACTTCAACAATTCAAATGCTCAGCTACAAGATAAAAATCAACATGCAAATTTATTCAAGCAATTCAGGATTAAAATCAATATGCAACAAGTTCAAGAAGGAATGCAGAAAATTTTAAAAGCCTGGAAAGAAGAAAGTGCAGTTCTGTCTTCTGAAATTTACAGGTGAGTAAAACAAATTTAAAAAACCGTTTTAAATTTTAAATTTCATCTTGTTCTTATGTATGGAATCTTGATGAATTGATTGGATTCTAGAATTTAAATTGTCGCATGATTGAGTATGAGTAATTGAGGATATTGAGATGCCTGTAATCATAAATGTGCTCTGTAAACCATAGCAGGTTTTCAAATAAATTCAATAACTTGGATTTGAATTCGAATCTTCTTATGATTTGTTTACAAATGTTGTTTGTAATCTTATAAGCTATTATCTAAAATTAATTTCAAGATTTATATTGAATAATTTATTATAAATAGTCAAATTATAATGCATGTCAAATTTGGTCAGAAATTCATGAATTCAATTTTTAATTTTGGATTCATAATTGAATTGCAAATGGAAAATAATGATTTTTAGTGCTTGAATCACAATTTTTAATGTGGGGATTTGTGAGTATTTTAGGATTTACTGTTTTGGGTATTTTTGCCAAATCACGGCAAACCACGGTGAGGTGGACTTTGCCGTTGAACTCGAAGGTCGAGGGGGGTTTAGTGATCATGCGAAAAATGCTTCATGAATTTTTAAATTAGTGGGTTGGCCGATAATCGAAGAGTTAGGGTTTTATTACCTGTTTTTGGCCGATGTGTTCATCGTGGGTTCGTGATGTCGTGGGGATACCGGAGGTTACCGCGAGCATTGCCGAAGGTCCAGGGAATTGTGGGGAAGCTGCGGTGATGGTGGCGTGGTCTCTGGTGAAGGAAATAGTCGGCGGTGGTTGATTTTGACGATGGGTGGGTTTCGAGCAGTTTGGGTTGATTGTTGAAAACTTGTCTCGATCGAATTTGAGATTTTTGGGTTTAGTACGTTGATGTCGAAGTTGAAGTCGACTTGGGGATGACCGGAAAAGAGTTCGCCAGCGACCAACGTGGGTGTGCACGTTAATGTGCACGGATCTGTGTTACAGGGGGAGGTTCTGGGAAGAAGAAGGAGGAAACTCGAAGTAGGCTTCGAGTTTTTGATGGTCTGACTCGAAGCAGGGGGTAGGAAGGGGAAACTCGGTGTGTTTGTTAGTTTTGCTCGGGGTAAACGAGGGTGTTACTCGGGTTTTAGGGGGTGATTACTCGAGTTTGTAATGTAGCTTTGGTTTGCTTCAAAGTTTTATTATATAAAGCAATGTTTGAAGATTTTGAAAGCAAAAGGAATTTGATTTATAGATTTAGTTAAAGTTTATAAAAATATAAACAAGCTTTCTCTTATAACTAATTTGGTTTTAGGAATAAAGTTTTTAAAATAAAGAATAAACTAGTTTCAAACTAAAATTTGTTTCAAAGCTATGTTTTAAACGAGTTTTATGTTTTGAAATGTAAAAGTTTTAAAATGAAACAAGTAGAATTTTAATAATATGTTTGTAATAAATTTTATTAAATAACTTTTAAAGTTCAAACATTTGTAATTTTGAATGTTTCAGTTGTTTTAGTCAAAATTGATTTCTAAAGTATTTTATTTTAATAGGATAAATAATTAAGATTTAGAGATCAATAAAAATAAAGATTATCTTTAGTTATTTTGAATTTTGATTTAACTAAAGATAATTAAATTTGGAAGGGTAATTAGGATAATTAAATTATTAACCATTTAAAAGTTATTGGTTAATATAAAGGTATTAATCAAGATAATGGTTTCTTGTTTAAGAATCTTTTTAATATAGTAAATTAAAGAATCATTTAATGATTAAGTTAAATAATTAATTTAATAATTAATTGGTAAGGTAATCATTATGGGTTAATCTTATATAATTACTTGGGAAATAATTAAGTAATTAAGTGGTTAATTATTTTAGGTAATTAAGTAAGAGTTGATTACTTTATGAAAGTAATTAAGTAAATATGATTAAGAGATAATCACTTTAGTTATTAATTAAAGAATTAATTAATAATTAGTTAAAGGCCTAAATTATTTGATTAATGATTAATTAATAAAAGGGATTAAGAGTAATTAATTAAGTGATTAATTACTTGTAAAGTAATTAATTAAGAAAGGATTTTAATTAATGAAGTAATCATTAATTAATGGAAATAATTAATTAATTGTTAATTAATAATTTAAGAATAATTAATTTATAATTTAGTTTTAATTACAAAATGTAATTAAAGGAATTAATCAAAGGTGATTAATTAAAAGTAATTAATTAAATATGATTAATTAAAAGTATTAAACAGTGTGATTAATTAAAAGTGATTAATCAGGTATGATTAAAAGATAATTAAGGAATAATTATCAGGATAATTAAAGAATAATTAATCAAGGTTGATTAATTTAGAAAGTAATTAAGAGGTAATTACTTAGTATATTTTGGAAGTAATTAATCAGGATGATTAATTAATATGGTAATTAAGTAAGAATTACTTAAAGTAATTAAGTGATAATTAATCAGGGAAGATTAATTGAAATGGAATTAAATAATGTGAGTTAATTAATTTGTAATTAATTAATTAATAAGAAGTTGGATTGATGATAATCCAAGTATTTAATTAAGGATTAATTTAATTTAAGGATTAATTAAATTAATCAAGTTTGAATCAAATTTGTTTATGAATGGTTAATGATTGGATGATATATATCATTGGACGAGTTAATGATATTGGTTGTTGTTGGATGACATTGGTTGATATATGATGATGTGAATATGATATATCTGGGATGTGGTTTATATGCTGCTATGTGATATGTATAGATGTATGTGATAATAGATGCTTATCTATCTGTGTAATATGAATACATTCCTTCATGTTAAGTGATATTTCTAAATATCTATTGTTTAAATCCCTTAAGTACAACTTGGACATTAAAATGGCGTTTGGTTTCGATGAGACCGGGATCGGGTTTCCATATTTGGATATCCGAAAACCACATCGATTCCAGTTAAACGTAGGTCGTTAATCCAAGTGGAGCAAGTGAAGATTCGAGGTGTAAGGGCTATACGTCAGTATAACTCTGTGGGTGATTCCGTAATGAGTTTGATGGAATAGTGCTTATAGATTCGAGATGGTGAATCAGAGTGCAAGGGCTATGGTCGTTGACTCTGAGGGTGATTCCAAAATGAGTGCAACGAGATAGTGCCTTCGGTTTCGTTCGAACCCGGAACGAACTTGTATGGATTGAATGCTTTCAGAACATCGTCAGGCGGGCGATGAGCATTCTAAGATAATTGGTCCTATAAAGGTAATCGCAGCCTCAAGCCTCATCAACCGGGAATGGCTAAAACAGGGGAGGTGCAGCAAGGCTTCGTGGGTCGCTCCCACTGGAGAGCAAGATACATCCCTGTCTAGAAGTTCCTTTTATATTTCGGCTGTGTGGGCAGTTGGTCTACAGCCAACTGCGGGGTGGTCTTGTTCGGGACTGTTCAGTAAGGAATGGTTCCGGCCTTGTGTTGCAGGGGATGAAGGGAGTAATCCTCGGTACAGTGATCTAGGACACGTACTGTGACGGGCGGTACCCCAGTAGCCCTGCCATTGATGGAAACCCATTTTCCCTACGAGACCCTACGGTTTTGTTTGTATTACCCACTTTTGTGGCTAGTAGCTGGAATTTAATCATGTAACAATTTCGGCTATTTCTTATTTACTTGAAAACCCTAGACACTATTATAATATCACTGGATTTCCTATAAAATGTTTTGGTTAGCGTAAGGTAAGAACTTTTCCATGTTTATGTGTGGGAAGTCTTACGTGATACCTTTTGTTTTCAAAGGATTTTCTAAAGTTAAGCAATCTTAAACCGTTTACTCACACCAGACCCCTGTCTGACCCGAGTGTTTATTTTCTGTTTTATTAAACTCTTGGGTACTCATATTATATATGAGTAGTCAAGTGATTCAGGTTATCTCTTGACGAATTCTGAAGGAGCTTTGGAGCAGGATGCTTCAGCGTGTAGATATATAGTTAGAGTTTCCGCTGTGTTGTTATTCTATATGATTGTTCTTGTATTGTATTAGACAGAAATGTTATAACTATCTAAATTGAGATGTTTAGTTGTGTACTCTGATGTATATGATACTATGTATATGTTCTATATTATATTTAAATCGTTCCGCTGTGAGATTCTGATGTGTTGTTTTCTTTATCTTCTCTTTCTTTTCTTCTTCTATCCCTTTCTTTCTTAATTAGTGATGCGATTTTTCGGGAGTGGAAAGTGGGGTCGCTACAAAAGGTGTTAACATTTTTGATACAGGATAGATGATCAAACTCAATTGCATCATTATAAAATGAAAATGAAATATTAAAAACGTTGGATCTGTGAACCATGAGATCAATGTTAGTTCACATTTTGTTATAAACATCAATCATAATTTCTCTCTCTCAATTTTTGTCCAAAATCTTAAAATAAAGATTCAAACACAAAAGAAAATGTTAAAATCAATGAATCACATAAATAAATAAATAATGCCTAAAATTCTACAATGATTATTGTATACAATTCACATATTTCTATGCCAATATGTGGGTAATTTTAAAACGGCATTTTAGGACGTACAAGCATTCATCACTTGATCAAGTTTGACTAGAGAAATTTTATTTAACTTGAATCCTATCCTTTTCCATCTTCTTATAAATAATTTTGTTAACTATAATGAATTAAACAGTTTTAGGATTTCATAGTTCATCAAAATCTCTCAAACAGATTCGAGACATTAATTGAAATGGACTCCACTTTGCATCTAACTATATTGTAACAACCATGGTTATTGAGGGGAGAGATTGCCATGGTTAGAGTATTATCTTAACCATTTATTTCAAATTTGAAATTCATTTTGTACATTCAGTTTGCACATACAACTTACATATAAATTCGTTTTAACCATTCAGTAACAATGTTTTATATTTTGAAGCATGGATTATTCTCTTTTAGCTATCATGTGGTTTTGATGAGCAGTGCACAAAGAAAATTAACCCGTCACTTGCTATAAAAGTCAAGGATTCTTCACCTTATCAAAATTCTCTTTCACAAGTTGCAACTTTTATTTTGTAGTTATAATTTCATTTACATTTTTTATGTTCGACACATTATGTTTAACACAATAAATTCTTTTCATCACTGTAGCTCCGGAATTGTTGATAATGGTGATATACCTAAAGCAATGCAAAGCTTAGTAAGTTACGTGTTTACTTTATTTATTATATTTCTACTGAACATATTGATTTATGTTTTATATACAAGCTATTTAGAGGTTGAATTTTAGCTAATGATCCCCGTCATTATGTTTTTCGAAAGATAAGTTAGGTAGTAGAATATTATAAAGCAAGTTCTACAATATTTACTTTTTAAATGTATAATGAAGATATATTATTTTGTGTAATTGAAACTTAGTGCCCGTACCCAGTATAGGATTTAAAATGGAGACCATGGAATACAATAACATTAGTATTACCGTTTGGGATATCGAGGTCAAGACAAGGTACCAAGGACTCTCTCTCTATATATAACCAACTGTTTTTGTTATTTTTCATCTTATTTCTCAATGTGCTGAAACATTTGAAATGAAATTTCAGTTCATTTGTCATCAAAATTGACTAGCAATACACATTTTTTAGTTTCTCTTTTATTTTGTACTTGTGTTTATACTTCTGACTGTATAACAGATTATGCCTTTCTGGGTGCATTACTTCTGGTATGCAAAAGGCCTCATCTTTATGGATGAAAGGAATGATAGAGACAATGTTGTTGATGCAAGGGATGATCTCCATATGATGCTAATGACGTATGATATTTATTATTGTACTTAAAGTGAACTAGAGAATTGTATATGTTTGTATGCTTTGCATTTTCATTTCTCTCTAGAATGTTAATACAACACTACACCATGATATTCACTGTTCTGTCATCATTCTGAATTCTCTGAGGTGTCCAAATTCTATTTTATACCAAAAATGGAATCAAGGCGGAGTGGAAAGAAATTTCAAAGAAATTTGCAATTGCATGGATGATTGGGTTCAAAAGAGTTTTTAACTTTTATGTTACTATAAAGGGTATAAAAAGGTATCGTATTATGGAAAGGAAAGCCTCGAGTATTAGTAATAAGCGAGGAAATGTATTTACATGCCCATGAAATGTTAGCTTCAGAAATATTCTATTAAATCCATCTCTGTTCATTATGAAGATCATTTTCAAGTTATTAAGATTGTTAAACAATTGCATGATGCAAGTTCAGTCGATTCAGCTTGAGGAAGGATGCACAGGTTTGTAGTTACGACTATTCATTCCATCTTATGAGTTCACATGAATTTCTTTTTCCCACTAGGATTCATTTTCTTTAAAAGTTAACATTTATTCTTCTATTTAACAAAATCTGTAGGCTTTTGCTTTCAGCTAATTTTTTTGGTAATATCAATAATGAAAGCATTTACCAACCTGAAGTTAGGACACTTTAAAAGGTCAAGTTTGTTCATTAAAAGTATTAATTCGGTGTATATAGACTCCCTATACACATAATGTTATTGATATATTTTTATTCGAATGTTGGCTTTATATTTATGTTAGTGTCTACGTTAATTGAATATGATATATATTATTTTTGCTACTTTGTAAGATTTTTTACTTTATGGAAAAAGGATAGAACTTGACAACTATTTTAGAACATAACAACTGTTGTTAGCCTTTGATTTCTCTTGCATCCCTCTCTTTCTTTACAAGTTAAATTAAAATCGTTGATTTTTTTTAACTGGTACTTTATATACAACAAATCATTGGGACAACATATCCCATGTCAAATAAACGTTCGAAAGCAAGTTTCGAACTTGTGACATCCTGCACCAAAGCCGAATCAATTAACCACTTGGACAAAGGTGCTTGTCTAAAATTGGACTTTTAACATATGAGGTAAGGCGTATTTGCAGTATTTGTATATTTCAAAATGATACACTATTTAAATGATTAATAAAAAGTGCAAATTATTGATTTTTAGTATTGTTTTTATTCTTTCTCATGTGACCCAATTTATGGAAATTTACCTTTTATGATGTTTTAATTATTTAATTAATTTTGTGTTTTCAGCAAATAACTGAGAAGCGCTAATGGAGAACTTCTTGGGTTGGGCCAATGACATACGAGCGAAATGTCTTAATAAGTTTAAACAAACATACAACTTTCTTAATGGTACAATACTTATATCCTTGGTTCTCACATCGTCTCTTTTCTATTTTTTTGCTAGAGTTTTGACACTTCCAAATCTCAACAGTAAAACTGCAAGCATCTAGCTATAAATGTATGTAAACTTGTTATGGTTGCATCATGTATTGTTCTTACCAATGTCATTTTTGACACTATTCAATAATTATACGCACAAACACATATATATTCCTTCACTTTTGTTTAGTTCAATTAATTAAAGATTATTTTGTGTTATCAATATAACTTTATGCAACTTTGAATCTTCTTCCTTTTCCTTTTATCCAGGTTTCTTGTAACATTCCCGAATTTTAACCAAGTTTAATTGGCAATTAATTTAATTTTGGAATTTATTTGTGAACTTAATTGTGAATTAATTAGGAGATTTCCAGAATAAATGAATATTTTAGATTTTAAACAGAATTTTGGTTTGCAATTTATAGGTGAGTATTTTATAAATGAATATTGAAAATTTAAATTCAAAAATCGATAAAAATACGATTTGTACGATGACTTGAATTTAAAAATTTAAAACAAGAATGAATGTAAAATATTTACCTTTTGAGATTTAATAAATGTATTGTAAATAAAATAGATTTAATAAATAAGTTTACAAAAGCCTTATAAACTAAGAAATGTACACGTATATGACTTACTTATTGAGTGTATAAATTGTTTTAATCCATTTCTCTTTAAAAAGTTGTAAAAGTAAAATAAATACAAATGTGTGTAAATAATTTGTAAATAAATTTATAAAAAGGTTTAAAAGCATAAAGCATGTTTTCATAAATTAAAATAAAGTAAGAATTAAAACAAAGTTACAAATAAATTATAAACAAGGGTGTAAACATATGTAAATAAAATAAAGAGAAGGTTCAAACACAAATTGTTTCCATGTTAGAAAATTTATGAAATAAAGGGTTTAAACTATAGATTATAAATTAAATTGAGAAAAGGACATAAACACAATTTTAACAATAATAAACACATATAAACCATGCAAAAGTAAATTAAACAAGTGTAAGGATTTTAGTATGCATGAATAACAAGTGGCATTGGCTTTGATTTAAATGAATTAATTTTTTTTTGAACAATAAGAAAGACTGTTCTCAGATTTCAAATCTGAAAACAGAAGAAGAAAAAAGAAATCATCTTCAACTAAAAAAAATAGAAACCCCTCCTCTTCAGAAAAAAAATTGAAACAAAAACCTGAAAGCAATCAAATGAAAGCTAAACAAAGTTCTTAAGCCTGGAAGTTGAGAGCAAGCACAGAATAAAATTTGAAAAAAAAGGGAATCTTCAAGCTTGGAAATGAAGAAATCAAAATAGCTTCAATTTCAGATTGAAGCATGCAAACATCAAGTCTCAAGCAGTTCAAACAGCTTCAGGTATTCAAAGTTTTTCAACCTGGAAGAAGATTTGAGCAAGCAAGTTAAAAAAAACTTTAGAAAACAAACCTAGAAATCAAACTGAAGCAACCAGATCAACCCGTAATCAAGTAAAAAAAAATCAAAGCTCAAGCAAATTCAAATGAATGCAAAATAGCAACTTCAGAACCTGGAAACAATAGAAAAGAAATCTGAAGCCTGGAATCAAATCCATAATCAATACGAGATAAAAGTTCAACAACAAAACAATTCAAGAGAAAAAGAAAATCAATTTCCAGATTTAAAATGTAAACAGTTCTCTGTTTTGCTTGTCCTCTGTCCTTCCAAATGCCAGGTGAGCAAACCCCACTTGAATTTGCTTTTATGGCCTAAGTGTTTGTATTTACATTTAAAAATGTTTGTTTAGTTGCTGAAATATGCTTGCATTATCTGTGCATGTGTGTATAAATAGTTGGACATATGTTTCTGTACACTTCTCTGTTGTTCCTCAAACACCAGAATTTCATATCAAAATTTATATTTCAAATAAAAACAGATTTTGGTGAAGATCTTTAAAAGAAATATGATGGCAAAATCAAGTTTTAAAGTTTTAAAGACAATTCCAAGTGATCAAGTTAAATAGTTATTTCAAAAAAAAAATATTAGAAAGTTACAGGTATGATTAAATATAACTTTAAAATCAATTATGTGGAACTCTTGATTTAAATCTATAATCTGATTTAAACTTGCAAATGATGAACTTTAACATTTAAATCACTATTTTTCAGTTTGTATTTAATGAGAATATTCAAATTGATCAAAATGGATTAAAATGTCGATTTACGGTGATCGATGAGGAGTTGATCATTGAGCTTGGGCTTGGAGGTAGGGTGAACAATGGGAATCAATGGAAAAATGGTGATGGGATTTTAACATCGCCGTGGCGTGGTCACGACGTCGAAATAGGGTTCGACGAGTTTTTTTATCGATTGAGTTTGTGGTCACCGCGACATCGTCAAGATGATTCAGGAGATCGGACCTTGGGTATTTGTTGCGTCATTGTACGTTGAAGCTTTGGACAGGGTAACAGAGTTGCAGGTGGTCGAGTTGATCGGTGCGTGGCGATTTTGGGTGGTTAGCTGTATTCTAGTTTTAAGTTGAATTACTCGATCTCGACTTTGGCTCGAGTTCATGGATCTAGGTTGTTGGTTGGTAGGAGATGATCATGGCTGACTTGCCAGAGTTTGCAGGGTTGATCAGAGGCGCTCCGATCGTTGGTGCATATGCACATGTGTCAATGTGTATCAGTGATGGTTGAGGGAAGAAGAAGGGATGTCTCGAAGTAGATCCAGGGGGTTTCGTTGTGTTGGCTTGAGTAAGCACTCGAGTGAGATTGTGTGGGTTAACACTTTAACAAATGTTTAAGTTTTAAAAATCAAAACGAAAGAACAGGGGTGGGTTTGGGTAAATGCTCGAAGAAAATGAAGGTTTGGCTCGGGGAAGTCTCGGGTAGTATGATTTTCAGTTTTAAAGCTTTAAACATCTAAGTTAAGCTGTTTTCTAAATTTGTTCTTTATCAAATAGTAATTGTTTGTTAAGTTGAAATATGCAGTTAAAGGTTTTGAAAGTAAAATATTTAGAAATTAGTTAAGTTTAAAAACGTTTTAAACTTATAATTTTAAAAAGAGTTTATTTTAAATAAAACTTAACCATGTGATTAAGGAATAATCAATGTTTTGAAATTGTTAACTTAAAAGTTAAGCCAATTTATATCGTTAATGATAATTAATTAATTAAGGATTTTAAGTATTTAATAATTAAAGGATAATGATTTATTTAAAAAAATTAACTAATTATTAATTAAAGGCTAATTAATTTATAATTAATCAAGGTGATTAATTCAATAATGTATTATGGTAATTAATTTGAGGTTAATTATTTGATGTAATTAATAGGGTGATTAATTAAAGTAATTAATTAATAATTAAAGTTAATAAAATAACTAGGGATAATTACTTATTACAATTAATTTAGGATAATCAATTAAACTATAATTAATTAAATGATAATTAATTAAGGGTTAATTAATTATGTAATTAACCTAAAGGTTAGTTTAATTAATATGATTAATTAAGGATTAATTAATAAATTAAGGGCACTTAATTAAGATGGATAACTAAGGATTAATTTATTTATTAATTAATTTATTAATACTAAATGATTTGTAATTAATTAATCAGGATTGAGTAATCAATTCATGAGTAATTAGTTTAATTGAAAATTAAAATTGAGTTAAGTTAGGATTTAAATAATTAATTAATCCTGTTTATAAATGATTATTGTATGCTTGGGCTGCTTATGAATGTTTGCATTGTATGAAATGCCACAAATTGATTGTTATCCCTAGATTGTTATATTCTGTTCTGTGAATTTAGCTTTGTAATTTATTTATTTATTCCTTTTATCTATGAATAAAGGTAAGCGTTATAGATTATACCGCTTATCGATATTGATGTACTTCAATCGATGATGTGATGATTGGTGTTGTTGCACTATTGTGTGAAACCCCTAGACTACACCTTACACACACAAATATGGATTGCACGAGGAAATCGGTTAAGTAACATATTTTTAATGATTTTAAATATTTAATTTTTGAATCCAAAATAGTTTCTGGAATTGGAATTAAAATCCTTTGAAAATGAGTGTCAAAAATAAAAGTTATTTTGAATAACTTGATTGAGTTTTGAAATTAAAAAAAAAATTGATTTAAATTTGAATTCAATATTTGAAATTGAATTCAATAATTTGGAAAGTATGGTTTTAAAAGATTATACAAGTTATAAAGGTGTTTATATGGCTTTTTAACCATTTAAAAGGTACTATTTTGGGAATTTAAATTTAAACCCAAGTTTTATACTCGGATGGCTTTAACTTATGTAAATGTAATCAGCTTTAACTTTATGAAAGATTATTAAACCTTGTTTTGACATCGAACAGAGTTTTAAATGGTATATCTTCCACACAAAAGATTTGAATGGGAAATGGTTTGAAAGTTATGAATTAAATATTTAATTTAAAGATTGAATAAGTTAATCCAATTTGAAGTGAAATTGTTTTGAAAAGCCGTGAATGAACCTTTGTGGAAAATTGGTGAATTTTGTGAAATGAACCTTTTGTTTAAAAGGTTTGAAGTGGTAATTTGTTGAAACCATTTAACAGAAAGTTTTGGGTTTTAAGTTGTGACTTAACTGAAATCCCATATCCATATGTTTTTAAATATTGCGCTCATTATTCGGTTTAGCCGGGAGAGGGCCTTGTGTCATATAACCCATTCCGAATAATGATGCGTCGTTATGGATAACATTCGAAGACCGGTGGTGAAGACCGGGTATTTTTGAGAATGGAAGGATAACTCGTCGATTGTCTCTGCACTGAGTCACGCCGTTATAGAGATTCCCTAAGTGATGGGAAGTCCGATCTGGATTGTGAATACCCGGATTTGCAAGGGCTTCTTCGGAAGTGCCTTCGGTTCTGTTCGAACCCGGGACAGACTTGTATGGTTGTATGTCTGACACTACACTTTGAGATATTAAACTGATCTCTATCAAATACATTTCAGCTTGGTGGCGGGGAATTTATTCTCTTAACTTAACACCCTTCTCTGAGACGTACGAGCTCAGAGGTTATGTAGTTGATAGTTATCAGTGACATACTCCCAAATTTGGTAGTATGGCATGCTGAATGCTGCTGTGTATCATTTGTTGATCAAAGCATGACTTTTGTGTAAAGCGTAGCTTTGTGGACGAGACTGCATCAGGACCCCACACCCCGGAAAATGGTCGAAACAGGAAAGATGCGGCAAGGTTATGAAGGTCGCGCCCTTTAGGGTGTGTCATTCCCTTTTGGAAAAGGGTGGTATCGTGGTATGGAGCCCAGATACTTCACTTATATGGATACTGCAGATCTATTACTTTGTGATCGCTTTGTGGTTGTTGGATTAGAGGTACCTCAGATAAAGGTCCCAAAGGACCGGGGGATGGCATGCTCGTGTAGAAGTTACCTAGTTGCAGAGGTAACCTGGCCTTGTGTTGGCAAATAGCTGGTTAAGCTCTCAGGACATCCTGCCAGACGCGTACCCATGGACAGTAGGAAGTTCCTTAGCCTGACCATTTGTTTGAAAATCTAATTTTCAATATAAGCCTTGTACGGTTTTAGTTGTAGAACCTGCCATTTATTTATGGTGGTCACCACTGTTTAGATGGTAGCTATAATAGGCATAGTTCGGAATGTCTATGCTGGCTAGGATTAATATTATACTTTTTAAATGGTTTTCCTACACTATGTAGTAGTAATAATATCAAAGAAATTTTCTCGTATCAAGCATATTTGACTATCATAAGGAGAAATCTCCTCCAATTCTGCGTTTGCATTGTGTGTGAGGCGGGAGGCCTTATGGTAGTTTCATTTTCTAAGCAGCATTGCAGATTTATTTTAAATCCTTGGTTGTTCGTTTTAAAAATAAAACTGTTCTTGTTTGCTCATACCAGTCCCACAACTGACCTGGAGTTTATTGCTCCCTCCCTAAACTCTAGGTGCCCACATTTTCCCACACGGGCAGTCTAGAGTTGGGTTTGTTTCGGATATTCAAGTTTAGTAGATTATCTGGAGCTTGTTCAGTCTTTGGATTTGGACTGCACTCGCTTATCTTTGTGCTTCGTTATTGGGAGTTCGAGTTATTTTTGGATTAGTGCCTTGGAGATGGAGATTTATCGATTCTGGAATTCTCTCTTGAAGACCATATTGGAGATATTGTTAGGCTGTTGGTGTTATCCTTTTTCTTTTCGCTGCTATTGTCTTGTATCATATCTCTGATGTATATTGATATTCATTGTATCATCATTGTATCTGTATATTGTATCAAGTGTTCTATATCAAATGTTTTATTCGTTTTCTTCCGCTGTGTTGTACTTAATGTGTTATAAGCTCCGGCGAACCAGATTCGACGTTTGGATCTGCGGCATTTGAATACGAGTGTCGTATTCAGTGTCGATTTTTCAAAGGTCTAGTCAGGGTCGTTAGAATTGGTATCAGAGCTGAAGGTTAAAACTTTAGCCCAGGAGTATAACACATTAGGCAACTCATTAGAGATAGGTTAAAGTATACCCTAGAATGAGTATATCCCTAAGATATCCGTTCGAATGCCTCAGTAAATTCTCTTACTATCCACTGATAGTGAGTATGAGTGGGAGAAAAGGATGAGAAAGGGGACAGGGAAGTACCACTACAAATGGTCGATACCCTGCAACAATGGAAATAACTTTCTCTATCAATCTCCTTTGATTCGTCTTTCCAATTTTGTTGATTGCTTCGTGGCAGCTCGAGGAAAAAGCTTCGGTGTGATGGTGGCCTTATAAATCATGTAGATAAGTCTCTATTTCGTATTCTCTTTGTCAAATTTTTATCAGCTTTTCGTTTGTAACTTTGATAAATTTGAAAATTAAATTGAAATAAATTGGTTAACTAAAATATAAAGTTAAATAAATTGTATCGATAAAACAATTTCGATTAAAACCAAATTTGAAATTATATTGCAATTTCCAGTGAATATCAAAGTACAAAAAGGGACAAATTACATATACTTTGGGATATTTCAACTTGAATTGAATCAATCTGTTCATTCTTTTGGATCTAGATATATTCTACGAGCGGTTAGTTATCCCTTCGAACTAATCAATGCCATTGCATACTTCGTAGATCTGGATAACCTGAGTATCTTGTATAGTATTGAATGAGTTTGTTCTCGTATCTATTATTGATATTCTGATTTGATAAGCCAAGTTCAGATAATTGGCTTGATTTGTGAGTTGATTCTCTATTTCTGTGTATCTATCTATTCTTTGTTATCTCCACGGCAAATTTCGGGGACGAAATTTTCTTCAGGAGGGGAATCTGTAACATTCTCGAATTTTAACCAAGTTTAATTTGATAATTAATTTAATTTTGGAATTTATTTGTGAAATTAGTTGTGAATTAATTAGGAGATTTCCAGAATAAATGAATATTTTAGATTTTAAATAGAATTTTGGTTTGCAATTTAAAGATGAGTATTTTATATACGAATATTGAAAATTTAATTCAAGGATAAATATATTAAAAATTAATTGAATTTAAATACTCTATAGCTTTAGATTAATAAGATTTGTTTTGAAAATGTATATATAGTATTAAAACAAAAATTAACAAAGTTTTAGAATATACACGTCTTTTGAAAATTTATAAGAAAGCATACATACATACATACATACATACATATATATGTAAAGAAAATTGGTTTGTAAATTTATGAGATTTGTTGAAATTTAAATTACTTTTCTTTTATACTTGAAAAAATATATAATAGTGTATATGTAATTAAATATAAAGGCTTTTATATATATATCTTTTGAAATGTATAAATATGTGAACATAAGAGAATAAAGGTTTAAAAACAAAATTTATGAAATAATTTAAACTAAGGAGTTAAATATGATTTGTATGTATATATATATGTTAAACATTAAAGATAGAAATCATAAATCAATAAAAATATGATTTGTACAATGACTTGAATTTAAAAATTTAAAACAAGAATGAATGTAAAATATTCACCTTTTGAAATTTAATAAATGTATTGTAAATAAAATTAATTTAATAAATAAGTTTACAAAATCCTTATAAACTAAGAAATGTACACGTATATGACTTACTTGTTGAGTGTATAAATTGTTTTAATCCATTTCTCTTTAAAAAGTTGTAAAAGTAAAATAAATACAAATGTATGTAAATAATTTGTAAATAAATTTATAAAAAGGTTTAAAAGCATAAAGCATGTTTTCATAAATTAAAATAAAGTAAGAATTAAAACAAAGTTACAAATAAATCATAAACAAGGGTGTAAACATATGTAAATAAAATAAAGAGAAGGTTCAAACACAAATTGTTTCCATGTTAGCAAATTTATGAAATAAAGGGTTTAAACTATAGATTATAAATTAGATTGAAAAAAGGACTTAAACACAATTTTAACAATAATCAACAAGTATAAACCATGCAAAAGTAAAGTAAACAAGTGTAAGGATTTTAGTATGCATGAATAACAAGTGGCATTGGCTTTGATTACAATGATTTTTTTTTTGAAGAATAAGAAAGACTCTTCTTAGATTTCAAATCTGAAAACAAAAGAAGAAAAGAAATCATCTTCAACTAAAAAAACTAGAAACCCCTCCTCTTCAAAAAAAAAAAATCTGAAACAAAAACCTGAAAGCAATCAAATGAAAGCTAAAAAAAGTTTCAAGCCTAGAAGTTGAGAGCAAGCATATAATAAAACCAGAAAAAAGGGAATCCTCAAGCTTGGAACAAAACAGCTTCAGGTTCGGATTGAAGCATGCAAACATCAAGTTTCAAGCAGCTCAGACAGCTTCAGGTACTCAAAGTTTTTCAACCTGGAATAAGATTTGAGCAAGCAAGTTAAAAAAAACTTTAGAAAACAAACCTGGAAATCAAACTAAAGCAACCAGATCAACCTGTAATCAAGTAAAAAAATAAGAGCTCTAGAAAATTCAAATGAATGCAATATAGCAACTTCTAAACCAGGAAACAATGGAAAAGTAATCTGATGCCTGGAATCAAATCTGTAATCAATACGAGGTCAAAGTTCAATAACAAAAACAATTCAAGAGAAAAAGAAAATCAATTTCCAGATTTAAAATGTACACAGTTCTCTGTTCTGCTTGTCCTCTGTCCTTCCAAATGCTAGGTGAGAAAACCCCACTTGAATTTTCTTTTATGGCTTAAGTGTTTGGATTAACATTTAAAAATGTTTGTTTAGTTGTTGAAATATGCTTGCATTACCTGTGCATGTGTGTATACATAGTTGGACATATGTTTCTGTGTTGTTCCTCAAAGACCAGAATTTCATATCAAAATTTATATTTCGAATAAAAACAGATTTTGGTGAAGATCTTTAAAAGAAATATGATGGCATAATCAAATTTTAAAGTTTTAAAGACAATTCCAAGTGATCAATTTAAACAGTTATTTCAAAAAAAATAAAATAGAAAGTTATAGGTATGATTAAATATAAGTTTAAAATTAATTATCTAGAATTCTTGATTTAAATCTATAATCTGATTTAAACACGCAAATGATGAACTTTAACATTTAAATCACTATTTTTCAGTTTGTATTTAATGAGAAAATTCAAATTGATTAAAATGGCCTAAAATGCAATTTACGGTGATCGATGAGGAGTTGATCATCGAGCTTGGGCTTGGAGGTAGGGTAAACAATGGGAATCAATGGAAAAATGGTGATGGGATTTTAACATCACCGTCGCGTTGTCACGACGTCGAACTAGGGTTCGATGAGTTTTTTTTTATCGATTGAGTTTGTGGCCACCGCGACATTGTCAAGATGATTCAGGAGATCGGACCTTGGGGATTTGTTACGTCATCGTACGTTGAAGCTTTGGACAGGGTGGTAGAGTTGCAGGTGGTCGAGATGATCGATGCGTGGCGATTTTGGGTGGTCAGCTGTATTCTAGTTTTAAGTTGAATTGCTCGATCTCGACTTTGGCTCGAGTTCATGGATCTGGGTTGTTGATTGGTTGGAGATGATCATGGGTGACTTGCCGGAGTTTGCAGGGTTAATCAGAGGCGCTCCAATCGTTGGTGCATATGCACATGTGTCAATATGTATCAGTGATGGTTGAGGGAAGAAGAACGGATGTCTCAAAGTAGATCCTGGGGGTTTCATTGTGCTAGCTCGAGTAAACACTCGAGTGAGATTGTGTGGGTTAACACTTTAACAAATGTTTAAGTTTTAAAAATCAAAACGAAAGAACAGGGGTGGGTTTGGGTAAAAGCTCGAAGAAAATGAAGGTTTGGATCGGGGAAATCTCGGGTAGTATGATTTTCAGTTTTAAAGCTTTAAACATCTAAGTTAAGTTGTTTTCTAAATTTGTTCTTTATCAAATAGTAATTGTTTGTTATGTTGAAATGTGCAGTTAAAGGTTTTGAAAGTAAAATAGTTTGAAATTAGCTAAGTTTAAAAATGTTGTAAACTTATAATTTTAAAAAGATTTTGTTTTAAATAAAACTGAACCACATGATTAAGGAATAACCAAATGTTTTGAAATCGTTAACTTAAAAATTAAGCCAATTTATATCGTTAATGATAATTAATTAATTAAGGATTTTAAGTATTTAATAAATAAAGGATAATGATTTATTTAAAAAAAATTAATTAATTATTAATTAAAGGCTAATTAATTTATAATTAATCAGGTGATTAATTTAATAATGTATTACGGTAATTAATTTGAGGTTAATTATTTGATATAATTAATAGGGTGATTAATTAAAGTAATTAATTAATAATTAAAGTTAATAAAATAACTAGGGATAATTACTTATTATAATTAATTTAGGATAATTAATTAAACGACAATTAATTAAATGATAATTAATTAAGGGTTAATTAATTATGTAATTAACCTGAAGGTTAGTTCAATTAATGTGATTAATTAAGGACCAATTAATAAATTAAGGGTACTTAATTAAGATGGATAACTAAGGATTAATTAATTAATTAATACTAAATGATTCGTAATTTATTAATCAGAATTGAGTAATCAATTCATGAGTAATTAATTTAATTGAAAATTAAAATTGAGTTAATTTAAGATTTAAATAAATAATTAATCCTGTTTATAAATGATTATTGTATGCTTGGGCTGCTTATGAATGTTTGCATTGTATGAAATGCCTCAAATTGATTATTATCCCTAGGTTGTTATATTCTGTTCTGTGAATTTAGCTGTGTGTAATTTATTTATTTATTCCTTTTACCTATGATACATTTATCTGTGAATAAAGGTAAGCGTTATATATTATACCGCTTATCGATATTGATGTACTTCAATCGCTGATGTGATGATTGATGTTGTTGAACTATTGGGTGAAACCCCTGGACTACACCTTACACACACAAATATGGATTGCACGAGGAAATCGGTTAAGTCACAGATTTTTAATGATTTTAAAGATTTAATTTTTGAATCCAAAATAGTTTTTGGAATTGGAATTGAAAACCTTTGGAAATGAGTCTCAAAAATAAAAGTTATTTTGAATAACTTGATTGAATTTTGAAATCTAATTTTTTTTATTTAAATTTGAATTCAATATTTGAAATTGAATTCAATAATTTGGAAACTATGGTTTAAAAATATTATATAAGTTATAAAGGTGTTTATATTGCTTTTTAACCATTTAAAAGGTATTGTTTTGGGAATTTAAATTTAAACCCAATTTTTATACTCGAATGGCTTTAACTTATGTAAATACAATCAGCTTTAACTTTGTGAAAGATTATTAAACCTTGTTTTGGAATCGAAGAGAGTTTTAAATGGTATATCTTCCATATAAAAGATTTCAATGGGAAATGGTTTGAAAGTTATGAATTAAATCTTTAATTTGAAGATTGAATAAGTTAATCCAATTTGAAATGAAATTGTTTTGAAAAGCCGTAGATGAACCTTTGTGGAAAATTGGTGAACTTTGTGAAATGAACCTATTGTTTAAAAGATTTGAAGTGATAATGTGTTTAAACCATTTAACAGAAAGTTTTAGGGTTTAAGTTGTGACTTAACTAATATTCCATATCCATATGTTTTTTAATATTGCGCTCATTATTCGGTTTAGCCGGGAGAGGACCTTGTGCCATATAACCCATTTCGAATAATGATACGTCGTTATGGATAGCATTCGAAGACCGGGGGTGAAGACCGGGTATTTTCGAGAACGAAAGGATAACCCGTCGATTGTCTCTGCATTGAGTCGCACCGGTATAGAGATTCCCCAAGTGATGGGGAGTTTGATCGGGATTGTGAATACCCGGATTTGCAAGGGTTTCTTTGGAAGTTGATGCAGCGCACTATGATAAGTCGCTCACTACAATCATCTTAGGTCGCTCACAAGCTATAAGCGACCTAGCGAGTCATATGGACCGACCTAGCAAGTTAAGCGACCCAACACGCAGCGACCTAGCGAGTCATATTGACTGACCTAGCGAGTTAAGCGACCCAACGTGCATATCCTTAGGTCGCTCACATCCAACGTGCATTCTCTTAGGTTGTTACGACCTAACAATTTCCGAACTAGTGGGTCGCCCGCCTACCTTAAGTCGCCCAGAAGTTTATGTCACTCAAGCTGCTATGTCATAGGTCGCTCAACTAAGCCGCAGTCGCTCATGTCGCATTGCTAAGTCGCCCTGATTTCCTTATGTCGCTCAAGTTGATAGATCGCTCATGCTTCCTATTGCTGTGCAATGTTGTTAACTCGTTTGTTGTTAGGTCGGCTATTGTTAAGTCATCTGTTTGTTAAGTCATTAAGTCGCATGTATGTTGTTTTTAGGTCGTGGGTCGTAGGTTGTTGAGTTGCCGGTGCAATTGCATGTGTTAGGTCGTGTATGCTGTGTTGTAATCCCTATAAATAGGGGTGTTGTGTCACTTGTAGGATGGGTTGATTTGGAATAAAATTTGTTTGTGTTTTTTTTGCCACTTTGTTGATGTTGAGTGTGATCTCCTTCTTCTTCCATCTTCGGATATTCGAGTGCGCTCGAATCAACGAACATGAAGCCGATTCACAGAATCTCGTGTGCGAGATCAATGTCGAAGAATCGTAGATCTTCTAACGCGGAATCGTGCGCGATCAACGTGTTGAAGATAGCTAGAATTCGGTATCTAGAGAGATCAACGGATTTGGGCATTTATCTTGGTTTACTTGACACGAAATCACTTCATGAGGAAGAAACTTGCGTCAATTTGTATCAAAACATTATTAGCACGTCAAAGTGTTTAATCCGCTGCGTCACTTATTTGGTATCAGAGCTAAGAAAGACCAAGGCCAGATTGGAGCTAAGTTCAAATCCGTACAAGCTAGTTCGAAGCCGAGCTAAGTCAAAGCCGAGTTAAGAGAAATTAGATCGGAGCTAAGTCAAAAAACCGAGATTGTTTGAAGATCATGCCTCCGAGACGTGCTAATCATTATCATAATGTTGAAGATGTATATAGAAGACAAGAAGTTGAACAGATGGAGCAACGTATCAATGAAAAATTCGATGAAGGTATTGGAAGGTTAGAGAAATTGATGAAAGACAGAATCAAAGTCAAAGGAGAACTTCACCAGTTTCGAACCATAGTAGAAATAGGGTTTCACCATCAGTTTCAGAGGAAAGGAGAATGCCACCCCAGTCTTATCGGGAGAGGAGAGAATCTTCAGTTTCAATGAGAAGAGAACACCATGAGTATCGAAATGAAGAAAGAAGAACTCATCGTTGATTTGAAGATGATCCATATCGTGATGTTGAAAGACATGATAGAAGGGACATGCGTGATCGTAGAGACATAGATGGACGGGATCGATATCAAAGTACATATGATTTTGAGGAATATGGTGATAGTGGAAGCATTCATTATCGAGATCGAGGCCAAGTGCGAGATCGACATCTTGATTCAGAGATTGATCATAAATGGGAGTCAGGTATGAGGATGGAAATTCCAGAATTCGAAGGTGGTATGCAAGCAAAAAAATTTCTTGATTGGCTGTCTAATGTTGAAGAAATTTTGGAATTCAAGGAGGTTTCAGAGAATCGCAGAGTTCAGTTAGTTGCTACAAGGCTAAGGGGAAGAGCTATGGCTTGGTGGCAGCAAACTAAACTAACTCGGGAGAGAATAGAAAAACCAAAGGTTGTCGCTTGGTAGAAGATGAGAAAGATGATGAAAGCCACTTTCTTGCCGTACAATTATCAATCTCTTATGTATCAACGATTGCAGAATTTGAGACAAGGGATGAGGACGGTGAATGATTATGCAGATGAATTTTATTAGTTGATTGCATGGAATGATGTTATGGAAATAGAGGAACAACTAACAGCTAGTATATTGGAGGGCTACGAATGCAAATTCAAGACATGGTGAATATGTTTAATCCAATGTCTGTTGCTGAAGCACATCAGAAAGCTCTAGCTTGGGAGAAGCGAGGGAGACGAGGAGGTGGTGTGTTTACAAGTTCTAACAACCAGATTAAAGGTGCTAGTAGCAAAGCTAATGTTTCCAAGGCAGTCAGTAAACCAATTGTTCATGAAGCCGCTAAAGCAAAGGTCAACAACAGTATCAAGTGCTATAATTGTCGGGAGTTTGGCCACAAAAGCAATGAATGTACAAAGCCAAAGAAGAGAGCATTGGTGGCAGAAGAATGTGAGTATGAGGATGTGGAAGCTGAAGTTGACTATTCTCAACCATCGAAGTTTGATGAAGATGAAGAAGTTGTGTCAGGAGATGAAGGATGTAATTTGATGATAAGAAGGTCTTGTTTAGTGCCAAAGCATGAGAATGATTCTAGTTGGCTAAGAAGCAATATCTTTCAGTCTACATGTACTATCTTGGGGAAGGTTTGTCGGTTTGTTATTGATGCGGAAGTTGTGATAACATTATTTCTAAAGAAGTCGTCACGAAGTTAGGGTTGAAGACTGAAAAGCATCCTAGATCTTATAAACTGGCATGGTTGAAGAAAGGTGGAGAAGTTACAGTGGGAAGAAGAGAATTTGTTACATTTTCTATTGGAAAGAAGTACAAAGATGGTATTTGGTGTGAAGTTGTGGATATGGATGCGTGTCATCTACTATTGGGAAGACTGTGGCAATATGATCGAGCTGTAAAACATAATGGTCACACCAACAGTTACAGTTTCAAGTTCGAAGGTACACAAATTACTTTGGTTCCTAAGAAGCGTGAGCAAAGTGAAAGCAAAGCAGAGAAGAAGGTGGAATCAAATAGCCTATTATCTTCGAAAGAATTTGTTGAAGAAGTGAAGGATAGCCATGAAATGTTTATGTTGATTGGGTATGAAGCAAGTGAAGATGTTGAAATTCCTGAGGAGGTTAGACCAGTGTTGAATGAATTTGAAGATATCTTACCTGCGGAATTACCTAAGGAGTTACCGCCACTGAGAGATATACAACATCAGATTGATCTAATGCCTGGTGTTGTTTTACCGCATAGGCCACATTATCGTATGAGTCAGAAGGAGCATGAAGAGTTGAGAAGACAGGTTGAGGAGTTGCTTGAGCAAGGGCGTGTTCGAGAAAGTATCAGTCCTTGTGTTGTACCAGCTTTGTTAGTGCTAAAGAAAGATGGTTCATGGAGAATGTGTACAGATAGGAGGGCACTCAACAAAATAACTGTCAGATACAGATTTCCTATGCCAAGACTTGATGATCTATTGGATCAACTTAGTGGGTTTGTAATCTTTTCAAAGATTGATCTTAAGAGTGGTTATCATCAGATTCGCATTAGACCAGGTGATGAATGGAAGACATCATTCAAGACACGGGAAGGATTATATGAATGGCTAGTTATGCCATTTGGTCTATCTAATGCACCAAGTACATTTATGAGAGTGATAAACCAAAATTTTAGACCTTACATTGGGAAGTTAAGTTGTTTATTTTGATGATATCTTGATCTACAGTGCAAGCACAGAGGAGCATATACAACACTTGCGAAAGGTGCTAACTATTCTTCGTCAAGAACAATTCTATGCAGCGATGAAGAAGTGCGTGTTCATGACGCCAAGTGTTTTATTTCTGGGTTATGTTGTGTCTGAGGAAGGGATACAGGTGGATAAGAGTAAAGTTGCCGCAATCAGAAATTGGCTGCAACCCAAAACTATCACAGAAGTCAGAAGTTTTCATGGGTCATCTTCATTTTATCGAAGATTTATACCACAATTTAGTAGTGTGATGGCTCCTGTTACAGATTGTATGAAGGGAAAGAAGTTTTCATGGATGGAAGAGGCAGGATTTGCTTTTAAGCGAATCAAGGAACTTTTAACCTCAGCACCAATTCTAGTGTTTCCAGATTTTCAGTTGCTATTTAAGTTACATACGTATGCATCAAAAGTTGGAATTGGAGGAGTGTTGAGTCAGAAGGGTCGTCGAATTTCCTATTTCAGTGAAAAACTTTCTGGAGCAAAGATGAGTTACAATACTTATGATGTGGAGTTTTATGCAATTGTGTAGGCTGTGAAGCATTGGAGACATTATTTGTTCCATAAAGAATTTGTTTTGTCTACGGATTATGAAGTATTGAAACATATACAAGGGTAGGATAAAATTACAGCTAGGCATGCATCGTGGATAGCTTATTTGTAGCAATTTACATTCGTTGTCAAGCATAAGTCTGGAGTAACTAATCGCGTTGCCGATGCATTGTGTCGAAGGAGTAGTTTGCTAACAACTATGCGAGTAGAGGTGATGGGTTTTGACTTACTTCCAGATTTGCTTACTTCAGATTCATATTTTTCCAGGATCCTAGACAAAGTCAAACAGGGAAGCATGGATGGATATGTGTTGGTTGATGGTCTTCTATTTAAAGGAAATCAATTGTGTATTCCAGATTGCAGTTTACGAATGAAGATCATCAAAGAATTGCATAAAGAAGGACATGTGGGCCGTGACCGTACTATGCAGTTGATCTCACTGTCTTATTTTTGGCCGTCAATGAGAAAAGAAGTTGAAAAGTTTGTTCAGAGGTGCCATATTTGTCAAGTGTCAAAGGGGACCGCGAAAAATGCAAGTTTATATTTGCCGTTGCCTATACCTACTAAGCCATGGGTGGATATTAGCATGGACTTTGTATTGGGTTTACCGAGGATGCAACGAGACAATGATTCTATCTATGTGGTGGTTGATCGGTTTTCCAAAATGGTACATTTTATTGCATGCAAGAAGACGGCAGATGCAGTTAATGTCGCACAGTTATGCTTCAGAGAGATCTATCGTCTTCATGGGTTGCCTGAATCAATTGTATCAGATAGAGACACTCGTTTTCTGAGTCATTTTTGGATGAGTCTATGGAAAATGGTTAGGACAAAGCTGAAGTTTAGTAGTGCTTATCATCTACAGACGGATGGACAAACAAAAGTTGTGAATAGATCCCTGGGTAATCTATTGAGATGCCTCGTGAATGATAATTTGAATTGTGATTCCAAGCTGTGTCAAGATGAGTTCGCACACAATCATGCAGTTAATCGTAGCACTAGTTTCAGTCCATTCCAGGTTGTTTATTCAACAATTCCGAAGGGACCATTGGATTTATCTACAGTTCCACAACAGAAAGGAGTGATCAAGCGAGCTAGTGATTTTGTGAATGAGTTGCCAGAATGCCACAAGGTTGTGCAGGAACGATTGCTTAAGGCGAATGAGAAATATAAGCAATCTGTAGATATTAAACGACGAAATATTGAATTCAAAGAAGGAGATTTTGTGTATGCATTATTGGCTAAGGATCGATTTCCTGTTGGTGCTTACAACAAACTAGCTGCTAAAAAGATTGGTCCTTTGGAAATCGTGAAGAAGATTAATGAGAATGCTTATCAATTATGATTGTCGGATCATATCCATACTGCTGACGTTTTCAACGTCAAGCACTTGATTCCATATCATGAGAATAAGCAGATCGAAGAAGAGAAAAATGTAAATTCGGGGTCGAATTCTTTTCACCCAGGGGAGGATGATGCAGCGCACCATGATAAGTCACTCACTGCAATCATCTTTGGTCGCTCACAAGCTATAAGCGACCTAGCGAGTCATAATGACCTACCTAGCGAGTTAAGCGACCCAACGCGCAGCGACCTAGCGAGTCATGTTGACCGACCTAGCGAGTTAAGCGACCCAACGCGCATATCCTTAGGTCGCTCACATCCAACGCGCATTCCCTTAGGTCGTTACGACCTAACGAGTTCCGACCTAGTGGGTCGCTCACCTACCTTAAGTCGCCCAGAAGTTTATGTCGCTCAAGCTGCTGTGTCATAAGTTGCTCAACTAAGCCGCAGTCGCTCATGTCGCATTGTTAAGTCGCCCCGATTTCCTTATGTCGCTCAAGTTGATAGATCGCTCAAGCTTCATGTTGCTGTGTAATGTTGTTAACTCGTTTGTTGTTAGGTCGGCTATTGTTAAGTCGTCTGCTGGTTAAGTCGTTAAGTCGCATGTATGTTGTTTGTTAGGTCGTGGGTCGTAGGTTGTTGAGTCGCCGGTGCAGTTGCATGTGTTAGGTCGTGTATGCTGTGTTGTAATCCCTATAAATAGGGGTATTGTGTCACTTGTAAGATGGTTGATTTGGAATAAAATTTGTTTGTGTGCTTTTTGCCACTTTGTTGAAGTTTAGTGTGATCTCCTTCTTCTTCCATCTTCGGATATTCGAGTGCGCTCGAATCAACGAACTTGAAGACGATTCACAGAATCTCGTGCGCAAGATCAACGTCGAAGAATCGTAGATCTTTTAATGCGGAATCGTGCGAGATCAACGGGTTGAAGATAGATAGAATCCGGTATCTCGAGAGATCAACGGATTTTGGCATTTATCTTGGTTTACTTGACACGAAATCACTTCGTGAGGAAGAAACTTGCGTCAATTTGTATCAAAACATTATTAGCACGTCAAAGTTTTAATCCGCTGCGTCAGAAGTGCCTTCGGTTCTGTTCGAACTCGGGACAGACTTGTATGGTTGTATGTCTGACACTACACTTTGAGATATTAAACTGATCTGTATCAAATCCATTTCTTCTTGGTGGCGAAGAATTTATTCTCTTAGCTTAACACTCTTCTCTGAGACGTACGAGCTCAGAGGTTATGTAGTTGATAGTTATCAGTGATATACTTCCAAATTTGGTAGTGTGGCACACTGAGTGCTGCTGTGTATCATTTGTTGATCAAAGCATGGCTTTTGTGTAAAGCGTAGCTTTGTGGACAAGACTGCATCAGGACCTCACATCTCAGAAATGGTCGAAACAGGAAAGATGCGGCAAGGTTATGAGGGTCGCACCCTTTAGGGTGTGTCATTCCCTTCTGGAAAAGGGTGGTATCATGGTATGGAGCCCAGATACTTCACTCATGCGGATACTGCAGATCTATTACTTTGTGATTTCTTTGTGGTTGTTGGATTAGAGGTACCTCGGATAAAGGTTCCAAAGGACCGGGGGATGACATGCTCGTGTAGTAGTTACCTAGTTACAGAGGTAATCCGGCCTTATGTTGGCAGAGAGCTGGTTAAGCTCTCGGGACGTCCCGCCAGAGGCATACCCATGGACAGTAGGAAGTTCCTTAGCCTGACCATTTGTTGGAAAATCTAATCTTCAATATGCGCCTTGTACGGTTTTAGTTGTAGAACCTACCATTTACTTATGGTGGCCACCACTGTTTAGATGGTAGCTATAGTAGGCATAGTTCAGAATGTCTATGCTGGCTAGGATTAATATTATACTTTGAAATGGATTTTCTACACTATGCACTAGTAATAGTATCAAAGAAATTTTTTCATATCAAGCGTATTTGACTATCATAAGGAGAAATCTCCTCCAATTCTACGTTTGCATTGTGTGTGAGGCGGGAGGCCTTATGGTAGTTTCATTTTCTAAAAAGCATTGCGTATTTATTTTAAATCCTTGGTTGTTCGTTTTAAAGATAAAACTGTTCTTGTTTGCTCATGTCAGTCCCACGACTGACCTGGAGTTTATTGTTCCCTTCTGAAACTTTGGGCGCCTACAATTTTCCCACATGGGCAGTCTAGAATTGGGTTTGTTTCAGATAGTCAGGTTTAGTAGATTATCTGGAGATAGTTCGGTCTTTGGATCTGGACTGCACTCGCTTATCTTTGTGCGTCGTTATTGGGAGTTCGAGCTATTTCTGGATCAGTGCCTTGGAGATGGAGATTTACCGATGCTGGAATTCTCTCTTGAAGACCATATTGGAGATATTGTTCCACTGTTGGTGTTATCCTTTTTCTTTCCGCTGCTATTGTCTTGTATCATATCTCTGATCCATATTGATATTCATTATATCATAATTGTATCTGGATATTGTATCAAATGTTGTGTATCAAATGTATTATTCTTTTTCTTCCGCTGTGTTGTACTTAATGCGTTATAAGCTCCAGCGAACTAGATTCGACGTTTGGATATGCGCATTTGAATACGAGTGTCGTATTCGGTGCCGATTTTTCGAAGGTCGAGTCAGGGTCGTTAGATTTCTTATAATCCATGTCACATTATAACCATGTTAATCATTTATAACAAATTGATGAAAGGCAATTTTGTTTTGGGGACTAGAAAAAAGGTGATGGCATGCATTTCATTCTTCATCTCAATACGCGAAGATAATTCTACTTTTTTTTACATATTTTGGGTCTGCTACAAATTTTAAGAATTTTTTTAGCAGCATTGAGATCTGCATCAACCAATTATTTGGCAATACTTATGTTATTCAACTATTCGAAGCTCAACGATTAGGTGTATTCTTAGAAAGGACAAGGACAAGGATTTGGTTTATAATTTTATTTCAAGAGGAATAAGTAAATATGGTTACCATTGGAAATAAGCCGCCGTTAATAGTGAGTGATTGCAATACTAGTTTTTGCTAATAAAATTGAATCTTTTATAATAACTTTATCTTTGTTGGCTATAACAACCAAGTAGATCTGTTCATACCGCGTTAGGTTTCATTTTTGGATCTAACCTTACATGCATGCATTTTTTTAATCAGCTTCAATGCGTTTCATTCATTTTTATTTTACTTTTTATGTTTACTGGCATATTATTAGTCTTTATCACTACATTAATTTTTGTCAAGTCGATAGGTTTAAATTTATGCCGCATGAACCTCAGCCAACAATCTTCAAGTATTATGTTTTAATTACCAAAGCATGATAATTTTTGTTTAATTTATTTAGTCTTTCCTTATAGTTAACAGTATGGTTGCATAATTTTTATGATATGCAATAATAGAAAGGCCGCATACTAAATACACAACAGTATAACAAGATAAATAGCGATGAACCTTCCAATTCTTTAACCCTCTCAAAATAAAATCCTAAATTATTTTGAACCTAAATAGTCTAGAATTAATGATTAATGCTTTTATCTTTGCCTCAGATATTTATTTGTAATTTTTATGAACATCCAAGCATTAGCTCTATATTTTGTAATTGTTTGTGCATTTATCATTTACATTTGATAAAGGCATATAAAATTGTCGAATTTTTACCAATAAATTTTTATTTTTTGTTATCTTCAACCCACAACATATAAGTGCCCAAATTGTTCATGGATCTCTTAAACGATGCTAATCGACATTATATTTCTTTGCCAATGGGCCCTCTGCCATGTTGTGCATGGTTTCATATCAAGATAAGCAAATTTTCATATGATACCATTATACAAGGTCTAATTTCACAATTAAATAATATGCTTCATTAGCAAAGAATAATAACACAAACAATTGGAAAAATAATAATAAGAAAATCCGTATGCGTAGCACGGGTTCACACTAGTATATTTTAATTATCTGTACTTGCCAATTAATTCTATACTAATTTCAAGAATTTCATCATATGTTAACTCAGGACGTACTTCATTGGTGCTAGCCACGAAGCAAACATTTGCTTGTTCTAAGTCATTGTTGCTATTGGATGATGAGGAAGAGTCAGACTTATCCCAAGTTACTTTAAATGCTCTTCTCTTTTCCTTGAAATATTTGAATTTTCTTCTTTTTATCATTGTTGAATATGGATAGTCTTTCTTCATATGGCCAAATTTACCACACCCGAAGTACTTCATTGATGTTTGATTTGAGGAATTTGTGTTTCTGTTGTTTTGAAATTTTGTCATCTTTTTGAACTTCTTGAACTTGTCGTAATTTTTAGCTATGAAAACCATCTCATATTCTTCCAAGTTGGAGTTGTCGTTACTTGCCTAAAATGCAATGTTTTTCCTTTCTTGATTTTGTTCTTTTCTTTCCTATAAATTAGCTTCGTACGACATTAGATTTTCTAATCAACTCTTCAACTTTGAGTTGGGAAAGATTGTTAGTTTTTCAACGGCTAAAACTTTTCTTTCCAATTCGTTTGTCAGAGAGTTCAAAATTTATATCACTAAATCAAAAGTGAATTTTCTCCTCGCGCCATAGGATCATGTTTTATAGTTTGAAATCAAACATACACGTCAATAATAGACTCATTTGATTTCACTTTAAAAGACGAAAATTGATTTTGTAAATAGAAAATTGCTTAACTTTGTTTATGTCTTCACGGGTAATTTGTAATGTACGCCATATATCATGAGCAGTAGTGCAAAGCATGACCTGTGAAAATTCATTTTAATCGAGTGAGCAAAATAAAACATTCATAACTTTGGCATTATTAGATGCCTCTGCTTTTTGTACATTAGTCCATGTGCCAATATCAGTATCAGCTGCTTCATATTTATTTTGAGTTGTTAGACGTATTTTTAATCCATTTGCTTCCATAAAAATTTGCATGCATGTTGATCAATAAGCATAATTAGAACCAGTAAATAGTAGGGGACGAGCAATTGATTGACATTCTTGAAATATGCTTACCATTTTAATATTTCAATTATGTGTTACTATAGATTGAAATGACCTTACTCTAATACCAATTCAAAAATCTTATGGATCGTATATTATCTAACTTCTGTACTATATGCAAGTGTATAAATTAATGCAATAGTAGATAAAAAGTAGTAAAGTATAAAAAGCATGCAAACCAAAGTTTTTATTTGGATCTCTCGTCCTATGTCTAGTCCCGATGCTCTCCTTCGGTAGTTTCTTTAAACAAATTAAGCTCACTTCGCCCCGAGGAATAGGCTAATACAAATGTATCTCTGATAATCTTGTGTCCCAAATAACACGGATTTTGACTTATAGTACAAATCTTCCAATGTTCTCCTTTTGAATTTATGAATGTGAATGCTTTAAGCTATAGGAAATGATTTAATCAAATTCTGTTTCGGTTTAAATAAATTGAGAGTATGTGAATAATGTATGTGCAAGAGAATGTTTAGAAATCAAGAGAGTAAAGAATAGATTAATTCAAGTTAGATGATTTCTACTTCTCAACCAAAGTGGTATTTATAAATTTAAAAAGGCGCAGATGAAGAGTTGTTACTACTTGAAAAATTCTATTTATTTTAATTGCTACAACCTTGCACTGAAAGGTGATTTCCTTTTGTTTCAGAATACAAATGTCTTTTCAGATTTGATAGTTTTACCCATGACATAGTTCTATGGAAAAATCCTTAGACATTTATGACTTATTTAAATTTTAATCCGAGAATTGTCACAAATGTTTGTGGTTTTATCTCAGACATTTGTGAGGTGCAAAAACAGTTTTTCACCTTAGTTTTGATGTACATTAAATTGTGTGTGATCATGTATGCATTTATACTCAAGAAGACCTTAACATTATTTTATCTAGGACTCTTATATAGTAGAATAACCTTAGTATGGTCAATGAATCTTCATTTCTCTTTGAGTCTAAATATCATCGAGCATGGTGTCTTCTTATAGCATATACCTGCAATCTTGGTAAGGTCTATATATCTAAATGATTCATAGTTGTTATCATTCAAACATAAATTGGAGGTTCTAACATGATATGCATTTTTTCATTTGCAGTGTAATAAAATCCAATGATCCATACTTTGGTGGACTTTAACAGATATTCGATTTTAGCAAAAATTCAAGCATACTACGGCAGGTTGTCATATTTGGTATCTGAGCTTAGGTTAGTCGATCACAGAATTAGGAAATGGCTAGTGACTGTATTCGTAATTGTACTATAATTATATAAATATAATATGCCAAATCCTTTCAATTCCTACAATAGAGTAGTTGCAGCCGTACTTTAAAAAGATACATAAATCCACTATGAGTCAGAACAATCGATGAAGTTGAAGATATAAACCTAAACCGATTAATACATGCGAAATAGGACGTATTGGACGGCGCTGGAATAATAAAAGCATGTCTATAGCATATGGAAGGGTCTCCGAAGCTGGATGGTACAGACTCCCTAGTTGGGCCTGGACAGCCAAATGGTTGTAAATCTTCGCAAGATTACTGATTGATGATGTACATTAAACCCAGATAAGGAAAAAGTAAGAATTTATATGTTGCAGATTATCCAAAAGATGTAAATTTCCCAAAGAATGTGTGTAGTAAACACATCAAGATGAAAACTGGATTTTTAACATTCTAGGAAAAGATAAATCATTAAGTAAAAAGGAAGAAAAGTTTCAAAGAAAGGATAAGTAAAACCACTTTGAATTCGACCCACATAAAGGAATTTAATATAAAAAAGATTTTAGAAAACTATATAAATAATATAGTGGAAATCATTTTCAAGGGAGTTACTTAAATGTTTGAAAAAGAAACGACATTTGAAATGATTTTCAAAGGATTCATTTAAAATTAGAGAAACCCTACTTTGAAATGTAAATTTTTAATTTTCAAAGAAAATAATAAAATACCTATATTTTCTTTAAATAAAAAGATCTATTAAAGTAAAAGGTTTTGGTAGAAATAAAAAATTGTTAAATTGGAAATTTCAGTTAATGGTTTTAATAGGAAGTTAATTCCTTTGAAAAAAATAGTAGAATGTATATTGCTCAATGATTTTTCTAAAATGAAAATTTTTAGGCGGTGAAATTCTTTTTAGAGATGGATACTAAGAGTAGTAAATGTTTTAAATGGGGTAAACAGTATGGAAAAGAAGATTATAAGTGTTCTTGTTCACTCTAGTTTTATTAACATCATAAAAGGACATTTTAGAAACATTGTAAAGTGTATTTTTTTTTCAAATGGTTTGGTATAAAAATTGAGTTTTTGAAAGAAATATTTAATAAATGGTTTGAGTTAAAAATCTATATTTTAAGTATAAAACATTTGCTGTTGAAAAAGGCTTTAAAAGTAAAATTTGATTCGAAGGAAAATGAAAGGAACTTTCTAAACTAGATTGCTAATATTCTCTTTTGAACTTGACGAATAAGCTAAATTCAAAAAGCCTAAATTATATTTTTAAAAGTTGAAACACCAAGCTATTTTGAATTTACTAAAAAGTGTATAAGTTTGTACTTTTAAAGACAAAAGTTTTTGGATTAAGTACATCAAAATTTTGAAGTTTTAATTTTTTGCAAAAAATGTTACGAAAACGAACCAAAATTTTATAATGGAGTAGATAGGGATGATTGCCTAGTTAAGACAGGGTAAAAATTAAGGCTATGAATAAAGTAGTGATGAATGTTAATAGATTAGCAATAGTGAATCCCTAATGAATATAAGGAATCACTACTACAAAACAAGCCATTTGCATTGGTTGTTTACCCACCCTTTTGCTTCAGTTCTACATCCGATGTATATGCAACCGATGCAACAGGCCTAACAGTTTTGCATCAGTTCTAAAACCGATGCAAAATGGTCCTTTTTGCATTGGTTCTTACTAACAACTAGTGCAAAATACGGTTAGTTGTTTGGACACAACCCTCATGTTGCATCAGTTGTAATGAAAACCGATGCAACAAAGGAACTTGTTGCATAGGTTGTTGTTGGAAACCGATGCAAAATAAGAGTCTTTGGGTTTAAAAGGCTTTTTTGTTGCATCAGTTTTTTATAACAACCGGTGCAAACTAATCCCTCTATTGCATCAGCTATTTATACCTGATGCAAAAAGCCATTCTTAGAAATCATTATTACAGTACTTAAATAGACAATATATATATATATATATATATATATTATTGATTATAACATACAATTATTGCATGCAATATTACAATCATTCAAATTAAATTTGATGGCAATTACAAACTGAATAACATAATACCAAAATAAACATATATCAATTATAGTGTTAACAATCCATACAAAATAATGGTTCATACATCCATTTTGGCAGCATAATTCAGATCTTTAGTACAATCTCCATTTTGGCAGCATAATTCAGATCTTTAGTACAATCATTAAGTGGTATAGTCTTAATTCAGATCTTTAATTAGTGAAACCATTAAGAAATAGTATAGTGAAAACCTTATAAACTTCATGGAATCTTGAAAACCCAAATTTTTAGGCTTCAGTTCAAAACCATATGCTGCATTCCATGTTTCCAATGTCAACTTGAATCTAGGAAAAAAGAAATAAACATGTTTTAGCAGTTTGTTCTTTTTTCAACTAACTAAACATCATCTCATGGTGTCAATAAATAGTGGACCTCTCTTCTCCTGCTCTTTGCAAATACAATCCAACTGTTAACCGTTCTCTTTTTTTTGTCACTCATGGATGGATTTTTTTTATAGACTGTTTTGATTTCTCTCTTCGTTTTAGTAGCCTTTGTTTTAATCTTTAACCATTATTCTCCCTTATTCATTTTAATTTAAAAGACTTGCCTAGAGGGAATTTTGGACGGCCTTTGATTAGCCAAACTTTGAAATTTTTCAGCCCACGTGGCTCTGGAAATCTTGGTATATTTTTGGAGGATCATATTTCCAGGTTTGTAATACTTCCCCTTCTTATTCCACCACCAGTTATCCCATCAAATACTCTTGTTCAAACCACTGTTCAACACAACACCCTATCAACATTTTCTATTCAAACATACCACCATACAGTTGCAACACACCAGCCTCTAACCAAACTAAAACACCCCCTTTCCTACCCATCAACAAGTGTGCACCAATTCAAACTGCCTCAAAATAGCCTCAATAGTGCACTGACTTGCCAATCACTGTACACTACTGCTCAAAATCCAATCAACAGTGTTCAAACATCCACCTCTGCTTTGTACACAACTGCACAGCCAACAATATCCCATAACTCCCATCACCTTCCTCAAGCACCATACTACTTTCATTTCATCTTCAACATCACTGACCATTTCATCAGTGTCCCACCATCCATAATTGTGCACATAATACAGTTAAACAAAACTGTGCACATACTTCATTTCTCAGGCCATTTCTTCTGACCATACCACTCACATCATAAACATCAAACTGTGCATGCAAACATACCTGCATCATCATCAACAAATGCCCATAACAGCAAGCACCTGCCCTACCATCCTCTATTAAAACTGTCAAAACTCCTACTTCCGACCATATTTCATCACTACACCATCTCACTTTCAACCACATCACATTACAAACATTATATTCATACAAGACTGTCACTCCATTTACATCCACATTTCAATATCAGAACAACACTGCCTGTACACAAGACATACCTAAATTGGCTCAGTAGGGACTGCTTCGGCACATCCTGAAGAGGGCATTGGTTTACGTATTCCATCCAAACATCTCGGGAAACAACATCACGAAGGCAATCCCTTTGAATCCTCTACTACTCACAATGAAAAAGTAATTGACAACCCTGCATGGCATTATGTTATTGCAAATCTAAAAACTAAAGGAAAAAATGAACAGAACAAAGGCCAATGCAAGTGGTCCCCTTCACCTTGAAGCGGGGTGAGAAATAAAGGATTCCACCCAATGGGCTGCATTGTTTGGAATGTTTGGAGTCTAAATTCCCCAACCAAATAAGTATATGCTGTAAGCACAATTAGTAATAGACAGTCTTTGCTAGTAGGACTGTTAGAGACTAATTTAATAGATAGAAAAATTGGTGATTAGTCAATAGTATTAATAAAAATTGGAATTTCTCCTTTAATAAGGAAGATCAAGACAAATGCAGAATTTTGATTCTTTGGGATGATAAGGTTTGGTCTTTGACAAAAATTCGTAATAACGACCAGTATGTCATAGCTTTAGTGGAAAGAAGGCTTGTGTTCTGCTAATAAACCAGGTTCAATTCCTATGATAGTTAGGTTCTCCTATTTTTCAAAAAAAATGTTTCTTTCTTCACTAGCTCCTTTGTTCCAAATTAGATATGCCTACTGCTCGCATCAAATCCTCATCGTTTATTTATTACGCATTCAAATATTCACCTAGAATGAAATGAGTAAAAAATCGGAACACAATTCTATTGTTACCGATGAAATGCAACAAACATGCTCATCTGCAAACAACCATCAGCTTTCTCAAAGAACTGTAGCAAAATAAAAACATGGTTAACCAAAACGAGAGAAATAGGATCAAGAAAGAATATGATTTTCCCCAAGAAATAAAAGACCAGTAAACACCTGTTGCTGGAAAGATGTTGATATACAATATGTTACAAAAGAACCTCAACCACAACACATGTAAAATCTAAAGAATGAAATGAAAGGTGTGTATAACGTAACAAATTTCAAAACATGCCGGCACGTTGGTGATGAAATAACGCATGTAAAGTTCATGGAACAAAAAATTACAAATGAACAGCAACGACAAAATTAATTACCATGAAACAGAGGAATCTCTCAAAGGCAATTTTCAACTCCACGGAAATGTGCTTCAAACAACACCGTATATTCTACAACTGAAAATGCATCAATATTTGAGGTTTTTTTCTTTTTCTGTTTTAATCAAAAGAAAATAACATTTTTTACCTCTTTATTTTGTGATTAGGTCATGCAATCCCAGTCTTCACTCTTTCTTTTATTAGGCCTTGAGAAAAAACAAGACTGGAAACAATTTCTTCTGTTCTTCACGGATGGGGACTTAATGTCTCTTTTCGCAACATAGTCGGCCATATATTGTACCACAGCCTGTAAACATTATAATCTAGTTAGGCTGTGGTTATTTTGTATAAAAGGTTTTCTCATGAATGCTGATTGTTTTTGGCCATTACTGAAATAAAAAACAAAATAGCTATAAATCGTGAATTTAAAGGTAAAAAATAATCTAAAATATTTCATAGGGGTGAAAATCATCCATGCTCACAGTTGTACATAAGAACCAAATTACCCTTGTTTTTTCCCTGAAATAAATATAATTAGACTCCGCATACTTTCTTTAAATCATACTTCTCGACCTATTTAGGACCCAAAATTCAAAATTCAGAGAGAAAGGAAAATCACGTTGCTTGAATCTTGAATTGATGCTAAATCAAATTCCATGTTCCCGTACATTTCTTGGTTTTAATTTTTCAATATCGCTTCGTCTTTTATAAGAGAAAATACTTGGCTTTTTACTTCCCATTTTGTTTTTTCCATTTCAGTTCATGGTTTTTGTGAGAGTTTTCTTACAATCACAATAGAAATTATCTGCGCTCCTTTTTCAGCTATATGCCTAGGAGGCACTTCCAAAGGATTCTCTTCAGCATGAAGCACTCGTAGATTAGTAAGCATTCCAAAGTAGTCGGGTAAAACCTTAATTTTATTATTACTCATATCAAACTCTTCTAGCATCTCAAGATTACCAATCGATCTGGGAAGAGAATGTACCTTGAAGCACATGCGACCTTCCCTATCACCCTAAGATGTTGATGCCGTTCGACCTCGCCTTGCCCTAGCATGCTTGAAACATGCCTCCTCACAATAGCCGCCGACGATGTATGCATGGCTTATTGTCTATGTTTTATTTGAGTTTGGAATTAATACTGAAGGTGGAGATGAAAAGGAGATCTGGTTTAAGGTGGACTGTAAAATTATTTGGTGACGGAATGAAAATTTGATGGGGAAACGAAAATTTGAGAACAAAATTTTTAGCAGCAAACAAAAATGATTTGGAGGCAAATAAAATTTGCCGTAGTTGCATCGATCGAATTTAAAACCGATGCCACTAAAACTATTTGCACGTACCAATTGCATCGGTTGTTGGTGAAAACTGATGCAAATTTGATTTTTTATTACATATTGCTTTCCACGTACCAATTGCATTGGTTATTAAAATAGAACTGATACAAATAGTTCTATTTGCATCAGTTTTTACTTCAACTGATTCAAATGAGGTGAAGCAATATACACTTTTTGTACAAGTGAATATTGCAAAGGACCTAATAATATTTTATTACACATATGTGCAAGACAGAAGAAGAACCAGCAAATGAATCATAATAGGGCATCAAGGTGAACTTCTGTGAGTTGTAGAGTATGCTCGCATGAAAGATCAAGGATAAATGTGACGCCCTACCTCTATACTCACGCCAGCCAAGGACACTATGGGGTAACGCCGTCGACTAGCACGAAGAATAAGGCTGTTGAGGAGCAACCATCCATGCAATGACTTTGTGCGAGTACCGATATATCAAATAGTATAAATGCATTTCATTTCAAGAGGAAATCCGACATATAAAATACAAACTCAAAGCAACTACAAAATTGCTATGTGGTCTTCGAAAAAAATATAGAAATAAGAATAACACAAATCATTCATAGATATCCATATCACGAAGGCGGAAATAGATATGAATATATCACATAAAAGTGTACATCAAAGTAGTGGTCATACAAGATACACCACATTACAAAAGAATAGGTGCAAGTGCTACAAAAATAATATGTATACATCAAGGAGTCTCCATCTCGAATGTATAATGACAAAAACTACTAAACTAAGTAGTTAGACAAAAGTCAGATGATGGTCCCAGATAAGGAGTCAAGCAGAAGCACCTGTAACATCTCGGTCTGACTCGAGTATTATTTAATAAGAAAATAATAAACGGATCAGTCTAGCTATAAATATCAGATAAAATGAGATAGGATAAGAGATATAATAAAAAAGTATGATAACAATAATGCCATACTAAGAAAAATATACATTTATGAACAACAAAAATCATACAATATCTCAAGAATCTCAGAAGTAAAAAAGAATGCCATATTCTTTATTTTATTCACCAAACCACAAATATTGATAAATATATCAATGCCAATCATAAAATTGGTGAAACAAAAATTCTTGAAATCGTCAATTAGAAATCCAAAAATCACAAAGGAGGAGGCCTATCATAAAAGGGAGCATGAAAACTAACCAACACTGCATCACAAACGGGTTGCTAACCCATGGTCAATAACCATAGAGCCGGTGCAACGACGTAGTACAGTAACGGTACACCCAAGGAACTTGAAACTCTTGTAATTTGGAACAACGACGTAGTACAATGGTATGCCCGATGAACCTGATAAGCCGGTACAACGACGTAGTACAACGGTACGTCCGATGAACCGAACTCCATAAAAAAACATGGGTTGCTAGCCTACTAAAATGAGTCAAAACTCCAAAGAACCAATAGGTTGTTAGCCTATAAAAGAAATGAGATGAAACTCAATAAAACGAGGTACAGTCCCCCACGCGGACAAAGAGACATGGCATATCGCTAGTCTAAATCACAAAATGATCATCATTGATCAATAAAAAGTGTGAATTACACTAAGCTAGTAAATAAATGAGTTTAGCTTCATGTACCATAACCACTGGCTTAACTTAAATATTTACAAATAAATTGTAGATCTCCACTCGAAAATTGTCACAAGAGTTTCAATCGAACAAGTCGAAAAATTAACCGACGAAGTAAACGCAAGCGTTTCATATAACTTGTATTGCTCAGCCGTTTAATTAGATTTTCTCATACGAATGAGGCAAAGGTTTGTATATACTAATAGGTTTGAAAATGGTTTTAATAAACAAGCTTTGTATTAAGATGGTGTTAAAATTGTTTTGATGAAAGGGTTTTGATATTTACTACTAGTATAGAAACCTTTGCATTTTAAAGTGACAAATCACCAAAAATGATTGTAAAAACAATCATTCACCAAAATTCACATTCGAAGACGCGAATCAAATCCAAAGAAATCGATACCAAACTCATCGAAATGGATATTCTCAAAAATCCCGAAAAAGAAGTTATCAAAGTCAACAAAAGTGATAATAACAAATTGGATCAACATGAATCGATGAAAATTGGAAACCCAAGCAAAATAGGAAAATTTGGCTGAGACAGCAGATCCCGTCAATTGGACCAGGGTGGTCAGTCGACTGACACAATTCCTGAAAACTTTCCGTTTCCAGGTTAAGTTGACTGAACCAAGGTGGTCAGTCGATCGAAACATACCTAGAAACTTTCGGTTTCCAGGCTCAGTCGACTGACCCAGAGTAGTCAGTCAAGTTATACTGGCCTAGGAAATTTCTTAGGTTCTGGTTCAGTCGATTGACTTCCCGGTTCAGTCGACTGAACTGGAATTTCTAGTATTTTCATCCTAGCCTTACCAAGGGAAAAAAATTCCAACAATTGCGATCCGACAAGTCATGGGCGCTAGGGGTTTATGCCAATCGGCAACCCAGCCCTATAGGCTCTTCGATACACCACCAAAAACATGTTCAAACATCAAAGCTAGGATTTTTAAAGATTTGACTTCAAAACACCAAAAATTGGAATATTCAATAAACCAATTCAGTCCGAAGCAAATGGATAAGGAATAGATGTTAGAAACCACTACCTAACAACTATCAATGATATATACATAGATGTGAGTTCAAAAACTCACCTTTAAAACTCAAACCGAAAATGGAGAAGCTTGAAAACAAAGGGAAGATCAACTACTCTTCAACTTTAACTTTAAAAGCTCCAATCTAAGGTCAGAGGAAAATATTTCCTAAGTTAGGTTATAGAAAATTTCTGAAATTGGAGAGAGATTGAGATGGAGAAAAAGAAGAGGATGCTTACCTAGTCTCTTTTTTGATTTTGGAGCTAGAACTTGAATTTGTAAAGGAAACTTGGGCTTAGGATTTTAGTTTCCAATCTCCTCCCCCATTTTTTACTAAAGCTTGAAGTGTTAGGAAATGAGGAAAGAATGAAGAGGAGAGGGGGTGGAGTTAGGATATTAGATGAGTTGGGTTAGTGGGCTGAATCCCAAACCCAAACCCCTAAATGAAAACATCAAAATTTTACTCAACTCCAAACATTTCGAAGTTTATACTCAAAAAGGATGAAAACGCCATTTTGAACTCAACGAAAGTGGTCTTGAGTCCCAATTCGAGTATTTACAAAAAGTAGCTTTTCGGACTTAAATCCGCATAACGATGATATATTTAAATAAAATATTTAAATATACAATCGTAAAATATACGGGTTGTTACAGAATCCCCTCCTTAATGAAATTGCGTCCTCGCAATACTTAAGAAAAATGAGAAATAAAAAGTAAAACCATAAAAACATATCAACACAAAAGAAATTTGAAATAAGAAGTTCACCTCAAAGAGCATGGTAAAGTAAGTCTGGATGTGTTCGCTCGATGAATTCTCTAGATTCCCAAGAGTAATCCTTAGGATTTGAGGACCATTGAACTTTCACAAGCGGAACATCTTTATTTTGAAGGCGTTTAACCTCCGATGCAATAATACGAATAGGATGTTGCTCATAAGTCAAATTAGGAGAAACTTCAATTTCTTCAATAACACCGGGCACAAGAATAGAATCGAAATCCCTAAGGCATTTCCGTAGTTGAGAGACATGAAAAACGTCATGAATAGCAGCTATTTAAGCCGATAATAAAAGGCGATAAGCCACGGAACCAATACGTTCGGTGATGGGAGATGGACCAATATATCGAGGTGCTAATTTTCTTGATCGACTGAAACACACAACACTCTTCGCAGGTGAAACACGAATAAACATCAAATATCCCACAGAAAATTCTAATTTCCTTCTTCGGTTATCGGCATAGGATTTTTGTCTGCTTTGAGCTTCTTTCATCCTATGGCGAATAAGGTCAATCTTTTCTGTGGAGTGATGAATAAAATCTGGACCTAAAACCAGCTTCTCACCAACCTCAAGCCAACAAGAAGGAGATCGACATGGCCTTCCATAGGGTGCTTCGAAAGGAGCCATACAAATACTAGATTGGAAGCTATTGTTATAGGAAAACTCAACAAGAGAAATATGATCTTCCCAACTTCCACCAAAATCAAGAATATATGCATGAAGAAGATCTTCAAGAGTTTGATTCACACGCTCAGTTTGTCTGTCGGACTGAGGGTGATAAGAGGTGCAAAAATTAAGCTTCATTCCCAAAGCTTTTTGAAGACTCTTCCAAAATCCATAAGTAAACAATGGATCAGGATCACTAACAATAGAAGTAGGAACTCCATGCAATTTAACAATTTCTCTAATATAGAGCTTGGCCAAAAGAGGTACGGTCTGATTAGATTGAACGGGAATAAAATGGGCGGATTTTGTAAGCCTATCCACAATCATCCATAAACTGTCATGGACCAACGAGAACAGGGAAGTCCGTCAATAAAGTCCATGGAGACTGGATCCCACTTTCAAATTGGAATGTCCAAAGGTTGCAATAACCCACTGGGCCTTTGATGCTTGGCCTTAACAAGTTGGCAAGTCATACAACGCTTAATAAAGTTAGCAATATCAGATTTCATCCCATCCCTATAATAAAGTCGCTTCATATCCGCGTACGTTTTACTACTATCGGGATGAATAGTAAATTTAGAACGATGAGAATCTTCTAGAATGTCTTTACGAAGATTACCAATATTTGGTACGATAAGTCTACCAAATTTTTGAATGCCGCTACGAGCATCGATATCAAGGTCTTTTAACCCTTCAACATCAACTTTATCCCTATAATTTTGGCTAAAAAGAGCCAATTCGGGATCTAGCTTTTAAGCATCAAGAATGCGGTCTAAAAGAGATGGATGAGCCTCAAGGCAACATAGAACAAGAGATGAACATAAATCGGATTAACGATCTCGAACCTCACAAGTGGATAAAATCTCGAGATCATTCCATTTGTATATCATCATAGAAACAACCGCCTATTGCTTATGACTAAGGGCATCGGCAACATGATTTCTCTTTTCGGGAGTATAAAGAATATCAAAATCATAAGATGCAAGGAACTCAAGCCAATGTTGTTGACGCTAATTATGTTCCTTTTGAGAAAATAAATACTTCAAAGATTTATGATCGGTACAGATAACAAATTTCTCTCCTAAAAGATAATGATGCCAAATTGTAAGGGCGAAAACAATAACAGCGAGCTCTAAATCATGAGTGGCATATCTAGTCTCGGCAGGCTTTAATTGTCAAGAGGCGTAAGCAATAACACGTTCTCTTTGCATGAGAACGGCTCCCAAACCAACACGACCAGCATCGGTGTAAATAATAAAGTCTTGGTTCCCTTCGGGAATCACAAGAATAGGAGCATCGGAAAGGAGTTCTTTTAACCTTTGAAAAGAAGCTTCACATTTGTCTAACCAAATGTGTTTAGCTCCCTTCTTTGTCAAACTAGTAAGAGGCATGAAAATTTTAGAAAGGCCTTTTGTGAACCGATGGTAATAACCTGCCAATCCAAGAAAACTACAGATTTACTTCACACTTTCCGGTCTCTTCCAATTTTGAATCGCCTTGATCTTTGAAGGATCCATGAAATTCCGGATTTGGAAATAATATGATCGAAAAATTTCACACGAGGTTGCCAGAAGTGACACTTAGAAAATTTTGCTTTTAATTGATTGCTCCTAAGAGTTTCCAACACAATCCGAAGATGCTTTTCATGCTCTTCCTCAATTTTAGAATAAAGAAGAATATCATATATAAAGATGAGAACAAATTGATTGAGGAAGTCTTTGAAAACTCGATTCATAAGGTCAACGAAATAAGCTGGAGCATTCGTTAAACCAAGTGGCATAACAAGCCATTCATAAGATCCATAACGAGTACGGAATGATGTCAAAGAAATGCTATCCTCTGCAATACGAAGCTAATGAAAACCGGTTGCTAAGTCTAACTATGAAAAGACTCTAGCACCACAAAGTTGGTCAAATAAATCATCAATCCGAGGTAAAGGATATTTATTCTTAATGGTAAGATCATTAAGCTTGCGTAAGTTAACGCAAAGCTTAAGTGTACCATCAGATTTCTTCACAAAAAAAGCTTAAGCTCCCCAAGGAGAGGAACTAGAGCGAATAAACTGCTCTGTCTCCAATTTGGATAATTGTTTATGCACCTCCTCATTTTCCTTATTAGACATACGATAAGGAGGACGAGTAATAGGTAGAGCTTCAGGGATTAGATTAATTCTGAACTCAATTGCTCGCTTAGGTGGTAGTCCTAAAACGGGCTCAAATATATTGGAACACGAACAACATGAATGGCAGAAATGACATCTTCCTCATCATCATTATCGTCATCATGAGGGTTTAAAGAATACAAGAATGCTACCAATTTAGAATCCGAATCTTTAAGAACAATAGAAATCTTCTTAATAGATTGAGGAATTCGAAGATATATAGTCCGCTCAGGACATAGGATATGGGCTTCATAATGGTTAAGCCAATCCATTCCAAAAATCATTCCGAATCCCAGGTAACGCATGACATGCGAATCGGCATGGAATAAAAAATCACATAAAATAATCTCGACATCTTTACAAAGCAAACTGAGTGTTGCAGATCCACCAACCAGATTCGCAATACTCAAAGAAGTCATCATAGCCATAACACTTAAAAAGTATCAATAAGTCCTTTTGATATAAAAGAATGGGATGCACCCTTATCAAAAAGAACTCGAATAGGATGATCACGAAACATAATAATGCCATCAAGGATAGAATGAAAAATACCTTCACCACGAGAAGTGTTATTAGGGGCGTGTACAACATTTAGCTTTCCTTCATTCTTGCTTTGAAGTTTGGGACAAGACGATAAAAGATGACCCAAACTTTTGTAATAACGACAAAAGATAGGTTTCGGACGTCTATTAGCGAAATGGTCCTTAGAACCACAATTGTAGAATTGCCCATGACTAAGGTAGAAGTCTTTGCTATCGGAGTTGCTTGTTTCCCTTTCTTGTTGGGATAAGGACTTTGAACTCAATAGGCCTCTTCTTATTGTTGCTGAAGTTCGGTTTGGCACCACAACTTTAACACCATCTTCTTTATCGGCCTCTTCGAATCGAAGAGCGATATCAACAAGTTAGTCAAAAGAAACTTCCAGTTTTAGATGTAAAGTCTTTTTGAGATTCATATTCAAGCCATAGACAAACCTTTGATTTTTCTTCAATGGAGTATTAATGTACTCGATCCCATATCTAGAGAGGGATTCAAAAGATGCGACGTAATCCGTCACAGAAGATTCACCTTGAAAAAGGTCAATAAAGCGCCATGCTAAAGTTACCTTTTCAGCTTTCGGCACAAACTTCAATTCAAATCTTTCCCGAAATTGCTCTCAAGTAAGATTCGCTTCAATAATTTTAGAAATCAGAAGCTCATACTAATCTATTGCTCTTTTTTGGAGCATATTAGAAGCCACTTGGGCATGATGCAAATCAATAAGATTCATGCAAGAAAAGATACGATCACATGTTCTAATCCATGCTTGGACTTCTATGACGCTTTCGGAACCCTTGAATGGCTTTCCACCCAAATCGATATAATCACTACACAAGCGTGCAAACCCATATTTAGGGTGAGTAGGCTTTGGAATGGGTCCGACAGCTTGAGCATTCTTTACAAGATCTAGAAGCTATTGGGCAGACATAAATACTCCATCCTGAGGAGTAGCATTGGATTGACCAGTGCTGGGACGGCCTGGTCCAACCATTTCTCTTCTTTAAGAAAGAAATAAAGAAGAAGAAAAAGGTTATTTACAAAATGAATATCAAACAATCATGATTGATAAAGCAAAGCATCATAAAAGAAAATAGGATAGAATTGGTCCTAAGACTCGGGCTAAGGCATGATTCCTAAGAAGAACTTAGGACAATGATCCTTGCTAGATTAATCTACATTGTTCCAAAGTTTGGCTCCGATACCAAGCTGTGACGCCCCACCTCTATATTCTCGCTAGCCAAGGACACTACGGGGTAATGCCATCGACTAGGACGGAGAATAAGGCTGTTGAGGAGCACTATCCATGCAATGCCTTTGTGCGAGTACCGATATATCTTATAGTATAACATGCATTTCATTTCAAGAGGAAATCCGACATATCAAATACAAACTCAAAGCAACTGCATAGTGGATATGTGGTCTTCGGAAACAAATATAGAAATAAGCATAATACAAATCAGTCATAGATATCCATATCACAAAGGCAGAAACAGATATGAATGATCACATAAAAGTGTAAATCAAGTAGTGGTCATACAAGATCATCTACATTACAAAAGAATAGGTACAAGTGCTACACCAAAGAATATGTATACATCGCGTAGTCTCTATCTAGAATGTATAATGACAAAAACTACTAGACTAAGTAGTTAGACAAAAGTCAGATGATGGTCCCAAATAAGGAGTCAAGCAGAAGCACTTGTAACATCTCGGTCTGACTCGAGTATTATTTAATAAGAAAATAATAAACGAATCAGTCTGGCTATAAATATCAGATAAAATGAGATATGATAAGAGATATAATAAAAGTATGATAACAATGATGTCATACTATGAAAAGTACACATTTATCAACAACAAAAATCATACAATATCTCAAGAATCTCAGAAGTAAAAAAGAATGTCATATTCTTTATTTTATTTACCAAACCACAAATATTGACAAATATATCAGTGCCAATCACAATATTGGTGAAACACAAATTCTAGAAATCATCAATTAGAAATCCAGAAATCACAAAGGCGAAGGCCTATCACAAACGGGAGCATGAAAACTCACCAACACGTGCATCACAAACGGATCGCTAACCCATGGTCGCTAACCATAGAGCTGGTGCAATGACGTATTACAATAACGGTACACCCGAGGTACCTGAAACTCAAGTAGTTCGGAACAACAACGTAGTACGACGGTATGCCCAATGAACCTGATAAGCTGGTACAATGACGTAGCAACAACGGTACGCCTGATGAACCGAACTCCATAAAAGAACACGGGTCGCTAGCCTACAAAAATGAGTTGAAACTCCAAAGAATCAATAGGTCGTTAGCCTATAAAAGAAATGAGATGAAACTCAATAAAACAAGGTATAGTCCCTTACGCGGACAAAGAGACACAGCATATCGCTAGTCTAAATCACAAAATGATCATCATTGATCAATAAAAAGTGTGAATTACACTAAGCTAGTAAGTAAACGAGTTTAGCTTCATCTCACATAACCACTGCCTTAACTTAAATATCGACAAACAAATTGTAGATCTCCACTTGAAAATTGTCACAAGAGTTTCAGTCGAACAAGTCCAAAAATTAACCGACGAATTAAACGTAAGCGTTTCATACCACTTATTTTGCTAAGCCTTTTAATTAGATTTTCTCATATGAACAAGGTAAAGGTTTGTATATACTAATAGGTTGGAAAACGGTTTTAATAAACGAGCTTTGTATTAAGATAGTGTTAAAATTGTTTTGATGAAAGGGTTTTGATATTTACTACTAGTATAGAAACCTTAGCATTTTAAAGTGAAAAATCACCAAAAATGATTGTTAAAACAATCATTCACAAAAGTTCACATTCGAAGACGTGAATCAAATCTAAAGAAACCGATACCAAATCCATCAAAATGGATATTCCCAAAGATCTCGAAAATGAAGTTATTAAAGTCAACAAAGGTGATAACAACAAATTGGATCAACATGAATCGATAAAATTGGAAACCCAAGCAAAATAGGCAAATTTGGCTGAGACAGAAGATTAAGTCGATTGGACCACGGTGGTCAGTCAACTGACACAATTCCTGGAAACTTTCTGTTTTCAGGTTCAGTCAACTGAACCAGGGTGGTCAGTCGACTGAAACATGCCTGGAAACTTTCGGTTTCCTGGCTCAATCGACGACCTAGAGTGGTCAGTCAACTGATACTGGCCCAGGAAATTTCTTGGGTTCTGGTTCAGTCGACTGAATTGGAATTTCCGGTGTTTTTAACCTAGCCCTACCAAGGGCAAAAATCCAACAAATTGCGATCGGACGAGCGATGGGTGCTAGGGGTTTTTCCAATCGGCAACCCAGCCCTATAGGCTCTTCGATACACCACCAAAAACATGTTCAAACATCAAAGCTAGGATTTTTAAAGATTTGACTTCAAAACACCAAAAACTGGAGGACTCATAATACCAATTCAACCAAAGAAAATGGATAAGGAATAGATGTCAGGAATCACTACCTAACAACTATCAAAGATATAAACATAGACATGGGTTCAAAAACTCACCTTTAAAACTCAAAACAACAAAGGAGAAGCTTGAAAACAAAGGGAAGAACAACTACTCTTCAACTTCAACTCTAAAACCTCCAATCTAAGATCATAGGAAAATATTTCCTAAGTTAGGTTATGGGAAATTTCTGAAATTGGAGGGAGATTGAGATGGAGAAGAAGAAGAGGATGCTTACCTAAGCTTCTCTTTGATTTTGGAGCTAGAACTTGAATTTGTAAAGGAAACTAGGGCTTAGGATTTAGTTTCCAATCTTCTCCCCCATTTTTACTAAAGCTTGAAGTGTTAGGAAACGAGGAATGAATGAAGAGGAGAGGGGGTGGAGTTAGGATATTAGATGAGTTAGGTTAGAGGGCTGAAACCCAAACTCAAACCCAAAGTCCTAAATGAAAACATCAAAATTTTACTCAACTCCAAACATATAGACATTTATACTCAAAAAGGTTGCAAATGCCATTTTGAACTCAATGGGAAGTGGTCTTGAGTCCCAATTCGACTATTTGCGAAAAGTAGCTTCTCGGACTTAAATCCGCCTTATGTTGCTATATTTAAATAAAATATTTAAATATACAATCATAAAATATGCGGGTTGTTACAATAAAGAAAATAAATTCCAAAATGTAAGAATACAATTAAAAAATTTGGATTAAAAGAAGATGGTAATAGAGGGTGATGAGATGGCAAACACATATAGAAGAAGTTGGTAGTCTCAATGGTAAGGAAGGGAAGATAAACTATGGAAAAAGTTATTCCACCAAGCCAATTTGCCAATGAGTTATTCTATAAGTGTGTAGTTTATAATTCTTACCCACTACAGTGTGAAGACGCACAATTTATTCCATAATTGGGTGTGATAATAGAAGTATTATACATAGACTTATATATCAGAAACCATAAAGGAAAGTAAAGATATGTGTGTTATTGTAAAAAGACATCATAGAAACAGCCACGAAATTTAAGTAAGATGATAGAGCCACAACAACATTAATGTCAGTTAACATTGAAGGGCGGCTTCCAACAATTGTTTATAAGGATAGTTGGGTTGTAGAATTAGTCGTTCATGTTTGTGTACAATGTAAGCGATGTCAATGGAATATGTTCCCTTTTGTTTTCTTTGTTGACTGCAACATTTTTGGGAAACGGTAAAATAAGGAAATTTCATGAAAGACATGTTAGCTGTGATGACCCGGAATTTTAAAGCAATATCAATTTAATAATCTGTAATAAAAATTAAATTGATTTGATAATCTTTGTAATAAGATTTGAATTAATTTAATAATTCAATAAAATAAATAGTAATTGATAGATTTTATCTTTTTAAATCTAATATTTGTTTTATATTTATAATATATATAGAATATTGTATATATTGTAAATAGGTATTGTTTTAAATAAATCCTGTTTTCTATAAAATTTATATCTTTAGTAAAATTGGAAATTTTGATTTTATTTAAAAGTTAAACTTTTTAAAAGCCATTTAATAAATAAAATATGATTTTAAATACTTAAGATAAATATTAAATGATTTAATATATGTGTAACTCAAGTTTAAAATTTAAAAAATAACAATAAAGGTTATTTTTATTTTCTTTTAAATATAATGTGATAAAATAAATAATCTATCAATAAGAAGACAATTTCTTTTAATAGTTATTTATGATTATTAAATATTGTTGTTTCTAAAAAATATAATAATGTATTGTTTTAACAAATAGATTTTTATAAAATAATTCTTTTCCAAAATTTGATTTGTGTAGTTATATATGTATATATAACTGGATTTCAAAATTTAATTTGAACTTGAATTCAAAGCTTTAAAAGTCTAAAGTAGAAATGTTTTTAATTTATTTTGATTTTGAAATATTTGTAAAAGTTTATAAATAAAATTGGATTCATTCATTTTAAAATTATCTACTTGTGAATAAGTAGATAATTTCAAATAAAATACAAATTAACTTAATTTTAACTAATTAACTTAATAAAAAAAGAGACATGTGTTAGGTAATAAAACATTTAAGGTGACAAATGTTAAATTTATAGACAAGTGTCATCCATTTTAGATTTTCATTTATTTTAATAAATAAAATTTTACCCTTACAAAACATATTTACTTCATTCTCTCATTTTTCTAATCTTCATTTTTTTTCAAAAGCTAAGGTAAAGTGTTCAGCTGAAAATTTGTTCAAAACAAAATCAGTAATTCTCCCCATTTTTCCAAAATCTGTAAACAACCCTCCAAATTAAAATTTTGTTACAAGCTCTTCAAATCAAACCTGCAAACTGTAAATCACTTCCCTGTAATCCACCTCCTATATCAAACATGTAAATCAATTCCTATTAATCTAAAACCCAGTTCATTTTCAAAGCAAACCTGTAACTATTTCATACATATCTCTGTTCACAAATAACAACCTGTCACCATCTCAAAAATCAAATACCTGCATTCTTCAACCTGGGCTGAACAAATGTCTACATTTTTTCTAAACAAAAGCATGCATGTAGTTTTTTTAAAACAAAGAACATTCAGGTGCAAAGTTTTCGAAACAAGGATTTCAGTTTTAAAGTGTTCAAAAAGTTTCAAAATGGAGGAAGCAATTCGAAGTTTTGAAATGAAGTTCCCAATTTCATAAAGCAAAATCTTTGTTAAACACCTCTGCTCTGCCTTCAAGCTTCATGTGAGCAACATCACTATTTATAAAAGATTAAGTTTATGAATAAGGTTGCTTGTTAAATTCTTTGTGATAAAAATGGATTGTTTGTATATATGAATGAAATTTGCTGTGAATATAATGGATGTATGGTATGCATATGTTCTCAGAGTACTCTCTGTTTTATAGTACATAGGTTCAAGTTTGATTTAAAATTTAAAATCTTTAGATTTTGCCTCTGTTTTAAACTTTAGATTTAAATCAAATCTGTTAGTTTAATCATAAACTTTAGTTTAGAAATTTATTTGTGTTAAAATAAATTTGAGGTATCTCTGGAAAACCCATAGCAACAGTGTATGTGTAACAAAGTCCAAACTCAAACATTTTAATTGACAAATTCAGGAATATATTATGAATTCTTAGTCCAAGACATGATTTTTAAGATCGAAATCATAATTTTTAATGAAAAATTGAGAGTGCATTGTTGGTTTAACTAGAAAGGGGATCTGGGAAGTTTTCTAGTGAACTTTTGATGTTGGAGAGTCGGGTTTCTTCTAGTGGAGGGAGGAGTGACCCGTGAAGCTTGGGAAAATTCAGGATGGCGATGAACTTCATCGAGGTGGCAGAGGTGATGTTTTCTTGTCTGGAACCTTAGTTTCAACTAGGCAGTTTGTTTTGCTTGATATGACCTTTGGGAATGATCGAGTGTTATGGGCTTTTGGAAGGTGGTTGCTGAAGCATAGGTGAAGCTATGGCCGGAAGTGGAGATTCTTTGGTGGTCGGAGCACCGTTGGGGAAACGATGACAAGTTTTGGGTGTGTATCGTTCTGTTATTTCCATGTTTTGGAATTTAACTCGAACGCCATTTTAAGTTCTGGATGAAAGAATCGATAGTCGTGTTGGGTCGTGGAGTTTGTCGGCGGCGTAGGGGAGCCACCGAAGGTGGCTGGTGATTGCCGGAGGCACGGTGCATGTGCACCGTGCACTTTGGACATTATGATGCTGTTGGTTTTTTTTTCTGGGTTTAGGCAGTGGGAAAGCTCGAGAATATGCTCGAGTAATTACGGTGTTTGCTCGAAGTTTTTGACCTGATGACTCGAAGCAGATTTTGGTCCTTGCTCGGGTTAGTGAAGTGATGCAGTTTTTCCTGCAAATTGTCTATAGGTTTTAGATTTAATCAATTTAAATGAATTTATAGGTTGTTACGTTAAGATTTAAACAAAGTTAAATGTGCAGTAAGAATTATAGCTTTAAAGGATTTTGAAATCATATGAGTATTCAAATTTGAAAAGGGTTTTCAGTTTTAAATAATAGAAAGGAACCTGGCAGTTTCTGGAAATTAAAATTAAAATTTTAATCTGGAAGCTAATTTTAAATTAGCAGTTTGAATTCAAACTTAAGTCCAGATTTCATAAAAACCTTTAAATCTTCAAGTTTTTATTTTTAAATAAGAAGTTTAAAAATCAAGGAGTAAAGCAAGAATTCAATTCAAGTTTAAAATACAAATGATTTGAATAAGGAATGGTTTCAAGGGTAGTGAATTAAAAATCTGAGATTTGAATAAGTTTAAAATTTGAATGTTTTCAAACTAGTTTAAATTTAAATTGTTTATTAGAAGTAAAAATTGTTTCAAACAAATATTTAAATTTATTTTCCTTTTTGAAACGAAATCATTATAAATGGTTTATAAAGGAAATTAAATGATTGTTAACCTGAATTTATAATCTAAATTATAATGTATTTAAAACTTAGTTTAATTAAATTAATTATACTAAGACTTATCTTATATAAGTTTTATTATAAGAAAATAAATGTTATTTACATTTACTTTGGAAAGAATAAATGGAATTTAAAATTTGATAATGCTTAAATAAATATCATTATTGAATTTTAGATTCAAATTTGGAATTTGAATTTAATTTTTAAATGCAATATTCTAAGTACTCTTTAATATTTATACAATTATTAATACGGAATGGGTTATCTTAAATATTATTAAGATATTAATATAATTAAATAAATTGGATAATTAAGGAATAAATAATTTCTTTAATTTATTTAATTAATAATTTGGATTAATTTAAATTAGAGTTAATTAAGAAGTAATTAGAGAATAAATAATAGTTAATGATGGTCATTAACTAAAGTTTATTTTGTAATTAATTAATATGATTAATTTTCAATAATTAATTAAATTAACTAATTAATGTTAATAAATTGTGAAATTTATTTAAGTTTAATTACTTAAATAAAAGTAATTAAGACACTAATTACTTAATGTAATTAATGGAGTTTATTAAGGTTGGTTTAAATTAATTAATTAAGTTTAATTAATTTTAAACATGAGATTTGATAATAAATACTTGACGTAATTAATGGGATTACTCAGTAAAGTAATTAAAGGTAATTACTGGATGTAATTAGTGGATAATATTGGAATTGAGAAATAATTAGGATTAAATTATTTTACATAATTAATCAAGGGATTAATTAAAGAAATAATTAAGGAGTAATTAATTTGATAAGTAATTAAGGATAGTTAATTACTGATTGTGATTAATCAAAGGTGATTAATAATTATGGTTTAAGTGAGACTATTTACTGAAAGTAATTAATTTAATTGAGTAATTAATTAAATATAATTAAGGATCACTAATTAATATAATTAATGATGTAAGTAAGATTGATTAATTAATATTAATTAATCAATAATAAGTAATTAAGGATAATTAATTAATTGTAATAAATTAAAGTTAAATGTAATTAATTATAGTTAATTAATTAATGTAGTAATTAAAGGTTAATTACTGTAATTAGTTTAGAGTAATTAATTTTGTGGAATTAATTAAAGTATAATTAATCAGGATTGATTAATTAAGATGATAAATTAGAGATTAATTAATTAATTAATTTGTAATTAATTAATGATAGTGCAAGCAAGATTTATATTGTGTAAGTAACTAATTTAATTCATTTTAAATTAATTAAAGGTGATGTAATTAATTTAATTCATTTTAAATTAATTATAGATAGTATGATTATAGATCATTGCTTATGAATGGTTGAGATTGGTTGCTTTGAATGGTTTTGAATCTCAGCTATGAGATTAGTAATGTTGATTGATATGGATGCATTGGTTGCATTATGATATTGATATGGATTATCTTTTAATAGTGATAATGTGAATTACATGTGGTTTAATAATGATAATTATCTGTTATGAATCTACGAATTATCTATCTGTATGTATAAAGATGATATAATTGAATTGTTTTAAAATTCTAAAACAACTTGGACCTAAAAGACACGCTTTGGATTTCGATGAGACCGGGATAGGGTTTCCATATTTGGATATCCAAAAACCACATTGATCCAAATTAACGATAGGTCGTGAATCTTATGTGAAGAGTGAAGACTCAAGGTGTAAGGACTATACGTCAGTATAACTCTGTGGGTGATTCCGTAATGAGTTTGACGGAATAGTACTTATAGATTTGAGATGGAGATTCAGAGTGCAAGGGTTATCGTCGTTAACTCTGAGGGTGATTCCAAAACGAGTGTAACGAGATAATGCCTTCGATTTCGTTCGAACCTGGAACGAACTTGTATGGATTGAATGCTTTCAGAATATCGTCAGGTGGACGATGAGCATTCTAAGATAATGTGTCCTATAAAGGTAATCGTAGCCTCAAGCCTCATCAACCGGGAATGGCTAAAACAGGGGAGGTGCAGCAAGGCTTCGTGGGTAGCTCCCACTGGAGAGCAAGATTGATCCCTGTCTAGAGGTCCCTTTTTATTCGGCTTAGTGGGCAGTTGGAATTGAGCACCAACTGCGGGGTTGTCTTGTTCAGAACTATTCAGTACGGAATGGGTCTTGCCTTGTGTTGCAGGGGAGTGGCCGTACTCCTCGGTACGTTGAGCTAGGCCACGTACTGTGACGGACGGTACCCCAGTAGCCCTACCATTGTATGGAATCCAAAATCCAATAAGCGCCAACGGTTTATTGTATTACCCACTTTTGTGGCTAGTAGCTGGAATTTAATGAATGTAACAATTTCGGCTATTTCATATTTACTTGAAAACCCTAGACCTATTATAATATCACTGGATTTCCTATCAAATGTTTTGGTTAGCTAAGGTAAAAACTTTTCCATGTTTATGTGTGGGAAGTCTTACGTGATACCTTTCTTTTCAAAAGGTTTTTAAAAGTTAAGCAACTTTAACCTGTTACTCACACCAGACCCATGTCTCACCCGGAGTTTATTTTTGTTTTTCATAAACACTTAGGTACTCAAATTTTTACGAGTAGCCAAGGGATTCAGGTTAGCTTTGACGAATATTGGAGGGGCAATGGAGCAGGAGGCTTCTGCATTAGATATATAGTATTCCGCTGTGTGTCTCTGTGTTGTCTCTGGATGGTATTACGTTGTAAATACTAGACAGGTGTTTATAACTGTCTAGTATGTGTGGAATATCTGTGTACTCTGATAATGGTTGTAAACTATGTAATATTTTATGTTATTAATATAATTTATTCGTTCCGTTGTTTAGATTCTGATGTGTTGTTTCTTCTTCTTCTCTTTCTTTCTCTTTTCTATCCTCTTCTTTCTTATTAGCGATGTGACTTCCGGGAGTGTGGAAGTTGGGTCGTTACAGTGGTATCAGAGCATTAGGTTGAGTGAATACCTAGGCTTTGTAGTGGTGTCTTTCTTGAGAGAGCGTATTAGCAATTTTAAATATATTTATATATATTTATGTATTTCTACCTAACTGTTGGGTTACCTGTTCGGGTTTTCCAATATAGGTTATAAAGGTAAATAAGGTAGTAGTGTATGTAACACGATTACTACCATTGGTTGGAGTTTGAATGTAGAGGTTGGAAGTGTATTGGTCGAGACTGTAGACCGAATACTGTCTCGAGTAAGTGGTGCAGTAGTGTAAAAGATTTCATCGATCTTTGAAGGAAACCTGTTAAGGTTCGGAGTCATCTTTGAAGTGCAGAGTTTGGTGAGTAGAGTTTGGATCTGTTCGGTTGAGCTGAAGTAAGTGATGGTATCTTGATATCTCAGGAAGTTGTAACTGCGTAATGAGATGCAGTGATATAGATGTGTCCGAAGATATTTCATTGGAACAAGTTTGGGAAGTGTGTCTGCTTCGATGTTGTGGCTAAAGTCAGCAGGAAGTTGTGGTGTTTCTGTCTGCTTTGAAGTCCGAGTTTCTCAAAGCGCTTTGGATTAGGAAGTTTGGTATTAGTGTTAGCAGTGCAGCTCGGAGTGTTCTGTGAGATGACAGGGAGGTCTTAGCTGAGTAGTTTTCTGAAGATGGAATTCAGAAAGCTGCAGAGTGAATCCGTTTCTTCAATGGATTGACTAGATCAGTGTAAGCTGTTCTGTTTGGTAAAGAGAGAACAGTTTTATTTGGAAATTTATCTAGGTTAATCGCAAAAGTGACTTGCGATTGGTTGAGTGTTCTCTTGGATCGTTGGAGATTTTCTGGAGGTTTTCTGGGAAAAACTGAGGTTCGTCAGCATCTAGAAATTGAGATTTCTTATCAACTAGTATTCCAGGAGTGGAACTGATAGTTCTGTTTAGTTGGAGAATAGAGATAGAGTTTGATGAAGTAACTCAGTTTAGGAGGAATTTTTGAGTTTTCTTTATGGATCCGTTGAACCATATTTCTGGAGGTGATGTCCAGTTGGTGTTTGTGTTCCTTGTCAGTATTTTCTTATCTACTAGGGATCAGAGTTGTGCAGCGGAAGCTGTTTGATAGCGTTTCTGATTTTCTTTTTCGGATTGGGAGAAGTTTGTAGTCTTCTGCTGGTTATGGAGTAGGATTGTGTTTTGGTTTTGGATTGATCTTGAGGAGATCATTGTGATGGGTTGTTTCTGGTTCTGATTATTTCTAGAGGAATCAGCAAGGGTTGAGCTGATCAGTTTGGATGTTGGCAACCCAGGATTGTCTAAAGACTTTTGTGGTTAAGGGACGGAGAAATTTGGAATTCGAAGTTGGGGACTTCATTATTGTTGGAGTTTTCTCTGATTCAGGAGCTATAAGTTTTGAATAAGTCTGGGAAGCTAGCTCAGTGATGTTTGGATTTCTTCTTTGTGTTTTGGTTGGATTGGTGTTTGGATTTTAGGATTAAATTGTCAGTTTGGATAACTGGAATTCGATGAGTTTCACGTATCTCTAAGGAAGTACGTATATGGTCTATCTCTGGTTTTAGAACCAGCAGTCATGGAGTTTGGTTATTGAGTCAGACTCGTCTGAAGTCTGATATGCTATCTAGTTCTGTAGATATAGATGAATAGGAGCTCTATAGTTTAATAGTATTGATTGTTTGGAATCTAGAGAGCGAGTATCCCGATATTTGTACCGGTGAAACTCGTGAAAGTTTTATCCAGAATTTTTCTGGATAATTAGATTTGTTTGATTGGGTGAATTGATTGCTATGGTTGTTAGCATATCATTAGTATATGCTTGTGTTTTAAAATTAAATCTTTAAATAGATTATTAAATTACCTTTGTTTTAAATTTCGGGGACGAAATTCTTTTAAGGGGGAAGGAATGTGATGACCCGGAATTTTAAAGCAATATCAATTTAATAATCTGTAATAAAAATTAAAATGATTTGACAATCTTTGTAATAAGATTTGAATTAATTTAATAATTCAATAAAATAAATAGTAATTGATAGATTTTATCTTTTTAAATCTAATATTTGTTTTATATTTATAATATGTATAGAATATTGTATATATTGTAAATAGGTATTGTTTTAAATAAATCTTGTTTTCTATAAAATTTATATCTTTAGTAAAATTGGAAAATTTGATTTTATTTAAAAGTTAAACTTTTTAAAAGCCATTTAATAAATAAAATATGATTTTAAATACCTAAGATAAATATTAAATGATTTAAAATATGTGTAACTCAAGTTTAAAATTTAAATAAATAACAATAAAGGTTATTTTTATTTTCTTTTAAATATAATGTGATAAAATAAATAATCTATTAATAAGAAGACAATTTCTTTTAATAGTTATTTATGATTATTAAATATTGTTATTTCTAAAAAATATAATAATGTATTGTTTTAACAAATAGATTTTTATAAAATAATTCTTTTCCAAAATTTGATTTGTGTAGTTATATATGTATATATAACTGGATTTCAAAATTCAATTTGAACTTGAATTCAAAGCTTTAAAAGTCTAAAGTAGAAATGTTTTTAATTTGTTTTGATTTTGAAATATTTGTATAAGTTTATAAATAAAATTGGATTCATTCATTTTAAAATTATCTACTTGTGAATAAGTACATGTTAACTAATTAATTAAACATGGATTTACATTTATCTTGTATTAACATTAAATAAAATACAAATTAACTTAATTTTAACTAATTAACTTTAAAAAAAAAAGAGACATGTGTTAGGTAATAAAACAATTAATGTGACAAATGTTAAATTTATAAACAAGTGTCATCCATTTTAGATTTTCTTTTATTTTAATAAATAAAATTTCACCCTTACAAAACATGTTTTCTTCATTCTCTCATTTTTCCAATCTTCATTTTTTTTTTCAAAAGCTAAGATAAAGTCTTCAGCTGAAAATTTGTTCAAAACAAAATCAGTAATTCTCCCCATTTTTCCAAAATCTGTAAACAACCCTCCAAATTAAAATTCTGTTACAAGCTCTTCAAATCAAACCTGCAAACTGTAAATCATTACCCTGTAATCCACCTCCTATATCAAACATGTAAATCAATTCCTATTAATCTAAAACGATGTTCATTTTCAAAGAAAACCTGTAACTATTTCATACATATCTCTGTTCACAAATAACAACCTGTCACCATCTCAAAAATCAAATACCTGCATTCTTCAACCTGGGTTGAACAAATGTCTGCATTTTTTCAAAACAAAAGCATGCATGCAATTTTTTTAAAACAAAGAACATTCAGGTGCAAAGTTTTTGAAACAAGGATTTCAGTTTTAAAGTGTTCAAAAAGTTTCAAAATGGAGGAAGCAATTCGAAGTTTTGAAATGAAGTTCCCAGTTTTATAAAGCAAAATCTTTGTCAAAAACCTCTGCTCTACCTTCAAGCTTCATGTGAGTAACATCACTATTTATAAAAGATTAAGTTTATGAATAAGGTTGCTTGTTAAATTCTCTGTGATAAAAATGGATTGTTTGTATATACGAATGAAATTTGCTGTGAATATAATGGATGTATTGTATGCATATGTTCTCAGAGTGCTCTCTGTTTTATAATACATAGGTTCAAGTTTGATTTAAAATTAAAAATCTTTAGATTTTGCCTCTGTTTTAAACTTTAGATTTAAATCAAATCTGTTAGTTTAATCGTAAACTTTAGGTTAGAAATTTATTTGGGTTAAAATAAATTTGAGGTATCTCTGAAAACCCATAGCAACAGTGTATGTGTAACAAAGTCCAAACTCAAACATTTTAATTGATAAATTTAGGAATATATTATGAATTCTTAGTCCAAGACATGATTTTTAAGATCGAAATCATAATTTTTAATGAAAAATTGAGAGTGCATTGTTGTTTTAATCAGAAAGCGGTCTGGGTAGTTTTCTGGTGAACTTTTGATGTTGGAGAGTCGGGTTTCTTCTAGTGGTGGGAGGAGTGACCCGTGAAGCTTGGGAAAATTCAGGATGGCGATGAACTTCATCGAGGCGGCAGCGGTGACGTTTTCTTGTCTGGAACCCTAGTTTCAACTAGGCCGTTTGTTTTGCTTGATATGACCTTTGGGAATGATTGAGTGTTATGGGCTTTAGGAAGGTGGTTGCTGAAGCATAGGTGAAGCTATGGCCGGAAGTGGAGATTCTCTAGTGGTCGGAGCACCGTGAGGGAAACTATGACAGGTTTTGGGTGTGTATCGTTCTGTTATTTCCAAGTTTTGGAATTTAACTCGAACGCCATTTTAAGTTCTGGATGAAAGAATCGATAGTCGTGTTGGGTCGTGGAGTTTGTCGGCGGCGTAGGGGAGCCACCGGAGGTGGCTGGTGATTGCCGGAGGCACGGTGCATGTGCACTGTGCACTTTGGGCATTATGATGTTGTTGGTTTTTTTTTCTGGGTTTAGGCAGTAGGGAAGCTCGAGAATATGCTCGAGTAATTACTGTGTTTGCTTGAAGTTTTTGACCTGATGACTCGAAGCAGATTTTGGTCCTTGCTCGGGTTAGTGAAGTGATGCAGTTTTTCCTGCAAATTGTCTGTAGGTTTTAGATTTAATCAATTTAAATGAATTTATAGGTTGTTATGTTAAGATTTAAAAAAAGTTAAATCCGCAGTCAGAATTATAGCTTTAAAGGATTTTGAAATCATATGATTATTCAAATTTGAAAAGGGTTTTCAGTTTTGAATAATAGAAAGGAACATGGCAGTTTCTTGAAATTAAAATTTCAATTTAAATCTGGAAGCTAATTTCAATTAGCAGTTTAAATCTGGAAGCTAATTTCAAGTTTTTATTTTTAAATAAGAAGTTTCAAAATCAAGGAGTAAAGCAAGAATTCAATTCAAGTTTAAAATACAAATGATTTGAATAAGGAATGGTTTCAAGGGTATTGAATTAAAAATCTGAGATTTGAATAAGTTTAAAATTTGAATGTTTTCAAACTAGTTTAAATTTAAATTGTTTATTAGAAGTAAAAATTGTTTCAAACAAATATTTAAATTTATTTTCCTTTTTGAAACGAAATCATTATAATTGGTTTATAAAGGAAATTAAATGATTGTTAACCTGAATTTATAATCTAAATTATAATGTATTTAAAACTTAGTTTAATTAAATTAATTATACTAAGACTTATCTTATATAAGTTTTATTATAAGAAAATAAATGTTATTTACATTTACTTTGGAAAGAATAAATGGAATTTAAAATTTGATAATGCTTAAATAAATATCATTATTGAATTTTAGATTCAAATTTGGAATTTGAATTTAAATTTTAAATGCAATATTCGAAGTACTCTTTAATATTTATACAATTATTAATAAGGAATGGGTTATCTTAAAAATTATTAAGATATTAATATAATTAAATAAATTGGATAATTAAGGAATAACTAATTTATTTAACTTATTTAATTAATAATTTGGATTAATTAAAATTAGAGTTAATTAAGAAGTAATTAGAGAATAAATAATAGTTAATGATGGTCATTAACTAAAGTTTATTTAGTAATTAATTAATATGATTAATTTTCAATAATTAATTAAATTAACTAATTAATGTTAATAAATTGTGAAATTTATTTAAGTTTAATTGCTTAAATAAAAGTAATTAAGAAACTAATTACTTAATGTAATTAATGGAGTTTATTAAGTTTGGTTTAAATTAATTAATTAAGTTTAATTAATTTTAAACATGAGATTTGATAATAAATACTTGATGTAATTAATGGGATTACTCAGTAAAGTAATTAAAGGTAATTACTGGATGCAATTAGTGGATAATATTTGAATTGAGAAATAATTAGGCTTAAATTATATTATATAATTAATCAAGGGATTAATTAAAGAAATAATTAAGGAGCAATTAATTTGATAAGTAATTAAGGATAGTTAATTACTGATTGTGATTAATCAAAGGTGATTAATAATTATGGTTTAAGTGAGACTAATTACTGAAAGTAATTAACTTAATTGAGTAATTAATTAAATATAATTAAGGATCACTAATTAATATAATTAATGATGTAATTAAGATTGATTAATTAATATTATTTAATCAATAATAAGTAATTAAGGATAATTAATTAATTGTAATTAATTAAAGTTAAATGTAATTAATTATAGTTAATTAATTAATGTAGTAATTAAAGGTTAATTACTGTAATTAGTTTAGAGTAATTAATTTTGTGGATTTAATTAAAGTATAATTAATCAGGATTGATTAATTAAGATGATAAATTAGAGATTAATTAATTAATTAATTTGTAATTAATTATTGATAGTGTAAGCAAGATTTATATTGTGTAAGTAACTAATTTAATTCATTTTAAATTAATTAAAGGTGATGTAATTAATTTAGTTCATTTTAAATTAATTATAGATAGTATGATTATAGATCATTGCTTATGAATGGTTGAGATTGGTTGCTTTGAATGGTTTTGAATCTCAGCTATGAGATTAGTAATGTTGATTGATATGGATGCATTGGTTGCATTATGATATTGATATGGATTATCTTTTAATAGTGATAATGTGAATTATCTGTGGTTTAATAATGATAATTATCTGTTATGAATCTATGAATTATCTATCTGTGTGTATATAGATGATATAATTGAATTGTTTTAAAATTCTAAAACAACTTGGACCTAAAAGACACGCTTTGGATTTCGATGAGACCGGGATCGGGTTTCCATATTTGGATATCCGAAAACCACATCGATCCAATTAACGATAGGTCGTGAATCTTATGTGAAGAGTGAAGACTCGAGGTGTAAGAGCTATACGTCAGTATAACTCTGTGGGTGATTCCGTAATGAGTTTGACGGAATAGTGCTTATAGATTTGAGATGGAGATTCAGAGTGCAAGGGTTATCGTCGTTAACTCTGAGGGTGATTCCAAAATGAGTGTAACGAGATAATGCCTTCGGTTTCGTTCGAACCCGGAACGAACTTGTATGGATTGAATGCTTTCAGAACATCGTCAGGTGGACGATAAGCATTCTAAGATAATGTGTCCTATAAAGGTAATCGTAGCCTCAAGCCTCATCAACCGGGAATGGCTAAAACAGGGGAGGTGCAGCAAGGCTTCGTGGGTAGCTCCCATTGGAGAGCAAGATTGATCCCTGTCTAGAGGTCCCTTTTTATTCGGCTTAGTGGGTAGTTGGAATTGCGCACCAACTGCGAGGTTGTCTTGTTCGGAACTATTCAGTGAGGAATGGGTCCGGCCTTGTGTTGTAGGGGAGTGGGAGTACTCCTCGATACGTTGACCTAGGCCACGTACTGTGACGGGCGGTACCCCAGTAGCCCTACCATTGTATGGAATCCAAAATTCAATAGGTGCCAACGGTTTTGATTGTATTACCCACTTTTGTGGCTAGTAGCTGGAATTTAATCAATGTAACAATTTCGGCTATTTCATATTTACTTGAAAACCCTAGACCTATTATAATATCACTGGATTTCCTATCAAATGTTTTGGTTAGCGTAAGGTAAAAACTTTTCCATGTTTATGTGTGGGAAGTCTTACGTGATACCTTTCTTTTCAAAAGGTTTTTAAAAGTTAAGCAACTTTAACCTGTTACTCACACCAGACCCATGTCTCACCCGGAGTTTATTTTTCATAAACTCTTGGGTACTCAAATTTTTATGAGTAGCCAAGGGATTCAGGTTAGCTTTGACGAATATTGGAGGAGCAGTGGAGCAGGAAGCTTCTGCGTTAGATATATAGTATTCCGCTGTGTGTCTCTGTGTTGTCTCTGGATGGTATTACGTTGTAAATACTAGACAGGTGTTTATAACTGTCTAGTATGTGTTGAATATCTGTGTACTCTGATAGTTGTTGTAAACTATGTAATATTTTATGTTACTAATATAATTTATTCGTTCCACTGTTTAGATTCTGATGTGTTGTTTCTTCTTCTTCTCTTTCTTTCTCTTTTCTATCCTCTTCTTTCTTATTAGCGATGCGACTTCCGGGAGTGTGGAAGTTGGGTCGTTACATTAACGCTAAAATTGAACGCTAACAACTCGGTGTAAGTAGAGATTAAGTGAAAGCACCACCCGTCAATATGGGAATTAGAAGTAAGTAAAAAAGTCACAGAAAACACACTAAAGAGACAACAGTTTTATAGTGGTTCGGCTTCAAGTTAAGCCTACGTCCACTTTAATCTTCTTTATTGCTGAATCGATTACGACTTTACAACAATCTTCGATTACAACACTATCAAGAGAAATAGCTAAAACTCCGATGTAGAAGAACTCCTTGAATCCATGTCGAACGTGCTAGATTTCTTCTTGAAGTTTGTTGAAGTGTCTTTCGTGTTTGAAGTGTCGGATGAGTCGAGAAATCAGCAGAGTATAGGCGTTCCGGAAATGAGCCAAAAGGTCCCCTCTTCGGTGGTGTAGGCTCGGTATTTATAGAAAATTTCTGGACAAGGCATAGGTCGTGAACGACCTAGGGTAAGTCGTAGGTCGTGAACGACCTAAGGGTAGGTCGTAGGTCGCCAACGACCTAAGGGATGCGGGTTACGGTCTAACAAGGTTGGACTTAATCTCTTGAACAAACTGGTAGGTCATAGCGACCTAGGAGAGAAGTGGCATAAGAAATTACGGCTCATGGAGTTACCTCGGTCTATTTAGGTCGTGGAAGACCTAATGAAGAAGTAGCATGCATGCGGCCTCATACTGTCTTAACCCGTTAGGTTGTTAGGTTCTTAGGTCATTAGGGGTCTATAGGTCTCTAACTTGCTTAAGCAGTTAGGTCGCTAGGTTGCTTAAGCAGTTAGGTCGCTAACTCGCTTAAGCGGTTGGGTCGCTAGGTCGCACCCCTCATAGAATCACCAGAGCCTTTGGCCGTTAAGTTGTAGGTCGTTGAGTCCTTTAACAGGTTTGGTCGTTAGGTCACTTGGGGTTTTAGGTCATTATAACTTTAGGTCACTATTAGCTTGTTTACACTTTAATTCCTTCGGTCGCTTACTTCCTTACGTCGTCGAGTCATGAAATTGAGGAGTTAACATTTGCCCCTCGAAGTACACGCCTATGTCGTAGGTCATGTGCTTCGACCTAATTATGCTAGGTCATGAGCGACCCAAGAGATTTGCTAACTCGCATGCCCTTTCGTCTTCTTTTCCTTGCTCTATATAAGTTGTTAAGTCGCTTCATCCCCCTTACTTTATTACTTATCACCCTGTCGGCCGCCATTGTTGCATTCGAGCTCTGAAGCTAAAAAGAAATCCCCTCCTTTTCATCTCCAATTGTTGATTCCAACATCAAACTTTGGTAATTCCGATCATCCTTTCACCATGTTTATCATCGATCCCTCCAGAATCCTTTCAACACAACTTTCGACCATGTTGTTAGATTATGTTCCGATTCGGCCTAGGGTTTTTATTGAGCTATTTTGGTGAGTGCAATTGGAATCGATCATGGGTTTTTGAGGAGGTTTTGGGAGTTCGGAGGAGACAGGGGAATGATTAACGGGTTAATGGATTTTAGGTTATACCGTTGTATTGCTGGTGATGTGAGGCGGTGGACACGTGGCAGCGCTTGAGTGGAGGACAGGCCTTAGAGTTTGTTAATGGGAGATAATGTTACACTACCGAGATATAGAGTCGAACGACCTAATAAATCGAACGATCCAAGTGCCTTGCGACCTAAGAGAAACTGAGCGACTTACATATTCGCGACTTAAGGAAATCAGACCGACCTATCTTAGGAACTTTGCGACTCATGATGTATGGCATGACCCTTTGCGGCTTAACTCTTAACGACTTAATATTTAACCATTTTTCACTGCCGAATTGCTTCTTGCGACTTAAACAGTTTTCGACCCAACTTTTTAGGTCGCGAGCGACCTAGGACTTTGCCAGGTACACACTGCCTTGCCTTGCAGCATTACTTTAACTTGTAGGAGCATGAATAATGAACCCTTTGACTTGAACAGAATGACTTAATGGAACTTCGACCTATGCTAATTCGCTTGAGTTTGATTACTTGCAAAAATTTGACAGCATTAAACTTGAATCTTCAACTTAAATTGCCGAGATGAACTGCTTGAACTCGTTGTACTCCTTTACAGATTATATTGTCTTTAATGCTAATAACCTGTTAAATACAACATTTGCAAAAAACTAGGGCGAATATACTGCCACTGATCGCCCACATCGAATGACATATTAGTCGATAAATAATAATCAACTTGAAGAAATTATACGAATGAAATGCTACGAATCACCAAATTCAAGTGAAATATTGAAGCAAAGAAAAACTAATCAATTAAAGCTGATTTGTATGCATTAACACTGCACTTGTACTTGGACCCAAAACAACAAGCTCTGAAACTTTATAATTGACAAATGCATATTAGTTCAATTTCAGTTATATTTGCTTGTCGTTTTACTAGTTTTGCACAACACTTCACACATTTAGGAAACGTGCACCTTCATATTTGAATATCCAGTTCCTTGTGTAGAATGGCTTCTCGACAAGAAGAAGTAGTAGGGCAAGCTGGAGAGGCCTTCCCGATAGCCAATCCATTGGATGATCCCCCGGAAAGGACTTCAACTACCCTGAATCAACGGGTGTTCAACCAACTACGCATTCAGTTTGGTATTGCTAAAGCAGATGCTTTACTTCCTGGGCCAAACGATACTGCAGATAGACCACCTCTCGGTTTTATAGCTGTCAATCGCTAGATGTGCTTGAATGGAGCTATTTCTCCTTTTAATGATTTTCTTCAACAATTCCTTCTCCGATTAACCATCTCTCCCTTCCAATTGCATCCCAACGGCTACGCCATCTTGATGGGACCGTGTGTATTATTCAGTAGGACACTTGATCGTCTTCCAAGCTTTGAGGAGATTTGCTTCTTGTGCACATTTGCAAAAAACAAAGATCATCCCTCTATCACACTCGTGAGAAGCGCCAGGAACAGTAGACTGATCGTCGATCTTCCAGAAAGTGCCCACGAGTTCTTGAATCAATTCTTCTTCGTTCGCTGCCCTCCAAGATTTTATGCAATCTGGAGAGTAGGAGGTAAGATTGCTTATCCCTGTTCTTTCCATTTGAGTTTTCAAAGTCCGAGTTGCTAAGTGCTAACTCCATTCTTTACTTTTACAGCACTTCCTCCTCCCTCTAAAGATCCCAGCCACAAGCCGACTTTTGAAAGACTAAATGCTGTGGCGGTTGAGGAGAGAAGCATTAAATTTTTGCTGAAAGACGAGTTTCTGCACCAATTCGGACTTCTACACTCTTCCCATTCTACTCAGCCTCATGATGTCCCTGATTCTCCAGCAGAGACATCAGATGCCCCGGTGTCCGCCGAAGAATTTATACCGAAAGAACCTACTGCTGAGGCTTCACTGGTAAGTGTTCTGCTTCTATCGACGTTGCGTGGTGATCCGACAAATTTGCACCTGCCCTTGTCATTGAGGAAGAGGAACCTCCTCACCAATCCGGGAAGACTGTTGATGAAGGAGCTGAGGGGAAGGGTCCCGCTGGGCACGATGGTGACGACATTTTTGAGGGATTGAGCGACTTGATGATCACTTCACAGGAGTTCTTTAAAGACGATACCACTACTACTAAAGTTATTTCTCCAGTAGTTGAAGCGACATCTGTCTTGCAACAAGCTCCGTTAGCCTAAGAGTTGGCGCTTGCTGTAAAATTCGTCATCACCCCCTAACCGAGGAGTGGTTCGCAGTTTGACGTGCGTAGTTTGCACGTTACACACACTTAGGATTTTTTCTGCACTTATAGGCATTCAACTTCCTTGATTTGAAGATTTCTGAACTTGTCTTTTCTTCATTTTCAGCTTCTCCAATGGGATGAAGTGGCTCATACTATGATGACTTCTAGCGCTATGGAAGACGCGGCTCTTATGATCCCAAGAGGTATCTTCCTGCCTCCTGGAAGACCGACGAAGAAAGAGCTACAAGAAAAGCTCGTGAGAGGCGTGCTTATGAAGAACGCTACGGGAGAACGGATGAACGACATGATTTTTCCCAGAGAGAGGACGATTCTCATAAACGAAAATCTCGTGATGACAAAGGGAAAAGTCATGTCGCTGAAGATCCGAGTAAACGGACCAAACTTAGTGAAAAGCCAGCATCTGAAATTTTTGAAAAGCCCGCTGCTCCCATCTCTTTGGAAATCCCTTCCATCTCTCCTGCCCTTCAAAGAGCAGATATTCAAACAATCATCAGTAGGCCCCCGTATCAAGTTGGACAGGGTCTGGCTACTCTTCAAAGCCAGTTTCCGCACTGGTGCTTAAAAGGAGTGCGTTTCGATCTTGATTTGGTCCCAATCGACAAGAAAGCTATGCTGCAAAATCTTGATGCCATCAAACTCGATATTGAGAGAATGTCCGGTTGGCAAAAAAATTTTGACGAGCTTCAAAGAGTAAACCACGAAAATCTCGAAGCCATGCTGACTATGGAAAATGATAAATCCGAGTGGCAGAAAACACTCGATCAGCATGATGCAGAGATGAAGAGCATCGCCGCTTACAATGAGAGGCTTGAAGCGGAAGTTGAAAAACTTAAAGAAGAGCTTGCCACTTCTTCCACTTTCTATTCTCAAAGAGAAGAAATACTTCAAAAGCAGGTGAGAGATGCTCACGCCGGGCAAAGAGACGCTGAAACTAAATTCGAAGCACAGCAGCAAGTTATAGAAAGCTACCGAACTGACGTTACATAGTTGTGAGAAAAAACCAACTCCCTGAACTTAGAAATCGAAATGTTAAAAGCTCGACTTTCTAAAGCTGAAAAAGCGCGTGATGAAGCTATTGCCGGCAAAGCAGCAGCCGAAGAATCTCATATGGCAACTAAAGCCAACATCAGCTCGACTTTATTTGAGTTTTACATGCATAGTGTTCTGGGGCGCGGTAGCCTTTCGTTATTGCGTTCAAAGTATGAAATCACTTTGGCCGAAGTGTGGGAAGCCACACTTGATATGCTCGGAGGCGCTGGACATGCTGAAGCAGATCTAGAGGCGCACTATCTAGATGACGATGCACGTTCTGCTCTTGCCAGAGGAAAGGAGCAACTTGCTAAAGGGAGAGCCAGAATGGCGGAAGGAGAACATTTAGGGAAGACAACCTCAACCGACCCAGTTCAACCTTCAGTTTCGGCCGACATCGATATTGTTGGCTCCAGTTCCCATTCTCCACCTCCTGCTAAAGCTGTCATTGAAAGTGCAACTGCTCACACTAGAAATGAGACTCAAGAAAGCACTAAGCACATGACTTTCAAGTTGACGTAATAAAGCGTACTTCTCCAGGTAATCTCAATGCTGATCTTGCTCAAGTGGACTGCTTGTTTACTTCACATGAGCTTGATGAACTTTTTGATTATTCAGACTTCCCCTCTTCCAACTGTTCCCTCTCCGCCTCTTTAGATTGCTCCTCCTTCCGTTTCTCAACTAGGGTCACAAGAGGAGCAGATAGAAGCTCTTCAAGGCTGGGATGACCCGGTCGCTTCACAAGAACAGAAGGCCGAGTAACCTGAAGAAGGCGAAAGAACTCCGGAGCAATCTATTTCTGATGACATAAAGTTGTCTGCACTTTTCACTCCGGGCAGTGAGTCTTCTTCAAGGAAGAAGGGGAAGCGTGGAATCTCAAAGAAAAAGAGGGAAGTTTCTGCCAGCGAAGAAAAAGCAGAAGAAGATCCAATCGCACCCATTTCTCCTTCTTCCCTTACTCTTACAAGCCGACCCAAAAAGTAAATCATCCGACCAAGTGAGAGCTCCAAAGGTGGCAGGAAGAAGAAGTGATGGGTTTAGTCCTATGTTTTTCGTCTTGCTTTTTGCTTTCTGCTTGTATATATAAAGGCTTGTGTTGACCGGAGATTGTGCGGGTACCAGTCCCCGCCTTCTTTTATTTTGAAACCTACACATGTATAAAATTTTCATAGTATGGAATAAAATGTTTCTTTTATGTGCAAACTTCTGTCTGTATTTGAAAATGCATTTATTCTTCTTTTTCATACAAGTTTCTTTATTTTCTATGCGGGATGTTGCAGTAAGCCTATGGTATGTTGCTTGAGCATTGCTTTTACGAATGTAACTATATTATATTGCCCCCATACCACGGTTTATTGCAATCTCTTTGACATTGGCAAAATTTTGGAGAACAACTCTTCTGTTTCGAGAAGACTTGTACTCTTTCTTTGGAGAACAATTTTTCCATTTTAAGGACGCTTGCATCCGTAATTTAGAGAATATTTTTTCCATTTGAAGGGAATATTTCTCTGATTTAGTAGAATGCACCTTGTATTGGAGAAGTCTTCTCTTTCCTCTTTTTTTTTAGGAAAAATTTCTACACTTCAACTTTTGGAGATGATCACTCTTTTTTTAAAGAAAAGTAGTGAATTCTCCTGTGAGACAAAGTGGGCTTCAAAAAAGGCTTTGACTTGGTACTTTAATCTTCGGAGAAAAATATGCTCATTATGGAGAGATTGATCTTTTCTTGAAAGTAGAAGTACGCCTCCAAAGATGGCTTTCCACATTCCAACTCTTGTGAAGTGTGTCTTCGAAGAGAGCTATTTGCACTTCAAATCCTGGTGAAACGTGTGCCTCCGAAGAGGGCTTTTAGCATTTCAACTCTAGTGAAATGGGCCTCCGAAGAGGGCTTTTCACATTTTAACTCTTGTGAAGTTTTATTTCAAATCTCGGTGAAATTTGTACCTCCGAAGAGGTCTTTTAGCATTTCAACTCTGGTGAAATGGGCCTCCGAAGAGGGCTTTTCACATTTCAACTCTTGTGAAGTTTTATTTCAAATCTTGGTGAAATGTGTGCCTCCGAAGAGGTCTTTTAGCATTTCAACTCTGGTGAAATGGGCCTCCGAAGAGGGCTTTTCACATTTCAACTCTTGTGAAGTTTTATTTCAAATCTCGGTGAAATGTGTGCCTCCGAAGAGGTCTTTTAGCATTTCAACTCTGGTGAAATGGGCCTCCGAAGAGGGATTTTCACATTTCAACTCTTGTGAAGTTTTACTTCAAATCTCGGTGAAATGTGTGCCTCCGAGTAGGGCTTTTTCCTCGAAGTTCCTTTCTCGTGGTTGGATGGATTTACGGGCCTGAGACAAGTTACTTGGATGTTTGTTTGCACAGACGATCGCAACTAGTTAACAAGAGCTTTGTGCCTTCCACTTGGGAAGGTGCCTCCGGTCATTCCACCAATCTTTTTTGGTTGAGAAAGAGAACTTTCTTTTTATGGCATGCCCCGTTAGAGGTCTTTATCCTCTGAAGAGTTGTGCCTCCGAAGAGGGCTTGTGCCTCCGAAGAGGTCTTTGGCTGTTTCCTGCCTGCTCACCCATGTCTTTTCGCCATTTGCTCATATCAGCGATTCCCTGTTATCATTTTCAAGCACACATTCCTTTCTTTCGCAAGTAGTTTGTTTTATCCAAACAAGTGTACTTCATTGTTAAGTGAGCACGCAAGGGCAGACACATGCTACTTAATCAGATGTTCGTTTGCATAAACTATCATAATTAGTTAGCAAGGGCCCACCTCCGGCGGAATCACTAACTGTTTGCTTGAAGCACTTCTTATATAGGATTTGAATCTGGATGTTCGTTTGTTGAGTGATGTCAGGGATCGCTTGGTCTTGTGATGAGTAAGCTTTGTTTTAATGGCCTGCAATATTAAATCGACATTTTAGCAATACAATTAAAGTACTTTACATATCGAAATAAAACAGGCATTTTGTAATAGTAGAGAACACAAGATTTATAGTGGTTTGGCCAAGAACTGGGACTACATCCACTTTATAGTTCTTATTATTCACTTGCACTGGCTTTACAATGGCTTTCAATACAAGAATCATACATCCATAATTCTTTTATAGTATTTCAGTAAAGCTTTTAAGTAAAATATGGACGCAAGTGATTGCTGTTCCAAGCCCTTGGAATTGGATCCCATTCGACAGTTGTGAGTTTGAATGTGCCATCAAGAAGTTTTTTGCTTATGACATACAGTCCTTACCAGTTTGGCCCAAACACACCTGTTGCTGTCATAATTCTTTTCAAGACTAGATCTTCAATTTCAAAGCTGCATTGTCGAACTTTGGAATTGAAGTGCCTGGCTATCCTTTGCCGATGGGCTGTAATTCTGAGCTTAGCCTCTTCCCTTCTTTCATCAAGGAGGTCAAGTGCCTCAAGTTGCAGTTTTTCATTTTCATCTTGATTGAAATGGATTCTTCTGTGTGAAGGGACTTCTATTTCCACCGGAACCATTGCTTCTAATCCATATGCTAACGAGAACGGAGTGTGCCTAGCCGCAGTTTTGTGGGTAGTTCTGTATGCCCATAGTGCTAGTGGTAGCTTATCGACCCAACCACCTTTTGCTTTTTCTAGCTGTTTTTTGATGGTTGATTTGATAATTTTGTTTACTGCTTCCACTTGTCCGTTTGCCTACGGATGAGCCACTGCTGAAAAGCTTTTTTGGATCTTGAATCGCTTGCAAAAATCTTGGAACTCTTCACTTTCGAATTGGGTTCCATTGTCTGTGATTATCTTTTGAGGCACACCGTACCTTCAAATGATATTCTTAGTCACAAAGTTTATCATCTTTTTAGAGGTAATTGTAGCTAATGGTTCAGATTCAGCCCATTTAGTAAAATAATCAACAGCAATAATGGCATATCTGATTCTGGATTTGGCGGTTGGCAAAGGCCCGATGAGATCTATTCCCCAAATAGAAAATGGCCATGGACTGACCATCTGTGTTATCTCGGTGGAAGGTGCTCTTGGGATTTTTGCGAATCTCTGGCATCGGTCACATTTTCGGGCGTAGCTAGCAGCATCACGATTAATTTCTGACCAAAAATACCCATAACGGAGAATTTTCTTTGCTAGAGTTTGACCACCTGAATGATCTCCACACTTTCCTTCGTGTACTTCAGCTAGAATTGCCTTAGCCTCTTCCTTGGTCACACATCGGAGTAATGGCATTGAGAATCCCCGTCTGTACAATCGACCATCTTGAATTATATATCTAGAGGCTTTTCTTAGCAGCTTCTGTCGTTCTTTCGAATTTTCTGGTAGAGAACCATTGAGCAGATATTCCATTATCGGAGTCATCCACGATTCTTTCTCTTGAGATATAGTCATGATCCAGTCAATATCCATCTTATCAGTGCTTGTAGCTGACAAGACTTCCGCATGGACTAATCCCAATAATTGAGCTTCACCAGTGCTGGAATACTTCGCGAGAGAATCTTCCTTCATATTCTCTTCCCGGGGTATATGGCTTATCGTGTAATGATCAAAATCATCAAGAAGTTCCCAGGCCTTTGACAAGTAGGTAGGCAGATTTCCTCCTTTAGCTTGAAACTCTTTCCTGACTTGGCATACAATAAGCCGAGAATCACTGAAAATTTGCAATACTCTGATGTTCAGTTCCTTAGCAATCTTCAAGCTAGCAATAAGAGCTTCATATTCTGCTCCATTGTTTGTCAAAGGAAATTCTAATCTCAATGCATAGCACAATGACCGCCCTTCAGGGGTTTCAAGCACAACTCCAGCTCCGGAACAGTAATCGTTTCTCGCACCATCAACATATAATTTCCATCGAATTGGGGTATTATCAGTCACCTCTTCCTCACTATCACCTTTATCTGTACATTCTGCGATGAAATATGCTAAAGTTTGTCCATTGATTGCTCTTCGGGGATGATAAGTGATGTCGTATTGGCTGAGTTCAATATTCCACTTCAGAAGACGACCCGAAGTCTCAGGGCGAAACAGGACTTGCTTCAGAGGTTGATCAGTGAGGACTTTGATAGGATGAGCTTGGAAATATGGCCTCAATTTTCTTGATGCAATCAGCAGACAATAGGCGAGTTTTTCTAACTTTGAATAATTCATCTCTACCCAGTGAATCTTTTGCTGATATAATAAACCGGACGCTGAATTTTTGCGTCTTCCCGTACCAACGTCGCACTGAGAGCATGAGATGAGATTGCCAAACATACGAAAAGATCTTGACCATTGTCGGGCTTAGAAAGTATTGGAGGCGTTCCCATATGACGAATTAACTCATCAAAAGCTTTCTGGCATTCAGGATTCCAGTCAAAGTTTTTCCTTCCTTTCTACAGAGCACCAAAGAACGGAATGCATTTATCAGTGGCTTTGGAAATGAACCGACTCAAGACAGCGACTTTTCCATTGAGACTTTGCAATTCCTTCTTCGTTCTAGGAGATTTGACTTCTCTTAAAGCAGCAATCTGAGCAGGATTAGCTTCAATGCCCCTAGCACTCACAATGAAACCTAAGAACTTTTCGGATTCTACCCCAAATGAACATTTTAAAGGATTAAGCTTCATTCCGTGTTTTCGAAGGACTGCAAACATTTCTGCCAAGTGATCATATGGTCTACTGTCTTCTTTGATTTCCCCAACATATCACCAACGTAAACTTCCATAGTCTTGCCAATCTGTGGCTTGAACATAGCATTGACAAGTCTTTGGTAAGTTGCCCCAGCATTCTTCAGTCCAAAGGGCATGACTCTGTAGCAGTAAAGACCGACATCGGTGATGAAGCTCGTGTCCTCCTAATCTGGCTCATGCATCATGATCTGGTTATATCCGGAGTAAGCATCCATAAAAGATAACAATTCATGTCCCGCCGTTCCATCCACCAACTGATCTATCCTGGGTAACGGGAAGCAGTCTTTGGGGAAGGATTTGTTTAAATCTGAAAAGTCGATGCATACTCTCCACTTTCCATTAGCTTTCTTAACCAGTACTGGATTTGAAACCCAATTCGGATAAGTCTACTCCCTGATGAAGCCATTCTCCATGAGCCGATCTACCTCTTCCTTCAATGCTGCTGACCTTTCAAGACCCTGGGTTCTTTTTTTCTGCTTTACAGGTGTAAACTTCGGATCAATATTCAGAGTATGTACTGCAACTTCTGGGGATATTCCACACATATCAGCATGATTCCAAGTGAATACATCCAGATTTGCTTTCAAGAATGATATCAAAATATTCTGAATCGTCGCATTAAGTTGCAAACCCACATTCAACACCTTTAGTCTTTCGGGTCAACAGGTACTGGCACCGTTACCTCCACTGGCACCACTCTATTCTCCCCTGCACTGGCTTTTCTAGGATCCATTTCTCTTCGTGCCCTGCTATGCTCGCCAGTGCAGGGTCCACCCTGTAATTGCTATAAGGTTGGTTCTTTGATGCAGACTGCAGCTGCCGCATCTTTTCCCATCTCTCCCTTCCTCGCTTCATGCAACTCTATTAGATAACAATCTCGCCCAGCATTCTTATCCCCTTTAATGACACCAACCCCATTATCCGTGGGGAATTTCATAGTAAGGCACCACGGGGCGAGAATTGCCTTAAATGCGGCAAGAGTTGGTCGGCCTAGGAAGGCATTGTGGGCAGAAAATTCATCAACAATTACAAAAGACTGTTTTTGAACCACCTTTTTATGCCCCCCTCCAAGCTCCACGAACAAGTCAATAGTTCCAATTGGCTGCTTCGGTTCCCCAGTAAACCCAACAATTTTCTGCGATGAAGCTTGAACATCAGCCATCGGAATTTTCATATGATCGAACATATTTTTGAGGAGAATGTTGCAAGAAGCGCCGCAATCAACAAGCACTCTTCTTACAATAGCCGGCCCAATGCCTGCAGAGATGACCAAGAGATCCATGGTAGGAGCTTCAATACCCATAGAGTCCCTGGCCCTGAACACAATATCATCATTAAAAGTTTTCTGCTGCTTCAAAGGTTCAACATCTTCCAACACAAAAACACTTTCTTCTACTGGTGCGTACTTCAAGGCACGGGCATATCTTTCCATCTCGCCACAGATTCTGCCTGCTGGGTGAGGACCTCCCGTAATCACATTAATAACAGGCCTTTCTGATTCATGCGCTGCCACCCTCTTACTTGAGCTGGGTTGATGGACAGGGACTTGTTACCCCTGAGTTGAAGAAGTTGGGTCGTTCCTGTTCCTCTTCACATACTGCTGAAGTTTATTTTCTTTCAATAGTTCCTCAATCGAGTTCTTCAAATGGCGGCACTCATTAGTACCATGGCCGGATTGATTGTGGAATCGGAAGAATCTTCCACTTTTCTTAGCATTTCTTCCAAGCCTCAATTTAGCTGGTGTGGGGTATTCAACAGTGTCCTTGGTTGCAAAGAAAATGTTTTCTGGTGTATCGGTTAAGGGAGTAAAGTGAAAAGGACGATTTTTCTTCGCATTTCCCCGCTTCTTCCCTCCATCCTTCTCCCTCTTCTGAGTACCAGATTCTTTTTTATTCGAAGCAGCATTATTGTTCCTATCCTCTGTCAATACCACTTTTGCTGGTGTTTGAAGGCTTTCCAAGCGCATGAACTCATCAGCTTTCTTATAAAATTTCTCAAGCGAGTTTGGTTCCTTCATCTTCAACCATTTCCCAAACTCACTCGATTTGTCGATAGCCCTCATTAAGTAGGTCAAGACCATTCGTGGCTCTGTATTGTCCACTTCAGCCAAGGCTATGTTGAAGCAGTTCAAGAAAGATCTAATAGATTCTCCGGGATTCTGTTCTAGGCTGGATAGTGACATAATATCCTTCACCTTTGAAGCATACAACCTGAATTGTTCTTTAAACTTCCGAGTTAAATCAGAGAACTGGTCTATAGATCGGACCGGTAGCTTTGTAAACCAAAGTAGAGCCACTCCCTCCAAGTATACTGGAAAGTACCGGCATTTGATCTCATCAGATGCCCTGGCACCAGTCATGTGCCAGTCATACTTGTACAAGAATTGATTAGGGTCGCTTGTCCCCTTATAAGCCAGAATGGTGGGGGGAACAAACTTCCTTGGGAATTCCGCCTTCAGAATCCTTTCAGTGAATGGAGTTTTGCTCAGAGCGAATCCCCATTCTTTTTCGTCTTCTCCTCTCCGCATGCTCTCTTGCATGATTTGTCGAACCATTCCAGTGAGGTATTCCTCATCATATAGAGGCTCTGCAGGACAGACATCAGCCATTTTCTCGGAAGTTTGTCTTGACAAGCGTTCGTGGAGGGTTGGCTGCGACCCTGATCCTCCAGCTTGGGGAGGTGTCCCTTCAACTGGGCCAGCTGCCCTTGAGGAATATTTCTTGGTTCAACATTATGAACATCATCGGCAAAGTTTTGTTCATTATTCACCGGTTGATGGTTAGCTCCGAGCAAAGCGTTCAACCTTTCCAACATTAAAGTGTTTTGGGCTTCCATTTGCTGATATAGCCCAGAAACTGCAGCATCTAACTCCGCTCGTGTAATTCCAACACTTGGAGCTGTTTGACTTAACGGAGGAGAAGTGGCAGTATTCTCATGAACATCACCGGATCTAGCAGATCTGCGCTTTCTTCCAGGAGCCATTATCTTTGATAGACTTCTGGCTTTGAGAGAGATTCTTTCAACAAACTTTTGCGAAGCAATGATGAAAACAGTCTGAGTGGGTTCTCAGTGAAAGCACCAAAAATGCTAACGCTAAAATTGAATGCTAACACCCCGGTGTAAGTAGAGATTAAGTGAAAGCACCAGCCGTCAATACGGGAACTAGAAGTAAGTAGAAAAGTCACGGAAAAAACAGTAAAGAGACAGCAGTTTTACAGTGGTTTGGCTTCAAGTTAAGCCTACGTCCACTTTAATCTTCTTTATTGCTGAATCGATTACAACTTTACAACAATCTTCGATTACAACACTACCAAGACAAATAGCTAAAACTCCGATGTAGAAGAACTCCTTGAATCCATGTCAAATGTGTTAGATTTCTTCTTGAAGTTTGTTGAAGTGTCTTTCGTGTTTGAAGTGTCGGACGAGTCGAGAAATCAGCAGAGTATAGGCGTTCCAGAAATGAGCCAAAAGGTCCCCTCTTCAGTGGTATAGGCGCGATATTTATAGAAAATTTCTGGACAAGGCATAGGTCGTGAACGACCTAGGGTAAGTCGTAGGTCGTGAACGACCTAAGGGTAGGTCGTAGGTCGCCAACGACCTAAGGGATGCGGTTTACGGTCTAACAAGGTTGGACTTAATCTCTTGAACAAACTGGTAGGTCGTAGCGACCTAGGAGAGAAGCGACATAAGAAGTTACGGCTCATGGAGTTACCTCGGTCTATTTAGGTCGTGAGCGACCTAATGAAGAAGTAGCATGCATGCGGCCTCATACTGTCTTAACCCGTTAGGTCGTTAGGTTCTTAGGTCGTTAGGGGTCTTTAGGTCGCTAACTTGCTTAAGAAGTTAGGTCGCTAGGTCGCTTAAGCAGTTAGGTCGCTAACTCACTTAAGCGGTTGGGTCGCTAGGTCGTTAGGTCGCACCCCTCATGGAATCACCAGAGCCTTTAGCCGTTAAGTTGTTGGTCGTTGAGTCCTTTAACAAGTTAGGTCGTTAGGTCGCTTGGGGTTTTAGGTCGTTATAACTTTAGGTCGCTGTTAGCTTGTTCACACTTTAATTCATTCGGTCGCTTACTTCCTTAGGCCGTCGAGTCATGAAATTGAGGAGTTAACAAGAGACTTAAGTAATGCAAAAGAAAAGTTTACTGTGTAATATGATATAATCCACTATGGACATTAAACTACTGAGTAATCGCAACTATAAAGGATGTGCCATACTTTTTTGAAAAAAAAATACTTTTAAAATTTTTTGCTCAAAATTTTTAGTTTTGAAAAACAAAGTGAAAATTTTTGAAGAACAATTTTTTTTAAAATATTTCCAAGTATTTTAAATGTTTAATATTGAAGGATTTTGAGCCAAAAAAGCGAAAAATATATATTCTTAAAATGTCGTATGCTTAGTAGGGAAAAAAGTCGATGGGTTAGGAAATAGAAATTTTACTTTGCGGCGGAACTGTAATGACCGACCTTCGAACATTTCGTATTTAGATGTCTGAATTATTGAAATATTTAAATATTGTATTTAATGCGGTTAACTTGATTTGATATCATTATTAACCCTCTTTTAAAAAATAACTTATGATAAGAAATTTATTTTCGAAAAATGTTACAACAGTAAATAGTTCGAAGAAATATCGAAAATATGATCGAAAATTATTTTATTGATCAACATTATGAAAATGCATGAAATTATCATCCATGGGAACTTTCTCGGATATCGATGAAGCTAGTGCCATCGAGACTGGAGTAATTGGGCAATGTACGTCGATGAGTCTCGTAGTAATCATATGTCCTGTGCGATCGTGCGAGCTTGAAACATGTTGCGATTAATTTATGAAAATTAGAATATAATATATTTTTATTATAAACACCCCTTTACTTTAACTTCTCTCTCACTTTCTTTCTTCTTTTCTTTTCCCTCTTCTACTATAAATCAAAACAAATAAAATAAAGTAGCCACCCACTTCCCAGATTTATTTTGGGAGCTACAGGCTTTAAGAGGGGAGAACCTTAAATCCGTTGGGATCATATAAGTAAGGGCTTCAAATTGGTAGAATCAAAGTTGGGTGCTACAATACTTAGGTGTGCTCGGCATTTCATGGTAGACATTACGGTTCATCCTAAGAAGAGCTAGAGGTGGCGTGTGGTGAAGACGCATGTGGATTCGAGTTTCTTATGTGAAGGTCGGTGGTGATGATAGTTTAGTGTGGTGTGACGCAGATATGGGTGGCATGACTTCGGGTTTGTCGTTTGCGATTCATCAGGTCATAGTGATGGAAGGAATGCCCGAGGTCGAATCGAAGATGAGATTGGCCTCGTGGTGGCAAGGGGAGTCAATCGACGTTGATACGAAGTGCTCTGGAGGACCAAGGTGAAGCGTGAAATTTGCAGCGAATGGGGAGGTTCTAGGTCGAATTCTACAGTGTTTGATCGAGCTTCAAATAGTTGGTTCGAGGGCATAGCCCACAAGAAGAGGAGTTCATAAGTGGAGGTTCGAGTCGATTTCGCTGACCAAAGTGAGTGAGATGAAGGAGAGAAGTCGCAGCATGTAGTGGGTGTGATGTAATGACCTAAAATTTCAGTGATTTTATTTATTAAATTAATTGAAATTTTGTGAAATTTTAAACAACAAAATTTGAAATAAAAATTTATTATTTTTAATAGTCTATTAAACATAGCAACTGGTAAGTTTTCATCTGATTTTATGAAAGTTTATTTTATTGTGTAATTCTATTAAATTCAAGTCAGTTAATAATTGTTGATTATAAAATATTTTTCAAACCTGAATAATTTTACATAGAAAAATTCTAAATCCTCTTCTGAGCAAGATGCCACTTTTCGTTTTTCCAAATTTGGACTTCTTTAGCTCCGTCGATCTTATTTTTCTGCGTTTTTGCTGCATTTTCCGCTAGTAGAAAATTCGAATTTTTATAGTTCAATCGTACCACTGATATTTGTATACCATTTGGATCGTCTCATCGTGTTGATCTCTATATTATATTTACTTCTGTGTTTTGGCTTCTGGAATGCGGTGGAACCCGCGTAATGGATAACCGTATCGGTACCATTTTTGCGACTTTTGGTTTTCCGCCCTTTCATTTCAATTGTGTAATCCAATAGCCCCTTACTTTTCATATTTCCTGAAATAAGTATTCGACTTTCACTGTTCCCCATACTCAAAATTTTATTGATGTTTAATTCATTTCAACTAGTTTGTTTGGCCTTCTGTTCGTTCATTGAGAGTATAATAAATAAATCTTAAAGATGATACATTTTTAACTATAGCTTGCTGGCAGCCTACTTGTACATATTCCACCATTTTTTTGATATTTGAACTAACGTGTCTTGCATGTACACATTCAAGCTTTAAATTAATATGATATCAAGTTATATATAATAGTTTTTTTTCTTTTTCTTTAATCTGTTGCATTCTTTTTCACTGAATCTACACCCCACCTCCAAGATACCATCGGCCTTTCTCTTTTCTTCCACGCTCAACCCTTATCACCCGTCCTCTTACTCTCCCATTTTCTCTTCTCCCTCACATAAGCTACCATCGCCCATCACCCGCATCCTCCACCCTCCAGCCTTTCAGTGGCCGACTTCGTCAGAGCCGCCACACGCAGGAAGCACCACCACCCTCCGCTACTCCCTTACCTAGTCTCTATGTGTTGAACACCGAGCCCATCCATGCAAAGCTCGACCACCGTGTCCATCACCAGACCCTTTATCTCCGTCGCGCCAATACCCCGCAATCGGCCTCCGCCTTCAACACCACCGACCCGTCTTCTTCCCGCCACCACCCTCCATGCTCTGAGCTTCATCCTCCACTACATTTCCATGCCCAGATCTTCCCCGGCCTTGCTCCTTGAACCGTCGCTCGTCCTACCCTTTATACCGCCTGCGAATACTCTTCCATGCCTCGCATCCGTTTATATAGTTGGGTAAGATTTATTTATATCTACATGTATTTTTTATCCTTTTATTTTAAATATATATAACCCGTGATTTTTTTATTTTGAAAGCTTTTTGTTTCTAAGTATATATAAGTTATAAGATGATGGGTTTTAAAGCTGTACGTGTGTGTGTATATATATATATATATATATAGTTATGTTTTGTATTGTGTAGAGTAAATATATATCACATTATATCAGTATATATATTTTATAATGAATAGTGGACTACATTTATTTATTTAATTATTTTTTATGAATATATACACATTGGCCTATAAATGTACTCTAAAGGTTTATCAAATTCTTTTATGTATATATATTCTTATATACAGGATCATAAGCTAAAGTGTTTAAACGAAAGGGGTAACTGTAATTTTATATATAGCTTATATTATAGTGTGGTTGGCAGTATTTCAAAGTTAGTTGTTTTATATATGTGTGTAAGCGAGCTATATATATAAGGCAGTAGTAATATAGTATATAGGTTATATTACATAATATATATTGATTTTGTACGATAGTGGTGTCAGTTTATACGCGACGATCTAGAGTTTTGAACATTTGAAATTGAGATATTTAATTGATTTTAAATATTTGAAAGTTATTTTAACTTGAATTTTAATTACAACTGTGAATTTGGAAATTTAATTATTGAATTTTATTTATTAAACTTGGATAAAATATTAAATCCTGAGTTTTAAGCCTGTTAAAAATAATTTGATGGCTTAGAAAATTTATATTGACAATACTAATGATAATGGAAGCTTCAGAATTAGATTTGGAGATAATTTTTTCAGTTTTGAAATTATATAGTTTAAATCGATATTTAAAAATAGCCTTCCGAGACACAGTCTCGGACTTCGACGAAACCAGTTCCATTGGATCCGTAATATTGTATTATTATCGAATTTCAATTTTCATAATGTTTGGAGTGACTGCTTGGCCGTACGGTCAATAAACACACTAAAAATTATATTGAAATTTAATTTAATAGTTGGGTCCAAAAAGCCATCTTCCCCATACGATCGAATTTAGGCCCAGAACCTTTTTCATTGTGTTCGGAATAGGCGTATAACATTATAAACGCCTGACGGCACACTTCGGATGTCAAGATTTTGCGTTGTGGATCCGAGATGATTTGAATTTGAGTTTAAATTAAATATATATATATATATATATATATGTTGACTAGCAAAAAAATTATTCATTTCAGATAATTTCTAACACATGTACAAAAAGAAACAAAACTTCCCACATCTATGAAGCATGCATAGAATTTAAAACATGTATCTTCTCTTTTTAAAATAATTATAAAATAAACAAAGAAATATGAAGCCTCATTTTTTTGTTCAACAGTATAGCTGCGTTTCTTCTCAAACTCGTAAATCAAAATTTAGAAACGAAGAAAAATTGATAGCCAATCCCTCCCATTAGCAAAAAAAAATTTCGCTTCAATAAAATAAAAACAAATCGCGGTCTCCCCTTGAAACAAAATCGCTGAAATTATTCTTTCGTTCATTCAACTCGAATTGAAATGGCAGCCGATTTTGGGTTTGATCCAATTGAGGCCGATCGAATCTGGTAGATCGCAATTCAAACAAAAAGGAAACAAACAAATAAAAAATCAAATAAATGGCCATAGCCTCGATAAATTTATGTCGCGGAAATGAAGACTGGAGGCTTGACAGGCTCAAATTCAAGATGGAGGTGGGGGAACCTCGATCGATTTCTGGGGATCTCGACCCTCGATCAAATTAAAAGCAGTTGAGGTGCGCTCGAGTATGGTACAACTTCTGCATCAGGTTAATGGAATGCAGGCGTGTTCGAGGCGATGGTCAGAGATCGAATCGAGGTTGGCGGCGACATCACGTGATCACGATGGTGTTCGTGATGGGGAGAACTCACATGCTCAAGGCCGGATTTTCGATTCAAGATTAGGTCGATGGCAGAGTGACGCCGAGAGGCTATTCAACATTCGTAATGGCGATTTAGTTGTGGGCACGCGATCAGGTGCAGCTGCGATATTGATCAGATCTCGGTGATCGGCAACGTCGTTCGATTTAGGGTTCGTCATCAATTGCGGCGACGCGCCTGGAGGCAGTGAGGTATCGAAATCAAAATATTCCAATATTAAAGTTTATTTAATAAACACATGCATATAAATATTAGAACGAAATTAGGCAGTAAAGTATATACATAGTTTAGTTTTAAATTCTGTATATATATATATATATAATGTTTTGAATAGAAAAAGGTAAGAATTTCAGAATGCTGGAAGTTTATATAAAAATTAGATTTTTGGAACTATAAAAGTTATCTTATAATAAATAAGTATTTTCAAATGGAAAGAAAAAATATAATATATTAATAAGAATTTTAAAAACATTTGAAAGTTTATATAAATTAGGTTTTTATGAAATCTATATAGGTTACTTTATAATCGTATATATAGTTCATAAAGAAAATAAATATGCATGTACCTATTTTAATTTACTAGTTATTTTAAAAAAAATGGTTTTGGCGAGCTATTTGTTTTGTTAACCTATTTAATTATTTTAACCACTGAAAGTAATTTATTAAAGGAAATTTAGTTTTAAATTTAATTTTCAGTTAAATAAATTTACTAAAAGAAATTGGTTTAAAATAAAATCATTGGATAATTAAATTTATCAAACGAAATTTGATTATTCGATTATTTCGAATATTATTGAATTGTATAAATGTTTATACAAGGTTAAAAGATCATGAAAAACAAACTGGAACAGAAATGGGTTGCATGCATAAGCAAAGGTGAGATCTTCTCACTCAATCAAATTTTTTCCGTTTTAAATTTTAAATAGTTAGATTTTATATTGTTGATTGTGTGCTTGGATGATTAATTTATTATTAGTTATATTAGTTTAGACCCTATGCACTGCATAATAGCGGTTGATATTATATTAAACCCATATACTGCGATATTCCACCTCAAAGTGGAATTGGTATTATATATGTATTTGGAGTGATTGATTTATCGCATTATGTAGCGGATGAGACCCTATGCGCCGCATAATCGCAGATGATGTTTTATAAATCCCACTTACCGCGATATTCCACCTCATGGTGGAATTAGTATTTAATTGTTGTGCTAACATCTGTGGATGCAGGGAAACAGGTTGAAGGGATCCAACTGGATTGCTCAAATATTTGAATTTGTTTCAATATTGTGTGTCGATTGTTTATAATCTATGTGTGATCATATCGTGATTGAAATCATTGAAGTCTATAGTTTAGCCGAATATATTTTTGGCATCGAAGGATACCAGAAATATATAATATTGGATTTTTGAAATTTAAGTAGAAAATTTATAGTAAATTAATTTTAGAAAATTGAATAAATTTAACAGAAGGAATTTGTGTCAAAAGATAATAAATTTGATGTTTGAAATAAATTTAAGAATAAATTTGAAATTTGATTTGGAGTGTTGAAAATAAATTGGAAAATCAATTTGATATTGATTTGGTAAAAATAACAAATATTTGGGAAATAGATCTAAAATTTATTTGGTGTTTAAAAATAATTTTTTGGAAAATAAATTTTGAAATCGATAAGGCGTTCGAAATAAATGTTCGGAAAATCACTTTGGGATTTGATTTGGTATTTGAAATAAATATGGAATCAATTTGAAAATAGATTTGGTGTTGAAAGTGAATATTTGAGAATCGATTTGAAAATCATATATCAGTGGGTATTTGAAAATTTAAATTCACAACGAGAACTTTATAAAAAAGGGAAATTTGTTTTAAAATAAATATTATTTTATTTTTAAAAGTGCGAAAGGAATTTACGGATTTGTAACGTAAATTTAAAATAAATCCAGAAAGATTTATCAATTGATTTGAATGAACCATTTTAGAATGGAAGGTGTACTTTCCCTGGAAAGCTGAGTATTTTTTTAATATAGTTTATAAATATAAATTGAAGTAGTAAAGATGGTTTTAAGGAAAGAATATTTTGGAGAAATTATTTACTTAGGTTATTTTGAAAAATCTTTAAAGTAAAGATATATTTCAAATTATTATAGAAGTGATTATTTAAAGGTTAAATTGATATTTGTTTTAGAAATGGATATTTAAATATTTACACTCTATCTACTAATTTTATTTTAAAACTAGTTTGGACTAGAAGTTTTTATATAAGATATTGATATAAAATTTCATATCTAATATTTTAAACAGAGTGTTCCAAAATAGTTTTTATGTTTCCAAATATAGGTTTTTTGATAAGTGATTTAAATTATTTTAAAGTATTTGAACTCGGTAGATTTTCTGTGGAAATGAATAAATGTTTGGAAATATTTTCCGCGTAAGGAAAATGAATTGAAATTTGTTTTCAAAGGATTAAAATGTGGAAATTGATTTAAAGTTTGTTTTCAAAAGGTTAAAATATGAAAATATATCTCGCAAAGATATGTCGAAAATAAATAATTGGGAAAAATTAGTTAAAAATTGGTAATTGTTGTGAATTATTGATTGATAGTTAAATAACCGACTATCAATATTGGCTTTTAATCGGCTATTGAATTTCGATGCGACCGAGAGTCGGATTCCAAATAGATATTCGAAAACCACATCGAACATTTGTGATTGTGATGGATCTTTTCTTTAAAAGATCAAAATGGAAATTTGTTGTGATTTGTTTGAATCTGAATGTAACACTTATTTTTAAAATAAGCGCTCGCTATTTGAATTAGTCGGGAGAGGACCTTGTGTCATAAAACCCATTCTGAATAACGATACGACGAAATGGGATTGCATTTGAAGATAGTGTTGAAGACTGGGTATTTTCAAAAGCGAAAGGATTACCTGTCGAATGTCTCTGCACCGGGTTGCTCCGGTATAGTGATTTTATCACCCTTTGTGATGGGAATTCCGGACGTGATTAGTGAATATCCAGATTGCAAGGGTTTCTTTGAAGTTCCTTCGGTTCCGTTCAATCCTAGAATGGACTTGTACGGATGTGTGTCCGGCGTTACACTTTGAGATGTAAAGCTGGTTTCTATCAAATACATTTCTGTTGGTGGTGGAGAATTTATTCTCTTAGCTTAACACCCTTCTCTGAGACGTATGAGCTCAGAGGTTATGTAGTTGATGGTTACTATTGATACATTCCAAATTTGGTAATGTGGCATACGAAGTGTTGCTGATCAATTGTTAATTGAAGCATGGCTTTTGTGAAAAGCGTAGCTTTATGGAGGAGACTTCGTCGGATATCACAACCCGGAATGGTCAAAACAGGAAGGATGCAGCAAGGTTATTTGGGGATAGCGCCCCCTAAGGGTATGTCATTTCCTTCTGGAAAAGGGTAGTATCATGGTATGGAGCCTAGATATTTTACCCATGTTGTTGCTGCAAATTTATTTTACTTTGTGGTTTGTTGCTTTGTTGTTGAGGATCCTCGGATAAAGGTCGCAAATGACAGGGGGACGACATACTCGTGTAGTAGTTACCTAGTTATAAAGGTAACCCGGTCTTGTGTTGGCAGAGATCCGGTTAGGTTCTCGGGGCGTCCCTCCAAAGGCGTGCCCATGTGGCCCAGGATGTTCCTTAGCCTGACCATTTGTTGGAAATCCAATCACCAATACGTGCCATGTACGGTTTTAGTTGTAGAACTTGCCATCTAATATGGTAGCTATAGTAGGCATACTATAGTGGTATGTATGCTGGCTAAGATTAATATTACACTTTCGAAAAGTTTTCTACACTATGCACTACTAATAATATTATCAAAAAGGATTTTGCATATCAAGCATGTTTGACTGTCATAAGGAGGAATCTTCCCCAAGTGTGTGATTGCATTGTGTGTGTGCCGGGAGGCCTTATGGTAGTTTCATTTTCCAAAAAGCATTGCGGATTTCTTTTTAATTCTTCTATTAAAGAATGACTGTTTTTAAGATCTCGCGCCAGTCCCATGACTAACTTGGAGTTTATTGTACCTTATCTAAACTCTGGGTGCCCACAAGTTTCCACATAGGAAGCCTAGAGTCAGATGATCATTATTCTGGAGCGAAGTAAGAAAAGAATTAGCTACGGAGATTTGGAGGAAAGCTGGGTGGCGAGATGTGTCATTATACTATGTATTATCCGCTGCGTTGGGATGCTGTAAGTTCAGCTTTAATATGGATTAGTTGTTGTAAATGCCTAGTATTGAATGGTGTCATTGTAAACTCTAGTGTGATGTATGTAAAACAGATATAATACTTTTGTTTTAAAGATTATTCATTTATCTATTATATGTTGTTCCGCTACGAAATGTGAGATTCTGTTATTGTTTCTATCTCTTCTTCTATCTTCTTCTTCTTTAAAAAAAACTAACGGTTCGGTATTCCGGCATTCGATCATTCGACATTTGATACAGTAGACGTATTGATGTCGACTCTCGAAAGTCGAAGAATTGGGTCGTTACATTGTGATATCAGAGCATTTGGTTAAGCGATAACCTTAGCTCTGGTGGGGAATACTCATTAGAGATAGAGTCAGTAGTACTCTAGAATCAGTTGAGTGTAATAATAAGATATGAGTACGTATTTGTTAGTGAATATAAAAAATTATTTTGTATTGTGTTGACTTATTGGTTGACTTTTATATATTCTGGTCGGTGTAGTTTGGCCAACTGTGTCGATAGGAGTTTCTAAACTCTTAAACAAGATAAACCGACACAGTATTATTTTAAAACCGGGTAAATGAGATAATTTTTCCTAAACTATTTTTGTATATAAAAGAAAAAAATTCGTAAATTATATGGTTGCTTGGATGTTAGGAGATGATAATATTACATTATTATCATTATCAAATAATAAAATGAAAAACATAACCAAAGGTCAGGAAATAAATTTATGTACAAATGGAATTTATAAATATAAATTGTAAATGTGATTTATAATTTGAAGTAGAATTCCAGAGGAATGTTTGAAAGAAATTGAAAGGATTTGAAATTTTGAGATTTGTGAAAAGTTTAAATCCCTTTTGAGTTTGAAAATGGTTTTCAAAGGTTATGGAAAAATGTTTTTTTGAAGGGATGAAATCACTAAACTCTTTTTGGTCGCTGGAAAATAAGTTCGATGATGACTGCAGCATCATCGATGTTCATTTTTGAGTTTCCAGAGAGGAATTACTGCCAAATTGTTTTAAGTGGAAGTTGTTTGAAAAAAGGGGTTTGGTTTTGGAAATATAAAAAGATAATTTGAATTGATTTAAAAAAAAATGTTTTTGAAAAGATTGGAAAGGCTCTGGAATCCTATTTAAAATATTTATGGAATATAAATGAGTTGATAACTTATACAATCTAAGTTTTGATAGAATAAATTTAACTTAAGGGTTGGAGATAAATTAAAGTAAGTATAAGTGAATCATTTAAATGATGTGAATTTAAAGAAAAAGTCTAAAGAGACTGAGTGAAATGAGTACTTAAATAAAATTTATTAATTTGAAATAAATTTAGGGTAGAGACAAATGAATTGGAATTGAGTTTGAATTATGGAAATAAATTTTGAATGAATAAATAAATTTACAATTGAAAGTAAATGCAAGTGAAATCGAATGTTGAAATTCATTTTGAATTTGTAAGCAACTAGAATTGGAATTGAATTTGATTTGTGATAAGCAAAGCGAAGTATTGAAATGAAATTAGTAAGTGAAACTAATTGAAGTAGTGACAAATTAAATATGGTTTGAAATGAATTGAATTCAATATTTATAAATAAAAGGTAAATTAAACTCATATGGAATTTGAAATCCAGTTTAAATATAGGTGGTTATAAACCAAAATGGTGAATCGAAAATAAATTTTTGGGAATGAGAAAACGAATAAAACTGGAATTGAAACTGAATATTGAAAACCGATTTGAATTGTGTGAAATAAAATGAAGTTGTAAAATTCGTTCAAAGTGAACTAAAGGTAATAAAGGTGGAAATAAAAAAATGGTTTGAGATAAAACGAATTGGAATTTGTAACAAATTAGTAAATGAAACTAATTTAAATAGTCAGATAAATTAGTTATGAATGAAAGATAGTTGATAAAATTCAACATCCGGGAGATAAATAGAATCCAAATAGAATTGAAATCATGAATTGAATTCAAAAGAAATTGATAATGCAAGATTGAATGAAAATGAATATATAACTTCAATAGTGAAGTGAAAAATGGTATAAGAAGTATATATTGAAAATTTTGTAAAGGAATGTGCAAAGTCATGAGCAGGATATACAGGTGTGTTAAAAGGAAAGAAACGGAGATTTGATTTTGAAGATAATTGAATTGCTCGAAAAGGTACGTATTTGAATTTCAATATGAAATTTGATGATTTTCTTGTCTAGCCGCTTGGGTTTTCGTTTTCTTTTGAAATATGAGGGCCCATTGTGGCATTTTGTAGTCATGCCGAGCTTGCTGTGCAAAGGAGACGCTAGCGAAATTTTTCGAAAATTTAAAGAGTTAGAAAATTTTTAATAAAATTTTGAAAATTTCAAATTTGAATTGTTAAAGAAAACAATGTTTTTGGAAACTATGATTAATTTTGGAAAGTTAGTTGAAGCTATTATGGGTTGTTAATAAGAAGGTATGTATGGCAAGTTGATAAAACTATTTCGATTTTTGGGAAAATTATAAACGGGTTAAGGATCATTCTTCTTAACTAGTAATTTTAGAATGAAATTCATTTAAGGGGGGAAGAATGTGATGACCTAGAATTTTGAACATTTGAAATTGAGATATTCAACTGATTTTAAATGTTTGAAAGTATTTTAACTTGAATTTTAATTATTGCTATGAATTTGGAAATTTAATTATTGAATTTTGTTTATTGAACTTGGATAAATATTAAATCCTGAGTTTTAGCTTGTTAAAAATAATTTAATGGCTCAGAAATTTTATATTGACAATACTAAAGATAATGGAAGCCTCAGAATTGGATTTGGAGATCATTTGTTCAGTTTTGAAATTATATAGTTTAAATCGATATTTAAAAATAGTCTTCCAAGACATATTCTCGAATTTCGATGAAACCAGTTTCATTGAATCCCTAATATTGTATTATTATCGGTTTTCAATTTTCGTAGTGATTGGAGTGATCGTTTGGTCGTACGTCAGTAAACGCGTTGAAAATTATATCGAAATTTAATCTAATAGTTGGGTCCAAAAAGCTATCTTCTCCATACGAAGGAATTTGGACCCGGAACCTTTTTCGTTGTGTTCGGAATAGGCGTATAACATTATAAACGCCTGGCGACACGCTTCGATTGGATGTCAAGATTTTTCGTTGTGGATCCGAGACGATTTGAATTTGAATTTGAGTTTAAATTTAATTTATATGTGTGTGTGTATATATATATATATATATATATATATATATATATATATATGTTGACTAGCAAAAAAATTATTCATTTCAGTTTCTCTCTACCACACATACAAAAAGAAACAACACTTCCGACATCTGTCAAGCATGCATAGTATTTAAGACACATATCTTCTCTTCTTAAAATAATTATAAAATAAACAAAGAAATATAAAGCCTCGTTTTTTTGTTCAACAGTATAGCTACGTTACTTCTCAAACTCGAAAATCAAAATTCAAAAACGAAGAAAAATTGATAGGCAAGCCCTACCATTTGAAAAACAAATTTTTGCTTCAATAAAATAAAAACAAACCGCGGTCTCCCCTTGAAACAAAATCGCTGAAATTATTCTTTCGTTCGTTCAACTCAAATTGAAATGGCAGCCGATTTTGGGTTTGATTCAATTGACGCCGATCCAATCTGGTAGATCGCAATTCAAAAAAAGGAAATTAAGAAATAAAAAATCAAATAAATGGACGTAGCCTCGACAAATTTATGTCGTGGAAATGAAGACTGGATGCTTGACAAGCTAGAATTCGAGATGGAGGTGGAGGTAACCTCGATCGATTTCTGGGGATCTTGACTCTCGGTCAAATCAAAAGCAGTTGAGGCACTCTCAAGTATGGTTTAAGTTCGGCATAAGGTTAGTGGAATGCTGGCGTGTTCGAGAGGCGATCGTCAGACATCGAGTCGAGGTTGGCGGCGGCATCACGTTTTCACGATGGTGTTCGCGATGGGGAGAACTCACGTGCTCGAGGCCGCATTCTCGATTCAAGATAAGGTCGATGGCGGAGTGACGTTGATAGGCTTTGCGACATTCTTGATGGCGATTTAGTTGTGGGAACGCTCTGTTTAAAATATTGATCAGTGCTCGGTGATCGGCGATGTCGTTCGATTTAGGGTACGCCACAAATTGCGACGAAGCGCCTGGAGGCAGTGAGGTATCGAAATCAAAATTTTCCAATATTAAAGTCGAGTTAATAGAAACATGTATATATATATTAGAATGGAATTATGCTGTAAAGTATATACCTATTTAGTTTTAAATTCTATATATACATACATACATACATACATATATATATATATATATATATAATGTTTTAAACAAAAAAAGATAAGAATTTTAGAATGCTGGAAGTTTATATAGAAATTTGATTTTTGGATCTATAAAAGTTACCTTATAATAAATATGTATTTTCAAATGGAAAGAAAAAAATATAATATATTAATAAGAATTTTAAAAGAATTTGAAAGTTTATATAAATTAGGTTTTTAAGAAATCTATATAGGTTACTTTATATTCATATATGTAGTTCATAAAGAAAACAATTATCCATGTACTTATTTTAATTTACTAGTTATTTTAAAAATAATGGTTTTGGTGAGCTATTTGTTTTATTAACCTATCTAATTATTTTAACCACTGAAAGTAATTTACTAAAGGAAATTTAGTTTTAAATTTAATTTTCAGTCAAATAAATTTATTAAAAGAAATTGGTTTAAAATAAAACCATTGGATAACTAAAATTACCAAACGAATTTCGATTATTCGATTATTTCGAATATTAATGAATTGTATAAATGTTTATACAAGGTCAAAAGATCGTGGAATGGAAATGGGTTGCATGCGTAAGCAAAGGTGAGATCTTCTTACTCAATCAAATTTTTTCTGATTTAGATTTTAAATAGTTAAATTTTAAATTGTTGATTGTGTGCTTGGATGATTAATTTATTATTAATTATATTAGTTTAGATCCTATGCACCGCATAATAGCGGATGATATTATATTAAACCCATATACCATAATATTCCACCTCGAAGTGGAATTGGTATTATATATGTATTTGGAGTGATTGATTTCCCACATTATATAGCGGATGAGACTCTATGCGTCGCATAATAGTGGATGATATTTTATAAATCCCATATGCCGCGATATTTCACCTCGAAGTGGAATTGGTATTTAATTGTTGTGCTAACGTCTGTAGGAAAATAAGTTTGGAGGGATCCAACTGGTTTCCTCAAATATTTGAATTTCTTTCAATATTGTGTATTGATTGTTTATAATCTTTGTGCGATCATATTGTGATTGATATCATTAAAAGCTATGGTTTAGCCGAATATATTTTTGGTATCGAAGGATACCAGAAATTAGTAAAATTGGACTTTTAAAATTTAAGTAGAAAATTTATAGTAAATTAATTTTAGAAAATTGACTAAATTTAACAGAAGGAATTTGTGTCGAAAGATAATAAATTCGGTGTTTGAAATAAATTTGAGAATCAATTTGAAATTTGATTTGGTGTTTTGAAAATAAATTGGAAAATCAATTTGATATTGATTTGGTGAAAATAATAAATATTTGGGAAATCGATATAAGATTTATTTGGTATTTAAAAATAAATTTTTGGAAAATAAATTTTTGGAAAATGAATTTTGAAATCGATTAGGTATTCGAAATAAATGTTTGGAAAATCAATTTGGGATTTGATTTGGTATTTGAAATAAATTTGGAAATCAATTTGAAAAATGATTTGGTGTTGAAAGTGAATATTTGCGAATCGATTTGAAAATCATATATCAGTGGATATTTGAAAATTTAAATCCACAATGGAAATTTTATAAAAGAAAGGGAAATTTGTTTTAAAAATAAATATTGTTTTATTTTTAAAAGTGTGGAAAGGAATTTACAGGTTTGGAACGTAAATTTAAAATAAATCCAAAAAGATTTATAAATTGATTTGAATGAACCATTTTAGAATGGAAGATGTACTTTCCCTGGAAAGCCGAGTATGTTTTCAATATAGTTTATAAATATAAATTGAAGTTGTGAAGATGGTTTTAAGGAAAGAATATTTTGAAGAAATTATTTACTTAGGTTATTTTAAAAATCTTTAAAGTAAAGATATATTTCAAATTATTTTAGAAGTGATTATTTAAAGGTTAAATTGATATTTGTTTTAGAAAATGGGTATTTAAATATTTATACTCTATCTACTAATTTTATTTTAAAACTAGTTTGGACTAGAAGTTTTTATATAAGATATTGATTTAAAATTTCATAACTAATATTTTAAATAGAATGTTCCAAAATGGTTTTTATGTTTCCAAATATATGTTTTTGGATAAGTAATTTAAATTATTTTAAAGTATTTGAACTCGGCGGATTTTTAGTGGAAATGAATAAATGTTTGGAAATGTTTTCCGCGTAAGGAAAATGAATTGAAATTTATTTTCAAAGGATTAAAATGTGGAAATTGATTTAAAATTTGTTTTCAAAAGGTTAAAATATGAAAATATATCTCGCGAAGATATGTTGAAAATAAATAATTGGGGAAAATTATTTAAAATTTGGTGATTGTTGTGAATTATTGATTGATAGTTAAATAACCTACTATCAATATTGGTCTTTAATCGGCAATTGAATTTCGATGCGACCGGGGGTCGGTTTCCAAATGGATATTCGAAAACCACATCGAACCTTTGTGATTGTGATGGATCTTTTGTTTAAAATATCAAAGTGGAAATTTATTGTGATTTGTTTTAATCTGAATGTAACACTTATTTTTAAAATAAGCGCTCGCTATTTGGATTAGCCGGGAGAGGACCTTGTGCCATGAAACCCATTCCGAATATCGATACGATGAAATCGGATTGCATTTGAAGATGGTGTTGAAGACTGGGTATTTTCGAAAGCGAAAGGATTGCCTGTCGAATGTCTCTGCACCGGGTTGCTCCGGTATAGAGATTTTATCACCCTTTGTGATGGGAATTCCGGACGTGATTAGTGAATATCCATATTGCAAGGGCTTCTTTAAAGTGCCTTTGTTTCCTTTCGATCCTGGAATGGACTTGTATGGATGTGTGTCTGATGTTACACTTTAAGACGTAAAGCTGGTTTTTCTCAAATACATTACTATTGGTGGCGGAGAATTTATTCTCTTAGCTTAAACCCTTCTCTGAGACGTACGAGCTCAAAGGTTATGCAGCTGATGGTTACTAGTGATACATTCTCAATTTGATAAAGTGGCATACAAAGTGATGCTGATCATTTGTTGATCGACGCATGACTTTTTTGAAAAGCGTAGCTTTGTGGACGAGACTTCGTCGGACCTCACAACTTGGAATGGTCAAAACAGGAAGGATGCAGTAAGGTTATTTGGGGGTAGCGCCCCCTGAGGGTATGTCATTTTCTTCTGGAAAAGGGTTGTATCATGGTATGGAGCCCAGATATTTTACCTATGTTGTTGCTGCAAATTTATTATACTTTGTGGTTTGTTGCTTTGTGGTTAAGGATCCTCGGGTAACGGTTGCAAACGACCGGGAGATGGTATACTCGTGTAGTAGTTACCTAGTTACAGAATTAACCCGGCCTTGTGTTGGCAGAGATCCGGTTAGGTTCTTGGGGCGTCCCTCCAGAGGCATACCCATGTGGCCCAGGAAGTTCCTTAGCCTAACCATTTGTTGGAAATCCAATCACCAATACGCGCCTTTTACGGGTTTAGTTATAGAACCTGCTGTCAAATATGGTAGCTGTAGTAGGCATACTATAATGGTATGTATGCTGGCTAAGATTAGTATTATACTTTCGAAAAATTTTCTACACTATGCACTGATAATAATATTATCAAAAAGGATTTTGCGTATCAAGCATGTTTGACTATCATAAGGAGAAATCTCCTCCAAGTGTGCGATTGCATTGTGTGTGTGCCGGAAGGCCTTATGGTAGTTCATTTTCCAAAAAGCATTACAGATTTCTTTTTAATTCTTCTGTTAAAGAATGGCTGTTTTTAAGATCTCACAGCAGTCCCATGACTGACCTGGAGTTTATTGTTCCCTTTCTAAACTCTGGGTGCCCACAATTTTCCACACGGGCAGCCTAGAGTCAGGTGATCATTATTCTGGAGCGAAGTTTGAAAAGAAGTTGTCGTGGAGATCTGGAGGCAAGCTGGGTAACGAGACGTATCATTATACTATGTATTATCTGCTGCGTTGTGACTGCTGTAAGTTCAGCATTAATATGGTTTAGTTATTGTAAATGCCTAGTGTTGAATGATGTCGTTGTAAACTCTAATGTGATGTATGTTAAACTGATATAATGCTATTGTTTTAAAGATTATCATTTATCTATTATATGTTGTTCCACTGCGGAATGTGAGATTCTATTATTGTTTCTGTCTCTTCTTCTATCTTCTTCTTCTTTAAAAAAACCTAACGGTTCGGTTTTTTGGCATTCGATCGTTCGACATTTGATACAGTAGACGTATTGATGTCGACTCTCGAAAGTCGAAAAATTGGGTCGTTACATTATATAGTATAAGTTATGTATTTACGCTTATGTAAGTGTACATAAATTTGTATACGAGCGGGCATAGATCTGTATACATTTGTATACAGGTTATATTTGAGTTAGCATATTTTATTGTTTATCTGTGTACATATAAAATTTTATATATGTTATGCGTTCAGGTTAATACGTAGCATGTTTATAGTTATGGGTATAATTCCATAGTACTTATTTAAACATATGATTAGTACTTTAATTTAGATTTGTAATAACTATAAAAAAGATATTCACTTTTAAAAGGGTATGATATAAAGGTGTATTTATTTTATATAGTGTCTGTTTATAAGTAAAAGGAAAATATATGCTGTAGGGTAATTTTAATAGGTTATAATATATAAGATTTACAAATATTAGTTTATATATATACACACTATTTTGGGTTTTATAAATTTTGATAAGTTGATTTGCATTATTTTGATAAATGTTAATATATATTTAAAATTTAGACTTATTCAAGAATGTATATGTATTTTTAATTGAATATTGGGTTTAAGGAAGATAAAAATATAATATGCATCTCGTCTAAATTTTATCTAGCTAATTTGATTCGATCCCATCGATTTTTGTTATCAAATCTGTCCGTCGAATTCGTGCCAATCTTGCTCCGATTCTGGATTCGTGCTTCAATTCGTAGCTCATTTCTTTGTCAAATCTATCTAGCCTCCAAAGGTGAGCAATCACTCACGATTAACGTTCCTTTATTTATTAAATTTGATTTCAATTGAAACGACAATTGAAATATGTTGTTGTTATTTATTTGAATTATTATATGCTATTATCTGTAACTGTTCACCAATGGGATATGACACCATATCCTGATGCTTATATCATATTGTTATTGATGATGTATGCCCATTATTATATTTTATATTATATGTTATCACTTTGCAAGTTCCCTGTTAGTATAGAATTCACTATGGGTTGAAATGATACATACCCGAACGGACTTTAGAATAGGAGAAAATCGTTATGGGTTGAAATGATACACCCATGCGATTTCATTTGCATTGAATTTGGGATTACGGATTGAAATGATATCCACCCGTATATATTTATGTACTCTTGTACGGATTGAAATGATAAATATTCGTATCACTTGACCATAGGATATGAAATTATGTACAGACACCGTTGGTCCATATATAAATATTTGAAAATAATTTCTATGGTTTTGAAGAGAAATATATGGTTTTAACAAATATTGATTCTTAAAAGAGTATATATAAATGGAAATTTATATACAGATTTAATAATAATATTTAGTTTAATTGAGATTGATTTAATACATATAATATGTTTGAATATTTATGAAATTTATATTTAAAATAGGTTTTTGTAATAAATTACATAAGTAAAGGTTGGGAAGATAGCATTTGAATTTATTTGAAACTGTATTTAATTAAGAATTTTACTTAATTAAATTGATTTGAAACTACCGAATTCAGGATTTAAGATATGATTTTACAACTTTGTTTGATTTAAGTAAATGGGGTTAAATGGATGTTTCAAGTTTAAATAAATCGAATGAAATATATAGTTTAACGAAATTTAAGGTTATTTAAAATGGTATTGGATTTATTTAAATGATTGTTCAAAACTAAGGGATAATGAAATAAAATTTTGATATATATGAAATAATCAAATTAGTTTTGAAATTATGGAATATATTTAAAGTTTTAAACATATTGAAAATTTAAATGGTTTATTGAGAACTGAATTGGATTGATGAATTGAAAATAGATATACTTTAGATAAAATGATACTTTGGTTTTGAGATATAAATTAGTTTGAAATGACCACAGTGTTATAGTGTATATTTCTACATTGTAGATAGTTCCATAGACCCTTAGATGATGGTTATCCCAAACATCCTTTAGGTTATGTAATTCAGTTGATATTTCACTTGAGTTGGATTTATCGATATAAGAACGTTAATCCTGACTTGAGTGTTTTGTGTTTTTCTTTACGCTCGGGTCAGACTGAGTAATTCAACATTTGAGACTCACCTTTGGAGTTTGGAACTGCGCCTGGAGATCCAACTATTGATTCAGCTTCCAGCTTTCCAGTTTATTCGTTCACAGAAGTCATCTATTTGGATGTGAGACTTCATTGTATTTGAGATATTCTGTTGTATTTTATTTCAAACTCTGTTGTTTATATAGTAGCTTCATGAACTACTATTTATCTTTTTCGCTGCGTTATTATTATATTACTCTGTGTCTATGATTCTGTGATTGATATATTTACTATATATGCTGAGTTTTTTCCAAATTTAAATTAACAATCTGATATTTTGAGCAATTCAAGTCAGGCATGTGTGTCTGCGAATAGTTGAAAATATCAGGTCGTTACAGTGCGTATCGATTATGGCTGTGAGTCTACGGAGAAGTGAGAAGTCAGGGAAGATGGATTTGGGGTAAGTGTAGTAATTAGAGAATAAATTAGTAAATTAATTATTATAATTAATCCAAATTCTTGTAAAATCCATAACTTTTGCATATGATGCCCAATCGAGGCACCATCTATGCCATTACTGTGACAACCCACCTTTCTGACCTCTAGGAACGCACTTAACACATCTTCGGTGTTCGTGTGCCATTGCCCAAGAATAGGAAAGATGAATCTTCGTGGGGTAAATAAAGAACCGAATAGAAAATCTTACAACGAAACTGCTAGATAAACATAACAGTCAATAGTACATCAGGTTACTCCTTAACGGGGAGTTATCACAAATACACAAAGTACTACAAATCATCTTAAACGGTTATATCATCCTTCCTTTACATATGCTGAAACAAAATGCACTTACACAAACAAGATAGTAATTGGATAAGGAGATGAAAGCCTCATGTTCAGATGCTGTCTTCCAAAAGAGCGCTCAAAAGACCTACTACTCTCGGACTACTCAAATAAAATGAGTACCCGAGAGTTTAGGGAAAACAAACAACTCAGGTTAGACGATATTCCTTGTATGAGTAAAACTTTTTAACAATAGGTGTGAAGTTAAACAGAAACATGTGAGACCACACCGCTGAACACGTAATAGGTTTACTCCTACATAAATCAACATCCAAACGTAAAAAATAGATAAATAATTAATAACCACGAAGAGTGGTTGAATCTTCTCGATGCAAATACAAAAATAATTTTAAAGGTTCGAATCAAATAAGAAAAGGAAAATCTCCATCAAATTACTAGGATTGTTCACCACCTTTGAAGTATACCTCTAATAACATACTTCTGATAAGCTCATATACTTTACAACACTTCTCGGAAATTTACCAGCTGGACCACGCCAAACCTTACCGAAAATCCGAATATTTCACATCTAAATCCGCAAATGAATCTGATCTAGATGAAATATGAAAATACCCTAAAGGGAGCGACCCAACATAACTAGACATCCTTTCATGCTTTGGGTTCAGTCGTTTGCTGACAGAGGATAACAAAGCCCAACAGAGCAATAAATCATCTTTTTGAATGACGATAATAAAGAAGTTGAAATAATGGATAGCCGAGAAACCAACTACCGAGGATATCAAATATCATATATGTAAATTAAGTTTTGTACACTCATCACCACTCATCGATTTAAAGATGAGAGATGGTAGGTTATTGTTTAAACCAAAACGTTTGTCTAGCCCGAAGTTCTTTTTCCCTTAAACTCTCAGGTACTTATTTAAGTAGGTCGGAAGTAAGGGATTTCAGGTCTCCAGTCAGACGAATAAGCTTTCGAATACGTACATGGGGTAATCTAGCTTTCTAGATGTTCACATCTAATCCGCTGTGTGGTTGATTTTGCTAAATAGATGTAATGGCAAGTTATATAATTGTCAAGTGTTAGACTCGGATTAACCAAAGGGGCATCTTCATATATCACTCTTAGAGTATTTTGTAATAATTATACTTTCTTTGAACATGGGATTGCGAATGAGATAATATAATGAATATGAAATAGTAATTGTAAAATGAAATGTGAAAGTTTGCTATTAAACTATACTTAATATTTTTCATATTGACAAGCTTCTGATTATTGATATAATTAACATAGCTACATTTTGTCATCGTAAATTAGTGCCATGGATGAGTACAACATCCGCAACGCGAAGTTTCGGGCCTCAAGATGTGAAATGTTACATGTTGTCTCGCATATGTGAAGCAGGAACGACGGTTTGGAATTGGAATAGCCCCACATCGCTAAACAACTTCGAGAAGTGGTGTATAAAAGTGTATTGGTAGGCATATAACACTGAGAATTCTTTTCATTACAACAAAGTGTGTGCCAACTTATATGCGTACGCAACAGTTTGGAGATGAGAAGCCTAGTTCGACCATCGTTATAGAGTTAAAGGTTGCGAACTAGACCATGAAGACAAACAATGCTTTCAAAAGTACTCCAAGTGGATATGAATCAATGGAGAGACTGTTAGGGTTGTTTTGCATGTGGCATGGAGGAATGAGGGTTTGCAATTGGAATAGTCTCACATCACTAAATAACTTGGAGAAGTGATGTATAAATATAGGTTGGTAGGCACGTAACATCGAGGATTCATTTTGTTATAATAAAGTGTGTGTCAACTCACATGTTACGCCACATGCTGAAGACGGAGAGCTTGGCCTGGCTGCCATTACCCAATAATTGGTATTAGAGCCGAAGGTTACAAACAGGTCGTACAGACAAACAATGCTTTGAAAAGTACTTCATGGGGAGGATTGTTAGGGTTGTCTCACATGCGTTAAGGAGGAACGAGGGTTTGAAATTGGAATACTCCTACATCACTAAATTACTTGGAGAAGTGGTGTATAAATATGGGTTGGTCGACGTGTAACATTGGGGATTTCTTTTGTTACAACAAAGTGTGTGCCAATTATATGAGTACGTCATGGTTTGGAGATGTTTAGCTTGGTCCGACCGTCGTTACACTACATAAGTAAAATAATAGACGTAACATGTGACGGAAGAGAATTGTCATAAAATAGGGTTACATATAAAGTGTTTAATTTACTAGCCATTGGAACATATTCTAGCATCCTCCTCATTGCAACCCATATAATAACTTTAGAGGTTCATGTATACTGGTGCAAGGCGGAGACGATGGAAGGACAAATTTTCTTATGCATGCTAGACACTGACAAAGACACTTGATATTAGAAGTGTCAACTTTGGTCAGTAACTATATGTTTTATTATATTTTACGGTGCGATGGAAATGTGCACTGCAGTCAGGGGTTAAAAACCGGTTACGATGCCCTGGAGCAGTGCAAAATCATCGCACATTACTTGGTCGATAGTTTAACGTCACGCTAGGGCACCATGATCAATGTTTCACTGAAACCTTAGTCCTCAGCCAAAATGGCGACGTCCTTGATTTGCTACAAGTTCTAAATTAAATAATACTATTTCTATGTTGCATAGTTTTAAGACAGAGCAAATGCTATTATTTAGAATGAAATTTGTAGTGGAAATCGAAGGGATTAGTGGTATCGCCAAATTGAGATGTAGTCGTTCATTACCATATATATATATACATACATATATATATATATATATATGTATGTATATGTATATGTATATGTATATTTATTTGAGCAATGATCGACTACAACTTAAATCCTCTTGTTTAAATCATATATCCTATTTAAATGACCGTATGAATGGTAATGATCGTCCACATCTTATGTTCGCCGCACCTTAAATTTTCTTCGATTTCCGTCGTACGTTTCAATTTAATTAATTATTATTTCTCTCTCTTGCCACTTTATCTTACTATTCAAATGATAATGTCGGTGAACATTAGGAGAGAGTAGAGATGTAATCAAAATAAAATAGGTGTGGTGGATCCTTGTCCTCACACATGGCTAAGGTAAAAAAAGATGTTTTACTGTTTAGCAGACCTGGGCGATGATAATAAAAACATTCAAACAATTTATACACCCGGTCTTTTTAGGGAACATTTGGCATGCATCCTTAATAGGTTTGAAAATACACCAAACATCCCTCCATTTTAATTATAAGTTTCCCATCTTTATTTTTAAATGCGACAAAAAGATTTCTCTAAATATCCTTACGTCTTCTTCAAAAAAAATCCAGAACCCTTCAAATTCTTTTCATCGATTAACATCTTAAAAAATGAACACCCTAATCGCTTGAATTATAAATCAGAATTAGTTTTATCTTCCATCTTCTGAATACTGATAATACAATAACTCACTGCTTACTGCTAGTTTTATTTCCATCTTTGTTTTCTTAGGTCCCTAATTTGACAACAGTTGCCTTATTCTCCCTCACTAATATCATTAGCCATTTAAATCTATAATTCGTACAGTACAAAGGAGCTGAGGGTTCGGTATAGGTAAAGGGATTTCATCTTACTACCTCTCCTAGTAAGATTAATTAATGGTCGGCTTATTGAATTACAGATCCCTCTTCTTATATTTAAATATCTATTCATTTTTTTAAAATGATTCAAGATGAATTTTTAACATGGTTATTGTATACACCATGAAATATTTTAACTTCGTAATAGCCTGCGATTGCAAACTTAAGAAACATGTACAATTTCTATTTTTTATTCATACTTTGTTGGCCGTTTAACCTAGAATTCATTGGTGGAAATAACTGAATACTCTAGTGGCATAGTTTCCACAGTATTTGCAAATGTAAACATACTGCGTTTGATATCTCTTACCAAATCCTAGCAATATTAACTATTTTGGCATTGTTTATGTAGCATGATGAATTCAACATCTGAAGGCCTTACATTGACTGAGAAAAGTGGATTGAGCCAATAAACTCTTGTGGATGTTATGGTAAGAATTTGTTGGTAAGAAACACAAAAACTAAGAAAAAAATGGATAAATATTCTAAGAGGCTATGAGTATCAATAAACATGATCTTGGTGCAATTGCAAATCCAATGTTCCACATGAAGGGACCTTCAACGATAAAGGGCAGTTATCTACCCACGTTTCCTCTCAAGCATCAATAAAAGGATATGCGATTAGCTCTTGCTCTCGGGGACGGAAACTTTGTATGCCGATTGCTGCAGCTTCTAATGAGGTTCTCAATGTGTTTTCTACGAATGTTGTATGCTATGTTCTTATAAGCATTGACATAGATTTTAGTTTATCATTATATGTCTATAGTATACAAAAGAGTGTAATCAAAGCTTTATCAATTTTGAAGCCTGCTAGATAGGCTTTCTTTTCTTAGTCATTATGAGGGAATGCCTAGCGGTTAGTATGATATGAGGGTGATATTTAGAGTCTCAATGCTAATTACTGATGTTTAACTAGTTTTCTCTATTCTAGCATGCACAAAGCTTGAAAAAGGGGCATACATAGATCAGAGGATATATGCATTTAATAATCGTTGCTATGCTCTTTCACACGATAATATATGATAGTATTTTTGCCAATTCTGACTGGGACCGTTGTTTATCTTAATGTGGTCATAATAACTAGAAAAAGTATCTTGCAATGAGCTATATTTTTTCTTTCTAAAATTCGGTAACTATTTTATACTTCATATCCTACAAAGAGACATTGAGACTACTGCTTACAAAAGCAGCACTAGTTTAAACTAACGCCTAAGGTGTGAGGATACATACCCTCATTTGTTGCTATTGATTGACTTTTGTAAGTACGCTAAATAAATGAACTTCTCATTGGTTTTCAGACGTTCTTCCTTCTAGATAATATTAATGATTTTGCTTCAATTTTTTCACATGCGCCCATTAAGTCGAAAATCCGAAACCTTATGTTGCCCAGTTTGTTTGTATTCCATGAAGTTTAAACTTCAACTAAATTCATGAGTTGATGAAAGAATTACTACCTGTATGTTCCTTTAGGTCTTGATTTTGCACGCTACTTCATTATTTTTCCATTACATTTTGAATATGCAAGCATATTAAAAGGCCAGAAGCCTTGGATTGGGAGATATAGTTTTTTAGCGGTCCATGAAGCTATTAAGACTATAGGTAGTTCAAATGGCGTTTGAATTTCATTCTTACTTGGTACTAAAACAAACATTGGAAACACATTCTTCAGCGAAGTACTATAAATATATACTTTCTTTGTTGTTACAAATACTCTATTCCAGGGTCCTAAGACAAAAATAGGTCACGTGAATTAGACGTATCAAAGTCGTGATGTATTTGTTATTCAAATTTTTTTGGTGTTTCCAAGAAGATGTTCATAACTGCCTTTTGTTTTTTATATTTGATGTGCTAAGAAGAACAATAATTTTTCATTTGGCCTTGGAACACATCGTCAATGATAAGTGTTTGATAGTGTCGTATTAGATAGTCTTATGTAGAGGGGAAGCTATATTGCGAGCAGATTATGCAAGCAGAATGCGCAAGCAAAGTACGTGAGCGGAGTCATTGCATTTGAGATTACTTATTTGTACGTCTTTTGGTTGGTGTAGTGATTTCCCATGATGGTTGAGCATATATTTCGTTTATTGGTCAATAATAAACTATTTAGCTTGAGTTAAGTGCATACTAAGGAAACTTCCATCATTCAAGCAACCACATACAGACTATTCAGATGTAACTTTATATTTTTAATTACTTAGTTTCAAACTTAGCACTTAGTAGACCTTGCACCTCTATATTGATGTAATCATGTTTTTTGAGTAAATTAGGTGACAGTGAGCAGATTATGAAGTTGCGAGTATCTAAGTCGTGTTGGCATACTTCTTAGGTAGTTAATTTGGTTTAGTGTCCTTGGGGATGAACGTGTTGATATAGATATAGACTGTCACTTCACCAAAAAAATTGCATTTTTTTGGACCAAATATTTTTGAAGCAATTTCTTTGAATTCTTTTGAGTAGATTCCATATATAGGAAGACTTGTAGAATAGATATCATAATGGCTGCTATGTCAAGCTTTGCAATTTTCACCTTCTTTAAGTAAACAACATCTTTACTACTAAAACATGTGATATGTACTATTTTTTTATGGACAACTTATCTAGATAGGTAAATAAAAGAATTGAGTCATATATTGAAATATCAAGCTGTTGACAACTTTATTTAAGGTTTTCTCTTAAAAGATGAACAATTTCGATCGTCTTATTGCGGTTTCATGATGATTTAATAACTCCAATCGCTCTCAGCAATAAATTGTGTAACAGTATATATGTAAAAAATAATTAAGGTATCAAAACTAGTTAAGTATTTCCTTTATTGGAAATTTTAAGGCCAAAAGCTCTAGAATATTAATATGTAGGCGTAATATATATATATATATATATATATATATATATATGTACTGTATAACTGTTCTTCTTCAAAGAAAACTACTCATTCAGTATGGATGTATTTGGCATTATTTTGGTATCCTATGCTATTACCAAATACTTTTAAGAGTAGTGCTAAATGCATCAACCTTTAGTACTCCATTATCCAGTTTCTACCAACTAAAATTTGGGTACTAAAAAAAGGAAAATTTAACACTGCAGTGATAGTGTACTGCCAAATTTTTCCTGAGGCGGCTGATTATATACCGCCAACTGAAAATCTAGATAATTTAGGTAGCTAAGTGCAGTAGCCTCATTTATTTTGAAAAAAATAACGGGTATCCTTTGGATTTTAGTAAGAGAGACTATATTAAACAAAGCTTTATATATCTAAGATACGTATATCCTAAACTCCTTTTGCAGCGAATCAAGTAACTCAGAAGATGGAGAATTGGATTCTTGCTCTTGCACTATAATGCAAAGAACTTGGAGATCATCTATTGTTCACAATGTGCGTAAACATAAAGTTTAAGAAGAGGTCTGTTATTGAAGAAAAGACTATATATAGGCAAAACATTTCTCATTTGCGATGAAATAACTTCGCTGCCTTCTCATTATAGACATCTTTTCTATAGTTGAGATTATTAGGCATTGGCTAATTTTATAACGTCCTCTCTTTTCATTTCATTTTGTACTGCTCTGGTGCACTATTTATTTTATGTACTGTTACAATTTTTGCTGCTCTTCTACTGGCAAGGTTAGTAATAGAATTAACTATATAGTGCTATAATACCAAAAAGATTTTAAGGTATCAAAACTAGTTCCTTAGACTAAAATTAGATCATCGGTGCATGCAGGATCAAACTAAATTAGCATATGACCGGTGGGCAATGTGCTTACCGTTTCTTGCGTATTTGGTGATAAACTCTTGAAGCAATATATTGTTGCTGAGCCTGAAAGTAAGGTACTTTCTTCATCATGTTATATTCTAGTTGTGCACATTATTGCAATTAAAGTGCATATACTGCTTATTATCGAGTAATTCCTGTGAGTGAAGGACTTTTAGTATGCTAATGAAGGAGGAGGTGGTTGATGGATCACTTGAATTCTTCATTCTTGCAAGTGATGATTTATAGGATGTGGTATCAAATGAGGTATAGTTATTTTTTTACTTTCTACTATTATGAGCAGCCTAGTATAATCAATTGCTACTATTAAAATGAATTTGATTAAGGAAGCTGTTACTCTCCTTGTTTGTTAGGTAAGATTTACAAATTAAATAAAGTTATAATAATAAAAAAATATTAACAAATTTTAAGAAAATTAACTAAGTTTATAATTATAATAAATAATAAAATATTAACCAAATTATTAGTTTTATAAAATTTAACCAAGTTCATATAATAATAATAATAAATTTATTATAAGTTTATAAATATTAAGTGTATAATAATAATAATTTACAAAATATTAACCAAGTTAACTAAGTTTTATAAAAATTAATTGAATTTATGTAAAATAATAATAATATAAATTAACTAAGGTCAAAAATTAACTTCATTAACTAATTTATTTATTAACTAAATTAACTAAGTTTTATAAGAAACAACTAAAATTATTTATATAATAATAAAAATAATATATTAAATTAATTTATTATGGTCTTTGGGTGTCAATGTGAGTAGAGGACCATGATAAAATAACTAAAATGTATTAGAGTTGCTAGTAATTGAATAAAATATTAAGTTGTTTATTTATGTTTGTATTTTTATTTTATTAACAGTTCAATTTTTGTTTTTAGCTCACCAAATATGTGGATAAAATCATAGTACACAATACAACTATTAAACTTTACACATAAAGTTCATTATTTTATTATACTCATTTTGGTTTTAATTTCCTTATTTAATTTTCCCTTCACGGATCGGATCCAATGTTTGTCCCATGATCAATTTTCTTACTTTATAACTTATTGCTATAGTTAATATATATAGTTATGCTCATGGATATCCACAATTGAGCATATATATACTACCATTTATTTTATGGCAGTATGATATAGCTCATTGTTCCTTCTATTTATGATTAATGAAAAGACATAGATGCTAAAGATACAATGTGTAATAATCTTTTTTATAGCACCTATGCAAAACTAAATGGTTTATGACTTCTTTTTTAGGAAGAAAAACTACATTTTAAAGAAAGAGATAATTACTGTATTTGTTATTAATTATCGCTAAAATTTAATGCTACTTACTGCTAAGTATTTTGTACAATAATTCTGTAAGTATATTAATATCGTTATTATTGATTTGGAGTATAAAAATATACTATTTCACTCTGAACTTTTGTCCACCCATGGACTATTTATACCCTAGGTATGCTTAATAATTGATATCTTAAATTGATATGATTTAAGATGTAGGGAGTTGTGGTTTTGAGTAAAGGGAAAGGATTATATGCATATATTTTTGTAAAGTGGAAATCTATTGATGTAGGGTATGTTTGCACAAAAAGTTCATGTCTACACAGGGAATGCCAGAGGCAATTCATATGTTTTTACTACTGTTTCATTGTAATCAACTATTTAGGTTAGTTTTAGATTTACATGTTATTTCATATGGTTTCAGAGAAGAAGCCATTAGGCGGTAAAAGAGCTTAGCCCACCGGTAATTATTCTTTTATGCTACTTCATATAACATCATAAATTCAAGCAGAAATTCACTGAAAACATAGCAACAAAGTTAAAAGCAGAGCATTATGGACTAGAAATGGACCACAACAATAGCAATTACAACCACAACAAAGGTTTGTACCACTGTGTTATAAATAATAATTGGTTTGTGTGCTAAGCATAAATGATTATGCAGTAACAATGAAGAAGGAGCAACTGTGTATAGCTAGTGGGGACAATTTAGTGTACTTTTAAGAAGGGGATTAAAAGAAAGAAGGCTTGAGGCATTTAACAAGCTAAGAATGTTTCAGGAGCTTACCATCGCTACATTAGGAGGTCTATTGTGGTGGAATACACCAACTCATATACAAGACAAGGTAAACCTTTTATTAGATCTCTGTAATCCATAGTGTAGTTGTATATATTACATATAGATGTTGTAGTCTTTAAATACACATGTCACATATGAAACGCATGATATCGGTATTTGATTTCAAGAATAAGATGTTCAAAAACAGATATTCATTGTTCCACAACAAAATTCTTTTTGGGTAAACCCATGTAACCATATATCATTGAACTGTTCCCACTCTTCAATCACTTTGCATAATAAGGCAGACCTAGTGCTATCCTAGAGGGTAAAATTTCTTCTTAGCAAAAGTTAGGGTCCTTTGAAATGCATATGAAAATCTTCAAATATAGAAAGCTTAGTTTCATGGCATAATAATTCACTACACTTTACTTTAAATTGCTTATACCTCCTTAGTAAATGATAATCACACTAATCCCTTCACAAAAATCATAATACCAATAATAATTATAAATAAACAAAGTTTATAAAAATTAACTAAGTTTCATAACAATTAACTAAGTTTAGGACACTAATAATACTAAATAATAAAAAAATTATAAAATATTAAAATAGTTAACTAAGTTTTATAAAAATTAATTAAATTTATACAAAATAATAATAATAATAATAATAAATAACTCAGTTTATAATAATAATAAAATATTAACCAAATTGACCAAGTTTTATAGAAAAATAACAAGCTTATGTAATAATAATAATAATAATAATAATAAATTAACTAAGTTTATAAAATTAATTAAGTTTATAATAATAATACTAATAGCAACAACAACTCGTAATAGTTAAAATAAAATTTTAAAATCTTAGTTAAATAATAATAATAATAAATTAACTAAGATTAACTAAATTAACTAACTATAGGAATAAAATTTAAATAATAATAATAATCACAATAAAATTAACTATGATTATAAAAATCAAATTCATTAATTAGGTTTACTAAAAACTAAATAAGCTTATAAAAATTAATTTTTGATAAACTTGCATAGTGTTCATTTGCACTTGTGAAACTGGAGCTCTCCATTACGAAATATGTAAGCAGACTGAGTTGGCTATTACTGCAGTTTCGAAACCCACAATCGACACAAGCACAATTGCGACAATTGCTTTCAAATTAAGCTGCATATAAGTTTAATAAAATACATATCTACAACAATTAATTGTACTTTATTTCACTATTGTGTAGCTTCACACATAGTTTCTTACTTTAATACCTTTGTATCATTGACAAGGATGTAAGATTATAAAATTTACTTTATGGGCACAACGTAAGTTTGAAAAGAATATGCATTTCTTGCCAGACTATAGAAGAAATGGAGAAATATAACTACCAAAGCAAATTCAAATGCTGCATATGCTCAAACATATTCCCTGTATGCTGAAATCGATGGAAAAGCGAAACAATCATAAGACCAAAATCTTATTTTGATAATAACAACACTGTTATCAGATAAATTAATTACCTATGACAATTGATAATACGATCCAAGTGCAACCAAGAGCACGGAGAAGGGAGCAACTGTCATGATTGCTTTGTATCCCATGTCACTAACCTATGGCAGCAAAGCAAATTTATGACAAATCCGTGATAGCTGTTAAGTCATCAAAATACATGTTTTTATATAATTATTTTCAAAATTGTTCTGAATTTTCAGGAAGTACTACCAATGACCGAAGACATGCATGAAGAAAGGCTTTGAGCAGTCCTATTTCTTAGTGGTGCATTTGGTACTTGTAGACATTAGCTTTGAATTATGTTGTCTTTTGTTATCATGAATATGTATTGAATTTGGAAAATCATGTATTAAACTTATTTCCTGTTAGTTAATACTTTATTTTATTATCATGAATATGCGTTACATTTGCTGATTATTATATTTTCTTCATTCATACATTGTTCAAATTGTTATCTATTTAAAGAAGATTCATTTTGATTGTATTATTAAAATGTAATAGTGGGGTGCATCAAATATATATTACAATAAAGCATAGCTCCTAAAAAGTGTTATAACTATATGACATAAGTGCTATAAAAAGATAATGCAATATATGAGGTTACTGTCAAAGGATAGCAGCAAATAGGCGTCATTGTATCCGCACATTTTGTAGCGGTATGTATATGTTGTAAACGGATGTAGAATATACTATAAACATGTTGATATATATCGCGAAATAGGCGCTATAGAATAATTATTTTATTGCAACAACTTTATGCTATGAAATCATGCTCTTTTGTAGCGGTTTTTTTGTTATAGATGTGCAATTCTTTTTTATAACATGTAGATATACAGTGTTTATCGAACTGCTACAGTTGTGTCTAATAACGACTATATGCCATTATAAAAGACTGTGTTTCTTGTAGTGTCATCACCACTCATCGAATTCAAACTTCTACTATTTCTTTGTTAACAATAATACAAGACAAGTCAAGGTAGTGTTACCTCAAAGTCATGTCCCATGATTATTCTTAACGTTCAAAATACCAACAAGCCTACTTCTTTAATATTTAGTGCTAATTATACAAATAAAACATTTCCGCACAAGTGAATCATTTTACGGAAATTAATTCATTTCCATAAACAATTCAAACTTTTATTTTAAAAACCTGAATTCGTACTTAGCATCACATTGTAAATATTAGCTTTAAAGCACTTTATTATAAGAGTTTACTAACTTTGAAACATCATTAAAAAGGATTTAACAACTTAAAGCTTCCTTATTTCATTGATTACTTAACTTTTAAAACTTTGTTAACTAAGATTAATTAACTTCAATAACCTTTAATTAAAAAGTTTAGATCACCTTTAAATCATTATTGATTCAATTAATTAATAAAATTAATTTGACAATAATTAAATATCATTATTCAAAAGTGATTATTTTATTTAAAACTTTATTTAAAGAAAGATTAATTAAGGTTAAACAGATTTATTAACCTTCAAACGTCATTACTTAAAAAGCATTAATTAGTTTTAAAAACATCATTAACTAGTAAATTAATAAATCTTAATCCAACATTATCCAAAGATTAACTAGGCTTAAACATCATTAGGCAAAATGATTAATTAAATTTAAAACGTCATTAACTAAGTAATTAGCTAAAATTAAAACACATCACTAATAAGTTAATTCCCTAATCCTTATTAATTAATTAATTAATTAATTATTATCAATTTTTTTTTTAGAAACATCATTCATCAAATACTTACTTAACTTGTAGAATAATTCCAAGCATGACAATTAAACCAAATGGTTTCGATAAAAGGTGAATTTTCGAAAGTGCCGATATATTGACTATCGCTATACGGGCAACCCAGAATTCAAGCTTATGTCATTTACAATACAGCCAAACATCACATAGCAAGAGAATTTAGCATACATATATGATGATTTACAATAATACAACATATATCAAGCATTTATTTACAACGGCATTGATTTAACTACTAGAATTTTATGTAATTTAAGATTCGCTTAATAACTTTTCGAAGTGACTAACTTTCAAGTAATAAACCAAACCATTATCATAGCTATACAATAAGCATTTAAAAGATACAAGTATGAGCATGAACATAATTTAAACTTTATGGTTCAGAGGTGGAAGGTTCACTCACCAAAATGCTAACTAACTTGAATCAAAATCGCACTCACTCTTCGAACAACACTAGAACTAAGCTTTCCTATGCACTTGAATTGATTCAGTGGACCTTTTGTAGGCTTTTGGGCTCAGCCAAGATTATTAGAGGCTCGGATATGGTGGAACTGTAGGGGTATAAGGTCTTGTTAGTAGAGAATGGTTTTTTGGAAGTGAAATAAGGAGTTTAACTCTATTTTTTGAAGTGTATTCACTAGTTTTTGATTTTGGAAATAATTTTAGAAGCCATGGAAATGTTTATGTACATAAATAGATAAGAAATGAAGATGTAAATGAATATGTAAAGTGGAAAATGCATGGATATGGTGGGTATTAATAAGCAAAGAAGTGGAGTATTAAATTAATTAACTTAAACGTTTAAATAATATAAATATTATCATGTAACATGGAAGCCATGCCTCTCTACTACCCTTAGTACAAAGGTTACCTCCCTTAGGTACATATATAAAATCATTCTTTCCTACCATAGACAGTTTAAGTGATGGTTAAGTAATGACCCAGAATTTCAGTCTTTTGAATTTGGGATTTTCAATTGATTTTAAATATTAAAAAGTTAATTTTATAAGTTAAATAATGGGAATTTTGAATATCGCGATTTATTTGATAATTAAATTGTTGAATTTAATATTTGGGAATATTTAAATTAATTGAATCTTGAACTTAATATGAATAAGAATGGTTTCAAAAGTTGATTTAAATTTTATTTGAATAAGAATGAAGATAATAAACTTTTAATTTAGATTAAAAAGTGATTAATTTTGTTTTTATAATAATTCTTTTTAATTAACATATAAAAATAGCATTCCTAGGCACTGTCATGGAATTGGACAAAACTAGTTTCATTAAATCCATAATAGTGAGTTATTGTACGCCGATGAATTTCGTGATGATTGGACGTCTCGTTGGCCATGCGAGATCGAAACACGTAGAAATTAATTAAAGGAATTTATATAGTAATTGGATTTAAAAAGCCATCTTCTATATATGATCGAATTAGGTCTTGAGACTAGTTCCATTACATTTGGAATAGAGGTATAACATATTAAATGACAGGCATCATGCCTCGTTTAGAGTATGAAATTTTTGAGTGCGTCGAGGTAGAAAATTTATAATATAATAATATATATTTTCTTTTATAGCCATGCTTGGCCGAATCCTTTCCCCCCGTCTAAGCCCATTCCCCTTTAACCATATAACCATGTTATGTCCGAGAAAGGTATAGAATATATTAATGTATGATTTTTGTTTAATGATAATATATATATATATATATATATATATATATATATATTCGTTTAAATGTATTTGTTATTATACTATTTTATTTTTTCCACGTAATTAAATATTTGTTGAATAAAATAAATAACTCAGACTTCTTATTTAAAAAATTATTTTATTCGAACAAATAATTTATTACAAATTCAAATAGTACAAATTTAAGCTCTCACCATATTTGTATAATTTCAAATACAAGTTTTGATTACAACATAATTTTAACTCTACAATTTTACATACAAGTTTCACCCCACTACATAATTCACGCATCACTCGTGTTTGATCTTCAGCTCTATTTTAGTTTGTATCCAACATCCAAACTATCTGCAAAATAAATACCGACGTAGTAAAATTGAAAAAGAAAATTTTTACAGTGCACAATGAAGTGTGTGTTTTGAAAATATTATTTGCCTCGGTTATTTGGGTTGTTTGTCATCATTTTCTTATTCATCTTACACCAACAACTTCTAATATGAACAGTGTATCACTATACATGCCACAAGGTCATGGCCACCGATATAAACTTGCTTATTAAAATAGCAGGGATAGGTGATGTAACAACCCGCATATTTATCGGTTTTATATTTAAATATTTTATTTAAATATTTGATCGATACTCAGAATTTAGTCCGAAAAGCCACTATTTGCAAATAGTCGAATTAGGACTCGAGACCACTTCCATTGAGTTCGAAACGCCGTTTGCGATCTTTTTAAGTGTAAACTTTGATATGTTTGGAGTTAGTGGAATTTTGCTACCTTTTCACTTAGGGCTGAGCACATTAACCCCACCTATGTATTCAGTCCCAACCCCTTCTCCTCGTCATTACTTTATTCCTCATTTCCTAATATTCAAGCTTTTATAACAATTGAGAGTGGAAGAGGAAATTAAAACTCCAAGCCCTAGTCTTCATTAGCAAATCCAACTTCTAGCTCCAAATTCAAGAGAACCCATTGGTAAGCCTTCTCTTCTTCTTCTCCAACTCATTCTCTTATCAATTTTAGAAATTCCAAAACCTAACTTTGGGAATGTTCTTCTTTTAAAGCTTAGAATCAAGCTTCTTGTGTTGGATTTGAAGAGTGGTTGATTCTCCTTTGCTTTCGAGCTTCTTCTTCATGTTTGGGTTCAAAGGTGAGATTTTTATCTCACGTCTTAGTCTATAACTATCTTTAAACGTTGTGTATGAATTCCTAACAATTATTCGTGTGCATTTGCTTTTGGTTTGGATAGATTTGGTGAATATTCCAATTTTTAGTATTTTGAGTTCAAATCCTTAAAAATCATAACTTCAATGTTGGAACATGTTTTTGGTGATGCATCGAGGAGCCAACAGGACCGGGTAGCCGATGGGCGTAATCCCTTAGCCTCCGCGCTTGTCCGTTCGCAAATTAAAGAGGTTTGCACCTCATTTGCAATAGGTTTCAATTTGTAGAACATCAGGTTCGGCCGACCGAACCCCTGGTCCGGTCGACCGACCTGCTACTAAAGTGCATAGGCACCTTTCTGTCTCTGGTCCGGTCGACTGGCTACAGGGCTCAGCCGACCGACCTGCTTCCCGAGGATTTTATTTTAGAACAGGGTCCGGTCAACCGAGCTCTGTTGCCGGCCGACCGACCTGATGATGTTTTGCCTATTTCGCCTATTTTGCGTGGTTTCCAAATTTAATCGATTCGTGTAATTTCCCTATTTGTTGTTATCATTTGTTATTGACTTTGATGACTTCTTTTCTTCGGGATTTTTTTGAATATCCATTTTGGTGGATTTGGTATCGATTTCTTTGGATTTTATTCACGACTTCGAATGTGAATTTTAGTGATTGATTGTTTCTACAATCATTTAGATGATTTGTCACATTAAAAATATAAAGGTTTCAATACTAGTAGTAAATATCAAAACTCTTTCATCAAATGATTTCAACACTATTTTATTACAAAACACGTTCTCTTAAACCGTTTTCCAATCTATTAAATATACAAACCTTTTCCTCACTCGTATGAGAAATCTAATTAAACGACTTAGTAAAACAAGTGGTATGAAACGCTCGCTTTTACTTCGTCGGTTAATTCTTGGACTTGTTCGATTGAATCTCTTGTGACAATTTTCTAGTGGAAATCTGCAATTTGTTCATAAATATTTAAGTTAAGCTAGTGGTTATGGGACATGAAGCTAAGCTCATATATTTACTAGCTTACTGTAATTGACACTTCTTGATGATCATGACGATCATTTTTGTGATTTAGACTAGCAATTGTGCGATGTCTCTTTGTCTGCGATTTAGACTAGACCCCGTTTCTGTGTGATTTCGACTCACATATGTGGGGTAGTGCCCCATGGTCTTCGGGCCATTTGTGTGTCAAAAATTAATGGCTAGCTACCATGAGATAGCGTCTCGTTCGTGTGATACATATGTAGGTGAGTTTTCATGCTCCCGTTCTTGTGATAGGTCTCCCCCTTTTTATGATTTCTGGATTTCGTGTGTTGAATTCTGGAATTTATACTTCACCAATTTTAGTTATTTTCATTGATATGATTTATCAATTTTTGTGCATTGTTGAATTCGTGTGTCATTGACTTGTTGTGAATACAAGTTTTGGGTATGATACCCTTTTTGGATCTTTGTGAAGATTTTTGTGATATTGATTAATCTCATGTTGAGTTTCAATTACATACTTATTGTAGTATGCCCGTATTGTTATCATATGTTTATGCCATATCTCTTATTCTATATCATGTCATCTGATATTTATAGCTAGACTGATCCGTTTATTATTTTCTTACGAATAAAACTCGGGTCAGACCGAGATGTTACAGGTGCTTCTGCTTGACTTTTCTTCTGGAATCTGCTACTCTGACTTTTGGCTAACTATTTAGATTAGCAGGTTTTTGTTGTATACATTTGAGATATAGACTCATAGTTGTATCCTTTTGTATAGCACGTGTTGCTATTCTTCTGTATTATTGTGGATCTTTTTGACCACTGCTCAGATGTACACTTTCATGTGTTAGTTATATGTTCATACCTTCTTCCGCCTTTGTGATATGAATTACATGTGACTAATTTGTGTTATGTTTATTTCTATATTTGTCTCCGAAGACACTATAGCCACTGTGTAGTAAATTTGAGTTTGTGTCAGCATGTCGGATTTCCTCTTGAAAGGAATGCAAGTTATATTTTATCTGACATATCAGTACTCGCACAAAGATATTACACAGATGGTCGCTCCTCAACAGCCTTATTCTCCGTGCTAGTTGACAGCATTACTCCGTAGTGTTCTTGGCTAGCGTGGGTATAGACGTGGGGCGTCACAGCTTGGTATCAGAGCCAAACTTCGGAACAATGTAGAATAACTTAGCAAGGATCATCGTCCTAAGTCTATCTTAGTAGTCGTGCTTTAGGATTTAATTCGAGTCTTCGTACCGATTCATCCTATTTTCTTTATGATTCCTTGTTTTATCTATCAAGATTGCTTGATATTCATTTTGTGAATAGCCTTCTTCTTCTTCCTTCTTTCTTTCATAAGGAAGATAAATGGTTAGACCAGGTCATCCTAGAGCTAGACCATCTAGTGCTCCACCCCAAGATGGAGCTTTTATGACTACCCAGCAACTTCTTGACCTTGTCACGAATGCTCAAGCAGCTGGTACTAATCCGGAACCTACTCATCCTAAATCTGGGTTTGCACGTTTGTGCAATCATTACACCAACTTGGGTGGGAAGCCATTTAAATGTTCTGATACTGTAGCGAGGTTCAGGCATGGTTGAGGACCTGTGATCGAATCTTCATTCGCATGAATCTCGTCGATCTTCACCGTGTTCAGGTGGCTTCCAGTATGCTCCAAGAGAGAGCATTGGACTGGTACGAACTTCTTATTTCTAAGATTAATGAAGCGGATCTCACCTGGGAGCAATTCTGGGAACGCTTCGAATTAAAATTCGTGCCAGAAGCAAAGAAAATGACGTTGGCTCGGCGTTTCATAGACCTTGTTCAGGGTGAAGCCTCCGTGATTGATTATGTTGCATCCTTCGAGTCACTTTCCAATATGGGGTTGAATACATCAGCACCCCATTGAAGAAGAACCAAAGATTTGTTTATGGCTTAAACAAAAATCTCAAGAAGCCATTACTTCTAAAATTAGAAGTTCCCTTTGACCAACTCATTGGTATCGCTCTTCATCTTAAAGAGGCGGATAGGGAAAGTGATGTTGAAGTGGTGGGTTCCAAACCAAACTTCAACCACAAGAAGAGGCCAAACAAATTCAAAGGTCCTTATCCCAGTAAAAAGGGTAAACAGGCAACTCCTGCTGCGAAGACTTTTTTTTCTACTGAAAGGAAATGCTTTAACTATGGTTCAAGAGACTATTTTGCGAACAAGTGTTCAAAGCCTCATACTTGTCGCTATTGCAAAAGCCCAGATCATTATTTATCTTCTTGTCCCAAACTTCAAAATTGGAAGGAGGGAAAGCTTAATGTTGCTCAAGCCCCTGGCAACACATCTTGTGGTCAAGTTATTTATCATTCTATCCTTGATGGTATTATTATATTTCGTGATCAACCTATTCGAGTTCTCTTTGATACGGGTGCGTCCCACTCTTTTATATCAAAGGAATTTGTCGACACCTTTTCTTTAAGTGTTGTTGCTTTAATGACTTCTTTGAGAATTGCGAATCCGGTAGGTGGATCCGCAACGCTTAGTTTGCTTTGTAAAGATGTGGAGATTATTTTGTGTGATTTTCCCTTCCTAGCCGATTTGCATGTCATGCGTTATTTAGGCTTTGGAATGATTTTGGGAATGGATTGGCTTAACCGTTATGAAGCTCACATCCTATGTCCCGAGCGGACTATTTATCTCCGACACCCGCAATCTGTAAAGCAGATTTCTATTATTCTTAAAGATTCGGATTCTTCTTTGATTGCATCTTTATATTCTTTAAATCCTCGTGATGACGATAATGATGATAAGGAAGATGTCATTGCTCTTATTCACGTTGTTCGTGAATTTTTCGACATATTTGAGCCCGTTTTAGGATTGCCACCTAAGCGAGCGATTGAGTTCAGAATTAATCTTACCCCTGGAGCTCAACCTATTACTCGTCCTCCTTATCGCATGCCCAATAAGGAAAATGAGGAGATGCGCATACAATTATCCGATTTGGAAACGAAGCAATTTATTCGCTCTAGTTCCTCGCCTTGGGGAGCTTCAGCAATTTTTGTGAAGAAATCCGATGGTACTCTTAGACTTTGCGTTGATTATCGCAAGCTTAATGATCTTATTATCAAAAATAAGTATCCTTTACCTCGGATTGATGACCTATTTGATCAACTTAGTGATGCTAGAGTCTTTTCACAATTGGACTTGGCTATCGGTTTTCATCAGCTTCGTATTGCAGAGGATAGCATTCCTTTGACATCATTCCGTACCCGTTATGGATCTTATGAATGGCTTGTTATGCCATTTGGTTTAACGAATGCTCCGGCTTATTTCGTTGACCTTATGAATCGAGTTTTCAAAGATTTCCTCGATCGGTTTGTACTCATATTCATTGATGATATTCTTGTGTATTCAAGAACCGAGGAGGAACATGAGAAGCATCTTCGAATTGTGTTGGAAACTCTTAGGAGTAATCATTTAAAAGCAAAATTTTCTAAATGCCATTTTTGGCGATCTCGTGTGAAGTTTTTCGGTCATATTATTTCCGAATCCAGAATTTCCATGGATCCTTCAAAGATTGAAGCAGTTCAAGATTGGAAGAGACCGGAGAGTGTGACAGAGATTCGTAGTTTTCTCGGATTGCCGCGTTATTACCGTCGTTTCATTAAAGGATTTTCTAAAATTGCTGTGCCTCTCACTGACTTGACTAAGAATGGTGTTAAATACGTTTGGTTGGACAAATGTGAAGCCTCTTTCAGAATTTGAAAGAACTCCTTTCCGATGCTCCTATTCTTGTGACTCCCGATGGAAACCAAGATCTTATTGTTTATACCGATGCTAGTCGCATTGGTTTGGGTGCCGTTCTTATGCAAAAAGAACGTGTTATTGCTTATGCTTCTAGGCAATTGAAGCCGGCCGAGACTAGATATGCCACACATGATTTAGAACTCGTGGCTATTGTTTTCGCCCTTCGAATTTGGCGTCATTATCTCTTGGGAGAGAAATTTATTCTTTACACGGATCATAAGTCTTTGAAATATTTATTTTCTCAAAAGGAACTTAATTTGCGTCAACAACGTTGGCTCGAGTTTCTTGCACCTTATGATCTTGATATCCTTTATACTCCTGGTAAGGGTAATCGTGTCGCCGATGCTCTTAGCCGTAAACAACAAGCAGTTGTTTCCATGATGATATCCGAATGGAACGATCTCGAGATTTTATCCACTTGTGAAATTCCAGAGCGCGTATCCGATTTATGTTCATCTCTTGTTTTATGTAGCCTTGAGGCTCATCCTTCTCTTTTAGACCGCATTCTTGAAGCTCAAAGGCTAGATCCCGAATTGGCTCTTCTTGGCCAAAATATTAAGGATAAAATTGATATTGATGGTTTGAAAGACTTTGATATCAATTCTTGTGGTGGCATTCGAAAATTTGGTAGACTTATCGTGCCAAATATTAGTGATCTTCGTAAAGATATTTTAGAAGATTCACATCGTTCTAAATTTACCATTCATCCCGGTAGTAGTAAAATGTACGCGGATATGAAGCGACTTTATTATTGGGAGGGGATGAAATCTGATATTGCTAACTTTGTTAAGTGTTGCATGACTTGCCAACTTGTCAAGGCTGAACATCAAAGGCCTGGTGGGTTATTACAACCTTTAGAAATTCCAATTCGGAAGTGGGACAAAATTTCGATGGATTTTATCGATGGCCTTCCCCGTTCTCGTTCGGGTCATGATAGCTTATGGGTTATAGTTGATAGACTTACTAAATCCGCCCATTTTATTCCCATTCGGTCTAACCGAACCGTTCCTCTATTGGCCAAACTCTTTGTTAAAGAAATTGTAAAATTACATGGAGTTCCTACTTCCATTGTTAGTGATCGCGATCCATTGTTTACTAGTGGATTTTGGAAGAGTCCTCAAAAAGCTTTAGGAACGAAGCTTAATTTTATCACCGCTTATCACCCCCAGTCCGATGGACAAACCGAGCGTGTGAATCAAACTCTTGAAGATCTTCTTCGTGGTTGTGTGCTCGATTTTGGTCGAAGTTGAGAAGATCATATTCCTCTTGTTGAATTTTCCTATAATAATAACTTCCAATCTAGTATTGGTATGGCACCTTTCGAGACACTCTATGGAAGGCCATGCCGATCTCCTTCTTGTTGGCTTGAGGCCGGTGAGAAGCTGGTTTTAGGTCCAGACTTTATTCGAGATTCCACAGAGAAAATTGACCTTATTCGGCGTAGGATGAAAGAAGCCCAGAGTAGACAAAAATCTTATGCCGATAACCGGAGAAGGAAATTAGAATTTTCTGTTGGAGATCTTGTTTTTATTCGTGTTTCACCAATGAAAGGTGTTGTACGTTTCAGTTGGTCGGGAAAGTTAGCACCTCGATATATTGTGCCATTTCCTATCACTGAACGTATTGGTTCTATGGCTTATCGCCTTACATTACCGGCTCAGTTTTCTGCTATGCATGACGTGTTTCATGTTTCTCAATTACGGAAGTGCCTTTGAGATTCCGATTCTATTCTTGAGCCCGGTGTTGTGGAAGAGATTGAAGTTTCGCCTAATTTAACTTATTAGCAGCATCCTATTCGAATTATTGCCTCGAAGGTCAAACGCCTTCGAAATAAAGATGTCCCTCTTATTAAAGTTCAATGGTCTTCAAATCCTAAGGATTGTTCTTGGGAATCTAGAGAGTTCATCGAGCGAACGCATCCTGACTTACTTTCTCATGCTCTCTAAGGGGAACTTCTTACTTCAAAATTCTTTTGTGTTAATATGCTTTTATGGTTGTTACTCTATATCTTCTTCTTAATTATTATGAGGACACAATTTCTTTAAGGAAGGGAGTCTGTAACAACCCACATATTTATCGGTTTTATATTTAAATATTTTATTTAAATATTTTATCGATACTCGAAATTTAGTCCGAAAAGCCACTTTTTGCAAACAATCGAATTAGGACTCGAGACCACTTCCATTGAGTTCAAAACGCCGTTTGCGATCTTTTTAAGTGTAAACTTTGATATGTTTGGAGTTAGTGGAATTTTGCTACTTTTTCACATAGGACTTTGGTTAGGGCTGAGCCCATTAACCCCACCTATGTATTCAGTCCCAACCCCTTCTCCTCTTCATTACTTTATTCCTTATTTCCTAATATTCAAGCTTTTATAACAATGGAGAGTGGAAGAGGAAATTAAAACTCCAAGCCATAGTCTTCATTAGCAAATCCAACTTCTAGCTCCAAATTCAAGAGAACCCATTGGTAAGCCTTCTCTTCTTCTTCTCCAACTCATTCTCTTATCAATTTCAGAAATTCCTAAACCTAACTTTGGGAATGTTCTTCTTTTAAAGCTTAGAATCAAGCTTTGATTTAAAGAGTGGTTGATTCTCCTTTGCTTTCGAGCTTCTTCTTCATTTGTTTGGGTTCAAAGGTGAGATTTTTAACTCACATCTTAGTCTATAACTATCTTTAAATGTTGGGTATGAATTCCTAACAATTATTCGTGTGCATTTGCTTTTGGTTTGGATTGATTTGGTGAATATTCCAATTTTTAGTGTTTTGAGTTCAAATCCTTAGAAATCATAACTTGAATGTTGGAACATGTTTCTAGTGATGCATCGAGGAGCCAACAGGACCAGGTAGCCGATGGGCGTAATCCCCTAGCTCTGTGCTTGTCCGATTGCAAATTGAAGAGGTTTGCACCTCATTTGCATTAGGTTTCATTTTGCAGAACATCAGGTTCGGCCGACCGAACCCCTGGGCCGGTCGACCGACCTGCTACTAAAGTGCATAGGCACCTTTCCGTCTCTGGTCCGGTCGACTGGCTACAGGGCTTAGCCGACCGACCTGCTTCCCGAGGATTTTTTTAGAACAGGGTCCGGTCAACCGAGCTCTGTTGCCGGCCGACCGACCTGATGCTGTTTTTCCTATTTTGCCTATTTTGCGTGGTTTCCAAATTTAATCGATTCGTGTAATTTCCCTATTTGTTGTTATCATTTGTTATTGACTTTGATGACTTCTTTTCTTCGGGATTTTTTTGGAATATCCATTTTGGTGGATTCGGTATCGATTTCTTCGGATTTTATTCACGACTTCGAACGTGAATTTTAGTGATTGATTGTTTCTACAATCATTTCGATGATTTGTCACATTAAAAATATAAAGGTTTCAATACTAGTAGTAAATATCAAAACTCTTTGATCGAATGATTTCAACACTATTTTATTACAAAACTCGTTCTCTTAAACCGTTTTTCAATCTATTAGTATATACAAACCTTTTCCTCACTCGTATGAGAAATCTAATTAAACGACTTCATAAAACAAGTGGTATGAAACGCTCGCATTTATTTCGTAGGTTAATTCTTGGACTTGTTCGATCGAATCTCTTGTGACAATTTTCTAGTGGAAATCTACAATTTGTTCGTAAATATTTAAGTTAAGCTAGTGGTTATGGGACATGAAGCTAAGCTCATATATTTACTAGCTTACTGTAATTGACACTTCTTGATGATCATGACGAACATTTTTGTGATTTAGACTAGCAATTGTGCGATGTCTCTTTGTCTACGATTTAGACTAGACCCTGTTTCTGTGTGATTTCGACTCACACATGTGGGGTAGCGCCCCATGATCTTTGGGCCATTCGTGTGTCAAAAATTAATGGCTAGCTACCATGAGATAGCGTCTCGTTCGTGTGATATATATGTAGGTGAGTTTTCATGCTACCGTTCGTGTGATAGGCCTCCCCCTTTTTATGATTTCTAGATTTCCTGTGTTGAATTCTGGAATTTATGCTTCACCAATTTTAGTGATTTTCATTGATATGATTTATCAATTTTTGTGCATTGGTGAATTCGTGCGTCATGGACTTGTTGTGAATACAAGTTTTGGGTATGATACCCTTTTTGGATCTTTGTGAAGATTTTTGTGATATTGATTAATCTCATGTTGAGTTTCAATTACATACTTATTGTAGTATGCCCGTATGGTTATCATATATTTATGCCATATCTCTTATTTTATATCATGTCATCTGATATTTATAGCTAGACTGATCTGTTTATTATTTTCTTATAAATAATACTCGGGTCAGACCGAGATGTTACAGGTGCTTCTGCTTGACTTCTCTTCTGGAAACTGCTACTCTGACTTTTGGCTAACTATTTAGATTAGCAGGTTTTTGTTGTATACACGTGAGATGTAGACTCATAGTTGTATCCTTTTGTATAACACGTGTTGTTATTCTTTTGTATTATTGTGGATCTTTTTTACCACTACTCGGATGTACACTTTCATGTGCTAGTTATATGTTCATATCTTCTTCCGCCTTTGTGATATGAATTACCTGTGACTGATTTGTGTTATGTTTATTTCTATATTTGTCTCCGAAGACACTATAGCCACCGTGTAGTAATTTTGAGTTTGTGTCGGTATGTCGGATTTCCTCTTAAAAGGAATGCAAGTTATATTTTATCTGACATATTAGTACTCACACAAAGATATTGCACAGATGGTCGCTCCTCAACAGCCTTATTCTCCGTGTTAGTTGACAGCATTACTCCGTAGTGTTCTTGGCTAGTGTGGGTATAGAGGTGGGGCGTCACTGCTGAGCACAAGGTCAAACCCAAGCCAAGATTGGATTCAACTCTAGTGCAAATGCAAAAAAAAAACAACACTGCATTGGTCATTCTAACCGACATACAAACCAGACCAGAACCAAGCAACAAAGCTTCAAACATGCTCAAGTTAACTGGGTTAACATGAATATGTGCATGATTTTCAAAATCAATGAGCAAACGTAGACAAATATAACAGTGCATGGGGCGGCATGTACATACATGAAGACTTCAATGGAACCCGTCAACATGAACATGAAAATGTATATGTTTACGCATATATCAGTTTAGGCATGAAAATACATAATTGAGGTCAGAGCAATGTACAAAGCAACATACAACATGTGGAACCAGACCAATCAAAGCATTCAGTATAAAGCAACCAGAACCAGACTACAGTTCAGACTAGAGTACAGGGCCAAGTACAAAGCAAAATGTTTAAGCAAAATGGATATGCAAGCATTCAGTTTCAACATGTATAAATGGAACCGAACTATAATAACATAGGCACAAGGAAAGTTCTAGACATGCTCAGGAAACCAAGCAACAATCAAGTTATGTTTCAACACAACAATGAGTTCATATGTAAGGTCAAATATCAACATGTGGTGCACCAGATATAAACATGAAACAGTAGAGTGCACATAAGTTCTCAACTAAGCAAACAGCCAAGTACATGCATATACATGTACATCAGGCATCAGTTTCAAGCAATAGTGCAATGGACAAAACAAACAACTCAAACCGGAAACATCAAGCAAGATACAACATGAACAGAGTTCATCATCAATGGACAAGCAACAAACAGCAAATCACACGGAGGCAACTCAGAGATACAAGCACTAAAAAAGCAGTTCGAAAAGTTAACATACACAAAAGCATCCAGGTCGCAAATGCTCCGGTTAAAGGAAACAAGTATCAGCAATACCAAAGACAAAGTCAACAATTCAAGGCCATGATAAAAATCCACAGGGGTTACTCAGATTTGAAGATCTTTCAAAGAAATTGATATATTCGTATGTATATCAAAACAAAGAACGAGTCAAGCCCTAAATAATCGTTCGATCAAATAATCCACGACCAAAGCAAAAGTCATTCAGAAATTCATGCAAAATATATGGAGTAACATGTATATAATGAACAAGTCAGTAATCATAAAAATTGTGCAATCAAGAATCGAATGGCCTAGCAAAGCATTCGATGAATTCAAACAAAAATATACAAATGAAAATTTAGGGATCTTATCACTATTTAAACCCAATTCATCATCGGCATTAAATCATTCGAGTTTAAGCAAAGTCGAGGAATAGGCCCTGAAATAAATCATGAACCAATTTATTACTCAAATCAAAGTCAAGTACAATGCGTAAAATCGAAAACATAAATCAGCGAGTTCATACCAAATCAATCCAACTTGACTTATTGAAGTGACCAAGTGGAATCAAAGCTAGGCGATCGATTGATGAAGCAAACCAAGGAGAAACCATCACTTTAATTGATCAATTGGAATCGGTGCTTCAATCTGAAGGAAACCCTAATTTCTGAAGAATAAAAAAAGGAAATCGTCCTGATTGAATAAGAGAACGAATATCTCATTCTACTGTAAGTCACTCTAATTTTAGTTGGGCCGTGCCTTTCTTTATATAATTAAGTTTATTTTGGGCAAAAATTGTATTTGGGCTTTCCGTTTTGTTTGTTTTGTATTTTTTGTTTTTTAAATTTGTAAACTCTAGTTTTTAAAAAGGTTATGAACTACGAGGCATAGTTCGAGGGTTCACAACTCAGTGGTTGAGTTGTGGCAGGGTTTTGAGGATCAAGATAGGTTAATCAAGTTAGCGGGTATTGCAAGTTTACATGGTTTTGTATGCATCTTATTACTTAATATCTAGTAGAAACCTTGGTGGAACACGCAGGAATTTTTTTTCCAAAGCTGGGTAAAACTATGTGTGATCTTTACCTTCTGTTTTTATTTTTATTTCTGCTTTAATTTTTAGTAGTAGACCCTACTCGCCCCCTCTCTAGGATTAAAACGATCCTACAGGTGGTATCAGAGCAAGGAAGAAAAAATCATTTTATGTTAAAAAAATTGCTTTTTTCTTTTTATAGATTGTTTTAATAATGCTTTTGCTGATGGTCGGTCCATAGCTAGACCGCCCATGTTCAATGATGAATATGCATGTTGAAAAACTAGAATCAAAATTTTTCTGAAAACCATAGATGCATGGAATATGGTTGAAATGGGATATAACACACCAACAGTAATGGTATATAATCAAGAAGTTGATAAACCTATGGATCAATGGACAGATCTTGAAAATAAACTGCAAGCTGCTATTGCTAATGCTATGAATTCAAATATTTGATCATTAGATCAAATTGAATCTAACCGAGTCTCAAATTGTCTAGCTACGCAGGAAATTTGGCATAAGCTTTATGTGACTCATGAAGGAACCTCCCAAGTTAAAGAATCTCGCCTTTCCATGCTTAATTGAGAGTATGAGAACTTCACAATGGCAAAGGATTAAAGTGTGAAAGAAATGTGTGGACGACTTTCTAATCTTATACACAAATCAAAATCTCTAGAAAGACCATACACAGAACTGAAAATAGCCAAAAGATTCTCAGAATTCTCCCACAAAATTTTGAAGCGAAGGTGACTGCCATCCAAGAATTAAAGGATCTAAAATAGGTTAAAGTAGAAGAATTCATCGAAAACCTCACGCAAATAAGCTAGAAATCAAATTCAAGTTAGAACGTGAAGGAGGAGACGCACGAAAGAAATCAATAGCTCTCAAAGGAATTATGGAAAGTGAAGATGACGATGGTGATGATGAACGAGAAGTTGAACTGGCACTGTTAATAAAGTGATTCAAAAGGTGGAACCGCAAATATGGAAATCCAACCCTAAATCAACAACTAAAAAGGAAAATCGTCAAATTTCTAAACAATTCAGAAAATCAGGAGGTAATTTGCCAAGTGCAATAAACCTGGTCATATCAAGCCAAATTGTCCTCAAAATTGATTCAGGAAAGGAAAGTAATCGAAAAGGAAAAGTTTTGCAGTAGGTTAGGATGAAGGTGATGAAGATATGATAAAAGCACTAGCAGTGAGAGTGAAATAGCAAATCTGTGTTTTTAAGAGGAACAAGTGACAGCGATGATGATGAGCCAAGCGAGGTATCAAAACTTACTCAAATCACAATTATTATATATTTTCATGAAGTAAATGGCTATTTTAAAAGATTTAGGAAGAAGTACATCAAAATTGAATTGCAAAAAGATAGTTTGATAGAACTAAATATGCAGCTTGATCAAATGGTTCAAAACTATAGAAATAAGAGCCCTAAGTTTGATAAGTGTCCATCATTAGAAGAGGAAATAAAAAAATCAGATACTAAAAGTAAATCGCTTGAAAATGAAATTCGGATTTTCAAAGAAAGTGAAAATACTATTAGAGAAAAATCTGTTAAAAGGTACACACTATTATTGAATGAAAATGAATCTCTAAAATCACAAGTCTAACAATTGTTTACAACTTTAGAAAAATTCTCCAAAGGAGAAAAATCACTTAATATGCTATTACGGAAACAAACTACTAATATTGGTAGACAAGGACTTGGGTACACTCAACCTGAGAAAGGTTGAAGTGGAACTAATCATGTCAATTCCAAGCACACAATTTGTGGAAAAATTGGACAGAATCACAACAATTGCTGGTATAGACCCAAACATGGGAATGTAAAATCCCTTAAAATTAAAAAATTTGGGTGCCAAAAGAAACAAACATAGACTATCTTGTTTCTACTTTTTTTTCAAATTTTTTTTATTACTAACAATCATGGACCAATGAAACAAATAGGTGTGTTGGTAGGCTAAGAAACAGCAAGAGTGTACCTAGATTCTGGCTGTTCCACGCACATGACGGACAACAAATCAAAGTTCCTTAGACTAGAGAAGTACAAAGGTGGTAGAGTCAAGATGGGAAACAATGATAAATGTAAAATTATCGGTAAAGATGTAGTAGGTAATAGTACATTTTCCTTAAATGCTATATATGTTGAAAATCTGCACCATAATATGATTTCAATCAGTTATGTAATAAGGGAATGAATGTTGTTTTTGACTCTGATTTGTGCAAAATTGTTGACCAATCATTAAAAAGAAATATTATTTTCAGGTAAGAGGAAAGGTAATATATACTCTCTATCTTTGATGATCTCACTCTTACAAATGTTTGGTAGCTAAGGACGAAGAAGTAAACTTATGGCATAGAAGATTAGGGCATACCAGCATGAATCTATTAAAAAATTTAAAAAGAAAAGATTTGGAAAGAGGTTTACCATCTCTTGATTTCAAAATAGAAACTCTATGTAAAGAACGTACTATGGGAAAATTTAAAAAATCATCCTATCAAGCCAAGAACACTGCAAGTACGTCTAGAGTCCTTAAACTAGTTCATATGGATCTATTTGGACTTAACGATATTGCAAGTTTAGGTCGTAAGAGATATTGTTATGTATTGGTTGATGATTACGCTAGTTTCATGTGGGTATACTTCTTACCTAAAAAATCAGGAACTTTCTCGTACTTTACTAAATTCACAAAATTGGTTCAAAATTAAAAAAGAGTTTCTATTATTTCACTAAGTGATCATGGTGGAGAATTTGAAAATTATGAATTTGAATTTTTTTGTGAAGAAAATTGATTTAAACATGAATTCTTTACCCCAGGTATTCCATAAAAAATGGAGTAGTCAAGAGAAAGAATCTAGCCTTACAAGAGTTGGCTAGATCTACGATAAAGGAGTATGAACTACCCTTGTCCTTTTTGGCAGGGGCGATAAATACAGCTTGTTATGTAATGAATAAAGTCATGATTAGATCGATTCTTAAGAAAACACCATATGAACTATGGTTCAACAAAAAGCCAAACATTGCATATTTCAAAAATTTTGGTTGTCCATGTTAAATTCTCAATACAGGTGATCAACTGGGAAAATTTGAGCCAAAAGCCGATGAAGGCATGTTAATGGGATACACTTCTAGAAGCAAAGCTTATAGAAAATATGTAGCAACCCGACTTTCTAACACCAGAAAATCAAATCACTAATTAAGAAAGAAAGGGATAGAAGAAGAAAAGAAAGTGAAGAAAGAACAATAACACATCAGAATCTCACAGCGGAACGATTGAAATATAATATAGAACATATACATAGTATCATGTACATCACAGTTCACAACTATACATCTCAATTTAAACAATTATAACAATTCTGACAAATATACAATACAAGAACAACCATACAGAATAACACACAACGGAAACTCTAACTATATATCTACACGCTGAAGCCTCCTGCTCCAAGCTCCGCCAGAATTTGTCAAGAGATAACCTGAATCACTTGACTACTCATACAGAATATGAGTACCCAAGAGTTTAATAAAATAGAAAATAAACACTCGGGTCAGACAAGGGTCTGGTGTGAGTAAACGGTTTAAAGTTGCTTAACTTTAGAAAATTCTTTGAAAAGATAGGGTATTACGTAAGACTTCCCACACATGAACATAGAAAAGTTTTTACCTTACGCTAACCAAAACATTTGATAGGAAATCCAGTGATATTATAATAGTTTCTAGGGTTTTCAAAATATGAAATAGCCGAAATTGTTACATCTACTAAATTCCAGCTACTAGCCACAAAAGTGGGTAATACAAAAAAAACCGTAGGGTCTCGTAGGAAGAATGGTTTCCAACAATGGCAGGGCTACTGGGGTACCGCCCGTCACAGTACGTGGCCTAGATCACCGTACCGAGGAGTATGCCCGCTCCCCTGCAACACAAGGCCGGGACCATTCCTCACTGAACAGTCCCGAACAAGACCACCCCGCAGTTGGCTGTTGATCCAACCGCCCACAAAGCTGAAATAAAAAGGGACATCTAGACAGGGATGAATCTTGCCCTCCAGTGGGAGCTACCCACGAAGCCTTGCTGCACCTCCCCTGTTTTAGCCATTCCCGGAGGCTCGAGGCTGCGATTACCTTTGTAGGACACATCTATCTTAGAATGCTCATCGTCCACCTGACGATGTTCTGAAAGCATTCAATCCATACAAGTCCGTTCCGAGTTCGAACGGAACCGAAGGCACTATCTCGTTGCACTCATTTTGGAATCACCCTCAGAGTCAACGACCATAGCCCTTGCACTCTGAATCACCATCTCGAACCTATAAGTACTATTCCGTCAAACTCATTACGGAATCACCCACAGAGTTATATTTACGTATAGTTCTTACACCTCGAGTCTTCACTTGCACTCCACTTGGATTCACGACCTAACGTTTAATTTTGGATCGGTGTTGTTTTCGGATATCCAAATATGGAAACCCGATCCCCGTCACACCGAAACCAAATGCCATTTTAATGTCCAAGTTGTACTTAAGGGTTTTAAAAAGTAGATATTCAGAAATATTACTTAACATAAATGGATGATTCATAACACACAGATAGATAATCTACTAATTCATCCATACATATCACAAAACAACATATATATCACACCTCAGATATATCACATTCACATCATCACATATCAACCAATGACATACAATATCATCCAATATCATTAACTCATCCAATGATCCTTATCAACAAATCAATAATCACCCATACACAAGGTTGATCTAACTTAATTAATTTAATTGATCCTTAATTAAATTAATTCTTACATAAACACTTGGATTATCATCAATCCATCTTACCATTCATTAATTAATTCCAATTTAATTAATAAACTTCACTTACTTATCCACTTTAAATTAATCTCCTTTGATAAATTACCTCTTAATTAATTTAAGTAATTATTCCTTAATTACAGTATTAATTAATCATCTTGATTAATTACTTCTTAATTATCCAAGTAATTATCTCTTAATTTCCCTTTTAAAATTAATAACACTTGATTAATTATTTAATTACCTTGATAATTATTTAATTAATCACACCTGATTAATCACCCTTAATTACTCATACTTGATTAATTACTCTTGATTAATTACCTTTAATTAATCACACTTGATTAATCATTTATAATTAATCATATTTAATTAATTACCTTTAATTAATCACATTTGATTAATTATTTTTAATTACATTAAGTAATTAAAACTTAATTATATATTAATTATTCTTTAATTATTAATTAATAATTAATAATTTATTTGACTACTAATGATTACTTTATTAATTAATTTCCTATTTAGTTAACTACTTTAACAAGTAATTAATCACATAATTAACTACTCTTAATCCTTTTATTTATTAATCATTAATTAAATATTTAAACCTTTAATTAATTTTATTAATCAATTCTTTAATTAACAACTCAAGGGATTAATCCCTAATCACATCCACTAAATTACTTTTAATAAAGTAATTAACTCTTACTTAATAACTTCTAGTAATTAACCACTTAATAACTTAATTTCTTCATCAAGTAATTATATTAAATTAAACCATAAGAGATTATCTTAATTAATCATAAATTTATTACATAATTAATTATTTAATTAATCATTTAAATTTAATTAAATGATTCTTACCTTTTTATATTATAAAAACTCTTAATTAAGAAAATTATTATCTTAATTGGATCATTTATGTTAACCAAAATACATTTATTATTAATAAAAATTGAACTATCTTAATTATTTTCACAAAACTTATTTAGCTTCAATTAAATAAAAATTCTAAATTCTCGTAAGATAAATCTTTCTTGCACTGATTCCCAAATTCTGGACATTACACTTTTTTTGAAATAAAATATAACATTTTAGAAATCAATTTATAGTTAAACACATTTTAAATTACCTTTATATCTTTTAAACTTTTCCCAAAGTTATTTAATAAAATTTAATACTACTTTATTTCAAATTTCACTTATCTTATATTAAAACTTTCATAATTTTATATATAAAACATGTTTAAATTTTAATTTTTGAAACAAATCTAATTTATAAATAAAACTTGCTTCACTTTAATTTTACAACTTGTATCATCTACAAATCATATTAGCTTGTTAAAACTTTTTAAAAATCTTACAATTACATTTCAAAATTTTAAAACTGTTAAATTTTAAAAACTTAAAATCTGTTGAACTCAAAACAACACTTGCTCAATAAACCCAAGCAACACTCGGCAAACTCACGCGACAAACCCAGTATTCCCTTACCCTATGCCTGCTTCAAGAAAACACACCAAAAACCCAAAAGAAACTCGAGCTTCCACCTTCGTCCTCCCCAAAACCCATCATCCACTGATACACGATGTCGTGCATCATGCACCACTATGCCGGCCACCCACGATCATCACTACGGCTTTGACAAGTCTCTCTCGACCCCTTCAACACTTCGCAAAACCCAGAATCCCCGTTTCGATTGAAAAACGAAATTTTGTCTTCAAACCAAACTGCAAAAAAACAACACCACCAGAAAATGATCAACGCAGACGACCCATCACCCGAGACGCCTCGCCACCTCAACCCTAGCTCCGCCTCGCACCCTCTCAGCACCAGAACCAACCGCGATAGCCTACGTATTACTCTTGATGCCGCGAGACCAAATTAAAGAACGACGACCAAAACAAGAAGTTAAACCCTAGCTCGACCAATTCCCTCCACCTCATCCATTAAAAAATTCCCAAGGCAATTTTCTGGTGAACACCTACCTCCCCTCAATCCTCATACTCAACCACGACGCATTGTCCACCGTCGTTCGCCATCAATTTGCCGAAATGACGAAAACAGTTTACACAAAAGTTATCTTTGATTTCCAATCTAAAAATTATGATTTATATCCCAAAAATCATGATTTCCCATTAGCAATCCAACTAAAAAATCAAAACCTAAATTTGAATCTAATTTTTTTGACCCAAATCAAGTTTCTACTGTAAATTTAAAACTTCAGAGCCAATAATTCACTTTAAAATCCTGTAAATATTTTAGATGATAGATTACTTGTTACAATCAACTTCTATTTATACATCAAAGGTCAATACGAATCCAATATGGGATTATTGGTTTTAATATGAAATTGGAGCCTGTTACATTACACAGAACACAAGTTTACTTCACAGGCAAAACAAATATACCCCAATTCAAACATGCATTCAAATTTAAATCAAATATTCCATCAACATCATGTTATTCAATCATAGTTACAAGTTGAATCCAATGTTTAAACTGTTTTTAAAAGATTTATTTACTCATCTTTGAATAAAATCAGATGACAAAGCAGAAGATAAGGCTGCATTTCCAGGTTCTAGAATTAATTTTCATTAGCTATTCCCAATTTTTCTTGCATGTTGAAATCAAACTAGTTGCTGCTGACTACTGAATTGTCTGTTGACGTTTAATCTCTAGCCTTTTGAAGATTTTAAATTCCAGATTCTTGAATAAATTTGCAAGTTGAATAAATTCGCAGATCATCTTCCTTGTTTCAAATTTTACAGCTTCATCTATTTTTTTTTCGATCTTTGTTTGGATTTGTATTCATTTTTGTTGAAGAGAATAAAGGAATTTCTTAGTTGAAAATAAAACTCTTCCTTTCTTTTACAATTTAATTTTAAATTAAATTTCAAGAGGATGAAACTTGTCTACTTAAATGCCTAGTTATCTTACACATATACACATGATTTACAAGTGTTTTTAATACACACTATAATATTTACAAGTGTTAAATGTTTAATTAATATTTATATATGTTATTTTCTAATGTTTTATTAATTTTTTAAATGTTATTTTCTTTTTAATAATCTATTTAAGCTATATACAATGTATTTATGTAATATTATAAAATGTTTTTATCATATAAAAATAAACTTTAGACTTTCATAAATATCTTAAAAGCAAATTCATATAGGCATTTATAAATAACTTATATTTTAATCAATTTAATTCTATCATTTATTTATAAATTGAGAAACTTGGTTTAACTCTTTATATAAAAATTCTTAAAACAATTTTATCTTATGACAAAAATTAAAATGAAAGAATATCAAAAATAATTGAAACTGAACTTCAAATTTTGTTCTTATTTAAAAAAAGCTAAAATATATGTTTATAAAATAAGAAATTAACCTTGTTATTAAATTTTAAAATTTCAAATATCATTTCAAAAGCATTAAATCAAATTAACATTTCAAATTACAAAACTATATATTTATTAAAGTTTGAAAATATTAATTATGTTCAAATTAATAAAATTCCTATTTCAAATATATATACAAATATATATACACATTTCAAATACAAAAACATTCTAACATTATATTTGATAATTACTGTATTAAATCTTATAACAAATTTCAAATCACAATATATATATATATATATTCATATATATTCATATATATTATAATTTGAGTATAAAATTTTATTACATTAAAACTTCCTATTTACAAGATATATCAATATATATATCATAAATAGAAAATATTTTTGATTAGCTTTTGAAAAATAAATATTATCAAATTTAAATTGTCAAAATAAATATTTCCAAATTAAAATACTATAAATTTTCAAAAGAATTGAACTTACCAATTTATACTGTTAAGAAAATTGTTGATAGACATCATCAAATTATTCTTATTATCCTTTAAAATAATTTTAACTTGTTAATTTATAATGTAAAATGATCAAATCAATTTAATTATTATCAAAGATTATTAAATTGATATTGCTCAAAATTCCGGGACGTCACATTCCTCCCCCCTTAAAAGAATTTCGTCCCCGAAATTTAAAAGCAAAGATAATTTAATAACCCAGCAAAAGAATTTAAATTTCAAACAACAATCAGACAACCACTCATACACTATCAATTATAGTAACCAAAGCAACCAATTCAAACAAACAATTTTATTTATCCAGATAAAATTCTGAATAGAACTGCCTAATATTATCTAGAGTTTCCAGGTTTTTATACTGGAATACTCGCTCTACAGAATCTTAAGTAACTATACTACTACAACCAAAAACTCCCTAATCTGATCCTTCAGATCTGAACAACATATCAGATTAAACTCAAAACCAGCTCAACTCCTAAATCCTTCTGAACAGCTGATTCTATCACTCGATGAATGATACACATATTCCTCAAAGATATGTAAAATACAATGAATTCCAGCCATCCAAACCGACAATTCAACCCTGTAGATCAAAATCTAATTTTCGGAGAACATAGGAAAACTCAAAATATCTCCGGAGCTAGCTTTCCAGTTTTACCAAATCTTATATCTCCTTTAATCGGATAAAACTAGACAATATCCAAGTTCCAATTTCACATCCAAATCTCCTCAATCTTCAACTGTACAACTCTTCTGTTGCTCTGAGACACCTCCAATATTCCTGATCAGCATAACCTTTGCTGATTTCCTCATGAAACAAACTGGACCAAAATCAAACCAATCTCCAGATCCTACTTAACAAAATAGATCTCTCAAAAATTTGCTGAAACCCAATACACAACTTTATTCCATAAACATCAGTGGACTTCAAACCCTCATCTCTTATCTGGAATATCCAAACAGTTGCACCTGACAACCTTACCTTTCAAATCCAGAAAATTTCTTCATACTTCAATTTTATGTAGGAATTCTCTAATCCAAGTAAACTGCAACTTCTGTTTGCTCCCATTCTAGAATAACTGCTATCTTGCTTTCGCTGCACAACTCTGATCTGGAGTAGATGAGAATGCCATCGAAGAACTCAAGCATAATTTTTCTCCATACACAGTTCATCTGACTCATAAAATCTTAATGACCATTCCACTTGGTCGAAACATCTTAGCAGAATCTTAGCTAGAACTAGATGGTCAATCCTTCCTCAAGAACGCTGAGCTGCTTCACCAAACTCTTCTCGCTCCAAAAATCATCCCACTACATGGTTGAATCATCAATACTACTCCTGGAATCCAAGTCGATGAGAAAACTCAATCTTCGATTCGGGTAAAATCCTGATTTCCTCAAAAACATCTGGAAAAATCTCTGACTACCTTCATAGCTTTCACCTCCACTTGAGATGCCTCAAATCCCAAATCAAAGAATATTCCATGAACTCCCAAACTAATCGCAAGTCACTTTTGCGATCTCACTAAGTTCAGATTCCAAGCAACTATCTTCACTCACAAGAACAGCTTTCCTAATCAAGATAAATCTTCAAGAATGGCTTATCTACTAGAAAAACTGATAGATCACTCCCAACAAATATCCTGCTCTGCTGAGCCTCCCGAAGAAATGGCTAAGCCTTCTCCACTGCCAGGACTGCCGATAGTAGAATCCCAAAGATTTCTGAATCATCGAAGAAACGGATCCACGCCGCTGCTTCCAAACTTCACTTCAAAGATACAGCTAAGCCAAAAGATCATCCTTAACCCCAAGCTTCTGAAACTCAAAGCTATTATCCAGTTCCACCAAAAATCCTTGAGACGGGTAGACATCTTCTCAAGAAACTCGGCTCCAAACCAAACACCAACTACTTGTCCTTCTTAAGGAAAACAATTGAGACCATGTACGAAATGAGATAACTCATCAACCTTAGCCTCATACTTCAATATAGATAAGATATCCTTACTTAAGATCCAGAAAATATCCGAATCTTCCCTGCAGTTGGCATCACTGTTCCTTCAACACTATCTTCATCTTTGCTCCAGAAGAACATCTTTAGAACCATCTATGGATACTGCCTCTCATCACACAACAATCCCTCCTGAAGCCACCAGAAAACCATCACCTGCTTCTGCTCAGCTGACAGATCCAACTCTTGGAAATCCTTCCTCACTCGAGAGAAAATCAACCCCACACTCCAAGAATATACTCCAATTCTTGCAAAGACTTCCTTTGGAATCCATGAAATCCTTTCACCAATCTACAAAGCTTATTCGAGACGGTATTAGATCTACAATCTCGACAGTTACACCTCCAACCACAACATATGAGCCTCTTCCATTAGTGGTAGTCATGTTCCACACACTTCTACCTATCTATCTCAATAACCTATGTTGGAAAATCCAAACAGATAACCCAACAGATTAGGTAAATATATAAATATATATATAAATTACAAGTACGCTCTCTTAAGATAGACACCACTCTAGAGCCTAGGTATTCACTCAACCTAATGCTCTGATACCAACTGTAGCGACCCGACTTTCTAACACCAGGAAATCAAATCACTAATTAAGAAAGAAAGGGATAGAAGAAGAAAAGAAAGTGAAGAAAAAACAACAACGCATCAGAATCTCACAGCGGAACGATTGAAATATAATATAGAACATATACATAGTATCATGTACATCACAGTTCACAACTATACATCTCAATTTAGACAATTATTAAACTTCTGACAAATATACAATACAAGAACAATTATACAGAATAACACACAGCGGAAACTCTAACTATGTATCTACACGCTGAAGCCTCCTGCTCCAAGCTCCTCCAGAATTTGTCAAGAGATAACCTGAATCACTTGACTACTCATACAGAATATGAGTGCCCAAGAGTTTAATAAAATAGAAAATAAACACTCGGGTCAGACAGGGGTCTGGTGTGAGTAAACGGTTTAAAGTTGCTTAACTTTAGAAAATTCTTTGAAAAGAAAGGGTATCACGTAAGACTTCCCACACATAAACATGGAAAAGTTTTCACCTTACGCTAACCAAAACATTTGATAGGAAATCCAGTGATATTATAATAGTGTCTAGGGTTTTCAAAATATGAAATAGCCGAAATTGTTACATCTATTAAATTCCAACTACTAGCCACAAAAGTGGGTAATACAACAAAAGCGTAGTGTCTCGTAGGAAGAATGAGTTTCCAACAATGGCAGGGCTACTGGGCTACCGCCTATCCCAGTACGTGGCCTAAATCACCGTACCGAGGAGTACGCCCGCTCCCCTGCAACACAAGGCCGGGACCATTCCTTACTGAACAGTCACGAACAAGACTACCTCGCAGTTGGCTGCAGATCCAACCGCCCACAAACCCGAAAACAAAAGGGACATCTAGACAGGGATGAATCCCACCCTCCAGTAGGAGCTACCCACGAAGCCTTTGTTGCACCTTCCCTGTTTTAGCCATTCCTGGTTGATGAGGCTCGAGGCTGCGATTACCTTTGTAGGACACATCTATCTTGGAATGCTCATCGTCCACCTGACGATGTTCTGAAAGCATTCAATCCATACAAGTCCATTCCGGGTTCGAACGGAACCGAAGGCACTATCTCGTTACATATTTTGGAATCATCCTCAGAGTCAACGACCATAGCCTTTGCACTCTGAATCACTATCTCGAACCTATAAGTACTATTCCGTCAAACTCATTACGGAATCACCCACAAAGTTATACTGCCGTATAGTTCTTACACCTCGAGTCTTCACTTGCACTCCGCTTGGATTCACGATCTAACGTTTAATTTTGGATCAGTGTGGTTTTCGGATATCCAAATATGGAAATCCGATCCCGGTCTCACCAAACCAAACGCCATTTTAATTTCCAAGTTGTACTTAAGGGTTTTAAACAGTAGATATTCAGAAATATTACTTGACATAAATGGATGATTCACAACACACAGATAGATAATCTACTATTATCACATTCATCCATACATATCACAAAACAACATATATATCACACCTCAGATATATCACATTCACATCACCACACATCAACCAATGACATACAATATCATCCAATATCATTAACTCGTCCAGTGATCCTTATCAACAAATCAATAATCACCCATACACAAGGTTGATCTAACTTAATTAATTTAATTGATCCTTAATTAAATTAACTCTTACTTAAACACTTGGATTATCATCAATCCATCTTACCATTCATTAATTAATTCCAATTTAATTAATAAACTTCACTTACTTATCCACTTTAAATTAATCTCCTTTGATTAATTATCTCTTAATTAATTTAAGTAATTATTCCTTAATAACAATATTAATTAATCATCTTGATTAATTACTTCTTAATTATCCAAGTAATTATCTCTTAATTTCCCTTTTAAAATTAATCACACTTGATTAATTATTTAATTACCTTGATAATTATTTAATTAATCACACCTGATTAATCGCCTTTAATTAATCATACTTAATTAATTACTCTTGATTAATTACCTTTAATTATTCACACTTGATTAATCATTTATAATTAATCATATTTAATTTATTACCTTTAATTAATCACATTTGATTAATTATTTTTAATTACATTAAGTAATTAAAACTTAATTGTATATTAATTATTCTTTAATTATTAATTAATAATTTATCTGACTATTAATGATTACTTTATTAATTAAATTCCTATTTAATAATTACTTTAACAATTAATTAATCACATAATTAACTACTCTTAATCCTTTTATTAATTAATCGTTTATTAAACCTTTAATTAATTCTTTAATTAACAACTCAAGGGATTAATTAATCCCTAATCACATCCACTAAATTACTTTTAATAAAGTAATTAACTCTTACTTAATAACTTCTAGTAATTAACCACTTAATTACTTAATTACTTCATCAAGTAATTATATTAAATTAACCCATAAGTGATTATCTTAATTAATCACAAATTCATTACTTAATTAATTATTTAATTAATCATTTAAATTTAATTAAATGATTCTTACCTTTTTATATTATAAAAACTCTTAATTAAGAAAATTATTATCTTAATTAGATCATTTATCTTAACCAAAATACTTTGATTATTAATAAAAAGTGAACTATCTTAATTATTTTCACAAAACTTATTTACCTTCAATTAAATCAAAATTCTAAATTCTCATAAGATAAATTTTTATTACACTGATTCCCAAATTCTGATCATTACACTTTATTTGAAATAAAATATAACATTTTAGAAATCAATTTATAGTTAAACACATTTTAAATTCCCTTTATATCTTTAAAACTTTTCCCAAAGTTATTTAATACAATTTAATACTAATTTATTTCAAATTTCACTTATCTTATCTTAAAACTTTCATAATTTTATATATAAAACATGTTTAAATTTTAATTTTTGAAACAAATCTAATTTATAAATAAAACTTGCTTCACTTTTGTTTTACAACTTGTATCATCTACAAATCATATTAGATTGTTAAAACTTTTTAAAAATCTTACAATTACATTTCAAAATTTTAAAACTGTTAAATTTTAAAAACTTAAAAACTGTTGAACTCAGAACAGCACTTGCTCAACAAACCCAAGCAACACTCGGCAAACTCACGCGACGAACCCGAGTATTCCCCTACCCTATGCCTGCTTCGAGAAAACACGCCAAAAACCCAAAAGAAACTCGAGCTTCCACCTTCGTCCTCCCCAAAACCCATCATCCACTAATACACGATGTCGTGCATCATGCACCACTACGCCGGCCACCCACGATCATCACTACGGCTTTGATGAGTCTCTCTCGACCCGTCAACACTTCGCAAAACCCAGAATCCCTGTTTCGATAATCGAAATTTTGTCTTCAAACCCAACTGCCAAAAAACAACACCACCAGAAAATGATCATTGCCGACGACCCATCACTCGAGACGCCTCGCCACCTCAACCTTAGCTCCTCCTCGCACCCCCTCATTACTAGAACCAACCGCGATAGCCTACGGATCACTATTGATGCCGCGAGACCAAATTAAAGAACGACGACCAAAACAAGAAGTTAAACCCTAGCTCGACCAACTCCGGCCACCTCATCCATTAATTAATTCCCAAGGCAATTTTCTGGTGAACACCTACCTCCCCTCGATCCTCATACTCAACCACGATGCATCGTTCACCGTCGTTCGCCATCAATTCTCCAAAATGCCCAAAACAATTTACACGAAAATTCTCTTTGATTACCAATCTAAAAATTATGATTTATATCCAAAAATCATGATTTCCCATTAGCAATCCAATTATAAAAGCAAAACCTAAATTTGAATCTAAATTTTTTTGACCCAAATCAAGATTCTACTGTAAATTTAAAATTTCTGAGCCAATAATTCACTTTAAAATCCTGTAAATATTTTTAGATGATAGATTACTTGTTTACAATCAACTTCTATTTATACATCAAAGGTCAATACGAATTCAATATGGGATTATTGATTTTAATACAAAATTGGAGCCTGTTACATTACACAGAACACAAGTTTACTTCACGGGCAAAACAAATATACCCCAATTCAAACATGCATTCAAATTTAAATCAAATATTCCATCAACATCATGTTATTCAATCATAGGAACAAGTTGAATCAAATGTTTAAACTGTTTTTAAAAGATTTATTTACTCACCTTTGAATAAAAGCAGATGACAAAGCAGAAGATAGGGCTGCATTTCCAGGTTCTAGAATTAATTTTCATTAGCTCTTCCAATTTTTCTTGCATGTTGAAATCAAACTAGTTGCTGCTGTCTACTGAATTGTATGTTGATGTTTAATCTCTAGCCTTTTGAAGGTTTTAAATTCCAGATTCTTGACTAAATTTGCTGGTTGAATAAATTCCCAGATCATCTTCCTTGTTTCAAATTTTGCAGTTTCATTTTTTTTCTTTTCAGATCTTTGTTCGGATTTGTATTAATTTTTGTTGAAGAGTATAAAGGAATTTCTTAGCTGAAAATAAAACTCTTCCTTTCTTTTACAATTTAATTTTAAATTAAATTTCAAGTGGATGACACTTGTCTACTTTAATGCCTAGTTATCTTACACATATACACATGATTTACAAGTGTTTTTAATACACACTATAATATTACAAGTGTTAAATGTTTAATTAATATTTACAAATGTTATTTTCAAATGTTTTATTAACTTTTTAAATGTTATTCTCTTTTTAATAATCTATATAAGCTATATACAATGTATTTATGTAATATTATAAAATGTTTTATCATATAAAAATAAACTTTAGACTTTCAAAAATATCTTAAAAGCAAATTCATATAGGCATTTATAAATAACTTATATTTTAATCAATTTAATTCTATCATTTGTTAATAAATTGAGAAACTTGGTTTAACTCTTTATATAAAAATTCTAAAAACAATTTTATCTTATGATAAAAATTAAAATGAAAGAATATCAAAAATAATTGAAAGTGAACTTCAAATTTTATTCTTATTTAAAACAAAAGCTAAAATATATGTTTATAAAATAAGAAACTAACTTTTTTATTAAATTTTAAAATTTCAAATATCATTTCAAAAGCATTAAATAAAATTAACATTTCAAATTACAAAACTATATATTTATTAAAGTTTGAAAATACTTATTAAGTTCAAATTAATAAAATTCCCATTTCAAATATATATACACATTTCAAATACAGAAACGTTCTAACATTATATTTGATAATTACTGTATTAAATCTTAAAACCAATTTCAAATCACAATATATATATATATATATATATATATATATATATATATTCATATATATTAGAATTTGAGTATAAAGTTTTATTACATTAAAACTTCCTATTTACAAGATATATCAATATATATATATATATATATCTTAAATAGAAAATATTTTTGATTAGCTTTTGAAAATAAATCTTATCAATTTTAAATTGTCAAAACAAATATTTCCAAATTAAAATACTATAAATTTTCAAAAGAATTGAACTTACCAATTTATACTTTTAAGAAAATTGTTGATAGACATCATCAAATTATTATTATTATTATCCTTGAAAATAATTTTAACTTGTCAATTTATAATGTAAAATGATCAAATCAATTTAATTATTATCAAAGATTATTAAATTGATATTGCTCAAAATTCCAGGTCGTCACAATATACAAAAAAGGACAAGAATAATCGTCGAGTCAATCAATATGAAATTTGATGAAGGCATCGATGATTAAAGCAAGGACACAGTCAAAAGCAATGTCGAAAAGGAGAACGGAAAGGATGAAAGTGAAAATCCAAAAGAAATTGCAACCATGGAGGAAGTCCAAAGAAATCTGGAACCAGAGAGATAGAAATTCAAAGTAGATCATCCTCTGGAATTGGTAATAGGTAATCCTACTATAGGTATTTAAACTCGTTCCTCTTTTACAAATTTATGTGATTTGTGTCTATATAGTGGATTTATTTCTGAAATTAAACCCAAAAACATAGATACAGCTCTTAATATGGCTATGCAAGAAGAGCAAAATCAATTCAAACAAAATGATGTTTGGATTCTAGCACCTAGACCTAATGATTATCCAGTTGTAGGCACCGAATGGATTTTTAAAAATAAATTTGATGTGTCGGCAAATGTGATTAGGAACAAAGCTAGGTTAGTTGCTAAAGGCTATAATCAAATTGAAGGAACTGATTTTGATGATACTTTTGCACTAATACCAAGACTAGAATCCAATAGAATATTGTTAACCTTTTCTTGTTATAAAGGATTTAAACTATGACAAGTGGATATTAAAGGTGCTTTTCTTAATGGAATTTTGAAAGAGGATGTATTCGTTGAACAACCCGAAGGTTTTGAAAGTAAAGAATATCCTAACCATGTATATAAACTTAAGAAAGCACTTTATGGATTAAAATAAGCCCCTAGGGATTGGTATGATTGTCTTAGCACTTATCTCTTTAAAAATGGGTTCAAAAGGAGCCGTGTAGACACCACATTATTTCCATTGCACAAAAATGATGATCTTTTGATTATTCAGATATATGTTGATGTTTATGGTGCCACCAACAACCTTTTGTATGATAAATTTGAAAAAATCAGGCAGGAAAAATTTGAAATGAGCTTGGTAGGAGAGTTGAAATTCTTTTTAGGATTTCAATTCAAAAAAGTGAAAAAAGTACGTTCATCTCTCAAACAAAATATATTAGAGAGCTTATCAACAAATTTGGATTGAAAGATGCTAAGCTTGCAAAAACTTCCATTAGCATAACAATTAAAATTGACAAGGATGAAAAAGGTAAGGTAGTTGATCAGAAGAAACATCGAGGTATGATTGGATCACTTCTTTATCTTATCGCTCTAGACCATACATTAAGTTCTGTGTTTTTTATGTGCAAGGTTTCAATCAAATCCAAAAGAATCTCATTTAAAAGCTATAAAAAGGATTATAAGGTAACTGTTGCACACCCTACAGTTTGGTCTATCATATCCAACTAATGATAACTTTAGTTAAAAGGATATTCAAATACAGACTATGCTGGAAGTCTAGTTGACAGAAAAAGTACTAGTGGAACATGTTTCATGTTAGGACATTAGTTAGTTGCATGGTCAAGTCGAAAACAGAATTGTTGTAACGACCCGGAATTTTCGAACCCGAAAATCCCAGATAGTTAGGAAGAAACAAGAAAGAGATAGAATAAGAAGAACAGAAACATCAACACCTCACATTCGCAGCGGATAAAATATAATAATAAATAATAACAGTTTACAAAAGAATACTATAACTGTCGATTTTCATTTTAATACATCAGAGTTAACATATATATAGGCATTGGATATACAATCATCATGGCACAGATATACAGCAATATAACACAGCGGAAACACTCCATATGTTCTTGCCATCCAGCTCGCCTACTGAGCTCCAGAACATCCTTACCTGAAAATCTGTAATACTCGGTCTGACCCGAGCATTACATTAAAGTAACACCCAGGTCAGGCTGGAAACCAGGGTGAGTAAACCTATCTAACATGGAATACAAAAGTATACAACTCATATAAACCCGGGTAACTTATATCAATTTTCACCTCACAAGTTGTTATAGACATCACTAATTTCACACATCAATTTTTAAGTGCCAAAACTTAGATAGTATGGTCGAATTTTACTTAAATCATTCCATTACAGCCTATTGATTCCACGTATCAAAGAATTGAAGTGGTTTCGGGTATTAACTAGTACCCGACTCCGGTCTCTTCGAATTCAGTTCATCATAACACATGTTATTCAAGTGAAATGCAATTCAACTTTAAATAAAAGATGTCACCCTTTTTTTCTATCAGCAATTTATCATTGATAGATAACCACATTATCATTACCCACCCAACACAACATATCACGAACCATTACATATCATGGGTATCAATCAATTCAGGGCATTTAAACAATCACTTATCATACATAAGAAAGACGATCAATCACACCATCTCGAATAAATCTAATTAACCATAATTGAACTAAATCAATTACCTTTAAGTCCTGCTTATTCATTAATTTCAACCCAATTGATTAACCATCCCATAATCGTTCATCTTAATTAATCCTCCTTGATTAATTATCCTTTAATTACATTAAGATTATCATCATTATCTAATTACTTCCATTAAGTAATTATACTTAACCACATTCCATGAATGATTATCCTTAATTAATTGCATCCATTAATCAACCCCAATTATACATAAACAATAATTATCCCTCTGTAATTACTTACTTAAGTAATTAACCCCTTACTTAAGTATTAATCCTTTTTGATTAATTACACCAAGTAATTTATCCTTAATTACTTCTACTGAGTAATTACCCTTTAATTACTTCCCATTAATTAATTCTTTTAATTTATTACATCCTGTAATTATGAATTTCTTCACTAAATCTCATCAAGTATTTATATTTAATTAATCTCCAAGAGATTACCTTTAATTAATTAACAAATTAATTTCAATTGGGTAATCCATCCCTTAATTACCCTTAAACCTAATTAATAAATCTTAATTGCAGATCAATTATTCTTTAACCATTATTAAACTTCAATTATTGATTAACACGACTTAATTACAAATTAAGTATTCCTTAATTACCAGTTAATTAACCATTAGTCATTAGTTAATTACCTAATTAATTAACTACTAATCATTTGTTAATTAACTTTAAGTAGTTAATTACTAATTTATTTATCAATTAATCTTTAATTAATCCAAACTCTAATTACAATTATAATTTAATTATTCTTAATTACTTTCTAAAAATAATTAATTGATTAATCCTCTTAATTAACATTTTAAAAGAAATCTTCTTAACTTTGAAAATCAAATTATTATTAACTACTAATCTTTAATGTCAATAATTTTTATATTTAACTTAAGGTAATTACTTAATTAAAATAATAATTAAGAGTTAAAACATTGTTAAGTATTAAATAAATAATGATAACTTGTATTAAATCTTAACATAAACTTGTCAAACATTTATTATGTTCTCAGTGCTCGAATTGGTTGTAGACAATTTTCTTAACCTTAATTTTTTTTTCTTATATACTGTAGTATTTAAAATCCGAGCACTCCCCTAGTTTAATTCGAGTGTTACTTCGAGTCTCCCTCCAGTTTTGCCTGAGTTCTCTCTCGTTTCTCACGTATCCCTTCTTCTTCTCTCTTTTTTCAGCTAAGTTTTAAAACTACTGTTGCACGACCATTTCCACGCACCATGTCAAACTCGAGGAAACCCTCCAACATACTCGAATATCACTTGAGTCGAATTAACAGCGAAACCGCTGACACTCCCACGCCACCGTGCACGTGCACATGCACGGTGGTTCGCCATCACTCCGGCGATCCACGGCGCCCCCTGTAAGCCACACAATGACACCACGCTCAAATGAAAATCCCAATACGGCTCGATAAGTTCGAAATCAAAATATTCTCGTTTGTTTCAAACAGCAACTCGAACATACCCATAGAAAATCGCCGCGACCACCCAACGTTGACCACCAGCGGCGATGCGATTCTGGCCACACCTCGCCGCCATCTTCCTCTACCATTCCTTAAAAGCACGCACAGCAAGATCGCCACATGGCGTCGAAATCAACAAACTTATCGACCATAAAATATTCGAACCCAAAACCCTAAACTTGATTCGACCCACAAGTTCTTGCATTAGAATTTTTTTTCAACATTTTCCTATATTCATGCATCAACAATCTAGCTCCACAACAAATTCCAACATCAAATATTTGTGGAATCATCACATATTCACAAAAAGACATTTTCGGTTCCTTTATGAACTGCACCCTGTATAGTTATCTAAAAACCATAATTCTTGTTTCTAAAATCCTACTTTTGGATGTTTACTCAAGATATAAAATCAAATTTACAATTTAACTTATTCGAATTTTAACAATTGATTACCTTGTTAATGTAAAATTGAGTATACAGTCTCTATGTTTCACTGTCAAGCTTTAAACAACTTCCAGGCTATTATTTTAAATTAAACAAACTTATTTAGTTTAAAAAAATCGTAAGTTTTAAAATAGTTTGCAAGGGGAAGAATTTAGAATTTCCTACTATTCTTTGTTCTGTAACCAACAATATGGAAGAACAGGACATAAAGATTTCTAGAGCAACAGATAATTCACAGAATTGTTGTTTAAATCTATACAGTAAACACACACCATTCAAAAGTAAATACAGAAGTTTAATTTGGAAACAGATGTTTACTCACCTAAAATTACTGTTGAAACAGAGGATAACTGTTGTTGAAAAAAACTGCAGTTTGAATTTAAACCCCTGTAAATCTCCTCTGTCTTGTTGTTGAAAGAATTGTTTGAGCTTACAAGATGATGTTTATTTTTTTTCAGGTTAGCTAAGTGGTGAACAAGATTAAAATAAAATGAGGTGTATATATAGGAATAGCTTTGAACAAAGAGGTGGGTTATAACTGGTACAAGTCTCAACTTATTTGATCAGACAATATCTTTATGTTTAATTACAGTGATTTTGAAAGGATATTACAAATTTCGACTGAACATATATTTGTGGTGCTGAGATGAAAGCATTAAATGCAATTGTCTTCAAATATGTTTACATACTTATGGTTTTGCTGATATCTATTTGTACAAAGATATTTGTATAAAGATTTTTGTTTTTATTATCTTCTAGCTTGAACAATACATGTACATATTTGTATCAGGTATTACTTATACTTTGTATGATTTCATGTTACAAAACTATCAATTTATTTTATATATTTATTTCTATTTTGAACTTAAATTATCAAGTACTTCATTTGCTTGTTCATTTTATACTTATATTAATATCATAGTCTTCTTATCTTTATGTACTTATGTTTATAACCATAAATTTGTTTTATTTTCATTTAGAGTTTAACTTTCAGATATTTGATTTGTAACCTATATTTGCATTATATATATATTATATTTCTATTTATATCCTATATTCTATATTCATATTCAATATTGATAGGATTGCTTAAATTTAAATATTATTGTCAAGACTACATTTATATATATATATATATATATATATATATATATATATATTATATCAAAAATTAATAATATGGAACCTTTAATTTAATTGAATAAGACAAATTTTTATTATAAATATTATTAAGAGATTTAATTTAAATTTACAAATCAAATTCCCTTTCAAAATACAAATCTAAATAAACAATTGCAATTATTTCCAAAAGCCTTATCTTTTTAAGATGATAAGTCTTTATTTTATTTAATTAGATTAAATATTTATTAAATTAATGTTGCCAAATACCGGGTCATCACATTCCTCCCCATTTGAATCTTTTCGTCCTCGAAAAGGAACGAAGCCATATTTATTAAAATACTTAAAATCAGATAAATTTTCTTTGATCATTTTTAAACTACTTTAAAAATCTATATAATATTTCTAAAATAGTTTTTTACAAAAATACTTTAATAACTCGATGTTTCGACAAGTACATCCTTGTTCTCACAGAAATTCGGTCATACGTTGGTCAGGCGTACGACTGAAAATCTATAAGTGCTTGGTAGACCCGTTTCCAACATCCGGTTAAAATACTGGTGAAAATAATTTTATTGAAAACATTTTTTGAACATAGAGGAAATATCTTTGGTGAGAATGCTCTGGAAATCGTCCACCCCATCCATGGTCGCTGTTACATCCTGGGTTACGTTGCCATCGCAGGAAAAGTCCATGTAATTGTAGGCACTCCGCACCCCTCGATTACACCATGGAACCCACAGCAGATCGTACTTACATTCCAGGGTTACGTTGCCATCGTAGCAAAAGTCCATGTAACTATTGGATCTTAGCGGCACACACGACTTTCGCTGTCGAAATGAAACTTCTCCACTCCAACAGGTCATAGTCTACCGATGTAAAATCAAACGTAGACCGTTGGCTCTCAGCGACACACACGACTTTCGCTATGTTATCATAGGTCGTAGTCTACCGAGATAAAATCAAACGTAGACTGTTGGCTCTCAGCGACACACATGACTTTCGCTATGGTATACTCTACTCATGATCCCTAGAAACTAGTTTTGTCCAGACTCCTCACAGGATCAACTTTAGAACCCCCCCTTGGGGCTCAAGGCAGCACCACCCGGTGGCGCTCCTGAGAAGTTCATTTCAAGGGAGCGCCTTTTTCCCCAGAGCCATCATTAAAACACTTTATACTATACACATATAGTATCTTTCAAATCATACACCTAATATGATCTCAAAACAGGCTCCTTTACACAAAATCGATTATCCCAAAATCGATAATTATCAAACTAGGCTTTCCAAATTCCAATATTGATTTTATCCAAAAATCAAAATCCTTTCCAAATTCAAAGGTTCCCAAAACCTTTTTCCATAATCCTCATAAGATCCTTTATATATATATATATATATATATATACAGATATATATAATTTTTAAAAACTTTGGATCATCAATCTCGTATAAAACTCCTTTTATATTTCAAACACTTTCAAAAATCCTTTTCTTCCAGCAATAGATTCAATAAGGGAAGATTTATCTTATATAACAAAGATATATAACTTTGTTTTCTCAAAATCAAATATTCAAATTTGATTACTCTTTCCAATATCAATTTCATTCAAAACTGTACGATGTACACATATCATCCGTATGATATACCAACCTGCTCGCTCGCTCGATCACATAATTTCACTTCCGAACTAGTATCGTCCACCTGACTTCCTAGTGCAGACACATATCTGGTTTCTTGATCAGAAATCGTCATTCTCCTTGCACAGCTATAACTATGATAGAGAACATCCAGTACCAATCAACAATCCATATCCAGGTTCGCCGTTGAAAATCGAGTGAAAAACCCCAAATCGGATCGATATAACTATCTCGAAATTCTATGCTCGAATCTGGATCAAACCACTATGCGAATAGAATAACATACGTACATCCTACGTAATTAACTTCATTGATTATTAGCCAAATCAATTTCGCTTTCTATTCACATTCACTTAAGAATTCATTCACTTATTCACATTTGTCTTAATCCCCATTTACTTATTTAAAATTGCCTTAATTCTCATTTGGATTATATCTTCAATTCTCATCTCAGTTAGGTATTTTACCAATAACAGTTTGAACTCCGACCAGTTAATATTTAGAAAATAGCTTGAAAATTTTAAAAATAGATAAGTAGTTAAAAAATAATTATTAGTTTACAAAATAGCTGTAAAATAGTAGGAAAATAGTTAAATAGTTATAGAAATTTTAGATTATTGCAAAATAGTTGTAAAGTAGTAATTAATTATAAAACAGTTGAAAAACAGTAATTAGTTTATAAAACAGTTACAAAATAGTTAAATAACTCCAAAAGTAGTTATAAAATAAGTATAAGATAGTTTTGGGTTTAATAAGAAAGGTTGTATATATAATAGATAACTTGGAAAAATAGATTTGTTCTAAAACAATTTATTAAAAAAAATAGTCTAGAGTCAAACTGTTCAATTCCCAATCTTCATTCTCATCAATTTAACTTAAATTTCCACTTCCATTTAAATTGACCCAATTCTAATTTTAAATAACTCCAATTTACATTGGACTTGATTTATTCCCAATTCAAGTTGAAATAATTCTCAATTTCTTTCCAACTTCAAATCAAATTCCATTTGATTTTAAACATATTCAACTTTAATTACAATCCCAAGTTATTCTAATCAATTTGGACTAATATCAATTCAACCCACTTCAATTTCAAATCATTTCAATTCAATCCAATTCAATTTTCCATTAAAATTTTTAAACTTATACACCTTCAATCTCAAGTCCAATTAATTCAAGTCAGATTCAATTTGGACTAATTCAATTTCAATCTCAATTTTGAACCATCTCGAAGTATATAAATTCGAGTTAAATTCTCAAAGATCGGTTTAACCTTTTAACCAAATTAACCTTTATTTTTACATCAATAAGCCAAATCTTTAAACAATTAAATTTTGAGCCCAATTCTCAAAATTCCATTTTAAATTATCTTTATTTACTTATGTCAAAGTTCAAATAAGAATTCAAAACAATTTCTATTTTAAAAATTTAATACCCAAATCTTATCTTCTAGTTTGAAACCATTTCTTAAACAGGTTTAATTTACAAATTCAATCATTCAAATTTTCAATTCAAAGTAATTCCATATCCTTAATTTCAAATTAAAGTTTAAACTTCCCTTTTATCTCAATAATGGATATATTACCACACTTTATTCCTCATTCATTGAAACAAATCCAATTTGCAATTTAAAGATTTTTTTTTAACAACAACAGGGCGATATCATCCAATTTATATTAAGACGTCCATCCATTTTCAAATTTTTAAATCTCAAACCCGTTTTGAGATCACACAAATTCCCAATTCAAATCAACCATTTAACTTTCCAAGTTAAATTCCAATTTCATCTTGAAATTTCCAATTCAGGTTGCTTGTTCTACACTTATTTAACTTCACCAAAGTTAAATTTCAGTTTACTTAGTCTAGTCAATTTACACAAATTTGAACTCCCATTCAAATTTTAAACTTTAGATTAATAATTTTATAAGTTCAAAGACTTATCACCTTGGGTATCACATCTCATTCCAAATTTAAAAATCAACATTTAGAGTTTATTTCAAACCATCTTTGATATTGTGTATATTCCTCATACATACATATTATTTCCTTTACACACGAAATCATCCTTAAATTTTAAACCACCTTTGGTTTTTAATTCAAATCAAATTTTCAAACAACCCATTGTTTGCAACAAGTCCCATTTATTCAAATAATACATATTTATTATTTCTTTATCACTTTGAAGCAAATTTCAAATTCTGGACCCAGATTTAAAACTTCACAATATAGATCATCTTTAGTTCAAATTTACAAGTCATATTTACCTAAATGTTTACTTCTTTAAAACATTTCATTTTGCTTACCATTAATACACATCTTATTATTAAACACACAACAATAATTTATGATAATAACCAAGATTATCATATCTAGAACCATCCATTATCATCTTATTCTGAAATACTTCTCCAATTCAAGATTTCAATTTCAGTTTGAATCCATTTCAAACTTATCTTTATTTAATTTCAGTTTGGTTGTATTATATTACTTCTTATTTTAATTCTAATAATTTAACAGGCAATTTATTTAATATTTATTAGGGTGAAATATTGCGTTATATATCAAATATAATCTTATATGAATTTATTTAAAATCTTTATATAAGAAAATAACAAGTACGCTCTCTCATATATATATATACACTCAACTCATTCTAGGGTACTATTGACCCTATCCTTAATAAGTACACCCACCAGAGCCAAGGTTCTAGCTTAACCTTCAGCACTGATATCAACTGTAACGACCCGGAATTTTCGAAACCGAAAATCCCAGATAGTTAGGAAGAAAGAGATAGAAGAAGAAGAACAGAAACATCAACACCTCACATTCGCAACGGATAAAATATAATAATAAATAATAACAGTTTACAAAAGAATACTATAACTGTCGATTTTCATTTTAATACATCAGAGTTACACATATATACAGACATTGGACATATAATCATCATGGCACAAATTTACAGCAACATAACAGAGCGAAAACACTCCATATGTTCTTGCCATCCATCTCGCCTACTGAGCTCCAGAACGTCCTTACCTGAAAATCTTTAATACTCGGTCTGACCCGAGCATTACATCAAAGTAACACCCGGGTCAGGCTGGAAACCAGCGTGAGTAAACCCATCTAACATGGAATACAAAAGTATGCAACTCATATAAACCCGAGTAACTTATATCAATTTTCACTTCACAAGTTGTTATAGACATCACTAATTTCACACATCAATTTTTAAGTGCCAAAACTTAGATTGTATGGTCCAATTTTACTTAAACCATTCCATTACAACCTATTGATTCCACGTTTCAAAGAATCTAAGTGGTTTCGGGTATTAACTAATACCCGACTCCGGTTTCTTCGAATTCAGTTCATCATAACACATGTTATTCAAGTGAAATGCAATTCAACTTTAAATAAAAGATGTCACCCTTTTTTCTCTCAGCAATTTATCATTGATAGATAACCACATTATCATTACCCACCCAACACATCAAATCACGAACCATTTCATATCAGGGGTATCAATCAATTCAGAGCATTTAAACAATCAATTATCATACATAAGAAAGATGATCAATCACACCATCTCGAATAAATCTAGTTAACCACAATTGAATTAAATCAATTACCTTTAATTCCTGCTTATTCATTACTTTTAACCCAATTGATTAACCATCCCATAATCCTTCATCTTAATTAATCCTCCTTGATTAATTATCCTTTAATTACATTAAGATTATCATCATTATCTAATTACTTCCATTAAGTAATTATACTTAACCACATTTCATGAATGATTATCCTTAATTAATTACATCCATTAATCAACCCCAATTACTCATAAATAGTAATTACCCCTCTGTAATTACTTACTTAAGTAATTAACCCCTTACTTAATTATTAATCCTTTTTGATTAATTACACCAAGTAATTTATCCTTAATTACTTCTACAAAGTAATTACCCTTTAATTACTTCCCATTAGTTAATTCCTTTTAATTTATTACATCCTGTAATTATTTTCTTCACTAAATCTTATCAAGTATTTATATTTAATTAATATCTAAGAGATTACCTTTAATTAATTAACAAATTAATTTCAATCGGGTAATCCATCCCTTAATTACCCTTAAACCCAATTAATAAATCTTAATTGTAGATCAATTATTCTTTAACCATTAATAAACCTTAATTATTGATTAACACAACTTAATTACAAATTAAGTATTCCTTAGTTACCAATTAATTAGTCATTAGTCATTAGTTAATTACCTAATTACTTAACTACTAATCATTCGTTAATTAATTTAAGTAGTTAATTACAAATTTATTTATCAATTAATGGTTAATTAATCCAAAATCTAATTACAATTATAATTTCATTATTCTTAATTACATTCTAAAAATAATTAATTGAATAATTAATCCTCCTAATTAACATTTTAAAATAAACCTTCTTAACTTTGAAAATCGAATTATTATTAACTACAAATCTTTAATGTTAATAATTTTTATATTTAACTTAAGGTAATTACTTAGTTAAAATATTAATTAAGAGTTAAAACATTGTTAAGTATTAACTAAATGATGATAACTTGTATTAAACCTTAACTTAAACCTGTTAAACATTTATTATGTTCTCAGTGCTCGAACTGGTTGAAGACACTTTTCTTAACCTTAAATTTTTTTTCTTATATACTGTAGTATTTAAAACCTGAGCACTCCCCTAGTTTAACTCGAGTGTTACTTCGAGTCTCCCTCCAGTTTCCCCTGAGTTCTCTCTCGTTTCTCTCGTATCCCTTCTTCTTCCCCTTTTTTAGCTAAGTTTTAAAACTACTGTTGCACGACCATTTCCACACACTAGGTCGAACTCGAGGAAACCCTCCAACATACTCGAGTATCACTCGAGTTGACATAACAACGAAACCGCTGACACTCCCACGCCACCGTGCACGTGCACGGTGGTTCGCCATCACTCCGACGATCCACGGCGCCTCCTGCAAGCCACGCAATGACACCATACTCAAATGAAAATCCCAATACGTTGCGATAAGTTCGAAATCAAAATATGCTCGTTTGTTACGAACAGCAACTCGAACATACCAATAGAAAATCGCCACGACCACCCAACGTCGACCACCAGTGGCGATGCGATTCCAGCCACACCTCGCCGCCATCTTCCTCTACCATTCCTTAAAAGCACACACAGCTCGATTGCCTCATGGTGTCGAAATCAACAAACCTACCAACCATAAAATATTCGAACCCAAAACCCTAAACTTGATTCGACCCACAAATTCTTGCATTAGAAATTTTTTTCAACATTTTTCCTCTATTCGTGCATCAACAATCTAGCTCCACAACAAATTCCAACATCAAATATTTGTTGAATCATCAGATATTCACAAAAAGCCATTTTCGGTTCCTTTATGAACTACACCCTGTATAGTTATCTAAAAATCATAATTCTTGTTTCAAAAATCCTACTTTTGGATGTTTACTAAGGATATAAAATCAAATTTACAATTTAAATTATTCGAATTTAACAATTGATTACCTTGTTACTGTAAAATTGAGTATACAATCTCTATGTTTCACTGTCAAGCTTTGCACAACTTCCAGGCTATTATTTTAGACTAAACAAACTTATTTAAAAAAAATCCTAAGTTTTAAAATAATTTGCAAGGGGAAGAATCTAATATTTGCTACTATTCTTTGTTCTGTAACCAACAATATGGAAGAACAGGCCATAAAGATTTCTAAAGCAACAGATAATTCACAGAATTGTTGTTTAAATCTATACAGTAAACACATACCATTCAAAAGTAAATACACAAGTTCAATTTGGAAACAGATGTATACTTACCCAAAATTACTGTTGAAACGGAGGATAATTGTGTTGAAAAAAAACTGCAGTTTGAATTTAAACCCCTGTAAATCTCCTCGTTCTTGTTGTTGAAAGAATTGTTTGAGCTTACAAGGTGATGTTATTTTTTTTCTTCAGGTTAGCTAAGTGGTGAACAAGCTTAAAATAAAATGAGGTGTATATATAGGAATAGCTTTGAACAAAGAGGTGGGTTATAAATGGTACAAGTCTCAACTTATTTGATCAGACAATATCTTTATGATTAATTACTGTGATTTTGAAAAGATATTACAAATTTCGGATGAACATATATTTGTGGTGCTGAGATGAAAGCATTAAATGCAATTGTCTTCAAATATGTTTACATACTTATGGTTTTGCTGATATCTATTTGTACAAAGATATTTGTATAAAGATTTTTGTTTTTATTATCTTCTAGCTTGAACAATACATATACATATTTGTGTTCGGTATTACTTATACTTTGTCTGATTTCATGTTTCAAAACTATCAATTTATTTTATATATTTACTTCTATTTTAAACTTAAATTATTAAGTACTTCATTTACTTGTTCATTTTATACTTATATTAATATTATAGTCTTCTTATCTTTATATACTTATGTTTATAACCATAAATTTGTTTTATTTTTATTTAGAGTTTAACTTTCAAATATTTTATTTATAACCTTATTTGCATTATATATATTTATATTTCTATTTGTATCCTATATTCTATATTCATATTCAATATTGATAGGATAGCTTAAATTTAAACATTATTACCAAGACTACATTTATACATATACATATACATATATATATATATATATATATTACATCAAATATTAATAATATGGAACCTTTATTTTAATTGAATAAGATAAATTTTTATTATAAATATTATTAAGAGATTTAATTTAAATTTACAAATCAAATTCCCTTTCGAAATACAAATCTAAAAAACAATGGCAATTATTTCAAAAAGCCTTATCTTTTTAAGATGATAAGTTTACATTTTATTTAATTAGATTAAATATTTATTAAAATAATGTTGCCAAAATAACGGGTCATCACAATTGTATTGCATTATCTACCACCGAGGAAGAGTATATTTCTCTAAGCGGTTGCTCTGCTCAGTTTTATGGATGATCCAAACTTTGCAAGACTATGGTCTAAATTTTAAACCAGTTCCACTTACGTGTGATAACAAAAGTGCAATTGATCTCTCAAATAATCCTATACATCATTCTCGCACCAAGCATATAGATTTTAGACATCATTTTATTAAAGATCACATTTCTAAAGAAAATATCTACATGAAGTTCATTTTAAACGATTCTCAATTGGCAGACATTTTTACAAAACCCCTTTCAGAAAATAGTTTCTATCAATTTCGTCTCAGTTTAGGCATTTTAGAAATGTGATCTTATATTTTTGGATATGATCTTAAATGCCTATATTAATTACTCTAACTCCCTACTGATTATCGAAAAGATAAATAGTGATTGAAAAAAGTGATGAGTGTTGAGCTTGATCATACATTATCTCTTAAGAGATTATATTTTGAAAATTTCTTTAAAAATTTGAACAAAATTTGTAACAACTTTGGTTAGTAAAAAAATTCCATGACCATCTCTACTCCTATCATATTTCTACGACTATCACTCATCAAAATCCAATGTTGTATGTTAAAATGTGCTAATTAAAAAGGAAACGATTCATTTTTTTTAAATTAGCAATAAAATCATCCAAAAAAGGTACTCACCTCATTTAAAAGTCCTCATGGTTATGCATGGGTGAACTACTTGAAATCTCTGATTATGAGCTTTCATGCTCATTTAAGCCCTTACGGTTATGCGTGTATGAAACACATATCAAAATTGCAAATATGTGAGTTGATTCTAACCTCATTTAAAAGTCCTCACGGTTTTGTGTCGTTAGAAAATGCATGGAATTCAGTTTTTAATAAAAATAAGAAATACTACTAATCTATATAAAAGTTCTAACGATTAGGCATAGTTAGTGTGGCGACCCAGAATTTCAGTCATTTGAAATGCAGATATTTAATTGATTTTAAATATTCAAAAGTAAAATTTATAAGTTGATATATTATATTTCACATATATGATTTATTTGAATAATTAAATTGTTAATTTAATATTTGCAAATGTAAAAATAATTAGAATTTGAATTTAGTGAGAATAAAAATGATTTATAAAGTTGAATTAAATTCTATTTGAATTAGAATGATGTTAGAGAACTTTTAAATTGATTTAAAAGTTAATTTATAGAAATTGAATATTTTAATATTTAATTAACGTGTAAAAATAGCCATTTTTCATACAGTCTCAGATTTCGATGAAACAAGTTTCTTTGATCCTAACGTTATATTATTGTAGGATTTCAAACTTCGTATCAATCGGATTTACGGTCTAGTTGTGGCATGCTAAAACGCGTGGAAATTTGTTTAAATAAATTTTAATTTAAAATAAGTCAGTTTGAAAGCCTATCTTCCACCTATGATCGAATTGGCTCCCGGTATATGTTCCATTGTGTTCAAAATTGGAGTAAAACATTATAAATGTCAGGCGGCACGCTTCGATTGGAGTTCGAATTTTTTTTGGATGAATAGTGTCGCGAAATTTCCTATGAAAGGACGTTATAATATCTTTTTTTCACAAACCCTAATCCAAACTAGGGCTAGCCACATTTTCACCTTCAATGGCCAAAAATGTTCCAATCTTCTTCACTTAACCTCTTTCAATCCTTTAACAATTACAAGAAACTCTCAGCTATAAAGATGGAGAGCATCGTGAGATCTTTTAATTCATACGGTGATGATCATCATTTGAGCATCGTGGTGGTCGAATTTTTGTCGAGAAATCGTCCATTTCGTGCACGAATTTCATGACATGGGTGGCGATTGAGGGGTGTGATTGGAGGCGTGTGATGGAGCTCACGACGAGCTTCATTTTGGTGGTGCCTGATCGTCATCAAAGTGGTTGAGGAGGAAGTATAATTCGATGGGAAATGGCGGTTCTATAGGTTTATTTTCATTCGAAACAAACCTGGGCGGCCACATATGAAGATGCGAAATCAACGACCATGATTTAATTTTAAAGTTTAAAATAAAATAAGAAACTGAAATTAATTTGATATAAATTCGTATAAACTTCTAAACGCTATAACTTCTTCATAGAGGTCCGTTTTTGATGAAACAAGTTGCATTGGGTCCGTATCAATGAGCACTACATTTTAGAACTTGTTTGGAGTTGATTGGAGCTACTGTAAATTTTAGGTAAAATTAAACGCCTGTTTAATTTTATTCGGAATAGAACATAACAACTACCATTGGAACCAAAGTGAGTACAACTCACTCTTTCCGACTCAGTGATATATTTATATTAGTGAGAATAATTTTTATTTATGATATATGATGTATTATATATATATATATACATATACATATATTGATTAGTATTTGGATATATTCCTGCCTATTGGAGAAGATGAGACCCTATACATTCCCGTGTACGAGCGGACGACCTTTCATACGCACATCTGCCTCGAAGCGGACATTTTACATATTTTTCTAATATGTATATTTGTTGCAGGTGACAGGTTAGAGGGATCCAACTGGATTGCTCACCAATATTGGTTTTATTTACAGATATTGTGATATATGCTATTATCATATGATATATGATGTTTTGGATGCCGTGATATATGTATTTAGTGCTGTTGCAGCATTGGGCCTAGTTTTGGTAATTTAAAAATGTTAAAGTGATGATTTCCAAATTTAAAAGAATTTCAAAATGGATTTTGAATTTGTACATTTTATTTATTTTTGAATGGTTAAAGGAATGAATTTATTTCGAATAAATAAAAGGTATAATTTTTATGTTATAAATGATTTTTGTGAAATATAATTGAATTTGATTTTTGAAATATGGAGTTAACTATTTTATGAATAGTTTAAAATGAGATTTTTGAATTATTATAAACGGTTTATAGATTTATAAAATTGATATTTTTATAAATCAAAGTTATGAAGTTATAAAGGAGTTTTCTAAATGTTAAAATGAAGTTGTAATTGAATCTTATGAGCAAATAAGATTAGTGAATTAATGAAGTTATAAAAGAACGAATTTGTAGATAAATAGATTTATAAGCCAGTTAACTTATAATTTCAATTTTGGCATATAAACGAGATGAATGGAGTTAGTTAAAAGGGAGTTTATAAATGGAAGTTTTTATAAAATAGAATGTGAATTTATAGACACTTTTTCATAAATCAAAAATCAATTGAACTTGATAAGTAATCATGAAAGTTTATTTAAGAAATTATATCCATGAGTTTGAACAGCGGATAATCCTTAAATAAATGTGCAGAAACGTCAAATTTGGTAAACGAAGTATATTCACGATTTTGGGCAGTGAATTATCCTTTAATAAATAGATAAAAGTATTGAATTTGGTAAATGGAGTATATTCATGATTTTGGACGGTGAATAATCTTTTAAAATTAAATGAATGTTTTGGAAGTGATATTATTAAATGGAGTTAAATGGTTAAAAGATGTTTTAAGATGTGTTGAGCATTGAATACATGGATTTCAACATTCATTGTTGAAATAGACGTTTCCGAGAAGTAAGGAAAGTATGGACTGTAACATTATTGTTATAGTTAATGATTTTTGAAAGGAGATGTTTTATATAGTATATGGGATTTATATACCCATCTAATTTTCGAATCCCTGTACCAGTGATTTTGGGTTATCTTAACAAATGTTTTACGCAACATTTGTTTTGAACCAAATAAATATGTTAAGAGAATGTTTTCCTTCAATAATGAAATATATACTTAATCGTGATTTAAGTATATGTAATATTTTCTAAGTGTTGAAAATAAAAGAGATTGTGAATTACTTATTATTAAATAAGTATATGGAAATGTTTTTCAAATAGTGAAATGTTGAAATGGTTTTGAGAACGTATCTTTTTAAAAAGATAATTTGAAGTGAATATTTAGCAAGTGATAAATTAATAAAAGATTAATTAAAAGAGCCTAGTGATTGCTTATGGTGCTAGAATTTGTTTGTTTGCTTTGATAGTTAAATAACCGAATATCAAATTTGACCATTTTAGTTCCTCGACTTCATGTGGGAACTATTTAGTCGTACACTTAGTACGCAACCTTCTATGTAGGCTTGATTATCATTTGTTTTGAGGATGTTGATTCGTGTAGTGTGGAGTACTACTGCAATCTATCGAGCTTCCTTCTTGGCCGAAGGATAGCAAGTTGAAAATTGGAGACGTGATAAGTCTATGTGACTTAGTTCTATGTGAGGTTGAGAAACACTTTTGCGTTGTTGATGCGAAGAGACCGGGATCAGATTTATCTAAAAACCACTTCGGACCAACAATTATACGACGATATTGCAGGTCGGTCAATGATATTGATGTTTAGAATTTTCATAGTGGAGGACTGCTTGTTGATCTTTGGGGTTAAAATCCCAATATACATATAATAGCGATGGTCTCTTCATTATGAAATATCCAATGCAAGGACTATTTACTACTAATCTTAGGGATTTTCCGACAGGATGTGATAGGAAAGTGTCTTCGGTTTGTCCTATTCCTAGACAACTTGTATGTACGTTTGTTTGACATTGCATTTCTAAGATTACGCACATTGGTTTTTACAAACGTACATCAGTGATGGTAGAGAAGGTAGCTTCTTTTAGCTTAACACTCTCTTTGAGACATACGAGCTTAAGGGTTGTATTTTTATGGAAGGCAATTAGTAGTCAACGGAATCGGCAATGTGGCATTCCAAGTGATGTGATTTGTGATATGTGATATGTGAAAGGTACTCGATACCTCTTTGGCTTCACTCCCCGGTAAAGACTAAAACAAGGATAGAAGCAACAAGGCTAAGTGGGTCGCTCCCATTAGGAGATCTCATTAATCTTGTAGATATATCTTTACACGCTATGACGTTGTGTATCTGATTATTGTTGTGTATGCTCGTGGCCACGAATTAAAGGTCGGTAACGATCGGATTGATGACATATTCGGTACTATCAAGGAAGGGGTAGGCCGGTCTTGTGTTGGTTTAGGCACCCAGCATCTGGACTCTATGTACATCCCTCTCGAGGTGTGCCGTGTTTCGGAATGGTAGCCCCTTTACCTAGTCATTTGTATGGAAATCCAAAATCCAATACGTGTTTTCCATTTTCTATTGTGGAAAGCCTTGTATTGCAAGGTGTATGCTAGAATTTAATCAATGTAACAATTTCATCTATTTTAATATTATTTGTGTGAAATAGACACTATTATGATATAAGAGGATTTGATATGAGATGTTTGGTTATCGTAAGGTAAAAGCCTTGCCGGTATTTATTTGCAACTCGGTCTTACGAGATAACTTTTATTTTGATAAAGAAAAAGTTTTGATAACTTTATAAATTCAATTGAGTGTGTTTTCTCATGCTGGTTTACCAGACTCATCCGGGCATTCTTCCCATTCAATGCTCGGGTCAGACCGAGTATATTTACAGGTTCAAATTTAGTGCTTTTGGAGTTTCAGTAGGTGAGATGAAGATGTTCGTGTCGTATACCCATATCTATTTATTATTCCACTGCATCGCTTTGCATTGTTGTTGATGTAGATTATCAGCATTTGTGAGGACAGGTCATTATAACTGTCCAAGCCAATGATTGTTTATTGTGTACTATGATATTGACTTATGTGTATTATAGTTTCTCTTTGTAAAGATTATTGATCTATATTATATGTTTTCCACTGCGATGTGAGATTTTGTATTGTTTTGGTTTTGCTTCTCTCTTCTTCTTCTTCTCTTCTCTTCTTCTTTCTTCTCTCTTTCTTTTCACCGTCTCTTTTCTTTCTCATGATTATCTGCAATCGATGCACTCTGGTTCGGACATGTGTGGATTATTGTCGGATTCAGAGGGTGTCGATTTCGGGTCGTCTCAGCTTGGTATCAGAGCTTAGATTTTGTATATTCTTAGGCTTTGATGTGTATCAGTATAGATAGGGTCAATAGCACCCAAGGTTGAGTTTGAATGTATTATATATATGGGCGCGTATTTGTTAGTGAATATAAAAATGTTTTATATTATGAAAATTTTAACGAACACATCAAACTATTCGGCTGCTGCTCTAATGGCTTCCAGATCTAGATCTGGAGATTAGGGTTTCCTTTCCCTTTTATCCTTTCTTTTCTGTTTCTTTCCTCTAATTTCTTGCGTTTTCTCCGCTTGTTTTTCTTCAATTCTATCTCCTCAAATTCTGGACGTCAGCGTTTAATTATGGGATTGATGGATGATGAAGGCTGGGAGGAGGTGAGAAGGAAGAGGGGCAAGGCTTTAGTTTCTTCGAAACCTGAAACTAGACTTAATTTGGGTGATAATCGGCAGAGCAGATCTAGATCTAATCCAGAGCAGATTTCGGTGAAGGAACAATCGGCTTACTCTAGGACAGTCAAAGTCACGAAATATACTAAGCCGAAAGCTAGTAATGGAAATAATCTGAACATCAAATTCACTGTTCCTGAGGATGCTAAAAAATTCTCTTACAGTGAGGCTGTAAAAATTAGAGCGGTAGGTGACATAAGTAACCTAGATCTGGAATTTATTGAACCAAAAATAACGGAGGGAAAAAGAATAGTTCCCTGTCATCATAAGCTATTAAAGAAGCGGAGGGAGGCTGGGACCTATGTATTTTATTGTATGTTGTCGGATATAAACCATGGCTCAAAACTTTTGAAGGCTATGCCAACAGAGTTTGGTCAACAACGAAGCCGTTTACAGTTCACTCAAGGAATAACGGTTTCTTTGTAGTGAGATTTGGAAGTGAAGAGGATTGCAATAAAATCCTGAAATCAGGGCCTTGCTTCATGGACCGGAACCTGATTATAATGAAGAGACTATCCCCTGATATGAATACAGACAGAGATCTTCTAACATCCCTGCCAATGTGGGTTAGACTTCCCGGCTTAAGCTTCAAACCGTGGGGAAACAAAGCTATAAGTGCTCTGACTAGTACGTTAGGGATCCCTATAAAGATGGACGAGGCAACCAAAAATAAATCCAGATTAGCCTTTTCCAGAGTTCTGGTAGAGGTTAACGCTACTTATGGACTGCCTAACACCATAGAAGGAATGGATGACGAAGGAAGGAGTTTTATTCAGGAAGTAGAATATGAGAATCCTCCTCCTATTTGTGGCAAGTGTGTCTGTTTTGGCCATGTATCTGAGGAATGCCCAATGACCAAATCTTGGGTTCCTAAGCAACCTCAAGCAAAAGACTCTGATAAGACTATAGAGGCCCCATCTTCTGTTGGATGTCAGGAAATAATAAGGGAAGAGGACAATAATGTGACTCCAAACGACCCTGTCCAGAGGAACGTTGGAAGTCCGGTGGAACTTACTGAGCAAATGAATAAAGGCAGTCAATTTGATGAAGTTTTGAGGAAGAATGTGGAGGAGGTTCCTAGCGAAGACGAGCATACACAGGTGCAAGAAATGGACAAGGAACTAAATTCCAACAGATCACCATCTGACGGGACACAGGGAAGATCAATGGGTATAGAAAGCAGGGGAGTTCAAGTCCTTCTTGATTCAGGAAATAGAGAGCCGTCTAGTTCTATTCCTTCAGAAAACCTGCCGTCTAGTTCTAATACTTTTCTCGCTAATGATATTTGTATTGAAGATTGTACAATTAATAATGTTAATCTTAAAAGAGGGACTGAACCTTGTTTTGACTTACAGGTACAGGTAAATCAGGACCAGGATTCAGGAACGACGGATGTGGCAGAGGAACAGAATACACATGATAATGCAGACTCATTTCAAGAGCAACAAACCATTTCAGAGTCCCAGGATACGGAAGTAGACACTATTCAGAAGGACAAACTTGTTCGTAGGAACCCTAAGTGGGTTCAGATGTTAGGCATTACTGCGGAAGGGAAAGTGGAGTCCTCTAGCAATAGGCAACAGAGGATCCGTAACTTCAAAGCAACTTAATGTCGTTCGCTTGTTGGAATGTTAGAGGGTATCATAACCCTAACAGGATGGAAGAAGTGAGAAAGCTTATTAGAAAGTATAACATTAGCTGTTTTGGTATTTTGGAAAATAAGCTGACGTACTCGGATATAATCAATTTGGAAAATCGTATGGAAGAAGGTTGGAAAATAATAAGTAATGTCTCTTGTTATTTTAAATGTAGAATATTAGTTTTCATAAATGAAAATACATGGGATTTCAACTACATTAGCATGAGTGACCAACACTTAACTATCGAACTTATAAACAAACTGAGCTTCAGATGTATTTTAACTTTTGTGTACGCTCAGAATTTTGTTCTCTTAAGGAAAAGTCTGTGGAAGAACCTTTGGAAGACGCTATTAACATTTTCAGACCGTAGTTGGTCCTTGGGGATTTGAACTGTATTCGCAATTTATCAGATAGAAAAGGTGGCAACCCGGTAACGCTTGGAAACCTTTTCGAACTAGACAATATGTCTAATCACACAGGTTTAAAAGAGATCAATATTAAAGGATATGAGTTTTCCTGGTGGTCGGGTCCTAGGCGCAACATATTCTCAAAAATTGACAGAGTCTTTGCAAATTTCGACTGGATTAATTTATTCTCATATTTGTCGTCTGAATATTTACCTTCATCAGTTAGCGATCACAATGCTATTCTTGTTTCTCTTTTTAGTAAGTCTAGAGTCAAGAACAGACCTTTCAGGTTTATGAATCATTGGCCGATATGCGATCATTACCTTCAGATTATCGAGAACAACTAGATCTCTAAACAACAAGACAGTCCCCTTTATCAAATCATATATATTCTTAGGAATATTAAAAGAGAACTTAAGAGTTGGAGTTCCAAAATAAGGAACACCAAACAGGAGACTGAAGTTCAAAGAGAGAAATGTGCTAAACTTCAGAAACTCATGGAAAAATCAAAAGATCCAAATTTAGCTTTTGAGTTTCAGAATGCTAAATTAAATCTGGAATTGGCATTAAAAAAAGAGTTTCTAGATACTAGACAAAAGGCTAAATGTGAATGGCTCACAATGGGTGATGAGGCTTCTTCATTCTTTTACGCTAAAATGTCTAGCAGAAGAAATAGAAATCGTTTGACTAGTATACAAATAGACGGAAAGGCTGTTTCGGAAGACATGTTTGTAGAATCGGCTATTAATTACTATAAACAAATGTTTAACCAGTCTACCGGAGATCAATTCCCTGAAGTAATTTGTAAGACGATCATTTCGAATTATGGAGCAAATTTTTTGAATGACAAAATAGCGATAGGAGAGATTAAACTAGCTTTGTGGGACATCAAAGAGACAACTTCTCTAGGTCCGGATGGCTTTAATTCTAAGTTTTTCAAAACTCATTGGAATCTATTCAAAGAACTTATTTGCAAAGCTCTGAATGATATTTTTCATAAAGGTTTAGTTATCAAAGAGTGGAATGATACTTTTTTGCACTTGATTCCCAAGAAAGCTTACAACACTTGCATTCAAGATTTTAGACCCATAGCCTGTTGTAACACTTTATATAAGGTTTTCACCAAAATTTTATGCAACAGACTGGCCCCGTTTATGGAAAAACTGGTTTCATCAAACCAAACGGCTTTTATAAAAGGGAGATCAATAGGGGATGGCATTTTGCTAGCTCATGAAATGATCAGAGGTCTGGGAAGAAAAGGAAATAAGCATATGTGTATTAAAGTAGATCTAAAGAAAGCTTACGACTCGATTAATCGAGATTTTGTCGTACATATGTTAAAAAGCCTGGATTTCCCAAACAAATGGGTGAAAATTATTGGAAATATCATATCTACTCCATTTTTCTCTATCATAATGAACGGGGAATCGCACGGGTATTTCAAAAGTACAAATGGCCTTAGACAAGGTGACCCTCTTTCCCCTTTACTCTTTACTTTGGTTATGGAATATTTCACGTTACTGATGGAAGAAAAGGTTAGGGATGGTCATATTTCTCCAATCTTAGATGATGATAACAAGTTGACTCATCTCATATATGCTGATGATGTTATTATTTTTTCAAAAGCAAGTACAGGAAATGCAGTTGCTATTAGAGAAGTATTTCAAACTATGAAGAGAGTTACAGGATTGGAACTAAGCTGTGAAAAATCTAACGTATTCTTTGGAAAAGGGGTAAACCAGTGTACTGATATCTGCTCCATACTTAACATTCAACAATCGGAACTCCCAGTAAGGTACTTGGGAATTCCCTTGTCAAGTGCAAATTTAAGGGATAAAGACTGTTCCTCTCTGTTAGAGAAGATAAAAAAAAATTGGGGGATGGGAGAACAAAATGCTTATTTTGGCTGGGAGACTGGAACTGATTAAATCAACCATATACCCAACAATTCAATATTGGATGCAATGTTTTTGCCTCCCAATTACCACTGTTCAAAAAATTAAACATTTGATTTTGAACTTCCTTTGGAAAAGTCGGAGTAGTAAGATTCCCTGGGAAATCTTATGTAGACAAAAAGAAGAAGGAGGAATGGGATTGAGAGATCTAGAAGAGATGAATCGAGCGTTATATATCAAATTGATTTGGAAAATTATTAATTCAGAGGGGATCTGGGCTGACCACATGCATCATAAATATATTGGACAAAAAAGTTTCTGGGAAATTGCGCAACGGGCAGACGATTCGGGAGTACGGAAATATGTCTTGAAAAATAGGAAAATAGCGTTGAAATGCCTCTCCCTTAACATTGCTGATGGTAAAACGACTTCACTATGGTATGATCCATGGTTGAACGGAAGTTCAATCATGGAACGTATTGGGAGAGATACAGCTTTTAGAACTGGTACGGAAAACATGTTACTTAGTAAGATTGTAAATAATGGGGAGTGGAAATGGGATTCGTATAGTTTTTTATTTCAAATCCATGCAGAAATAGAAGGAGTGAATATTTACAAAGACAGGGAAAAGGACTTCTGGGCTTGGAAATGTACCAGGGATGGTTCATATCAGTTCAAAAACATTTGGAGCACGACTAGAACTAGTTTCGAAATTAAATTTTGGTCGTGTCTGGTTTGGAATAAAATCCATGTCCCAAAAATGGCGGTGTGCCTGTTCAAAGCCGTAAATGACTATCTTCTAACAAAAGATAGACTTCTGCAAAAACAAATAGTCGTTGACCCTTTATGTGTCTTCTGTAATAATCATATTGAAACTATAGTTCACCTATTTTTTCAATGTGATTGTACAGGTAAGATTTGGCTTTGGAGCTGTAAAAAGTTCTTTAAAGTTCCGAAAAGTCTGTTCACTTTTTCTTTGAAGGAGGATTTACATAAAATCGTTTCTTTCTCCTGATCAAAAAGCTTAAGTTCAGATTTGTTTCAACTATCACTATCTATGTGTGTTTGGCATATATGGAGAGAAAGAAATGAAAGGATATTTCAGAATCGGTTTTCAGCTAGTTCGCAGATTTGTTCTAACATCTACCAGACTATGTTCATCAGAATGACTAAATCAAAACATTTTAAGAACATTTCAGGCACAAATGAAAAATTAGCTATGATATGGGGTTATACCTCCCAACGCTGAATTGGGGATACGCTATCATGTGTTTCTGTTCACCTTCTACTCTGAAGCTTTCTGTTTCTTGGCTTAGACTAAGTGTACCTGTATTATTTTACATCGTCCTCACTCTCCTCTCTTTAATTTTACATTATAAATTTACAATTAACAATAATTTTGATTTAGTCTGATAAGTTGCAGAATGCAGATAACCCAGGATTCTTGAAGAATGTTTTCCCTGCAGTGAACAAAATTCATTAGTATAAGCTCTGATTCTCCTATGGATTTGAGTAACAGATCCTTCACTAACTATATTCTTAATCAGAAGAACCAGAAGTTAAAAGAAAGTTTGAAACTTAACTTGCCAATATCTGAGACAAGATCTGAAAATAGCTCAACGAAACCTGGCCAATAATAATCAATCAGTAGAGTTGTAAGCTAAAAGCCAACATCTTTAGAAGAGTTAGAACTTACCTTATTAAGTTCTGAACTCAGCGAGACTAGATCTGGAACTCTAAATTTCAGATCTTGAAGGGATTCTCCTTATTCCTGCAAAGAATTAAGTCAGTCTTATAACTAAAGCTTAGAGAATACAAAGATATAGTTTCTGAAGACAAATCTTGAAGAGAATCGAGAAAGTTTGACTATATATGAGCTGCTAGTTTCATCAGATAGTTTGTAGTACTCCTCCGATCTGTAAGCTGTAAGCAGATGAGTTTAGTTTTTTAGAAGACGAAGAGGAAAAGGAAATGAAAAAAAAATCGATTCTCTCGTCGCCATTAAAGGAAGTAGAGGAGTAGACATAAAGTTTGGTTGGGAAGCTACGAAATGTCCTTTTTTTGTTTCGGTATCCTTCTCGAGTCTTCTGTTCTATTGGGCTAGACGAAGCAGGCCTTGGGTCTAGCTTTAATGCAATTGTTTGTTTTTGTCTTGTATTTGGATTATAGTATGTTGAGACTTTAGTCTTTTGATCTTGTATGTCTTCCTTATGTTTTAATAGAAAATTTGAACCCGCTTTCAAAAAAAAAAATGTTTTATATTGTGTTGATTGAGCTGTTGGGTAGCTTATGGATTCTGATCATTGTGTTTGGCAAACGTTATCGATAGAGATCTCTAAACAATTGAACATGGAGATTGGACACGACATGTTTTCTAAATTTGGTACATGAACTGATTTTACCTTGGTTATATTATATATAGTATAATATAAATTAATTGATTGTTAATGAATGGTAATAGTTGATGATGTAGCGCCTGTCCTGAGTCGCGAACGACCTAGCGAGATATGTGATAAGTCACACAATGAGTTACGACCTAACGCTATGTCGCCAGCGACCCAAAAACTCATGCCACAGTTCCTTAGGTCATTCACTAGCGAGCTACGACCTAATGATCTGCGACCTAGTGAGTTACGGCCTAACAAGACACGAGGGGAGGTGAAGCAGCGAATCACTCATGCCGTTCAACCTACCGAGCTACGACCTAGCGAGCTACGATCTACCAAGCTACGACCTTACAAGTTATGCCACAGATCTTATATCACCTGCATTATAAGATAGCAAGTTAAGACATTAAGCCACTTTTCTATAGGTCATTTGTTTAAGTCGCTCTCACATGCCGCTTTCTATAAGTCGCGTGAAGATGTTGTTTCTTAGGTCGCTGAAGATGTTGTTCCTTAGGTCGCTTGAAGATGTTGTTTCTTAGGTCGCATGAAGATGTTGTTTTTGCTAGTTCATGAAGCTGTGTTGTATCCTTATGTCGCTCAAGTTGATAGATCGCTCAAGCTCCTGTTGTCGTGCTATTGTTATGTCGTAGGTCGTTCTTAATGTTATGTCGCTTATGTGTTGTGTGTATTAGGTCGTTTGTTGACTTGTATGTTGTAGGTCGCGTGTATTGTAACCTGTATCTGTTAAGTCGTGTATATGTTAGCTCGTGTGTCGAACGTGTTAAGTCGTGGGTTGTGTTGTATAATCTCTATAAATAGGGTGTGATGTCATTGTAAAAGGAGATGATTTTTGAATAAAATTTGTTCGTGCGCTTTTTTCCACTTTTGTTGAAGTTGAGTGTGATCTCCTTCTTCTTCCATCTTCGGATATTCAAGTGCGCTCGAATCAACGAATTTGAAGCCGATTCACGGAATCTCGTGTGCGAGATCAACGTCGAAGAATCATAGATCTTCTAATACGGAATCGTGCGCGATCAACGTGTTGAAGATAGCTAGAATCCGGTATCTCGAGAGATCAATGGATTTGGGCATTTATCGTTCGACCAGGTTTACTTGACACGAATTCATTTCGCAAGGAAGAAAGTTTGCGTCAATTTGTATCAAAACCTTATTAGCACGTCAAAGTGTTAATCTGCTGCGTCAGTTGACTATTATCATTTGTTATTTGTTTGTTTAAATGATAAATGTTTTTATTATTATGAATCTAAACAAGGTTTACAAATTGGAATGCACTTATATAAGTGAAGTGAAATAATAGTGAAATTATATAAGTATGAATTTATAAATGTGATTATAAATCAAAAGAATTTAAAAGAAAGAATTCAAAGCACTAAATTCACTACTGTTACTGGGAAATAATAAGGTAAAGTTAGAAATGTTGTATAAAAATGTAAATTGAACTTAGGTAAGTGATTTAGAAAATAAGTCATAAGTGTATTAGTATTAAAAAGGAAGTATACTAAATAATGAATAAATTATGAATAAGAATAAATGGGATTAAAATTTTATAAGCTTAAGTGAAGAATGAAGTAAAATAGTGTTGTGTGTTATTGGTATTAAAAGAATTTGGCTAAGTGAATTGGAAAGTAAATGCGAATTTAATTTAAAGTGAATGTAACTAAATTGAATCCAATCTAAATTGAATATAATTAGTTGTTATTAATGAATGTGAATAAATTGAAAACCAAATCAAGTGAATGTTAATAAATTTGGAATGTATATTGGTTTGTCTATGAACCAATTTGGTTGTAAATTTTTTGGATGGCTGTTAGTTGGATGTTAGTGTTGGTGACTTCTTATGTTGCATTTGCTATATTGGCATATATATATATTGTTGTATAGTATATGTTGTATATGTTGATATTACTTTCCATATATGTGTTCTTATGATTTGTTGAGTTTTTAGTAGGTGCGGATGGCACTTCTACGCATTTTCTTTGCATTTGGGGCTCGCTTTCGCGCTATATAAGCCGTATATGCTTGCTAATTATATATAAGGTACATATCTTGGATTATATGTCGTACTTTTACACTTTTTCCCTACGGGATGCCTCATCCTCAAAGATGAGATGTATTTTTGTGATATATATTGTGATTTTTCCAGATCGAACCGCGTAAAGGAGGCTATGAAAAATGTTTCAACAAATATAAGGTGTTAGAAATTTTTTGGAAACTTTGGAATTTTTTTTTGATTTTGGGTTGTAAGTCTAAATGATATTAGTTGATTGTGAAATGATATTAGTTAATAACTAAGTATGGATTTAGAGACTTAGGAGAAGTTTTTATAAAAATTTAACTAATTCTTTTTGCGAAAGTTAAATATTTAAAAGAATGGATAATCTATTTTTAGCTAGATGGTTTTGAAAAGTTAATGGATTTTGTGGTTTTTTCTTACGAAGTAATTTCGGGACGAAATTCTTTTATGGAGGGAAGAATGTAACGACCCAGAATTTCAGTCATTTTGAAATTCGAGTATTTAATTGATTTTAAATGTTCAAAAGTAAAATTTATAATTTGAATAAATTATATTTCAAATATAGGACTTATTTGTATAATTAAATTCTTAATTTAACATTTGAAATTGAGGAAATAATTTGAATTTGAATTTATGAGAATGAAAATGATTTATAAAGTTGAATTAAATACTATTTGAATTAGAATGATGTTTGAGAACTTTTAAAATTGATTTAAAAGTAAATTTATAGAAATTGAATATTTTAATATTTCATTAATAAGTAAAAATAGTCAATTTTCATACATTCTCGGATTTCGACGAAACTAGTTTTATTGGATCAGTAATGTTATATTATTGTAAGATTTCAAATTTCATGTCAACTTGATTTACGATTTAGTCGTGGCAAGCTAAAACGCGTAGAAATTTGTTTAAGTAAATTTTAATTTAAAATAAGATGATTTGAAAACCTATCTTCCATATGTGATCGAATTGGCTTTCGACATATATTCCATTGTGTTTGGAATAGGGGTAATACTGAACGCTAGGCAGCACGCTTTGATTGGAGTTCGAACAAATTTCGAAAGAATAGAGTCGCGAAATTTTCTATAAAAGGACGTTATAATTTCTTTTTATCGCAAACCTAATCCAAACTAGGGCTAGCCGCCGTTTTCACCTCTAATGGATGAAAATGTTCCAGTCTCCTTTCCTTAATCTCTCTCAATCCGTTAATAATTAGAAGAAACTCACAACTACAAAGACGGAGAGCATCGTGAGATCTTTTAATCCATGCGGTGAAGACCATCATTTGGGCATCGTGGTGGTCAAATTTTTGCCGAGAAGTTGCACGTTTCATGCACGAATTTTGAGGCATAGGTGGCGATAAGGGTACGCGGTCAGAGGCATGTGATGGAGTTCGCGATGAGCTTCGTTATGGTGGTACCCGATCGTCATCAAAGTGGTCGAGGAGGAAGTATAATTCAATGGGAAATGGGGGCTCTGCGGGTTTATTTTCATTCGAAATGAACCTGGGGAAGAAGCAAGAAACAACGGCGTCAACGGCCATAATTTGATTTTAAGGTTTAGAACAAAATAAGAAATTGAAATTAATTATATATAAATTCATATAAACTTCTAAATGCTATAACTCTTCATACGAGTTTCGTTTTTGACGAAAGAAGTTGTGTTTGGTCCTTATTGATATGCAGTACATATTAGAGCTAGTTTGGAGTTGATTGGAACTAGTGTAAATTTTGGGTAAAATGAAACGCCCGTTTAATTTTTTCGAAATAGAGCACAGCAGCTGCTCTTGGAACTAAAATGAATACAACTCGCTCTTTCTAACTCACTGATATTTTTATATAAGCGAGAATAAATTTTATTTATGATGATTGATGATGTTTTGGATGATATATGATGTATTATATATTGATTGGTATTTGGATATATTCCTTCCTATTGGAGCTGATGAGACCCTATACATTCTCGGGTATGAGAGGATGACCTTTTATACGCGCGTCTGCCTCGAAGCGGACATTGTACATATTTTTCTAATATGTATATTTGTTGCAGGCGATAAATTAGAGGAATCCAACTGGATTGCTCTCTAGTATTGGTTTTATTTACATATATTGCGATATATGCTGTTATCAAATGATATATAATATTTTGGAAGCCGTGATCGGTGTATTTAGTGCTGTTGCAACATTGGGCCTATTTTTGGTAATTTAAAAATGTTAAAGTGATGATTTCCAAATTTAAAAGGATTTAAAAAGTGATTCTGAATTTGTACGTTTTATTTATTTTTGAACGGTTAAGGGACCGAATTTATTTTGAGTAAATAAAAGTTATAATTTTTATGTTAAAAATGATTTTTGTGAATATAATAGAAATGTGATTTATGAAATATGGAGTTAGCTATTTTGTAAATAGTTTAAATTGAGATTTTTGAATTATTATAAACGGTTTATAGATTTATAAAATTTATATTTTTGTAAATCGAAGTAAAGAAATTATAAAGTAGCTTTGTAAATGTTAAAATGAAGTTGTAATTGAATCTTATGCGTAAGTAAGATTTGTGAATTGATCAAGTTAAAAGAGAACAAATTTGTGGTTAAATAGATTTGTAAGTAAATTAACTTATAACTTTGATTTTGGCATATAAACGAGATGAATGGAATTGTTTGTTAAAGGGGTTTTATAAATGGATGTTTTTCTAAAATAGAAATGTGAATTTATAAACACATTTTATAAATCCGAAATCAGTTGAATTCTATAAGTAATTATTAAAGTTTTTAAGGAATTATATCCACGATTTTCGACAGTGGATAATCCTTAAATAAATGTGTAGAAACGTCGAATTTGGTAAACGAAGTATATTCACGATTTTGGACAGTGAATTATACTTTAATAAATAGGTAAAAGTATTGAATTTGGTAAACGGAGTATATTCACGATTTTGGACAGTGAATAATCTTTAACATTAAATGAATGTTTTGGAAGTTATATTATTAAATGAAGTTAAATGGTTAAAAGATGTTTTAAAATGTGTTGAGCATTAAATACATAATTTTAACATTCATGGTTGAAATAGACGTTTTCAAGAAGTAAGGAAAGTATGGACTATAAAAGTGTTGTTATAGTAATTCATTTTCAAAAGGAGATGTTTTGTATAGTATATAGGATTTATATACCCATCTAATTGTTGAATCCCTATATTAGTGATTTTGGGTTGTCGTAACGATGTTTTACGCCACATTCGTTTTGAGCCAAATAAATATGTTAAGAGAATGTTTTCCTAAAAGAATGAAATATATACTTAATCATGATTTTAGTACATGTAACATTTTCTATGTGTTGAAAATAAAAGAGATTGTGAATGACTTATTATTAAATAAGTATATGGAAATGTTTTCCAAAGAGTGAAAGGTTGAAAAGGTTTTGAGAACGTATCTTTTCCAAAAGATAATTTGAAGTGAATATTTGGCAAGTGTTTAATTAGTAAAAGGTTAATTAAAAGAGCCTAGTGATTGCTTATGGTGCTAGATATTTGTTTGTTTTCTTTGATAGTTAAATAACCGACTATCAAATTTGGCCATTTTAATTTCTCGACTTTGTGTGGGAACTATTTAGTCGTACACTTAGTACGTAGCCTTCTGCGTAAGCTTGATTATCGTTTTTGTTGAAAATATTGATTCGTGCAGTGCGGAGTATTACTCCAATATATCGAGCTTCCTTCTTGGCCGAAGGATAGCAAGTTGAAAGTTGGAGACGTGATAAGTCTATGAGAGTTAGTTTCTGCGTGAGGTTGAGAAACGCTTTTGTATTGTTGATGCAAAGAGACTGGGATCGGATTTATCTGAAAACCACTTTAGACCAACAATTATATGACGATATTGCAGGTTGGTCGATGATATTGATGTTTAGGATTTTCACAACAGAGAACAGCTTGTCGATCGTTAGGGGTTAAAATCCTAATATACAAATAGTAGCAGTGGTCTCTTCATTATGAAACATCCAATGCAAGGGCTATTTGCTACTAATCCTAGGGATTTCCCGACAGGATGTGGTAGGAAAGTACCTTCGGTTTGTCCCATTCCTGGACAATTTGTATCAAATACACATATTTACAATCAAATGCCGAACAATCAAATGCCGAAAAACTGAACCGTTAGGGTTAAAGATAAAGAAGACAGAAGAAGAAACATAAACAATAGCAGAATCTCACATTTCGCAGCGGAACAATATATAATAGATAAATGAATAATCTTTAAAACAAGAACTATATCAGTTTTAACATACATCATCAGAGTGTACAACAACACAACACTAGGCACTCATAATAACTTGCTCATATGAAAATTTACTTGCACCAACCCATACGTAACGGATAACACTTAGTATAAGTGATACGCCTCGCCATCCAGCTTGTCTCCTGACCTCCACAACATTCTTTTCTGACTTCGCTCCAGAACAATGATAACCTGACTTTAGGCTGCCAATGTGGATTATTATGGGCACCCAGAGTTTAGAAAGGGAACAATAAACTCCAGGTCAATCATGGGACTGGTGTGAGATCTTAAAAACAGTTATTTTCACAAAGGAAATAAAAAAAATCCACTATGCTTTTGGAAAATGAAACTACCATAAGGCCTTCTGCCACACACACAAAGAAAACGCAGAATTGGAGAAGATTTCTCCTTATGATAGTCAAACATGCTTGATATGCAAAATCCTTTTTTATATTATCATTTGTGCATAGTGTGGAAAACATTTTGAAAGTATAATATTAATCTTTTCCAACATAAAAATTTCTATGCCACATGCGTACGCCTCTAGATGGACTCCCCGAGAACTTAACCAGCTCTCTGCCAACACAAGACCGATTTACCTCACGCTGTAATGAAGTTGTAACTAGGTAACTCTCACACGAGTATGCCATCCCCGATCGTTACCGACCTTTATACGAGGATCCTCAACCACAAAGTAATAAATTTGCAGCAACCGCATGGGTTAAATATCTGGCCTCCATACTATGATACCACCTTTTCCCAGAAGGAAATAGACATACCCTGAGGGCGCTACCCTTAAAACAACAACCTTGCTGCATTCTTCCTGTTTCGACCATTTCCGAGGTGTAAGGTCTGGCGAAGTCTCGTCCACAAAGCTACGCTTTTCACAAAAGCCATGCTTCGATCAACAAATGATCAGCAGCACTTCATATGCCAAATTACCAAATTGGGAATGTATCACTAGTAACCATCAACTACATAACCTCTGAGCTCGTATGTCTCAGAGAAGGGTGTTAAGCTAAGATAATAAATTCTCCGCCACCAACAGAAATATATTTGATAGAAACAAGCTTTACATCTCAAAGTGTAACATCAGACACACATCCATACATGTCCGTCCCGGGTTCGAACGAAACTGAAGACACTTCAAAGAAGCCCTTGCAAATCTGAATATTCACTAATCACGTCCGGACTCCCTATCACAAAGGGTGATAAAATCTCTATATCGAAGCAACTCAGTGTAGAGACATTCGACAGGTAATCCTTTCGCTTTCAAAAATACCCGGTCTTCAACACCATCTTTAAATGCAATCCTATTTCATCGTATCATTATTAGGAATTGGTTTTAGACACAAAGTCCTCTCCCGGCTAATCCGAATAATGAGCGCTTATTTTAAAAATAAGTGTTACATTCAGATTTCAAGTAAATCACAGCAAATTTCCACATTGATCTTTTAAACAAAAGATCTATCATAAAGGTTCGATGTGGTTTTCGAATATCCATTTGGAATCCGACCCCTGATCGCATCGAAATTCAAATGCCATTTAAAGGCCAATATTGATAGTCGGTTATTTATCTATCACTCAATATTTACAATAATCACTAATTTTTTTAAATAATGTTCCTCCAATTATTTATTTTCAAAATATCTTCGCAAGACATATTTTTTAACACTTCATCACTTTGAAAACAAATTTCAAATCACTTTCCTTACGTGGAATAAATTTTCAAATATTATTTATTTCCACTGAAAATTTGCTAAGTTCGAATTCTTTAAAATAGTTTAAATCACTTATCCAAAAATATATACTTAGAAACATTTAGAATAAAAACTATTTCTAAACACTAATTTAATATTAGTTATGAAAACGTTATACCAATATCTCATATAAAACTTCAAGTCCAAACTAATTTTAAAATTAAGTTAATAGATAGAGTATAAATATTTAAATAGCCATTTTCTAAATCAAATATCAATTAAATATTTGAAATAATCACTTTTATAATTAAATAAATAAATCTTTACTTTAAAGATTCAAAAACAACATAAGAAAATAATTTCTCCAAAGTATCCTTTTTAAAACCATCCTTAAAACTTTCATTTATATTTATAAGCTACATTGAAAACATACTCGGCTTTCCAGGGAAAATACACTTTCGATTTCAAAATGGTCCTTTTAAATCAATCAATAAATCCTTCTTGATTTATTTTAAATTTACATTCCAAATCCATAAATTTCTTTCCACGCCGTTAAAAATAAATCGATATTTATTTTTAAAACAAATTTCCCTTTCCTTAATAATTTCCATTGTGAATTCGAATTTCCAAATATCTGTTGATATGCGATTTTCAAATCGACTTCCAAATATTCACTTTCAAATACCAAATCAAATTCCAAATTGATTTTCAAATTTATTTCAAACACCAAATCAAATTCCAAATTGATTTTCAAATATTATTTCAAACACCAAATCAAATTTCAAATTGATTTTCAAACATTAATTTCCTTTTAAAATAAATTCCTTTATCTCTTCCAAACTATTTTAAATCCGAAATGTAAATAAATTCTTCAACTTTTTGAATAATTTTATTCAAATCCATTTATTAAAACCCTTTTCCATATTTTCGAATTTAGTCGATTGGACTACAAAAATCAACTTTTATTATTCCAAATTTCTACTTTTAAATTTATTCAATTATCTAAAATAATTTTACTTAAAATTTTCTATTTTAATTTCTAAAAATGCAATTGTATATTTATGGCATCCAACAATACCAAATATATTCGGCCATACCATAGCCTTCAACGATTTCAATAACAAATGAAATTGTACACAGATTATAAATAATCACGTCACAACATATGAATTAAATTCCACAATTTTGAGGAATCCATTTGGATCCCTCCAACCTGTTCCCTGCATCTATAAATTTTAGCACAACAATTAAATACCTATTCAAATACGAGGTGGAATATCATAGTATATGGAATTGAATAATATCATCCGCTATTATGCGGCGCATAGGGTCTCATCCGCTATATAATACATGAAATCAATCACTCCATATATATATATACACACACACATTAAATATACTATCATAATTAGACAACCAATCAATAATTGAATTTATAATTTTTCAATTGAGTGAGAAGATCTCACCTTTTGACTACGCATGCAACCCTTTTCCATTTCGGCTTGTTTTCTTTGCAATTTTGACCTTGTATAAACTATTGTATAATTTTATTAATATTCAAACATATCAAACAATTAAATTCCATTTTATAGTTTGACTTAACTAATAATTAGTTTAAACTAATAATTTGATTTCAATAAATTTTCCCTTTAAAACCTTTTTTGTATCATAAATAAATTAAATTAGTTTATTAAACAGATTGATCACTAATATATATATTATTTAACTTTAAACTAATTTCCCTAAAAATCTTTTTATATCTAAAATGATTGAATAGGGTAAATACCAAAATACTTTTTTTAAATAAACAGGTAAGTTCAAAATGTGTATATACTTATTTTATCTAAAAGAAATCTATTTTTTTCTTCTTTAAAATAAAAACTTCACTTGACTATAAATCATTCCCCTAATATATGTTCACACTTATACATATATTTATCTATCTATTAATTTTTCTGTACATATATTTACAAATAAAGATTAAATCGAGAAAAATGAAGTTCAAATACCTTGAACATCGGCTGCCTCCGGTCGTACTTGCCGTCGAATCACCATGCTCAAACTCAAGCCCTAATCCATCACGACTCCTCTCGCGATCGAACGGCGGCCTGACCATTTCATCGCCTCTCGTCTGTGTAACAACCCGCATATTTATCGAATTTTATATTTAAAAATTTTATTTAAATATTTTATCAATACTCGGAATTTAGTTCGAAAAGCTACTTTTTGCATACGGTCGTATTAGGACTCGGGACCACTCCCATTGAGTTTAAAATGCCGTTTGCGACCTTTTTGAGTATAAGCTTCGATATGTTTGGAGAAAGTTGATTTTTGCTACTTTTCACTTTGGGTTTGGGTTCAGCCCTATGTTTAGTTTATACTCAAAACTGAGCCACTCTTCCCCCATTCACCCTCATTTTCTTCTCTTTTCAGTTCTAAGGCAATAATAGTGGGAGAGATTGGAAATCAAAACTCCAAAACCCTAGTTCCTCTTGCAAACTCAAATTCCTAGCTCCAAATTCAAGAGAACCCATTGGTAAGCATTCTCTTCTTCTTCTCCAACTTATTCTCTTACCAATTTCAGAAATTCCTAAACCTAATTTTGGGAATGTTCTTGTTTTGAGCATAGATTCAAGCTCATTTGGCTTGTGTTGAAGAGAGGTTGATTCTCCATTTGCTTTCAAGCTTCTTCTTGTTTGATTTTGTAAAAAGGTGAGATTTTTATCTCACATCATTGTCTATAATTATCTTCGATTATTAGGTATGAATTCCTAACGTTTATTCGTGTGCAATTGATTTTGGTTTGGACCGATTTCGTGTATATTCCAATTTTTGGTGTTTTGGTCTAATTTATGAAAATCCTATTATGGATATTTGGACATTGATATTTGAGGCATATCGAAGAGCCGTTTAGGCTGGGTTGTCGTTCGATGTAATTCCTTAGTCATCGCCAGTTGCTCGTTCGATCGTTTCCGATATTCGTTTGGCCATTTTTGGCCTAGGTTCAGGGAATGCCCTGAACCCCAGATTCAGACGTCTGAAACGGAATATTCAGACGTCTGAATATTGTCTGGGAAGTTTTATATTTCCAGATTCAGACGACTGAATATATGGTTTCAGACGTCTGAATTGGTTCATTTGGAACCAGAAAGGAAATAGGCTAAAATATGCCTATTTCAGACGTCTGAAACATTTGATTCAGACGTCTGAATTGTGTTCTGGAAATTTTTATATTTCCAGATTCAGACGTCTGAACCACTTGTTTCAGACGTCTGAAACTGCTATGTTTTGCCTATTTTGCCTATTTGCCTATTCGCTTGAGAATTCCAATTTAAATCGATTCGTGATGATCCTATTTGTTGTTATCATTTATTATGCCTTTGATGACTCCTATTTAGGGATTTTTGAATATCCATTTCGATGGATTCTTTATCGGTTTCTTTGGATTTTATTCACGTCCTCGAATGTGAATTTTAGTGATTGATTGTTCTTACAATCTTCTTTGTGATTTGTCACTTTAAAAATATAAAGGTTTGCTATACTAGTAGTAAATATCAAAACTCTTTCCTCAAACGATTTCAAAACTATTTTAATACCAAATTCGTTTATAAAACCGTTTTCCAATCTATTAGTATATACAAACCTTTACCTCACTCGTATGAGAAATCTAATTAAATGACTAAGTAAAACAAGTGGTATGAAACGCTTGCGTTCACTTTGTTGGTTAATTCTTGGACTTGTTCGATTGAAACTCTTGTGACAATTTTCTAGTGGAGATCTACAATTTGTTCGTAAATATTTAAGTTAAGCAAGTGGTTACGGGACATGAAGCTAAACTCATATATTTACTAGCTTAGTGTAATTGACACTTCTCGTTGATCATGACGATCATCTTTGTGATTTAGACTAGCAATGTGCGATGTCTCTTTGTCTGCGAGAGAGACTAAACCCCGTTTTGTGGAGTTTCGACTCAAATTGGTGGGGTAGCAACCCATGGTCTTCGGGCCGTTTGTGGAGCTTCGGCTCAATTTGTGATGGTTAGCAACCATGGAATTAGCATTCCGTTTGTGATACACGTGTTGGTGAGCTTTATGCTCCCGTTTGTGATAGGCCTCCCCCCTTTTGTGATTTCTGGATTTCTCGAGATGATTTCTAGAATTTGTGTTTCACCAATTTTCGTGATTTCCATTGATAAGTTTTATCAATATTTGTGCATTGGTGAATTTGTGTGTCATTGACTTTTGTGATTGACATTGATATAATCGTCAATATTTGTGGTTTGATGAACGAAATAAGGAGTATGACATTTTCTTTAATTCTTGTGTAGAATTTGTGATATTGATTAATCTCTTGTTGATTTTCAATTACTTATATATAAATCACGGCTCGGCATTGTGATTATTATGTGTTTAGTCATATCTCTTACTCTATATAGTTTCATCTGATATTTATAGTTGGACTGATCCGTTTATTATTTTCTTATTAAATAATACTCGGGTAAGATCGAGATGTTTCAGGTGCTTCTGCTTGACTTCCCCCAGGGATTCATTACTCTGACTTTTGGTTAACTACTTATATTAGTAGTTTTTGGTTTGTATACATTTGAGATATAGACTCCATAATGTATACTTATTCTTTTGTGTAGTTCGTGTAACTATTCTTTTGTGATATTGTGGATCTTTCTGACCACTACTCTGATGTACACTTTTATGTGTAATGTTCATATCTTATTCCGCCTTTGTGATATGAATTATATGTGACTAATTTATGTTATGTTTATTTCTGTATTTGTTTCCGAAGATATTATAGCCACTGTGTAGTAGCTTTGAGTTTGTGTCAGTATGTTGGATTTCCTCTTGATAAAGTATTGCATGTTATACTATCTGACATATCGATGCTCTCACCAAGCGATTACACGGATGGTCGCTCCTCAACAGCCTTATTCTCCGTGCTAGTCGACAGCATTCACCGTATTGTTCTTGGCTAGCGTGGGTATAGAGTTGGGGCGTCGCAGCTTGGTATCAGAGCCAAACTTCGGAACAATATGGAATATTATAACAAGGATCATCGTCCTAAGTCTTTCTTAGGAGTCGTGCTTTAGGATTTTATTCGAGTCTTCGTACCGATTCATCCTATTTTCTTTTATGATTCCTTGTTTTATCTATCAAGATTACTTGATATTCATTAGTGAATAATCTTCTTCTTGTTCTTCTTTCTTTCTAAAGGAAGAGAAATGTCAAGACCAAGCCGTCCCAGAGCTGGACCATCTGGTGTTCCACCCCAAGATGGAGTTTTTATGACTGCTCAACAGCTTCTTGATTTAGTGACGAATGCTCAAGCAGCTGGAGCTAACCCGGAACCTACTCACCCAAAGTCGGGATTTGCACGCTTGTGTAGCGATTACACTAATTTGGGTGGGGAGCCATTCAAAGGTTCCGTAACTATTATTGAAGTACAGGCTTGGCTAAGGTCATGCGATCGAATCTTTTCTCGCATGAACCTTATTGACCTTCACCGAGTTCAGGTGGCCTCTAGTATGCTCCGAGAAAGAACATTGGACTGGTACGAGCTTCTTATTTCTGAGATTAATGAAGCGGATCTCACCTGGGAGCAATTCCGGGAACGCTTCGAGTTGAAATTCATACCAGAGGTTGAGAAGGTGACTTTGGCTTGCCGTTTTATAGACCTTGTTCAAGGTGAATCTTCCGTGGCAGATTATGTCGCGTCTTTTGAATCTCTCTCCAAATATGGGGTTGAATACATCAACACCCCATTGAAGAAAAATCAGAGGTTCGTCTATGGCTTAAATAAAAATCTCAAGAAGCCATTACTTCTAAAATTAGAAGTTTCTTTCGACCAACTTATTGATATCGCTCTTCGTCTTGAAGAGGCGGATAAGGAGAATGATGTTGAAGTGGTGGGTTCCAAACCAAACTTCAACAACAAGAAAAGGCCAAATAAATTCAAAGGCCCTTATCCCAATAAGAAAGGGAAGCAAGCAACCTCTGTGGCAAAGACTTCTTCCTTTGGTCGTGGAGAATGCTATAATTGTGGTTCGAAGGACCATTATGCGAACAAGTGCCCAAAGTCTCTCTCTTGTCGCTACTGCAAAGGTCCCGGTCATGTTATATCCTCATGCCCCAAGCTTCAGGGCAGGAAAGAGGGAAAGCTTAATGTTGCTCAAGCCCCTAGCAACATATCTCGTGGCCAAGGTATTTCTCATTCTATTCTGGATGGAATTATTTTATTTCGTGATCATCCTATTCGAGTTCTTTTTGATACGGGTGCGTCCTATTCTTTTATATCAAAAGAACTTGTTGATACTTTTTCTTTGGATGTTTCGTGTTTAATGACTTCTTTGAGAATTGCGAATCCGGTTGGTGGATCCGCGACAATCAGTTTATTGTGTAAAGATGTCGAGATTATTTTGTGTGATTTTGCTTTCCGAGCCGATTTGCATGTCATGCGTTATTTAGGCTTTGGAATGATTTTGGGAATGGATTGGCTTAACCGTTATGAAGCTCATATCCTATGTCCTGAGCGGACTATTCATCTTCGACATCCTCAATCTGTTAAGCAGATTTCTATTAATCTTAAAGATTCAGATTCCAGCTTGGTTGCAGCTCTGTATTCTTTAAATCCTCGTGATGACAATGATGATGATGAGGGTGATATTATTTCTCTTATTCACGTCGTTTGTGAATTTTCTGATATATTCGAGCCCGTTTTAGGATTACCACCTAAGCGAGCAATTGAGTTTAGAATTAATCTTATTCCTGGAGCTCAACCTATCACTCGTCCTCCTTATCGTATGTCCAATAAAGAAAACGAGGAGATGCATAAACAATTATCCGAATTGGAGACGAAGCAATTTATTCGCTCTAGTTCCTCGCCTTGGGGAGCTTCGGCTATTTTCGTGAAGAAATCCGATGGTACACTTTTTTGCGTTGACTACCGCAAGCTTAATGATCTTACTATCAAAAATAAATATCCTTTACCTCGGATTGATGATCTATTCGATCAACTTACTGGTTCTAGAGACTTTTCACAATTAGAATTAGCTACCGGATTTCATCAACTTCGTATTGCAGAGGATAGCATTCCTTTGACATCGTTCCGTACTCGTTATGGATCTTATGAATGGCTTGTTATGCCATTTGGTCTAACGAATGCTCCGGCTTATTTCGTTGACCTTATGAATAGAGTTTTCAAAGACTTCCTCGACCGGTTTGTCCTCATCTTTATTGATGATATTCTTGTGTATTTTAAAACCGAGGAGGAGCATGAAAAACATCTTCGGATTGTGTTGGAAACTCTTAGGAGTAATCGTTTGAAAGCAAAATTTTCTAAATGCCATTTTTGGCAATCTCGTGTGAAGTTTCTCGGTCATATTATTTCCGAATCCGGAATTTCCGTGGATCCTTCAAAGATTGAAGCGATTCAAGATTGGAAGAGACTGGAGAGTGTGACAGAGATTCGTAGTTTTCTTGGATTGGCGGGTTATTACCGGCGTTTTATCAAAGACTTTTCTAAGATTGCCGTGCCTCTCACTAGCTTAACGAAGAAAGGTATTAATACATTTGGTCGGACAAATGTGAAACTTCTTTTCAGAAACTAAAGGAACTTCTTTCTGATGCTCCTATTCTTGTTATTCCCGAGGGGAATCAAGATTTCGTTGTTTATACCGATGCTAGTCGCGTTGGTTTGGGTGCCGTTCTTATGCAAAAAGAACGTGTTATTGCTTATGCTTCAAGGCAATTAAAGCCTGCTGAGACTAGATATGCCACTCATGATTTAGAGCTCGCGGCAATTGTTTTCGCCCTTCGTATTTGGCGTCATTATCTATTAGGAGAGAAATTTTCTCTTTATACCGATCATAAGTCCTTGATGTATTTATTCTCACAAAAGGAACTTAATTTGCGTCAACAGCGTTGGCTCGAATTTCTTGCACCATATGATCTCGATATTCTTTATACTCCCGGAAAGGGAAATCGTGTTGCCGATGCACTTAGTCGCAAGCAACAAGCAGTTGTTTCTATGACGATATCTGAATGGAACGATCTCGAGATTTTATCCACTTGCGAAATTCGAGACCGTGTTTTCGATTTATGTTCATCTCTTGTTTTATGTAGCCTTGAGGCTCATCCTTCTCTTTTAGACCGCATTCTTGAAGCTCAAAGGCTAGATCCCGAATTGGCTCTTCTTGGCCAAAATATTAAAGGTAAGATTGATATTGAAAGTTTGAAAGACTTTGATATCGATTCTCGTGGCGGTATTCGAAAATTTGGTAGACTTATCGTACCAAGTATTGGTGATTTTCGTAAAGATATTTTAGAAGATTCACATCGTTCTAAATTTACCATTCATCCCGGTAGTAGTAAAATGTACGCGGATATGAAGCGATTTTATTATTGGGTGGGAATGAAACTTGACATCGCTAACTTCGTTAAGCGTTGCATGACTTGCCAACTCGTTAAGGCCGAACATCAAAGGCCCGATGGGTTATTGCAACATTTAGAAATTCCAATTTGGAAGTGGGACCAAATTTCCTTGGATTTTATAGATGGCCTTCCACGTTCTTGATCGGGTCATGATAGCTTATGGGTGATCGTTGATAGACTTACTAAATCCGCCCATTTTATTCCCATTCGGTCTAACCAAACCGTTCCTCTTTTGGCCAAGCTCTTTATCAAAGAGATTGTTAAATTGCATGGAGTTTCTACTTCTATTGTTAGTGATCGTGATCCATTGTTTACTAGTGGATTTTGGAAGAGTCTTCAAAAAGCTTTGGGAACGAAGCTTAATTTTAGCGCCGCTTAACATCCTCAGTCCGATGGACAAACTGAGCGTGTGAATCAAACTCTTGAAGATCTTCTTCGTGCATGTGTGCTTGATTTTGGGGGAAGTTGGGAAGATCATATTTCACTTGTTGAATTTTCCTATAATAATAGCTTCCAGTCTAGTATTGGTATGGCACCTTTCGAGGCACTCTATGGAAGGCCATGCCGATCTCCTTCTTGTTGGCTTGAGGCCGGTGAGAAACTGGTTTTAGGTCCAGATTTTATTCGGGATTCCACAGAGAAAATTGACCTTATTCGACATAGAATGAAAGAATCCAAGAGTAGACAAAAATCCTATGCCGATAACCGAAGAAGGAAGTTAGAATTTTCTGTGGGAGATCTTGTGTTCATTCGTGTTTCACCTATGAAAGGTGTTGTACGTTTCAGTCGATCGGAAAAATTAGCGCCTCGATATATTGGGCCATTTCCTATCACTGAACGTATTGGTTCCATGGCTTATCGCCTTTTATTACCGGCTCAATTTTCTGCTATCCATGATGTGTTTCACGTTTCTCAACTTCGGAAATGTCTTCGAGATTCCGATTCTATTCTTGAGCCCGGTGTTGTGGAAGAGATTGAAGTTTCGCCTAATTTAACTTATGAGCAACATCCTATTCGTATCATTGCTTCGGAGGTCAAACGACTTCGAAATAAAGATGTTCCGCTTGTTAAAGTTCAATGGTCTTCAAATTCTAAGGATTGTTCTTGGGAATCTAGAGAGTACATCGAGCGAACACATCCTGTGACGCCCTACCTCTATACCCACGCTAGCCAAGAACACTACTGTGAATGCTGTCAACTAGCACGGAGAATAAGGCTGTTGAGGAGCATTCACAATAGTGTTCTTGGCTAGCGTGGGTATTGAGGTGGGGCGTCACAGCTTGGTATCAGAGCCAAACTTTGGAAAAATGTAGAATAATCTAGCAAGGATCATGTCCTAAGTCTTTCTTAGGAGTTGTGCCTTAGGATTTATTCGGGTCTTCGTACCGTTCTATCCTACTTTCTTTTATGATTCCTTGTTTTATCTATCAAGATTGCTTGATATTTATTTTGAGAATAACTTTTTCCTCTTCTTTCTTTCTTTCTTAAAGAAGAGAAATGGTTAGACCAGAACGTCCCAGCGCCGGTTAATCTAGTGCTACTCCCCTGGATGGAGTATTCATGTCTTCTCAACAACTTTTGGATCTTGTAAAGAATCAAGAGTTTATCTATGCTTTGAGTAAGAACCCCGAAATGGTTCTACCTTTGAAACTTGAAGTTTCTTTCAATCAGCTTGTGGATGTTACTCTTCTTCATGGAGAGGTTGGTAAAGGAAGTTCTTGTGATATTGGGACTTCCATGAAGAGGCATATTAAGTTCAAGAGCCTTAGTCCTAATAAGAGAGTGAAGCAAACTACTTTTGTAGCAAAGACTCCAATCCCTAATTGTGGAGGATGCTACAATTGTAATTCTAAGGAACACTATGCGAATATGTGTCCAAAACCCCATTCTTGTCGCTATTGCAAGAAACCGGGTCATCTTTTATCCGCATGTCCCAAATTTTTGAATAAGGACACGAGAAAGCTAAATAATGTGCAAGCCCCTAGCAACTCTTCTATTGGTCAAGGTATTTTTCACTCAATCCTTGATGGCATTGTTTTATTTCGAGATCTTCTTATTCGAGTTCTTTTTGATATGGGTTTCATCTCATTATTTTTATATCAAAAGAACTTGTCGATTCTTTTTCTTTGAATATTTTGGGCTTGATGACTTCTTTGAGGATTGCGAATCCGGATAGAAGATCCGCAACACTCAATTTGCTTTTGTTTTGATGTCGAGATTGTTTTATGTGACTTTTCTTTCCGAGCTGATATTTACTTTGGCTTCGGAATTGACTTTTTCGGTAAGGATTGGCCTAAATTGTGAAGCCCATATCCTATTTTTCCGAGTGGATTATTCATCTTCGACATTTTCAATCTATTAAGCAGATTTCTATTTTTCCTTTGTGATTTTGATTCCAATTTGATGGCATCATTTTATTCCTTAAAACCCGCATGATAAGGAAAGTATTATTTCTCTCAATCATATCGGCTGGAAAAAAAATTCTGGTATTTTTGAGCTTGTCTTAGGATCATCACCTAAGCAATATCTTTTGTGTGGTGTTAAGGTCTTTTCAGTTTGACTTTACCACCGGTTTTCGTTTGCTACGAGTTGTGGAAGTTAGCACCACTTACCGCATTCCGCACTCGTTATGATTCTTATGAATGACTTATTATGTCATTCAATTTGTCCAGCTTATTTCATCCATTTTATAAATCGAATATTCTATGAATATTTTGATGATACCATTCTTGAGTTTATTGATTTTGGATAAAAATAGTAATTTAAAATTTTGCAAATCTTTTTCATAAGATTTATTTATAAGTAAAAGATGATTTTGTGATTGTATTGCCCGTTTAGTGCTTTAAGAATTTTGGTCGATGCGCTTGATCAACGTTATCGATAGGAATTTCCTAAACGCTTTGATGTGACAATCAGACACGATATATTGACTTGTAAAATGTAAATTCTTCTAGAAATAATTTTTACATTGAAATAAATGTAATTTTGAAAGTTTTAATTTTTCGGGAGAGAGGATTATTTAAAAGAACCCTTCCTTTCGATACTCTTATTCTTGTGATTCCTAAAGGGGTACCAAGACTTTGCTATTTGTATCGATACTAGTCGTATTGGTTTGGAATGCCATTCTCTTGCAATGGAGAACGTGCTATCCCTTGTGCTTCTAAATCATTATAGCTTCTCGAGACTAGATAGCCACTTATGATCTAGTGCTCTCGGCTATTGTTTTTGCTTTTGGAATTTGGCATCATCGTATTTGGATGAGAAATTTGTTCTCTACCTCGATCATAAATCTTTGGAATATTTATGTTCTCTTAAGGAACTGCATGTTGACTCGAGTTCCTAGCTTCTTATGATCTTGATATTCTTTTTATTCCCGAAGGGGAAATCGTGTTGCCAATGCGTTTAGTCGTAAGCAATAAGGGGTTGTTTCTTTGTTGATGACTAAATGAAATTATCTTTTTATCAAGTTCATCAGGCGTTTTGATGTACTTCGTTTTATTGAGTTTCATCTCATTTCTTTTATGAACGTGCGTCCGATGTTCTTTTAGTGTGTTCGGTTCATTGGACGTACCATTTTTGTACTACGTCGGTGTTCCGAAATCATTCGGGCTTCGGTTCATTGGACGTACCGTTTTTGTACTGCGTCGGTGTTCCGAATTATTTGAGTTTGATTCATCGGATGTACCGTTTGTACTACATCGATGTCTTTGCTTTTGATTCATCGGATGTACCGTTTGTACTACATCGATGTCTTTGCTTTTGATTCATCGGATGTACCGTTTGTACTACATCTATGTCTTTGCTTTTGATTCATCGGATGTACCGTTTGTACTGCATCAATGTCTTTTATTTTTGGGTACATTGGATGTACCGTTTGTACTACATCAGTGTCTTTGATTCATTGGTTGTACCGTTTGTACTACATCAATGTCTTCGCTTTTTGGTTCATTGGATGTACCATTTGCACTACATCAATGACTTGGCTTTTTGGTTCACTGGACGTACCGTCTTTGTACTACGTCGGTGTTCCAAATTATTCGAGTTTCTAGTTTCTCGGGCGTACCGTGATTGTACTACGCCGTTGCACCAGCTCAACTTTCTGCTATTCTTGACGTTTTCCACGTCTTTTATCTACGGAAATGCCTTAGGGATTCCGGTTTTTATTCTTGAGCCCGGTGATGTTGTGGAGATTGAAGTTTCACCAAATTTGACTTTTGAGCACCATTCCATTCACATCATTGCTTCGGAGGTTGAGCGCCTTCGATATAAAGATATTCTTTTTGATAGAAGTTCAATGGTTCTCAAATCCTAAGGATTGCTCATGTGAAATCTTGAGAATTCATCGAACGAAAACTTTCGGATTTACTCCTTCGTGCTCTTTATGGTGAACTTCTTGATTCAAATTTTCTTTTGTGTTAATATGCTTCTATGGTTGTTACTTCTTATATTTTCTTCTTAATTATTGCGAGGACACAATTTCTTTAAGGAGGGGAGTCTATAACAACCCGCATATTTATCGATTTTATATTTAAATATTTTATTTAAATATTTTATCGTTAGTCGGATTTTAGTCCGAAAAGCTACTTTTTGCAAACAACCGAATTAGGACTCGAGACCACCTCCATTGAGTTCAAAATGCCGTTTGCGACCTTTTTGAGTATAAGCTTCGATATGTTTGGAGAAAGTTGATTTTTGCTACGTTTTCTCGCTTAGGGCTTTGGTTGGGCTGAGCCAATTAACCACTTAACTCAGTTCCAACACTCTCCTCTTCATTCACTTCATTTCTAATTCCTAACTCCTCAAGCTTTAGCAAAAATGGTGGAAGAGAAAAAGAATTAGAAACTCCAAGCCCTAGTTCATTTGCAAAATCCAAGCTTTAGCTCCAAACTCAAGAAGAACCCATTGGTAAGCTTCTCTTCTTCTTCTCCAACTCATTCTCTCTTTGATTTCAGAAAATTCCTAAACCAAATTTGGGAAATGTTTCTCTTTTTAGCTTAGATTCAAGCTTCTAGAGTTGGATTTGAAGAGTGGTTGATTCCCCTTTTGCTTTCAAGCTTCATCTTCATAAATTTAGTTCAAAGGTGAGATTTTTAATCTCACATCTATGCTTATAGTTATCTTTGATTGTTAGGTATGAATTCCTAACACTTATTCATGTGCATTTGATTTTGATTTGGATTGCTTTTGTGAATATTCCAATTTTTGGTGTTTTGAAGCCAATTCTCTAAAAATCATAACTTTGATGTTTGATCATGCTTTAAGAGGTGTTTCGGAGAGCATATAAGACCGGGTTGTCGTTAGGCATAAATCCTTAGTCGTCGTCGCTCGTCCGATCGCTCCCGATACGTTTTGGCCACTTTGGACTAGGCAAATTGTTGCCCAGACCAGGTGACCAGACGTCTGGTGACCAAGTCCAGACGTCTGGTTTGGACACGCATATTATAAAAAAAAGCCAGAGACTATTTTTAGACGTCTGAACCATCAAACCAGACGCCTGGATAGGTCTCAGACGTCTGACTTGAGGTTTCAGACATCTGAGTGTTCTCTGGGTTATTTCCAGAGAACAAATCTAGACGTCTGGATTCCAAATCAGACGTCTGGAAATGTGCAGTTTTGCCTATTTTGGCTATTTTTGAGTAAATTTCCAACTTTAATCGATTCGTGTTGTTTCCTATTCGTTGTTATCATCTATTATGACTTTGATGACCTTTTCTTTGGGAATTTTAGATATATCCACTTTGATGGATTTGATATCGATTTCTTTGGATTTTATTCACGTCTTCGAATGTGAATTTTTATGATTGATTGTTTCTACAATCAATTCTATGATTTGTCACTTAAAAATATAAAGGTTTCAATACTAGTAGTAAATATCAAAACTCTTTCAACAAAATGATTTCAACTCTATTTTCAATAACAAAGCTCGTTTCTTAAAACCGTTTTCCAATCTGTTAGTATATACAAACCTTTACCTCACTCGTATGAGAAATCTAATTAAACGACTTAGTAAAACAAGTGGTATGAAACGCTTTCGTTTACTTCGTCGGTTAATTCTTGGACTTGTTCGATTGAATCTCTTGTGACAATTTTCTAGTGGAGATTTACAGTTTGTTCGTAAATGTTTAAGTTAAGTAAGTGGTTATGGGACATAAAGCTAAACTTTTATATTTATAGCTTATTGTAATTGACACTTCTCATTGATCATGACGATCATCTTTGTGATTTAGACTAACAATGTGCGATGTCTCTTTGTTTATGTGGAGGACTGTTCCTCATTTTATTGAGCTTCGTCTCATTTTACACGTGGGTCGTACCTTTCTAGGGGCGTCAACGTTTTATTTGTGCATGGGGCGTATCTTTCTAGGTGCGTCGATGCCAGAGCATGGGGCGTATCTTTCTAGGTGCGTCGATGTTTGACTGTTCATGGGGCATGTCTTTTTAGGTGTGTCGATGTCCAGTTTGTGGGATTGGCCATCCTTTTTATTGTGATTTCTGGATTTCGTGTGTTGATTTCTGGAATTTATGTTTCACCAACTTTTACGATTGGCATGGATATATATGGCATTTATTGTGGCTTGGTGAATGAAATTAGGAGTATGACATTCCTTTTTTATCTTGAGTAGATCTTTGTGATATTGATTAATCTCTTGTTGATTTTTCAATTACTTATATATCACAGCTTTGCATTGTGATTATTATATGTTTATGTCATATCTCTTATTATATATCACTTCATCTGATATTTATAGCTAGACTAATCCGTTTATTATTTTCTTCTTAAATAATACTCGGGTCAGACTGAGATTTTACAGGTGCTTCTGCTTGACTCTTTATCGGACCATCCTCTGACTTTTGGCAAACTACTTAGATTAGTAGTTTATTTTGTTATATACACTTGAGACACAGACTCATAGTTGTATTCCTTTGTATAGCACGTGTTGCTATTCTTTTGTATTATCGTGGATCTTTTGATCACTACTCTGATATACACTTTTATGTGTAATATTCATATCTATTTCCGCCTTTGTGATATGAATTGTCTGTGACTGATTTATGTTATGTTTATTTCTATATTTGTTTCCGAAGATATTATAGCCATTGTGTAGTAGTTTTGAGTTTGTGTCGGCATGTCGGATTTCCACTTGAAAAGAATTGCATGTTATACTATCTGACATATCGATGCTCGCACAAAGCAATTACATGGATGGTCGCTCCTCAACAGCCTTATTCTCCGTGCTAGTTGACAGCATTCACAGTAGTGTTCTTGGCTAGCATGGGTATAGAGGTGGGGCGTCACACATCCGGACTTACTTTCTCGTGCTCTTTGAGGTGAACTTCTTATTTCAAATTTCTTTTGTGTTGAATATGCTTTTATGGTTGTTACTACATATCTTCTTCTTAAATATTGCGAGGACGCAATTTCTTTAAGGAGGGGAGTCTGTAACAACCCGCATATTTATCGAATTTTATATTTAAATATTTTATTTAAATATTTTATCAATACTCGGAATTTAGTCCTAAAAGCTACTTTTTGCATACGGTCGTATTAGGACTCGGGACCACTCCCATTGAGTTTAAAATGCCGTTTACAACCTTTTTGAGTATAAGCTTCGATATGTTTGGAGAAAGTTGATTTTTGCTACTTTTCACTTTGGGTTTGGGTTTGGGTTCAGCCCTATGTTTAACTTATACTCAAAACTGAGCCACTCTTCCCCCATTCACCCTCATTTTCTTCTCTTTTCAGTTCTAAGGAAATAATGGTGGGAGAAATTGGAAATCAAAACTCCAAAACCCTAGTTCCTCTTGCAACCTCAAATTCCTAGCTCCAAATTCAAGAGAACCCATTGGTAAGCATTCTCTTCTTCTTCTCCAACTTATTCTCTTACCAATTTCATAAATTCCTAAACCTAATTTTGGGAATGTTCTTGTTTTGAGCATAGATTCAAGCTCATTTGGCTTGTGTTGAAGAGAGGTTGATTCTCCATTTGCTTTCAAGCTTCTTCTTGTTTGATTTTGTAAAAAGGTGAGATTTTTATCTCACATCTTTGTCTATAATTATCTTCGATTGTTAAGTATGAATTCCTAACGTTTATTCGTATGCAATTGATTTTGGTTTGGACCGATTTCGTGTATATTCCAATTTTTGGTGTTTTGGTCTAATTTATGAAAATCCTATTATGGATATTTGGACATTGATATTTGAGGCGTATCGAAGAGCCGTTTAGGTTGGGTTGTCGTTCGACGTAATTCCTTAGTCATCGCCAGTTGCTCGTTCGATCGTTTCCGATATTCGTTTGGCCATTTTTGGCCTAGGTTCAGGGAATGCCCTGAACCCCAGATTCAGACGTCTGAAACGGAATATTCAGACGTCTGGATATTGTCTGGGAAGTTTTATATTTCCAGATTCAGACGACTGAATATATGGTCTCAGACGTCTGAATTGGTTCATTTGGAACCAGAAAGGAAATAGGCTAAAATATGCCTATTTCAGACGTCTGAAACATTTGATTCAGACGTCTGAATTGTGTTCTGGAAATTTTTATATTTCCAAATTCAGACGTCTGAACCACTTGTTTCAGACGTCTGAAACTGCTGTGTTTTGCCTATTTTACCTATTTGCCTATTCGCTTGAGAATTCCAATTTAAATCGATTCGTGATGATCCTATTTGTTGTTATCATTTATTATGCCTTTGATGACTCCTATTTAGGGATTTTTGAATATCCATTTCGATGGATTCTTTATCGGTTTCTTTGGATTTTATTCACATCTTCGAATGTGAATTTTAGTGATTGATTGTTCTTACAATCTTCTTTGTGATTTGTCACTTTAAAAATATAAAGGTTTGCTATACTAGTAGTAAATATCAAAACTCTTTCCTCAAACGATTTCAAAACTATTTTAATACCAAATTCGTTTATAAAACCGTTTTCCAATCTATTAGTATATACAAACCTTTACCTCACTCGTATGAGAAATCTAATTAAATGACTTAGTAAAACAAGTGGTATGAAATGCTTGCGTTCACTTTGTTGGTTAATTCTTGGACTTGTTCGATTGAAACTCTTGTGACAATTTTCTAGTGGAGATCTACAATTTGTTCGTAAATATTTAAGTTAAGCAAGTGGTTATGGGACGTGAAGCTAAACTCATATATTTACTAGCTTAGTGTAATTGACACTTCTCGTTGATCATGACGATCATCTTTGTGATTTAGACTAGAAATGTGCGATGTCTCTTTGTTTGCGAGGGAGACTAAACCCCGTTTTGTGGAGTTTCGACTCAAATTGGTGGGGTAGCAACCCATGGTCTTCGGGCCGTTTGTGGAGCTTCGGCTCAATTTGTGATGGTTAGCAACCATGGAATTAGCATTCCGTTTGTGATACACGTGTTGGTGAGCTTTATCTCCCGTTTGTGATAGGCCCCCCCTTTTGTGATTTCTGGATTTCTCGAGATGATTTCTAGAATTTGCGTTTCACCAATTTTCGTGATTTCCATTGATAAGTTTTATCAATATTTGTGCATTGGTAATTTGTGTGTCATTGACTTTTGTGATTGACATTAATATAATCGTCAATATTTGTGGTTTGATGAACGAAATAAGGAGTGTGACATTTTCTTTGATTCTTGTGTAGAATTTGTGATATTGATTAATCTCTTGTTGATTTTCAATTACTTATATATAAATCACGGCTCGGCATTGTGATTATTATGTGTTTAGTCATATTTCTTACTCTATATCGTTTCATCTGATATTTATAGTTAGACTGATCCGTTTATTATTTTCTTATTAAATAATACTCGGGTCAGATCGAGATGTTTCAGGTGCTTCTGCTTGACTTCCCCCAGGGATTCATTACTCCGACTTTTGGTTAACTACTTATATTAGTAGTTTTTGGTTTGTATACATTTGAGATATAGACTCCATAATGTATACTTATTCTTTTGTGTAGTTCGTGTAACTATTCTTTTGTGATATTGTGGATCTTTCTGACCACTACTCTGATGTACACTTTTATGTGTAATGTTCATATCTTATTCCGCCTTTGTGATATGAATTATCTATGACTGATTTATGTTATGTTTATTTCTGTATTTGTTTCCGAAGATATTATAGCCACTGTGTAGTAGCTTTGAGTTTGTGTCGGTATGTCGGATTTCCTCTTGATAAAGTATTGCATGTTATACTATCTGACATATCGATGCTCGCACAAAGCGATTACACGGATGGTCGCTCCTCAACAGCCTTATTCTCCGTGCTAGTCGACAGCATTCACCGTAATGTTCTTGGCTAGCGTGGGTATAGAGGTGGGGCGTCACAGTCTGCCTCTGGTCGTAACTCGCGACGCCGCCGCAAAAGGGCTGTGACTTCGTTCGCCTCTTCCCCCAATCGCCGAACCCTACGACAGCACTAGCGACCCGCAGCCCCTCTCCTAGCTACCTGACCCCATGCGGCCCCGAACAGACTAAGCTTCGAATCGATTTTTGAATGAATTTGATTTTCGTTCTTCGTTCCTCCATTTCGATTTGAAATAGAAGGAACAAAAATTAAAGAGAACGAACTGATTTAATCTTTTTGATTTAAATTGCTCTGCCCTGAATTAGGGAAAAAACACAGCCATTACTATTTTTTCTGATGCAAAAATTTGATTTCAAATAAGAAGGAGGGCTCGACCATTTTATTTTCTTCGTTCTGATGAGTTGATCTACATTGCGTGTTTTATTTAGTTTTATTTTTTTCCAAACAAACGTGTGTTATCCAGACGAACACGTGTTAAGAAATTTCAACACGTGTTAATGCAGGATCCTTTCACAATTTTTAATGCAATAGTCTTATTTAAATTTGAATTTAAATTCAAATCATCACAATTACGCAACTCAAAACCTCGACCACCTATCGAGGCGTGCATTTGACGTTTATAATGTTAAACCCTTAATTCGAACGCAATGGAAAAGGTTCCGAGTCCAAATTCTATTGTATGGAGAAGATAGCTTTTTGGACTCAGCTATTAAATTAATTTCGATTTAAATTTTCAACGCGTTTGCTTATCTTACAATCACATGACAATTCCAAATACTACGAAAATTAAAATCCGATAATAATACAATATTATGGATCCAATGGAACTGGTTTCGTCGAATTCCGAGATTGTGGCTCGAAAGGCTATTTATAAATATCAATTTAAACGATAAAATTTCGAAATTGATCAAAGCATTTCCAAATTCAATTCTGAATCTTCCATTATCTTCAGTATTATCAATATAAACTTTCTAAGCCTTAAAAATATTTTTAATCAGCTTAAAAATCAAGATTCAATATTTAACCCAATTTCATTTATTAAATTCAATAATTTAATTGCCCAAATAAACTTTGATATTCGAAATTCAAGTTTAAAATAACTTTCAAATCTTTAAATTCTATTAAATATTTCAATTTCAAATGTTAAAATTTCCGGGTCGTCACATTCTTCCCCCCTTAAAAATTTTTTGTCCCAAAATTACTTGTTGAGAAGAATGGTCTATAACCCATTTATAATTTTCCCAAAACCAATTTTTTTTATCAACTTGCCAAAACAAATCTTTTATTTAACAACCCATTATCGCTTCAACTAATTTTCCAAAATCTTCCATAGTTTCCAAAAAATATTGTTTTCTTCACAATTCAAACTTAATTTTAAATTCAAATCTTTAAATTTTGAAATTTTTCTCAAAATTTTTCTGACTCCCTAAATTTTCAAAAAATTTCACTAGCGTCTCCTTTTGCGCGGCCAGCTCGGCACGACTACAAAATGCGACAACAGGCCTCCAAATTTTGAAAGAAAACAAAAGGCCAAGTGGCTAGACAAGAGAATCGTCAAATTTAATACTGAAATTTGAATACATACCTTTTTCGAGCAATTTAATTAACTTTGAAATCAAAAATCCAACTCCCTTTTCGTTTATAACACCTGTATATCTTACTTAACAATAGTGCCCAATTACGATATTCAAATTTATTTTGCACATTTGTTTACAAAAGTTTGAATATTTATTTCATTTAAATTCGTACGATGTACTTATATTATTTGTACGCAATATCAAATTCAATCACTCACTCGATCACACAATTTCAGTTCCGCACTAGTATCGTCCACCCGTCTTCCTAGTGCGGACTCGGATCTAGTTTCTTGATCAGAAACCATCATTCTCCTTGCATAGCCGTAAACTATGATAGCGAATTTTGAGAATTATCCAAAAATCCATATCCAGGTTCGCCATCGAAAGTCGAGTGAAAAAATCCAACTCAGATCGATATAACTATCTCGAAATTCTGTGCTCAAATTCTGGATCAAATCGCTATGCGAATAAAATAATATACATACATCCTACGTATTCATTTCTAATTGATTATTGGCCAAAGAAAGACATATCAATTTTCTTTGATTTACATTGATTTTCATTCCCTTATTCACAATTACCATTTCCCAATTTCCAGTTTGTCCTTTATTCATTTATCAATTTAGAATATTTCCTCAACTCCAAATTTTACTTAAGAATTTCACCATTTATTTCTTAAGTTTAATATAAATATGCTATATACTTCTTATATTTATTTTCAATTCACCACTTTGGTTTATATCTACTTATATTTAAACTGGATCGCCAATTCCATATGAATTCAGTTTACCTTTTATTTATAAATATTGAATTCAATTTATTTCAAATCATATTTATTTGGTTATTTCTTCAATTAGTTTCACTTACTAATTTTATTTCAATAGTTTGTTTTATTTGGTCCAATTTGACAGATTCCTACATTTGACTTCATTGAACTCAATTCAAATATTCAGTTTCAATTCGAATTTTTCTAAGTTTCCAAACTTATTTATTATTCCATAAATATTCTAGATAGGATTCTAGAGTCTTTCCAACATCTCAAAAACCATTGTCTTTAAAATCAATTCAAATTATCTTTTGAATTTCCAAAGCCAAACCCAATTTTGCAAACAACTTCTATTTAAAACAATTTGGCAGCAATTTCCTCTCCTGGAAACTCAGAAATGAACATCGACGATGTTGCAGTCATCACCGGAGTTATTTTCCAGCGACCGGAAAGAGTTTAGTGCTTTCATCCTTTTAAAACATTTTTCCAAATATTTTTAAATTCCAATCCTTACTAGGTTTCAAATCCAATTCAAAAGTATCACTACAATTTCTCCAAAACTTTTGAAAACCATTTTAAAATCAAAGGAATTTAAACTTTTGAAATTTCAAACCAAATTTTTTTCAAATATTTCTTTGGAATTCTATTTCAAATTATAAATCACATTTACATTTTACATTTACAAATCCCATTTCCATATGAGTTTATTTCTTAGCTTGTAGTTAAGATTTCAATTTCTTATTCAATAACAATGATAATAATTTAATATTATCGCTTCCTAACATCCAAGCAATCACATACTTTAATAACTTACAAAGATTATTTCCTTTTATATACGAAAATAATTTGGGTAAAATTATTTCATTTATCCCATCTTCAAACAATACTGTGTTGAATTGTTCTATACAAGTGTTTAGAGATCTCTATCAATAACGTTAATTACTCGTATTGACCAAAATCTATATGCCACTCAACAAACCAATCATCACAATACAAAATAATTTTATATTCACTAAGAAATACGCACTCATATTTATTAATGCACTCAAACTCATTCTAGAGTACTATTGACTCTATCTCTAATGAGTAATCCTCACTAGAGCCAAGGTTGTCGCTTAACAAATTGCTCTGATACCACTCTATAATGACCCAATTTTTCGACTTCTGAAAGTCGACATCAATACGTCCACTGTATCAAATGCCGAACAATCGAATGCCAGAATACCGAACCGTTAGGGTTAAAGAAGAATAAAATAGAAGAAGAAGAAACAATAACAGAATCTCACTTTTCGCAGCGGAACAATATATAATAGATAAATGAATATTCTTTAAAACAAGAACTATATCAGTACATACATCATCAGAGTGTACAACAACAAAACACTAGGAATTTATAATAACTTTCTCATATGAAAATTTACCTGCACCAAACCATACGAAGCGGATAATACATAGTATAAGTGACACGCCTCGCCATTTAGCTTGTCTGCTGACCTCCACAGCATCATTTTCCGACTTCGCTCCAGAACAATGATAACTTGACTCTAGGCTGTCCGTGTGGAAAATTATGGGCACCCAGAATTTAGAAAGGGAACAAAAAAATCCAGGTCAGTCATGTGACTGGTGTGAGATCTTAAAACAGTTATTTTCACAAAGAAAATAAAAAGAAATTCGCTATGCTTTTGGAAAATGAAACTACCATAAGGCCTCCCGCCACACACACAATGCAAACGCAGAATTGGAGGAGATTTCTCCTTATGATAGTCAAACATGCTTGATACGAGAAATCCTTTTTTATATTATCATTAGTGCATAGTGTGGAAAACATTTCGAAAGCATGATATTAATCTTCGCCATCATAGACATTTCATATTGTGCCTACTGTAGCTACCAATTAAATGGAGGGTCACCACCATAAGTAAAAGACAGTTTATACAACGTAAACCATACAGGGCGCATATTGTTTCTTTGGATTTCCAACAAATGGTCAGGCTAAGGAACTTCCTATGCCACATGGGTACGCCTATAGACGGACGCCCCAAGAACTTAACCAGCTCCCTGCCAATGCAAGGCCGAGTTACCTCACGTTGTAATGAAGCTGTAACTAGGTAACTCTCACACGAGTATGCCATCCCCGGTCGTTACCGACTTTATCTAAGGATCCTCAAGCACAAAGTAATAAAGTTGCAGCATACAAATAGGTAAAATATCTAGGCTCCCTACATGATATCACCTTTTCCCAGAAGGAAATGGACATACCCTGAGGGCACTACCCTCAAAACAATAACCTTGCTGCATTCTTCCCGTTTCGACCATTTCTGGGGTGTGAGGTCCGATGAAGTCTCGTCCACAAATCTACGCTTTTCACAAAAGCCATGCTTCGATCAACAAATGATCAGCAGCACTTCGTATGCCACATTACCAAATTGGAAATGTATCACTAGTAACCATCAACTACATAACCTCCAAGCTCGTACGTCTCAGAGAACGGTGTTTAGCTAAGAGAATAAATTCTCCGCCACCAACAGAAATCTATTTGATAGAAACCAGCTTTACATCTCAAAGTGTAATGTCAGACACACATCCATACAAGTCTGTCTCGCGTTTGGATGGAACCGAAGGCACTTTGAAGAAGACCCTTGCAAATCTGGATATTCATTAATCACGTCAGGACTCCCGATCACATAGGGTGATAAAATCTCAATACCGGAGCAACTCAGTGTAGAGACATTCGATAGGTAATCCTTTTGCTTTCGAAAATAGATGGTGTTCAACACCATCTTCTAATGCTATCCCATTTCATCGTATCATTATTCGCAATGGGTTTTACGACACAAAGTACTCTCCCAGCTAATCTGAGTAATGAGCGCTTATTTTAAAAATAAGTGTTACATTCAGATTTCAAGTAAATCACAACGAATTTCCACTTTGATCTTTTAAAAAAAAGATCCATCACAAAGATTCAATGTGGTTTTCGGTTATTCATTTGGAATCCGACCTTGGTCGCATCGAAATTCAAATGCCATTTAAAGGCCAACATGGATAGTCGGTTATTTAACTATCAATTAATATTCACAACAATCACCAAAAATTTTAATTAATTTTCCCCCAATTGTTTATTTTCAAAATATCTTCACAAGATATTTTTTTAACACTTCATCACTTTGAAAACAAATTTCAAATCACTTTCCTCACGTGGAATATATTTCCAAATATTATTTATTTCCACTGAAAATTTGCCGAGTTCGAATACTTTAAAATAGTTTAAATCACTTAACCAAAATTATATGCATGGAAACATTTAGAATAAAAACTATTTATAAACACTAATTTAAATATTAGTTATGAAAACATTATACCAATATCTTATACAAAACTTCAAGTCCAAACTAATTTTAAAATAAAATTAGTACATAGAGTATAAATATTTAAATAACTATTTTCTAAATCATGTATCAATTAAATCTTTAAAATAATCACTTCTATAATTAATTAAATAAATCTTTACTTTAAAGACTTAAAAACAACTTAAGAAAATAATTTCTCCAAATTATCCTTTTCAAAACCATCCATAAAACTTTCAATTTATATTTATAAGCTACTTTGAAAACAAACTTGGCTTTCTAGGAAAAATACACTTTCCATTTCAAAACGGTCCTTTTAAATCAATCAATAAGTCCTTCTTGATTTATTTTAAATTTACATTCCAAATCCAAAAATTTCTTTCCACATTTTTAAAAATAAATCAATATTTATTTTTAAAACAAATTTCCCTTTCCTTTATAAATTTCCATTATGAATTCAAATTTCCAAATATCCACTGATATATGATTTTCAAATCGATTTCCAAATATTCACTTTCAAATACCCAATCAAATTCCAAATTGATTTTCAAATTTATTTTAAACACCAAATCAAATTCCAAATTGATTTCCAAATATTATTTCAAAAACCAAATCAATTTCAAATTGAATTCAAAACATTTATTTCCTTTTAAAATAAATTCCTTTATCTCTTCCAAACTATTTAAAATTCGAATTTTAAATAAATTCTTGAACTTTTTGAATAATATTACTCAAATCCATTTATTAAAATCCTTTCCCATATTTTGGAATTTATTCCATAGGATTAAAAAAATCAACTTTTATTCTTCCAAATTTCATCTTTTAAATTTATTCAATTCTCTAGAATAAATTTACATAAAATTTTCTACTTAAATTTCTAAAAAAATCCAATTGTATATTTCTAGTATCCTACAATACCAAATATATTCGTCTACACCATGGCCTTCAAAGATTTCAATCACAAATGTAATCATACACAGATTATAAATAATCAAATCACAACATATGAATTAAATTCAACAATTTTGAGGAATCCAATTGATCTCTCCAACCTGTTTCCCTACATCCACAAATGTTAGCTCAACAATTAAATACCAATTCCAATTCGAGGTGGAATATCATAGTATATGGGATTAAGTAATATCATCTGCTATTATGCGGCGCATAGGGTCTCATCCGCTATACAATGCGGGAAATCAATCCCTCCAAATACGCACACACACTATATATACTATAACAACTAAACAATCAATCAATAACTAAATTTCTAATTTTTTAATTGAGTGAGAAGATCTCACCTTTTGGCTACGCATGCAACCCATTTCCATTCCGGCTTGTTTTCTTTGCAATTTTGACCTTGTATAAACAATTATATAATTTTATTAATATTCGATAAAATTGAACAATTAAATTTCCATTATATAGTTTGACTTAACTAATAATTAGTTTAAACTAATAATTTGATTTTAATAAATTTTCCCTTTAAAATCCTTTTTGTATCATAAGTAAATTGAATTAGTTTATTAAATAGATTGATCACTAATATATATATATATATATATATATTATTAATTTCAAACTAATTTCCCTTAAAATCTTTGTATATCTAAAACGATTGAATAGGGTAATTACCAAAATACATTGTTTTTTTAAGTAAACAGGTAAGTTCAAAATGTGTATATACTTATTTCATCTAAAATTTTTAATTTTTTCTTCTTCTTTTAAATAAAAACTTCACTTGACTGTAAATCATTCCCCTAATATATGTACACATTTATACATATATTTATCTATCTATTTATTTTTCTGTACATATATTTACAAATCAAGATTAAGTCGAGAAAAACTGAAGTTTGAATACCTTCAGCCTCGGCTGCCTCTAGTCGAACTTGCCGTCGAATCATCATGCTCGTACTCGAGCCCCAATCCATTGCGACTCCTCTCGCGATCGAGCGCCGGCCTGACCATTGCACTGCCTCTCATCTGCCCCCGGCCGCGACTCGCGACGTCACCCCAAAAGGGCCGTGACTTCATTCGCCTCTTCCCCCTAATCCCCGAACCCTACGGCAGCACTAGCGACGCACAACACCCCCTCCTAGCTACCTGACCCCACGCGGCCTCGAATCGATTTAGCTTCGAATCGATTTTCGAACGAATTTGATTTTTGTTCTTCATTCCACCAATTCGATTTGAAATAGAATGAAGAAAAATTGAAGAGAACGAACTGATTTAAACGTTTTGATTTGAATTTCTCTGCCTGGAATTGGGAAAAAAGGCGGCTATTACTATTTTTTTCTACAGCAAAAATTGATTTCAAATAAGAGGTAGGGCTCGACCATTTTATTTTCATCGTTCTGATGAGTTGATTTACCTTTATTTTATTTTATTTTTTTGTAAACAAACGGGTGTTATCCAAACGAACATGTGTTAGAAATTTCAATAAGTGTTTATGCAGGGTCCTGTCACAATTTTTAATGCAATAGTCTTATTTAAACTTGAATTTAGATTTAAATTCAAATCACACAATTATGTAACTCAAAATCTCGACCTCCTATCGAGCGTGGTGCCAGGCGTTTTTAATGTTAAACCCCTATTTCAAACACAATGGAAAAGGTTTCGAGTCCAAATTCGATTGTATGGAGAAGATAGCTTTTTGGATTCAGCTATTAAATTAATTTCGATATAAATTTTCAGCGCGTTTGCTTATCGTACGATCACACGACAATTCCAAATACTATGAAATTGAAATCCGTTAATAATACAATATTATAGATCCAATGGAACTACTTTCGTCGAATTCCGGGACTGTGCCCGGAAGGCTATTTTTAAATATCGATTTAAACGATAAAATTTCAAAAATGATCAAAGCATTTCCAAATTCAATTCTGAAGCTTCCATTATCTTCATTATTATCAATATAAATTTTCTAAGCCTTGAAAATATTTTTAATCCGCTTAAAAATCAAGATTCAATATTTAACCCAATTTCATTTATTAAATTCAATAATTTAATTCTCCAAATAAACTCTGATATTTGAAATTCAAGTTTAAAATAACTTCTAAATATTTAAATTCAATTAAATGTTTGAATTTCAAATGTCAAAATTTTTGGGTCGTCATAGACTCTTCTCTAGAAATTACAGGAACACAGTTTTTATAAGGGAGAGTCTATAACAACCCTGGCTTTGTGATTACTTATAAATAAATTAAAACAATGATTTTAATTATTTAATTTGATAAAAAAATAAAATTAGGGGAGAAATATTGTTAAAACTTGTTTATTTTGATCAAACAAAGTATTAGAATTGTTAAAGAAGTAATGTTATTCCTGGTTGTATTAAAAAGTTAATCATTGTAAATTTCTTTTAAATAAAAAAAAGAATATATTTCCAAAATATAATTTTGGAATATGCTCACATTAAAAAGAATAATGTCTTAAGCCTATATTATGTTAGTTTTGTGTTCAAAGAATAACAAAGGATTTTAATTTTGACAAGATCCATAATTTTGTTAATTATTGCTAAATAGTGATTTTTATTATCTAAAGGCATGTCTAAATCAAATTATTTTAACTATGGGAAGTAAACATGCAAAATATTGTTAAGAATTGATTTATAAAGTGTGTAATTATTTCTATAATCCTTTGTCATGTTAATATGGACAAAAGGATGAATTCTAAGTAATTTTTGGAATTAATTATGTCATTTTATTAAATTAAACATAACTAAAAGCATTTAATTAAGAATGATAATTTTTAATATTAATATATTTATAATTTGGTCCAAATGTATGTTTCATGTTGAAACATTTGTGTCTTGATTTTTAATAAACTTTGTATTGATTGAAACATTAAAAAAATTGTAAATAAATAAGGGTGTTTAGGCTATTGGTTAGGGTGGAGAAAACTAAACCCATACCCATTAGCGCAAATAAAAAAGGAATGGATGCACTGACTTCTTTCAGTAAGTACATTTTTCCTCTCCATCCTTTTCTTTTTTTTATAGAAACTCCAGTCCCCCTTTTCCTCTTCAAATTGCAAAATCAAATCCTAAATTCAAATCAAAATTAAGATAAAAATTAAAGAATCTTTAGAGATTTTAACAGGTAATCGTCTCAAAACCTAAAATGTTTCATCACGAATCGAGAATAAAAAATCTATTCTTGCAGTAACTTTCTTTTTTGGGTTTGCTTGTATATTTTCTTCCTATTCCAGTAACTAGAGGCCAAAAGTGAAGCTAGAGCTTACGAATTTCACTATAACCTTAATCTATCTTTGCTATAAGATGAGTTTACTAACATTCTAGCTTGAATAGGCAATGCAAATTACAGATTTGTGAAGCTCTATATGTTCCTGTACTATAAACATGCTTGAGATATGGTTACACTATATTTCCTGTCTTGGGTTGATTTTCCTTGAGCTTTTTGAATTTTATAATTTCATGGCCTAAAAATGAAACGGCCATACCTTTTGACTTGTATGTCCGAATTAGGTGATTCTTTTCCTAACTTCAAGATAAGATAACAATATTTAACTTTTATGTTTTGAGTTTAGCTTGATTTTGAGTTTTAAAGGGTAATTAGCTCTTTAAGCTGCAGCCACGTCAATTTTCAAACTACTCAAAGTTTTGTAATTTCATGGCCTAAAATTGAAACAACCATATCTTTTGATCCATATGTCCGCATGACATGAACATTTTTATGACTTCGAGCTAAGATAACCATCTTAAAATTTAATGTTTATGTTTTATCAGATTTTTTATTTTATAAGGTCTAATTTTCTTTTATAGTTACACCCTGTCAATTTTCAAAATGCTAAGAGTTTTGTAATTTCCAAGCCTGAAAATGAAATTGAAATATCTTTTGATCCGTATGTCCAAAATAGGTGATTTTTTAGACTTCAAGCTAAGCATACCATCTTCAACTTTATGGTTTGATTCGTACAAAATTTTAAGCTTTAAAGGTTCGTAATGGCTAAATAAGTCGTAGTCCTAAGTTCTATTACTAAGTTTTGTGTAGTCTTAATTGCTGTTTTGTGACCATTTCTTTATGAATTCAGAAGCAAAGTATTGTTAGGTATGAATTTATGGCTTTCCATAAGCATTTTTTGCAATCTATTTGGATTTAATTGCTCTTGAATTCGATGTTTTCATGCACGTGTTTTGGAAATGATTTCTTAAGGAAATTTTAGATTAAAGGCTAGTTTTGAATTAATGTTTTCTAAATCTATTTCTATTAGTAATAATATTTATCCAAAGCGTATTTTACATATCTACAAATATATATTTCTCAATATTAAAGAAATTTTGAAAGAAAAATAATTTCTTTAATATTTTGAAAAATCTTTTTAGAACTAGTTTTTTGAAAGTAATTTTTTCTTATAAATCACATGTTTTTGCGCTCTACGAGCGAACAAGAAAGAGATTTAAATGATTTAGTAAAACACGTGGTATGAGACGCATGCATTTACATTTTCGATTAATTTTGGACTTGTTCGATTGAGGCCTTACATAAATGAAGTTGGCTAACTCGTAATAAACATTTGAGTAATAACATGTGGTATAGGATGCATTATTGTAACTTATTTGGTTATTACCTAAAAGCTTATGACACATACCCTTCGAGGACTTTTGAGTCATGATATGGCCTTAGTGCTATTTATTCGTAATAAAGGATGGCCACTATGCCATCGCCAGAATACAAGCTTGGCCTTTGTATGACTTCTTAGTCATAATGAGAATGGTCACCACGTCATCGCTATGATGCCAGCTTGGTCCACATATGACATTGGTATAAAGGATGGTCACCACGCCATCGCTAGAATATCATTTGGCCAAATTATAGCTTTGGCCTATTGGCTCGTGCGGCGTAGCATAAGAGAGCCATTTGAGTTTTGGCCCTTTTTTATGATGATTTTCTAGAGTTTCTTTGATCGTTTCTAGAATTTATGAATTGATGTTGTCACCAATTTTATTTAATATGTTTTAAGGCAATTAGCTTTAAAGGTACTTGTAAACTTAATATCAGTAATTGCATATTTATGGAGTTTAAGACACTTTTTAGAGTTTTTCCATTTTGGGCTTTTGAGATTACATTGAATTTTTTTCACAAAAGTATTTTACAAAGCTTTAATCATCAACTTTATGCTTTTGTTATTGGAGTTTGGTGAACACTCTTATATAGCGATTCAAGGTCTTTTGAAGATTTCCTTACTATGGGCTTTTTTGGCTCAATGCTGTTACCGCTTGCATGTATGATATTGAATATCATGCTTTCACCTTCCACTATAGGCTTATTGATTACACTTGAGCTTTACCTCCTCATATATGCACTAACCCCTTTATTCAAGCCAAACTGACCCATTTATTATATTAAATAATACTCGGGTCAGACTAAGTACTTTCAGGTTAGGCATTTGGATGTTATGGACCTCATCTTGTTTAGCTTATGCTTTTAGGGGTTCACTGTCGAGTCTACTTAGTGTACGTGTATATTAGTAGTCTTTCGTTTCTGAGCTAGACTCCTTCATGCATATTCTTTTGTTGTGGCTATGTTTTGTATATGTGTTTCATAAGAGCCACAAACTTGTGTAACGCTTGACATGTCTCCATGCATGTATACATATACACATGTTCTGTGATCTACGAACTATTATAATATTATATATTGTTCAGAATCGATCCTTAGCCATCGTAATTTTGTGTTAAGCCTGAATTAAATACGTCGATCCTAAAAAAAAATCCAAACGCCTAATCGAAGCTCCTTGTAACGACCTAGAATTTCTGTCATTTGAATTTGTATAATTAATTGATTTTCAATATTAACAAGTAAAATTTGTAAGTCAAATAAATTTTATTTCGAATATCTAAGATTTACTTAGACAATCGATAATTTAATATTTGAAATTATAGAAATAATTGGAATTTGGGGTTAATGTGAATAAAAATGATTTGTAAAGTTGTATTAAATCATATTGGAGTTAGATTGATGTTAGAGGACTTTTAGAATCGAATTAAAAGTTAATTTGTGGAAATTGAATATTTTAATATTTAATTGACGAGTTAAAATAGTCATTTTTCAAACAGTCACCGATTTCGATGAAACCAGTTCATTGGATTCGTAATGTTAAATTATTGTAAGATTTCAAATTTTGTGTCAATTTTGGATTTACGGTTTGTCCGGGGCAAGCCAAAACGCAATGAAATTAGTTTAACCGATTTAATTTAAATTTGATCGTTTATTTCCGTGATTCGCACATATGACCAAATTAATCTCCGAAAGACGTTCCATTATGTTCGGAACGTAGGTAAAACCTTAGAAACGTTAGCCGACACGCTTCGTTTGGAGTTCGGAAAATCTCGGATGAATAGTATTTTGAGAATTTTCTATAAAAGGCCCATGTTTTTCTATTTTTCACAAAAACCAAAGGCAATTAGGGTTTCTAGGTTACAGCCGCCACCATTCATTTCAATGGCCGACATCACTCGATTCTTTTCCCTCTATTTTCTTCCAATCCATCAAATTATACTAAAAACTTTCTAAAGGAAGACCGTAGAGCATCGAGAGAACTATATATCCAACGGCTGTGATCGGAAAATACGCTACGGATCGATGGCAGTCTTCGTTCGAACAGCCAACGTTCGAGTATGTTGTTTGAGAAGCAGGGACAACCAAGCCTTGCGTCATTCTTGGAGATGGTAGAGGCGGTCGTGACGTTTCGTTTGGCGGTGGTATGATGGCCTCTTGGAGATCAAAGAGGCCGCGAAAATTCGAAATAGGGGGCGGCCGATGGGTTCGATCATTACTGGAAACAAACGCGAAGGAGGAAGAAGAAAATAGTTGTGGCCAGGATGCCAGGGTTTGAAAACGAGCGGCCTGGATTGATTTAGGGTTAGAAAATTAAATAAATGTGTAAATTATTTATGTATCAATTCGTGAATGTTTAAAACACTATAACTTTTTGATACGAGGTTCGTTTCGCACGAAACAAGTTGCATTGGGTTCGTATTGACGAGCACTACGCGATGGAGCTGGATTAGAATTGATTGGAGCTAGCAATAATTTAGGGTAAAATTAAATGCGTGTTTAATTTTATTTGAAATAAAGCACTGCAACTATTATTGGAAGCAAGGTGAGAACTTCCCACTCAATCGAATTTGTTTCGATTTAAATTTTAAATAGTTAGATTTAAAATTGCTTGATTGTGTTGATTGTATGCTTCGATGGTAAATTATTATCTATTGTATTGAAATAGACCTTATACGCCGTATATTAAGCGGAGGTTATTATATTAAACACATATACCGCGATATTCCACCTTGAAGTGGAAATGTTATTATATATGTACTTAGAGTTGATTTCCTGCATTATATAGCGGATAAGACCCTATTGCGCCGCATAATAGCGTATGATATTTTATATAAACCCATGTACCGCGATATCCCGTCTTGAAACGGGATTGGTATTGTGCTAACATCTGTGGATGCAGGGAAACAGGTCCGAGGGATCCATCTGGATTCTTCAAATAATTGAATTTGTTTCAATGTCGTGTGTTAATTATTTATTATCTCTGTGTGATTATCTTTGTGATTGAAATCGTTGAAAATTCAGGATGAAAGTTTATATTAAAAATTATGAAGTATTGGGAAATATATTTGAAAGGTGATTTTTGAAAATATGAAGTTAATTATTTTATAAAATAATTTAAATGGTGATTTTTGAATTTATTATAAAAGCTTTACATATAAGATTTATAAAATTGGATTTTTATAAATCAAAGTGATGAAATTATAAAGGAGTTTTAAAGTTGTTTTAAAATGATGCTATAAATGGATTTTATAAAAGAATAGAATCTACGATTTGTGAAGATATAAAATGAATGAATTTGTAAATAGAGAATTATAAGTAATTTGCTTATAATTTGGATTTTGGCGTGTAAATGGGATATGGATGGAATCTGTTAATAAAGTGCTTTTATAGGTTGAAGTTGTTATAAAATATAAATGGAATTTATAAACATTGTTTTACAAATCAGAAATCGACTTATTTTGATAAGTTAATTATTATAGCTTATTAAAGGAGATATATCCACGATTTTGGACAGTGGATAATCCTTTGAATAAAATGTGTAGAAATGTTGAATTTGGTTAGTGAAGTATATTCATGATTTTGGACAGTGAATAGTATATTAAAGAAATGTTTTGGGGAAGTGATATTTTAAATAGAATTAAAACGATTTAAAGATGTTTTAAAATGTATTAAGTATCGAAACCATAGATTTCAACATTCATTGTTGAAATAGACGTTTTCGAGAAATAAAAGGAAATGGTGGACTATAACACTTTTGTTATAGTAAATGATTTTCGAAAGGAAATGTTTTATATAGTATTGGGATTTATATATCTATCTTAATTTCGAATCCCTATACTAGTGATTTTGGGTTATCGTAACGATGTTTTACGCAACATTCGTTTTGACTCAAATAAATGTATTTAAGAGAATGTTTTCCTTAAAGAATAAAATATATACTTAATTGTGATTTAATTATATTGAATATTTTCCAAATGTTGAAAATAAATAGATTTGTGAATTACTTATTATTAAATAAGTATGGAAACGTTTTTCCAATATGAAGAGAAATGTTCTGAGATTTTAACTTTTAAAGATAAATTGAAAGCGAATATTTGAAATCGATTTGAAAATCGTATATCAGTGGATATTTGGAAATTTAAATTCACCATGGAATTTATAAAGGAAAGAGAAATTTGTTTAAAAATAAACATTGATTTATTTTTGAAGTGTGGAAATAAATTTACGGATTTGGAACGTAAATTTAAAGTAAATCGGTAAGGATTTATTTAATTGGTTTAAATGAACCATTTTGAAATGAAAGTATATTCTCCCCGGAAAGCCGAATAAAATTTCTGAATAGCTTTGAAATATATATATATAATTCTAGAATTGGTTTTGAAAAGGGTACTTTGGAGAAATTAACATCTTAAATTGTTTTAAATCCTTTAAGTAAAGATTTATTAAGTTGGTATGGAAATTATTATTTCTAAGATTTAAATCAATAATTGTTTTAGAAAATAGTTATTTAAATAGTTATACTCTATCTACTAATTTTTATTTTGAAAATTAGTTTGGACTTATGTTATATGTAATATTGGTATAATATTTTTTATAACTAATATTTTAAGTAAAGTGTTTAAATAAAAATAGTTTTATTTCAAAGTGTTTTCCCGATATATTTTAGATAAGTGTTATAAATTATTTTAAAGTATTTGAACTCGGCAGATTTCCAGTGAAAATGAATAAATATTTGGAAGTTTTTCCGCGTAAGGAAAATGATTTGAAATTTGTTTTAAAAAGTTGTAAAGATGAAAAGTGATTTGAAATTTGTTTTCAAATGGTTGAAGTGTGGAAAAATATATCTTGTAAAGATATTTTTGGAAAATAAATAATTTGGGAAATTATTTGGAATCTGGAGATGTTCTGCATATCCATTGATAGTTAAACATCCGGCTATCAATATTGACCTCTAAATGGGTATTTGTTGTGATTTGCTTGAATTTGAATGCTACACTTATTTTAAAATAAGCGCTCGTTATTCTGTTTTGTCGGGAGAGGACCTTTGGGTCATAAATCCCATTCCGAATAGTGATACATCATAATGGATAGCATTTGAAGACCGGTGTTGAAGATCGGATATTTTCAAAAACGGAACGATTACCGTCGAATGTATCTACAGCAGCTGATCCCCGAAATAAAGATTTTATCACCCTTTGTGATGGGAATTCCGGACGTGATTAGTGAATATCCGGATTTCAAGGGCTTCTTTTGGAAGTGCCTTCGGTTTCGTTTGATCCCGGAACAGACTTGTATGGATTTGTGCCTGACGTTACAATTTGAGATGTAAAGCTGGTTCCTATCAAATACATTTCTTTTGGTGGCGGAGAATTTATTCTCTTAGCTTAACACCCTTTTCTGTGACGTACGAGCTCAAAGGTTATGTAGTTGATGGTTACTTGTGATACATTCCCAATTTGGTAATGTGGCATGATGAGTGCTGCTGATCATTTATTGATTAAAGCGTGGCTTTTGTGAAAAGCGTAGCTTTGTGGAAGAGACTTTATCGAACCTCACAACTCGGTAATGATCAAAACAGGAAGAATGCAGCAAGGTTATTAAGGGATAGATCCCCCTTATGGTATGTACATTTCCTTCTGGATAGAGGTGGTATTATGGTATGGAGCCCAGATATTTAACCTATGTGGTTGCTGCAAATTTTTTTCTTTGTGGTTGTTGTTGAATCCCGGGATAAAGGTCGGTTACGACTGGGGGATGGCATACTCATGTCAGTAGTTACCTAGCTAGAGGTAACCCGGCCTTGTGCTGGCAGAGATCTGGTTAGGTTCTCGGGGCGTCCTTTCAGAGGCGTACCCATGTGGAAATGGGAAGTTCCTTGGCCTGACCATTTGTTGGAAATTCAAAGAAACAATACGAACCTTTATGATTGCAAATTGTATAACCTGCCTCCTCAAGAGGTGGCTATAGCAGGCATAATATAATGGCGCATATGCTGGCTAAGATTTATATTATACTTTTGAAATGGTTTTCACATTTTGCACTTATAGTAATAATAAAAAAAGAAATTCTCTGCGTGGTAAGCATCTTTGACTATCATAAGGAGAAATCTCCTCCAAGTTCTGCATTTGCATTATGTGTGCGGTGGGAGGCCTTATGGTAGTTACATTTTCTAAAAGCATTGCGGATCTATTTTAAAATATTTCTTAGTTTTTTCTAAAGAATAACTGTTTTAAGTTCTCACACCAGTCCCATGACTGACCTGCAGTTTTATTGTTCCCTCTCTAAACTCTGGGTGCCCACCAATTTCCACACGGGCAGTCTAGAGTCAGGTTGTCAGGTCATTCTGGAATTCAGGAGTTGCTGTAGAGATCTGGAGGCAAGCTGGATGGCATGGCCTATCAACTAGTATATAGTATTTCTTTTCCGCTGTTTGTTGTTGTAAACTCTGATAATGTAATGTAATGTGATGTAATGTAATAACTGATATAGTTCTTTGTTTTAAAGATATTCATTTATCTATTATATGTTGTTCCGCTGCGATTGTGAGATTCTGATGTTGTTTCTGTTGCTTCTTCTTTCTTTCTTCTTCTACCTCTTCTTATTAAACCCTAAGGGTTCGGTTTTCCGGCATTCGATTGGTCGGCAGTTGATACAATGGACGTATTAATGTCAATTTTCGAAAGTCGAAAATCCCATTCCTAACATTTGGTATCAAAGTATTTGGTTAAGCGACAACCTTGGCTCTGTTGGGAATTACTCATTAGAGATAGAGTCAGTAGTACTCTGGAATGAGTGTGAGTGTAATCATAGATATGAGTGTGTATTTGTTAGTGAATATAAAAATGTTTTATATTGTGTTTGCTTATCCGTTGAGCTGTTTATGAATTATGGTCGGTGCGGGAAGTACAACCGTACCGATAGGGGTTTCTAAAATCTTAAATGAGATAAACCGACATAGTATCATCTTAAATTGGGTAAATGAAATAATTTTACCTTGATTATATTTTACATATAAAGGAATAATTTTTCAGAATTATTAAAGCGTACATAAATTGATTGTTTGGTTCTTGAAAATGTAAGAATATATATAAGTTAATTAAAAGATGTTTGAATAATCTAAATAAACGAATAATTGTATAAGCAAATGAATTGTTAAGTATGGAATTATAATTAATGTGATTTACAATTGTGAAATAATCTTATATATAAGAAGTGAAACTATATGAATATATTTATAAGTATGAGTTGTAAATAAAAATGAATTTGAACTATGAATTGAAAATGTTGAATCCTATTTATTTGGGAAATTATTTTCCAAAATTAAAAGTTAAATAAATTGAATTGGACTAGATAGGTGATTATTTAATATGATTTGGAAGTTTAACTATATAAGTTGTATAACTTATTAAATATAAGTGTTAATTCATAAAAAATAGTAAATTGGAAATTGAATAATTGAATGGAAGTCAATTTAATATCAACCAATTGGGATTAAAAGTTTTAAACCAAATTGAATATAAATTTAATAATTTGGTTATGTTTGTTATGATTTGGTTGTTATATGATTGTTAGTTGATTGTATATAATTCTTAAATGTTAATGAAATTGAATGGATAAATGGAAAGCTATGTAATTGAATTTGAATTGAAAGTGAACTAATGCAAATTGGTTGTAAGCAATTAAAATTTGTATCGAAACCTTATAAATTGCTTATAGGAATTATTTTGGTTGCACTGCTTATGAAAACCATTTATTTTCTATTGAAAATTAGTGAAATGTAAATGAATTACCTATATATGTCACTTACATGTTTAAATTGAGTAAGTACATGTACTGGGCTGTAGTTGGCTGGATTTGGTCATGCTAAAATGCTAATAAATAACTGCTTTGCTTAAAAATGCTAAAAAGATACGCCTACGCAATAAAAATAGGAAATATGAACTGTTTTTCTGTTTTTCAACCGTGTAGGTCGATGTGTATATATATATTTATATCTAGTGTGATATTGCAAAAGCTCCTCCGTACAAGGGAGACTCTGCCGAAATTTTTCGTAAATTTTGGGAGTTAGAAATTTTTTTTGAAAATTTTTGTTAACAAAAAGTCAATTTCTAAATTGAAATGAAAATGTGGGAATTGAACTAGAAAAGTGTAACCATCGGATTTTGGAAAAGTTAAGAAATTAAAATGAATCTGAAATCAAGTTGGAACGGTTTGTTTTTGAAAAGAAAAGTTAATGGATTTCAAGACTTTTTCTTACTTGGTAATTTCGAGGACGAAATTCTTTTAAGGGGGGAAGTTTGTAACCATCCAGAATTTCTATCATTTGAAATTCGTATATTTAATTGATTTTCAATATTAACAAGTAAAATTTGTAAGTCGAATAAATTTTATTTCGAATATCTAAGATTTATTTGGACAATTAAATCGATAATTTAATATTTGAAATTATAAAAATAATTAGAATTTTGGGTTAATGTGAATAAAAATGATTTTTAAAGTTTTATTAAATCATATTGGAGTTAGACTGATGTTAGAGGACATTTAGAATCGAATTAAAAGTTAATTTGTGGAAATTGAATATTTTAATATTTAATTGACGAGTAAAAATAGTCATTTTTCAAATAGTCTTGGATTTCAATGAAACCAGTTTCATTGGATCCGTAATGTTAAATTATTGTATGATTTCAAATTTCGTGTCAATCGGATTTACTGTTTGTCCGGGGCAAGCCAAACGCATATAAATTAGTTTAACCGATTTAATTTAAATTTGATCGTTTATTTTCGTAACTCGCACATATGACGAAATTAGCCTCCGAAACATGTTCCATTGTGTTCGGAACGTAGGTAAAACCTTAGAAACGTCAGCTGGCACGTTTCGTTTGGAGTTCAGAAAATCTCGGATGAATAGTATTTTGAGAATTTTCTATAAAAGGCCCTTGTTTTTCTATTTTTCACAAAAACCTAAGGCAATTAGTATTTCTAGTTTACAGCCGCCACCATTCATTTCAATGGCCGACATCACTCGATTCTTTTGCCTTATTTTCTTCCAAGCCATCAAACTATACGAAAAACTTTCTAAAGGAAGATCGTAGAGCATCGAGAGAACTATATATCCAAAGGCTGTGATCAGAAAATACGCTACGGATCGATGGAAGTCTTCGCTCGAACGGCCAACGTTCGAGCACGTTGTTTGAGAAGCAGGGACGACTGAGCCTTGCGTCGTTCTGGGAGATGGTAGAGGCGGTCGTGACGTTTCTTTTGGTGGTGGTATGATGGCCTCTTGGCGATCAAAGAGGCCGTGAAAATTCGAAGTAGGGGCGACCGATGGGTTCGATCTTTACTGGAAACAAACGCGAAGGAGGAAGAAGAAAATAGTTGCGGCCAGGAAGCTAGGGTTTGAAAACGAGCGGGCTGGATTGATTTAGGGTTAGAAAATTTAATAAATGTGTAAATTATTTATATATTAATTCATGAATGTTTAAAACACTACAATTTTTGATACGAGGTCCGTTTCACACGAAACGAGTTGCATCGGGTTCGTATTGACGAGCACTACGTGATGGAGCTAGATTAGAATCGATTGAAGCTAGTGATAATTTAGGGTAAAATTAAATGTGTGTTTAATTTTATTCGAAATAAAACACTACAACTGTTATTGGAAGCAAGGTGAGAACTTCTCACTCAATCGAATTTGTTTCGATTTAAATTTTAAATAGTTAGATTTAAAATTGCTCGATTGTGTTGATTGTATGCTTGGATGATAAATTATTATCTATTTATTGAAATAGACCTTATACGCCGTATATTAAGCGGAGGTTATTACATTAAACACATATACCGCGATATTCCACCTTGAAGTGGAATTGGTATTTTTATATGTACTTGCAGTTGATTTCCCACAATATATAGCGGATGAAACCCTATTGCGCCGCATAATAGCGTATGATATTTTATATAAACCCATGTACCGCGATATCCCATCTTGAAACGGGATTGGTATTGTGCTAACATCTGTGGATGCAGGGAAACAGGTCGGAGGGATCCAACTGGATTCTTCAAATAATTGAATTTGTTTCAATGTTGTGTGTTAATTATTTATAATCTCTGTGTGATTATCTTTGTGATTGAAATCGTTGAAGGCTAAAATTTAGCCGAATATAATTTTGGTATCGTTGGATACCGGAAATGAATAAATAAATTGATTTTTGAAAATTCAGGTTGAAATTTTATATTAAAAATTATTATGATGTTTTGGGAAATATAGCTGAAAGGTGATTTTTGGAAATATGAAGTTGATTATTTTATAAAATAATTTAAATGGTGATTTTTGAATTTATTATAAAAGCTTTATATATAAGATTTATAAAATTGGATTTTTATAAATCAAAGTGATGAAATTATAAAGGAGTTTTAAAGATGTTTTAAAATGATGCTATAAATGGATTTTATAAAAGAATAGAATCTACGATTTGTGAAGTTATAAAATGAATGAATTTGTAAATAGAGAATTATAAGTAATTTGCTTATAATTTGGATTTTGGCGTGTAAATGGGATATGGATAGAATCTGTTAATAAAGTGCTTTTATAAGTTGAAGTTGTTATAAAATGTAAATGGAATTTATAAACATTGTTTTACAAATCCAAAATCGACTTATTTTGATAAGTTAAATATTATAGCTTATTAAAGGAGATATATCCATGATTTTGGACAGTGGATAATCCTTTAAATAAAATGTGTAGAAATGTTGAATTTGGTTAACGAAGTATATTCACGATTTTGGACAGTGAATAATATATTAAAGAAATGTTTTGGGGAAGTGATATTTTAAATAGAATTAAAAGGATTTGAAGATGTTTTAAAATGTATTAAGTATCGAAACCATAGATTTCAACATTCATTGTTGAAATAGACGTTTTCGAGAAATAAAAGGAAATGGTGGACTATAACACTGTTCTTATAGTAAATGATTTTCGAAAGGAAATGTTTTATATAGTATTGGGATTTTTATATCTATCTTAATTTCGAATCCCTATACTAGTGATTTTGGGTTGTCGTAACGATGTTTTACGCAACATTCATTTTGAATCAAATAAATGTGTTTAAGAGAATGTTTTCCTCAAAGAATAAAATATATACTTAATTGTGATTTAAGTATATTGAATATTTTTCAAATGTTGAAAATAAATAGATTTGTGAATTACTTATTATTAAATAGTATGGAAATATTTTTCCAATATGAAGTGAAATGTTTTGAGATTTTATCTTTTAAAGATAAACTGAAAGTGAATAGTTGAAATTGATTTGAAAATCGTATATTAGTGGATATTTGGAAATTTAAATTCACCATGGAATTTATAAAGGAAAGGGAATTTAAAAAAAAATAAACATTGATTTATTTTTGAAGTGTGGAAATAAATTTACAGATTTGGAAGGTAAATTTAAAGTAAATTAGTAAGGATTTATTTAATCCATTTAAATGGACCATTTTGAAATGAAAGTATATTCTCCTCGGAAAGCCGAATAAAATTTCTGAATAGCATATGTATATATATATATATATATATGTCTATATATATGTGTATATATATATATAAAATTCTAGAATTGGTTTTGAAAAGGGTACTTTGGAGAAATTAACATCTTAAATTGTTTTAAATCCTTTAAGTAAAGATTTATTAAGTTGGTATGGAAATTATTATTTCTAAGATTTAAATCAATAATTGTTTTAGAAAATAGTTATTTAAATAGTTATACTCTATCTACTAATTTTTATTTTGAAAATTAGTTTGGACTTATGTTATATGTAATATTGGTATAATATTTTTTATAACTAATATTTTAAATAAAGTGTTTAAATAAAAATAGTTTATTTCAAAGTGTTTTCTCGATATATTTTAGATAAGTATTATAAATTATTTTAAAGTATTTGAACTCGGCAGATTTCCAGTGAAAATGAATAAATATTTGGAAGTGTTTCCGCGTAAGGAAAATGATTTGAAATTTGTTTTAAAAAGTTGTAAAGATGAAAAGTGTTTTGAAATTTGTTTTCAAATGGTTGAAGTGTGGAAAAATATATCTTGTAAAGATATTTTTGGAAAATAAATAATTTGGGAAATTATTGGGAAGCTGGTGATGTTCTGCATATCCATTGATAGTTAAACATCCGGCACTTCTAAGCAGCCATATTCTCTGCATAAGCAAACAACAATACATTGTAATATTCTTTACTAGTGTAGGTCTCGGGGAGGGGGGGGGAGTCTCAGGAAACTCTTATTATTTTATGAATTGGTGAATTATATCAAATGGCGGATTTATTATAAGACGTGGAATGATATTTAAGAAAATAGTTGACTCGATTTTGAAAATTGAAGTGAGGATAAATTGAGAGATGTTAAACGATATCTTATAAATTGAAAAGAATTTTATACATATGGAAGCAACGTTGGAAACATATTGAAATTGATGTTTAAATGGGATATTTATTGAACGACCCGTAATTTTCGATTACTAAAAATTGTTAATGCAACGACCTGAAATTTTCGAACCCCAAAATCCCAGATAGTTAGGAAGAAAGAAGAAGGAGATAGAAGAAAATAAGAACAAAAATACCAACATCTCACAATCACAGCGGATAAATTATAATATCATATAATAATAACAGTTTACAAAGGAAAACTGTATCTGTAAATTTATATTTTAATACATCAGAGTTACATCATTACACAAATACCGGACAGTTAAAACTAGCTTGTCCCAGATAAACTACAATATCACAGCGAAAACACTTCATACATTCCTGTCGTCCAGCTCGTCTCCTGAGCTCCAGAACGTCCTTACCTGAAAATATGTAATACCCGATCGTACCCGAGCATTAGATCAAATTAACACTCGGGTCAGGCTGGAAACCAGCGTGAGTAAACCCATCTGACATGGAATACAAAAGTATGCAACTCATATAAACCCGGGTAACTTATACCAATTTTCAGTTCACAAGTTGTTATAGACATCACTTATTTCACACGTCAATTTTTAAGTTCCAGAGCTTAGGTTATATGGTCCCATTCACTTAAATCATTCCATTACAACCTATTGATTTCACGTATCAATTTATGAAGAATCGAAGTGGTTTCGGGTATTGACTAATACCTGACTCCGGTCTCTTCGAATTCAGTTCATCTTAGCACATGTCATTCAAGTGGAATGCAATTCAACTTTAAATTAAAGATGTCACCTTTACTCAGCAAATCATCATTAATACATAACCACATTATCATTGCACACCCAACACATCATATCACGAACCATTTCATATCAGGTGTATCAATCAATTCAGGGCATACAAACAATCACTTATCATACATAAGCAAGATCATCAATCACACCATCTCGAATAAATCTAATTAACCATAATTGAATTAAATCAATTAACTTTAAGTCCTGCTTATTAATTAATTACAGCCCAATTGATTCACCATCCCATAATCAATCATCTTAGTTATTCCTCCATGATCAATTATTCTTTAATTACATTAAGATTATCATCATTATCTAATTACTTTCATTAAGTAATTATACTTAACCAAACCCATGAATTAATTGCATCCATTAATCAACCCCAATTACGCATAAACAGTAATTACCCCTTTGTAATTACTTACTTAAGTAATTAACCCCTTACATAATTATTAATCCTTTTTGATTAATTACACCAAGTAATTTATCCTTAATTACTTCCACTAAGTAATTACCCTCTTATTACTTCCCATAAAGTAATTCCTTTTAATTTATTACATTCTGTAATTATAAATTACTTCACTAAATCTCCTCAAGTATTTATATTTAATTAATCTCCAAGAGATTACCTTTAATTAACAAATTGATTTCAATCGGGTAATCCATCCCTTAATTACTCTTAAACCCAATTAATAAATCTTAATTGCAGATTAATTATTCTTTAACCAATAATTAACAAACCTTAATTATTGATTAACACAACTTAATTACAAATTAAGAATTCCTTAATCACCAGTTAATTAAATTACGTAATTTACTTTACTACTAATCATTCGTTAATCAACTTTAAGTAGTTAATTACAAATTTATTACCAATTAATCATTAATTAATCCAAGCTCTAATTACAATTATAATTTAATTATTCTTAGTTACTTTTTATAATAATTTATTGAATAATTATTCAACTTAACTAACATTTTAAAAGAAATCTTCTTTAACTTTGAAAATCAAATTATTATTAACTACAAATCTTTAATGTTAATAATTTTTATACTTGACTTAAGGTAATTACTTAATTAAAATAATAATTAAGAATTTAAAAGCATTGTTAAGTATTAACTAAGATAATCCAAACTAGCATAAAGTTTTAACTTAAATTTGTTAAACATTTATTCAATTTTACAATGTTTAAAATCCCGTTGAAACATTTTGTTTAACCTTGTTCCTCTTTTTTTTTAAAAAAAAACTACAGTTGGTAAAAACCCCGAGAACTCCCCTATTAAAATTCGAGTAATACTTCGAGTTGCTCTTCCATTTCCCTGGGTCACTCTCCTGCACGCCTTCTTCTCCTCTCTTTTTTTTTCCAGTATATTTAGTTTAAGTCTTAAGTACAATTTAAAGCATCAGAAGACTCACTCACGATCTCGATCTAAATCCCGAAGTAAGCAACCACCTAACTCGAGTAAAGACTCGAGATTACCCATTGACAACGACGCAGCCACCATCCTCCATGCCGTACACGTACACGGTGGCGCAACTCAACTCCGGCGAACTCCAACACTTCAGGCAAACAACAAATCACCCACAAACTCGAGTATCCAACTCGAATCGCCTTCAAACATTTCGAATTGAAATTTAGGCATTTGCTCGAAAAACTGTAACCAACATTCCCTCGGAACCACGCCTCGTCATCACCGCACAGACCACCGGAGTCCCTCAAGCTTTGGCCACACCACGACAACATGTTCTTCTTCCACTCCCTTGAACCTCGTGACACTCGATCATACATAGAAAACAAACACGCACGATTCTGACATGTCCAGAAACTTGAAACCCAAACCCTAAATCCATCTCGTTCGACCAATTCTTGTATTTAAAAAAAATTATTCAACAATTTTCCCAACATCAAAGATATTCAAACATGCTTCAAAACAAATTTCAATATTTATTAATGATTCGATCACTAGAAGTGGGTAAGAATATAATTTTTGCTCAAAAACAAACTGCTCTTGCATCACTGAGCTAAAAATCTTCATTCTAGTTTTAAAAACCATAACTTTCAGTCTGAATTCCAGATATAAACTTGAATTAGCTTCTTAGGACAATCAAATTTATCAAAGAATTATTTGATATACCTGTAGAACAAGTTACGGTGATATATTTCTTACAACATAGTTTGATTATCTTTTAAAAATCATAATTTTGTTTAAACATATTGTTTTTGTTGAATACTTACAGATTAACAATGTTTGATGAGAATAATTTGAATTTTGAACAAAAATATGTAAACTATAACAAACAACAGAGAGCACAGAGTAACACAGAATTGCATACAAGATAAAGCATATACCATATCATATGATCATTAAATCATGAACTGTTTTAAATTGAACTTAAGCTTTAAAATTCTTGTTTACTCACCTGCAAAATTCTGTGAACAAAGAACAGTTCCTGTTTCCCTTTGAAAACCTGTAGTTTTGAAACTGTCTCTAATCTCTGTTTGTCTTTGTTGAATTGAAATGGAGCTGACTTCTTTTTCACCTTTTTTTTCCACAGTTTAACTAAGTTTCTTTTTTTTTTCTCTGAACGAACTTGGAATGGCAAGATGCATACATATAAGTACAAGATAACATGATGCTTAAGGGAGGTGTTATTTGGTAAGCTTCTTTGTTAAGATTGATGCGAATAGATTTTTTTATTGAAATGATAAGATTTGTAAATATCTTGAATAGACAAAATATTAGGCTTGAGAAGATGGAATTAAATTTTTTGGTTCCAATTATGTTTACACTATTATAATTATGTTTGCTATGTATATATAGATATTTTGTATAAATTTACTCTTTGCAGGTAGACTTGGCTTGTGGATGAAGATATTTCTTCTAGAGATGTTTGTTCTATCTGACTTCTAGTTTGAATAGTTTTATACACATATATTTGTGTTTGGTTTTACATTACATTTGGCTTTATTTTATTTTATACTTTGGTCTTGTGAATGAAAATTATTTTGTTCAAATGCATTTGTTTTATTATTTCCTGGCTTAATTTATATACATACGTTTGAGTTATTTTATTTTATACTTTACTTACAATTTTAAAGTTATGTTATATGCATACCAAACCCACTTAATTCTTGTTTTCATTTAAATTCTATTTGTATGTTAACTATCAATATTTAAATCATATTCATAAGCTTGCTTACTTATATTTATATTTTATATTGATAGAATTTGATGTTATTTCAAACATTATCATCCATATATTTTATACCAAATGTTAATAGGATAAAGCATTTTAATTCAATTATATAAGATAAATTTTTATTGTAAATATTATTAAGAGATTTATTTTCAGTTTACAAATCAAATTTCCTTTTCAAAATACAAATAAATGGCAATTATTTCCAGAAGTCATATTCATTTAGAATGATAAGTTTACTTTTTATTTAAATTAAATTAAATATTTATTAAAATAATACGGCCAAAATCCAGGGTCTTCACATTCCTCCCCCCTTTGAATCTTTTCGTCCTCGAAAAGGAACGAAACCAGATTTATTAAAATGTTTAAAATCAGATAAATTTCCTTTGATCATTTTTAAACTACTTTAAAATCTTATAATATTTCTAAAATAGTTTTTATAAAGATACTTTTATAACTCGATGTTTCGACAAGTCCATTTTTGTTCTCATAGAAATTTGGTCATACGTTGATCAGGCGTATGACTAAAAATCTATAATTACTTGGCAGACCCGTTTTTAACATCCAGTGAAAATACTTGGAAAACAATTTTATTGAATATATTGAAAATAGTTTTTGTAAATAGAGGATTATCTTTGGTGAGAATGCTCTGGAAATCATCACTCCCATCCATGGTCGCAGTTAACCCGATGGTTACGTTGCCATCCTGACAAAATCCATAGATAACTGTAGGCCTCCGCGCCCCTCGATTACGCCATGGAACCCGCTATAGATCGCAGCTACAACTGGGGTTACGTAGCTATCACGGCTAAAACCATATAACTGCAGGCTTCGGCGCCCTCGAATTCCGCTGCCAAAAAAATGCAACTTCTCCACTCCACTCGACCAAAGATCGCAGTCTACCGATGTTGTATTGCCTTCCCGACAAAATCAAGTATAGACAGTTAGCACTCATCCTCCACACGATTTTCGTTATGGTCCACACAGTAGATCGCAGTGACATCGAGTTACACTGTTGTCACAGCATAACTCAAATGCCCCTGTAGGCATCAGCGCCCTCGACTTTCGCTACCCAATAATCCCTAGGAACTAGTTTGTCCGGACTCTTCATAAGATCAACTTTAGAACCCCCCTTGGGGCTTTAGGCAGCACCACCCGGTAGCACTCCTGAGAAGTTAATTTCAAGGGAGCGCCTTTTTCCCCAAAGCCATCATCAAAACACTTTATACTATGCACATATAGTATCTTTCAAAATCATACACCTAGTATGATCTCATACAAAGCTCTTTTACACAAAATCGATTATCCCAAAATCGATAATTCTCAAACTAGGCTTTACAAATTCCAATATTGATTTTACCCAAAAATCAAAAGCCTTTCCAAATCCAAAGGTTCCCAAAACCTTTTTCCAAAATCCTCATAAGATCCTTTATATATATACAGATATATATAATTTTTAAAAACTTTGGACCATTTCATTCTCGTATAAAACTCCCTTTTATACTTCAAACACTTTCAAAAACCCTTTTTTTCCAGCAATAGATTCATCAAGGGGAGATTTATCTTATATGACAAAGATATATAACTTTGTTTACTCTTTCCAATATCAATTTCATTCAAAACTGTACGATGTGCACTTTTCATCCATACGCTATACCAATCTGATCGCTCACTCGATCACACAATTTCACTTCCGAACTAGTATCGACCACCTAACTTCCTAGTGCGGACACAGATCTGGTTCCTTGATCAGAAACCGTCATTCTCCTTGCATAGCTATAACTATGATAGAGAATATCTAGAACTAATCAACAATCAATATCCAGGTTCGCCGTCGAAAATCGAGTGAAAAATCCCAACTCGGATCGATGTAACTATCTCGAAATTCTATGCTCGAATCTGGATAAATCACTATGCGAGTAGAATAATATACGTACATCCTACATATTTAACTTCATTGATATTAGCCAAATCAATTTCTCTTTCTATTCACATTTCCTTTAGATTCTATCCGTTTACTCACATTTGCTTTAATTTCCATTTGGATTATTCCTTCAATTATTATCTCAGTTGGGTATTTAACCAATAACAGTTTGAACTCTGACTAGTTTATATTTAGAAAATAGCTGTAAAATAGTTAACTAATTATAAATTAGTTGAAAAATAGCTAAATAGTTTCATAAATTTTAGATATTTACAAAATAGTTATGAAATAGTTATGTTAACTCCTATGTTAAGCGACTCAGCGACCCAAGGAAGAAAGCGACCCAAGGCAATAGCGGGGCAACTGGAATGAGGCTCTGCATCACGACTTAGCAACTTGAAGACCGAAGCGACCTACGAGTTAACAAGATAAAGACCTAACGACCTAACACATGAAGCAGCTCGAAAGCGACTTAAAGCATAAACAAGTTAGAAATTATGGACCCCGCGACCTAAAAGTTGAGCGACCTAATGACCTTAGTCCTCAGCGACCTGAGAGCTCCAGCGACTTAAAAAGTGGAACACTGCCAAGCGACCTAACAGGTAACGACTTAAGGAAAGCAACGACCTAAAGGATTAGATGATCCAGCGACCTAACAACTTAAAGGCTAGGCGACTCAATGGTCCAACGACCCACGACCTACCAAATTAACGATATAAGGAGTAAAGAGGCTCAACGACCTACTCTAGGTCTATACATTGGATATCTCATCATTGTTAAGTCGCTAACTACTCCCCCGAGTCATCGCCGACCTACCCTAGGTCGTTCACGACCTAGTACTTGATGTTAAAATCATGCCGCTTTTCTTTAGGTCCTTATGACTCACCAGCTAGTTCAAATGACCAAATATGAACCAGTTAGGTCGTAACTCATATCCCTTTAGCTCGCTGACGGCTCATGACCCCTCTTAAGTCGTAGCCTTCGACTTACGACTTACCTTAAGTCGCTCACGACTTAAGGCCTGTCCGAAAACCCCTATAAATACAGCATGAGCTACGACATTGGGGGGATCTTTTGGCTCATTCTCGAAGCGTCGATACTCTGCCATTTTCTCAACTCGAACAACACTTCAAGCACTCCAAACACCAAGGACACTACGACAAACTTCAAGAGAAAATCTACATCATTCAACATGGATTCGAAAGATTATTCTCCATCAAAGTTTGAACTACTAGTCTAAAGTGTGTTGTAATTGAAGAAAGTTGTATAAGTTGTACTTGAGTCAGCAATAAAGAGATATCAAGTGGACGTAGGCTTGACTATTAGCCGAACCACTATAAAAACTGTGTCTTTTACTGTCTTTCTGATATTTTCCTTTTATTTCTGATTCCCGTATCATCGGGTGGTGCTTTCACACTTGTTTTACTAGCACCGGGGTGTTAGCGTCAGATTTTTACGTTAACATTTTTGGTCCTTTCACTGAGAAACCAACTCAGGATACTGTCATCATAGCTTCGCAGAAATTTGTGGAAAGGATCTCTCTATAAACCAGAAGTTTGTCAGAAATAATGGCTCCTGGAAGAAAGCGCAAGTCTGTTAGATCCAACGATGTTAGCGAGACTACTGCCACTTCTTCTCCTTTAAGTCAAACAACTCCAACTGTTGGAGTAACGCGAGAAGAATTGGATGCTGCGGTTTCTGGACTATATCAGCAGATGGAAGCCCAAAACAATCTGATGTTGGAAAGGTTGAACACTTTGCTTGGGGCTAACCGTCAACCAGTGAATAACAAACCAAACTTTGCTGATAATGTTCATGATGTGGAAGAAAGAGATGTTCCTCAAAGGGCAGCTAGCCTGGTTAAAGACACACCTCCCCAAGTTGGAGGATCGGGACAACAGCCAACTATCCGTGAATGCATTTCAGGGGAAACTTCTGAGAAGATGGCCGATGCCTGTCCTGCTGAGCCCTTTAATGATGAGGAATATTTCTCAGGGATGGTCCAACAAATCATGAAGGAAATTATGCAATGGGAGGAAGACGAGGGGGTTCGCTCCGAGCAAGACTCCATTCACTGAAAGGATTTTGAAAGCAGAATTTCCTAGGAAGTTTGTTCCTCCTACCATACCAGCTTATAAGGGGACAAGTGACCCTAATGAATTTCTATACAAGTATGATTGGCACATGACTAGTGCCAGAGCTTTAGATGAGATCAAATGCCAATATTTTTCGGTATACATAAAAGGAGTTGCTCTTCTCTTGTTCACAAAACTGCCGGTCCGGTCGATAGACCAATTTCCTGATTTGACTCGAATGTTTAAGGAACAGTTCAGATTGTACGCTTCGAAGGCGAAAGATATAATGTCGTTATCCAGCTTAGAGAAGAATCCTAGAGAATCCACTAGAGCTTTCTTGAATCGCTTCAATATAGCTCTGGCTGAAGTAGACAACGCAGAGCCGAGAATGATTTTGACGTACCTGATGAAGGCTATTGATAAGACAAGTGAGTTCAGGAGGTGGTTGAAAATGAAAGAACCTAATTCGCTTGACAAGTTTTATAAGAAATCCGATGAATTCATGCGCCTGGAAAGCCGCCAAGCACTGGCTAAGGTGGTATCGACAGGGGCTGGAAATAGTGATGTTGTTCCAAATAGGAAGGAATCTGGCAATCGGAAGAGGGGAAATGATGGTCAGAGGAAGCAAGGAGATGCAAAGAAAAGTCGTCCCTTCAACTTCACCCCTCTGACAGATACCCCGGAAAACATCTACTTTGCAAACAAAGACACAGTCGAATTCCCCGCACCAGCTAAGCAAAGAGTTAACAAGAAAGCCGAGAAGAATGGAAGGTTTTGCCGGTTCCACAACCAACCTGGGCATGATACCAATGAGTGCTGGCACTTGAAGGAGTTGATTGAGGAACTATTGAAAGAAAACAAGCTCCAGCAATATGTAAGGAGGAACAAGAACGGCCCAACTTCGCCAACTCAAGGACAACAGGCTCCTGTTCATCGTCCTAGCTCAAGTGAAAAGGCAGCAGCTCATGAATTGGAGAGGCCCGTTATTAATGTGATTACAGGAGGACCTCACCCAGCTGGCAGAAGCTGGGGTGAGATGGAACGCTACGCTCATGCATTGAAGTATGCGCCAGCAGAGGAGAGTGTTTTTGTGTTGGAAGATGCTGCACCTCTGAAGCAGCAGAAAACTTTTAATGATGACATTATCTTCAGAGTCGGGGATTCTATGGGTGTTGAAGCCCCTACCATAGATCCCTTGGTTATTTGTGCTGGCATTGGGCCAGCTATTGTAAGAAGAGTACTTGTTGATTGTGGCGCTTCTTGCAATATTCTTTTCAAGAAGACTTTTGATCAGATGAAGATCCCAATGGCTGATGTTCAAGCTTCATCGCAAAAGATCGTTGGGTTTACTGGGGAACCCAGGCAGCCGGTTAGGACTATTGACCTGTTCGTGGAACTTGGAGAGGGGCAGAAGAAGGTCGCTCGAAGGCGGACTTTGGTAATTGTTGATGAATTTTCTGCTTACAACGCCTTCCTAGGCTGTCCAACTCTTGCAGCCTTTAAAGCGATCCTCGACCCGTGGTGCCTTACCATGAAATTCCCCACAGATAATGGAGTTGGTGTTGTTAAAGGAGATCAGAATGCGGGGCGGGAATGTTATCTGATAGAAATGCGTGAAGCAAGAAAGAGAGAGATGGGAAAGGATGCGGCAGCCCTAGTCCGCATCAAAGAATCAACCTTGTAGCAATTACAGGGCGGACCCTGTACTGGCGAATGTAGCGAAGTATGAAGAAAAATGGATCCCAGAAAAGCCAGTGCAGGGGAGAATCGAGTGGTGCCAGTGGAAGTAATGGTACCAGTACCTGTTGACCCAAAAGACCCAAACAAGGTGCTGAATGTGGGTTCACAACTTAGTACGGAAGTTCAGAATATTTTAATATCATTCCTGAAAGCAAATCTGGATGAATTGCTTGGACCCATTGTAACGACCCAGAATTTTTGATAATTTAAATTTGAATATTTGATTTATTTTAAATATTAATAAGTGAAAATTTTAAGTCGAATAATTTATTTTTCGAATATTGGATTTAATTGGATAATTAAATCAATAATTTAATATGTTAAATTTTAGAAATAGTTGAAAATTGGGTTAAATATGATTAAAAATGATTTTTAAAATTTTATTTTATCATATTGGAGTTAGAACGATATTTTAGAACTTTTAAAATTGAATTAAGAGTTAATTTGTGAAAATTGAATATTTTAATATTTAATCGACTAGTGAAATTAGCCATTTTTCAAACAGTCTCAGAATTGGACGAAACTAGTTCCTTGAATCTGTAATGGTTTGTTATTATCGGATTTCAATTTTCATAGCAATCAGAGTTGTCGTTTGATCGTGGCAGCTCGAAACGCACCGAAATTGTTTTAATATTAATTTGGCGAGTTAAAATAGTCATTTTTCAAACAGTCTCGGATTTCAATGAAACCGTTTCATCGGATCCATAATGTGATATTATTGTATGGTTTCAAATTTCGTGTCAATCGGATTTACCGTTTGTCCGGCGCAAGCCAAAACGCGTAGAAATTTGATTTACCGATTTAATTTTAAATCGAACATTTATCGCCATAAATCGCACAGATGATCGAATTAGCTTTCGAAACCTATTCCATTGTGTCCAAAACGTGGGATAATCCCCAGAAATGCCAGTCACCGCGCGTAAATCGAAGTCCGAAAAACCGGAATGAATAGTGTTCGTTTTGTTTTCTATAAGTAGACCATTTATTCACAAATAAAAAAAAGCTAGGGTTTTCATTTCAATGGTCGGCCGCCTATGCTAAAACCAACGGCCAGAGAATTCGCGTGCTTCTCCCCTTAATTTCTCTCGATCCATAAACATTTAGCGAAAAGCCTCAACTACAAAAGCGTAGAGTTAGGCGAGATCTACGAATCTATACGGGTATGATCGTCTATGGCACGACGTGGAGGAGGACAGAGGACCGTGTTTACCTAGGGTTTGCGCACGGAAATAGATACAAAGGCACGACCGAGCTTCGAGTGGTGGCAGGCGGTGGTGACTCGCGTGATGCTCGTTCGTTTGGCAGTGGCTGATTGCTCTGGAAGTCGACGAGGAGGGAGGATAATTCAAGAGGGAAGTGGCGGCTATGGGTGTATTCGTTTCGAACGGCCTGGAAAAGGAGGAAGAAAAGAAGAGCGGTCGGATCTGATGGTTTTGAAATGGAGGGCCCAGATTAATTTAGGTTAAGAAAATAAATTAAATTGTTAATTAATTTATATTGACATTTGTTTGATTTTTAAATTATTGTAACTTGTTCATACGAGGTCGAAAATGCATGAAACAAGTTGCGTTGCGTTCGCATTGTCGAGCACTACGCAATGGAGCTTGATTGGAAGCGATTAGAGTCAATGAAAATTTCGGGTAAAATTAAACGTCCGTTTAATTTTATTCGAAATAAAATGTTACAAATTGATATCGAAAAATCAAGGTGAGAACTTCTCACTCAATCGAATCGGTTTCGATTTTAATTTTAAATAGTTATATTTAAAATTCTTGAATGCATGTTTGAATGATGATTGTTATCTATTGATTGTTAAAATAGACATTATGCGCCGTTAGTAAGCGGATGTTATTTATTAAAAACAAATACGGCGATAATTCCAACTTGTATGGAATTGGTATTATTTATGTACTTGGAGTTGATTTTCCCGCATTATATAGCGGATGAGACCCTATTGCGCCGCCTATTAAGCGGATAATATTTTTATAAAACCCATATACCACGATAATTTCGTACTGGAACGGAATTGGTATTGTGCTAACATCTTTGGATGCAGGGAAACAGGTTGGAGGGTTCCAACTGGATTCCTTAACTGTATTGATTTATTTATAGATGTTGTGATATTTGTTGATTATCATATCGATATATGATATTTGGATGTCGTGATTGACTATTTGGTGCTGTTGCATCATCGGATCCATTTTTAAAGTTAAAAAAATAATGATTTTGATTTTAAAGTGATTTTTGAAATTATACGTTTTATTCAAATTTTGAATTGATTCATCTTAAATAAAATAAACGTTAAAATTTTAATATTTTAAATTATGATTTTTTTTGCAAAATATAACTGAAATGTGATTTTTGAAATAAATAGTTAATTAATTTATAAAATCGTTTAAATTGGGATATTTGAATTGTTTTAAAAACGATTTATATAAAAGATTTAAAATTTGATATTTTATAAGTTTAAAAAAATATTGGAATTATTAAACGAGTTTTTATAAGTGTTAAAATGAAATAAAAAATGGATTTCATAAGTGAATGAAATTATGGATTTATAAATTGTGAAGTTATGAAATGAATAGATTTTGTAAAATAAAAGATTTATAAATAATTAACTTAATTGGTTTATAAAAAGGGATTCTCTTATAAATCGAAGTTTATAAATAGAAATGGAATTTATAAACACTGTTTATAAATTCGAAATCAATGGAATTTGATAAATTGAAAGTTGAAATTGGTTAAGGAAGTATATTCACGATTTTGGACAGTGAATATATTATCAAATAAAATGGATATGCTTGGGAAAATGAATATTATAAAATGAAGTTAATCGTTTTAACGATGTTTTAAAATATATTATGAATCGAAACCATAGATTTCAACATTTATTGTTGAAATAGACGTTTTCGAGAAATAGAAGGAAATGATGGACTATAACCCTGTTGTTATAGTAAATGGTTTCCGAAAGGAAATGTTTCATATAGTATTGGGATTTATATATCTATTTTAATTTTGAATCCCTATACTAGTGATTTTGGGTCGTCGTAACGATGTTTTACGTAACATTCGTTTTGGCCCAAACAAATGTTTTTAAGAGAATGATTTCTTAAAGAATGAAATATATACTTAATTTCGATTTAAGTATATTGAATATTTCCCAAGTGTTGAAAATAAATGGATTTGTGAATTATTTATTATTAAATAAGTATGGAAATGTTTTCCAATATGAAGTGAATGTTTTGAGATTTTATCTTTTAAAGATAAATTGAAAATGAATATTAGAAATTGATTTGGAAATTTTATATTCATAGATATTTTGGAATATAAATTCACTATGGAATTTGTAAATGAAAAGGGGAATTTGTTTAAAAATAAACGTTGATTTATTTTTGAAATGCGGGAATAAATTTACGGATTTGGAACGTAAATATAAAGTAAATCGATAAGGATTTATTTAATTGGTTTAAATGAACCATGTTGAAATGAAAGTATTTCGCATAAGGAAAATGATTGAAATTTGTTTTCAAAAGTGGTAAAGGTGAAAAGTGATTTGAAAATTTGTTTTCAAATGTTGAAGTGTGAAAAATGTATATCTTGTAAAGATATTTTGGAAAGTAAATAATTTGGGAAATTATTTGGAATTTGGTGATGTTGAACACGCCTATTGATAGTTAAATAATCCGACTATCAATATTTACCTTTAAATAGGTATTTGTTGTGAATTGCTTGAGTTTGAATGCCACACTTATTTTTGAATAAACGCTCACTATTCGGGTTAGCCGGCAAAGGACCTTGGGGTCGTATAACCCATTCCGAATATGTGATACATCGTAATGGATTGCATTTGATGACCGGTGTTGAAGACCGGATATTTTTGAAAACGGAAGGATTACCGTTGAGTTACTCTTCATCGGCTTATCTCCGATATAGAGGTTTTATCACCCTAAGTGACGAGAAGTCCGGACGTGATTAGAAATTATCCGGAATGCAAGGCTTCTTCGTAAGCGCCTTTGGTTCTGTTCGAGCCCGGAACGGACTTGTATGGATTGTATGTCTGACATTACAAGTTGAGATATAAAGCTGATTTCTTTCAAATATATTTCTGTTGGTGGCGGAGAATTTATTCTCTTAGCTTAACACCCTTCTCTAAGACGTACGAGCTCAAAGGTTATGTAGTTGAAGGTTATTAGTGATATACTCCCAATTTGGTAATGTGACGTGCTGAGTGTTGCTGTGAAATGATCATTGTTTGATCATTTGTGATATGATCATTTGTTTGATCATTTATCATGGTGATCATTACTTTGATCATTTGTTGACCCAAAGCACAGCTTTTGTATAAAGCGTGGCTTTGTGGACGAGACTTCGTCGGACCTCACACCCCGAAAATGGTCAAAACAGGAAGGATGCAGCAAGGTTATTAGGGGGTAGCGCCCCTTTAGTGTATGTCATTCCTTCTGGATAGAGGTGGTATCATGGTATGGAGCCCAGATACTTAACCTATGTTGTTGCTGCAAATTTATTGCTTTGTGGTTGTTGGAAATCGAGGATCCTCGGATAGATCGGTTACGATCGGGGGATGACATATTCGTGTCAGTAGTTACCCAGTTAGGGGTAACCGGACTTGTGTTGGCAGAGATCCGGTTTGGTTCTCGGGTCGTCTTTCCAGAGGCGTACCCATGTGGCAATGGGAAGTTCCTTGGCCTGACCATTTGTTGGAAATCCAAAGAAACAATACGATCTTGTACGGTTTTAGTTGTAGAACCTATCATTCACTTATGGTGGCGCCCCACTGTTTGGAGGGTAGCTATAATAGGCATAAGTGCGAAATGCCTATGCTGGCTAAGATTTATATCTTTATTTTCGAAATGATTTTTTCCTACACTATGCACTAGTAATAATATCAAATGTTTCTTTTTAATGTGTATCAAGCATCTTTGACTATCATAAGGAGAAATCTCCTCTGATTCTGCGTTTGCATTGTGTGTGTGTGTGTGTGGGAGGCCTTATGGTAGTCTCATTTTCTAAAAACATTTCGAATCTATTTTAAAAATTATCATGTTCTTTGTTTTAAAGATAAACTGTTTTAGTTCTCACACCAGTTACATGACTGACTCGGAGTTTATTGTTTTCCTTCCTAAACTCTGGGTGCCCACCAATTTCCACACGGGCAGTCAAGAGTCAGGTTTATCACGATATTCTGGAATTCAGGAGTTGCAGGAGGCAAGCTGGATGGCATGGCGTATTCACTAGTATATAGTATTTCTTTTCCGCTGTTTGTTGTTGTTTGTTGTTGTACACTCTGATGATGTAATGTAAAATGATGTAATGTAATAACTGATATAGTTCTTTGTTTAAAGATTATTCATTTAATTATTATATGTTGTTCCGCTGGGATTGTGAGATTCTGATATTGTTCCGTTGTTTCTTTTCTGTTCTTCTTCTATCTTTTTCTTTCTTCTTCTACCTCTTTCTTTTTCTTCAACCCCATTTATTCGATTTTTCGGCAACGAAAAATCGCGTACGTTACATTTGGTATCAGAGCTTATGGTTAAGTGACAACCTTAGCTCTGTTGGGTATTACTCATTAGAGATAGAGTCAGTAGTACTCTAGAGTGAGTGTGAGTGTAATAATAGCTATGAGCGCGTATTTGTTAGTGAATATAAATTGTTTTATATTGTGTTTGCTTATCCGTTGAGCTGTTTGTGAATTCTGGTCGGTATGTGGGACGCCATATTATCGATAGGGATTTCTAAACACTTAAACATGGCAAGTCGACATAGTATCGTTTTAAATTAGGTAAATGAAATAATTTTACCTTGGTTATATTTTATATATAAAGGAATAATTTTTCGGGATCATTAAGTGTATGTAAATTGATTGTTTGGTTGTTGAAAATGTAAGTTATATTCAAGTAAATAAAAGTTGTTTGAATAAGTTAAATTAAAACAACAATTGTAAAAGAATAATTGTATAAGCAAATGAATTATAAGTATGATGTTATAATTAAAATAATTTACAATTGTAAAATAACCTTATATATAAGAAGTTGTAAATGTGATTTATAATCTAAAAACAAAATCCCAGAGAAGTGTTTTGAAAGGATTTGATATTTCGGGAAAATTGTTTTAGAGAGATTAAAGCTCTAAACTCTTTCAGGTCACTGGAAAATAATTCCGATGTTGATCATGACATCATCGGTGTTCATTTTCGAGTTTCCAAAAGAGGGATTGCTGCCAAATTGTTTAAAAGAAAGTTGATTGGAAAATTTGGATTTGGTTTTGGAAATTCAGAAGGTAATTTGAATTGATTTCGAAAATGGTTTTGAAAGGTTGAAAAGACTCTGGAATCCTATTTAAAAAAATATTTATAGGAATGATAAATGAGTTGATAACTTATACAATTTGAATTTTGGTAGAATAAATTTAATTTAAAGGATGGAGTTAAATTAAAGTAAGTATAAGTAAATCAATAAAAATCCATGTTATAAATTGATGAATTTAAGCGAAATAAGTTTTGAACTTATGATATGAGTTAATAAATTTAGCTTTGGTAAAGGTTAAATAGAATTTACTTTAGATTGAAATCTAAATTGGATTTATAAGTGGAATCTTAAGTTAAATTGAAACGAATGATGTTGGAATGGAATATAACTTAAGTAAAGTTGAAAGAAGTTGATTGCGGTATCGAAGTAAATAAATAAGTGAATTAATGAAATGAAGTCATTAAGAATATGAACTTGAGTTATATAAATGAAATTCAACTTTATATTGTTAAATGAATTAGCAGTTAAACTAATGAATGAATTGAATGTTAATCAATTGAATGTAAATAAAATTGATGAGATAATGAATGTGAGTATTAATTCATTAAAAGATAATTGAATAAATTGAATGGAAGTCAATTTAATATCAACCAATTGGAATTAAAAGTATTGAACCGAATTAAATGTAAAATTAAATAATTTGGTTATGTTGAAAATACATTGGTTGTTATATGGTTGTTAATTGATTGTGTATAATTCATTAAGTGTTAATGGAATTGAAAGCTATAAATCATTGAAGTCAAATTGGAAGTTAAGTGAATCTTAAATAGAATTGAATTTGATTTGGAAATGAACCAACTGGAATGTAAATTAGTGAATGTATATTGATTTGTTGGATGGTTGCATTTGTTGTTTGGTTGCATTTGCTATATTGACATATATAGTTGTTGTTATATGATGTATATCGATATTATTTTCATGTATGCATGTTCTCATGTTGTTGTTGAGTGTTTAGTAGGTGCGGATTGTGCTTGCTTCGCATTTGGAGCTCGCTTTCGCGCTATATTAGTCGTATATGCTCGCTAATAATAAATAAGGTACATATCTCGGATTACATACCGTACTTTTACACTTTTTTCCCTACGGGATGCCTCATCACTTGATGAGATGTATATTTGTGATATATATACTGTCATTTTTTTTTGGATCGAGCCGCGCAAAGGAGACTATGGCGAAATTTTTCGAAAATTTAAGGCATTAGAATATTTTTGAGAAAATTGGAATTTTTTTTTTTAAAACTAGTTATGGATTTGGAAACTCAGTAAAGATTTTGTAAGAAGTTTAACCATGAACTTTGGAAAAGTTAAACACTTAAGAGATTTGAAAAATCCAATTTGAATGGTTTGTCTTGGAAAGTTAATGGATTCTGTAACTTTTTCTTACTCGGTAATTTCGAGGACGAAATTATTTTAAGGGGGGAAGTTTGTAACGACCTAGAATTTTTGATAAATTAAATTTGAATATTTAATTTATTTTAAATATTAATAAGTGAAAATTTTAAGTCGTATAATTTATTTTTCGAATATAGGATTTAATTAGATAATTAAATCAATAATTTAATATGTTAAATTTCAGAAATAGTTGAAAATTTGATTAAATATGATTAAAAATGATTTGTAAAATTATATTTTATCGTATTGGAGTTAGAACGATATTTTAGAACTTTTAAAATTGAATTAAGAGTTAATTTGTGTAAATTGAATATTTTAATATTTAATCGACTAGTGAAATTAGCCATTTTTCAAACAGACTCAGAATTGGACGAAACTAGTTCTATTGGATCCGTAATGGTTTGTTATTATCGGATTTCAATTTTCATAGCAATCGAAGTTGTCGTTTGATCGTGGCAGCTCGAAACGCACAGAAATTGTTTTAATATTAATTTGGCGAATTAAAATAGTCATTTTTCAAACAGTATCGGATTCCGACGAAACCTGTTTCATCTGATCCGTAATGTGATATTATTGTATGGTTTCAAATTTCGTGTCAATCGGATTTACCGTTTGTCCGGTGGAAGCCAAAACGCCTAGAAATTTGATTTACCGATTTAATTTTAAATCGAACGTTTATTGACATAACTCGCACAGATGATCGAATTAGCTTTCGAAACCTATTCCATTGTGTCCGGAATGCGGGATAAACCCGAGAAATGCCAGTCACCGCGCGTAAATCGGAGTCCGGAAAACCGGAATGAATAGTGCTCGTTTTGTTTTCTATAAGTAGACCATTTATTCACAAATAAAAAAAAGCTAGGGTTTTCATTGCAATGGCCGGCCACCTATGCTAAAACCAACGGCCAGAGAATTCGCGTGCTTCTCCCCTTAATTTCTCTCGATTGATAAACATTTAGCGAAAAGCCTCAACTACAAAAGCGTAGAGCTAGGCGAGATCTACGAATCTATACGGGTATGATCGTCTATGGCGCGACGTAGAGGAGGAAAGGGGACCACGTTTCCCTAGGGTTTGCGCAAGAAAATCGATACAAAGGCACGACCGAGCTTTGAGTGGTGGCAGGCGGTGGTGGCTCGCGTGATGCTCGTTCATTTGGCGGTGGCTGATTGCTCTGGAAGTCGACGAGGAGGGAGGATAATTCAAGAGGGAAGTGGCGGTTATGGGTGTATTCGTTTCGAACGGCCTGGAAAAGGAGGAAGAAAAGAAGAGCGGCCGAATCTGATGGTTTTAAAATGGAGGGCCCAAATTAATTTAGGTTAAAGAAAATAAATTAAATTGTTAATTAATATATATTGAAATTTGTATGATGTTTAAATTATTGTAACTTGTTCATACGAGGTCGAAAATGCATGAAACAAGTTGCGTTGCGTTCCTATTGTCGAGCACTACGCAATGGAGCTGAATTGGAAGTGATTGGAGTTAATGAAAATTTCGGGTAAAATTAAACGTCCGTTTAATTTTATTTGAAATAAAACGCTATAAATTGATATCGGAAAATCATGGTGAAAACTTCTCACTCAATCGAATCGCTTTCGATTTTAATTTTAAATAGTTATATTTAAAATTCTTGAATGCATGTTTGAATGATGATTGTTATCTATTGATTGTTAAAATAGACATCATGCGCCGTTAGTAAGCGGATGTTATTTATTAAAAAACATATACAGCGATAATTTCAACTTGTATGGAATTGGTATTATTTATGTACTTGGAGTTGATTTTCCCGCATTATATAGCAGACGAGACCCTATTGCGCCGCCTATTAAGCGGATAATATTTTTATAAATCCCATATACCGCGATAATTCCGTACTGGAACGGAATTGGTATTGTGCTAACATCTTTGGATGCAAGGAAACAGGTTGGAGGGATCCAACTGGATTCCTTAACTGTATTGATTTATTTACAAATATTGTGATATTTGTTCATTATCATATCGATATATGATATTTGGATGTCGTGATTGACTATTTGGTGTTGTTGCATCATCGGATCCATTTTTAAAGTTAAAAAAATAACGATTTTGATTTTAAAGGGATTTTTAAAGTGATTTTTGAAATTATACGTTTTATTCAAATTTTGAATTGATTCATCTTAAATAAAATAAACATTAAAATTTTAATATTTTAAATTATGATTTTTTTTGCAAAATATAACTAAAATGTGATTTTTGAAATAAATAGTTAATTAATTTGTAAAATGGTTTAAATTGGGATTTTGGAATTGTTTTAAAAAAGATTTATATAAAAGATTTAAAATTTGATATTTTATAAGTCTAAAAAAATATTAGAATTATTAAACGAGTTTTTATAAGTGCTAAAATGAAATAAAAAATGGATTTCATAAGTGAATGAAATTATGGATTTATAAATTGTGAAGTTATGAAATGATTAGATTTTGTAAAATAAAAGATTTATAAATAATTAACTTATAAATCGGATTTTACGTATAAAGTTGAGTTATAAATTGAATTGGTTATAAAAAGGGATTCTCTTATAAATCGAAGTTTATAAATAGAAATGGAATTTATAAACACTTTTATAAATTCGAAATCAATGGAATTTGATAAATTGAAAGTTGAAATTGGTTAAGGAAGTATATTCACGATTTTGGACAGTGAATATATTATCAAATAAAATGGATATGCTTGGGAAATTGAATATTATAAAATGAAGTTAATCGTTTTAACGATGTTTTAAAATATATTATGAATCAAAACCATATATTTCAACATTTATTGTTGAAATAGACGTTTTCGAGAAATAGAAGGAAATGATGGACTATAACACTGTTGTTATAGTAAATGGTTTCCGAAAGGAATTTTTTTATATAGTATTGGGATTTATATATATATTTTAATTTTGAATCCCTATACTAGTGATTTTGGGTCGTCGTAACGATGTTTTACGTAACATTCATTTTGGCCCAAACAAATGTGCTTAAGAGAATGATTTCTTAAAGAATGAAATATATACTTAATTTCGATTTAAGTATATTGAATATTTCCCAAGTGTTGAAAATAAATGGATTTGTGAATTACTTATTATTAAATAAGTACGGAAATGTTTTCCAATATGAAGTGAATGTTTTGAGATTTTATCTTTTAAATATAAATTGAAAATGAATATTAGAAATTGATTTGGAAATTGTATATTCATGGATATTTTTGAATGTAAATTCACTATGGAATTTATAAATGAAAAGGGGAATTTTTTTAAAAATAAACGTTGATTTATTTTTGAAGTGCGGGAATAAATTTACGGATTTGGAACGTAAATATAAAGTAAATCGGTAAGGATTTATTTAATTGGTTTAAATGAACCATGTTGAAATGAAAGTATTTCGCATAAGGAAAATGATTGAAATTTGTTTTCAAAAGTGGTAAAGGTGAAAAGTGATTTGAAAATTTGTTTTCAAATGTTGAAGTGTGAAAAATTTATATCTTGTAAAGATATTTTGGAAAGTAAATAATTTGGGAAATTATTTGGAATTTGGTGATGTTGAACACGCCTATTGATAGTTAAATAATCCGACTATCAATATTTACCTTTAAATAGGTATTTGTTGTGAATTGCTTGAGTTTGAATGCCACACTTATTTTTGAATAAGCGCTCACTATTCGGGTTAGCCGGCAAAGGACCTTGGGGTCGTATAACCCATTCCGAATATGTGATACGTCGTAATGGATTGCATTTGATGACCGGTGTTGAAGACCGGATATTTTTGAAAACGGAAGGATTACCGTTGAGTTTCTATGCATTGGCTGATCTCCGATATAGAGGTCTATCACCCTAAGTGACGGAAAGTCCGGACGTGATTAGAAATTATCCGGAATGCAAGGACTTCTTTGTAAGTGCCTTCGGTTCTGTTCGAGCCCGGAACAGACTTGTATAGATTGTATGTCTGACATTACAAGTTGAGATATAAAGCTGATTTCTTTCAACTATATTTCTGTTGGTGGCGGAGAATTTATTCTCTTAGCTTAACACCCTTATCTGATACGTACGAGCTCAGATGTTATGTTGTTGAAGGTTATTAGTGATATACTCCCAATTCGGTAATGTGACATGCTGAGTGTTGCTGTGAAATGATCATTGTTTGATCATTTGTGATATGATCATTTATCTTGGTGATCATTACTTTGATCATTTGTTGACCCAAAGCACAGCTTTTGTATAAAGCGTGGCTTTGTGGACGAGACTTCGTCGGACCTCACACCCCGAAAATGGTCAAAACAGGAAGGATGCAGCAAGGTTATTAGGGGGTAGCGCCCCTTTAGTGCATGTCATTCCTTCTGGATAGAGGTGGTATCATGGTATGGAGCCCAGATACTTAACCTATGTTGTTGCTGCAAATTTATTGCTTTGTGGTTGTTGGAAATCGAGGATCCTCGGATAGATCGGTTACGATCCGGGGATGACATATTCGTGTCAGTAGTTACCCAGTTAGGGGTAACCCGGCCTTGTGTTGGTAGAGATCCGGTTTGGTTCTCGGGTCGTCTTTCCAGAGGCGTACCCATGTGGCAATGGGAAGTTCCTTGGCCTGACCATTTGTTGGAAATCCAAAGAAACAATACGATCTTGTACGGTTTTAGTTGTAGAACCTATCATTCACTTATGGTGGCGCCCCACTGTTTGGAGGGTAGCTATAGTGGGCATAAGTGCGAAATGCCTATGCTGGCTAAGATTTATATCTTTATTTTCGAAACGATTTTTTCCTACACTATGCACTAGTAATAATATCAAATGTTTCTTTTTAATGCGTATCAAGCATCTTTGACTATCATAAGGAGAAATCTCCTCCGATTCTACGTTTGCATTGTGTGTGTGTGTGCGGGAGGCCTTATGGTAGTCTCATTTTCTAAAAAGCATTGCGAATCTATTTTAAAAATTATCATGTTCTTTGTTTTAAAGATAAACTGTTTTTGTTCTCACACCAGTCACATGACTGACTCGGAGTTTATTGTTTTCCTTCCTAAACTCTGGGTGCCCACCAATTTCCACACGGGCAGTCAAGGGTCAGGTTTATCAGGATATTCTGGAATTCAGGAGTTGCAGGAGGCAAGCTGGATGGCATGGCGTATTCACTAGTATATAGTATTTCTTTTCCGCTGTTTGTTGTTGTTTGTTGTTGTACACTCTGATGATGTAATGTAAAATGATGTAATGTAATAACTGATATAGTTCTTTGTTTAAAGATTATTCATTTAATTATTATATGTTGTTCCGCTGCGATTGTGAGATTCTGATATTGTTCCGTTGTTTCTTTTCTGTTCTTCTTCTATCTTTTTCTTTCTTGTTCTACCTCTTTCTTTTTCTTCAACCCCAACTACTCGTGTTTTCGGCAACGAAAAATCACGTACGTTACGCCCATGCTGATATGTGTGGAATATCACCTGAAGTTGTAGTACATACTTTGAATATTGATCCGAAGTTTACACCTGTGAAGCAGAAAAGAAGAACCCAGCGTCCCGAAAGGTCAACAGCATTGAGAGAAGAGGTGGATCGGCTCATGGATAATGACTTTATTAGAGAATCAACTTATCCTAATTGGGTTTCAAATATGGTACTGGTTAAGAAAGCTAACGGAAAGTGGAGGGTATGCATCGACTTTTCAGATTTAAACAAAGCCTGTCCCAAAGACTGCTTTCCGCTACCTCGGATTGACCAGTTGGTTGACGGAACAGCGGGACATGAATTGTTATCTTTTATGGATGCTTACTCCGGATATAACCAGATCTTGATGCATGAGCCAGATCAAGAGGACACGAGCTTTATTACTGATGTCGGTGTCTACTGCTACAGAGTCATGCCCTTCGGACTGAAGAATGCGGGGGCAACTTACCAAAGGCTTGTTAATACGATGTTCAAGCCACAGATTGGAAAGACTATGGAAGTTTATGTTGACGATATGTTGGTTAAATCAAAGAAAGCAGTAGATCATATGGACCACTTAGCAGAAATGTTCGTTGTCCTACGAAAGTATGGAATGAAGCTTAATCCCTTGAAGTGTTCATTCAGGGTGGAGTCCGGAAAGTTCTTGGGTTTCATTGTGAGCGCTAGGGGCATTGAGGCTAATCCTGCTCAAATCACTGCCTTAAGAGAAGTCAAAGCTCCTAGAACAAAGAAGGAACTGCAAAGTCTCAATGGAAAAGTGGTTGCCTTAAGTCGATTCATTTCCAAAGCTACTGATAAATGCATTCCATTCTTTGATGCTCTGAAGAAAGGAAGGAAAAACTTTGACTGGACTCCAGAATGCCAGAAAGCTTTCAATGAATTAATTCGTCATATGGAAACTCCTCCGATACTTTCTAAGCCCGACGATGGTGAAGATCTTTTTGTATACTTGGCGATCTCAGCTCATGCTCTTAGTGTGGCACTGGTGCGAGAAGACGCCAAAATTCAGCACCCAGTCTACTATATTAGTAAAAGGTTTACTGGGGCAAAAATGAATTATTCAAAGTTGGAGAAGCTCTCCTATTGTCTACTGATCGCATCAAGAAAATTGAGGCCATATTTTCAAGCTCATCCAATCAAAGTCCACACTGATCAGCCACTGAAGCAAGTCCTCTTTCGCCCTGAGACTTCGGGTCGCCTTTTAAAGTGGAATATTGAACTCAGTCATTATGACATCACTTACCATCCCCGAAGAGCAATCAATGGACAAGCTTTGGCATATTTCATCGCAGAATGTACAGACAAAGGTGATAGTGAGGAAATAGTGACTGGTAATTCCCCAATTCGATGGAAATTGTATGTTGATGCCGCAAGAAACGATTACTGTTCCGGGGCTGGGGTTGTGATTGAAACCCCTGAAGGGCGGTCATTGTGCTATGCTTTAAGATTGGAATTCCCTTTGAGAAACAATGAAGCCGGTTTGAGAATTGCTAACGAGTTGAATGTCAAAATATTGCAGATCTTCAGTGATTCACATCTTATTTTGTGTCAAGTCAGGAAAGAGTTTCAAACCAAAGGAGGAAATCTGCCCGCTTACTTGTCAAAGGCCTGGGAGCTTCTCGATGACCCTGACCATTATACGATAAATCATATACCCCGGGAAGAAAACATGAAGGCAGATTCTCTCGCAAAATATGCAAGCACTGGTGAAGCTCAGTTATTGGGATTAGTTCCTGTGGAAGTCCTATCAACTCCAAGCATTGATGAAATGGATATTGACTGGATCATGACTATATCACAGGAGCGAGAATCATGGATGACTCCGATATTGGAATATCTGCGCGACGGATCTCTACCAGAAAACTCAAAAGAACGGCAGAAGTTGTTAAGAAAAGCATCCAGATATATAATTCAAGATGGCCGATTGTATATGCGGGGATTCTCAATGCCATTACTCCGATGTGTGACCAAGGAAGAAGCTGAGACAATTCTAACTGAGGTACACGGAGGAGAGTGTGGAGATCATTCAGGTGGTCAAACTTTAGCAATGAAAATTCTCCGTTATGGGTATTTTTGGCCAGATATTAATCGTGATGCCGCAAGTTACGCCCGAAAGTGTGACCGATGCCAGAGATTTGCAAAAATCCCAAGAGCACCTTCCATTGAGATAACACAGATGGTCAATCCGTGGCCATTTTCTATTTGGGGAATAGATCTTATCGGGCCTTTGCCAACTGCAAAATCCGAAATCAGATATGCTATTGTTGCTGTTGATTATTTTACTAAATGGGCTGAATCTGAACTATTAGCTACTATTACCTCTAAGAAAATGATAAACTTTGTAACTAAGAATATCATTTGTAGGTATGTTGTGCCTCAAAAGATAATCACAGATAATGGAACCCAATTCGAAAGTGAAGAGTTCCAAGATTTTTGTAAGAAATTCAAGATCCAGAAAAGCTTCTCAGCAGTAGCTCATCTGCAGGCAAACGGGCAAGTGGAAGCAGTAAACAAAATTATCAAATCGACCATAAAAAAAAGCTGGAAAAAGCGAAAGGTGGTTGGGTCGATAAGCTTCCACTAGCACTATGGGCATATAGAACTACACAAAAAACTGCGACGGGGCACACTCCATTTTAATTGGCATATGGATCAAAGGCAATGATTCCGGTAGAAATAGAGGTCCCTTCACATCGAAGAATTCATTTCAATCAAGCCGAAAATGAAAAGCTGCAACTTGAAGCCCTTGACTTCCTTGATGAAAAAAGAGAAGAATCTGAGCTCAGAATTGCGGCTCATCAGCAAAGAATAGCCAGGCACTTCAATTCCAAAGTTCGTCAACGCAGCTTTGAAGTTGGGGATCTAATCTTAAAAAGAATTATGACGCCTACAGGCGTGTTTGGGCCAAACTGGGAAGGGCCGTATGTTATAGGCCAAAAACTTCTTGATGGCACATTCAAACTCGTAACTGTCGAAGGAGACCCATTCCAAGAGCTTGGAACATCAATCATTTGGGCCCATATTTTACTTAAAGGCTTCAATGAAATATTGTAAAATAATGATGAATATATGATTCTTGTATTGAAAGCCGTTGTAAAGCCAATGCAAGTGAATAATAAGAACTATAAAGTGGATGTAGGCCCAGTTCTTGGCCGAACCACTATAAATCTTGTGTTCTTTACTATTATAAACTGCTTTGTTTTATTTCGATATATAAAATACGTCAATTGTATTACTAAAATGTCGATTTAATAATGCAGGCCACAAAAACAAAGCTTTCCCATCGAAGGACCAAGCAATCCCTGACATTACCCAATAAGCAAACGCTAAGCCATTCAAAATTTCCATACTCAAATCCTACGAAAGGAGTGCTTTAAGCAAAAAGTTAGTGATTCTGCTGGAAGTGGGCCCTTGCTAACTAATTGTGGTTGTTTGCACAAACGAGCATCCAGTTAAATAGCCTGTGTCTGCCCTTACCAACTCGCTTAACTATGAAGTATACTTCTTTGGATAAAGGAAATTGTTGGTAATTAAAAGAGAAGTGTATTTGGAAAAGATAACGGGGATCGCGATATGAATAGGTGGAAAAGAGACATGGGCGAGCAAGTATCAAACAGCCAAAGACCACTTCGGAGGCACAAGCCCTCTTCGGAGGAACAACTCTTCAGAGGATAAAGACCTCGAACGGGGCATGCCAGAAGACTTTCTCAACAAAAAAGACTGGTATGGAATGACCGGGAGCACCTTCCCAACTGGAAGGCAAGGCGCTTGTTCACTAGCCGAGACAGTTTGCGCAGACAAGCGTCCAAGTAACTTGCGTCCGCCCCGTGAATCCATACGATGATCGGAGGCACCTTCCCAAGTGGAAGGCAAGGCGCTTGTTCACTAGCTGAGACAATCTGTGCAAATAAGCGTCCAAGTAACTTGTGTCCGCCCCGTGAATCCATCCAACCATGAGGAAGAAACTTCCAGGCATACTCGGAGGCACGCATTCCACCGAGATTTGAAATAAAACTTCACAAGTGCTGGAATTTGAAAAGCCCTCTTCGGAGGCCCATTTCACCATAGTTGAAATTCTAAAAGACCTCTAGCGGGCCTCGCCAGAAAAAGAGAGTTCTTTCTCGACAGAAAGTAGCGGACTGATCGGTGGCACAGAACACTCGTGTCCGCCCCGTGAATCCATCCAACTAAGAGAAGGAAACTCCGAACTTCCAAGCAAAAGCCCTACTCAGAGGCACACATTTCACCGTGATCTGAAATAAAACTTCACACGAGTTGAAATGTGAAAAGCCCTCTTCGGAGGCCCGCTTCCCAACGAACAGGGAAAAGATAAAAGCCTCTCCCAAGAGGCAGAAACAAAAAAGACCTCTTCCCAGAGGCACAATCAAACAAAAAGACCTCTTTCCAGAGGCGCAACCAAACAAAAAGACCTCTTCCCAGAAGCACAATCAAACAAAAAACTCACTTCGGAGGCTCAAGCAGGTTGGAGCCCTTTTTCGGAAGTCCCACTGTACAATGAAGTAAAATTCACTTGCCAAAGAAAAAGTGACTTTTTCCAAAAGTGAAGTGTAAAAACTTCGCAACAAAAAAAAAAGAGAAAACTCCTCCAATATGAAGTACATTCTGTTAAATTAGGAAAAAATATTTTCTTAGAACGAAAATATTATCCTATAAAGTACAAATGCAAACTTCCTTCAAATGGAAGAGTTGTTCTATAAAGAAAGAGTACAAGTCTTCTCGAAACAGAAGAGTTGTTCTCCGAAACTTTGCCAATGTGAAAGAGGTTGCAATAAACCATGGTATGGGGGCAATACAATATAGTCATCACAAAATGAAAACAATGCTCAAGAAACATACCATAGGTTTACTGCAACTTCACATAAAGAGGATAAAGAAACTTGCATGAAAACAGAAAATAAAAGCGTTCTCAAATACAGACAGAAATTTGTATAAGTAAAGGAACCATTTTATTCCATACTATGAGAATTTTATACATATGCAGGTTTCAAAGTAAAAGAAAGCGGGGACTGGTACCCGCACAATCTCCAGTCAACACAAGCTTATACACAAGTAAAAAGCAAAGAGCGAGATAAAAAGCACAGGACCAAAGCCATCATTTTTTATTCCCTCCACCTTTTGAGCCTGCACCTGGCCGGATGACCAACTTCTTGCGCCGACTAGAAAGAGTAGGGGAAGAAGGAGAAAGGGGAACAATCGGACTTGTTTCTGCTTTTTTCTCGCCAGCTGAAGCTTCTTTCTTCTTTGAGATTCCACTTTTTCCCCTTTTCTTAGAAGAAGGCCCGCTTTCTGGAGTAAAAAGTATGGCTAACGGCGTATCGTCGGAGTCAGTTAGTTCCGGAGTCTTTTTGCCCTCTTCAGTTTCTTCTCCCCTATGTTCTTGAGAAGCAATGGGATCGTCCAAGTCTTGGAGAGCTTCTATTTGCTCCTCTTGTGATCCCGGTTGAGAGACAGAAGGAGGAGTGACTTGCAGAGACGGGGGAGGAATAATTGGAGGAGGGGAAGTCTGAACAATGCTCAGTACTTTCTCTACAGAAGAAAAGAAGTTAAAATCAGTAAAGAGAGGAGATAAAGGCTCGTTGAGATTCAGGAAACAATCAAGAAGCTCATCAAACTCATATGAAGCAAATGAGCAGTCTACTTGAGCATGATCAAAAACTAAAGTTACCTGGAGAAGTTGACTTTCTAACGTCAATTTCATAAGCTTGTGCTTCAGTGCTTTCTTCGCCTTCGTCTCCGCCCTATGCGCTAGTAATCTCAGTTACGACTTTAGCCGTGGGCGGAGAATGGGAACCGGAGCCTATGATATCAATGTCGGCCGAAGTCGAAGAAGGGACAGGGGCAATTAAAGGTGCTTCTTTCTCTGGATGCTCCACTCCCATCATTTCGGCTCGTACTTTAACAAGTTGCTCCTTTCCCCTGGCAAGGGCAGCACGAGTTTCGTCATCAAAGTAATGCGCCTCAAGTTCATCTTCGGAATAACCGGCACCTCTGAGCATATCCAGTACAGCCTCCCACACTTCAGCCAAAGTGATTTCATATTTAGGCCCCAAAAATGCAAGGCTGCCACGCCCCAAGACGCTTTGGATGTAAAAGTCAAACAGAGTAGAGCTGATGTTGGCTTTTGTCTCTTCATGACATTGCTCAGCGGCTCTCTTTCCAGCCATGGCCTCATCACGTTCTTTCTCAGTCTTTAATAGTTGAGCTTTCACCCTCATGATTTCTAAGTCCTGGGAGTTAGCTTTCTCCCGTAGCTCTCCGAAGTCAGCACGATATTTTTCCACCGTCTTCTGTGTAGCTTCAAGTTGGGTTTCGACATACCGTTGAGCAGCATGAGCGTCTCGAACTTGCTTCTGAAGCACTTCTTCCCTTTGAGTATAAGAGGTGGAAGAAGTAACAAGCTCGTGCTTAAGTTTCTTGACCTCCGCCTCAAGCTTTTCGTTGTACTCAACGATGTTTTTCATTTCGGTGTTGTGCTGATCAAGAATTTTCTGCCATTCAGACTTGTCGTTCTCCATCGTTAGCATAGCTTTAAGGTTGGCCCGGTTCACCCTCTGAAGCTCATCGACGAGCTTTTGCCACCCTGACATTCTCTCAATATCAAGTTTAACATTGTCAAGATTTCATAGCATGGCCTCTTTGTCGATGGGAACCAAGTCAAGGTCGAAGCGGACTCCCTTTAAGCACCAATGCGGGAACCGACTTTGAAGGGTTGGCGGACCTCTCTCAACTTGGTATGAGGGTCTGCCGAGAAGTGTCTGAATGTCGGCTCCTTCAAGGGAAGGAGACTTTGAAGGAATTTTAAGAGAAGTGAGAGCAGCGGCTTTTTCTAAAGTTGCAGATGCTGTCTTTTCATCAAGCCTGGCCCGCTTGCTTGGGTCTCCGATGTCATGACTCTTTCCTCTATTGTCATAAGTTTTTCTTTTACGAGAGTCATTGCCTCTGCGAGAAGAGTCATGTTGCTCATCCCTTCTTCCATACCTTTCTTCATACACTCTTCTTTCTTGAGCCTTTCGAGCAGCTCTCTCGTCATCAGTTTCCCTGTGGGTGGGAAGATAGCACCTATAATCATATTGACCACGCTTTCCGTACTGTTGAAAGTCGTCATAATAGGAACCGCTATGCCCCATTGGAGAACCTGAAAATGAGAAAGAGGCAAAACTTGAAAATCTTGGAAGTAAAGTGCATGAGAGTACATATAAGTGCTGAAAAATCCTAAGTGTGTGTAACGTGGAGACTACGCGCGTCAAACTACGAACCACTCCTTGGCTGTGGAGAAATGATGGGTGTAGTAGCTAACGTCAACTCTTGAGTCGACGGAATCTGTTGCAAGATAGAAGTTGTGTGATGACCCGGAATTTTGAGGCAATATCAATTTAATAATCTAAATTAAAAATTAAATTGATTTGATAATCTTTGTTAATAAGATTTGAATTAATTTAATAATCTTATTAAATAAATATTTGATTGATAAGATTTTATCTTTTTAAATCTAATATTTGTTTTATATTTATAATATATATAGAATATTGTGTATATATTGTAAATAGGTATTGTTTTAAATGAATCCTGTTTTCTATAAAATTTATATCTTTAGTAAAATTGGAAATTCTAATTTTATTTAAAAGTTAGACTTTTTAAAAGCCATTTAATAAATAAAATATGGTTTTAAATACCTAAGATAAATATTAAATGATTTAAAATATGTGTAACTCAAGTTTAAAATTTAAATAAATAACAATGAGGTTATTTTGAGTTTCTTTTAAATATAATGTGATAATAAATAATTTATTAATAAATAAATAATATCTTTTATAAGTTATTTATAGTTATTAAATGTTGATATTTTTAAATATATAATAAACCATAGTTTCAACAAATAAATTTTTAAATAAAAGTAATTGTTTTTCAAAAATTCAAATTTGTAGTGTATTTGTAAATAAACTGGATTTCAAAAATTCTATTTGAACATGAATTCAAAGTTTTAAATCTAAAGTATAGATGTTTTTAATTTGTTTTGATTTTGAAATATTTGCATAAGTTTAATTTTATAAATATAGTTTGATTTATTCATTTTAAAATCTATATACATATGAATAAATAATGGTTAACTAATTTATTTAAACATAGGTTTACATTTATCTTGTATTAACATCTAAATAAATAACTAATTAACACTTAATTATAATTAACTAACATTGGTGACAAATGTAAACTTTTTACAAATTTAAAAGAACATGTGTTAAGTAATTAACATACCAATATGACAAATGTTAGAATGCAAGACAAGTGTCATTTATTTTGTTTTTCTTTTATTTTTATTTTTATTTCAGTTTTTTTTTCTTTCTCCATATAAACACATTCTCTTTCATTTTTATTCCTTTTCTAAATCTAAATGAAAAGAAAACACAACACTTTCTTTGAAAAACTATAATTTGAAACCATCTTCAATTTGAAAATGCAAGAAAATCTGTAGCCTGCATTTCATATGCAAGCAATACTGCATATTGTTCAAATAAAAAAATCACCTGCACTTCTGAAATTAGCCTGCATGCAAGCCAAAAAGCAATCCTATATTCAAGCATACCTGCATTTTTTTTTAAATCTGGAATGCATCATCTTCTATCTGCAGTGTCTGCATGCAAGTGAGAATCAGGGGCAAATTCAAATCAAAATTTAAACTTCACAAGATTGAATAAAAAGGGGAGTTTCCAATTTAAAAAAAGAAAAAGAAAAGAAGCACAAGTTTTTCAAATGCTTTGCTCTGCACATCAAAATTGAGGTGAGTAACATTATAATTTAAGTGATTTAAAATATAAGTATGGTCGCATGTTTATCACTGATAACAAATGTGTTTATGGATGCATTTATAAGTATGTTTTTGGAATGTTCATATGAATGTATAATGAGCATTGAGATTTTGTGCTCTGTCTTTATATTCTTTCCAGGCTCAAGTTTTCAGTTCTTTTCAAAACCCACCTGATCTAGTTTGTTAAAACTCAATCTACAAACCAAGTATGTTTTGAATTAGTATAGATTGAGTTTTAAAACTTAATATTATTAAAATAGATACTCGTGCTTCTGTAAAATTCAGGATATCAAAGAAAGTTGATTTATATGTAAATTTCAAACCGTGAGATTTTTAGTTTCAATAATATGAAATGAATACATGACCAAAACCATGATTTCTAACACCTAAATCAAAATTTATAAACTAGAACTAAGGGAGCAGTTCTGTGTTGAACAGAAAATGAAAATAACGGATTTTTGGGTGATCTCGGCAATTTGATGGGTCGGAGTTCATCTTGTGGGTAGAAGAGTAACTAGTGAAGCTGGGAAAAATTATTGATGATAATACAAATCACCATGGAGACTGCGCTGACGTTTTATGGTCAGCAACCCTAGTTACTGGAATGCTTAGTTAATCGGGTTGTCACAGCTTGTATGGACGATCGAGTGCAGTGAGGATTTGAGGAAAGATGGCTTGACTGTATTTGAAGTTGTAGCCAAAGTCGTTGTCGTTCCAGTGGATAGAAGGAGGAGGGTGAGGCGGTTTACAGGTTTGAGGTGGAACCTGTTTTCTCTGTTCCAGGTTTTGAATGGGAACTCGAATTCGATTTTGGACTATAGAAGAGTGGATTGATGGTTATGTTGGAACGAGTAGTTGGACGTCGATGTGGGGAGGCCACCGGCGGTGGATGAAGTGGGCTGGAGGCACGGTGCACGTGCACCGTGCAATTTTGAATTTCTGTTGATCTCTGGATGGAAGCATAGTGGGATCTCGAGAATTACTCGAGTATGTGCTGTGTACTGCTCGAAGTTGAGGGCTATATGACTTGAAGCAGATTTTCTTCTTGCTCGGGTTTTAAGTATGGAACAGGTTTTAACAGGAACCAGTTGATCTGTTCAAATTTAAAATAAAAATTTAAAACCCAGGATTTAAGTGAAAATTAAGTTTCAAATACTAGTTTCAAAAATCAGAGTTAAGTTTAAATTTAGTATATATATATTATAGTTTCAGTTGATTTTGAAATTTTAAAGTTTTAAATTTAAAAGGGGTTCACAGTTTTTTTAAAAAAAAAGAGAAGAAAACTTGACAGTTTTCTGGAAATTTAATTTTTTTTTTTAAAATCTGAAATTTATTTAAAATAGTAGTTCAAATTTAAATTTTAAATTCAGTTTCTTAAGATTTTTTTTGAATCTTCTGGTTTTAAAAATGAATTTGTATTTTAAATAAAGAGTTTTTCAAAAATCAAGGTTCAAATCAAAAGTTGATTTTAAGTTTAAAATATAAATGATTTGAATAAGGAATAGATTCAAGTGCATTGAATTAAAAATCTGGGATTTGAATAAGTTTTAAAATTTGAATGTTTTCAAACTAGTTTAAATTTAAAATTTGTTAATTAGGAATAAAATTGTTTTAAACAAGTACTTTAATTTGATTTTCCTTTTAAATGAAATCATTAAATGGCTTATAAAGGAAGTTAAATGATTGTTAATTTGAAAATTGAAATTCAAATGGTAATGTATTTTAAACTTAATTTTTATTAAATTAAGTATATTAAGATTTATCTTATATAAGTTTAATTTTAAGTAATAAATGTTATTTAAATTTATTTTAAAGAATAATAAATGAAATTTAAATTGGTTGATTCTTAATTTCATTTTGAATTTTAGATTCAAAATAAAATTTGAATTTGAATTTTTAAAATGAAATGTTCTAAGTACATTTTAATATTAATAAAATTACTAATAAGGAATGGATTTCCTTAGAAATTATTAAGATATTAAATATAATTAAATAAATTGGATAATTAAGGAATAACTTATTTATTTAATTTATTTAATTAGTAATTTGGATTAATTTTAATTAGAGATTAATTAAGAAATAATTTAAGAAAATTAATTAAAGAATTAATAATAGTTAATGATGGTCATTAACTAAGGTTTATTTGATAATTAATTAATATGATTAAATTTTAATAATTAATTAGATTGATTAATTAATGATAATAACTTGTAAACTTTATTTGAGTCAATTACTTAAATGAAAGTAATTAAGACATTAATTAATTAATGTAATTAATGAAGTTATAGAGTTTGGTTTAAATTAATTAATTAAGTTTAGTTAATTTTAAACATGAGATTTGATAATAATTACCTGATGTAATTAATTACTCAGTGAAGTAATTAAAGATAATTACTGAATGTAATTAATAGATGATATTGGGATTGTGAAAATAATTTGGATTAAATTATTTTGTATAATTAATCAAGTGATTAATTAAGGAAACTTATTAAGGAATAATTAATTTGATAGGTAATTAAAGTAGTTAATTACAGAATGAGATTAATCAAGGTGATTAAATATTATGGTTTAAGTGATATTAATTACTGGAAGTAATTAATATTGAGTAATTATTTAAATATAATTAAGGATCATTAGTCAATATAATTAATGATGTAATTAAGGTTGATTAATTAATATTAATTAATCAATAATAAGTAATTAAGGATAATTAATTAATTGTAATTAATTAAGGTTAAATGTAATTAAATATAGTTAATTAATTAATGAAGTAATTAAAGGTTAATTACTGTATTTGGTTTAGGGTAATTAATTTTGTGAAATTAATTAAGGTATAATTAATCAAGTTTGATTAGTTAAGATGATAAATTAGAGGTTAATTAATTAATTAATTTGTAATTAATTAATGATAATGTAAGCAATATTTATATTGAGATAATAATTAATTTAATTCATTTTAAATTAATTAGAAATGATGTAATTAATTTAATTCATTTTAAATTAATTATAGATAGTATGATTATAAGTCATTGCTTATAGATGGTTGATATTGATTACTTTGAATGGTTTGAATCTCAGAGATGAGATTAGTAATGTTGATTGATATGGATTATCTTTTAATAGTGATAATGTGGATTATTTATGGTTTGATAATGATAATTATCTAATGTGAATCTATGAATTATCTCTCTGTGTGTATATAGATAATATAATTGAATTTGTTTTAAACTTTAAAACAACTTGGACCTAAAAGACACATTTTGGATATCGATGAGACCGGGATCGGGTTTCCATATTTGGATATCCGAAAACCACATTGATCCAAATTAACGATAGGCCGTGAATCTTATGTGAAGGGTGAAGACTCGAGGTGTAAGGGCTATACGTTAGTATAACTCTGTGGGTGATTCCGTAATGAGTTTGACAGAATAGTACTTATAGATTCGAGATGGAGATTTAGAGTGCAAGGGTTATCGTCGTTAACTCTGTGGGTGATTCCGTAATGAGTGTAATGAGATAATGCCTTCGGTTTCATTCGAACCCGGAACGAACTTGTATGGATTGAATGCTTTCAGCACATCGTTAGGAGGACGATGAGCATTCTAAGATAATGTGTCCACTAAAGGTAATCGTAACCTCAGTCCTCATCAACCGGGAATGGCTAAAACAGGGGAGGTGCAGCAAGGCTTCGTAGGTAGCTCCCACTGGAGAGCAAGATTGATCCCTGTCTAGAGGTCCCTTTTTATTTGGCTTAGTGGGTAGTTGTAATTGCGCACCAACTGCGGGGTTGTCTTGTTCGGAACTATTCAGTAAGGAATGGGTTCTGCCTTGTGTTGCAGGGGAGTGGGAGTACTCCTCGATACGTTGGTCTAGGCCATGTACTGTGACGGGCGTTACCCCAGTAGCCCTGCCATTGTATGGAATCCAAAATCCAATAAGTGCCAACGGTTTTGATTGTATTACCCACTTTTGTGGCTAGTAGCTGGAATTTAATGAACGTAACAATTTCGGCTATTTCATATTTACTTGAAAACCCTAGACCTATTGTAATATCACTGGATTTCCTATCAAATGTTTTGGTTAGCGTAAGGTAAAAACTTTTCCATGTTTATGTGTGGGAAGTCTTACGTGATACCTTTCTTTTCAAAAGGTTTTTGAAAGTTAAGCAACTTTAACCTGTTACTCACACCAGACCCATGTCTGACCCGGAGTTTATTTTTGTTTTTCATAAACTCTTGGGTACTCAAATTTTACGAGTAGCCAAGGGATTCAGGTTTGCTTTGACGAATATTGGAGGAGAAATGGAGCAGGAGGCTTCTGCGTTAGATATTAGTATTCCGCTGTGTGTTCTGTGTTGTCTCTGAGTTGTATTATGTTGTAAATACTAGACAGGTGTTTATAACTGTCTAGTATGTGTTGTATTATCTGTGTACTCTAATAGTGATTTTAAACTATGTAATATTTTATGTTATATTAATAATTTATTCGTTCCGCTGTTTAGATTCTGATGTGTTGTTTCTTCTTCTTCTCTTTCTTTCTCTTTTCTATCCCTTTCTTTCTTATTAGCGAAGCAACTTCCTAGAGTGTGGAAGTTAGGTCGCTACAGGTGGTATCAGAGCATTAGGTTGAGTGAATACCTAGGCTCTGGAGTGGTGTCTATCTTGTGAGAGCGTATTTGTAATTTTATATATATTTATATATATTTATCTATTTCTACCTATTTGTTGGGTTACCTGTTCAAGTTTTCCAATATAGGCTATAAAGGTAGATGAGGTAGTTGTGTTTGTAACACGATTACTACCATTGGTTGGAGTTTGTATGTTTGAGATTGGAAGTTTATCTGTCGAGACTGTAGACCTAATACCGTCTCGAATAAGTTTGTTGTGTTAAAGTATTTCATCGATCTCTGAAGGAAACCTAATAAGGTTCAGAGTCATCTTTGAAGTACAAAGTTTGGTGAGTAGGGTTTGGATCTGTTCGATTGAGCTGGAGCAAGTGAAGGTATCTTGATACCTCTGGAAGTTGTAACTGCGTGGTGAGATGCAGTGACTAAGGATTGTTTCCGAAGATATTTCTTTAGAACAAGTTTGGGAAGTGTGTCCGCTTCGATGTTGTGGCTAAAGTCAGCAGGATGTTGTGGTGTTTCTGTCTGCTTTGAAGACCGAGTTTCTCGAAGGGCTTTGGATCAAGAAGTTTTGGCCTTGGGTGTCAGCAGTGCATCTCGGAGTGCTCTGTGAGATGACAGGGAGGTCTTAGCTGAGAAGTTCTTTTGAAGAGGGAGTTCAGAAGCTGCTAAGTGAATCCGTTTCTTCAATGAATTGACTAGACCAGTGTAAGCTGTTCTATTTGTTAAGAGAGAACAGTTTTATTTGGAAATTTATTTGGGTTGATCACAAAAGTGACTTGCGATTGGTTGAGTGTTCTCTTGGATGGTTGGAGATTTTCTGGATGTTTTCTGGAAAAGACAAAGGTTTGTCAGCATCTGGAGTTTGATGAAGTAACTCAGTTTCGGAGGAATTTCTGAGTTTTCTTTATGGATCTATAGAACCATATTCTCGGAGGTGATATCCAATTGGTGTTTGTGTTCTTCGTCAGTATTTTCTTATCTACTTCGGATCAGAGTGGTGCAGTGGAAGCAATTTGGAAGTGTTTCTGATTGTCTTTTTCGGATTAGGAGGAGTTTGTTGTCTTTTGCTGTTGATGAAGTAGAATTGTGTTTTGGTTTTGGATTGATCTTGAGGTGATCATTGCGTTGGGATGTTTTTGGTTCTGATTGTTCTAGAGGAATCAGCAAGGGTTGAGATGATCAATTTGGATGTTGGCATCCCAGGATTTGTCTGAAAACTTTTGAGGATAAGGGACAGAGAAATTTGGAAATTAGAAGTTGGAGACTTCGTTATTGTTGAAGCTTTCTCTGATTCAGGAGCTATAAGTTTTGGTAAGACGGAAGAAGCTAGCTCAGTAATGATTTGGATCTTTTCTCTGTGTTTTGGTTGGATTGGTTTTTGGTTTTTCAGGATTGAATTGTCAGTTTGGATAACTGGAATTCGATGAATTTCACGTATCTCTGAGGGAGTACGTGTATGGTCTATCTCTGGTTTTGGAACCAGTAGTTTTAGAGGTTTGGTTGTTGAATCAGACTCGTCTGTAGTCTGATATGTTATCTAGTTCTATAGATATAGATGAATAAGAGCTCTGTAGTTTAATTGTATTGATTGTTTGGAACCTATAGAGCGAGTATCCCGATATTCTTATACCGGGGAAACTCGTGAAAGTTTTATCCATAATTTTTCTGGATAACTATATTTGATTAATTAGATTTGTTTGATTGGGTGAATTGATTGCTATGGTTGTTAGCATATCATTGGTAGATGCTTGTGTTTTAAAATTTAATCTTCAAATAGATTATTAAATTACCTTTGTTTTAAATTTCGGGGACGAAATTCTTTTAAGGGGGGACGAATGTGATGACCCGGAATTTTGAGGCAATATCAATTTAATAATCTAAATTAAAAATTAAATTGATTTGATAATCTTTGTTAATAAAATTCGAATTAATTTAATAATCTTATTAAATAAATATTTGATTGATAAGATTTTATCTTTTTAAATCTAATATTTGTTTTATATTTATAATATATATAGAATATTGTATATATTGTAAATAAGTATTGTTTTAAATGAATCCTGTTTTCTATAAAATATATATCTTTAGTAAAATTGGAAATTATGATTTTATTTAAAAGTTAGACTTTTTAAAAGCCATTTAATAAATAAAATATGGTTTTAAATACCTAAGATAAATCTTAAATGATTTAAAATATGTGTAACTCAAGTTTAAAATTTAAATAAATAACAATGAGGTCATTTTGAGTTTCTTTTAAATATAATGTGATAATAAATAATCGTTTAATAAAGAAATAATATCTTTTATAAGTTATTTATAGTTATTAAATGTTGATATTTTTAAATATATAATAAAAAATTGTTTCAACAAATAAATTTTTAAATAAAAATAATAGTTTTTCAAAAATTCAAATTTGTAGTGTATTTGTAAATAAACTGGATTTCAAAAATTCTATTTGAACATGAATTCAAAGTTTTAAATCTAAAGTATAGATGTTTTTAATTTGTTTTGATTTTGAAATATTTGCATAAGTTTAATTTTATAAATATAGTTTGATTTATTCATTTTAAAATCTATATACATATGAATAAATAATGGTTAACTAATTTATTTAAACATAGGTTTACATTTATCTTGTATTAACATCTAAATAAATAACTAATTAACACTTAATTATAATTAACTAACATTGGTGACAAATGTAAAATTTTTATAAATTTAAAAGAACATGTGTTAAGTAATTAACATACTGATATGACAAATGTTAGAATGCAAGACAAGTGTCATTTATTTTGTTTTTCTTTTATTTTTATTTCAGTTTTTTTTTCTTTCTCCATATAAACACATTCTCTTTCATTTTTATTCCTTTTCTAAATCTAAATGAAAAGAAAACACAACACTTTCTTTGAAAAACTATAATTTGAAACCATCTTCAATTTGAAAATGCAAGAAAATCTGTAGCCTGCATTTCATATGCAAGCAATACTGCATATTGTTCAAATAAAAAAATCACCTGCACTGTAACAACCCGATATTCGTGTCGAATTATAATCGACAATTTAAACGATTAATATTGACACAAATTTCCAATTGAAGTTTTTAAATTTGGATTTAAAATTCTTTTACAAATTTTAAGTAAAATTTTATCGGGCTTTAAAATAAATTCTCGGCCCACATTTAAATGTTTGAAGCGTGGAAAATAATTTGCAAAAAAATAAAGGAAACCCGTTCCCCTTTCCCCTTTTTATTTTCACTTTTCATTCCTTCGGCCCGTCCCCTTTTCTTTTGCTTGTGAAAAATGGCGGCCGCGTTCCTCTTCATCTTCGTTTCAAGTTAGGGCTTTTCAAAATCGAAAGCGACAACTTCAATTTGCTCGACTTTCCCTTGCTTCAGCTTCAACTCGCTCGCGGCACCTTCAGGAAATTAGGGCTTCGGCTTCATTTTTGTTTCGACTCGCGTGCGCTCCATTTTGATTCGGTGAAAGGTGAGTCTTTTGGCTCACGATTTATTTTAATGCAAGTATTTAAATTTTTTTGAATTTGAATCTTGGTTGCATGCTATGATTTGGGGGTTATTTGTTATCATTGGCTCGGTTACTTGAATCCGAACTATTTGGGGCTATTTGCGGTCTCTTGCTCGATTTGCTTGAAAGTTTTAAACTGTTAGGAGCAGATGCTATTGATTTAAGTTTAAACTGTTAAGAACAAATGCTATTTCATGTTTTATTTTATTTAAACTGGTAAGAACAGAAATGTAAACTTGGAATTTATATTTTTTTTTTTAAACTGTTAAAGAACAGATGCAATCAAATCTTGTGTACTTGAATTCCTGAATGAATATGATGGCCTGAATTAAATGAATGAAATGCATGTGTTTTGCTTTTCTGGAAACATTGTTGCTTTCATGTAGCTTGTATCATTTGCTCCATGCACTTGTACTTCTGGTTGGTCTGCATTTTGGGTTGTTGATGTTGTTTCAGTCTTTATATCTATATACTCCTTCCCATCTCTGTTGCTCTTATACCATTCTGAGGCATTCATGGGCATTTTTTTCCCCCTGTTGCACCCCTGTGCATCCATTTGCTTATGCTGGTTCATGTCTTCCAGTTTGCACCTTGTTTCATTTTTCCTTGGTCATTGTTGACCACTTGGAATTTGCAGGTACCTGATCACCTATTCTGTGTTACAGGTTTATTACCTGAAGCTTTTGCAGTTTTGTTTAAACTGTTTCCAGTTTTAAAATTTGATATAAATTACCAACTACATTGTAAACTTGGAGTTTTGAAACTGAATTTAAGTTGAATTCAAATAAGTTTGAATTCTGTTGTCTTTTGAAATGGTTTAAATTCAGGGAATTTTAAAGTTGATTTTTCTTAATAAAACAGAAACTGTTTCTGTTTTATATGTAAGAGTAAAATTTAAATTGAAGGTGGAGATTAAACTTCAGTTTTAAATATAGGTTTAAAAATTGAAGTGTTTGAATGAATTGCATGTTTGCTCTTTGCATTTTGTCACTTGAACTTTTGTGACACATGACCATTTGTGGTTTCTGACCTGTGCACATTGGTCATTGTTGATGTTTTCTCTTATGTACATTTGTGATCTTCATTTGCATATGCTCTGCCTTTGAGCTACTGTGTCGGCTGCATTTGTTTCACTGTACTTGTTCACTGCCCTGTACACGATCCGTGTTGCACTTGCTGCTGCATGTTTGTTTGCTACTGTGTCGTCTCTGATGTGTTTTCATTTGTGCACTAATTCAATGCTTAGTGCATTGTGCATCTGTTTTGGACTTACAGTTTGGATTTCATTGAGTTGAGTCGAGTTTGCAGTGATTTGTCTGATTTGCGCTCGCACGAGTGTTGGCGAGGCAGTGCACATGTGTGCAAAGTATACGTGTGTACTGCAGCCACTCGGGATTGACAGAAATTAAAAATTTGAAGTTGTTAATAATGAAAATCCATAATAGATTTTGAATTGATTCATGTGATCCATTTTTTTCAGTTCATTGCAAATTTATTTACTTGAGTTAAGATTAATCCTGACTCGAGTGTTTTTGTGTTTGCAATTAACGCTCGGGTCAGACCGAGTATTTACAGGTTGTAGATATTCTGCTTCGGGTTGCTGCTAGAGCTATGAAGTTCTTTCATATCTTTTGAAGTAGTCGTCTTTTGTAGTAGTCTATATTATTGTATAGGAAGATATGTATTCATGTATATTATATACGTTAATGTACTTGTATATGTAACTTCCTGAGTCGACTGTTGTAGTTGTATCACATGTACCGTGTCAAATGTATTGTAACTGACATCAGTTATTGTATATATGAGAATTTCTGTTTTATCTGTGTTATTATTTTATATTTAATGTTCTAAACTATTATGAACCATCGTAGTTCGTTTTATACTAGAATTGGGGTATTTCGATGGGAGAAAATAAACCAGAGATGAAAAATGAAAGAATATATATATCACTCCTATCGAGATAACCAATACTAGTATAAGGCCAACTATTAATGGCCGCTCCTCAACAGCCTTATTCTCCGTGCTAGTTGACAGCACTACACCGTAGTGTTCTTGGCTAGCGTGGGTATAGAGGTGGGGCGTCACATGCACTTCTGAAATTAGCCTGCATGCAAGCCAAAAAGCAATCCTATATTCAAGCATACCTGCATTTTTTTCAAAATCTGCAATGCATCATCTTCTATCTGCAGTGTCTGCATGCAATTGAGAATCAAGAGCAAATTCAAATCAGAATTTAAAGTTCACAAGATTGAATAAAAAAGGGAGTTTCCAATTTAAAAAAAAGAAAAGAAGCACAAGTTTTTCAAATGCTTTGCTCTGCACATCAAAATTGAGGTGAGTAACATTATAATTTAAGTGATTTAAAATATAAGTATGGTCGCATGTTTATCACTGATAACAAATGTATTTATGGATGCATTTATAAGTATGTTTTTGGAATGTTCATATGAATGTATAATGAGCATTGAGAATTTGTACTCTGTCTTTATATTCTTTCCAGGCTCAAGTTTTCAGTTCTTTTCAAAACCCACCTGATCTAGTTTGTTAAAACTCAATCTACAAACCAAGTATGTTTTGAATTAGTATAGATTGAGTTTTAAAACTTAATATTATTAAAATAGATTCTGGTGCTTCTGTAAAATTCAGGATATCAAAGAAAGTTGATTTATATGTAAATTTCAAACCGTGAGATTTTTAGTTTCAATAATATGAAATGAATACATGACCAAAACCATGATTTTTAATACCTAAATCAAAATTTATAAACTAGAACTAAGGGAGCATTTCTGTGTTGAACAGAAAATGAAAATAAGGGATTTTTGGGTGATCTCGGCAATTTGATGGGTCGGGGTTCATCATGTGGGTAGAAGAGTAACTAATGAAGCTGGGAAAAATTATTGATGATAATACAAATCACCATGGCGACTGCGCTGATGTTTTATGGTCGGCAACCCTATTTATTGGGATGCTTAGTTAATTGGGTTGTCACAACTTGTATGGACGATTGAGTGCAGTGAGGATTTGAGGGAAGATGGCTTGACTGTATTTGAAGTTGTAGCCGGAGTCGTTGTTGTTCCAGTGGACAGAAGGAGGAGGATGAGGCGGTTTACAGGTTTGAGGTGGAACTTGTTTTCTCTGTTCCAGGTTTTGAATAGGAACTCGAATTCGATTTTGGACTATAGAAGAGTGGATTGATGGTTGTGTTGGAACGAGTAGTTGGACGTCGATGTGGGGAGGCCACCGGCTGTGGATGAAGTGGGCTGGAGGCACGGTGCACGTGCACCATGCACTTTTGAATTTCTGTTGATCTTTGGATGGAAGCAGAGTGGGATCTCGAGAATTACTCGAGTATGTGCTGTGTACTGGTCGAAGTTGAGGGCTATATGACTCGAAGCAGATTTTCTTCTTGCTCGGGTTTTAAGTATGGAACAGGTTTTAATAGGAACCTGTTGATCTGTTCAAATTTAAAATAAAAATTTAAAACCCAGGATTTAAGTGAAAATTAAGTTTTAAATACTAGTTTCAAAAATCAGAGTTAAGTTTAAATTTAGTGTATATATATATATATATATTATAGTTTCAATTGATTTTGAAATTTTAAAAGTTTTTAAATTTTAAAAGGGGTTTAAAGTTTTTTAAAAAAAAAGAGAAGAAAACTTGACAGTTTTCTGGAAATTTAATTTGCTTTTTTAAAATCTGAAATTTATTTAAAACAACAGTTCAAATTTAAATTTTAAATTCAGTTTCTTAAGATTTTTTTTGAATCTTCTAGTTTTAAAAATGAATTTTTATTTTAAATAAAGAGTTTTTTAAAAATCAAGGTTCAAATCAAAAGTTGATTTTAAGTTTAAAATATAAATAATTTGAATAAGGAATAGTTTCAAGTGTATTGAATTAAAAATCTGGGATTTGAATAAGTTTTAAAATTTGAATGTTTTCAAACTAGCTTAAATTTAAAATTTGTTAATTAGGAATAAAATTGTTTTAAACAAATACTTTAATTTGATTTTCCTTTTAAATGAAATCATTAAATGGTTTATAAAGGAAGTTAAATGATTGTTTACTTGAAAATTGAAATTCAAATGGTAATGTATTTTAAACTTAATTTTTATTAAATTAAGTATATTAAGATTTATCTTATATAAGTTTAATTTTAAGTAATAAATGTTATTTAAATTTATTTTAAAGAATAATAAATGAAATTTAAATTGGTTAATTCTTAATTTCATTTTGAATTTTAGATTCAAAATAAAATTTAAATTTAAATTTTTAAAATAAAATGTTCTAAGTACATTTTAATATTAATAAAATTACTAATAAGGAATGGATGTCCTTAGAAATTATTAAGATATTAAATATAATTACATAAATTAGGTAATTAAGGAATAACTTAGTTATTTAATTTATTTAATTAATAATTTGGATTAATTTTAATTAGAGATTAATTAAGAAATAATTTAAGAAAATTAATTAAAGAATTAATAATAGTTAATGATGGTCATTAACTAAGGTTTATTTGATAATTAATTAATATGATTAAATTTTAATAATTAATTAGATTGATTAATTAATGATAATAACTTGTAAAATTTATTTGAGTCAATTACTTAAATGAAAGTAATTAAGACATTAATTACTTAATGTAATTAATGAAGTTATTGAGTTTGGTTTAAATTAATTAATTAAGTTTAATTAATTTTAAACATGAGATTTGATAATAATTACCTGATGTAATTAATTACTCAGTGAAGTAATTAAAGATAATTACTGAATGTAATTAATAGATGATATTGGGATTGTAAAATAATTTGGATTAAATTATTTTGTATAATTAATCAAGTGATTAATTAAGGAAATTTATTAAGGAATAATTAATTTGATAGGTAATTAAAGTAGTTAATTACAGAATGAGATTAATCAAGGTGATTAAATATTATGGTTTAAGTGATATTAATTGCTGGAAGTAATTAATATTGAGTAATTAATTAAATATAATTAAGGATCATTAATCAATATAATTAATGATGTCATTAAGATTGATTAATTAATATTAATTAATCAATAATAAGTAATTAAGGATAATTAATTAATTGTAATTAACTAAGGTTAAATGTAATTAAATATAGTTAATTAATTAATGAAGTAATTAAAGGTTAATTACTGTATTTGGTTTAGGGTAATTAATTTTGTGAAATTAATTAAGGTATAATTAATCAAGATTGATTAGTTAAGATGATAAATTAGAGGTTAATTAATTAATTAATTTGTAATTAATTAATGATAATGTAAGCAATATTTATATTGAGATAATAATTAATTTAATTCATTTTAAATTAATTAGAAATGATGTAATTAATTTAATTCATTTTAAATTAATTATAGATAGTATGATTACAAGTCATTGCTTATACATGGTTGATACTGATTACTTTGAATGGTTTGAATCTCAGGGATGAGATTAGTAATGTTGATTGATATGGATGCATTGGTTGCATTGTGATATTGATATGGATTATCTTTTAATAGTGATAATGTGGATTATTTGTGGTTTGATAATGATAATTATCTGATGTGAATCTATGAATTATCTATCTGTGTGTATATAGATAATATAATTTAATTTGTTTTAAACTTTAAAACAACTTGCACCTAAAAGACACGTTTCGGATTTCGATGAGACCGGGATCGGGTTTCCATATTTGGATATCCGAAAACCACATCGATCCAAATTAATGATAGGTCGTGAATCTTATGTGAAGAGTGAAGACTCGAGGTGTAAGGGCTATACGTCAGTATAACTCTGTGGGTGATTCCGTAATGAGTTTGACGGAATAGTACTTATAGATTCGAGATGGACATTTAGAGTGCAAGGGTTATCGTCGTTAACTCTGTGGGTGATTCCGTAATGAGTGTAACGAGATAATGCCTTCGGTTTCGTTCGAACCCGGAACGAACTTGTATGGATTGAATGCTTTCAGCACATCGTCAGGAGGACGATGAGCATTCTAAGATAATGTGTCCACTAAAGGTAATCGTAGCCTCAAGCCTCATCAACCGGGAATGGCTAAAACTGAGGAGGTGCAGCAAGGCTTCGTGGGTAGCTCCCACTGGAGAGCAAGATTGATCCCTGTTTATAGGTCCCTTTTTATTCGGCTTAGTGGGCAGTTGGAATTGCGCACCAACTGCGGGGTTGTCTTGTTCGGAACTATTCAGTAAGGAATGGGTCCGGCCTTGTGTTGCAGGGGAGTGAGAGTACTCCTCGATACGTTGATCTAGGCCACGTACTATGACGGGCAGTACCCCAGTAGCCCTGCCATTGTATGGAATCCAAAATCCAATAAGTGCCAACGGTTTTGATTGTATTACCCACTTTTGTGGCTAGTAGCTGGAATTTAATGAATGTAACAATTTCGGCTATTTCATTTTTACTTGAAAACCCTATACCTATTATAATATCGCTGGATTTCCTATCAAATGTTTTGGTTAGCGTAAGGTAAAAACTTTTCCATGTTTATGTGTGGGAAGTCTTACGTGATACCTTTCTTTTCAAAAGGTTTCTTAAAGTTAAGCAACTTTAACCTGTTACTCACACCAGACCCATGTCTGACCCGGAGTTTATTTTTGTTTTTCATAAACTCTTGGGTACTCAAATTTTACGAGTAGCCAAGGGATTCAGGTTTGCTTTGACGAATATTGGAGGAGCAATGGAGCAGGAGGCTTCTGCGTTAGATATTAGTATTCCACTGTGTGTTCTGTGTTGTCTCTGAGTTGTGTTATGTTGCAAATACTAGACAGGTGTTTATAACTGTCTAGTATGTGTTGTATTATCTGTGTACTCTGATAGTGATTTTAAATTATGTAATATTTTATGTTATTAATATAATTTATTCGTTCCGCTGTTTAGATTCTGATGTGTTGTTTCTTCTTCTTCTCTTTCTTTCTCTTTTCTATCCCTTTCTTTCTTATTAGCGAAGCAACTTCCTGGAGTGTGGAAGTTGAGTTGCTACAAGTTGCTTCAACTACTGAAGAGGAAACCCTAGTGGTAACAGGGTCATCTTTAAAGAGCTCCTGTGAGGTAATAAACAGGTCGCTCAACCCTTCAAAAGTGTCATCCCCGCTCTGCTTGACAGGACTTGTTTTCCCGGCTCCTTCATCACCGGACTTCCCTGAATGTTGGGGAGATTCTCGAGGCTCTTCTTCTTCAATGACCGGGGCTAGTGCAAATTTGCCAGATGACCCGCAACATCAGTAGAAGTAGATCACTTCACCAGAGAAGCCTCAGGAGCAGTTTCTTTCAGTGTAGGCTCCTCAGCAGGAATTGGGACATCCGGTGCATCGGACGGAGAATCAGGAACTTCATAAGGCTGAGTAGAGCGGGAAGGGTGTAAAAGTCCGAACTGATGTAGGAATTCATCCTTCAGCAGAAATTTTATACTTCTCTCCTCAGCAGCCACAGCGTTCAGTCTTTCAAAAATCTTTTGTGGCTTGGATGTCTACAAGGAGGAGGAAGGACTGCAAAAGTAGAAAGCGAAGTTAACATTTAGCAATTTGGATCTCGCAAAGCTTAGAAAAGCAAAGAATGGGGATAAGTAAGCCTACCCCCTACTCTCCAGATAGCGTAAAATCCCTGGAGGCAACGGACAAAGAAGAACTGGTTTAGGAAACCATGAGCGCTATCAGAGAGATCAGTGATAAGCTTGCGATTTCTGGCGCTTCTCACATATATAATGGAAGGATGGCCTTTATTTCTCACAAATGTTCATAAATAGTAGATTTCTTCAAAGCTTGGGAGGCGGTCAAGCGTCCTTCTGAAGAGAACGCATAATCCCATCAAAATGGCGTAGCCGTTTGGGTGCAATTGAAAAGGAGAAATAGCCAATCGGCGAAAGAGTTGTTGGAGAAAATTGTTGAAAGGAGGAATGACACCACAAAGGCACATTTGGTGGTTAACGGCAACAAAGCCGAAGGGAGGACTATCAGCAAAATCATTTGGCCCAGGGAGAATAGCGTATGCTTCTACAATCACAAATTGGGCGCGTAACTGATTGAACACCTGGTGACTCAGGGTAGTTGGAGTTCTTTCTGGTGGGTTGACCAGTGGACCAGCCATCGGGAGGGCCTCTACAGTTTGTCTACTTCTTCCTCTTGACGAGAAGACATTCTACACAAGGAACTGAATATTCAAATATGAAGGTGCACATTTCCTAAATGTGTGAAGTGTTGTGTAAAACTAATAAAACGATAAGTAAATACAACTGAAATTAAACTAATGAACATGTGTCAATTGTTAAATTTCGAGACTTTTCGCTCTAAGTCCAAGTACAAGTGCAGTATTAATGCAAACAGATCGGCTTTAGTTGGTTAACATTGCTTTACTACTTCACTTGAAGTTGTTGACTCACAACATTTCATACAATTTCCTTAAGTTGAGTTAATTATCTTTTATCGATTAATCTGTCATTCGATGTGGGCGGTCAATGACAGTATATTCGCCCTAGTTTTCTGCAAATGTTGTATTTAGCAGGTTATTTGCGTCAAATTTGGTATAATCTGTTAAGAAGGCATAGCAAGGTCATGCAAGTTATCTCGGCAGTTCAAAGTTTAAGTTTGGAGTGCAATCAAGTTCTATCAAGATTTTGAAGCTCTCAAGTCATTCAAGTCGTAGGTCGTTCACGACCTAACATGAAAGTCAAAGCAGATCTAGGTCGCAAGAAGTAGTTTGACAATTGTTCAAGTCCTAAGTCATCTACACGACCTAAAGCCAAGGTCGCTAACACGACCTAAGAAGTTAAGTCGTAAGCTCTTCAGGTTGTGATGCATATTGAAGGAAAAAAGGGCTCAGGTCAGAGTGATGTAAAATCAGTCCAAGTCTTAGCTCGGGAACGACCTAATCCTTATGCCATTGATAGATAGGTCGTTGTTAAATAAGGTCGTTCTACTTTAAAGCCTAAGTCGTCCAAGTGTGATAAGTCATGAGAAAGAAAGGTCGCAGGCACGCTAAGTCGTAAGATAGTGGGTCGTTCGTTTTCCCCTGGATTTCGAGAATCTTTGACTCGATTGTCCCAGAGGTCGCTCAGTAGTTTCAGGCCATTTCCCCTTGGAGAAACCCTAAGTCTCATCCCTCATAACTCGCTAACCCGTTAATAATCTCCTCGCTCCCTCCAGGATCATGAATCAGTTAGCCTAACATACTGTAATCCATCATCTCCTCCTCGGATCATTGAAAATCACCCCAAAACTTAATCAAGCCACCTCAATTCCATCAGAGATCAATCACGGCATGGTTTACAAGGAAAACCTAAGAATATGAAACAAAAATCTAGAACTCGCGATTTAGTCACAATCGTGAGGTAAGCAAAAGACGGAATCACTTACGTAAAATGGTAGTTGGAATGGATTGACAGCTTGATTGGAAAGGGTTCGCCTTAGGAAGCTCGAAAGATTGTTAATGGTGGAGGAGGTTATTAAGACAGTTCAGTAAAGGAGAGGGAGCGAGTCAATGGTTTAAAAAGGGCAAAAAGAAGAAGATGAATGGTCTTATCTCTTGGGTCGCTCACGACCTAACAAAACTAGATCGAAGCACACAACCTACGACCTAGGCGTGTACTTCGAGGGGCAAATGTTAACTCCTATGTTAAGCGACTCAGCGACCCAAGGAAGAAAGTGACCCAGGGCAATAGCGGGGCAACTGGAATGAGGCTCTACATCATGACTTAGCAACTTAAAGACCGAAGCGACCTACGAGTTAACAAGATAAAGGCCTAACGACCTAACACATGAAGCGGCTCGAAAGCGACTTAAAGCATAAACAAGTTAACAATTATGGACCCCACGACCTAAAAGTTGAGCGACCTAATGACCTTAGTCCTCAGCGAGCTAAGAGCTCCAGCGACTTAAAAAGTGGAACACTGCAAAACGACCTAACAGGTAACGACTTAAGGAAAGCAACGACCTAAAGGATTAGATGATCCAGCGACCTAACAACCTGAAGGCTAGGTGACTCAATGGTCCAACGACCCACGACCTACCGAATTAACGATATAAGGAGTAAAGAGGCTCAACGACCTACCCAAGGTCGATACATTGGATATCTCATCATTGTTAAGTCGCTAACTACTCCCCTGAGTCATCGCCGACCTACCCTAGGTCGTTCACGACCTAGTACTTGATGTTAAAATCATGCCGCTTTCCTTTAGGTCGTTATGACTCACCAGCTAGTTCAAATGACCAAATATGAACCAGTTAGGTCGTAACTCATATCCCCTTAGCTCGTTGGCGACTCATGACCCTTCTTAAGTCGTAGCCTTCGACTTACGACTTACCTTAAGTCGCTCACGACTTAAGGCCTGTCCGAAAACCCCTATAAATACAGCATGAGCTACGACATTGGGGGGATCTTTTGGCTCATCCTCGAAGCGCCGATACTCTGCCATTTTCTCAACTCGAACAACACTTCAAGCACTCCAAACACCAAGGACACTACGACGAACTTCAAGAGAAAATCTACATCATTCAACATGGATTCGAAAGATTATTCTCCATCAAAGTTTGAACTACTGGTCTAAAGTGTGTTGTAATTAAAGAAAGTTGTATAAGTTGTACTTGAGTCAGAATAAAGAGATATAAAGTGGACGTAGGCATGACTATTAGCCGAACCACTATAAAAACTGTGTCTTTTACTGTCTTTCTGATATTTTCCTGCTTATTTCTGATTCCCGTATCATCGGGTGGTGCTTTCACACTTGCTTTACTTGCACCGGGGTGTTAGCGTCAGATTTTTACATTAACAAGTTATTAATTTGTAAAATAGTTGAAAAATAATAATTAGTTTATAAAACAGTTGGAAAATTGTTAAGCAGTTCCAAAAATAATTGTAAAACAAGTATAAGATAGTTTGGCTTAAAAAAAGTTGTATATATGATAAATAACTTGGAAAAATAGATTTTGCTAAAACAATTTATTTTTAGAAAAAAATAGTCTAGAGTAAAACTGTTCAATTCCCAATCTCCAATCTCATCAATTCAGTTTAAATTTCCACTTCCATTTAAATTGACCCAATTCCAATTTTAAATAACTCCAATTTCCATTTTACTTGATTTATTCCTAATTCAAGTTGAATTAATTCTCAATTTCTTTCCCAATCCAAATCAAAATCCATTTGATTTTAATCCTGTTTAGCTTTAATTTTAATTTCAAATTATTCCAATCAATTTGGGCTAATATCAATTGAACCCACTTCAATTTCAAATCATTTCAATTCAATCCAATTTAATTTTCCATTAAAATATTTAAACTTTTACACCTTCAATCTCAAATCCAATTAATTCAAATCAGATTCAATTTGGACAAATTCAATTTCAATCTCAAATTTTAAACCATCTCGAATTATATAAATTCGAGTTAAATTCTCAAAGGTTTGTTTAATCCTTTAAACTAAGTTAACCTTTATTAAAGCTTTTAGACAATTTAATTTCTGAGTCCAATTCTCAAAATTCTATTTTAAGTTTTCTTTACTTATGTATTTCAAGGTTCAAATAAGAGTTCAATACAATTTTATTTTAAAATTTTAATTTATTACTAAATTTTATCTTCCAGTTTGAAGCCAGTTCTTAAACAATTTTAATTTAAAATTCAATTATTCAAATTTTTAGTTCAAAGTAATTCCATATCCTCAATTTCAAATTAAAGTTAAATTTTCCTTTTATCTCAATAATGTATATATTACTACACTTTATTCCTTATTCATTTAAAACAAATCCAATTTACAATTTAAAGATTATTAATAACAATAGGATGATATCATCCAATTTATTTTAAAACATCCATTCATTTTGAATTTCCAAATCTCAAACCCATTTTGAGATCGCAGAAACTCCCAATTCAAATTACAACTTAACTTTCGAAGTTAAATTCCTATTTCATCTAAAAATTTGCAATTCAAGTTGTTCATTCAAACTTATTTAACTTCTCCTTAGTTAAATTCAATTTACTTAATCCAATCAACCCTTCTCCAATTTGAATTCCCACTTCAAATTTTAAAATTCTTTCCCTCTTATAAGTTTAAAACTTGTATCGCTTTGGGTTTTTACATCACATTTCAGGGAAAATCAAAAATCAACACCTTTGAGTTTATTTTAAATTATTTTGATATCATGTATATCCATACATATATACATATTTGTTTCTTGGCCCTCCCAGACATGTTTTAAAATTTTAAACAACCTTTGGTTTTTTTTTCAAGTCCAATCTTCAAACAACTCATTGTTTGCAACAAGTCTCTTTTATTCAAATAATACTTTTTTATTCTTTTAGCACTTTGAAACAATTTTTCAATTTTATGGACCTAGATTTAAAATTCCACAATTTAGATATTTTCAATTTTATAAGTTATACTTTACTTAAATGTTTACTTCTTTAGAATATTTCATTTTGCTTACTCATTAATACACATCTTATTATTAAACACACAACAATCAATTATGATAATAACCAAGATTATCATATCTAAAACCACCCATTATCATCTTATTATGAAATACTTCTCGAATTCAAGATTTCAATTTTAGTTTGAATCCATTTCAAAATTATCTTTATTTAATTTCAGTTTGGTTGTATTATATTACTTCTTGATTTAATTCTAATAATTCAACATGCATTTTCCTTAGTATTTATTAGAGTGAAATATTGCTTTATATATCAAAATATAATCTTATATGAAATCATTTAAAATCTTTATATAAGAAAATAACAAGTACGCTCTCAATATATATACACTAAACTCATTCTAGGGTACTATTGACCCTATCCTTAGTGAGTACACCCATAAGAGCCAAGGTTCTCACTTAACCTTCAGCTTTGATACCAACTGTAACGTCCCAAAATTTTCGAACCCGAAAATCCCAGATAGTTAGGAAGAAAGAAGAAAGAGATAGAAGAAAAGAAGAACAGAAATACCAACATCTCACAATCACAGTGGATAAATTATAATATCAAATAATAATAACAGTTTACAAAGGAAAACTATATATGTAAATTTATATCTTAATACATCAGAGTTACATCATTACACAAATACCGGACAGTTAAAACTAACTTGTCCCAGATAAACTACAATATCGCAGCGAAAACACTTCGTACGTTCCTGCCATCCAGCTCGTCTCCTGAGCTACAGAATGCCCTTACCTGAAAATATATAATACTTTGTCTGACCCGAGCATTACATCAAAGTAACACCCGGGTCAGGCTGGAAACCAGCGTGAGTAAACCCATCTAACATGGAATACAAAAGTATACAACTCATATAAACCCAGGTAACTTATATCAATTTTCACATCACAAGTTGTTATAGACATCACTTATTTCACACGTCAATTTTTAAGTGCCAGAGCTTACATTATATGGTCCAATTCACTTAAATCATGCCATTACGCCCTATTGATTTCACGTATCAATTTACAAAGAATCAAAGTGGTTTCAGGTATTAACTAATACCCGACTCCAGTCTCTTCGAGTTCAGTTCATCTTAACACATGTCATTCAAGTGGAATGCAATTCAACTTTAAATCAAAGATGTCACCTTTACTCAGCAAATCATCATTAATACATAACCACATTATCATTGCCCACCCAACACATCATATCACGAACCATTTCATATCAGGATTATCAACCAATTCAGGGCATATAAACAATCACTTATCATACATAAGCAAGATCATCAATCACACCATCTCGAATAAATCTAATTAACCATAATTGAATTAAATCAATTAACTTTAAGTCCTGCTTATTAATTAATTACAGCCCAATTGATTCACCATCCCATAATCAATCATCTTATTTAATCCTTTATGATTAATTATTCTTTAATTACATTAAGATTATCATCATTATCTAATTACTTTCATTAAGTAATTATACTTAACCAAACCCATGAATTAATTGCATCCATTAATCAACCCCAATTACGCATAAACAGTAATTACCCCTCTGTAACTACTTACTTAAGTAATTAACCCCTTACTTAATTATTAATCCTTTTTGATTAATTACACCAAGTAATTTATCCTTAATTACTTCCACTAAGTAATTACCCTCTTATTACTTCCCATCAAGTAATTCCTTTTAATTAATTACATCCTGTAATTATGAATTACTTCACTAAATCTCCTCAAGTATTTATATTTAATTAATCTCCAAGAGATTACCTTTAATTAACAAATTGATTTCAATCGAGTAATCCATTCCTTAATTACCCTTAAACCCAATTACTAAATCTTAATTGCAGATTAATTATTCTTTAACCAATAATTAATAAACCTTAATTATTGATTAACATAACTTAATTACAAATTAAGAATTCCTTAATCACTAGTTAATTAAATTACTTAATTTACTTTACTACTAATCATTCGTTAATTAACTTTAAGTAGTTAATTACAAATTATTATCAATTAATCATTAATTAATCCAAGCTCTAATTACAATTATAATTTAACTATTCTTAATTACTTTTTAAAATAATTTATTGAATAATTATTTTACTTAACTAACATTTTAAAAGAAATCTTCTTTAACTTTGAAAAACAAATTATTATTAACTACAAATCTTTAATGTTAATAATTTTTATACTTGACTTAAGGTAATTACTTAATTAAAATAATAATTAAGAATTTAAAAGCATTTTTAAGTATTAACTAAGATAATCCAAACTAGTATAAAGTTTTAACTTAAATTTATTAAACATTTATTCAATTTTACAATGCTTAAAATCCTGTTGAAACAATTTGTTTAACCTTCTTCCCCGTTTTTTTTAAAACTGCAGTTGGTAAAATCCCCGAGAACTCCCCTATTAAAACTCGAGTAATACTTCGAGTTGCTCTTCCATTTCCCCAGGTCACTCTCCCGCACGCTTTCTTCTCCTCTTTTTTTTCCAGTATGTTTAGTTTAAGTTAAGTATAATTTAAAGCATTAGAAGACTCACTCACGATCTCGATCTAAATCCCGAAGTAAGCAACCACCTAACTCGAGTAACGACTCGAGATTACCCACTGGCAACGATGCTGCCACCATCCTCCACGCCGTACATGTGCACGGCGGCGCAACTCAACTCCGGCGAACTCCAACACTTCAGGCAAACCACAAATCACCCACAAACTCGAATACCCAACTCGAATCGCCTTCAAACATTTCGAATCGAAATTTAGGCATTCGCTCGAAAAAATGTAACCAACATTCCCTCAGCACCTCATCACCGCATAGACCACCAGAGTCCCTCAAGCTTGGGCACGCCTCGACAACACGTTCCTCTTCCACTCCCTCGAACCTCATGACACTCGATGATATATACAAGACAAACACGCACGATTCTGACATGATCAGAAACTTGAAACCCAAATCCTAAATCCATCTTGTTCGACCAATTCTTGTATTTGAAAAAAATTATTCAACAATTTTCCCAACATCATAGATATTCAAACATTCTTCAAAACAAATTTCAATATTTATTAATGATTCGACCACTAGAAGTGGGTAAGAATACAATTTTTGCTCAAATACAAACTGATCTTGCATCACTGAGCTAAAAATCTTCATTCTAGTTTTAAAAATCATAACTTTCAGTAAGAATTCCAGATATAAACTTGAATTAGCTTCTTAGGACAATCAAATTTTTCAAAGAATTATTTGATTTACCTGTAGAACAAGTTACAGTGATATATTTCTTACAACATAGTTTAATTAGCTTTTAAAAATCTTAATTTAGTTTAAACATATTGTTTTTGTTGAATACTTACAGATTAAAAATGTTTGATGAGAATAATTCGAGTTTTGAACAAAAATATGTAAACTGTAACAAACAACAGAGAGCACAGAGTAACACAGAATTATATACAAGATAAAGCATATACCATATCATATGATCATTAAATCATTAACTGTTTTAAATTGAACTTAAGCTTTAAAATTCTTGTTTACTCACCTACAAAATTCTGTGAACAAAGAACAATTCCTGTTTCCCTTTGAAAACCTGTAGTTTTGAAACTGTCTCTAATCTCTGTTTGTCTCTAATCTCTGTTTTTGTTTGATAATAAGAATTTAATCGAAATAAATTGAAATAGTATTAATTTAAGGTAACGGATAAAAGATTTAAATGAAATTCCAAATTTATTAAAATGATTAAGATAAAAATTGATATAGATTGTAGATAAGTTAGAGTAATGTACGAATTAATTGATAATTGGATTTAAGAAGAAATTGATAATATAAAGGATGTATTAATTAGTTACATAATATGCAATAAGTAGAAATTGGATGGAATTTGTATAGTATAAGTTGTTATAACAATTGGTGGTAAAAAATGCACTTACCAATGATAATAAATGCAGAATTGGTGATAATGTTTGTTTGTCACCAATATAGTTAATCAATTGCAGTTAAATGAAATTATATGTTACATTAATGTGAGTTTGTAATTCCCGTTTTTAATTCAAATTTAATTTGGTAATTATAAAATTTTGAATTAAATTGTGAATTAATTCGAATATTTTCCAAAAATAAATAAAATAAGTATTGATTATATGAATATATATAGATTGTGAATGGAATAAAATATATATTTATAAAAAGAATTTTGATTTGAAATTCAAAAATGAATGTCTTCAAAATGAATTGGATTTAAAAAATTCTATATTTGAAACTAATAAGAATTTTTTTCCTAATTTTGATATATATATATATATATATATATATATTTATTTATTTATATAAATAATATTTTGGAAGTTATGATTTAAATTTAACATAATAAATTTTCAAAAGCTGTAACATCCCGCCTTTTTGTATGCTTTAAATCGACAATAAACCACACACGTCAGACTCAAACCATACAAAAGGGCGAATTGTTATTGGGGTAAATAAGAAAAGCAGAGAAAGAATAAAATAAAACAGAATCTCACAACGGAATGTCAAATATAAAAATCAAATAACAGTTCATGAAGCTGTTTTACAAAATACTTGATTATACTTATACAACACATATCGGAGTTACACATACCAGAGAATCATAAATAATGCAGCGGAACAGTATGAATGTAGTAGAATGATATATAATAAATAATAGAAATACAATCTTTGTCTTCGTTCCCCAGAAATAAAGTCTTCAAATCCTGAAATGCTTAGGCTGACCCGAGCGGATTGAAAAGACAAAACACTCGAGTCAGAGCTAAAAGATGTTATGTAAGTTAAATAAATGGTAAATAATATGAGTGCAATGGTGTCAGAGATGTTTACGGGATTTGACATCTCCTATCCAGTGTCTAACATGAAGACAATAAGTTAAGAGATGCTCGTGATTCACATCTCTTAAGGATCATTTAAATTATTTACTATGTAGTAATATTTCGCTATTATAATAATGTCTATAGTAAAATAAACTTACTTTTAAATAGCGTTAAGGCTTTACATTTTCCACCTTAACACGTAATAGTTCCAGTAGTCCATCTAATATCGTAGTCCCTCCTGATCGGGAAGCCACCAGAGGAAACCACACGGGCTACGGGAGAAAACCAAACTCATACAAGGCGTGCTAAGGTAGGTGACATGGCACAACTAGGCAATGCCAGGGTAGATTTACCAATTATGCTTTCGGACCGGTAGTAACGCGTAGCTGTTACACCGTAGTCATTTCAAAATAATTATACTTCAATACCATAATATAATATCCATTTCAAAACCATATAAATACGATATCATTTCCACTTCAAAAAGAAAATCAATACGATATCATTTTTATAAAAACCCAAATCAATATAATATCATTTTATTTCAAATATATCCTTTTTCCAAAATCATAGCACTTACGAAGTTATAACACTTTGAAATCAAAACACTTGAAGTATAACACTTTCAAATCATAATACTTTGAAACTCATAACTTTGAAACATAACTTCCACCACTTAAATGATTTAGATATTAGAGTACTTTATATAATAAAATAGCTTCTTGAGTTTCATAAATCAATTCTAAAATAAATCAAATTTCTAGATTTTAATTTAACCAAATCCCAAATCATAAATTTCAATTCAATTCAGTTTCCAAATAAACCATTTCAACTTATACTGATTTCAAAACCGATTGATCCACAAAATAAACCATTTTAGATTCAGTATATTTCAAGCTTTAAGATTCAACAATCTCAAAACAAAGCTAGATAATTACAATTCAGCAATTCAATTTTCTATTGTTTAGTTTTGAAATATTTCACTTAATAAATCCATTATCATTTAAATAAAACTCAAATTACAAATAACTAAATATTTCCTTCAGTTTATTTATACTTGAAATATTCGTTTAATTCATCTTAGACCAAAATCAAGTTTTAAAATCCTACCTTCTAAAATTTCAAATTTAATAAATTGCACATCAAAATTATCTGAGTTTAATTTTTAAATAAATTCACATTCAAATAAATCTCAAATTTATCTCCCAACCTTAATTTATTTAAATCAATATAAACTCTATATTTAAATACAATTTAAATACTTAACCATATTTTCTTTAATAAAAATCAAATTTATTATTAAGTTTATTCTATATTACAACAAATTATACATAGCCTAAAATCAATGATAAAATAACATTTATATAATATCTAAAATTAATATTTATCTAAAACCATATATTTCTTTACAAGACCAAAGAAATCATTCCAAAATATTTTTATATATAGACCACGGTGTCTGTACATAATTTTCTATCCTATGGTCAAGTGATACAGATATTTATCATTTCAATCCGTAATTTAAAATATAAACACGATTATATATCATTTCAAACCGCAATCCCGAATGAAATAAAAATCCATAAGAACTTGCAGTTTATAACAATATGAAATACAACATCCATTCATCCAATATCAATCATCAAACATTTATCACAATCATCGTCCAGTTCAATCAATAACATCAACAAAGGAAAGATAATGAATAACAGGTATTCACTGGCAGTTTATATTCAATAATAAATTAAATATTTATTCAAATAATTTCAAATAAATTGAGATGATGATTAAAAATATGCTAAACGGTCGTAAATAAATTTCTAATCACATCATAAATTAATTTAACAAACATAAGAAATTTTAGAAGTTGTGAGTGGGTTAAAACACTCACCTTTTGAATTTAAATTGAATTTAAATCCAATTTAAGCCTAAAATTTGAATGGTTTCAGAATTTGCCCAAGCCAGCGTTAAAATGTCCGAAATTTTAATACGATCCTAGTGGAGAAATCCAGGCGTGAAACGGACCTCGTATGCACAACTTATTGATGTTAGAACATTTAAATTTATATATATATAATAATTAGAAAAAAATGAAAACACATGTACCTCCTTCTTCTCAAACTGGACAACGTACAAAACCCATCAAAACACGGTCATCCCCGCCAAACACTCGCGCCTTCTAGCGACCAGAGCTCAATCACGCACCGCCATCACGTGCGCTACCCCTCTACACGCCTCCACCCCAAGCGCCGAGTCCCTTACCGTCGCCGTTTGCATAAAAACCAAGAAAAACATACGTGCCTTCAAGGTCAGATTTTGGCAAATCTGAGACGTAATAGGACAAATCAACCGTTGGATGTGTAGATCTCATAGAGCTCTACAACTATGATTTTAGAAGTTTTCGAATTCGATGAAAGGATGAAGAGAAATCGAAGAAGGAAGGTGGTGAATTTTCGACCATTGAAATATAAGGAAGTGGCCGCTAGGGTTTTAGCCTATTAAAATATTATTATTCTCATTTTGTGTGCTTATTTATAGCGTGAGGTCCAAAATAGCCCGAACACCAAACGAAGCGTGCCGCCTGGCGTTCCTAATATTTTACCCCCGTTTCGAGCATAATGGAAGTACTTTCGAGGCCTGATTCAATTGTATTCGGAAGATAGCATTTCAAAAATCAAATCATTTTGGTTAAATTCCTTAAATTAATTTCAACGCGTTTCAAGCTCCTACGGTCAAACGGTAAGTCTGATCACTATGAAACTTGAAATCTCAAAATAATTCACCGTTATGGATCCGACGAAACTAGTTTCGTCGGAATCCGAGTCAATGGCCAAAATGGATGTTTTTCAGTTAATTAAATAAATTAATATTAAATTAATTAAATCACATTTTCAGTTTAAATTATAATAATTTACAACTTCTATCATTTTTGAATTCTTAATCACTTACAATAATTTAAACGAATTTAAATGTCAATTTAAACTTGATTAATCCATCAATTTTCAGTGTTTAATTTCGATTCAATAAATTCAGAAATTATAAATTAAATTTTCAATAATTCCATTTTCTAAATTTTTTAAACCTTGTTATTCAGGTCTTTTATTATAATGAGGATATAACTATCATTGGTTTATATCTTGGTACATTAATATTTCCTGATTTCATCTTAAGTTCTATTTTTTAATATTTAAATATTAAATTTCATTTAATTGCAATTAATCCAATCATTAAATTAAATTCCAATAAATTAATAAATCTTGATATCCATTTTTTTTATTCAACCAATTGTCATATTATGAATAGAATTAACCTTATTTCCAATTATTTCCTTAATTTACACTAACATGACATTGAATTTAGATTCATTGCAATTGATTACAAAATTTTAATTTAATGGACTAAATAAATGGTTAACTTATAATAATTGTTACCAGTAACTCTCAATCACATTTTTATAAGTTTATGATTTTCAACCAATGTTATAATTACTTACAAAACATTGATTTTATTCAATTACCATTCAATATTTATTAATTCGTTAATTAATCCAACATTTACGTTTGTTTTCATATATTCGATTTATAGCCTAGTACAACGTTTACACTAATTCCATTAATTGTAACTTCATTCAAATAGTTAATAATTAACTTAGTTTAGCATTATTACCTCTCATTTAAGTTATTATTTCATTAATGAATCACAAAATTCTGTTTTTCCAATATTAGATAACAAAACTATAATAAAAATTAACAATTAAATTATCGAAAATTTACGGGTTGTTACACTCTCCCCCACTCAAAACTTTTCATCCCCGAAAAGGAAAAAGAAGGGAAATTAAGGAATTAAGTAATCAATATATCTTATTCAAAATATAAATTCACAAACAATAAATTTACAAAATGAAATAATTTAAACAAAATATATAAATTTAGAAACAGTTAAATCTTTTATTTTCGCGTAAACAAAAGTTTGGAAAACATTTCAGAAAAATTTCTAAGTCCAAAATTTTTGAATTTTTTTGGCAGAGTCTCCTTTGTACAGAGAGGCTCGGGAGAAAGTATAATATCAAATATAATAATATAAATCACAATATTTCAAAATAATATATCCCAACAACGGGAAAAACAATATAATAACGTTATAAAACCGTAATCCGAGAATGTACCTATTTGTCGGCAAAACAACGCTTAGTTATGAAACCAAAAGAAGTAGCGATTGTTTCCATAACCTGTATTTAGCTTATATAATCCAAAGAGGGTTAATAATTGTATAAAATGAAATACCTAAAGTTGTTTCAACCACTAACAAACAAATTAGTAATAATCACTTGCAATCATAGTATACAACCATCATATGAGATCAACACAAATCAGTTATCCATTCATATCAACAAAACAAATAGTTGTTCGGGTTCAAAAACTTTAAATTGTACAGAATGAAGTATAAACTACTAAGTGCACCATTTACTCAACAGTCTTAGATGGAACTAAATAGATTATTCCTACATCGAAACAATTTTAAAGTATCCTTGCCCAAACAACCATAAACCAAACAAGCAACAATTTCGAACAATAGATCAAGTTTATTCTTATTAATTTAATTTCATAACATTTGTTATTTGATTTCCTTTTCATTCGTATAATGATTTATGTTTTTAATTTTACATTTATTTCTGGCAAATTTTCATATTTCCATTCATCCATTCAGTGTTCATTTCATTTATTTATAATACTTACCTTTCTATTGTATTTAATTATTAGCCTTTCAACTACTCATCAAATTCTTATTTATTAAAGAACTTTATTGAATACTTTCATTACTTCAAGTTTTACTTATATAATACCCATTACGTTTTCTTATTAACATTTCAACTTTTTACATCTTTTGGTAAGTTATATATATGCCTTTAAGAATGTAACTGAAAGTTATGCAAGTTTTTCTCGTTTCTTTTAACTAAATTAATGTTCAATAATCCCGTCCTTTGTTTTATAGATTACAATTTCAACTTTCTTGAAATTTCATTGATAACCTAGAATTTAATGGCTTATTTCATCTAGAGGTTCCAATTATTAATTAATTACTTTCCATTTCACTACAATAATTGAAACTATTAATTAATGAAAACTTACGAACAAAATATCGGGTTAAATTTCAAATCATTTTAAAATAATAGATAAATGTATACACTTACAACTTATATATCCAATTATATTTAAATAATTTGAAATTATATATTTCTTTATCAAAATAAATCTGCAATAAAACTACTATAGTGGCCTTCCTACTTCGAAATTCGAAAATGAATGTCGATGATGCATGCACAATCACCGAGATTATTTTCCAGTGACAGAGAGGAGAGTACATAACTTATTTCTTTCCAAAATTTCTTTAAAACAATTCTTTCAAAACATATTGAAATATTTGTATCAGAAAATACTTCTAAATAATATTATTATTATATTCCAAAATAATTCTAAAGAAATTTCCAAAAAAAAAATCCCTGGAACTTTAAGTTCTAAATTTCAAATTTTTTATTTTATTTTATTTTCAATCTTATTTCCAATCAATATTTATAAATTTCACTACTTAACACTCGATATATTACAACCAAATATGTCCTTTATAAAATATATTATTTTATATATAAAAACATACAATAGGAAAAATATTTCATTTACCTATATTTCAAAATAAATATTGTATCGGTCTGTCCTATTAAGTGTTTATAAATCCCTATTGATGTCATAGCATCCTATGCACCAACCAGAATTTATAAGTACAAAACGAAACAAATTAACACAACATTAAAACCTTTTTATAACACTAACAAATACGCTCTCTCATATATATACACTCAACAACTCATTATAGGTTATTACTACCCTATAAATAAAGTGTCAGACCCCCACAAAGCTAAGGTTTATCGCTAAACCAAAGCTTTGATACCAAATGTAACATGTCGCCTTTTGGTACGCTTTAAATCGACGATAAACCACACGCGTTAGACTTAAACCATACAAAAGGGCGAATTATTATTGAGGTGAATAAGAAAAGCAGAGAAAGAATAAAACAAAACAGAATCTCACAGCGGAGTGACGAAATATAATAATCAAATAAGAGTTCATGAAGCTTTTTTACAAAACATTTGATTATACTTATACAACACATATCAGAGTTACACATACTAGAGAATAATAAATAAGGCAGCGGAACAGTATGAATGTAGTGGAATGATATAATAAATAATAGTAATTCAATCTTCGTCTTCGTCCCTCAGAAACAATGTCTTCACATCCTGAAATGCTCAGGCTGACCCGAGCGGATTGAAAAGACAAAACACTCGAGTTAGAACTAAAAGATCTTATGTAAATTAAATCAACGGTAAATAATATGAGTGGAACGACGTCAAAAATGTTTACGGGATTTGACATCTCCTATCAGTGTCTAACGTGAGTGCAGTAACTTAAGAGATGCTCAGAATTCACATCTCCTAAGGATCCGTTAAACTATTTACTATGTAGTAATATTTCGCTATTATAATAATGCCTATAGTAAAATAAAATTACTTTTAAATAGCGTTAAGGTTTTACATTTTCCACGTTAACACGTAATAGTCCCAATAGCACATCCAGTATCATAGTCCCTCCTGATCGGTAAGCCACCAAAGGATACCACACGGGCTACGGGAGAAAACCAAACTCATACAAGGCACACTAAGGTAGGTGACATGGCACAACTAGGAAATGCCAAGGTAGATATACTAATTATGCTTCCAGACCGGTGGTAACGCATAGCAGCTACTACCGCCCACCTCGAGCCACACCCCTAAAATCAAAAGGGCCCCAATCAATCATAAAGTAATAAAATGATATCGAAGGAGTGTGTTCGATAAAAGGTGCTACCTTCTCAGCCCGTCAATCGCTCCTATTTTAGCCACCTTATGCCAACTCACTGGAGTTGGGTCCACATATGTACCTCAAAGGAACGGCGCCACCATCCTACTTCATTCTGGAATCTCCACCGCATACACGGTTGTTAAAGTGGTTTTCAGAGTTGGCAGAGAGTATGACAACTTCGATCCCGGTCTCTTCAACAACCAAACGTTATTATAGCACCGCGGTCATTTCAAAATAATTATACTTCAAAACTAGAATATAATATCCATTTCAAAAACATATAAATATGGTATCTGTAACAACACACATATTTTACGATTGTGTATTTAAATATTTTATTTAAATATAGCATCATTAGTCGGATTATAGTCTGAAAGGTTACTTTTTGCAAAAAGCCGAATTAGGACTCGAGACCACTTCCATTGAGTTCAAAATAGCGTTTGCAATATTTTAAGCATAAACATCGATATGTTTGGAGCGAGCTAAAATTTCAACCTTTTCACTTAGGGCTTTGGGTTTGGGTTTCAGCAATTAACCTAGCATATCAACCCAACTCCACTCCACCCCTCTTCATTCCTTCATAATAATTCCTATTACTCAAGCTTTAGCACAAATGGTGGAGGAGATTGGAAATTAAAACCCCAAGCCCTAGTTTCTTTAGCAAATCCAAGTTTTAGCTCCAAAAATCAAAGATAAGCTTAGGTAAGCATCTCCTTCTCTTCTCCATCTCAATCTCTCTCCAATTTCAGAAATTCCCTATAATCAAATTTGTGAAATTATTTTCTTATGATCTTAGATATGATCTTAGATTGGAGCTTATAGAGTTGAGATTGAAGAGTGGTTGACTCTCCTTTTTTTTCAAGCTTCTTCTTTCTTGTTTTTGGTGTAAAAGATGAGATTTTTATCCCACATCTATGTCTATAACTATCATTATTGTTAGGTATGAATTCCTAACATCTATTCATGTTCATTTGCTTTTGATTTGAATTGATTTGGCGAACATTTCAATTTTTGGTGTTTTGAAGTTAAATCTTTAAAAATCCTAGCTTTGATCCTTGAACATGTCTTTGGGGTGAGTCGAAGAGCCTATAGGACTGGGTTGTCGCATGGCATAAATCCCTAGTCGCAATTGCTCGATCGATCGGCTCCATTTGGATTCTTGCCCCTTTGGGGACTAGGCCGGAAATATCGGAAAACAGGTTCTAGTCGACTAGCGCTTTGAGTCCAGTCGATTGACTTGGAACCCGAGAGTTTTGCAGGCATTGGGCCAGTCGACTGAACTCAGTGACCAGTCGACTGACCTTTTTGCCTCAGCACAAATTGCCTATTTTTCTTGAGATCCCAACTTTTAATCGATTCTTGTTTCTCTGATTTGTTGTTATCTCCTTTGATGACTTTGATGACTTTGGTGACTTCTACTTTGGAATTTTTGGGAATATACATCTTAATGACTTCGATATCGATTTCTTTGGATTAGATTCACGTCTTTATATGAGAATTTTTTGGTGATTTGATTGTGTTGACAATCATTTACATGGTTTGTCACTTTTAAATACAAATGTTTCTATACCAGTAGTAAATATTCAAACTCTTTCTCAAAAATGATTTCAACTCTATTTTTAATACAAAACTTGTTCCTAAAACCATTTTCCATTCTATTAGTATATACAAACCTTTACCTCATTTGTTCGAGAAATCCAATTAAACGACATAGCAAAACAAGTGAAATGAAACACTTGCGTTTACTTTTTCGGTTAATTCTTAGACTCGTTCGATTGAAACTCTTGTGACCACTTTTCGAGTGGAGATTTACAGTTTGTTCATAAATATTTAAGTTAAGCCAATGGTTATGGGACATGAAGCTAAACTCATCTATTTACTAGCTTAGTGTAATTGACACTTCTTGATGATCGATGATGATCATTTTGTGATTTAGACTAGCAATATGCGATGTCTCTTTGTCTGCGAGGGAGACTAAACCCCGTTTCTGTTGAGCTTCGGCTCAATTTTGTAGGGTAGCGACCCATGGTCTTCGGACCGTTTTGTGGAGCTTCGTCTCAAAGGTCTTCGGGCCGTTTTATGGAGCTTCGGCTCAATATTGATGGTTAGCAACCATGGAATAGCGTTCCTTTTTGCGATACACGTGTTGGTGAGTTTTCATGCTCCCGTTTTGTGATAGGCCTCCCCCTTTTATGATTTCTGGATTTCTATTGATGATTTCTAGAATTTGTGTTTCATCTATTTTTGTGATTTTCATTGATAAGCTTTATCAACAATTGTGCATTGGTGAATCTGTGTTTCACTAACTTTCCGATTGGCATTGATAAATTTGTCAATATTTGGGGTTTGGTGAATGTGCTAAAGAATATGACATTCTTTTTTGTGCTTTGAGATTCCTTGAGATATTGTATGATTTTAGTTGTTGTTGAGTGTATACTTGTCATAGTATAGCATTATTGTTATCATATTTTTTTTATCATATCTCTTATTCTATCTCATTTTATCTGATATTTATAGCTAGACTGATCCATTTAATATTTCCTATTAAATAATACTTGGGTCTGACCGTGATGTTACAGGTGCTTCTACTTGATTCCTTATCAGGGAACATTTACCTGACTTTTGGCTAACTACTCTAGTTTAGTAGTTTTTTTTGTTGTACATACAAGATAGAGACTTCTTGATGTATACATATTCTTTTATGATATTGTGGATCTTGTTTTACCACTACTCTGATGTACACTTCTATGTGTTATATTCATATCTATTTCCGCCTTTGAGATATGAGCTTCTGTGACTGATTTGTGTTATGCTTATTTCTATATTTGTTTTCGAAGATATTATAGCCATTGTGTAGTAGCTTTGGGTTTGCATCGGTATGTCGGATTTCCTCTTGAGATGAAATGCATGTTATACTATCTGACATATCGACCCTCGCACAAACAATTACTCGGATGGTGGCTCCTCAATAGTTTATTCTTCGTGCTAGTTGATGGCATTACTCCGTATTGTCCTTGGCTAGCGTGAGTATGGATGTGGGGCGTCACGGCATGGTATCAGAGCCAAACTTCGGAACAATGTAGAATAACCTAGCAAGGATCATTGTCCTAAGTCCTTCATAGGAGTCGTGCCTTAGGATTTATTCGAGTCATTGGACCCGTTCTATCCTATTTCCTTTGTGATGCCTTGTTTTACCAATCATGATTGTTTGATACTCATTCTGAGATTAACCTTTTTCTTCTTCTTTCTTTCTTTCTTAAAGAAGAGAAATGGTTAGACTAGGCCGTCCCAGGGCCGGTCAATCCAGTGCTACTCCTCAGGATGGAGTATTTATGTCCGCCCAACAGCTTCTTAATCTTGTAAAGAATGATCAAGCTGTCGGACCCATTCTTGAGCCTACTCACCCAAAATCCGGATTTGCACGCCTGTGTAGTGATTATACAAATTTGAGTGGAAAGCCATTCAGGGGTTCCGAGGGCATTATCAAAGTCCAAGCTTGGCTTAGAGCTTGTGATCGCATCTTTTCTCGCATGAATCTTATTGACCTTTATCATGTCCAAGTGGCTTCTAGCATTCTCCAAGAAAGAGCATTATATTGGTATGAGTTCTTATTTTTGAAATTACTTGCGGATCTTACTTGGAGCAATTCCACGAAAGATTCGAATCGAAGTTTGTGTCGGAAGCCGAGAAGTGACTTTGGCCCAGACCTTGTTCAAGGTGAATCTTCTGTGGCAAATTATGTTGCATCTTTTTAATCCCTCTCTAAGTATGGGGTCGAGTACATTAATACCCCATTAAAGAAAAATCATAGATTTGTCTGTGGCTTGAATAAGGATCTCAAAAGCCATTACTTCTTAAATTGGAGGTTGCTATCGATCAACTTGTTGCTATCGCTCTTCGACTTGAAGAGGAAGATAAAGAGAGTGATGTTAAAGTTGGGAGTGACAAACCGAACTTCAACAACAACAAGAAGGGGCCTAATAAGTTCAAGGGTCCTTATCACAATAAGAAAAGGAAGCGATCAACTCTGGTAGCAAAGACTTCTACCCCTAGTGGTGGATAATGCTACGATTGTGGTTCTAAGGATCATTTTAAAAATAAGTTTCCAAAGCCTCTTGCTTGTCGCTATTGCAAGAGTTCGGGTCATTATATATATGCATGTCCCAAACTTAAAAGCAAGAAGGAGGGAAAGATAATTGTTGTGAAAACCCCTAGCAACACTTCTTTTGGTCAAGGTATTTCTCATTCTATCCTTGATGGCATTATTATATTTCGTGATCGACCTATTCGAGTTCTTTTTGATACGGGTGCATCCCATTCTTTTATATCAAAAGATCTTTTTGATACTTTTTCTTTAAGTGTTATGGCATTAATGACTTCTTTGAGAATTGAGAATCCGGTTGGTGGATCTGCAACACTTAGTTTCTTTGTAAAGATGTCGAGATTATTTTATGTAATTTTTTTGCAAAGCTGATTTGCATGTCATGTGTTACTTAGGCTTCGGAATGATTTTGGGAATGGATTGGCTTAACTGTTATGAAGCCCATATCCTATGTCCTGAGCGGACTATTCATCTTCGACATCCTCAATCTGTTAAGCAGATTTCTATTGTTCTTAAAGATCCAGATTCTAACTTGGCAGCATCTTTATATTCTTTAAATCCTTATGATGACGACAATGATGATGAGGAGGATGTCATTTCTCTCATTCACGTTGTTTGTGAATTTTCCGACATATTTGAGCCCGTTTTAGTATTGCCACCTAAGCGAGCAATTGAGTTCAGGATTAGTCTAATATTGGAGCTTTGCCTATTACTCGTCCTCCTTATCATATGTCCAATAAAGAAAATGAGGAGATGCGTACACAATTATCCAAATTGGAAAGAAGCAATTTATTCGTTCAAGTTCCTCTCCTTGAGGAGCTTCTGCTATTTTTGTGAAGAAATCTGATGGTACACTTAGGCTTTGCGTTGACTACCGCGAGCTTAATGATCTTACTATCAAAAATAAATATCCTTTACCTCGGATTGATGATCTATTCGATCAACTTAGTGGTGCTAGAGCCTTTTCACAATTAGACTTAGCAACCGGTATCCATCAGCTTTGTATTGCCAAGGATAGCATTCCTTTGACGTCGTTCCGTACTCGTTATGGATCTTATGAATGGCTAGTTATGCCATTTGGTTTAGCGAATGCTCCAGCTTATTTCGTTGACCTTATGAATCGAGTTTTTAAAGACTTCCTCGATCAATTTGTTCTCATCTTTATAAGCGATATTCTTGTTTATTCCAAAACTAGGGAAGAGCATGAAAAGCATCTTCAGATTGTGTTAGAAACTCTTAGGAGCAATCAATGAAAGCAAAATTTTCTAAGTGCCACTTTTGACAATCTCGTGCGAAATTTCTCGGTTATATTATTTTCGAATCTGGAATTCCCGTTGATCCTTCAAAGATCCAAGCGATTCAAAATTGGAAGAGACCGGAGAGTGTAATGGAAATTCGTAGTTTTGTTGGATTGGCGAGTTATTACCATCGGTTCATAAAAGACCTTTCAAAAATTTCCATGCCTCTTACTAGTTTGACAAAGAAATGAGTTAAATACATTTGGTCGGACAAACATGAGGCTTCTTTTTAGAAATTAAAAGAACTACTTTCCGATGCTCCTATTCTTGTGATTCCCGAGGGGCTAGATTTTAATGTTTATACCGATGCTAGTTGCGTTGGTTTGGGAGCCGTTCTTATGCAAATGGATCGTGTTATTGCGTACGCTTCTAGGCAGTTAAAGCCGGCCGAGACTAGATATGCCACACATGATTTAGAGCTCGGGCTATTGTTTTCGCCCTTCGAATTTGACGTGATTATCTTTTAGGAGAAAAATTTGTTCTCTACACTGATCATAAATCTTTGAAGTATTTATTTTCTCAAAAGGAACTTAATTTTCATCAACAACGTTGGCTCGAGTTCCTTGCATCTTATGATCTTGATATTCCTTATACTTTTAGAAAAGGAAATCGTGTTGCCGATGCCCTTAGTCGTAAGCAACAAGCGGTTGTTTCCATAATGATATCCGAATGGAATGATCTTGAGACTTTATCCACTTGTGAGATTCAAGATCGTGAATCCAATTTATGTTCATCTTTTGTTTTGTGTAGCCTTGAGGCTCATCCTTCTCTTTTAAACCGCATTCTTGAAGCTTAAAAGCTAGATCCCGAATTGGCTCTTCTTAGCCAAAGTTGTAGGGATAAAACTAATATTGAAGATTTGAAAGACATTGATATTGATTCTCGTGGTGGTATTCGAAAATTTGGTAGACTTATCATGCCTAATATTAGTGATCTTCGCAAAGATATTTTAGAAGATTCTCATTGTTTAAAATTTACCATTCATCCCAGTAGTAGTAAAATGTACGCAAATATGAAGTGACTTTATTATTGGGATGGAATGAAAACCGATATTGCTAACTTTGTTAAGTGTTGCATGACTTTCCAACTCGTTAAGGTTGATCATCAAAGGCCCGATGGGTTATTACAACCTTTGGACATTCCAATTTGGAAGTGGGACCAAATTTCCATGGATTTTATTGACGGACTTCCCCGTTCTCGTTCGAGTCATGATAGCCTATGGGTGATTGTTGATAGACTTACAAAATATGCCCATTTTATTCCCGTTCGGTCCAATCGAACCGTACCTCTTTTGGCCAAGCTCTTTATTAAGGAAGTTGTTAAATTACATGTAGTCCCTACTTCCATTGTTATCGATCGTGATCCATTGTTTACTAGTGGATTTTGAAAGAGCCTTCAAAAATCTTTGGGAACGAAGCTTAATTTCAGTACCGCTTATCATCCTCAGTCTGATGGACAAACCGAGCGTGTGAATCAAACTCTTGAAGATCTTCTTTGTTCAGGTGTTCTTGATTTTGGTGGAAGTTGGGAAGATCATATCTCTCTTGTTGAGTTTTCCTATAAAAATAGCTTCCAATCTAGTATTGGTATGGCACCTTTTGAGGCACTCTATGGAAGGCCATGCCGATCGCCTTCTTGTTGGCTTGAGGCCGGTGAGAGGCTGGTTTTAGGTCCAGATTTTATTCGTGATTCCACGGAAAAGATTGACTTTATCCGCCATAGGATGAAAGAAGCTCAAAGTAGGCACAAATCCTATGCCGGTAACCGAAGAAGGAAATTAGAATTTTCTGTGGGAGATTTGGTGTTTATTCGTGTTTCACCTTTGAAGGGTGTTGTGCATTTCAATCGATCGGGAAAATTAGCACCTCGATATACTGGTCCATTTCTCATCACCGAAAGTATTGGTTCCGTGGCTTATCACCTCTTATTACCGGCTCAATTTTCTACTATTCATGATTTGTTTCACGTTTCTGAACTACGGAAATGGCTTAGGGATTCTGATTCTATTCTTGAGCCTGGTGTTGTGGAAGAAATTGAAGTCTCGTCTAATTTGACTATGAATAGCATTCTATTCGTATCATTGGAACCATACTATTCGCCTAATAAAGATGTCCCACTTGTGAAAGTTCAATGGTCCTCAAATCCTAAGGATTGTTCTTGGGAATCAAGAGAATTCATCGAGTGAACACATCCGGACTTACTCTCTCATGCTCTTTGAGGTGAAATTCTTGTTTCAAATTTCTTTTGTGTTGATATGCTCTTATGGTTGTTATTTTTTATATTTTCTTCATAAGTATTGCGAGGATGCAATTTCTTTAAGGAGGGGAGTCTGTAACAACCCGCATATTTTACGATTGTGTATTTGAATATTTTATTTAAATATAGCATCGTTAGTTGGATTGTAGTCCAAAAGGTTACTTTTTACAAGCAGCAGAATTAGGACTCAAGACCATTTCTATTTAGTTCAAAATGGCGTACGCGAATTTTTTGAGTATAAATTTCGATATGTTTGGAGCTAGCCAAAATTTCGACCTTTTCACTTAGGGCTTTGGGTTTGGGTTTCAGCCCATTAACCTAACATATCAACCCAACTCCACTCCACCCCACTTCATTCCTTCATAATAATTCCTACAACTCAAACTTTAGCAAAAATGGTGGAGGAGATTGGAAATTAAAATCCTAGCCCTAGTTTCTTTAGCAAATCCAAGTTTTAGCTCCAAAAATCAAAGAGTAGCTTAGGTAAGCATCTCCTTCTTCTCCATCTCAATCTCTCTCCAATTTCAGAAATTGCTTATAATCTAATTCGAGAAATTATTTGCTTATGATCTTAGATTGTAGCTTTTAGAGTTGAGATTGAAGAGTGGTTGATCCTCCTTTGTTTTCAAGCTTCTTCTTTCTTGGTTTTGGTGTAAAAGGTGAGATTTTTATCTCACACCTATGTCTATAACTTTCATTATTGTTAGGTATTAATTCCTAACATTTATTCATGTTCATTTGCTTTTGATTTGAATTGATTTGGCGAACATTTCAATTTTTGGTGTTTTGAAGTTAAGTCTTTAAAAATCCTAGCTTTGATGCTTGAACATGTCTTTGGGGTGAGTCGAAGAGCCTATAGGACTGGGTTGTCGCGTGGCATAAATCTAAAGTTGCAATTGCTCGATCGATCGACTCCGTTTGGATTCTTTCCCCTTTGGGGACTAGGCTGGAAATACTGGAAAATAGGTTCCAGTCAACTAGCGCTCTAAGTCCAGTCAATTGACCTGGAACCCGAGAATTTTCCAAGCATTGGGCCAGTCGACTGAACTCAGTGACTAGTCGACTAACCTGCTTGCCTTAGCGAAAATTGCCTATTTTGCTTGAGATTGCAATTTTTAATCGATTCTTGTTTCTCTGATTTGTTGTTATCTCCTTTGATGACTTCTACTTCGAATTTTTTGGGAATATACATCTTGATGACTTCGATGTCGATTTCTTTGGATTGGATTCACGTCTTTGTATGTGAATTTTTTGGTGATTTGATTGTGTTTACAATCATTTACATGGTTTGTCACTTTTAAATACAAAGGTTTCTATACTAGTAGTAAATATTCAAACTCTTTCTCAAAGATGATTTCAACTCAATTTTTAATACAAAACTTGTTCCTAAAACCGTTTTCCATTCTTTTAGTATATACAAACCTTTACCTCGTTTGCTCAAGAAATCCAATTAAACGACTTAACAAAACAAGTGGAATGAAATGCGTTCGTTTACTTTTCGGTTAATTCTTAGACTCGTCCAATTGAAACTCTTGTAACAACTTTCGAGTGGAGATTTACAGTTTGTTCGTAAATATTCAAGTTAAGCCAATGGTTATGGGACATGAAGCTAAACTCATCTATTTACTAGCTTAGTGTAATTGACACTTCTTGATGATCGATAATGATCATTTTGTGATTTAGACTAGCAATGTGCGATGTCTCTTTGTCTGCGAGGGAGACTAAACCCCGTTTCTGTGGAGCTTTGGCTCAATTTTGTGGGGTAGCGACCCATGGTCTTCGGACCTTTTTGTGGTGCTTCAGCTCAAAGGACTTCGGGCCGTTTTGTGGAGCTTCGGCTCAAAATTGATGGTTAGCAACCATGGAATAGCGTTCCTTTTTGTGATACACGTGTTGGTGAGTTTTCATGCTCCCGTTTTGTGATGGCCTCCCCCTTTTGTGATTTCTGGATTTCTATTGATGATTTCTAGAATTTTTGTTTCACCAATTTTCGTGATTTTCATTAATAAGCTTTATCAACATTTGTGCATTGGTGAATTTGTGTTTCACTAAATTTTTCGTTTGGCATTGATAAATTTGTCAATATTTGTGGTTTGGTGAAAGTGCTAAAGAATATGACATTCTTTTTGGCGCTTTGAGATTTCTTGAGATATTGTATGATTTTAGTTGTTGTTGAGTGTATACATGTCACAGTATAACATTGTTGTTATCATACGTTTTTATCATATCTCTAATTCTATCTCATTTTATCTGATATTTGTAGCTAGACTGATCCGTTTATTATTTTTGTAACATTCCTGACTCGACCTTCGAAAATCGGCATCAAATACGACACTCGTATTCAAATGTCGCAGATCGAAACGTCGAATCTGGTTCGCCAGAGCTTATAACACTTAAGCGGAAGAAGTGAAATAATACATTTGATATACAACATTTGATACAATGTCTGATACAACAGAATATAATAGAATGATACAACAGATATCAATACTATCAAAGATACAAGAAATAGCAGCGGAAAGATAATGTCTTCAACGCAAACTCCAAGAACTCCACCTCCAATCCAAAACTAGCTCGAACCCTCTTCAAGTTGCACAAAAATGAGCAAGCCTCGTCCGCGAATGCTGAGGTGTAGCAAATACGATCTGCAAATCCAAAGATCTTCAAAGGCTAACGAATTGAATCCTACTATTCGAATATTTGAAAAACCCAACTCTAGACTGCTCGTGTGGAAAATAGTGGGCACCCAGAGTTTAGGAAAGGAACAATAAACTCCAGGTCAATCGTGGGACAGGTGTGATCAAACAAAACAGTTTTATCTTTTAAAACAAACAACCCAGATTTTAAAGTTTAAATCCATAATGCTTTTGGAAAATGAAACTACCATAAGGCCTCCCACCACACAGACAATGCAAAGTAGAATTTGAGGAGATTTCTCCTTATGATAGTCAAATATGCTTGATGTGCAGAAAAATTCTTTGATATTATTACTAGTGCATAGTGGGAAAACATTTTGAAAGTATAATATTAATCCTAGCCAGCATAGGCATTCCGAACTATGCCTACTATAGCTACCATCCAACAGTGGGGCGCCACCATAAGTAGATGGCAGGTAATACAACTAAAACCGTACAAGGCGCGTATTGAATGAATAGATTTCCAATAAATGGTCAAGCTAAGGAACTTCCTATTGCCACATGGGAACGTCTCTAGGGGGACGCCCCGAGAACCTACCCGGCTCTCTGCCAACACAAGGCCAATTTCCTCTCTGGCCGGGAGTAATACCTAAAGATAAGCCACTCTCGGTCCTTTGGGACCTTTATCCGAGGCCCCTCCAACAACATTCACGGTAATAAATATACTACAGTATCCACATGAGTAAGTATCTAGCTCCATACCATGATACCACCCTTTTCCAGAAGGAATGGTCATACCCTAGGGGAGCTACCCTTGAAACCTTGCCGCAACTTTCCTATTTCGACCATTACCGTTTGTGAGGCTCAAAGAGGTTTCGTCCACAAAGCTGCGCTTTTCAAAAAGCCATGCTTTGATCACAAAAGATCAACAAATGATCATCAACACACAGCTGCACTTAGCATGCCACACTACCAAATTGGGAGTATATCGCTGATAACCTTCAACTACATAACCTTTGAGCTCATACGTCTCAGAGAAGGGTGTTAAGCTAAGAGAATAAATTCTCCGCCACCAACAGATATGTATTTGAAAGAAATCGGCTTTATATCTCAAAGTGTAGTGTCAGACACATGACCATACAAGTCTGTTCTGGGCTCGAACAGAACCGAAGGCACTTCTGAAGAAGCCCTTGCAAATCCGGGTACTCACAATCCCGATCGAACTTCCCATCACTTAGGGAATCTCTATACCGACACGACTAAATGCAGAGACAGTCGACGGGTTATCCTTTCGTTCTCGAAAATACCCGGTCTTCACCATCGGTCTTTAAATGCTATCCATAACGACGTATCATTATTCGGAATGGGTTATATGACACAAGGTCCTCTCCCGGCTAAACCAAATAATGAGCGCAATATTTAAAAATATATGGATATGGGATTTCAGTTAAGTCACAACTTATTATCCAAAACTTTCTTTTCAAACGGTTTAAACAAATTACCATTTTAAATCTTTTAAACAAAAGATTTATTTCACAAAGTTTACAAATTTTCCACAAAGGTTCATCCACGAATTTTTAAAACAATTTCATTTCAAATTGGATTAACTTACCCAATCTTTAACTAAACATTTAATTCATAACTTTTCAAACTATTTCAAATTCAATTCTTTAATATGAAAGATATACCATTTAAAACTTCTTAGATTTCAAGACAAGGGTTAATAATCTTTCATATAAATTAAGGCCATTTAATTAAAAACTTTGGGTTAGAATTTGAGTTCCCAAAACAATGTTTTTTTAAATGGTTTAAAAACCCATATAAACAACTTTATAACTTGTATAATCTTTTAAACCATAATTCCCAATTTATTGAATTCAATTTCAAATATTGAATTCAAATTTAAATCAAATTATTTAAATTCCACGACTTTATTAACTTATTCAAAATAACTTTTATTTTTGAAACTCATTTTCAAAAGCTTTCAATTCCAATTCCAAAACTATTTTGGATTCAAAAATTCAATCTTTAGAATTGTTAAAAACTGTGACTTAATCGATTTCCTAGTGTAATCCATATTTGTGTGTGTATAGTGTGGTCCAGGGGTTTTACCCAATGGTGCGACAACATCAATCACACCACAGATTTAATCATAACAATATCGATAAGCGGTATATCCTATAACGCTTATCTATATACATAGGATCACAGATAGAAAATATGAATGCATTATAAATAAATAAATTACATTCATCATAGTTTGAATTAAAACAATTAAAATCACAAAGCATCACACATCAGAGTCGAAAAAACAATTCACAGCACTCAACTGAATACAATCATCCATAAATAAGGTTAATTGATCATTTGATAAATTAAAAACCAGATAAATTAATAATTCTGGTTGATCAACATTAATTAACCACGGTTTATTTTAATTTATTACCCTTTAATTATTTGTTAATTAACCTTAATTTATAAATTAATTAATCCTTTAACTATTTATTAATCAACCTTAATTAATGAGTTAATTAACCTTTACTAATTAATTTGAAATCAAATTTGGTTAACAAATTAATCAATCTTTAATCATCAGATAATTAACTCTTTATTTTAAATAATTATAACCTTTAATTATTCAATTATCCTTTAATTAATTATCTTTAACCAATTACTTCATTAATCCTTAATAAATTTTATTAATTAATCAACCCTATAATTGATCATCATTCTAATTAATTATTCTTAATTAATAAATGATTATTCTAAATCAACAATTAATCTTAATAACTTGATTACATAACTTAAATCATTAGTTAATTCTTTTTGATTAAGTGATTATTTGCCTTAATTTAAATTAATCTTATAAATTTAGTTTTATTTTAACTATTACCACATTAAAAATAATCCTTTAAGTCCCTGATTTATCAAGATAAGTTCTTATCTTAACGATCGCTTTATTTCAACATTTAAATTTCAGAAAACTAAAATAAATTTTCATTAACAAATAATTCAATGTTAAACCTTCAAGTTCACCCATAATCAAACATCATTTAAAATAACCCATTTATCTTTTTAAATTTTTATTTAAATAGTTCTTGAAAATTAAATCATCATATGAACTAACTTAAAATCCTTAAGTTGATTTAACCCGTTATTTTTTAAATTAAATAAACTTGTGAATTTATTTTAAACAATCAGGCATTAAAACATTTTAACTTAATTTATAAAAGACTTTAGCTTATTTGATATTTAGTATAAAACTTACATTATTATTAACTAAGAAAGGATTTAAAATTCGATTTACTCAATTTCCAAGACCTGGAAAACTTGTTTCTCTTGCAATTTGGAAACCTGGAAACCCTATCATAAAAAAACCCAATGTAAAAAACCCAAGCCACGATTTACATTCCTTTGAGCATGACTTCGAGTCATATGCGACCCAGTATTACTTCGAGCAAAATCCACGAACTCTCCAAGTCGCCCCTGAGTTCCACCTCGTCTTCATCTTCCCCAACACTGCTTCAAACCCAGATGCAAAAACACGAACCGTGCATGTGTACCGTTGCTTGCCACTCCTCCGACCATCGCCATCGCCGCACTCAGGTCATCGATGACTAGGGCTGTCAATTTCCTACACGACCCGAAACCCGCACGGAAATTAGCAGGTTAACCCGACCCATTTAATTGGCGGGTCATTTTCGGGTCAACCCGAATTTGACTCGTTTATAAACGGGTGGGTTTCGGGTTGACCCGCCAACCCGAAACTGACCCGTTAACAACCCGTTTATACAGTATATAGGTTAATCTGACCCGTTTACGACCCGCTCCGACCCGTTTATGACCCGTTTGTACCTTATACGGGTTATATGGATTGACCCGACCCGTTTACGACCCGTTCCGACCCATTTACGACCCAATTATACCTTATACGGGTTGACCCGACCCGTTTACACCTTATACGGGTTGACCTGACCCATTTACGACCCGACCCGACCCATTTATAATCGGGTTACACGGGTTGGGTTGGGTCAACCCGTTTATAAACGGGTCGGGTTCGGGTTGAGCGTTTTCGACCTGTTTAATGAACGGGTTGACCCGACCCATTTAAAATCAACCCGAAACCGACTTGACCCGACCCAAACCCGACCCGACCCGACCCATTGACAGCCCTATCGATGACCCGTCTTATCCTTCTGACCACCCAGGTTCCTTATTTTCACCGTCGTTCAAAATTTGGCAAATTCGACTCACAGAAACAATGCCCATCACTTGCAAACGCCTCGTATTCGCCAACCACGACCCCAGAACCGCCGCGAGCCTAGCCGAAGCTTCGCCACACGCCAACACTTCCATCCCCCCAGGTCTGATCCCCTCCGGTCCATTGACGCCATCACACGAATTCGAGAATCAACGTCGAACTAAAAATGCGTTTAAACCCTACTACGCCTTAAATCAACTTCCCTGGTTGCTTGAAAAAATTAACAAGCATTTTTCCTATACTCTCTGACGCATAGGCTTTCTTCAACATGAATTTTAACACCCAGTCCGCCGTGGTTCACCAGAGATTGGCCGAAATACGTTTTCCGTTCATCTTGCAATTTCGCTTGAAATTCGAGGTTTAAAATCATGATTTTAATTTTAAAATTCATAGATTTTGATAACGAACCCATTTGTATACTTGAAATAGCGAATTATTCAAGTCGAGATTTTTGATATAATTTGAATTTCACTGTAAATTCTTTCCAGGTTAAACTATGTTAAATTTGTCTCAATTTTTTTTAGAAATTTGGTTCTTGATTGAATGCACACGTTTTCTTCAGATCCTAGTCTCTTACATGATTTGGAGTAGAAGAATTTGAATTTTTACAGGAATTTAAACCCTGTAAGTGATTGCAACAGAATGTATATCTGGAACTAGGCATGCACACCATAACTATACACAAGCATATAAATATGCAGATAAGTTTAACAACCAAGCAACATTTCAATAACAGATTCAAACATTACCCACACATCAGAGAAAAGAAAACAGGTGTTAAGGGGTTTTGCTCACCTGGATTGGGAAGGAACAGAGATATTTTTCCTGGAATTTGTTTTGTTTGTGAATCTGGAATAAACAATTCTTTTCAACTGCTCTACCCCTTTTTATCTTTGTTTTCGGTCACATTTCCCTCAGGTCAAAAATAATAGGGTTAATTTATGTTTTAATTGCTTCAAGATTTAAATTTAAATTTAAATTATGGGTTTTATTAAATCCACTCACCTGAGCTTTTAAGAAAACTGAGTACTGGAACTCCTTTTTTTTCTTTGTTCCAGGTTGAAATCTTTAGCTTTGAGATTTGAAAATCTTAAGCTACAACAGGTTGAAGATTTTGAATTATTTTTCTTTTGCTTGAGCTTTGAATTGCTTGAAACTTGTTTCAGATTTTGGTTTGCTTTTGCGCTGTTTTATGTTGAATGTGCTCCATAGATTCTGTGCCCTTTCCTTTTGTATTTTTTCATTCTAGGTTCCAGATCTTTTATTTTGATTTTGAAACAGGTTGAAACTTGCTTCTGGTCTTATTTTGATTTTTTTGTTTTCAGGTTTTTTTCCTGGTTTTTGATTGCTTTGCTGATTTTTTTTCAGTTTCCTTTTTATTTTCTTTGGTTTTATTTGAGATTCCTTTTTGAATGAAGATGAGAAGAGTTATGGAATAAATAGCCTGGTTTTAGAAATGAAGGAATTAGGAGGTGAAGGGTTTGAAATGTTTGGACTGAAGATAACTGAACATGTTTCTCAGATTTGGGAAATTTTTTGAAAATGAAAAACAGCTGCCACTTGTCTACTTTCTTCTTGCGTGCTTAACGTTTGTCCAAATTGGTATTTTTATGCTAAAACCCCTTAGTTTAAATTAGTTTTCAAAACTTTGTTTTAAACCCTTGTTTAAAATTTATTTGGAACTTGTTTCTGATTCTTACCTTATTTTAATTCATGAAAACATGCTTTATGTTTTAACCCTTTTTATTATTTTATTTACAAATTATTTACATACACTTGTATTTATTTATTTTTATTTTTAGAGAAATGAATTATCATAACTTGTACACTCAACAAATAAATCATACACATGTACATTTCTTAGTTTATAAAGCTTTTGTAAATTTATTTATTAAATCAATTTTATTTACAATACATCTATTAAATTTTCAAAAGGTAAATGTTTTACATTCATCCTTGTTTTTAAATTCTAAATTCAAGTCATTGTATAAATCTTATTTTTTTAATTGATTTATGAATCCCATTTTTAATGTTTAATATACAAATAATACTTAACTCCTTAGTTCAAAATGTTTTTATAAATTTTGTTTTTAAATCTTTAAGTTAGCTCACATATTTATATACATATATTTTATACATCTTTCATTCATGATTTTTTTATCATTTATTTTTGTACAACTTTTAAAAAGAAAAGAATGATTTTAAAAAATTTGGTTACATATTAACAATTTATCACTTTTACTTATATAAGAAAATTTAACTGAAAAAAATAATATTTTGAAAAATTAGTACATAGATTCTTTGAAAGTTGATACATTTCCCAAATATATTTAATATTTTAGAAAACAAACTACCATTAACTTTTTAAAGCTTTTAAATTCTACTTTATTTTTTTAAATACATCTTATTTGTAAATTCAATATTTGTTTTATAAAATACTTATCTTATATTTTAAATCAAATTGCTATTTATCTTTAAATCAATGTCTACTTTTAAAAATCCAATTTTATTTATAAAATAACTTATCCCTAAATTTTAAACCTATCCTACTTTATAACCTAAAAAATTTATTATTCTTGAAATTATCCAATTAATTCATAAATAAATTAGCAATTTATCTTCAAAAATTAATTTAATTGCCAAATTAAATTTGTAATTTTAAGGAATGTTACAGATTCCCCCCTTAAAAAATTTCGTCCCCGAAATTTCTAGGGAGACGAGAAAGAATAGATGATAGATAAAGAAATGATTGATCGAATTAGATCGAAATATTTATTCTGTATTCGGTTTACCAAATCAGAATATCGATAATATGAGAACAAACTTATTCAATGCTATACAAGATACTCGGGTCACCAGATCTACGAAATATGCAGGGGCACTGGTTAGTTCGAAGGAATAACCAACCACTCGTAGAATATATCGAGACCCAAACGATAGATAAATTGATTCCAAACTTAAGTCGGAACACCCTAAAATATATATAACTTGTCCCGCTTCGGACTTTGATATACACAAGAAATGACAATAGAATTTCAAATTTGGTTTAATCGAAATTGTTTTATCGATACAATTTATTTAACTTTATATTTTTAGATAACCAATTTATTTCAAAACAAATTTCAATTTTTTGCTAAGGTTGAAAACGAAAAAATGATAGAAATTTGACGAAGAGAATACGAAATAGAGACTTATCTTCACGGTTCGTAGGCCACCATCACACCGAAGCTTCTTCCTCGAGCTGCCACGAAGCAATTAAAGAATTGAAAAGGCGAATCAAAGGAGGTTGATAGAGAAAGACATTTCCGTTGTTGTAGGGAATTGACCACTTGTACTGGTATCTCCCTGTCCCCTATCTTGTTCTCTTCTTGCATTCATACTTACTATCGGTGAATAGTAAGAGAATTTACTGAGGCATTCAAATGGATATCTTAGGGATTACTCATTCTAGGGTATACTTCACCCTATCTCTAATGAGTTACTTCATGTGTTATACTCCTGAGCTAAAGTTTTAACCTTCAGCTCTGAAACCACTGTAACGATCCTGACTCGACCTTCGAAAATGGACACCAAATAGGACACTCGTATTCAAATGCCGCGAATCCAAATGTCGAATCTGGTTCGTCGGAGCTTATAACACATTAAGTACAACACAGCGGAAGACATGAAATAATACATTTGATATACAACATTTGATACAATGTCTGATATAACAGAATACAATAATTGATACAACAAATATCAATACTATCAGAGACATAAGAAATAGCAGCGGAAAGATAATGTCTTCAATGCCAAACTCCAAGAACTCCGCCTCCAATCCAAAACTAGCTCGAGCACTCATCAAGTTGCACAAAGATGAGCAAGTCTCGTCCGCGAATGCTGAGGTGTAGCAAATATGATCCGCAAATCCAAAGATCGTCGAAGGCTAACAAATCGATTCGTACTATTCGAGTATCTGAAAAACCCAACTCTAGACTGCCCGTGTGAAAAATAGTGGGCACCCAGAGTTGAGGAAAGGAACAATAAACTCTAGGTTAGTCGTGGGACTGGTGTGAGCAAACAAAACAGTTTTATCTTTTAAAACAAACAACCAAGCTTTTAAATTTCAAATCCATAATGCTTTTGGAAAATGAAACTACCATAAGGCCTCCCGCCACACACACAATGCAAACGCAGAATTGGAGGAGATTTCTCCTTATGATAGTCAAATATGCTCAATACGCAGAAAAATTCTTTGATATTATTACTAGTGCATAGTTGAAAAACATTTCGAAAGCACAATATTAATCCTAGCCAGCATAGACATTCCGAACTATGCCTACTATAGCTACCATCCAAACAGTGGGCCGCCACCATAAGTAGATGGCAAGTAATACAACTAAACCGTACAAGGCGCATATTGAAGGAATGGATTTCCAAGAAATGGTCAGGCTAAGGAACTTCCTATTGCCATATGGGAACGCCTCTGGCGGGACACCACGAGAACCTACCCGGCTCTCTGCCAACACAAGGCAGGTTTCCTCCCTGCCCGGGAGTAATACCTAAAGATATGCCACCCCCGGTCCTTTGGGACCTTTATTTGAGGGCCCTCCAACAACATCACACAGTAATAAATATACTACAGTGTCCACATGAGTAAGTATCTGGGCTCCATACCATGATACCACCCTTTTCCAAAAGGAATGGTCATACCCTAGGGGAGCTACCCTTGAAATCTTGCCGCAACTTTCCGATTTCGACCATTACCGGTTTGTGAGGTTCGAAGAGGTTTCATCCATAAAGCTACGCTTTTCACAAAGCCATGATTTGATCACAAACGATCATCAACACATAGCAGCACTTAGCATGCCACACTACCAAATTGGGAGTATATCGCTGATAACCTTCAACTACGTAACCTCTGAGCTCGTACGTCTCAAAGAAGGGTGTTAAGCTAAGAGAATAAATTCTCCGCCACCAATAGATATGTATTTGAAAGAAATCAGCTTTATATCTCAAAGTGTAGTGTCAGACACACGACCATACAAGTCTGCTCCGGGCTCGAACAGAACCGAAGGCACTTCTGAAGAAGCCCTTGCAAATCCGGGTATTCATAATCCCGATCGAACTTCCCATCACTTAGAGAATCTCTATACCGGTGCGACTTTGTGCAAGGACAATCGACGGGTTATCCTTTCGTTCTCGAAAATACTCGGTCTTCACCATCGGTCTTCAAATGCTACCCATAACGACGTATCATTATTCGGAATGGGTTATATGACACAAGGTCCTTTCCTGGCTAAACCGAATAATGAGCGCAATATTTAAAAACTTACGGATATGGGATTTCAGTTAAGTCATAACTTATTATCCAAAACTTTCTTTTCAAACGGTTTAAACAAATTACCATTTTAAATCTTTTAAACAAAAGATTTATTTCACAAAGTTTAAACAAATTACCATTTTAAATCCTTTAAACATGATGACCTTCCTTCTTGCAATAGCGATAGAAGAGAGGCTTGGAACAAGCTCGAATCATATGATCTGGAGAACCACAACTGAAACACTTCCGAATGAAAGGTGTTCCAGCAGACTGAGGATGAGAATTAGAACTACCAGTCTTCTTCTTCTTAGAAGGAAAAGACCTGGACTTCTGAAATGGAAACTGCTTCTTGTTGGGGTTCTTGGAAACCTCAACATCAACATCACTATCGCACTCCTTCTCGACGGTCTCGAGATTAAGTGCCGAATCTACCAACTCCTCAAAAGAAAGCTTAAGCTGGAGCAAAAAAGACTTCTTAAGATATTTCTTAAGACCAGAGATAAACTTCAAATTCTTCTTATAAGAAGTGCTAATGAATTCAAGAACATACTGAGATAAAGCCTCGAATAATGCAACATACTCAGAAACAGAAGATTTCCCTTGCTTCAACTCAAGGAAGCGACGGGTCAATAAAACTTTTTCACATTCAGGAACGAACTTGAGTTCGAATCGTCCCCGAAACTGAGTCCAAGAAAGAGTAGACCCATCAATTTCGACTACAACAAGCTCATACCAATCAAGAGCATGCCCTTGTAATAAGCTAGAAGTTACAAGAACTCTATCATGATCAGAAATTTCAATGCGAGAGAAGATACGCTCGCACGTGCGAAGCCAAGCATGGACTTCAAGAACAGACTCGGAGCCCTTAAACGGCTTTCCTCCAAGATGAGAAAAATCACTGCACTGACGTGCAAAGGCAGACTTGCGAGGTGGAGATACTCGAGGAGGAACTGGAGGCGGAGTGCTCCTAAACAATTCCAAAAACTGATCAGCAGACATATAAACGCCATCCGAATGTGAGCCACTGGATTGCCCAGCATCCGAACGTCGTCCCCTGCCTCTTCCAGCCATACGCTGAAAGTTATGATAAGAACAAGATTATTCACAAGGTAGATTCAATTGCGGAATACTACGGAATGAAATGCATTCCTAGACGTATTCCCAATTTCTATCTAACCTTTGATGGTAGAAGGAATAGAGAGACACGATGATTCAAAGATTTGTATCACTTATACACTTTGATGTACCGGAATATGTGCTTCTATTCTGTGTTTATCATATTTTGTTCTGAACTCAGCTCTGATACCAAGCTGTGACGCCCCACCTCTATACCCACGCTGACCAAGTACACTACAGGGTAATGCCGTCAACTAACACGGAGAATAAGGCTGGTTGGGAGCGACCATCTATAGCCTTGCTCTAACTATCTATTGAATACATCGACAATAGTCATACCAAGCAGATCGACATATCCAATGAATACTTAAAACAAAACCATAGGTGGTTGAGGATCGTCAGAACAAAATACAACAACTCAAATGTAATATACATCACAGAACAGTAGATTATCATATACACATATACAGATACATAATAGAGTATACAAACTAATACACGTCAAGTGGTGTAGCAAACCACAATATACAGATGAATCCAAAAGAATACATATCAGAGTTACAACAAAATAGGACTACACAAAAGCTATAACAAAAAGGAACAAGCTGAATAGTCCATGCGGAAGCAAAATAGGCTAAGTCCTAAAGCACCTAACCTGAAACAACTCGGTCTGACCCGAGTATGAAATACACGAGTCAGTCTAGCTAAACAAATCAGTTAGATAAACTGAACAACTATAACCTGCAAGGTCACAAAGTACAACAAATATCTCTACAAGAGATAACACAATCATCTAACAAAAGATGAATCATATCATAACAAGCCTCATCTCATTGTCAATTCAAATAAACAAAGGATATGAATATCCCAGAACAAGCCAAAAAGGCAATAACAAATACCATTGAAGGTAATACAAGTTCCACAAGGTAATCGCGATATATCGTGTGGCTCAAAAAGACCAACATCGAAGAGCGATACCTAGGCATATACATATCAACGAAAACAAAAGATTGCTCGAGCTCAGTACTGTATAAACAAGGATCCATAAGCCCGAAGGCTCCAAACCCAAATATCACTCGAGCGGCTCATAAAGACCAACTCCAAAAGCGATACATAGGGCAACAAAACCGAAGGCAACATACCCGAAGGCAACAAACCTAAAGGTGCAAACCCAAGGCAACACACCCAAAGGCAACAAACCGTAGTGGTGAAGGTCCGAAGGCCCAGTACTGAACACCACTAACTGGCAGAATGTGTCACAACTCTCGAAAAAGAATCCGAAAAGTGGTAACGTGAGTCCCATAACCACTCGTTCGCACTAAACGGTTTTCTATCCGTTAGTTAATTTCACACTCAAAGCAGTACAAAGTTTACCTCATCTCATTGGTAAACGAGACCAAAAGGTCAAAACAATCAAACAAATAGGTTGGGGATTAATCGGAAAGATAAACGCACTAATTCATGGTCCGTGCTTTACTTAACCATTTAATCTCCTTTCCACTCCGCTCGAAGTGAGAAATTGTGTGTGTGCGTTTAAATAGAATTTGTAAATTAGAGAAGCATGTTTTTATACAATTTAAAAGATTATTTTATAAAAACCCGTGGATTGAAATTAAAAGGGAATCATCAAAGTCAAAATAAATGATGACAACAATTAGGATCATCACGAATCGATTCAAATTGGAAATTCAATCTCAAAAGGCAAAGTGGGCTGAAATAGCAAATTCAGTTGACTAAACAGAGAATTCAGTTGACTAAACAGCAAATTCAGTTGACTGAACAGAGATTTTCATTTGACTGAATTCTGCCTGGAAACTTTCTGTTTCCAGGATCAGTCGACTGAACAGAGAATTCAGTCGACTGAATCTTGCCTGGAAACTTTCTGTTTCCAGGTTCAGTCAACTGAACAGAGAATTCAGTCGACTAAACCATGCCTGGACTGTTTTTCAGCCTATTCAAATGAAGAGCAAACTCTTCCAAAATGCAACCGGACGAACATTGGCTCTAAGGGTTTATGCCAATCGACAACCCGGCCCTATATGCTCTTCGATGCATCACCAAAACATGATTAAAACATCAAAGTTAGGATTCCAAAGATTTGAACCCAAAACACTAGAAATTGGAATATTCACCAATTCAACCCAAACCAAAAGCAAATGCGCATGAATAAGTGTTAAGGATTCATACCTAACAACCAAAGATAATTATAGTCATAGATGTGAGATAAAAATCTCACCTTTAACCCAAAACAAAGAAGAAGGAGCTCAAACACAAGGAGAAGACCAACCAATCTCTACTTCAACCCAACAAGCTTCAATCTAAGATCAAAACAAGTATTTCCTAAGTTAGGTTTAGGAAACTTTCTGAAATTGAAGAGGAAAAGAGTAGGAGAAGATGAAGAGGAGGCTTACCAATAGCTTCTCTTTGATTTTGGAGCAAGAATTCAAGTTTACAAAGTAAAATAGGGCTTGGAATTTCTAATTCCTCTTCCTTTCCCCCATTTTCAGTTTTAGCTTGAGTTTAGAAGTGAAAATGAGTGAATGGGGAAGAGAGGGACAGAGTTAGGTTATTTAGTTAGCAAGTGGACTGAACCCAAACCCAAAACCCAATTAGAAAAAGTAGCAAAATTCAACTTACTCCAAACAAATTAAAGTTTATACTCAAAAAGATCGCAAACGCCATTTTGGACTCAATGGAATTGGTATCGAGCCCCAATTCGGTCGTTTGCAAAAAGTAACATTTCGGACCCAAAAATTCGACTAACAACGCTATATTTAAATAAAACATTTAAATATAAAATCGTTAAATATGCGGGTTGTTACAGAATTTGAGTTCCCAAAACAATGTTTTTTTTAAATGGTATAAAAACCCATATAAACAACTTTATAACTTGTATAATCTTTTAAACCATAATTCCTAAATTATTGAATTCAATTTCAAATATTGATTTTAAATTTAAATCAAATTTTTTAAATTCTATGACTTTATTAAGTTATTCAAAATAACTTTTATTTTTGAAACTCATTTTCAAAAGCTTTCAATTCCAGTTCCAAAACTATTTTGGATTCAAAAATTCAATCTTTAAAATTGTTAAAAACAGTGACTTAACCGATTTCCTCGTGCAATCCATATTTGTGTGTGTATATTAAAAACTGCGACTTAACTGATTTCCTCGTTCAATCCATATTTGTGTGTGTATAGTGTGGTCCAGGGGTTTTACCCAACGGTGCAACAACATCAATCACACCACAGATTTAATCATAACAATATCGATAAGCGGTATATTCTGTAATACTTATATATACATAGGATCATAGATAAAAAATATGAATGCACTATAAATAAATAAATTACATTCATCACAGTTTGAATTAAAACAATTCAAATCATAAAGCATCACACATCAGAGATGACAAAACAATTCACAACACTCAATAGAATACAATCATCCATAAATAAGGCTAATTGATCATTTGATTAATTAAAACCAGATAAATTACTAACTCTGTTTGATCAACATTAATTAACCACGGTTTATGTTAATTAATTACCCTTTAATTATTTGTTAATTAACCTCAATTATAAATCAATTAATCCATTAACTATTTATTAATCAACCTTAATTAATGAATTAATTAACCTTTACTAATTAATTTTAAATCAAATGTGATTAACAAATTGATCAATCTTTGTTAGATAATTAACTCTTTATTTTAAATAATTAACCTTTAATTATTCAATCGTCCTTTAATTAATTATCTTTAACCAATTACTTCATTAATCCTTAACAAATTTTATTAATTAACCAACCCTATAATTGATCATCATTCTAATTTATTATTCTTAATTAATAAATTATTATTCTAAATAGACAATTAATCTTAATAACTTGATTACTTAACTTAAATCGTTAGTTAATTCTTTTTGATTAAGTGATTAATTGCCCAAATTGAAATATATCTTATAAATTTATTTTTATTTTAACTGTTACCACATCAAAAATAATCCTTTAATTAAGTCCCTGATTTATCAAGATAAGTTCATGTCTTAACGATCGCTTTATTTCAACATTTAAATTTCCAAAAATTAAAATAAGTTTTCATTAACAAATAATTCAATGTTAAACCTTCAAGTTCACCCTTAATCAAAACATCGTTTAAAATAACCCATTTGTCTTTTTAAAGTTTTATTTAAATAATCCTTGAAAATTAAATTATCATATGAACTAAATTAAAATCCTTAAGTTGATTTAACCCATTATCTTTTAAACTAAATAAACTCGTCAATTTATTTTATAAAATCAGGCATTAAAACATTTTAACTTAATTTACAAAAGACTTTAGCTTATTCTATATCTAGTATAAACTTTTATTATTATTAACTAAGAAAGGATTTAAAATTCGATTTACTAAAGTTCCAAAACCTGGAAAACATGTTTCTCTTGCAATTTGAAAACCTGGAAACCCTATCATAAAAAAGCCCAATGTAAAAACCCGAGCCACGATTTACATTCCTTCGAGCACGACTTTGAGTCATACGCGACCCTGCTTTGCTTCGAGCAAAATTCACGAACTCCCCGAGTCATCCCCGAGTTCCACCTTGTCTTCGTCTTCCCCAACACTGCTTCAAACCCAGATGCACAAAACACGAACCGTGCACGTGTACCGTTGCTTGCCGCTCCTCCAACCATCGCCATCGCAACACTCAGGCCATCGATGATCCGTCCTACCCTTCTGACCACCCAGGTTCCTTATTTTCATTGTCGTCCAAAATTTGGAAAATTCGACTCGCACAGTGACAAAGCCCATCATCTGCAAACGCCTCGTATTCTCCAACCACGACGCCAGAACCGCCACGAGCCTAGCCGAAGCTTCGCCACACGCCAACCCTTCCATCCCCCTGGTCTGATCCCCTTCGGTCCATTTACGCCATCACACGAATTCGAGAATCAATGTCGAACTAAAAATGCCTTTAAACCCTACTACGACTTAAATCAACTTCCCTGGTTGCTTGAAAAATTAACAAGCATTTTGCTTATACTCTCTGACGCATAGGCTTTCTTCACCATGAATTTTAACACCCAGTTCGCCGTGGTTCACCAGAGATTGGCCGAAATACGTTTTCTGTTCATCTTGCAATTTCTCTTGGAATTCGAGCTTAAGAATCATGATTTTAATTTTCAAATTCATGGATTTTGATAAGAACCCATTTATATACTTGAAATAGCGAATTATTCAAGTTGAGATTTTTGATATAGTTTGAATTTCACTGTAAATTCTTTCTAGGTTAAACTATGTTAAATTTATCTCAAATTTTTTTAGAAATTTGGTTCTTGATTAAATGCACTCGTTTTCTTCAGATCCTAGACTCTAACATGATCTGGAGCAGAAGAATTTGAATTTTTACAGGAATTTAAACCCTGTAAGTGATTGCAACAGAATGTATATTTAGACCCAGACATGCACACTACAACCATACATAAGCATATAAATATACAGATAAGTTTAACAACCAAGCAACATTTCAATATCAGATTCAAACATTAACCACACATCAGAGAAAAGAAAATAGGTTTTAAGGGGTTTTGCTCACCTGGATTGGGAAGGAATAGATATATTTTTCCTGGAAATTGTTTTGTTTGTGAATCTGGAATAAGCAATTCTTTTCAACTGCTCTGCACCTTTTTATCTTTGTTTTTGACCATATTTCCCTCAGGTCAAAAATAATATGGTTAATTTATGTTTTAATTGATTCAAGATTTAAATTTAAATTTAAATTATGGGTTTTATTAAATCCGCTCACCTGAGCTTTTAAGCAAACTGAGTACTGGAACTGCTTTTTTTTCTATGTTCCAGGTTGAAATCTTTAGCTTTGAGATTTGAAAATCTTAGGCTACAACAGGTTGAAGGTTTTGAATTATTTTATTTTTGCTTGAGCTTTGAATTGCTTGAAACTTGTTTTCGATTTTGATTTGTTTTTGCTCTGTTTTATGTTGAATCTGCTCCATAACTTCAGTGCCCTTTCCTTTTGTTTTTTTTCATTCTAGGTTCCAGCTCTTTTATTTTGATTTTGAAACAGGTTAAAACTTGCTTCTGGTCTTCTTTTGATTTCTTGTTTTCAGTTTTTCTTCCTGTTTTTGATTGCTTTGCTGATTTGTTTTTCACTTTTCTTTTTATTAGCTTTGGTTTTTATTTAAGATTCCTTTTTGAATGAAGATGAGAAGAGTTATGGAATGGGTAGCCTGGTTTTAGAAATGAAGGAATTGGGAGGTGAAGGGTTTGAAATGTTTGGAATGAAGATAATTGAACATGTTTCTCAGATTTGGGAAATTTTTTGAAAATGAAAAACAACTGCCACTTGTCTACTTTCTTCTTGCATGCTTAACATTTGTCCAAATTGGTATTTTTATGCTAAAACCCCTTAGTTTAAATTAATTTCCAAAATTTTGTTTTAAACCCTTGTTTAAAATTTATTTGCAACTTTTTTTTGATTCTTACCTTATTTTAATTCATGAAAACAAGCTTTATGTTTTAAACTTTTTTATTATTTTATTTACAAATTATTTACGTACACTTGTACTTTTTTTTAGAGAAATGAATTATCATAACTTGTATGCTCAACAAATAAATCATACACATGTACATTTCTTTGTTTATAATGCTTGTGTAAATTTATTTACTAAATCAATTTTATTTACAATATATCTATTAAATTTTCAAAAGGTAAATGTTTTATATTCATCCTTGTTTTTAAATTCTAAATTCAAGTCATTGTACAAATCTTATTTTTTTAATTGATTTATGAATCCTATTTTTCATGTTTAATATACAAATCATATTTAACTCCTTAGTTTAAATTATTTTTATTAATTTTGTTTTTAAATCTTTAATTTAGCTCAAATATTTGTATACATATATTTTATACATCTTTCATTCATGCATTTTTTTATCATTTATTTTTGAACAACTTTTAAAAAGAAAAGAATGATTTTAAAAATTTTGGTTACATATTACAATTGATCACTTTTACTTATATAAGAAAATTTGACATAAAAAAAATAATATTTTGGAAAATTAGTAGATAGATTCTTTTAAAGTTAATACATTTCCCAAATATATTTAATATTTTAGAAAACAAACTACCATTATCTTTTTAAAGCTTTCAATTTCTACTTTATTTTTTAAAACACATCTTATTTGTATATTCAATATTTGTTTTATAAAATACTTATCTTATATTTTAAATCAAATTGCTATTTATCTTTAAATCAATGTCTACTTTTAAAAATTCAATTTTATTTACAAAATTACTTATCCCTACATTTTAAACCTATCCTATTTTATAATCTAAATTTTTTATTTATTCTAGAAATTATCCAATTAATTCATTGATAAATTAGCAATTTATCTTCAAAAATTAATTTAATTGCCAAATTAACTTTGTAAATTTTTAGGAAAGTTACAATTTTCTTATTAAATAATACTTGGGTCATACCGAGATGTTACAGGTGCTTCTACTAGACTCCTCATCAGGGAACATTACCTGACTTTTGGCTAACTACTCTAGTTTAGTAGTTTTTGTTGCTATACATACGAGATAAAGACTCCTTGATGTATACATATTATTTTTTGATATTGTGGATCTTGTTTGACCATTACTCTGATGTACACTTCTATGTGTCATATTCATATCTGTTTCCACCTTTGAGATATGAGCTTCTGTGAATGATTTGTGTTATGCTTATTTCTTTATTTGTTTTCGAAGATATTATAGCCACTGTGTAGTAGCTTTGGGTTTGCATCGGTATGTCGGATATCCTCTTGAGATGAAATGCATGTTATACTATCTGACATATCGGTGCTTGCACAAAACAATTACTCAGATGGTCGCTCCTCAACAACCTTATTCTTCGTGCTAGTGGATGGCATTACTCCGTAGTGTCCTTGGCTAGCGTGAGTATAGAGGCGGGGCATCACAATATCATTTCCACTTCAAAACCCAAATCAATATGGTATCATTTTTATAAAAACCCAAATCAATATAATATCATTTTATTTCAAATATATTCTTTTTCCAAAATCATAGCACTTTCAAAGTTATAACACTTCGAAATCAAAACCCTTAAAGTATAACACTTTCAAATCATAATACTTTAAAACTCAGAACTTTGAAACATAACTTCCACCACTTAAATGGTTTAAATATTACAATACTTTATATAATAAAATAGCTTCTTAAGTTTCATAAATCAATTCCAAAACAACTCGAATTTCTAGATATTAATTTAGCCAAATCCCAAATTATAAATCTCAGTTAAATTCAGTTTTCAAATAAACCAATTCAAATTATACTGATTTCAAAACTGATTAATCACTAAATAAACCATTTCAAATTCAGTATATTTCAACCTTTAAGTATTCAACAATTTCAAACTAAGCTTGATAATTACAATTCAACAATTCAATTTTCTATTATTTAGTTTTGAAATATTTCACTTAATAAATCCATTATCATTTAAATAAAACTCAAATTACAAATAACTAAATATTTCCTTTAATTTATTTATACTTGAAATATTTTTTTAATTCATCTTAAACCAAAATCAAGTTATAAAAATCATACTTCTAAATTTTCAAATTTAATAAATTTCACATCAAACTTATTAGAGTTTAATTTTTAAATAAATTCACTTTCAAATAAATCTCAAATTTATCTTCTAACCTTAATTTATTTAAATCAATATAAACTCTATATTGAAATACAATTTAAATACTTAACCATATTTTCTTCAATAAAAATCAAACTTATTATTAAGCTTATTCTATATTAATTTTTTTTATACAAAGCTTAAAACCAATGATAAAATAACAATTATATAATATCTAAAATCAATATTTATCTAAAACCATATATTTCTTTACAAAACCATAGAAATCATTCCAAAATATTTTTATATATAGACCATGCTATCTGTATATAATTTCATATCCTATGGTCAAGTGATACAGACATTTATCATTTCAATCCGTAATTTAAAATATAGATACGGTCATATGTCATTTCAAACCGCAATCCCGAATGAAATAAAAATCCATAACAACATGTAGTTTATAACAGTATAAAATACGACATCCATTCATCCAATATCAATCATCAAACATTTATCACAATCATCATCCAGTTCAATCAATAACATCAATAAAGGACAGATAATAAATAACAGGTATTTACTGGCAGCTTATATTTAATAATAAATTAAATAATTATTTTATTCAAATAAATTCAAATAAACTGAGATGATGATTCAAAATATGCCAAATAGTCATAAATAAATTTCTAATCATATCATAAATCAATTTAACAAACATAAGAAATTTTAGAAGTTGTGAGCAGGTTAAAACACTCACCTTTTGAATTTAGATTGAATTTAAATCCAATTAAAGCCCAAAATTTGAACGGTTTCAGAATCCATCCAAACCGATGTCAAAATGTCCGGAATTTCAATACAATCCTAGTGTAGAAAACCGTGCGTGAAACGGACCTCATATGCACAAGTTATTGATGTTAGAACATTTAAATTTTTATATATATTATAATAATAAAAAAATGAAAACACACGTACCTCCTTCTCATCAAACTCGACAATGTACAGAACCCATCAAAACACGGTCATCCCTGCCAAACGCTCGCGCCTTCTAACGACCTGAGCTCGATCAGGCACCGCCACACGTGCGCTACCCCTCTACACGCTTCCGCCCCCATTGTCGAAAACCTTGCCGTTGTCGTTTGCATAAAAATCAAGAAAATTGTACGTGCCTTCAAGGTCAGATTCTGGCAAATACGAGACATAATAGGACAAATAAACCCTTGGATGTGTAGATCTCGTAGAGCTCTACAACTATGTTTTTGGAAGTTTTCGAATTCCTTGATCGGATGAAGAGAAATACAAGGAGCAAGGTGATGAATTTTCGACCCTTGAAATATAAGGAAGTGGTGGCCAGGGTTTTAGCATATTAAAATATTATTATTCCTGTTTTGCGTGCCTATTTATAGTGTGAGGTCCAAAATAGCCTGAACTCCAAACGAAGCGTGCCGCCTAACGTTCCTAATGTTTTAATCCCGTTTCGAGCACAATGGAACTATTCTCGAGGCCTAATTCAATTGTATTCAGAAGATAGTATTTCCAAAATTAAACCATTTTAGTTAAATTCCTTAAATTAATTTCTACGCGCTTCAAGCTCCCATGGTCAAACGGTAAGTCTGATCGCTACGAAACTTGAAATCTCACAATAATTCACAGTTACGGATCCGATGAAAATGGTTCCGTCAAAATCCGAGTCAGTGGCCAAAATGGCCATTTTCCAGTTAATTAAATAAATTAATATTAAATTAATTAAATTAGTTTTTCAGTTTAAATTTTAATAATTTACAACTTCTATCATTTTTGATTTCTTAATCACTTGCAATAATTTAAACAAATTTAGATATCAATTTAAACTTGATTAATCCATCAATTTTCAATGTTTAATTTCGATTTAATTAAATTCAGAAATTACAAATTAAATTTTCAATAATTCCATTTTCTAAAAAATTTAAACCTTGTTATTTAGGTCTTTTATTGTAATGAGGATATAACTATCATTTGTTTTTATCATGGTACATTAATATTTCCCCATTTCATCTTAAGTTCTATTTTTGTAATATTTAAATATTAAATTTTATTTAATTGCAATTAATCCAATCATTAAATTTAAATTCCAATAGGTTAATAAATCTTGATATCCATTCTTTTTATTCAACCAATTGTCATATTATGAATAAAATTAACATTATTTCCAATTATTTCCTTAATTTACATTAACATTACATTGAATTTAGATTCATTGCAATTAATTACAAATTTTGATTTGACGTGCTAAATAAATGGTTAACTTATAATAATTATTACCATTAACTCTCAATCACATTTTTATAATTTCATCATTTTCAAACCAGTGTTATAATTACTTACTAAACATTGATTTTATTTAATTACCATTCAATATATATTAATTCATTAATTAAAGATTTACGTTTGTTTTCTTACATTTGATTTATAGCCTAGTATAACGTTTGCACTAATTCCATTAATTGTAACTTCATTCAAATAGTTAATAATTAACTTAGATTAGTATTATTACATCTCATTTAAGTTATTATTTCATTAATGAATCACAAATTTCTGTTTTTCCAATATTAGATAACAAAATTTTAACAAAAATTAACTATTAAATTATCGAAAATTTACGGGTTGTTACAAAAGCTATTTAAAGGAAATTTTTTATGTTTTTAAGACTTATACATAACACACACACACACACACACACATATATATGTATATATATGTGTGTATGTGTGTGTTTATTTATTTATTAATGTATCATTAGATTTTAAAATAAATTCCTTTATAAAGTTATATATATATATATATATATAAGGGAATGCCTAAATTAGTTATAGAAAAATATAAATACATGCATTAACATGTGTAAATATTATAAAAAAAGATGTGTAACTATTTTAAATATGCATTCATACGAGTGCAAAACATGTATCATGTGAAAATAACAAGTGGCATGTTTGATCTATTTTCTTTGTATTTTTGAAATTAATAAATAAAGATAAGTAAACAATATATATACATCTAACTCCTCTCTTTCTCATTTTCTTTGATTTAAAATCAAACTTTATCAAACCTGAGAAGAAAAACTCACAATAAAAATAAAAACTTCAACGTGAATCTTAAAAACAAGATCCTCTCAACAAAATCAAAAAAATCAAAACTAGCAATAGAAAAAAAATCAAACAGTAGTTTTTCTCAAGCTTTAAAGCTGAAACCAACAAGCAATCAACTTGATTGAAAAGCAAATTTAAACAAATTCAAGATGAAGCAAAGATGAAAAAATTCAAATCAACAATCAGGTAAACAACAAACATCAAAGATCAAAGTTTTCAAACTCAGGAGCAAAAACAACAGTTCTAGGCTCAAGTCTGTTTTTCTATTCTTCTTCCAAGTGAGCAAACATCACTTTTTAACCTTAATATGGTTATATCTTGATTTGATATGATAAATGATTAAAGTAAAAATGTTGCATGAAGTATTTTGTTTGAATTGTATCTGCATGTCTATGCATATCTGTGAGCATACCCTGCTTATTTTTAATAAACTAAAAAAGGTCCTAAAATCAAATCCTCGTCCCTCAATCTCTTCTAGAATATAATCCCTTAAAGGAATTGGTTTGTATTCATCAGATTCGAATTTTAAAAATAGTTTTCAAGTATATACGTTAAGCAATTATTTTTAATAGGATAATACTGTGATGAAAAAACATTAGACAGAAAACTAAATGATTTAATTTCACATTTTGATTCGATAACCCAATTAGTATTTGTAAATGATGAATTTTAATAATAAAATCATGATTTTTAGTTTTGATTTGAGGTGGGATTTTGGGTTTGAACGGAAAACTTGTTTTCATCGATTCTCGTCGACCCTCGACGAATTGAATGTCGTGATCGTTGGTGAAGGAGGCTGGATGTCTGTAGATCATGGGAAAAATGATCGAAGTAATTATAGGTCATCGTGGCGTTTGTTCGACGATGATGTAGGGTTTTGTGTGCAGTTTTGGGTCGTCATGTTCTGGAGGCCATTGTGTCGACTTGGATGATCGGGAGACGATCGCAGGTGGGGGAATAAGTGTGTGGTTCATTGACGAAACTCTGTTCACAGTGGCGAAGATTCTGATGATTAGAGGTGGCAGGTCGAGATGATTTCTTGGGTGGTAGTTTCGTTCCAGTGGGTGCTCATGTGGTTCAATTTTGATTCGCCTAATTGGTTGAAAATCTGGATGGTCGGGTTCATCTACAGGCTCATCGGTGACTTGTTGATTATGGAGGCAATGTCTAGAGAGTCATCGTGCGACTATGCACGTAGATGCGTGTGTGTTCAGGTCTGAGTTGTTGAGGTTTTGAGGAAGAAGGAGTTGTGCTCGAGAAAAAGATGGATTAGCTTGAGAGTGCCTCCGGGAAATTTGCAAGTGTCATAACAGTTTTACAATTTAAACCAACCTGTTTTATAAAGAAAAGAAAAGAAGAAGGTAATTGCTCAGGTTTTAGTTCGGGATTTCTGGTTGTTGGCTCGGGGAATCGTTGTTGTGGGCTCAGGTCTGCAGATTGGGTAAAAAATCAGTTTTTAAACTTTTTAACAAAATCAAGTTTTACTTCAAATAATTTTCTTAAACCCACTTCCTTTCTAAGTAATAAATGTTGTTTATGTTTGTGCTTAATTAAATATTTTAAAATAAAATTATTTTAAAATTAACTAAGTTTAAATGTGTTTTAATATATACATAACCTTTTTTTTGAAAGTTTATTTTAAGTAAATTTAATAATGTAATTAATTTAGGGTTAATTAATTTATGGATAATTAATTACTTAAAGGATAAATAATTAATATAAGTAATTAAGGGGAATTGTAGAGGTAAATTACATAATGAAAGCAATTAAGGATAATTTATTTATTTATTATGTTTAATTAATGATAATTAATTAAAGGATAATTAATTACTTAAAGATAATTACTTAATGAAAGTAATTAAGGATAATTAATTAATGTGATTAAAGATTGATAAATTTATGTAATTAATTAAGGGATAATTAATTACTTAAAGGTGATTAATTAATGTGAGTAATTAAATGAATAATTAATTAAAAGGATAATTATTTAACGTAATTAATTTGTCATTTATTAATATAAGTGATTAGAGATAATCACCTATGGTAATTAATTAAGGATAATAAATTAAGTGGTAATTAATTAATGGTTAATTAGTTAATGCAATTAATTAAGGATAATTAATTAACTAATAATTAAATAATTAGGGGTTAATTACTTAATGATTAAAGGTTGATTTATTTATTAATTAAGATTGATTAATTAATGATTAAAGATTAATTAATTTATTATTAAAGGTTAATTAATAAATGATTAAAGGTTAAATAATCAAAATGGTTTGTAATTAATTAATGGTAATTAACCAGGATTGGTAAATTATTCATAAGTAATTAATCCAGTTTAAATTAATTATAATTAGGTGATTAATTAATCTTATTGATGGATGTTTGGATTATACCGAATGCCTTGAATTTTTTGATATACCTGATATGTAATGTTCTGTGATATGATTAAGCTGTGAACTGTGAATTATTTATCTGTGACGCATTTACATGTTTATCCATTCATCTGTGAATGAAGATAAGCGATATAAGATTATACCGTTATCGATATTATTGTGCTTGAATTGATGTTGATTGTGATATGTTATTGTTGTGTGTAAAACCCCTAGACTACACCACACACACAAAAATATGGATTTCGCGGAAAATCGGTTAAGTCACAGATATTTTAAATTTAAATATTATTTTGTTTAAATGTTGAATTTTTAATCTAATTGGTTTGGAAGTGAAATTGAATTGAATATGAAGAGCTTTTGAAAAAGAAATTTTGAAAGTTAATTTGAATATACTATATCTTGTTAAAGTTTTCAAATTATTTTGGAACTTATGATTTGAAAGTGTTATATAAGTTGTACAATATATATGGATTTAAAACTATTTTAAATAAATAGTTTTGGGAATCCAAATTTAATTTAAATAGAACTTTCAGATGATATGGCAGTTCGAAGATTTTCTGGTTTATAATTTTAAAGGCTATAACTTGTGTATATTTGATCGAATTTTTCCGAAACAAAAAGTGTTTGTTTTCAAATGATAATGGATTTCGTATAACGAAAGAACTTCCAGTTTTGGTTGAAAGATTTCAAGTTTGAAATGGAAATTGTTTTGAAAGCTATGAATGAATCTTTGTTAAAGATTGGTGAACTTTGTTTTCGAATTGAAGAAGATCTTAAAGGTGTATCTTTTGTATAAAAGATTTGAAATGGAAATAGTTTTGAAAACTATGAATGAATCTTTTAAAATATTGATGAATCTTGGTTCCAAATTGAAGTGGATTTTAAAGGCGAATCTTTTGTTTAAAAGATTAAAAGTGGAAATTTGTTTTAACCATTCAAAAGGTGTTTTAGGCTAAAAGTTGTGACTTAACTAGGATCCCAATATATCCATATGCTTTTTTAAAAATAATTGCTCATTATTCGGCCTAGCCGGGAGAGGACTTTATGTCATATATCCCATTCCGAATAGTGGTACGACAAAATGGATAGCATTGAAGTTGGTGGTGAAGACCAGGTATTTTCGAAAGCGAAAGGATTTCCTATCGAATGTCTCTGCACCGAATGGCCCCATTATAGAGATTTGATCACCCTATGTGATGGGGAGTCCGGACGTGATTAGGGAATATCCGAAGTTGCAAGGACTTCTCTGAAGTGCCTTCGGTTCTGTTCAAACCCGGAACAAACTTGTATGGACGTATGTCTGACGTTACACTTTGAGATGTAAAGTTGGTTTCTAATAAATACATTTTTGTTTGGTGGCAAAGAATTTATTCCCTTAGCTTAACACCCTTCACTGATACGTAGGGGCATAGAGGTTAAGTAGTCGACGGTTACTAGTTATATATTCCCAATTTGGTAATGTGGCATACTAAGTGCTGCTGATCATTTGTTGATCAAAGCGTGGATTTTGTGAAAAGCGTAGCTTTATGGATGAGACCTCATTGAACCTCACAACTCGAAAATGGTCAAAACAGGAAGAATGCAGCAAGGTTATGAGGGTCGCGCCCTTTAGGGTATGTCCATTTCCATCTTCAAAAGGGTGGTATCATGGTATGGAGCCTAAATATTTAACCTATGTGGTTGTTGGAATTTGTTGGTGTTTAGGATCCTCAGATAAAGGTCGGTAACGACCGGGGGATGGCATACTCGTGTCAGTAGTTACCTAGTTATAGAGGTAACCCGGCCTTGTGTTGGCAGAGAGCTAGTTAAGTTCTCGAGGCATCCCTCTAGAGGCGTACCCATATGGTGGGGAAGTTACTTAGCCTAACCATTTGTTGGAAATCCAATCATCCAATAGACGCCATGTACGGTTTTAGTTGTAGAACCTGCTATTTAACATGGTAGCTATAATAATCATACTATAATGGTACGTATGCTGGCTAAGATTAATATTATAATTGTAAATATTTTCTACACTATGCACTAACAATAATATCAAAAGGTTTTTGCGTATCAAGCATGTTTGACTATCATAAGGAGAAATCTCCTCCAAGTATGCGATTGCATTGTATGTGTGGCGGGAGGCCTTATGGTAGTTTCATTTTCCAAAAAAGCATAGTGGATTTCTTTTCTTTGTTATCTTTTGTTTAAATAAAACTATTTTTGTTTGCTCACACCAGTCCTATGACTGACTTGGAGTTATTGTTCCCTTTCTAAACTCTGGGTGCCCACAATTTTCTTCATGGTCAGCCTAGAGTCAGATTTTCAAATAGTCAGATAGTAGGTGTAGCTTTTGGAAATCGCATCGCGGACGAACTTACTTAATACACCATGATAGGGGGTTCTCGCTTCGCGTTTGGTGGCGAATAGGAGTCTCTTACCCCTACATGTCCCTAGGAGGGGTTGTCTAACCGGATAGGTTGAGAGTCGAAAGGCTGGCCATAAAAGCAAGTTTTGGGTACCACTGTAAGTCAAGGCGGCGCTGGGATGGTTGAAAAGCCTACCAATCAAGATTGGCCACTGTCGATGGTTTTTAAGTTTAGCATGATAGGATTTTGAGCTTTTGGATTAGGCTTTTTCTTTGGAGCTTTGGAGATGGGATGCAATCTATGGAGCTGTTTTGGTAGTCCGAGAAAGTTGAAGTTATGTTTCTGCTATTGTGTTCCGCTGCGGTATATGTATATTTGCTTCGATATTGGATAAATTGTTGTAGAGATGTTGCATTCATGGAGTTGTATCAAAGATATATTGTTTTTCTTCTGCTGTGTTGTTGTACTTAATGTGTTATAAGCTCCAACGCGAAACAAACTTTGACGTTTGAATCTGTTACATTCGAATACGGGTGAAGTATGGATGCCGATTTTCGTAGGTCGAAGTGTGGGTCGTGACAGAGTTAAGAAATTAGCTGCAAATTATGAAGTAATAAAATGTATAGAAATGTCAGATATATTCATAAGAAAATAATTGATACAATAAAGGAGTGAAATGAAGATAACTAAATTAATTGAGATTTCATATTTTAATTAATTTGGAAAATTGGCGAAAATTCAATATAATTGAAATATAGTAGTTAATACAAATAAAAGAGGGAAATTGTTGCATATTAGTGAAATAAGATATCGACAAATATCAACTTTATTATCATAGTAATAATCGATTGAATATAAAGATTGAAATCAAATAAAAACAATTTATTAGAATTAAATTATATTAGTTGGATCTAATTACAGTTGCAATTAAACACTGTAATTTGTGAAATATTTAACACTGAATTGTACGTAAAGTTGCTTTAATTTATCATAAATGTCAAAGCAATCAAAAAATGATAAAAATTGGTTAGTTAATTAATTTGAATATAAAAAGTGATTAATTAATTCAATATTAGTATATTCTAAATATAGCCATTTTGGCCAACGACTCGGATTTCAACAAAACTTGTTTCATTGGATCCGTAACAATGAATTTTTGTAGGATTTCAAGTTTCGTAGCGATCGGACTTGACGTTTGATCGTACGGATTCGAAACGCGTGGAAATTTATTTAATTGAAATCAATTTAAAATAAGCTAATTTTAATATAACTTCTTCATACGATGGAATTAGGACTTTAAACCCATTCCACCGAGTTTAAAACTATCAAAAAAATCTATTTGATATATAGGTTGAACTTATTTTCATTTCGGGAACAAAACGAACTTTTCGGGTCGTCTATCGTTCAACTTTCTAATCGATCTAGCCCATTCAATTCTATTTATGATCTGTCTATAAATAGCTTGTTGTAAACCCTAACTATTTCTTATTCCATTTATTTGAACATACAATTCTATCTGCTTCTTTCTTTCCAATGGCAGACAAATCAAACCAATTCCAAATTCAAATTGCAAATCTAAATCAAATTGAAAAATCAAAGTCCTCAAAAAATTCAAAAAAAATAAAGAATCGAAGACCTCAACGATACGAATCTACATCTGTTGTCCGTTTCTGCAAACGATGCTCGAGTCAACTAGAAATCATGGTCAAAGCCACGAAATCATGGAACCCTATTGCCAATTTGGGGGTTTTCGATTTCGATACCAATCGGCAAAAATGGGATACGGGTTTTGTGGAGCTCGTCGTCTGGAGTTTGTTGCTGGTGGTAGCTTAGCATAATATTGCATGTAGCGGTCAGAAATCGGTGGTTAGGGTTTTGAACCCTAAACCTAGGCTACTGTGGCGTTGCTTTAGAGGGGGCCGCAGTTGTGCCGGTCGGTAGAGGTGGAGATGGGAAGCTCATTGACGGTGGTGACATGACTTATCGTGGCTTTTGGTGGCGTGCACATGCGGTCAAAGACGGGGATGATGGGTTCGTGCATGCATCTAGCCGTTGGACTTGCGTGAGGAAGGTGACACGTATTTTTGTTATTTATAAATTATTTTATTTAAATTTAAAATAATGTAACTTTAAACGAGTATAACCTTTACATATTGAGGTCGAATTTACGCGTGGCTTATTCCATTGGGATCATATCGAAATCTCGTACATTTTGACGTGGATTTGGATGAATTCTAAGACTATTTGAATTTTGGGCTTAAATTGGATTTTTATTCGATTTAAATTCAAATGTGAGTGTTTTAACCCACTCACAAATTCTATAATTTCTTATGTTTGTTAAATAAAATTTGTGAAGTGATTAGGAATTTATCTATTATTGTTTGGTATATTTAAATCGTCATTTCAGTTAATTGAATTTATTTTGAATTAAATATCCATTTAATTTGTTATTGAATTTAAACTGCCAATTAAATACCTGTTATTGATAATTAGTTAATTGTTGATATTTATTGGTGGAATGAATGATGATTATGATGGATGTTTGATTGTTGATATTGGATGATTGGATGTTATGTTTAATTTATATATCGTGTCACTCTGCAAATTCCCTATGGGTTGAAATGATATATACCCGAACGATCTATAGATTAGGGAAAAATCGTTATGGGTTGAAATGATAGACCCATGTGATTTTATGGATTTTATTTAATTCGAGATTGTGGCTTGAAATGATGTATAACCGCAAAAGTTTAAATTGTGGATTGAAATGATAAATATCTGTATCACTTGACCTTAGGGTAGAAAATTATACACGGACACCGGATTGGTTAAATTAAATGAATTTTGAATCATTAAAAATTGAATTCAGTTAACTGGTATTTTGAAATGGAAATTGATGTATATAAACTGAATTATTTTCGATAATCCAGTTGTCAATGCTGAAGTTGGAATTGATTTAATAAATTATTCAAAGGATTTAAAAATGGAATTTCAAAGTTGAAGAATATAAACGAATTTATCGGAATTGAGTTATTGAAAATGTTTGATATAACTTTGAAATCTATTTTAAATCAATTTAAACTATTCTACTTAATTTAAAACTATTTTTAAATTATATTAATCTATTATAGCCTATTTTATCCAATGTAAACTATTTTAAACTAATTAAATTTGTTTAATCTATTTTAAATCCATTTAATCTAATTTAAATCTTTTTAATCTATTTAAAATCTTTTTAATATCATTTAAATCTATTTAATCTATTTTAAAGCTATATAGATCATTTTAGAAACCTAATTAAATCAAATTTAAATCTATTTAAACTATTTTTACTATTTAAACTATTTTAAATATATTTAAAATATTTTAAAACTATATAAACTATTAATAATTACCTAAATTATTTTTCAAATTTCAGACTGCGTAAAATTGAAGTATTTATATTTACATCCTTGATGAGGATACAATCTAAGTGGCAATCTGAAATTGATAACTTTTGTGAAATGACATATTTTCTTAAATATGATTTTAAAAGTGAATATGATTGAATGATATGGTTTGAGAATATGATATTTTGATATCAATTGTAAATTGACTTTTTGAAATGTAAAAGAACCATCCGGTTTGAAATAAGCATTTGGTTGTTAAAGAGACAGGGATCAGATATTGTCATACTCTCTGCCAATACCTAAAACCACTTTAACAACTGTGTACATGGTGGAGATTCCATAAATGAAGTAGGATGGTTTGGAAAACGATTTCTGTATAAGGTGTGACGTGACCCTAACTCGCATGAGTCAGCTTAGATGTGACTAAAACAGGAGCTATACCTGGGATAAGTGTGGTCAATCCTCCGATCGAACATGCTTCTTCGGTACCATATTACGACATTTTTGATGATTTGGTGGCCACCCCTTGATTTCGATTATGGAAGTGTACTCCGAGGTGCGAGGTAGTAGCTACTGTGCGTTACCAACAACCCGGTTCTGCAATTGGTAAATTTGCCTTGGCATTGCCTTGAGTGCCATATTCATATGCCCTAGAGCGCCGTCTACGAGTTTGTTTCGTAACATACCATTAGGGTGCCCTCTTGGTAAACCTTATGGAGGAGCCTACGGTACTGTATAAACCATGGGAATATATAAAATGTGTTAAGCGGGATATGGGTAATGCCTTAATGCTATTTAATACATTTACTTTACTATAGACGTATTATAATAGTGTATTGTATTACGTAGTAGACAGTTTAAGGATATGTAAATCCCAAACATCTCTTAAGTTATTGCACTCACGAAAGACACTGGATAGGAGATGTCAAACCCCGTAAACATCTCGGACGCCGTTGCACTCATATTTACGTTGATTTAACTTACATAAGATCTTTTAGTTATGACTCGAGTGTTTTGTCTTTTCAATTCGCTTGGGTCAGCCTGAACATTTCAGGGATAAAGACCTTATATCTGGTGGACGAAGATGAAGATTTGTACTATTACTATTCATTATTATTTATTTTACAGCATCATGGTGTTCCGCTGCATTTATTTATTTATTCCTATTTGTGTAACTCTAATTTTTGTAGTAAAAGAATAATCATATGTATTTATAAAATTGCTTCGTGAACTGTTATTTGATTATTATATTTTTTTCATTCCGCTGCGAGATTCTATTTTGCTTCTTTCTTTCTCTGCTTTTTCTTATTTACCCCAATAAAAATCTGCCCTTTGAATGGTTTGAGTCTGACGTGTGTGGTTTATCGTCGATTTAAACCGTCTAAAAAGATGGGTTGTTACATTTATAAATAAGCAAGGTTTATAAGGAGATAGATTTTTAAATGGGGTTTTGTGAATGAAGATATTTTATAAGACGGAAGTTCTGTAAAATGGAAGGAAATTTATAAATATAGTTTTATAAATATGGAAATGATTATGTTGAAACTTAATTGTGGAATTGTATAAAGGAAATATATTTATGTTTTTAAAGTTGTTTATTTATATTAATATTGTTTCAAAGTGGTTTATCAATATTTAATATATTTTGAATGGTTAATTATTTAAATATTAATTTGTTTTGGAATTAATTATAATCGTTTATTAATAAGGTTTCAAAAATTTAATTATGTTTATTTATAATAATGTTGATAATTTTTTTTGTTTCATTAAGACGGTTTTGAAAGTATTAATTATTTTCTTTAACATTTTTAATTACTATTTATATATACTTTTTATTACGAGTGTGAACCCGTGCTACACACTGATTTGCTTATTATTAGTTATCCAATTATTTGTGCTATTATTCTTTGCTAATGAAGCATATTTTTTAGTTGTGAAATTAGACCTTGTATAATGGTATTATATGAGAATTTGCTTATCTTGATATGAAACCATGCACAACATGGCAGAGGGCCCATTGTTAAAGAGCAAAAGTTGTACCAACATCATGTTGATGGGATATATTATACGCTACCTTTACGATAATTAAGTTGCTAAATATTAAAAGGTAACCTGCCCGAAAATAAGTAGAGCATGTGATACCAATAATGCTTAATGGAGCATAAATTAAATATCAAACTTAATGACAAATTACTTAGTACATGTTCATGAGAACATATAATAGTGAGGAAAGATAGGCATATAGTAGAACTTGCTCTACTTATTTACTATGGAGAACATATAATAGAACATATAGTAGAACAGGCCCGACATAGAAGATACCATGACACACTGTATTCATCTGAAGAACATGGTAAAACATTCATGATATGGAAGATACGTCATGATATGGAAGATACATGCTTCGTCTAAAGAGCATTGAAGTTGAATGAAAAGGTTAAGGGGAAACACCAAATAAAAGGTCATCTAAATCTATGCTTCCACGCTATATAATTTATGATAAACCCCACATAAATATGTGGAATATCCAATGTCTTAATTGGACAAATAATTAACTGTAACGATAGCGATTTTTCGTTGCCGAAAAACCGAAATGTTATGGGTTTAAGAAAGAAGAAAAGAAGAAGAAAGAGAAGAAGATAGTAGAAAATAGAGAGAAAAGAAAACAGAAAATAGAACGGAACAGAAAACAGCAGAACATATCAGAATCTCACAATTCGCAGCGGAACAACATATAATAAATAAATGAATAATCTTTAAACAAAGAACTATATCAGTTATTACATTACATTACATTACATCATATCATCAGAGTGTACAACAACAACAAACAATGCAGCGGAAAAAGAACTACTATATACTAGTAATACGCTATGCCATCCATCTTGCCTCCAGCAATTCCTGAATATCCAGAATATCCTGATAAACCTTAACTCTTGACTGCCCGTGTGGAAATTGGTGGGCACCCAGAGTTTAGGAAGGAAAACAATAAACTCCGAGTCAGTCATGTGACTGGTGCGAGAATTTATTTATCTTTAAATTAAAATAGAGGAATATTTTAAAGTCAATTCGCAATGCTTTTAAGAATGAGAATACCATAAGACCTCCCGCCACACACACAATGCAAACGCAGACTTGGAGGAGATTTCTTCTTATGTTAGTCAAAGATGCTTGATACGTATTAAAAAAAAACATTTGATATTATTATTAGTGCATAGTGTAGAAGATATTTCGAAAGTAGAATATAAATCTTAGCCAGCATAGGTACCATTATATTATGCCTACTATAGCTACTTCATGAGGAAGCAGGTTCTACAACTAAAACCGTACAAGTCTCGTATTGTTTCTTTGGATTTCCAACGAATGATCAGGCCAAGGAACTTCCCATTGCCACATGAGAATGCCTCTGGATGGACATCCCCGAGAACCAAACCGATCTCTACCAACATAAGGCCGGGTTACCCCTAACTGAGTAACAACTGACCGAATATGCCATCCCCCGGTCCTTTGGGACCTTTCACCGAGCGCTCGCAATCAATTCACACAATCATAAAGTGTTTTCAACATGAGTAAGTATCTGGGCTCCATACCATGATACCACTCTTTTCCAGAAGGAAATGCACATATCCTAAAGGGCGCTACCCCTCATAACCTTGCTGCTTCTTTCCTGTTTTGACCATTCCGGGGTGTGAGGCTCGACGAAGTCTCGTCCACAAAAACACACTTTATACAAAAGCCGTGCTTTGGGTCAACAAATGATCATAGAAATGATCACCAAGATAGACGATCAAACAAATGATCCTATCACAAATAATCAACACAATGATCATTTCACAGCAACACTCAGTATGTCACATTACCAAATAGGGAATATATCGCTGATAACCTTCAACTATACAACCTCTGAGCTCGTACGTCTCAGAGAAGGGTGTTAAGCTAAAAGAATAAATTTTCCGCCACCAACAGAAATATATTTGAAAGAAATCGGCTTTATATCTCAATTTATAATGTCAGACATACAATCCATACAAGTCTGTTCCGGGCTCGAACAGAACCGAAGGCACTTACAAAGAAGTCCTTGCAATCCGAATAATCTCTAATCACGTTCGGATTTCCCATCACATATGGAGATCTCTATACCGGGGATCAGCCAGTGCAGAGACAATCAACAAGAAACCCTTACGTTTTCAAAAATATCCGGTCTTCAACACCGGTCTTCGAATGCAATTCATAACGACGTATCACATATTCGGAATGTGTTATACGACCCCAAGGTCCTTTCCCGGTTAACCCGAATAGTGAGCGCTTATTTAAAAAAAAATAAGTGTGGCATTCAAATTCAAGCAATTCACAACAAATACCTATTTAAAGGTAAATATCGATAGTCGGTTATTGAACTATCAATGGATATGCCAACATCACCAGATTCCAAATAATTTTCCAAATTATTTATTTTCCAAAAATATCTTTACAAGATATATATATATTTTCCATACTTTAAAAATAAATCAACATTTATTTTTAAAACCCAATTTCCCAATTTCATTTATAAATTCTATATTGAATTTACATTCCAAAATATTTATGAATATACGATTCCCATTCGATTTCTAATATTCATTTTCAATTTATCTTCAAAAAGATAAATTCAAAATATTCACTTAATATTGGAAAAACATTTCCATACTTATTTATTTATAAGTAATTCACAAGCCTTTTTATTTTCTACACTTAGAAAATATTTAATATACTCTAATCGAAATTAAGTATATATTTCATTCTTTAAGGAAATCATTCTCTTAAACATATTTATTTGGGCCAAAACGAATGTTGCGTAAAACATCGTTACGACAACCCAAAATCACTAGTATAGGGATTCGAAATTAAAATAGATATATAAATCCCAATACTATACAAAACATTTCCTTTCGGAAATCATCTATTATAACAACAGTGTTATAATCTACCATTTCCTTCTATTTCTCGAAAACATCTATTTCAACAATAAATGTTGAAATCTATGGTTTCGAATCTCAACACCTTTTAAAACATCTTTAGATCGTTTTAATTCTATTTCAAACATCACATCCAAAATAATTTCTTTAACATAATATTCACTATTCAAAAACGTGAATATACCTTGTTAATAAATTTCATTACTTCTATTCTTTTTATTTTAAAGGATTTATTCACTGTCTAAAACATGAATATAACTTCATTAACAAATTACAACAATTCCTTATCAAAATAAGTCGTTGCGGATTTATAAAACAACGTTTATAAATTCTATTTCTATTTATTTTATATCAACTTCCTTTTATAAATTCCTTTATTAACCTATCTCAATTTATATCTCAATGATATACTAAAAATTCATTTTATAAGTCAAACACTAATAATTTATTTTTTTACAAAATCGTTCCTTTAAACTTCATAAATTTTATAAATCTTATAACTTATAATATTCATTTATTTATCAAAATTCCATTCCTTTAATAACTCTATGAATTTTATTTTATTTTCCTTTACAAATTTTATAAACCTACTGTTTATAAAATCCTATTTATAACTTCATCGTTATAATCCCATAAATTTCATTCATTTGTGAAATTCATTCACAATTCATTTTAACTCTTATAAAAGCTCGTTTTAAAATTCCAATATTCTTAATTTATAAATATTAATTTATAAACCCTTTTAATATAAATCAATTTATATTACTATTTTAAAGCGTCTTTAAACTCCTTTATAATTTCACCATTTTTGATTTATAAAATAATCAAATTCCATAAATCCTATTTTTTTAACTTTTTATAATAAAATTCAGAAATCCCAGTTTAAACTATTTTATAAAATCATTAATTCCATATTTCAAAAATCAACCTTTAACTATATTTCTCAAAAATCTTAATTTTCATAATATTAAAATTATAACGTTTATTTATTTAAGATAAATCAATTCCAAAAATAGTTTATAAACGTATACTTTCAAAAATCACTTTAGAAATCCCTTAAAAATCAAAATAGTTATTTTTAAACTTCAAAATTGGATCCGATGATGCAACACATCAATAGTCAATCATGATTTTCAAACATCATATATCGATATGATAAACAATCAAACATCACGATATCTAAAATTAAATAAATATTTATGAGGAATCCAGTTGGATCCCTCCAACCTGTTTCCCTGCATCCACAGACATTAGCACAAAACCATTCCACTTCGAGGTGGAATATCGCGGTATATGGGATTTTATAAAATATTATCCGCTTACTAACGGCGCATAGGGTCTCATCCGCTATAAAAAATGCGGGAAATCAATCAACTGCAATATATACATATGCCAATATATATATATATATATTGCTATATATAACATATAATACCAATTCCACTTCAAGGTGGAATATCGCGGTATATGTGTGTAATAAATAACCTCCGCTTACTAACGGCGTATAGGGTCTATTCACATCCAATATATATATATAACAATCATCATTCAAGCATTCAATCATTCAATCAACAAATTTTAAATCTAACTATTTAAAATTTAAATAAATCCTTTTGAGTGAGAAGTTCTCACCTTTATTCCCGTTTGCCATCCACTTCCAATTCAACTTGTTTCGTTCATTTATACCTTGTATAAATATTTACACAATTTATTAATATTCGAACAGATCGAATAATAAATTTTCGTTCTTGATTGTTAAATAAATCAATAGTTTTATTTAAACCACTTTCTTCTTAAATAATTTATTTTAAATAAAATTTAAATTTCCATTTATTAATTTCTCCTACTTATTATATCAAACTAACCCTTTTTAATTTTTAACATATTACTCTCAACAATTTGTCTAATTTAAATTAAATTTCAACTAAATTTATTTTAAACAAACTTATTTAACTACAATTTAACCACATAAATTAAATTTAAACAAATTTTCTTTTACAAACTATTATTCATTTAAAACTAAATCTACATTTAACTAATAATTTAGTTTTAAACAAATAATTTAGTTTTAAACTAAATTTTCTTTAAATAAATTATTTTTAACCATTTGAAATAATGAAATATGCTTATCAAACAAATCAGTCATCATATACATATTTCTGCTTTCTTAATCTATCATATAAAATTAAATAGATTAATCAACTAATAATTTAGTTTTTTTTTAAACAAATAATTAAATTTTAAACAAAAATTTCTTACTGTATATTTTTTTTTCATATTTAAATCAAATTGAACAAAAACAAATAAAAAAAAACTTACTACAATTCGACTAAGGCCATCTCCATGTCTCGGCCTCGAATTCCCAACCCCACGAACGAACACGCGCGCCCCCAATCCATCGTGCGCCGCCATCACAAGTTGTCGCTGCCCCTCGTGCCGCGATCCCCTACGCGCGACGCCGAGCTCCCTCTCGTGAATCCCATCCTGTTGCTCGAACTCGAGCCTGACGTCGCCGCGACCTTGCGTCGAACCCACTGCCTCCTTTTCTACCGCGAACCCCTCTCCCAATCACCTTTGACGTCGCGGCCTCGAGCGCAACCTGAGATGTCGCGAAACCCTAATGGGCACTGCCGCCTGCTTTGAACACGAGTCGCGTGCTTCGATCCCTAAATGTTTTCGAGATTAAGGGAGGCTCGGCTTCGAATTATAATTTGGGGGAGAAGGAGATAGCGGCCATTATCAGCTGAGTGATTTTTTTTTCTTTCTTTTGATTTTTGAACTTGCGTGTTATTTAACAGAGAGGGGGAATGTGATGAATCGCATGAATTACGGCTGAAAGAAGGGAGAAGGATGCCTTGCACAATTTTTTTCTTCGTGAATTTAGGCATGAATTTAGGAAAGAGAACGTGTGTTAGTTTGATCAATTTAAATTTTAAATTTAAACTGAATTTGATTTGATTTCGACGCGTTTACGTGTCGTATGCTCACATATAAACTCAGAAAAATATGAAATTTGAAATCCGGTAATAATTCAATATTACGGACCCAATGGAACTGGTTTCGTCGAATTCCGAGACTGTGCCTCGGAAGGCTATTTTTAAATATCGATTCAAACGATTTAATTTCAAAACTGAATAATTCACTTTCAAATTGAATTCTGAAGCTTCTATAATCTTCAATATTATCAATATGAATTTTACAAGCCTTTGAAATATTTTTAATCAGCTTAAAATTGAAGAATCAAATTATTATTCAACTCTCAATAGATTAAATTCTATAATTTAATCGTTATATTCATTCTGATAATTTGGAATTCAAGTCAAACCATCATTCAAATATTTAAAATAAATTAAATATTTCCAAATTAAATTATTTAAAATTCTGGGTCGTTACATTAACGCCCTCATGTAGTTGAGAAATAATCTCATATTCTGGTATTTCCAATTATTTACCCAGAAAATAGTCGACGCAGGTTAAGTATAATGCTGAGTTGCCAAGCAGCAGATATGACTTTTAGCAGTAAAAAATAGAACTTATATACATAATTAAAATGGCCGTTTTTTAGGCTATAACTAAAAGCACATAATTTACTTAATTCATTTACATAACAACTAGTATGAAACTTGATGTAGTCCTCTAAAGACGGTCACAGCTTTCAAAACATAGTACAAAGACAGTTTGCAATCTAAAAACTGAATAATATCAGGCCTGATAACTTTATAATATAAATGGATACGGAAGTTAGTATGAAATGATTTAGAACGACATTGTACGTACTAATTTTCTATCCTATGGAAGAATATGTTAGTTTCATTTTGTATACAATTATGCAATTTATTTAACTCATACGAAACGACCGCCTATACTTTACCAATATAACTATAACATATATAATAGTGGTTTGTAATTTCAGAATTTGATAAATAAACCGTTGATGCACGTTTGCAAAATAGATAAGTATATCATTTAAACAGATTGTAACGAACCGATATTTCCAACCATTCGCATCTATTATAAGTGTATAGGTAGACACTCATGCCGGAATTGAATTGCTCAAAATACCGCGTTGTAAATAAAAATTTGGCAAATCTCAGAATATACAGTAAATAAAAATCACAGATCACAGACACAGAGTAATAATAATACAGCGGAAGTAAAAGAGATAGTAGTTCATGAAGCTACTATATAAATATATCAGAGTTACATAAGATACAATAGAAGAAATAAAGTACAACAGAAGTTTAAATATGATAACCAAGTACAAGCTGAACAGAACAACCGAACTGAAAAGATGAAACTTGACAAGTAGATAATATCCAGCAATTCCAATATCCAGAAAGTGGAAATCCAAATCTGTGAATAACTCAGGCTAATCCAAGCGTAAATAAAGAATACAAACACTCGAGTCAGGACATACATACTTATACATTGTAAACCAACTCAAGTGAACTGTAGCAAAGGTACAAGTAACTTAGAAGATGCTTGGGACCGTCCATCCTCTAAGGATCCATTAAACTATTTACTATGTAGTAATATACGCTATATACAGTAGTGTCTAATCAGTAAAGTATAATCATATAGAAAAATAGTGTTAAGGGGATGGTGAACCTTAACGTGGTCGGATCCTTAAAACCAAAATCATAGTAGGATCGATATAAGGAGATGACACGGCACGCGAGGCAATGCCAGTGTGGGTACACCGTTTGCACTCCCGGACCGGTGGTGACGGCAAGCCAGCAGCTTCCGCCCACCTCGAACAATACCCCCGAATCAAAGTGGCACCACATATCGAATCACAAAAGTAATAGAATGGTTTCCAATGGAGCATGCTCGATGAAAGGGTGTGACCCTTTGTGTAGCCCGGTATAGCTCCTGTTTTAGTCATTTATGCCAACTCATGGGAGTTGGGTCCACGTAATAAACCTTAAGAACGTCGCCACCATCCTACTTCATTCTGGAATCTCCACCGCGTACACAGTTGTTAAAGTGGTTTTCGGTATTGGCCGGCTATAAGACAATATCTGATCCCAGTCTCTTTAACAACCAATCGTTATTATAACCCGTAGTTATAACTTTAAAACAATATTTTATACTTCAAAAATAAAATGTCATTTCAACCCAAATCTTTATCAAAATAAAGATTAAATCATTTCCAAACCATTTCAATATATCATCATACCATATCTTTCAATTCAAATATTTATCAAAATAAATATCAAGTCATTTCTAATCATTTCAATATTTTAAATTATCATATCCTTTAAAAACTTCCTTTCAAATCATTTTAATACATCAAAATATCATAACCTTTCAAAGCTTCATTCTTCAAATCATTTAATATCAAAATATCATATCTTTCAAAACTTCGTTTCAAATCATTTTTATATATCAAAATATCATATCTTTCAGTACCACATTTCAAATCATTTTAATATATCAAAATATCATATCTTTTCGAAACCACATTTCAAATCATTTTAATATATCAAAATATCATATGTTTTCGAAACCACATTTCAAATCATTATTCATTTTATTCAATTTAAAATACCATTTCAATTCATATTTCAAAACAGTTTATATTCCAAAAAAATCATTTTTAATCATAAAATTGAAGTTATTATGTTAAAAATTAAATTATTAAATTTTCCAAATTTTCAACTTCCAAAGTTCATTTATTCACTTACGTTTATCAAAACAGTGAAATTTCACTTTTCGCAGCATTTAGAAAACGCTACGGAAAGTTACATTCAAAACAGTTCAATTTAACAAAAGACAACATTTTAAAATGTTGTAGTAGGGTTTACTTACATTTCAAATAAACTTAGTTAAATTCAAAAATTATAGCACTTACAAAAATTGCTATAACAGCTTTTAATTCAATTTAGCTTTTTAGTTCATTATCATCAACTACAGCATTTACAAATGCTGTAATATGATTTACATTGTAATTAATAGCATTTCAAAAATGCAGTCAATTAACTTCAAATAATCAATATAATTTCTCAACCAATTATATTTTTTTTATTTAAAACATTTTTTACTCATAAAATCATACATTTTCACATTTATAAACATCATTTAATTTTCCTCAAGTTCATGATTTTATAAAGTTAAATTTCCATTCAAAAATCAAGATTTAATAATAATTCACTTATTAAATTGAAATGTTCAATTTTAAATTCATTGCATTAAATTTCAACTTAACACTTAAGTTCAAATTCTCAAATATAACTTAGTTTTATTTTTATTTACTTAACTAAAAGTTCACTTTTAAGTCAATTTCATAAATTTCCAATTTAGTTATATTTCAAAATTTCAACTTAAAGTATTCATTCATTTCACATTCAACTTTATCAAAAATCATTAATATGATATAAAATCACTTTAAATTAATTTAAATTCAAAATATCATAAATTTATCATATTTTCAAAGTTACTTTAAATTCCATTAAAAATTAAATCAAAATTTCCAAAATAACTTACATTCATATTTTCTAACTTTTCCATAATTTATTTAACTTATAGATTTCCAGAAAATAAATAATACTTTACAAAAGTTATATTTTTATTAAATTTCAAATCAAATATTATAATAATTAAATTTCTAAAATACTTTAAAAATTTTAGAAAATCATATTTTAACTACGTGCCTGTATATAATTTTCTACGTTAGGTAAAGTGATACGGGTAATATATCATTTCAACCCGTAATTTACAAAGAAAATCCAGGTTTTATCATTTAAAACCCGCAGTCCCAAGTTAAAATAAATTAAATAAAAACCGTTCAGTCCTATCATTTCTGCCCGTAACGATTTTTCCCTATTCTAAAGTCCGTTCGGGTATGTATCATTTCAACCCATAGTGATTCTAATTTACAGGGAACTTGCAGTGTGATAAACTGATAAAATATACAGAATAGCATGAAATAACTGTAACATATGATATAACAGGTGTTTAACAGGTGTGAAAATCATATATAATAATATAAGCAGTTACAACATGTTAATATAGTTCTACAGATTCGCAGGGTGTCAATTTACTACTTATATAAGTACATAATGTCTGGTGAGAAATACTCACATGTCACAAGCTGGAGAACGACACCAAAGCACACGATACAGACACAACGAAGGCACGACAAGACTACCATGATTTGAGAGTGGAGAGACAAATGTAATTGCCTTGTATACATATAAATAAAACAATTCAAAATACATAAGTTTTTCAAAGCCAAATTACACTAAACGACACTAGGAATAAAAGCCCAAAACAAAGAAAAATGCTTTGCACTTGTTCTCAACTTCACATACATCAGTTATGAACTGAAATAGCACAGCCAAGGCATGTATAAAGGTCTGGTTTGGGTCCATAGTGGTCAGCCTATCATGGTTTAAAAGTGTGGAGATTTATAGGTGCAACATGTCAACACTACAAGGCAATTTCAAGGCAAATTCAACAACTCTATGCTACAATTTGGTTCGGCCATAGGCTCTAGGTTCATGGTCAAAGACTCAGGTGATGATGGCTGATGTGCCAGGGGGTGGTGGTCAGGTCAGAGCTGGTGATGGTGGTGGAAGTGGGGGCAAAAGGTGGATGAAGGTGATGGTACCAAAACTAGGTCAGCTTGAGTGCATAGGTGATGGATATGTGGATTTTGGGTGGTGTTGTTTGCCTTGGGGTTGCTTGGCCTGCCATGGTGGTGATCTAGGGTGGATGATGATCAGAGAATAAAGTGGTGGAGGTTGGCCTAGATCTGGTTGAGGAGGAGTGGAGCCATGAAGTTGAGAACAAGTTGGAAAATCACATAGAAAAACTAGAAAACAAGAGAAGAGAAGAAGATTTTACCAAATTTTTGCAAGATGGAGGTCATGATTCTTTTTTTTAGGGTTGAGAAGTTTTGAAAATCCGTGAAAAAGATGAGAGAATGCAGCTGAAAAGAATAGAGAAAGGTACGGCCAAAATAAATGGCGTATTGATTGAAAAAGAAACGGTAAAAAAACGGTGAAACGACTTTACGTTTCTTAGCTTTTAAAACCTTCCATACTTTCTTTTCTTTTAACTCAAGTAAAACAAAATAAACTTCAGTAAGTACATCTAAACGCCGAAACAAAGAGAAAAAAAATAAAAATATATAATTAAATTTAAAGAAAATATAAAAAGAGTTAAGGAAATTGCTTAAAAATTGAAAATAGGGTTCAAAAATTACAATTAAAACATCAATGGCTTTGGAAAAATATCTACTTCATTTAAAAAAATATTCTAAAGCATAATTTTGAAATAAAATAATTTATTTATCATTTCTAAAACAGAATAAATATTTGAATTGGAGAAAAATAGAAAAGAACTAAAAAAAATGTTTAAAAATTGAAAACATGGCATGGAAATTACAAGAAAAATACTACTAGCTCTAGAAAAATTCCTTCCTCACTTCAAAAATATTAAAAGACAAAAACATACATAAAATAACATATCAATACATATTACAATAAAACATGACAAAGTAAAATAAAATTTATACTATTTAAAATAATAAAATTGCAGAATAAACGAATTGCGCTCAATATTGAAATATACATAACTTTCACAATTTAAATCCATTTCCAACGAAACAAAAAGCAGTGTTCCTAAAATTTTATGTACTTTCAAAATAATATAAAAAAATTTAAATTTTCAGACTTTAAAATTTTAAAATAAAAGTCAAAGTTTGACTATTTTGACCAAAAATTCACTTTTTGGAAAATATTCTTTTTAGTCATGCTTTGGAATGATAATTCATATCAAAACTAAAGTTTATCATTCAAAATAAATAAAATAAGTTTTTTTTAAAATCAAAAATTCAATTAAAATAATTAAAATATACAAAAAAAAAATCACAAAATACAGGGCTGTTACACTCTCCCCCACTCAAAACTTTTCGTCCCTGAAAAGGAATGAGGTACGGGAAAGCACAGAAAAAGATAGAGTGAAACAAGATTAGGACAAGATGACAAGGAAATTGAAATTATACCTAATAACTGTTGTTATAGGTAAATTTCGCAAGGTGGAGATGATCTTTCTAAGATTCTCCAAAATCAAGAACACAAGCATGCAAAAATAGATTCAAAATGAGTACCAAAGATTATCAAAGATTATAGAAAGATGCCTATACCAATCTATAGCAAGATAAGGATGATAAGGACAACCAAAAGATAGTTTGGAAAACAAAATAAGGAAATAAATTTGAAAGCACGGAAATTTCAACTTAAATAAAGAATAAATCTTTTACACAAGTTAAATAAATCTTAACTATCTCAAATTTCATTATCTCATTATCCAATCATCTAAAATTAACAATTTTTAAAACCATGGGTTTGAAAAATAATCATTTATTACACTAACAATGTACTTAATAAATTTTATTCTTCTTTATTCCTAATTAAAATTAAATTTATTCCGCTCAATATATTTATCACTTATGTTAAATATACTTACTTATTATAACTGCTTTCTTTTATTCTCAGTTCCTTTAACGTTATTTTATTGCAAGTTATTCAATTACCCTTTATTATATTTACCTCTGTTAATCATTTTATAATTACAAATTAAGTGTATAACATTTATTATAACCAGTCAAATTTTATTTGTAAAATCTTTTATATTGTGTATTATCCGATTACATTGTTAACTTTTGAAAAATTAAGGTAAGTTATATTGAATGCAATTGTATTATACAAATAAAACTTTCCAATTCAATCATTTCAAGCTTAAATCATTTATTCAAAAATTTTGATTTTTTTTTATATAATTGAAATTATTCTTTAAAATAAAATTTAAGAACTAAATTTCCGATTACATTCAAACCATTTAGAGATAAGTAATAATATATACATAATATGTCAAATCAAATTTCAATCATATATCTATATATATTAAAATCAAGTCATATTTTAGAAATTCAAATCAATTAAATTTCCCAAAACAAAGCTGTAGCAAGACTACAGGGCGGTCTCTTAACTCCGAAACTCGAAAATGAACGTCGATGATGCTGCAGTCATCACCGAAGTTATTTCCCAGCGACAAAGAGAAGAGCACTAATTTTAAACTTTAAAATTCTTTGGAAACAAATTCTTATTCGAAAATACTTTAAATAATATACTTTAAGGTTTGAAACCATCGGAAATTAAATTCTCAAATTTCTTGTTCTAAATTCATTTCAGTTCCCAAATCAAGTATTATCACTTCAAATAATCAATTTAAATTAGTTTATTAAGTTTCATAAATTTACTTATATATCAAAATTTATTTCATTAACCAAAATTTTAAAATATATTGTGTCAGTTTGTTCTGTCAATGTGTTTTAGAAATCCTATCAATAGCGTTGATCAAACGAATCGATCAGAAACCCAAATCAACATCAACAACCTAAACAACACAATATATAAAACATTTTAATTTTAAATATTAGTTCACAAATACACCATACAGGAACATATTTTCAACGAAGGATAGAGATTCAAATTTTGATTAACTCAAATCAAAGGAAATTCTAATTTAAAAATAAGTTGGAAAGAAGGATGACATGATTAAATAACAGAATGGGAAGATGGATAAGCTTATATAAATCACGGGCAACCTTAACCGGGTCAACCGTGACTTAAAGAATAAGATCAATGTGGATTTTCTAGGGCAAATTTACATTCAATCTCAAGAGTTAGAGTTTGGGATAATAAAAGATATTAGCATCTAAACCATGGATAGATATAAATCTCTGGTGAATCGATGCTAATTGTAAAGGAGTTTCACCCTTTTACAATTCAAATTTTGAAATTGGCGAGAATGCCAACTCATTATAAAGATCATTTTGAAGTGGAGTTATGGGATACTCCACAACCAAAAGAAGATGAATAGTGAGGGACATGAATGGATTTTGGAACCGCAGGGAACGTTCCAAAATTCAAAGGAATCGAGTTAAAAAGGAAGAGATTCAAACTCGAATGAAAGCGGTTCTGTAATTACATTCACTCCATATGCTGAGTTTTGCCTAGAGCCACCAAAGCTCCGATACCAACTGTAACGACCCGATATTTTCAACCATTCGCGTCCATTATAAGTGTATAGGTAGACACTCATGCCGAAATTGAATTGCTCAAAATACCGCGTTGTAAATAAAAATTTGGCAAATCTCAGAATATACAGTAAATAAAAATCACAGATCACAGACACAGAGTAATAATAATACAGCGGAAGTAAAAGAGATAGTAGTTCATGAAGCTACTATATAAATATATCAGAGTTACATAAGATACAATAGAAGAAATACAGTACAACAGAAGTTTGAATATGACAACCAAGTACAAGCTGAATAGAACAACCGAACTGAAAAGATGAAACTTGACAAGTAGATAATCTCCAGCGATTCCAATCTCCAGAAAGTAGAAATCCAAATCTGTGAATAACTCAGGCTGACCCGAGCGTAAATAAAGAATACAAACACTCGAGTCAGGACATACATACTTATACATTGTAAACCAACTCAAGTGAACTGTAGCAAAGGTACAAGTAACTTAGAAGATGCTTGGGACCACCCATCCTCTAAGGATCCGTTAAACTATTTACTATGTAGTAAAATACTCCATATACGGTAGTGTCTAATCAGTAAAGTATAATCATATAGAAAATAGCGTTAAGGGGATGGCGAACCTTAACGCGGTCGGATCTTTAAAACCAAAATCTTAGTGGGATCGATATAAGGAGATGACACGGCACGCGAGGCAATGCCAGGGTAGATACACCGTTTGCACTCCCGGACCGGTGGTTACGGCAAGCCAGCAGCTTCCGCCCACCTCGAACAACATCCCCGAATCAAAGTGGCGCCACATATCGAATAACAAAAGTAATAGAATGGTTTCCGATGGAGCATGCTCGATGAAAGGGTGCGACCCTTTGTGTAGCCCGGTATAGCTCCTGTTTTAGTCATTTGTGCCAACTCACGGGAGTTGGGTCCACGTAATATTCCTCGAGAACGTCGCCACCATCCTACTTCATTCTGGAATCTCCACCGCGTACACAGTTGTTTAAGTGGTTTTCGGTATTGGCCGGCTATAAGACAATATCTGATCCCGATCTCTTTAACAACCAATCGTTATTATAACCCATAGTTATAACTTTAAAACAATATTTTATACTTCAAAAATAAAATGTCATTTCAACCCAAATCTTTGTCAAAATAAAGATTAAATCATTTCCAAACCATTTCAATATATCATCATACCATATCTTTCAATTCAAATATTTATCAAAATAAATATCAAGTCATTTCTAACCATTTCAATATTTTAAATTATCATATCCTTTAAAAACTTCCTTTCAAATCATTTTAATACATCAAAATATCATAACTTTTCAAAGCTTCATTTTTCAAATCATTTAATATCAAAATATCATATCTTTTAAAACTTCGTTTCAAATCATTTTAATATATCAAAATATCATATCTTTCAGTACCATATTTCAAATCATTTTAATATATAAAAATATCATATCTTTTCGAAACCACATTTCAAATCATTTTAATATATCAAAATATCATATCTTTTCGAAACCACATTTCAAATCATTATTCATTTTATTCAATTTAAAATAATATTTCAATTCATATTTCAAAACAGTTTATATTCCAAAAAAAATCATTTTTAATCATAAAAATGAAGTTATTATGTTAAAATTTAAATTAATAAATTTCCAGAATTTTCAACTTCCAAAGTTCATTTATTCACTTACGTTTATCAAAACAGTGAAATTTCACTTTTCGCAGCATTTAGAAAACGCTACGGAAAGTTACATTCAAAACAGTTCAATTTAACAAAAGACAACATTTTAAAATGTTGAAATAGGGTTTACCTAAATTTCAAATAAACTTAGTTAAATTCAAAAATTGTAGCACTTACAAAAATTGCTATAATAGCTTTTAATTCAATTTAGCTTTTTAGTTCATTATCATCAACTACAGCATTTACAAATGCTGTAATATGATTTACATTGTAATTAATAGCATTTCAAAAATGCAGTCAATTAACTTCATATATTCAATATAATTTCTCAACCAATTATATTTTTTTATTTAAAACATTTTTTACTCATAAAATCATACATTTTCACATTTATAAACATCATTTAATTTTCCTCAAGTTCATGATTTTATAAAGTTAAATTTCCATTCAAAAATCAAGATTTAATAATAATTCACTTATTAAATTGCAATGTTCAATTTTAAATTCATAGCATTAAATTTCAACTTAACACTTAAGTTCAAATTCTCAAATATAACTTAGTTTTATTTTTATTTACTTAACTAAAAGTTCACTTTTAAGTCAATTTCATAAATTTTCAATTTAGTTATATTTCAAAATTTCAACTTAAAGTATTCATTCATTTCACTTTCAACTTTATCATAAATTATTAATATTATATAAAATCACTTTAAATTAATTTAAATTCAAAATATCATAAATTTATCATATTTTCAAAGTTATTTTAAATTCCATTAAAAATTAAATCAAAATTTCCAAAATAACTTACATTCATATTTTCTAACTTTTCCATAATTTATTTAACTTATAGATTTCCAGAAAATAAATAATACTTTACAAAAGTTATATTTTCATTAAATTTCAAATCAAATATTATAATAATTAAATTTCTAAAATATATTAAATTTTTTAGAAAAACATATTTTAACTACGGGCCTGTATATAATTTTCTACGCTAGGTAAAGTGATACGGGTAATATATCATTTCAACCCGTAATTTACAAAGAAAATCCGGGTTTTATCATTTCAAACCCGCAGTCCCAAGTTAAAATAAATTAAATAAAAACCATTTAGGCCTATCATTTCAGCCCATAACGATTTTTCCCTATTCTAAAGTCCGTTCGGGTATGTATCATTTCAACCCATAGCGACTCTAATTTACAGGGAACTTGCAGTGTGATAAACTGACAAAATATACAGAATAGCATGAAATAACAGTAACATATGATATAACAGGTTTCTAACAGGTGTGAACATCATATGATAATAATATAAGCAGTTACAACATGTTAATATAGTTCTACAGATTCGCAGGGTGTCAATTTACTACTTATATAAGTACATAATGTCTGGTGAGAAATACTCACATGTCACAAGCTGGAGAACGACACCAAAGCACACGATACAGACACAACGAAGGCACGACAACACTACCATGATTTGAGAGTAGAGAGACAAATATAATTGCCTTGTATACATATAAACAAAACAATTCAAAATACATAAGTTTTTCAAAGCCAAATTACACTAAACGACATTAGGAATCAAAGCCCAAAACAAAGACAAATGCTTTGCACTTGTTCTCAACTTCACATACTTCAATTATGAACTGAAATAGCACAGCCAAGGTATGTATAATGGTCTGGTTTGGCTCCATAGTGGTCAGCCTATCATGGTTTAAAATTGTGGAGATTTATAGGTGCAACAAGTCAACACTACAAGGCAATTTCAAGGCAAATTCAACAACTCTATTCTACAATTTGGTTCGGCCGTACGCTCTAGGGTCATGGTAAAAGACTCAGGTGTTGATGGATGATGTGCCAGGGGGTGGTGGTCAGGTCAGAGCTGGTGGTGGTGGTGGAAGTGGCGGCAAAGGGTGGATGAAGGTGATGGTACCAAAACTAGGTCAGCTTGAGTGCATATGTGATGGATTTGTGGATTTTGGGTGGTGTTGTTTGCCTTGGGGTTGCTTGGCCTGCCATGGTGGTGATCTAGGGTGGATGATGATCAGAGAATAAAGTGGTGGAGTTTGGCCTAGATCTGGTTGAGGAGGAGTGAAGCCATGAAGTTGAGAACAAGTTGGAAAATCAAATAGAAAAACTAGAAAACCGGAGAAGAGAAGAAGATTTTACCAAATTTTTGCAAGATGGTGGCCATGTTTTTTTTTAGGGTTGAGAAGCTTTGAAAACACGTGAAAAAGATGAAAGAATGCAGCTGAAAAGAATAGAGAAAGGTACGGCCAAAATAAATGGTGTATTGATTGAAAAAGAAATGGTGAAACGACTTTACGTTTCTTAGCTTTTAAAACCTTCCATACTTCCTTTTCTTTTAAATCAAGTAAAACAAAATAAAATTCAGCAAGTACATCTAAAAACCGAAACAACGTGAAAAAAAATAAAAATATATAATTAAAATTAAAGAAAATATAAAAAGAATTAAGGAAATTGCTTAAAATTTGAAAACAGGGTTCAAAAATTACAATTAAAACATCAATGGCTTTGGGAAAATATCTACTTCATTTAAAAAATATTCTAAAGCAAAATTTTGAAATAAAATAATTTATTTATCATTTCTAAAATAAAATAAATAATTGAATTGGAGAAAAATAGAAAAGAACTAAAGAAAATGTTTAAAAATTGAAAAAAGGGCATGGAAATTACAAAAAAATACTACTAGCTCTAGAAAAAGTCCTACCTCACTTCAAAAATATTAAAAGACAGAAACATACATAAAATAACATATCAATACGTATTAAAATAAAATATAACAAAGAAAAATAAAATTTATACTATTTAAAATAACAAAATTGAAGAATAAACGAATTGCACTCAATATTGAAATATACATAACTTTCGTAATTTAAATCCGTTTCCAACGAAACAAAAGGCAGTGTTCCTAAAATTTTATGTACTTTCAAAATAAAATAAAAAATATAAATTTGCAAACTTTGAAATTTTAAAATTAAAGTCAAAGTTTGACTATTTTGACCAATAATTCACTTTTTGGAAAATATTCTTTTTAGTCATGCTTTGGAATGATAATTCATATCAAAACTAAAGTTGATCATTCAAAATAAATAAAATAAGTTTTTTTTTAAAATCAAAAATTCAATTAAAATAATTAAAATATACACAAAAAAAATCACAAAATACAGGGTTGTTACACAGATAATAACAACATTAAAAAAAATGAAATATGACACTCAAAAAAATTTATTTACTTCAAAGTGTACATAGAATTGCCTATTTTAAACAAATTAAATAAAAAATCAATCAAACTCTTTATATCTAACATTCTCAAAGATATAATAAATTATGGAATAAGGCATTGCCACCTGAAAGGTAATACATATTATCTGTTTTCATAAACATACCAAATCTATCGAAAAAGACAAATATGAATTGTTTACTTTTCATTGTATACGATGCATACCTTCAAATCATCATGGGAAACTAATGGTATCATCTCTCTTGCATTATTTTCATTTTTGAAAGTTCCCAAAGGTAGCACATTCCTTTCTTTCATACACAGTATGCTCTTCTTCTTGAAAAGAAGCTTTACATAACTTATGTTCAATCCTTTGATAAATAACATGCTTTTCTTCCCAAAAATACATAACTTGTGCTAAATCTACTTGAATCATATTTTCTTATTCTCTTATCTTTATTTCATGGGTTTATTCAGTGTTCAAATTTGTTGCTTCTATGATGATACAACTCGTTTTCTTAGAAAATTCAAACTATTCAATTATGACTAAAAAAAATAAACTTTCATGTGCGCTCTAATTTGGCTCGCTTGCACCCCAAGTAGCATGGTGAAAGAGCTATCATGAAACCTTTAACTTATTTTTCTATAAATTATTCATTTTTACAATAATAGATAAAAGAGTTATCAATTTCTAAATTTCAAGTAAAAAATTTTATTATGAACAAAAATATCGACCAAAGTGCATGACGTAAAACCCTTTTCTCCTCTATTTTCAGAAGGCATTCCACCCATCCAAGGTAATTCAACATTATGTGTGTCACTATGAAGATATTATCGTTTCTCACTGAGACGAAAGTTCTCTTTTCCTTTACAATTCATAATAAGAATATGAAATCCCAATAAACAACTGATATTGAAATGAATTACTTTGTTTCATATAATAGTTGATAAATGGATGGTTAAAGCCAAGAAACATAGGCAGTCCTATCTGAGCCAAGATCAGATGGCAAAGAAGATTAACAAAACCGCACTTCATTTGTATCTGCATCATGCAACTGCATATAAAATATAGACAATAAAGTTTAAAGATTCATTAATATTTAACAACGAACTACGACAAAGTTGATTATGAAATTGAATCAAAATGAATTTAATTTTCCTTAAGCGACAATTCGAGCATTATTGACTAATCAATATCCAAATGACTAAACTAAAATATAAAATCAATTAATAATCGAATATTTAAAACAGAAAATTAAAATTATAATAGACACTAAATTATGAGATTAGCCAAAGAGAAAAAATAGTTTGATTCAGATTATTAACTAAATTTTTTTCCATATGTATGGAAAATAATAAATTTATAACGGTGTTATAAACCTTGTAAATTAGGTTAACCTAATTTATTTTTTACAATCCTTTATAGGTAAGTCTAACGTGAATTGATATCTTAAGTAGCTCAGCTTGGCATGCAAACTAAATAGGAATCACCAATCTATGGATGATTAAGAAATGTTAATCCCACAAATATGATTGTAAAGAATAATGATCCAAATATTTTTAGAAAGTAACACATCATAGAGCTAAACATATAGGAGGAGAGCTATGAAAGTGTGTAATATAAATATACTCAACTATAGTACAATGAAACCGTTTATGATCAAACAATGAATATTTGCAATAGTTGCTAAAAATTTCAAATCATTGTTATTTATTATATGGCAAAGAAATATAATGTCTATTAGCATTGTTTAAGAGAACCATGAACAATTTGAGCACTTATATGATGTGGGTTGAAGATAACAGAAAATAACAACTTATTTGTAAAATTCGACAACTTTATATGCCTTTATCAAATGTAAATGATAAATTCACAAATAATTACGATATATAGAGCTAATGCTTGGAATATTCATAAAAATTACAATTAAATATATGAAGCAAAGATGGATACATTAATCATAGATTCTTGACTATTTGGATTCAAAATAATTTAGGATTTTATTTTGAGGGGGTTGGAGAATTGAAAGGTTCTTCACCATTTAGCTTGTTATACTGCTGTGTATTTAGTATGCAGCCTTTCTATTATTGCATATCATAAAAATTATGCAATATGCAGCCTTTCTATTATTGGATATCATAAAAATTATGCAACCATACTGTTAACTATAAGGAAAGACTAAATAAAGTAAATAAACAATATCATGCCTTGATAATTAAAATACAATACTTAAAGATTGTTGGTTGAGGTTCATGCAGCTTAAATTTAAGCATATCGACTTGACCAAAATTAATGCATTGATAAAGAGTAATAATATGCAAGTAAACATGAAAAATAAATAAAAACAAATAAAATGCATTGAAGCTGATTGAAAAGGCGCACATGGATGGTTAGATCCAAAAATGAAACCTGGCACAGTATGAACAAACCTACTTGGTTGTTATAGCCAACAAAGATAAAGTTATTATAAAAGATTCAATTTTATTAGCAAAAACCAATATTGCAATCACTCACAGTTAACGGAGACTTATTTGCAATGGTGACCGTATTTACCTATTCCTCTTGAAACAAAAATAATAATAAAAATCATTGTCCTTGCTAAGAAAACACCTAATCGCTGAACTTCGAATAGTTGAATAACTTAGGTGTTGTTAAATAATGGGTTGATCTATATCTCAATGCTGCTAAAATAAATTCTTAAAATTTGTAGCATACCCAAAATATGTAAAAAAAAGAAAGTAGAATTCTATTCCTGCATTGAGATGAAGAATGAAATGCATGCTATCACCTTTTTTTTCTAGTCCCTAAAATAGAATTGCCTTTCATCAATTTGTTATAAATGATTAACATGGTTATAATGCGACATAGATTATAAGAAATATGGAAAAGAGGAAAAGGAAGAAGATGCAAAGTAGCATAAAGTTATATTAATAACACAAAATAATCTCTTCTATTAATTAAACTAAACAAAAGTGAAGGAATATATATATATATATATATATATATATATATATATATATATATGTGTGTGTGTGTGTGTGTGTGTGTATGTGTGTGTGTGTGTATAATTATTGAATAGTGTCAAAAATGCCATTGGTAAGCACAATACATGATGCAACCATTGCATGTTTACATACATTTGCAACTACATACTTGCAGTTTTACTGCTGAGATTTAGGAGTGTCAAAACTCTAGCAAAAAAATAGGAAAAGAGACGACGTGAGAATTAAGGATATAAGTATTGTACCAATAAGAAAGCTATATGTTTATTCAAACTTATTAAGACATTTAGCTCATATGTCATTAGCCTAACCCAAGAAGTTCTCCATTAGCGCTTCTCAGTTGTTTGCTGAAAACACAAGAAAATTAAATAAATAAAACAACATTAAAATGTAAATTTCCATAAATCGTGTCACATGAGAAAGAAAAAACAGTACTAAAAATAAGTTTCCATAAATCAACAATTTGCACTTTTTATTAATCATTTTGGCAGTGCATCATTTTGAAATATACAACTAATGCAAATATACATTACCTCATATGTTGATAGTCCAATTATGGTAATTCTACTACGAAGAGCAAGGTGAAAGTTAATAAAATTTGATTAAAATCAACGATTTTAATTTAACTTGTAAAGAAAGAGAGGGATGTAAGAGGAATCAAAGGCTAACAACAGTTGTTTGGTTCTAATAATAGTTGTCAAGTTCTATCCTATTTCCATAAAGTAAGAAATCTTACAAAGTAGCAAAAATAATATATATCGTATTCAATTAATGTAGATACTAACGTAAATATAAAATCAACATTCGAATAAAAATATATCAATAATAATACGTGTAAAGCGAGTCTATATACACTGAATTAATACTTTAAATTAACAAACTTGACCTTTTAAAGTGTCCTAACTTTAGGTTTGTAAATGCTTTCATTATTGACATTACCAAAAAAATTAGCTAAAAGTAAAAGCCTACAGATTTTGTTAAGTAGAAGAATAATTGATAACTTTCAAAGAAAAAGAATCGTAGTGGGAAAATACAATTCATATGAACTCGGAGAATGGAATGAAAACAAGTAACTACAAACCTATGCATCCTTCCTCAAGCTGCATCGACTGAACTAGCATCATGCAATTGTTTAATAATCTTGGTAACTTGAAAATGATCTGCATTAATGAACAGAGATGGATTTAATTGAATATTTCTAAAGATAACATTTCATGGGCATGTAAATGCGTTTCTCGCTTATTATTAACACTCGAGGCTTTCCATTCCTTAATATGATACCTTCCTTATACCCTTTATAGTAACAAAAAAGTTGAAAACTCTTTTTAACCCCAATCATCCATGTAATTACAAATTTCTTTGAAATTTCTTTCCACTCTGCCTTGATTCCATTTTTGATATAAAATAGAATTTGGACAGCTTAGAGAATTCAGAATGATGAAAGAATAGTGGTTATCATGGTGTAGCCTTGTATGAACATTCTAGAGAAATATGAAAATGCAAAGCATACAAACATACTGAATTCTCTAGTTCACTTTAAGTAGAATAAGAAATATCATATGTCGTTAGCATCATGTGGAGATCTTCCCTTGCATCGACAACATTGTCTCTATTATTACATTCATCCACAAAGATGAGGCCTTTTGTGTACCTGAAGTAATGCATCTAGAAAGGCATAATCTTTATACAGCCAAAAGTATAAACAAAAGTAGAAAATAAAAAAGAAACTAAAAATTGTGTATTTCCAGTAAACTTTGATGAAAAATGAACTAAAATTTCATTTTAAATGTGTCAGTACATTGAGAAATAAGATGAAAAATAATAAAAACAGTCCAGTTATAAATACAGAGAGAGTCTATGGTACCTTGTCTTGACTTCGACATCCCAAACGACAAAACTAATGTTGTTGTATTCCACGGTCTCCACGTTAAATCCTGTAGTGGGTACGTGCACAAAGTTTCAATTACACAACATAAAATCTCTTCATTATTCATTTAAAAAGTAAATACTGTAGAACCTGCTCTGTAACATTCTATTACCTAACTGATCTTTCGAAAAAACTTAAAGACGGGGATCATTAACTAAAATACAATCTCTATATAGCTTTTACTATAAAACATAAATCAAAATGTTCAGTGGAAATATAATAAATATAGTAAATACATAACTTATTGAGCTTTGCATTGCTTTAGGTATATCACTAATATCAACAATTCTGGAGCTACAGTGACTTTATTGTGTTAAACTTAAAGCGTCGAACATAAAAAATGGAAACGAAATGATAACTACAAAATAAAAGTTGCAACTTGTGAAAGAGAATTTTTGTATCGTGAAGAATTCTTGACTTTTATAGCAAGTGACAAATTAATTTTCTATGTACATTGCACATCAAAACCATGCAATGGTTAAAAGGGAAAAATCCAAGCTTCAAAATGTAAAACATTATAACTGAATGGTTAAAACGAATTTATATGTAAGCTGAATATGCAAACTGAATGTTCAAAATGAATTTCAAATTTGAAATAAATGGTTGATAATACTCTACCCATGACCATCTCTCTCCTCGGTAACCATGATTGTTACAATATAGTTAGATGCAAGGTGCAGTCATTTTCAATTCATGTTTCAAATCCGTTTGAGTGATGTTGATGAAATGTGAAATCCTAAATCTGTTTAATTCATTATAGTGTAACAAAATTATTTATAAGATGATGGAAAATTATAGGATTTAGGTGAAATAAAATTTCTCCACTCAAACTTGATGAAGTGATGAACGCTTGTACGTCCTAAAATGCCATTCTAAAATTACCCACATATTGGCACAGAAAAATGTGAATTGTGTACAATAATCGTTGTAGCATTTTGGGCATTATTTACTTGTTTATACGATTCACTAATTTTAATATTTTCTTTTGTGTTTGAGTGTTTATTTTAGGATTATGATAAAAAATTGAGAAAAAAGTTATGATTGATGTTTATAATAAAATGTGAGCTAACATTGATCCTCATGGTTCACAGATACAACGTTTTTAATATTTCATTTTCATTTTATAATGATGCAACCGAGTTTGATCATCTATCTTGTATCAAACATTTTAACACCTTTCTTATCAATATATAATGTTTTTCCAATTTACATAAAAAATCGATCGACCTGTGGCAGATAATAATAAGACATGACATTTATTCACTAAATCCTTTAATGGAGTGCAATAATCAATTTGAAATGTTGGAGAACTAATGAATCGGTACTGAATTTCATGCACCATAAGGATTCTCAAATAACATTTGTAAACAAATAACAATACCAAAATTTTAGGCCAAGGCATTTAAAATTTTGAAACCAATAAGATTAAAATGAAATCGATAGAAGACAAATTATAACAAATCTTATCCACAAAAGCAGTAAATTAGGGTTCACTCGTTGGAAACTCATGCCAAATTGAATATCATGAATCATCCAAAGAAAATATAGTCAATAACTTTATCTGCAATAACAATAGAAAGGGAATAAAATAATGAAGAAACTCACGTTTGGTAAATTGTGATACTACGTTGACAGGGTGAAGAAGAATTGTAGTATTGTAGTTAGGCGAGGGTGTGTTGGGAGCAAATCAAATCGTCTTCGATTTAGGGTTTGAGTGTAGAGAGGATAGCAGGAGGAAGAACAAAAGGAAAGGGGTACGTCGAATAAAAGAAAAGGGTCCATGTCGGAAGAGAAGATAAGTGTAAGGTGAATCGATTAATTTCAGGTGGAGGAAATTGGAAGGAGGAGATTAATGATGTGGGAATGGAAGTTTCAGCCAGAGGAAAGGGGGAAGATAAAAATAACAACAGCGTAGAGGAGGAAAAATTTAGAGACTGTTCAGTTGCCAAAATTCAAAGGGGCTTGTGTGCTCTTGAAATTGAACTGGTTATTCATAGTATAGTATAGATATGTAAAGAAAATGTACGAAAACTAAATAGGGCTAAACTAGAAATTGGATTGTTAAAAGATGAGAAAACTATTTTAGAAGAAGGAGTAGAATTAGCACGAAAAGAATGTAGAAAATTTTCATCTCAGAATGCTGCTTTCACACATGATATAGAGAATTATAAACTTGAAAAAGAAAAGTATGAATAAAAATAAATTTAGAATTGCTAATATAAAAATTTCTGATCTAAAAAAAATAAGATAAAATTACTAATAATGTTTCAAAATTTAATAAAGTAAAAGAAAACTTAAATAATTTGATAAAGATTTCAAAATCATCAGGAAATAGGAAGGGATTAGGATTTAACGAAAAATTCATAAACATTTTAGAAATAATCTGGTTTCTAAAAATAATCAAAGATTTAACAATTATAGTATATTACATTCAAATTTTAGAGAAACTAAATCTAAATATGAAAATAAAGAAACAAAAATGATTAAAATATGGAATCTTAGAACAAATAACAAATTGATTAGATAAAAACACATAGATTATATCTAACAGATATATAATTTATAATGAAAATTACATCTCTAATGGTTCCAAACCGTTATATGTATGGCTACTGTAACGACCCAATATTTTGTACCATTCAAATTCGATAATAAATTAAAACTTGTCAAACTTGAATAGTTCAAAACAATAGATTGTAAATAAATTTGGAGCAAATGAAATCAAATCACAGAATCACAGACACGGAAATCAGAACACTCGCAGCGGAATTTAAAAATAACTTAGTGGTTCATGAATCCACTATAAAAAGTCTCACGATAAGTATAAAGTACATAGCCTTAAACCAAATATAGTTTGAAATCTCCACCGAAACTCTCAATATTAAATTGTCTTGATTACAAGGCTAAAATCAAAACTGAACAGAAACTTTGATGTCATCTTGAAAAGAGATGATCTGTTGAAATCCTAGCTCTGGAGGTGCATTCTGAACTGAAGCTCAGGCTGACCCGAGCGTAAAATAAAACATAACCACTCAAGTCAGGACATACATACTTATACAATTGTAAGCTAATTCAAGTGAACTGTAATAAAGTACAAGTAACTTAAAGGATGCTTCGGACCGTCCATCCTCTAAGGATCTGTTAAACTATTTACTAAGCGGTAATACTTCGCTATTATAATAGTGTCTATTAGTAAAATAAACTTACTTTTAAATAGCGTTAAGGCTTTACATTTTCCATCTTAACACTTAATTTATTCCCATAGTCTATACAGTACCGTAATCTACCCCAACTGGGCGTCGTCAGAGGGCACTCCATAGGTATGGTACGAAACCAAAATCGTAAAAGGCTCACTGTGGTAGGTGACACGGCATAACTAGGCAATGCCAGGGTAGATATACCAATTACGCTTCCGGACCGATTGTAGTGCGTAGCAGCTAGTACCACCCACCTCGAACAAACACTCCCAAATCAAAGGTGCGCACCAAACAATCACAAAGTAATAGAATGGCATACAAAGAAGTGTGTCTGATAAGAGGTGCTACCTCCTTAGCCCGTCGATCGCCCCTGTTTTAGCCACCTTATGCCAACTCACGGGAGTCGGGTCCACGTACGTACCTCAATCGAACGTCACCACCATCCTACTTCACTTTGGAATCTCCACCGCGTACACGGTTGTCAAAGTGGTTTTCGGCATCGACAGAGAGTATGCCCATATCCGATCCCGGTCTATTTGCCAACCAATCGCTATTATTACCCGTGGTTATGAATTTCAAAATAGTTTATATTTAAATCAAAATACTTCCTTTTAATTTTAAAAAGTGAAGTTATTATATTTCCAAATCAAATATTCAAAAATCTCATTTCAGCCAATGACAACACTTAACAAGTGCTACTGTAGCCCTTTTATTTATTCGGTTTAGTTTAATTCCGCAACCACATCACTTACCAAGTACTGCAATAGCCTTTTACTAAATTTAGCCTTTAGTTCATTTGTATCAACTACGGCACTTACAAAGTCCGGTAATATCCCTTACAATAGATTTTAAGTAAATCAAATTCCAGATTTTAATATAAATTTATAAATAATTAAACTTTGATTAAACCAATTTAACTTATAAAACCATATTTCCACTTTTAAAAATAGTCATTTAAATTACTCAAAATTTATGATTTATATAAGGTAAATTTCACAAATAAACATCAACTTCTTAAGGTTTCACTTATTAAAGTCAAATCAAAATTTTCTATTCTTCGGATTAAAAATTTACTTAATAATTAAGTTTAATTATCATTCCAAAATATAACTATTTCTAATTTATTTCTTAACTTACCCATTTCTTAAACTTGACTTCCTTTTCCTAAGTTTAGATATATTCAAAAGTTTATTTTTTTTGGTATCTACTTTATTAACCATTAAATTTATAGGAAAATTAAATACCAACTTATTTATCTTTTAAATTCAATTTTTATCAAATATACTTTATTTTATTTACTTGACTTAAATTCCATTTCTTTACAAAATTAAATTCCAAATTAAATTTATAGTCAAATTCCAACTTAATCATTTATTCATATATATAAAATCACTAAAAATCATTTTTATTCAATTCAACCCAAATGGTATCATATACAAATTTAAAAATAATTAAATTTTCTAGAAAACTATATATATGTAACCACGGGTCTGTATAATGTTTTCTACCTAGGTCAAGTGGTACGGTAATATATCATTTCAATCCGTAATTTACAAATAATATCCGGGTTCTATCATTTCAAACCCGCAATCCCAAGTTAAATAAATAACTAAATAAATAAATAGATATCGTTCAGGCCTATCATTTCAGCCTGTAACGATTCTATACTACAGGGAACTTGCAGTGTGATAACAGTAAATAAATAAATAGTATAACTGCATAAATATAACAGTACATAATACAACTAATGACGTGTCAAATTACTGAAGGGGTTTTAACATCATAAATTTATCACAGGCAAATAGAAATTAAATATAATTATTTCACAATTACAATTGTTATTAAATTTACCAATATATAAGTACGTTTGTCAGGTGAGAATACTCACCTTTACGAAGCTGAAGATTTTTGATTCAAAACTACAGTACCAGAACAGCGTATAGACAGCACGATCAAATATTGGAAGATGAGACAAACCGATTTCGACCTTGAGACAAAATAAATAAATAGACTGAGTAGGCGGATTCAATTACGGACAAAGAAAATTTTATAAAAAACAAAAATGGAACGGGATTAAATAAAGGATAATTGGACCAAATTTTTCTCGACTACTTCACCACACGACTCGACCAAACCATAACGAAAGCTCTGCCTACCCGTTTCTCTGAAATATGCAATCACTAAAACAGTGGTATATTTTCATATATGCTGTTCTAAAACAAAGGCGGTGAAGTTTCCTTATAGGCCGTGACAACACTTGTACAGGTGGCCTATCCTATCAATTCGCATGCACCTATTTCGTTCTTTCCTTTCCCTTCTTTTTTTTCATAAAAGGAAGCTGTGCACTTCTCCTCTGGTATTAAAGTCACGGCCTATATGGTGAAGGATGCCTCAACATGCATAAGTGGCTAAAGTCCAAAAGTATAACAGGGCTCGGCTATCAAGGCATGACGGTGGCTCCTACAGGGTGTGGCCTAAGGTCAGGGTAGGTGGCACAACAAGGAGCGGAGGGTGGTGATGGTGGAGAAGCATATAGGCTCGGCAAGGCTATGGGTTTTGGTGATGATCAGCATGTCAAGCATGGTCCGATGTCATATCAGCGACGTGGCTGAGCTAGTGGTGGTGGTGAAAGGGCTGTAGGCCGGTCGGTGGTGATGAGTGGCCGAGCGCAAGTGTTGAATGGCCGAGCATGGTGTTGTACGGCTGATAGGATGAAGGAGCGCTGCATGGAAACATATGAAAATAAAAAAAAAAGAACAAAAACCATACCTTCAGGCACACGCAAGGAAGAAGAAAGTGAAGCTACAGGAGATGTAATTTATTTTGGACGTGTGTAGTATATTTATAAGGAGAAGTTTCAATGCTTGGGTGCCCAATTTAAAGGGGAGAAAATTTGGAAGCAAATAATTTGCTTTATGCCGTGCGTTTAATTAATAAATGAGTTACGCAATTAAAGGAAGAACGTGGCAAAACTTTGCTTGGAACAGTAGTAAAATATGGAATTTCGAACATGTTTATTTAAAAGATGCAACTGCATAGGTTAAAAACGCAAGAAATAATAAAATTTGTTTTTGAATGACATGTAAATTTAGCAGGTTATAAATCTTATTGATCGCTGCTTATTATTCAACAGAGGAGGAATGGTTTAAATTTTACACAAAAGTGATTGCGTGAATACATGGGAAAGACGCAAAATATTGGAAGCAATTTATTAAGCAGTGGAAAGAAATGGCAAGCAATTATTTGCTTTAGGAACGGTAAATGAAAATTTAAAGATTTTATACTTATTAAAACAAATGGAAGTAATGGCAAGGCACGGTTGAATTTCCTCCTTTAAAAGTGCACGGCAATTGATTTAGGAATAAGTGCAATAATTAGGATGTGAACAGTTATAGATTTGTGGATAATGCTTCCATTAAATTAGAAGAGTAAAAAGGAAAGTGAATATATTTAGAATGCGTACAACAGACGCAATAATTTATCCTAAAATATAACGAAAATAACGGATTTTAAATTTTAAACGTTTTCTTATATATACGTTATTTATTCCATCAAATAACGCCTTTTAAACGTGTAATTAACAGTTTATTTATGCACTATAAATTTTTTTAATTATTTTTCTCAATTAAAACATGATTTTTCTTAAAATTAAGTTATTTACCATTTTCAACAAAATAAACCAAATTTCCAATTAAAGTTAATCCTTAACCAACGTCAAAATTTCAAAGATCTTATTATTTTTATTTAAAAATTTTGGCAATGTTTTAAACAATTTAAAATTTAGATTCTTTTTTATATAATAATAAACCCCAAAGTTTTAGAAATACAAGTAAAAAATACTTGTTAAAAATTTAGGCTGTTACAGCTACCTTCTCCTATTAACAGATATGTTCCTAACGGAGAAAATGGGTACTAATTAAAAAAATTTATTATTTTGCAGGTAACTAAAAACAAAATTAAAAATAAGGAGAAATCAATACTTGATAGTGGATGCTTCGAACGTATGACGGGAAATGCACACATGCTATCAAACATCACTTAAATGGATGGTGGCACGTTCACTTTTAGGGATAATTCCAAAAGATATGTTATCGGAATTGAAAACATCATCAATGTTGGTATATCTACTTCTCCTATTATTTCAATTGTTTTATTAATTAGAAACTTAAAACATAATTTACTTAGTATAAGCCAATTATGAGAAAAGGGATTAGTAATCGATTTTGAAAAGGTTAAATGCAATATCTTTGACCAAAATAAAACTTTAATTTGTGAAGGAAAAGAAATCGAAATATTTATACTCTAAACATGAAAATGAATCATAATAATGATTTATGCTTACCGCAAATCATGATGATCCATGGATATAGCATAAAAGATTTTGTCACATAAATTTCAGATATATAAACAAATTAGCTAAAAACAATTTGGCAAGAGGATTACCCAAAACAAATTTCAAAGTTAGAAATCTACGTGATGCATGTCAACTTGTAAAATTAAAGAAAAGCTCATTTGAGTCTAAAAAGGAAATCTCTACCAAAAATCCACTTGAATTACTTCATTTAGACTTATTTGGTCCAACTCAAGTATGTTCGATAGATCACTGTAGATATGTCTTTGTAATTACAGATGAATTTTCAAGATATACTTGGAAGCTATTGTTAAAACATAAAAGTGATACATTCGAAATGTTTAAAATTTTTGCTAAGCGAATTAAGACTCTAATAGATTTAAAAAGAAAGAGTATAAGAAGTTATGACAATGGAAATTTAAAAATGAATGATTTACAAACTTTTGTAATAAAAGGGAAATTACTCATAATTTTTAATTTCCGCGAACACCCTAACGAAACGGAGTAGTTGAGAGAAAAAATTTCATCTTGCAAGAATATGCATGAACTCTCTTGAATTGCAGTGGTTTACTAAAGAATTTTTAGGCCAAAGCAGTTGCTACTGCATGTTACGTTATAAATTGTGTAACTCTTAGACCTATGACTAAAAATACATGTTGTGAAATGTTCTGCAAAAAGAAACCAAAAGTATCATATTTTCGAATATTTAGATCAAAGTGTTTTATTCTAAATATGAAAGATAATCTTTGTAAATTCGATTCAAAAGAAAATTTAGGAATTTTTTTGGGCATTCTAATCAAAGTAAAGTTTATAGAATTTTTAACAAACAAACAAATATTATAGTGGAAAGTCTTCATGTCTTGTTTGATTGAAATTTTAAAAATATAAGTAAAGATAACAAAGAAATTTCTGACAATAATCAAAATAAAGCTACTGAAATTGTGATAGAAAATAATAATTATAATCAAAATAACATTGATTTGAAATCACCACCCCGTATTTTAAAAGATCATCCTATTGATAACATAATTGGAAATCTAGATAACAATGTTTCAACTAGAAGACAAATAAATCAAATGAGTAATGCAGCATTTATATCTAATTTTGAACTAGAAAATTACAAGGAAGCATCAAATGATGATTTCTAAATTTTAGCAATGCAAGAAGAACTTAATCAATTTGAACGAAATAATATTTGGTAACTAGTACCAAGGCCAAATGATCAATCGGTAATTGGAACAAAATGACTTTTTAAAAACAAAGCCAATGAAAATGGAAATATTATATGTAATAAAGCTAGAATAGTAGCACATGGATACAATCAAGAAGAAGGAAACGATTATGGAGAGACTTTTGCACCTGTGGCATGTCTTGAAGCCATAAGAATGTTATTTGCTCTTGCATGTCATCATAACTTTAAGCTATTTCAAATGGATGTTATTAGTGCTTTCTTAAGCGGTTTTATGAAAGAAAATGTTTACGTAGAACAACCATCACATTTTTTCATGAAAAATATCCAAATCATGTTTTTTAAACTTAAAAAAGCATTATACGGTTTATAACAAGCACATCGAGCTTGGTATAATCAACTAAAAGAACATTTTGTTAATTCTGGTTTCCTAGTTGGTGAAATAGATACAATATTACATATTAAAAGAGAATAGAAAGATACATTAATTGCTCAAATTTATGTTGATGATATTATATTTGGATCTACTAACAAAAATTTATGTAATGAATTTTCTATAACAATGACAAACGAATTTGAAATGTCGCATATGGATGAATTGAGTTTCTTTTTACAATTACAAATAAAACAATGGAATCTTTATAAATAAAGAAAATAATGTAAAGAATAACTAAAATGTTTTGAAATGGATAATACATCAAGTAAACCCACTCTAACGAGTACCAATACTCATTTAGACAAAGATAAACATGGAAAAGAGTTTGATCAAAAACTATATCGAAGCACGATAGGATCTTTACTATACTTAACCGCTAGTAGACCAGATATTATGATGAGTGTCTGTTTATGTGCAATATTTCAAGCATGACCCATATAATCACATCACCGGCTAGTTAAGTAGATTTTACGATATCTAACCAACACTAAAATTATGGTCTATTTTATCCAAAAGGCAGTACGTTTGAACTTGTACCTTATAGTGATGTGGATTTTGATGGATGTGACTCAGATAGAAAAAGTGTAAGTGGCAAATGTCAATTATTGGTTAATCATTTGTTTCGTGGTTTAGGAAAAAAGAAAAATTGTATTAATCCTTCAACATGTGAAGCAGGATGTATTTTTGTTGCCTTAGCTCTCACTCAAGTAATATATATCCAACAAACATTTATAGACTATGGAAAAATAATAAACAAATCTCTAATATATTACGATAATACTAATGCGATAAATTTATCTAAAAATCTAAATAATCATTCATGAAAAAACATATAGATATTCGTCACCATTTTCAGAGAGATAATGTTGAAAAAGAAATAATAACTCTTGAATTTACTACTACTGAAAATCAAATAGTTGATATTTTTACAGTACCATTAAGTAAACTAACTTTTAACAAGTTAAGACAGGATCTAGGAATTTGTTCGTACAATGATTTGGTTAACTATAATTATAGAAATAATATTTTGCTCACTTGAAATTTGTAATAGTTTATATGCAATTTCAACTGAATAATTAAGTTTATAACTTAGAATTAATAACAACCACATAATTATTTTTAAATAACAACTATATAAAAAAACTAGTATTGTTAAATTCTTATGTCTTAACTCATTTTCCTCAACTTGTTTCCTAAATATAGCAAAATCTTATCTTATAAATTCAGGTTATATTATACCTAAATAAAAATTTAAATAAATACAAAAAATTTAAAGCAAATAATACAACGTCTTCTGATCACGACCCCACCTATTCAACTATCGGCTATAAATACCCCTCGTCAGATAGCACTTACATATCACAAACTAATTCCACACCGATATTAACTCGTTAAGTCTTTTAAAAGATTTTGCATCACCAATATACCCCACTAATTTTCCTCCTAAAGGAAAGAAAGCTAAACGATCAATTGATATGAAATCAACATCTCTTAATGATAAAGTCGATGAGATATATCATTATTAACAAGAAATGATCAGCGTATAACGTGAACTGTTTTACGAGCAATAACGTCAAGGATCTCATCTAAATTTTCTCGAAAAGTGTATTCTAGGAATTTGTGGTCACCACTAACAAAAAAATTGCATATATCAAAAATCTCCTCGATTATAATAAACTATTATAAAAGCACAAACATTAGTCAGAGAAATCTATGCAAACCGGGACCATAAAATCAAGCTTGGATTGACACTCCAGCTCCTCCAAGTTGGACCCCACGAAAGCCATTACTTGATGATACAAAAGTTAAACCAAATTTATGGGATGTAGAATGAATCAATAATTCTTAATTCTCCAACAAAAACTAAAACTAATGTTACACATCATATAAGTTATGTTTATTTATTAGTTTTTGATATGTATACCGTTTCTAATATAAAATTTCAATAAAATTTTCATTTATATAATAAAATTATCTACAAGTCAGAAATTATATATCATAGGCATTAGTGAATATACGATAGATGTCTGTCACCAGCTATGGGTAAATTTTTCTTGCAGCCACAGACGTTTGTGAAATCTCACAGATGTCTGTCAAGACTCTCTGTTTAAATCTTCCCTAGCCACAAACATCTAGGGAACCATCACAAATGTCTGTCAAATCTCTCCGCCTCATTTTAAATGAAGTTATAGATGTCTGTCGTTGCTCTGGCAACACTTTTCTAACAGCCATATATAAACAACTTTATCCCTCTTTTTGTTTTACCTCCATTTTAACTCTTAATTTTTGAAACCCTAGCTTTCAAAACATTCAAATTCTTTATTCAGTGGCTCCCAAAAAAGGTTACCATTTCTAAAAAGCAAAAGAAAGGCCAATTTTTCTTCACCTCTCAAGCCTCGATCACGCAAGCTCACATTAACTAATGGCTCTGCAATACTCCCAAAGTAATCGAAAGATTCGAGGCCCTTTCCTAAAAGTAGATCCATTCTGGCCTTTTTTATCGCCTAAGTAGTATGGCGGAATATGAAACTCTAGGAATTACTACGGATGCAGGTTGCTGCAACTTGGTAAGCTATAAAGCAAATAAGGTAATCATTGATCGTCTAGCATTTACCTCTTCAACTCCAATCTAGGTAGTATAGAGATTTGGATCTTGGAGAATGATGATGGTTGGTTATGGTCAAGTTTTTATGGAAAAAAGTTAAAATTGATGTGTGTATGGTTGTTCATGTTTTAGGATTTCCTTACGAGGGGATTGACTTAATGGATGTACGGATCATAGCCTTCTACCTAGGGATGAAGTTACCCATCAAATATATGAATATAGAATGCCACAATTGAAATCTACTTATCTTCGCCAGCGTGCTAGACTACTACATCGAGTAATAACTAACAAAATAATTCCCTATTTAGGTAGTCACGAATAAATTTGTCCCAATGACCATAGAGTTTTGTATGCAATATTCGGTCGCCTACCAGTTGATTGGGAAAAATTTATTCATGACCATATTAATTTTTTTTGATCTCAGCATCGTCTTTCCATTGTAGATGCTCGGTATATAATGCGCATCTTGCAGTTCTTTCATACATATCACACTAGGAAGGAATTCTAACAAAAGATAGTGGGCCACGACATCTATCACTGATGCGACTTCCCAAAAGCCCACCTCGTGTCATCCCCTTCACCTAATGAACTCAACAACAACAACATAATGGTCCCCCTCCAACTAGCATTCCTCAACTATCCCAATCCTCTCTTCCTTCCCAATAACACCTTCCTCTAGTCATGGTACCGAATATTATTCGGACTCTGAAATATAAGAAGCTCATGTTGAAACAACGCCAAACGGATTTCTTCATGATTTGGCAATCAAAACAAAAAATAACCATAGCTAATCGACTAGCTTTAAACAAAAAGTTGACTGGACTGGAAACTTTCCCCACTAGGATGACAAAGATGGGGAAGATTTTAACAAAGTGATCTCCATTTTAGGCAAAGTGATGCGCAAAGTACATTATCGATCTTCCTGACGCTCATCATCTTCACCTTCCCTAACACCTCGACCTTAAGTTCGAACAATAGTTTATCGCCCTTAAGCCTCGCCCAAAGGTGCGTCACATGATAGAGGTATTCGAGGGTGACTCGTATTCACGCACAACCTAAGGAAAAAGAAGAAGACAACGATGAATTGCACGTATCTGATACTCCACATTTTCAACCGTCATACATGGCATTTCAACGTCCTTATATTTATGAAGATGAGGAGTACACATGATCAAACGCAATGGCCAGGTGCAAATGAGCAGGATCCATCTTCTTACTGGGAGTATTATGAGAACTATAGAGGCTAATCTTATTCTCAAAATTAGTAGAATTAGAGTTTTCTTTTATTCTGCAACTCTTATGCTTGTTTATTTTCCTATTTATAACTTCTTTTATAATTGCTTCTAATTTTATTTTGAACTTTTATATTTTCTTTTCCATGATCTGAAGTGATAACATGTTATGACTATTTAATATCTTTGTATCTTATAATTTTTCCCTCCAGTTTGATAATGAAAAAGGGGGAGAAATCTATGCATGTACATTAGGGGAGATGCATATACAAAGGGGAGACAAACATAAACAAACATAATAATACATCCATTCTATTGTTGATATTTTGATCATATAGTTAATATTTCATTGTATAGTTGATTTTTGATTGTATAGTTGCATATACTTATGGGGAGACAAACATAAACGAACATAATAATACTTCCATTCTATAGTTGATATTTTGATCATCTAGTTAATATTTCACTGAATAGTTAATTTTTGATCATCATCAAAAATGGAAAGGTTGTTAGAACCTCCAATCTATGCTTCAATAATAACAACTATACAATCATATTCATATATAGACCATACCAAGATTGCAGGTATATTCAGTAAGAAGACACCTTTCCGAAGATATTTAGATCAAAGAGAAACGAAGATACATTGACCATACTAAGGTTATTCTATTATAAAAATGTCCTAGATAAAATATTGTTAAGGTCTCCTTGAGTATTTATGCATGCACGATCACACACAATTTCGTGTACACCAAAATTAAGGTGAAAAGCTATAACGACCCGTAAATTTTGATAACTAAATTTGTTACATTTATAGGATTTTGTAATTTAATTTTTGTAGAAATAATAAAGGTGATAAATTAATATTGGAATGAACGCTAAATTAAAATATAACAAGGGTAATTAAAACTTATTTATTTGTAATTTGAATAAAATTCTAATGAAATAGTGAAAGATTATACATGTGTGTAAATTGAATAAATAAAGGAAAGGAGTAAATTGATTAATGCAATAACCTTTGTAACGGTATTTGATCGTAAATTTAGGTAATTAGGTAGTACGTTATTTGGAAATAAATTTAAGGGTAGAATAGCGACTATTATAAATAACCCAATTAATTGGTGAATGAATTTATTGGAAATAAAGTTCATTTAAATGTTAAGTAATTATAACATTGTTATTGATAATAAACGTTACTTTAATAATTATTAATGTAGTAACGGAAGTGTAAATGAAAACATAATAGAAACATAAATATATTTTAAGGGAAAAGAGATATATGGTACAAATTGACGTACTATTATAAATTAAATGACGGCTGGATAGAATCAATAATTGATGAATTAAATGGTAAGTAATTAGAATTTAATAAAATTTGGAAACTGAATGTAATGTAATAAGGTTAGTGCAATACCAATTGATTTGGAATTCAAATTTATATTAAATAAAAAAAAATTAGCAATTGAAGTTTACTATTTTGCAATTGAAATGAGAAACTAAATTTAACAGAATCGGAAACCAATCAAAGTTAAATGAACCTTAATAGGAATTAATGCAGTATCTAATTTAGTGCAAATAACTTTATGGAACAAATGTTAAGATCTTAACTGATGGTAATAAATAATTGGAGATAATGTAAATTCCATTTAAATATGACTATTGGTTAATGTAAAGATTTTGAAATCAAGAAATATAATATAATTCATTGTTAATTATACCCATAAATTTTTCAATTTATTTGAATAGCAAGATTTTTAAGTCAATAAACGAATTTATTGAGGATTCAATTTATAATTTATAACATTTAATCTGCAATCAATTAAAATTAATTGATTTAAATTATGTAGTTAGGATAGATTTGATTTGTCATGGAAGATGGTTAATTTTATAAGATGTAATTTATGCTAAGCCTAGTTATTTTATGAAAATTTGTTGATTTAAAGATTTGGAAGCAGTATTTATTAATTTGATTGAAGTGAAAATTCAATAATTGAATTTATTGCAAATAAATGAAATTCAACCTTTTATATTACGTTAATTGAAACTAGATGGGATGTGAAGATATTAGTATAATGGATTTTGAATTCAATGTAAATTTTATCCGTTTGATAATAATGAATTGAATGAAATACAGTACAGAAAGTACGTTGAATATAAGAATCGGTATCAACATTTATTTATTTAATTGAATTTAATTACGATAATATGATCTATTGCAATTAAATGAAAATTTAATATTTAAAATATTGCCCAAAAGGGAATGTAGATGAAATCTAAGAAAATAAATGTAAATAACCGTGAACCAATGCAAATTTGCACCCTTTTGATAACAATGAATTAAATAATAAAATAAAAAGGGAATTAATATAATTATTGGGAATTTTATTTATAATTGTGAATTTTATGAAATTGAGGATTTATATTGAAATTTATAAATTAATCTTCTCTAAATTGACATTTAAATTTGGTTTAAATCATATTAAATGATTGGAAAATTTAAAATGATAAGAATTGGTAATTAACGAATCCAAATTGAAAAATTGATTAAACTGACTAAGTTTTATTTATTTAATTAATATAAAAATAGCCATTTTGGCCATTGACTCAGATTTCGACGAAACCAGTTTCATCGGATCTGTATCGGTGAATTATTGTAGGGTTTCAAGTTTCGCAGCGATCGGACTTGTCGTTTGATCGTACGAACGCGAAACGCCTTGAAATCGTTTTAATTGAAATCAATTTAAAAATATTGATTTCAGCATAACTTCATTACACGATGGAGTTTGGACGTGAAACTTTTTCCATCACGTTCATAATATTTTAAAACACCTATTTCAATATATGGGTTGACCCAATTTCGTTCCGGAGTCAGAACGGGCTTTTTGGGCCAATTATCGTTTAGCACGTTTATAATTCAGATCCATCTGTCTATTTCAACTTTATCAATAAATACCCTGCTAAACCATAGCCTCCGCCTATTCTCATTTGTCTACGCGTAAAATTTCATCAACTTCTTCTCTTCCGCAATGGATGCAAACCCTAGATCCAATTTCAAAATAAAAAAAAATCAAATACAAAGCCAAAAATTTGAAGTCCTCAGAAAAATTTGAAAAAAATGTATGATGTAGCTCTCGAAGAACGTAACCTTCTAGTGTGTTTCGTTTTTCATTTTGATTCTTCGTCTGATCAGTAAAAATCAGAGAATTTCTGGCTGTTCATGTGTGGTTGTGGGTTTTAACGGTGGATCTTCCGAGTTGTCTCGATCGGAAGGCATGTGGGCGTAGATGGTGACTAGAAAATACAATCCATCTGTTTGTTTCATCGTATAGGTGCGCCAATTTGCCAGAATTAGCTTAGGAAATACATGGCGGCGAACGCAAATAGGGTGACCGGACATGGAGGCGTTCAGGGGTTGGGTGCGGCCGGAGCTCCGAAGGTCAGTGGCGGCCTCTGATTGGGTCGAGAGCGATCAAATTGGTCAACGATCATGGCGGCGTATTTCTGTTTCGAATGAGCCATGAGGTGATTAGGGTTTCACGTGTTCAAAGCATATGGTGACGTGGTAAAATTTATTTTTAATTATTTTGTTTTTGTTTTATGATTTATATTTCAATTTCAATCACTCTGAATTAAATAACTCTCACATACGTGATCCGTTTTATGCACGGTTTTCTCCGCTAGGTTCGTATTAGAATTGCGGACATTTTGACACTGGTTTGGACAAATTTTGAGACTGTCAAGTTTTGGGTTTAAATTGGATTTAAATTCAATTTAAATTCAAAAAGTGTGTGTTTTAACCCACTCACAATTTCTAAAATTTTTTATGTTTGTTAAATTGATTTGTGATGTGTTTGGAAATTTATTTGTAGCTGTTTGGCGTATATTTCATCATTATCTCAGTTAAGTTGCATTCATGTAATTTACTTGTTATTTAATTCATTTTTGCATATAAACTGCCGGTAAAAAATTTATTTAAATTTATTATTGCATATAAACTGCTAGTTAAATTTATTTATTATTGCATATAAACTACAGTTAAACGGTTATTTAATTCATTATTGAAAAATTAACGTTCGGTAATAAATTATTATTTATTGATGTGATTGTTTGAAGTGGATGATAAATTAATAAATGTTTGATGATTGATATGATGGATGAAAGGATGTTGTATTTATATTGTATAAACTGCAAGTTATTATGCATTTTCATTTCATTCGGGATTGCGATTTGAAATGATAAACGACCGCATATTTATTTTTAAATTGCGGATTGAAATGATAAATATCCGTATCACTTGACCATAGGATAGAAAATTTTATACAGCAACCGCGGTATATATCTAAATTTATTTTTGAAATAGTTTTATATGGTTTTGTAAAGAAATCTATACATGGTTTTACGAGATTTTGATTTCGGATATTTGATGAAGGTTATTATATATATAGTAAAAAAAAATTTGGTTTTAAGATATGTATAAAATTGGTATAAAGTATAAAATAAAGTTTGATTTTATTGAATATAACATGGATACTTATTTATTTAAAATATATTTAATATAGAGTTTATATTGATTTTATAAATCAAGTTTGGGAAGATAGTGGAATCGATTGAGATTTTATTTAATTTAGAATTATATTTAATAAGAGTCCTTTTGGAACTTATTAACATTTAGATTTTAAAAGAATATTGTTTTATAACAAAATTCGGGGTTAAGGTGATTTAAGTGAATATATCAAGTCTAAATAAATTCAAGGAATATAAAATTGTTGGAATTTGAAGTCTATTTAAAGGATTCTGGATCGATTAAATTGAATATTTCAAAACTAAATGATAGTAAAGTAAATTTGATATATATGTGAATTATAAAAATTTAGTTTTGAAACATTTTATATTAAAGCTTTGAAATATATGAAATCTGAAATGGTTTATTTGAAAATTTAAATCTGTATTAGAATTGATTGCGAAATTTAAAGAAGCTAATTTATTTTATTAAGGAATTTAATATTTAAACCATTCAAGTGGTATAGTATATCTCAAAGTTATAAAATTCAAAGGTTTATGTTTTGGAGGGCTATATTTCAAGTATTTGGTTTCAAATTATTATAACTTTGAAAGGAGTTTGGAATGGATATATTGAAATGATATCATATTTATTTGGTTTTAAATAAGAAGTGATATCGTATTTAAATGGTTTTGTAATGGATATTTTATCCTGGTTTTGAAGTATAAATTATTTTAAAATAACCGCGGTGTTATGATAACGTTGGTTGTTGAAGAGACCGGGATCGAAAGTTGTCATACTCTCTGCCAACTCTGAAAACCACTTTAACAACCGTGTACGCGGTGGAGATTCCAGAATGAAGTAGGATGGTGGCGCGTTTCCTCTGAGGTAAATACGTGGACTCGACTCCCGTGAGTTGGCATAAGGTGGATAAAACAGGAGCGATTCTCGGGCCAATGCGGTCATTCCTCTGATCGAACGCACTCCTTCGACATTATACTCTGACTTTTGGATTTATTCGGTGGCCACTTTTGATTTTGATTTTGGGGATGTAGTTCGAGGCAGGCGGTAGTAGCTGCTACGCGTTACCACCAGCCTGGATGCGTAATTGGTATATCTACCCTGGCATCCCCTAGTTGTGTCGTGTCACCTTCCCTAGCGCGCCTTGTATGAGTTTGATTTTCTCCCGTAGCTCGTGTGGTATCCTCTGGTGGCTTCCCGATCAGGAGGGAATATGATATTGGATGGAATACTGGGACTATTACGTGTTAAGGGGAATATTGGGTCACTCCTTAACGCTATTTGAAAGTAAGTTTATTTTACAATTAGACACTATTATAATAGCGAAATACACTATATAGTAAATAGTTTAACGGATCCTTAGGAGATGTAAATCCCGAGCATCTCTTGAGTTACTGCACTCATATTTATTTCTGTTAATTTAACTTACATAAGATCTTTTAGTTCTGACTCGAGTGTTTTGTCCTTTCAATTCGCTCGGGTCAGTCCGAGCATTTCAAGATTTGAAGACTTATTTTGGAGGACGAAGACGAATATATTATTACTATTATTATATTATATTCCACTACACACTGTATTCCGCTGCATTGATATTTATTGGTATGTGAACTCTGATATTTATTGTATAAAGAAGAATCAAATGTTTTGTAAACATTTTTATGAACTGTATATATTGATTATTATATTTTATCCTTCTGCTGTGAGATTCTGTTTTGTTTTTTTCCTCTGTTTTCTTATTTACCCCATAACAATTCGCCCTTCCACATGGTTTGAATTGGCACATGTGTCGATTTAAAGTGTGCGAAAAGCCAGGATGTTACATCTGGTATCGGAGCTTTGGTTTAGCGATAAACCTTAGCTTTGTGGGGTCTGACTCTTTATTAATAGGGTAGATATAGCATATGTAAGTCGCTGAGAGTATGAGAGAGCGTATTTGTTAGTGTTATAAAAAGGTTTTAATATTGTGTTAATTTGTTCCGTTCTGTATTATAAATTCTGGTTGGTGCATGGGACGCGGTGACATCAATAGGAATTTTTAAACACTTAATAGGACAGACTGACATAATATTTGTTTTAATATGGCAAATGAAATAATTTTGCCTATTATATTTTCTATATATATAAAATAAAATTTTATAAAGATTATATTTGATTGCAATATATTGGTTGCTAGGAATAAATTTATAAATAATAGATAAACTAAGATTGAAAATAAAATCAATGAAAATTTGGAAATTAATTTCGGTGATGAGTGCACGCATCATCGACATTCATTTTCGAGTTTCGAAGTGGGAAGGCCACTTTAGCAGTTCGACTACATATTGATTTTGATAAACAAAAGTGAATTTTTAGTTTGTTTCAAAATTTACTTGTATATATAAATTATAAGTTCATATTTATCTATTATTTTTAAAATGAATTGAAATTTAAACCCGGTATTTAATTCTTGAATTTCCGATAATTAATAGTTTTAATTAGGATAGTGAAATGGTAGAAGTAATAATAGGAATCTTTAAATAAAATAAGAGACTAAATGCCTGGTTATAAATGAAACTAAAGGAAATTTGAAATTTGTAACATATAAAACAAAGGATTATTATTGAACAATAAATTAAATAAAAGAAATAGAAGAAACTTGTATAAATTTCAATTACATCCTTATAAACATATATATAACTTACCGAAATATTAAAAGTTGAAATGTGTAATAAGAAAATGTAATGGAAGTGGTACAAGTAAAAGTATGTAATGAAGTGTTCAATAAATTGCTGTTATTAATAAGAATCTAATGCTATAATTGTTATAAATCTATGTTATGACTGGAAGACCACTAATTAAATATAATAGAACAGTTATAAAGAAATGAAAATAAGTTTAAGAAGGACTGAAGTTATTTATAATAAAATAAATGGAAAGATGAATACGATAAATATAAAATATTAAGAGTGGAAAAAAATGAAGCACCTTAATAAATAAGAAATTGATGTTATAGAGTTATAAACTTAAGTTGAAATTGAAGTATTCCTAAAATTTAATATAATAGAAATGTAAGCACTAAATAAGTAAATTATATTTGAGAAATGAATGTAATACAAATAAATAAATGAATGAAATGAAATTTTGCAACAAATAAATGTGAATTATAAGAAATCATTATATGAAAAAAGAAAAAAAAAATCAAACAACAAATGTGTGAAATGAAATAAATAATAAATAAATTTGATTTATCGTTTGGCATTGTTGTTGTTTGGTTTATGGTTGTTGGGTAAGGATACTTTAAGATTGTTTGGATGTACGAATAATCTATTTAGTTTCACCTAAGACTGTTGAGTGAAGGGTACACTTGGTAGTTTATTTTCTATACCGTACAATTTAAAGTTCAGAACCCGAACAACTATTTGTTTTGTTTGATATGCTTGGATGGTTGATTGGTGTGTATGATGTTTGTTGAAATTGATTGATGTTGAATTGATTGTTTGCGGTGGTTGAAACCACTCTAAATATTTCATTTTATATAACTGTTAACGTTTTGGATTATATAAGTGAAATATAGGTTATGTAAGCAATTGCTACTGCTTTTGGTTTCATAATTAAGCGTTAATTGCCCGACTAATAGGTACGTTTCTCGGATTACGGTTTATAGCGTTATTATATTATTTTTCCCGGGTATATATATATATTATTTTGAAAAATATTTGTTGTATATTATTATATTGATACTATATTTTCTCCCCAGGCTCTCCGTATAAAGGAGACTGCCAAAATTTTCCGTAAAATTTTAGACTTAGAAATTATTTTGAAAATGATTTCGAAACTTTATTACTCTAATTATAAAAAGATTTATGGGTTGATATATTTTATTTAATTTAATAATTTAAATAAGATATTGATTTCTTAATTCTTTCTTCTCCCTTCTTTTCCTTTTCGAGGACGAAAAGTTTTGAGTGGGGGAGAGTGTAACGACCCGTAAATTTTGATAGCTAAATTTGTTACATTTAAAGGATTTTGTAATTTAATTTTTGTAGAAATAATAAAGGTGATAAATTAATATTGGAATGAACACTAAATTAAAATATAAAAAGGGTAATTAAAACTTATTTATTTGTAATTTGAATAAAATTCTAATGAATGAAATAGTGAAAGATTATACCTGTGTGTAAATTGAATAAATAAAGGAAAGGAGTAAATTGATTAATGCAATAACCTTTGTAACGGTATTTGATCGTAAATTTAGGTAATTAGGTAGTACCTTATTTGGAAATAAATTTAAGGGTAGAATAGCGACTATTATAAATTACCTAATTAATTGGTCAATGAATTTATTGGAAATAAAGTTCATTTAAATGTTAAGTAATTATAATGTTGTTATTGATAATAAACGTTACTTTAATAATTATTAATATAGTAACGGAAGTGTAAATGAAAACTTAATAGAAACATAAATATATTTTAAGGGAAAAGAGATATATGGTACAAATTGACGTATTATTATAAATTAAATGACGACTGGATAGAATCAATAATTGATGAATTAAATGGTAAGTAATTAGAATTTAATAAAATTTGGAAACTGAATGTAATGTATTGTAATAAGGTTAGTGCAATACCAATTGATTTGGAATTCAAATTTATATTAAATAAAATTTTTGTAGCAATTGAAGTTTAATATTTTGCAATTGAAATGAGAAATTAAATTTAATAGAATCGAAAACCAATCGAAGTTAAATGAACGTTAAGGTTATATAAAAAGGAATTAATGCAGTATCTAATTTAGTGCAAATGACTTTATGGAACAAATGTTAAGATTTTAACTGGTGGTAATAAATACTTGGAGATAATGTAAATTCCATTTAAATATGACTATTGGTTAATGTAAAGATTTTAAAATCAAGAAATATAATATAATTCATTGTTAATTATACCCATAAATTTGTCAATTTATTTGAATAGCAAGATTTTTAAATCAAAAAACGAATTTGTTAAGGATTCAATTTATAATTTATAACATTTAATCTGAAAACAATTACAATTAATTGACTTAAACTATGCAGTTAGGATAGATTTGATTTGTCATGGAAGATGGTTAATTTTATAAGTTGTAATTTATGCTAAGCCTAGTTATTTTATGAAAATTTGTTGATTTAAAGATTTGGAAGCAGTATTTATTAATTTGATTGAAGTGAAAATTCAATAATTGAATTTATTGCAAATAAATGAAATTCAACCTTTAATATTACGTTAATTGAAACTATATGGGATGTGAAGATATTAGTATAAAGATTTTGAAATATAATATTACGTTAATTAATAAATAAAGTATGGGTATCAACATTTATTTATTTAATTGAATTTAATTACGATAATATGATCTATTGCAATTAAATGAAAATTTAATATTTAAAATATTGCCTAAAAGGGAATGTAGATGAAATCTAAGAAAATAAATGTAAATAATTGTGAACCAATGTAAATTTGCACCTTTTTGGTAGCAATGAATTAAATAATAAAATGAAAAGGGAATTAATACAATTATTGGGAATTTTATTTATAATTGTGAATTTTATGAAATTGAGGATTTATATTGAAATTTATAAATTAATCTTCTCTAAACTGACATTTAAATTTGGTTTAAATCATATTAAATGATTGGAAAATATAAAATGATAAGAATTGGTAATTATCGAATCTAAATTGAAAAATTGATTAAACTAACTAAGTTTTATTTATTTAATTAATATAAAAATAGCCACTTTGCCCACTGACTCAGATTTCGATGAAACCATTTAAATAGATCCGTATCGGTGAATTATTGTAGGGTTTAAGGTTTCGTAGTGATTAGAGTTGTCGTTTGATCGTACGAACGCGAAACGCCTTGAAATTGATTTAATTGAAATCAATTGAAATCAATTTGAAAATATTGATTTCAGCATAACTTCTTCATACAACGGAATTTGAACATAAAACTTTTTCCATCGCGTTCAAAATATATTAAAACACCTATTTCAATATATGGGTTGACCAATTTCGTTCCGGAGTCAGAACGGGCTTTTTGGGCCAATTATCGTTTAGCACGTTTATAATTCGGATCCATCTGTCTATTTCAACTTTATCTATAAATACCCTGCTAAACCCTAGCTCCGCCTATTCTCATTTTTCTACGCGTAAAATTTCATCAGCTTCTTCTCTTACCCAATGGATGCAAACACTAGATCCAATTTCAAAATTCAAAAAAATCAAATCCAAAACCTAAAATTTAAAGTCCTCAGAAAAATTTGAAAAAAATATATGTTGTAGCTCTCAAAGAGTGTAACCTTCTGGTATGTTTCGTTTTTCATTTTGGTTCATCGTATGATCAGTAAAAATCAGAGAATTTCCGGCTGTTCATGTATGGTTGTGGGTTTTAATGGCGGATCTTCCAAGTTGTCTCGATCGGAAGGCATGGGGGTGTAGATGGTGACTAGAGAAGCTGATCCATCGGTTCGTTTCATCGGATAGGTGCGCCAATTCGCCAGAATTGGCTTAGGAAATACACAGCGGCGAACGCAAATAGGGTGACCGGACATGGAGGCGTTCAGGGGTTGGGTGCGGCCGGAGCTCCGAAGGTCAGTGGCGGCCTCTGATTGGGTCGAGAGCGATCGAATTGGTCAATGATCATGGCGGCGTGTTTCTGTTTCGAACGAGCCACGAGGTGATTAGGGTTCGCGTGTTCAAAGTGTATGGTGACGTGGTAAATTTTATTATTAATTATTTTGTTTTTGTTTTATTTTTTATATTTCAATTTCAATCACTCTGAATTAAATAACTCTCACATACTTGATCCGTTTTACGCGCTGTTTTCTCCGCTAGGTTCGTATTGGAATTGCGGACATTTTGGCGCTAGTTTGGACAAATTTAGAGACGGTCAAATTTTTAGATTTAAATTGGATTTAAATTTAATTTAAATTCATAACGTGAGTGTTTTAACCCACTCACAATTTCTAAATTTTCTTATGTTTGTTAAATTGATTTGTGATGTGTTTAGAAATTTATTTATAGCTGTTTGGCATATATTTCATCATTATCTCAGTTAAGTTGCATTCGTATAATTTACTTGTTATTTAATTCTTTTTTGCATATAAACTACCAGTAAAAAATTTAGTTAAATTTATTATTTCATATAAGCTGCTAGTTAAATTTATTTATTATTGCATATAAACTATAGTTAAACAGTTATTTAACTCATTATTGAAAAATTAACTGTCAATAATTAATTATTATTTATTTATGTGATTGTTCGAATTAGATGATAAATTAATAAATGTTTGATGATTGATATGATGGATGAATGGATGATGTATTTATATTGTATAAACTGCAAGTTATTATGCATTTTCATTTCATTCGGGATTGCGGTTTGAAATGATATACATCCGCATTTTTATTTTTAAATTGCGGATTGAAATGATAAATATCCATTTCACTTGAGCATAGGATAGAAAATTTTATACAGGCACCGTGGTATATATCTAAATTTATTTTTGAAATAGTTTTATATGGTTTTGTAAAGAAATCTATATATGGTTTTACGAGATTTTGATTTCGGATATTTGATGAAGGTTATTTTATATATAGTAAAAAAAATTTGGTTTTAAGCGATGTATAAAATTGGTATAAAGTATAAAATAAAGTTTAATTTTATTGAATACAATATGGTTAAGTATTTATTTAAAGTATATTTAATATAGAGTTTATATTGATTTTATAAATCAAGTTTGGGAAGATAGTGGAATCGATTGAGATTTTATTTTATTTAGAATTATATTTAATAAGAGTTCATTTGGAACTTATTGAAATTTAGATTTTAAAATAATATTTTTTAATCACAAAATTCGGGGTTAAGGTGATTTAAGTGAATATATCAAGTCTAAATAAATTCAAGGAATATATAATTATTGGAATTTGAAGTCTATTTAAAGGATTCTGGATTGATTAAATTAAATATTTCAAAACTAAATGATAGTAAAGTAAATTTGATATATATGTGAATTATAAAAATTTAGTTTTGAAACATTAAATATTAAAGCTTTGAAATATATGAAATCTGAAATGGTTTATTTGAAAATTTAAATTTGTATTAGAATTGATTGCGAAATTTTAAGAAACTAATTTATTTTATTAAGTAATTTAATATTTAAGCCAATCAAGTGGTATAGTATATTTCAAAGTCATTAAATTCAAAGTTTTATGGTTTGGGAGGCCATATTTCAAGTATTTGGTTTCAAATTATTATAACTTTGAAAGGAGTTTTAGAAAGGATATATTGAAATGATATCATATTTATTTGGTTTTAAAGAAGAAGTGATATCGTATTTAAATGATTTTGTAATGGATATTTTATCCTGGTTTTAAAGCATAAATTATTTTAAAATAACCACGGTGTTATGATAATGTTTGGTTGTTGAAGAGACCGGGATCGGAAGTTGTCATACTCTCTGCCAACTCCGAAAACTACTTTAACAACCGTGTACGCGGTGGAGATTCCAGAATGAAGTAGGATGGTGGCGGCGTTTCCTCTGAGGTAAATACGAGGACCCGACTCCCGTGAGTTGGCATTAGGTGGGTAAAACAGCAGCGATTCTCGGGCCAATGGGGTCATTCCTCTTGTGACGATCCATAATTTCTAACAATTTAAATTGGAATAACAAATTGATTTTAAATATTTGAAAGGTAAATTTTAACTTGAATTCAAATATTATTATTAATAGCAATTCAGTTATTAGATTATTAAATAAACTGAAATTGGGAAAATTATTGAATTCTTCAGTTTTAAGCCTGTTAAAATAATTTGAAGGCTTATAAAATTTATAATGATGATACTGAAGATAATGAAAGGATTGGGATTTAATTTAAGGGTGATATGTTCAGTTTTGAAAATATATAGTTTAAACTGAATTTAAAAATTACCTTCCGAGGCACAGTCTCGGAATTTGACGAAACCAGTTTTATTAGGTCCGTAATAGTTAGTTATTATCGGATTTCAATTTTCGTAGCAATCAGAGTTGTTGTTTGACCCTAGCTGCTCGAAACGCATAGAAATAATTTATTCGATTTAATTTAAAATTGATCGTTTACTTTTGTAACTCGTGCATATGATCGAATTAGCTTCCGAAACACGTTCCGTTGTGTTCGGAATGCGGGTAAAACCCTATGATCGCCTAGCGGCATTCCTTAAGAGGAGTTCGAAATTTTATGGTAGCAATTACGAGGGCATTTTGGAGAATTTTATAATATAATAAAATTTAACGTACATTAGCCAGAGATATTTTCGTGTACAAGCGTACTCGAGAAGCTTTCCCAATTGATATTTTATCTTCGTCCTCCTCAGACCTTCAAATAGAAATCAACTTACATAAAAATAAATGAAATTAATGGCCGACGAATCTATGTTTTTCCCCTCTTCAATTTGATTCCCTCTTTCCCCCTCTTTTATAAAACTCGAGCTTCCGTTCTTCCTTCCAAATAACGAAAATAATCTTGAGCCTATTTTCTTTAATGGCCGTTGAACATAAGTTTCGTTCAAATCGAAATTTTTTTTTTAAAAAAAGGGGAAAGCGAATAGTATAAATCAGAAGGAATCGAGACTTTCTTTTCCTTTCCTCTCTGCTCGAACGAAGCTATCCGCGAGTCTCAATTGGGAAATGGAAGAACTGATATACATCGCAAGCAGCTCGAGCTCGAGGCAGTGACGCGCGCAATCTCGAGTCGCTCTTGCCGAAGCACTCGATCGACATTAGGGACGTTCGCGACCGTGTGAAGGCAGCGGCTGTTCGCGTGAAGGCGGTCATGTGGAAACTAGGGTTTCTGAAGCGGCGGCTCGCCTGAGCTTGATGATGGGATGTCTTGTTCATTCGTGGTGCTTGGTACATCTCGCGACTGAGTGGAAGGGTCGAGGCGTCTTCGTTATCAACAGCTTAAGGTGAGCAGCTTCTTGTTCCTCTTTCCTTCTCGATTTGAAATTTAAAAATGTCTAACTATGGAAATTTATTTAAAATTTAAGTTACTGGAAAAAAAAGGGGATGAATTAATTTATAAAATCTATTGATTTTAAATGGTAATCAGAAGCTATTATAGATTTGGGAAATATAGGAATTTTAAAGAAAAATAAAATCAATGGCTAATTAAAGTTATCAAATGAAAATTTAATTTGTTCAATTATGTTGGATATTGACAAACTGTATAATATTAATTTAAGGTCTTAAATCATGGGATCAATCGAGAATGAAGTGGACTGCAGAATTTAAGGGAGGGCAAAGGTGAGTAAATCTCACACTGTTGGATTTTTATTTAAATTTAAATGGGTTAAATTTAAATAATTGATTGGATGAATAAATTGATTGAATGTGCACTGATGATGATGTGACTTTGGTTATGGTGGTTCTCGAGTTAATTGTGGGTTGACTCGAAGTATTCGGGTTTTTAAATTGTTTTAGATTTAAAGTTATAAATAAGAGAATATTTTCATTCTAATGTTGTTAAGGGTTTGAATTAATTAATGAATTAAGTTTTAAGTTAATTAATTAAGTCTAAATTAATTTAGAATAATCATTGGATGGTTTAATAAGAAATTACTTAATGTAATTAATAAAATAGAATTACTTTGTGAAATTAATCAAGGGATTAATTAAGATAATAAATTAAGGAGTAATCAATTTATTAATGAAGTAAACAAAAAGATAGTTAATTACAGGTTGAGATCATTCGAAATGATTAACATTGTGGTTGAATTAAAGTAATTAATTTGGATTAGAATAAATTAAAATATAATTGGAAATCATTACTTATATAATTAACGAGGTAAGTAAAGATAGATTAATTAAGATAAATTATTCGATAATAAGAGACATATGGGAAGTTAACTAATATGAGTAATTAGTGATTAGTGAAATTAAAATAGTTAATTAATATATACAGTAATTTAAGATTACTTATTCGTTTTGGTTAAGAATAATTAATATAGTTAAATTAATTAAAGATAATTACTTGAATGTAATTGGAAAAATAAATTAATGAAAGAATGTAAGTGATTTGGGTTTGAAATTCAAATTTCAACCAATTGAATTGATTTGCATGTGATTAAGCTTTGCTTATGGATGAGTGAATGGTATTGGATGTTTTGAATGAGTTGATGTCTCTGATATGAAAGGTTGTGTATTTCATTTGAATAACTTGGGTTAGGATAACCCGAGTTCGAAGAGACCGGAGTCAGGTATTGGTAAATACCCGAAACCACTTCGAATTTTTATAAATTGAATTGTGAAATCCATAGTTTGAAATGAAAGGATTTAAGTGAATTGGACTATTTTATCTAAGTTTGATAATTAGAAAATTTATATGTGAAGTAAGCGTTGTCTATAGCAAAGTATGAATTTGTTAAAGTGATATGTGTACCCCGAGATTATATAAGTTGTTTGCTTTGATATTCCATGTTAGTTGGGTTTACTCACGCTGGTTTCCAGCCTGACCCGGGTGTTACTTTGGTGTAATGCTCGGGTCAGGCCGAGTATTACAGATTTCTAGGTAGGTACGTTCTGGAGCTCAGGTGGCGAGCTGGATGGCAAGAGCGTATAGAGTATTTTCCGCTGTATTTATATTATTGTTAATTTGAGACATGATAATTGTATATATTCAGTGACTGTATATATGTGAACTATGATGTATATTAAATGTAATCGACAGATATAATATTCTTTTGTAAACTGTTATTATTTATTATTATATTTTATCCGCTGCGAATGTGAGATGTTTGGTGTTTCTACTCTTCTTCTTCTATCTCTTTCTTCTTTTCATAACTATCTGGGATTTTCGGGTTCGAAAATTTCGGGTCGTTACATTTGGTATCAGAGCTGAAGGTTAAGCGAGAACCTTGGCTCTAGTGGGGATTTCTCATTAACTAGAGTTCGAAGTACTCTAGAATGAGTTGAGTGTGTGTGTGTGTGTGTGTGTGTATGAGCGTGTACTTGTTATTTTCTTATTAAGATTTTAAATGATTTTATATAAAAATAAATTTTGGTATATATAGCAATATTTCCTTCTAATAAATATTAAGGTGATTGGTTGTTAAATTATTGAAATTAAATTAAGAAGTAATATAATACAACCAAATTGAAATCTTAAATTGTAATTAAATTAAGTGGTAATAGAATGCAACCAAATTAAATTAAATGAAGATAAGTTGAAATGGATTCGGAATTAAATGGGCTAATGAGATAAGTTGATTTGATTTAAAGGATTAAATCAACATTAAAGAATTTAACTCGAAATTATAGAATTCGAGATGGTTTAAAAATTGAAATTTGAATTGAATTAGTGCAAATTGATTCTGATTTGAATTAATTGGATTCGTGATTGAAGATGGATAAGTTTAAAAAAAATTAAATGGGAAATTTGTATTGGATTAACTTAAAAAGGGTATTGAACTTGAAGAGAGTTCAATTGATATTTGTCCAAATTTTATTTGAATAATTTGGAATTGTAATTAAAGCTTAATTGGTTTAAAAACAAATGAAATTTGATTTGAAGTTGGAAAGAAATTGGAAATTAATTCAATTTGAATTGGGAATGAATTAAGTCCAATGGAAATTGGAGTTATTTAAATTGGAATTGGGTCAATTTAAATTGGAGTGGAAATTTAAATTGAATTGATGGGAAAGTGAACAGTTTTGACTCTGGACTATTTTCAATATAAATTGTTTTGATATAACTCTATTTTTCCAAGTTATCTATTATATCTACAACCTTTCTTTTTAAAGCCAAACTATCTTATACTTGTTTTACAATTATTTTTGGAGCTATTTAACTATTTTTCAACTGCTTTCTAAACTAATTGCTATTTTTCAACTATGTTACAAATTAAGTACTATTTACAACTATTTTGCAATTATCTAAAATTTCTGAAACTATTTAACTATTTTCCAACTATTTTACAGCTATTTTGCAAATTAATAGTTATTTTTCAACTACTTATCTATTTTTAAAATTTTCAAGCTATATTTTTTTTAAACTGGTCGGAGTTCAAACTGTTATTGATTAAATACCCAATTGAGATAAGAGTTGAAGTGATAATCCAAACGGGAATTAAGGCAAGTGTGAATAAGTGAGTGAAAATTTAAGTGAATGGGAATGGAAAGGAAATTGATTTGGATAATACTCAATGAAGTTAAATACGTAGGATGTACGTATACTATTCTATTCGCATAGTGATTTGATCCAGATTCGAGCATAGAATTTTGAGATAGTTTATCGATCCGAGTGGGGATTTTTCACTCGATTTTCAACGGCGAACCTAGATATGGATTGTTGATTGGTTCTGCATATTCTCTATCATAGTTATGGCTATGCAAGGAGAATGACGGTTTCTGATCAAGAAACCAGATCTGAGTCCGCACTAGGGAGTCGGGTAGACGATACTAGTTCGGAAGTGAAATTGTATGATCGAGTGAAAGATCATATTGGTATAGTGTACGAATGATTTGTGTACATCGTACAGATTTGAATGAAATTGATATCATAAATTTGTGAATAATAAATGTGAAATGATTCTTTGATATGAAGGAATATTTTGAGAAATATACAATGAATAAAGGTGAAAATTGGATATTTCCATGGTTTTTGAAAATGTTTGAAGTATAAAAGGAGTTCTATACAAGTTTGGAATGATCCAAAGTTTTAAAAAATAATATTTTTTTTTGAATATATATATATAAAGGACCTTATGATGGTTTTGGAAATGGTTTTGGTAACCTTTGGATTTAGAAAGACTTTTGATTTTTGGGTAAAATCAATATTGGTATTTGGAAAGCCTAGTTTGAGAATTATCGATTTTGGGATAATCGATTTTGTGGAAAGAAGCTTTCTATGAGATCATACAAGGTGTATGATTTGAAAGATACTATATGTATATAGTATAAAGTGTTTTGATGATAGCTCTAGGGAAAAAGGCGCTCCCTTGGAATGGACTTCTCATGAGTGCCACCGGGTGGTGCTGCCTTGAGCACCAAGGGGAGTTTCTACAGTTGATCCTGTGAGGAGTCCGGACAAACTAGTTCCTGAGGATTATTTGGTAGCGGAAGTCGAGGGCGCTGATGCCTACAGGGGCATTTGGGTTATGCTGTGACGAGCGAAAATCGTGTGGAGGATGAGTGCCAACAGTCTACACTTGATTTTTCCGGGAAGGCAACGCAACATTGGTAGACTGCGATCTATGGTCGAGTGGAGAAGTTTCATTCTTTTAGCAGCGAAATTCGAGGGCGCTGATGCCTACAGTTATATGGGTTTTTGCTGTGATAGCTACGAAACCCCAGTTGTAGCTGCGATCTGTAGCGGGTTCCATGGTGTAATCGAGGGGCGCGGAGGCCTACGGTTAATCTATGGATTTTTTTGGGATGGCAAGGTAACCATCGGGTTAACTGTGACCATGGATGGGGATGATGATTTCCAGAGCATCCTCACTAAAGATATTTCCTCTATTTTCAAAAATTGTTTTCTATATTTTTAATAAATTTATTTTCCAAGTATTTTCACTGGATGTTGAAAACGGGTTTACCAAGTACTTATACATTTTCAGTCCTACGCCTGGTCAACGTATGACTGAATTTATGTGAGAACAAGGATGGACTGGTTGAGACATCGAGTTATAAATTTTTTTTTAAAAAAGCTATTTTAATAGTATTATGTGAATTTAAAAGCATTTCTAAATTTTTAAAATAGAAGTGTTGGAATTTTGGGGAAAATTAAAGGGAAAATCCGAACTGGAATTATAGAATAAATTTGGACTCGGAAAATTTAATGAAGTGATTTTTGTAATAAAATCGAATATTGAAAAAAAAATTTAAGTAAGCTAATTGGCTAAATAATTGTTTGATTGAGTATTTTAATAAACTTTAACTTGGGTAAATTGTAAGTTAATAGTGGAATTTGGAAATGAATTCGAATTGTTAATAGAATTCGACTTGGATTTGATAATGAATTAAATAAGAGGAGATGTAAATAAAAATAAAATAGAGATGGATTGAAAATGTGATGGTTTGAATTACAAATAACATTCAAGTGTGATTTAAATAATATTTAATGAAATTTGCAAGTAAATTGGATATAAGAGAAGTGTTGTCATATGAAATGGAAGTGAATAATAATAGAAATGGTTGGGTTGCAAATAAAACCCAGGTAAGTAGAAATAAGTTGAAAATGGTTTTGTATAAATTAAATAAATTCGCAAATGAATTAAAAAAAAGTGAAATATAAATGAGTTAATGGCATTAAATAATACATGGATGAAATCTGATTGAATAAAAACTAAATCAAAGTTGTGATTGGAATTGGATTATCAGACTGAACTTAATTTCGATGGCATAATAATTTGAAGTATAAATGAGTTAAGTATGTGCTTGGATATTATTTTGATAAATTGTGAAGGTACATTAAAATGAATAGATGGGCTAACTGAATTAAATGGAATTTGATTTGATGAGAATCAAATAGAAGTAAACTTAAGTTTGATGTTGGAATAAATTAAAATAAATTAACTTGAGTTTAAAATTTATGGAAGCTTGGCTTCGAATAAGGATAAAAGACCATTAAATAAAAGCTTGGATTGAATTAATTTGGAAATGGCTGGTAGTATACAAGAATGGAATGTGTCGAGCTAAGTAAAATGGTTGTGAATAAATTAAAATGGAATGGAATTAAATAAAATTGAGTCGGAATCAATTTAAATTGGTTATAAAACTTAAGTAATTATTTATTCACATGGATATCATCAAATTGCGTAGAAATGATTGTCGTTTAACGTAAACGAGATTAAATTAAATGCTATGAATTAGTGGAAGCAATATAATTGATTTTTGAATCAATTGATATGAATATGAGTTTGTTTCGCTTAAAAATGAGTTAAATGTAAGCAATTGTGTTGTAAACCATTAAAATTGAATGAAATGACACATAAAATTTGGTTGGAAGCAATTGGGTTAGCTTTAAATCAAATTAATCGCTTATGGTAAACATTTGGTGTTGCTGCTTTTGAAATGCTTATGTATAGCCATCAAAAGTAAGTGAAATACTAATAGAATTTCTATATGGCACTTACATATTTAAATTGAGTAAGTACAGGTACCTAAGGGCCGTTTGGCTGGATTTGGATTGCGCTAATTGATTAATTAAATAAGCTTCTTGCTTAAAATGCTAAATAAAGGTACGCCTACGCAATAAAAATAGGAAATATGAACTGTTTTTACTTTTTCCTACCGTGTGGGTCGATGTATACATATTTATATCTTTTGTCAAATTGCAAAAGCTCCTCCGTACAAAGGAGACTCTGCCAAAATTTTCAAAAAAATTTGGGAGTTAGAAAATTTTTGAGAAAATTTTCGTTAGCAACAAAATGATTACAAATTGGAAATTAAAATAGATTAGTAGATGAAACTAATATGAATCAGTTATAAATGAAAGTTAAAATTCAATATTCAAAGTTGAAAATAAATAGAATTCATATGAAAACGGGAAAAAACTAATTTGAATAGAAGTGGGTATGAAACTTGTGTGTGGAAATGTATAAAATGCTTTGAAAAGTTATGATTGGATATTATTGCTAAGGGAGATATGCAGGTATTAAAAAGGGGAAGGAAAATTGATTGTGGTTCCAAAAGATAAATTTGAATTGCCCGACAAAAAGGTTAGTATTTAATTTCTGTATGGAATTGAATTTGGTTTTTGATCTAGCCACTTGGCTTTTGGTTTCTTTTGGAATTTGGAAGCCTGTAGAGGCCTTTTGTAGTTGTACCGAGCTAGCTGCGTGAAGGAGACGCTGGCAAAAATTTTGGAAATTTAGAGAGCTAGAAAAAAAAATTGAGAAAATTTTGATAAATCAAAATTTGGTTTAAATTGAGATTTGAATGTTTAAGCAAAATGGCCTTGTTTGAAACTGTGGGAGAGTTTGGGAAGTTAGTAAGAATGATAATGGGTCTTTATAAAAGATGTATTACGGAAAGTTGATAGAACTGTTTGGTTTTGGAAAAAGTTAACGGGAATTGGACAATTCTTCCTGACTAGTAATTTCGGGGACGAAATTCTTTTAAGGGGGAGAAATGTGACGATCCAGAATTTCTAACAATTTAAATTGGAATAACAAATTGATTTTAAATATTTAAAAGGTAAATTTTAACTTGAATTCAAATATTATTATTAATAGAAATTTAGTTATTAGATTATTAAATAGACTGAAATTGGGAAAATTATTGAATTCTTCAGTTTAAACATGTTAAAATAATTTGAAGGCTTATAAAATTTATAATGACGATACTGAAAATAATGGAAGGATTGGGATTTAATTTAAGGGTGATATGTTCAGTTTTGAAAATATATAGTTTAAATTGAATTTAAAAATAGCCTTCCGAGGCACAGTCTCGTAATTTGACGAAACCAGTTATATTGGGTCCGTAATAGTTAGTTATTATCGGATTTCAATTTTCGTAGCAATCAGAGTTGTCGTTTGACCCTAGCTGCTGGAAACGCATAGAAACTATTTATTCGATTTAATTTAAAATTGATCATTTACTTTTGTAACTCGCGCATATGATCGAATTAGCTTCCGAAACACATTCCGTTGTGTTCGGAACGTGGGTAAAACCCTATGATCGCCTAGCGGCATTCCTTAAGAGGAGTTCGAAATTTTATGGTAGCAATTACGAGGGCATTTTGGATAATTTTATAATATAATAAAATTTAACGTACATTAGCCGGAGATATTTTCATGTACAAGCGTACTCGAGAAGCATTCCCAATTGATATTTTATCTTCGTCCTCCTCAGACCTTCAAACAGAAATCAACTTATATAAAAATAAATGAAATCAATGGCCGACGAATCTATGTTTTACCCCTCTTCAATTTGATTCCCTCTTTCCCCCTCTTTTATAAAACTCGAGCTTCCGTTCTTCCTTCCAAATAACGAAAAAAATCTTGAGCCTATTTTCTTTAATGGCCGTTGAACATAAGTTTCGTTCAAATCGAAAAAAAAAATTAAAAAAAGGGGAAAGCGAATAGTATAAATCAGAAGGAATCGAGACTTTCTTTTCCTTTCCTCTCTGCTCGAACGAAGCTATCCGTGAGTCTCAATTGGGAAATGGAAGAACTGATCGACATCGCAAGCAGCTCGAACTCGAGCTCGAGGCAGTGACGCGCGCAATCTCGAGTCGCTCTTGCCGAAGCACTCGATCGACATTATGGAGGTTCGCGGCCGTGTGAAGGCAGCGGCAGTTCGCATAAAGGCAGTCATGTGGAAACTAGGGTTTCTAAAGCAATGGCTTGCCTGAGCTTGATGATGAGATGTCTTGTTCATTCATGGTGCTTGGTACATCTCGTGACTGAGTGGAAGGGTCGAGGCGTCTTCGTTATCGACAGCTTAGGGTGAGAAGCTTCTTGTTCCTCTTTCCTTCTCGATTTGAAATTTAAAAATGTCTAACTATGGAAATTTATTTAAAATTTAAGTTACTGGAAAAAAAGGGATGAATTAATTTATAAAATCTATTGATTTTGAATGGTAATCAGAAGCTATTATAGATTTGGGAAATATAGGAATTTTAAAGAAAAATAAAATCAATGGATAATTAAAGTTATCAAATGAAAATTTAATTTGTTCAATTATGTTGGATATTGACAAACTGTATAAATATTGATTTAAGGTCTTAAATCATGGAGTCAATCGAGAATGAAGTGGATTGCAGAATTTAAGGGAGGGCAAAGGTGAGTAAATCTCACGCTGTTGGATTTTTATTTAAATTTAAATGGGTTAGATTTAAATAATTGATTGGATGAATAAATTGATTGAATGTGCACTGATGATGATGTGACTTTGGTTATGGTGGTTCTCGAGTTAATTGTGGGTTGACTCGAAGTATTATGGTTTTTAAATTGTTTTAGATTTAAAGTTATAAATAAGAGAATATTTTCATTCTAATGTTGTTAAGGGTTTGAATTAATTAATGAATTAAGTTTTAAGTTAATTAATTAAGTCTACATTAATTTAGAATAATCATTGGATGGTTTAATAAGAAATTACTTAATGTAATTAATAAAATAGAATTACTTTGTGAAATTAATAAAGAGATTAATTAAGATAATTAATTAAGGAATAATCAATTTATTAATGAAGTAAACAAAAAGATAGTTAATTACAGGTTGAGATCATTCGAAATGATTAACATTGTGGTTGAATTAAAGTAATTAATTTGGATTTAAAATATAATTGGAAATCATTACTTATATAATTAACGAGGTAAGTAAAGATAGATTAATTAAGATAAATTATTCGATAATAAGAGACATATGGGAAGTTAACTAATATGAGTAATTAATGATTAGTGAAATTAAAATAGTTAATTAATTTATACAGTACTTTAAGATTACTTATACGTTTTGGTTAAGGATAATTAATATTGTTAAACTGATTAAAGATAATTACTTGAATGTAATTGGAAAAATAAATTAATGAAAGAATGTAAGTGATTTGGGTTTGAAATTCAAATTTGAACCAATTGAATTGATTTGCATGTGATTAAGCTTGGTTGACCAATTAATTGATTTTGGATTTATTAATGTTAAATGGAAGAATGCAAGTGATTTGGGTTTGAAATTCAAATTTGAACCAATTGAATTGATTTGCATTTGATTAAGCTTGGTTGACCAATTGATTGATTTTGGATTTATTAATGTTAAATGAATGAATGTAAGTGATTTGGGTTTGAAATTCAAATTTGAACCAATTGAATTGATATGCATGTGATTAAGCTTGGTTGACCAATTAATTGATTTTGGATTTATTAATGTTAAATGAAAGAATGTAAGTGATTTGGGTTTGAAATTCAAATTTGAACCAATTGAATTGATTTGCATGTGATTAAGCTTTGCTTATGGATGAGTGAATGGTATTGGATGTTTTGAATGAGTTGATATCTCTGATATGAAAGGTTGTGTATTTCATTTGAATAACTTGGATTAGGATAACCTGAGTTCGAAGAGACCGGAGTCGGGTATTGGTAAATACCCGAGACCACTTCGAATTTTTATAATATGAATTGTGAAATCCATAGTTTGAAATGAAAGGATTTAAGTGAATTGGATTATTTTATCTAAGTTTGGTAATTAGAAAATTTATATGTGAAGTAAGCGTTGTTTATAGCAAAGTATGAATTTGTTAAAGTGATATGAGTACCCCGGGATTATATAAGTTGTTTGCTTTGATATTCCATGTTAGTTGGGTTTACTCATGCTGGTTTCCAGCCTGACCCGGGTGTTACTTTGGTGTAATTCTCGGGTCAGACCGAGTATTACAGATTTCTTGGTAGGTACATTCTGGAGCTCAGGTGGCGAGTTGGATGGCAAGAGCGTATAGAGTATTTTCCGCTGTATTTATATTATTGTTAATTTGAGACATGATAATTGTATATATTCAGTGACTGTATATATGTGAACTCTGATGTATATTAAATGTAATCGACAGATATAATATTCTTTTGTAAATTGTTATTATTTATTATTATATTTTATCCGCCGCGAATGTGAGATGTTTGGTGTTTCTATTCTTCTTCTTCTATCTCTTTCATCTTTTCATAACTATCTGGGATTTTCGGGTTCGAAAATTGTGACGACCCGGAAATTTAAAGCAATCTAAATCAGGATATTTAATCAATTTGGACTATTAAAAAGTTTAATTTAAACTTGAACTTCAAATATCAATATTTATCGGATAACTAATTGATGAATTTAATTTTTGGAAATTGGGTAAAATGTGAATCTGGAATTTTAAGCCTGTTAAAGATAAGTTGAAGGCTTGTAAAATTTGTATTGACAACACTGGAAATCATAGAAGTTGTAAAATTTAAATTAACAGTGGTTTGTTCAGTTTTAAAATTTTATGTCGTTTAAATTGAATTTAAAAATAGCCTTCCGAGGGGCAGTCTCGGAATTCGACGAAACCAGTTCCATTGGATCCATAATATTGAATTATTATCGGATTTCAAATTTTGTATTGATCGGAGTTGTTGTATGAGTGTACGGTGTATAAACGCTTAATAATTATTTGAGACGGTTTAAATTTTAATTTGAATAGAAATGATATGTGTTGACCAGTCAACCCTCATCTTACTGTAGCTAGATATTTTTTTTCAAACATGCTTCCTTTGCCTTCTCGAACACACTTCTCATTCTTTCAAAAAGAAAATCGAGATGCTTCATTCTCGTTCGAAAATAAAATCAGAAAAAAAAAATTATCATGGCTGAGAGTAATAAATCGCCGTTTTCATCTCGCTATCTGTTCGAAATCAAACCCCCACTCCTCCTTATCACCTTCGTTTAAAAAACGAAATCAAGTCTTCCCCTTTTGCAGATATGGCCTGCGAAATTCTTTTACCTTTCTTCGAAATCGAAATTTCCCTTCTTCGATCTCTCTTAAGGCGAATCGACAATAGAGGGCTCGAGCAAGGGATTGGGGCGAAGTCACGATAGGTTCTAGGGCTCTACTAGTCTCGTATTCGAGAAGCGTTGGGCATCGGACTCAGTGGCGTGGGTGGTGCGTTCGTCTCTGCCAGTGCATCGAGGTGGTAGGGCAGGTCGCTAGTGTCGGCAAACTCGCGAGCAGGCCAGGAAGGATGATGCGAGGGTAGGGGTGCCGATGTCGTTTCGTGCTCGGCATTGATGGTGTTTCTTCTGTCTGGTTCGGTCGAGACTTTGGGGTATGGGTTCTTCCCTTTCCTTTTAATTCGTATTTAAAATTTTGAGATAAGTAAAAAACTTGAGAAAATTATGGAATCTAGATATTACAGTTGCAGTTAAGATATTACATTTAGATATTACAGTGAATTTTGAATTTTGGAATTTACAGTATGAGATAAAATTTTCGTCTTAATTTAAAAAGTGACTGATAAGTAGATAAGAAATATATATATGGAAATTTAAAATAAAAACGTTTTAAATCAAATTTTAATAAAAATTATTATTGGTTGTTTGAATTATAAAATGGATATTTAATTATCCGAATGGTTCAAATATTAATAAATTATCTAAATTGTTATTTAAGGTCAAACACCTGGAAATCCAAGACAATATTGAAGTGGATTGCGAATGAAAACCTAAGGTGAGTTAATCTCACTCAGTTTAAATTTAAATAATTGTTTAAATGACTGAATTGATTGATGTGGTATAATATGATATTTTGGACTTGGCATATTATATTGTGCTAACATTTGTAGATGCAGGGAAAACAGGTTAGAGGGATCCAACTGGATCCCTCACATTTATCTAAATTATTCAATATTCTCTGTTGTGATTATTTGATATCTTATGATGAGTTATATTGGGATATTGAATGTTATGGGTTGATTGGATATTTGGGTATAATGAATTACCAAATTATATGAATTGGATTGTTGAAAAGAAATTAAAAAGAAGTAAATTTGTAAGCGAAATAATTATAGAAAGTTTGTATAAATTAAGAATGAATTGTAAAGAAATAGAAGTAATATGAAAATAATACTAAATAACTTCGAGTATGAAGAGAAATGGAAATTTGAATAAAATGAAATTGATGCATTGTAAACATGAGTTATATCAATTAAAGAAATAAAGAATTATTTTAAAATTTAAGGTTTAAATTAATGAAGAAGTAATTGAGAAATCTAAAAATTGGAATCAAGAAATGAGATTTGAAATTAATAGATTCTAAATTTAAAGGGAATAAATTGGAAATCAATTTGGAAATTGATTTAAGTGATTGAAGCTAGGATTTTACTCTGGATAACCAAGTACATGTTTAAAGTAAATTCTTAAATAAATTTAAAGGTTTTAAAGTTGTTGTAAAAAGCAAGTTTTAGAAATTTATTATTTCTAATTTTTAAACTCAATAGTATGTATTTTCCTAAATCTATTATAGTAGTAATTACTTAAATAGTGACCTAGTATTTTGTTTTCAAAAGTGAAAATTTAGTTTTATATTCTATTAAGTAACTTTATTTTCAAATACTCATATAGTAGGTATTTTTACAAATTATTGAAGTAATTTAACCAAAATGTTTAAAAGTATATGTTTTCAAAGTAAAGTGTTAAAAATTATTTTAAAAATCTATTTTTGTGCTTGGTGATTTCAGTGGAAATATAAAATATTTAGGAAAGTTGATTTTGAGAAGAATGATGGTTTGAAACTGTTTTCAAAGGGTTGAAAATAGAAATAATATCTTGTGAAGATATTTTTGGGATTAATAAGTGATTTGGAAAATTATTTATTGTTTGATGGATGTTTGTGAATAGAAATTGATAGTTAAATCACTGACTATCAATATTGGACAAATGCGCTGATCGTTTCGAAGAGACCGGGATCGAGATTTATTTCTCGAAAACCACTTCGATCCGTTTGTACGTTTCGTGCGAAAAACGTGTTCAGAGTCGAAGATGGAGAAGTGAAGTGCAAGGGCTAGTCGCTACTAATCTTAAGGATATTTCTAAAATGGATGTAGTAGGAATAGTGCCTTCGGTTCCGTTCGAACCCGGGACGGACTTGTATGGATGAATGCTTGCGAAACATCGTCAGGTGGGCGATGGGCATTCTAAGTGAAAACGTTCTAAAGGTAACGCTTAGCCTCAAGCCTCATCAAATGGGAATGACTGAAAATCAGGGGATATGCAGCAAGGTTAGGTGGGTCATGCATAAGCAGGACAAGATAATTCCCCTGTCTAGATGTCCCTTATATATTTCGGCTTAGTGGGTGGTTGGTCGCGCCAACCACGGGGTTTATCTTGTTCGAGACTGTTCATTAAGGAATGGTTCCGGCCTTGTGTTGCAGGGGATGAAGGGAGTAATCCTCGGTATGGTGATCTAGGCCCCATACTGTGACAGGTGGTACCCCAGTGCCTAGTCATTGTTGGAAATCCATTTTCCTTACGAGCCTTGTACGAGTTTTGTTTGTATTACCCACTCTGTGGCTAGTAGCTGGAATTTAATCATGTAACAATTTCGGCTATTTTATAAGTATTTGTATATAGACCCTATTATAATATCAGAGGATTTCTATAAAAATTGTTTTAGGTATCGTAAGGTAAAAACCCGACATGTTTATTTGTGGCGTGGTCTTACGAGATGCTTTTGTTTTCAAAGGATTTTTGAAACTTTAATAATAAATTGGGTGTGATTTTCTCACGCTGGTATTCCAGACTGACTCGGGTGTTATTTAACTATAATGCTCGGGTCAAACCAAGTATTATAGGATATAGGATATGATGCTGTGGAGCTCAGGAGACGAGATGGATGACGATTACGTATTCTCGTACTTATATATATTTATATTTCCGCTGCGTTTGAGTTGTTGTGTACCTTGAGTTTTTGTGTATCCATTGTATTGTATTGATGTGAGCTGTGACTGATGTACTCTGATGATGTAATGTATGTAAACAGATATATTTGATTTTGAGTAAAGATTATTTATTATCTATTATATTTTATTCCGCTGCGATGGTTAGACTCTGTTGTTGTTTTCAATTCTCTTCTTCTACCTCTTCTTCTTAAATCCAAATGGTTCGTATTTCTGTGCAACTTGAGTTGATTGTTGTAGACTAGTGTTAACTCAAGGGGTACGGATTTGCGGGTTGTTACAGTTGGTATCAGAGCTTAGGTTGGAGATAACCTTGGCTCTGGTGGGAATTACACATTTAAAATAGAGGCCGTAGTACTCTATAATGAGTTTGAGCGTATTAATAAATATGAGCGCGTATTTGTTAGTGAATATAAATTATTTTAATATTGTGTTGATTGGTTTATTGAGTGGCATATGAACCTTCGTCGGCACAGTCTGGACAACTGTATCGAAAGGGTTTCTAAACGCTTGAATAGAACAATCGACACGGTATTGTTTTCAATATGGGTGAATGAAATAATTTTACCCAAAAATATATTTTTGATATAAAGAAAGTTTTTAGTAAACTATATAGCTAATATATGGTTGCTTGGATGTTAGAAATGATAATATTAAAATATTATCATTGTTAAGTAAAAATTTAACAAGAAATTGGAAAAAAAATAACCAAAGTTTGAAGGGAATAAATTCATTATAAAACGAAATTCATAAGTATGAGTCATAAATGAAATTTATAAATTGAAATATAATCAAGTAAGAATTTGTATGAGCATAAGCTATGCAAATGAATTATAGTAAAATTGATTTAAGCAGGAATTGGAAATTTAAATCCCGGAGATTTTGGAAGTGTTTTGAAGATAAATAATAGCCCAATTGTTTTGGAGATATTTCTGAAAGGAAATTTGTTATAAATCGATTTTGGAAGTAATATAGCATTGAAATCACTTGGATTATTGGAAAATAATTCTGATGATGACGGCCGCATCATCAGTATTCATTTTCGAATTTCTAAGTGAAGAATTGCTACTGAATTGATTTGTTTAGGAAAGCAGATGTTTTTGAAAATTTCAAAGGAGATTTGTTGGAAATAAAAGCCAGGATTGGATTAAATTTTTTAAGAAATGTGGTTTGAGATATTGGAGATTTCAAAATGATTTGAAGCAAAAGCCGGTGATTTTAAATTCCTGATGAGATGATTGTAAGCTTATAAATTGAGGTGATTTTTAAATCATGAAAGAAATATAAGCTTTGAATGTTGGAATTTAAATGTAAAGGGAAAAGTTAGAAATGAAATTAACTTAGGGTGTAGGAAATAAAGATTGTACTGGACTGAAATTAATTGGATAGGCTGAAATAATATCCAGTTGAAATTGAATTGAGTTAAATAAATTTGAGTTAAAATAGAATTAAATTGGAATAAAATTCAGTTGAGTTATGGGTGATATTGAATGGAATTAAATCCTTACTTGAATAAATGGAAAATAAGTTGGATAAGAATTGGGTTGAAATAGATAAATCAGAATAACTTATAAAAGAATTAAAAATCCTTGGGAATAAAATATGCTTGGGCTATGAATAAATAGAAGGCTTGAGTTAAAAATAAAAGATGAATATATTCCAGCTTATGATGAATGGAATTGTATAAAATAATAAGTTGTGACTTATTAAATTGAAAATGGAATACAATGCCCAAAATCAATATTTTGATAAATTGGAAAAATAAAATAAAATAAGGATCCAAACTTGAAGTATAAAATAAATATTGAATGTAACAACCCGGCATTTGCGTCGATTAATAATCGACTTTTAAATGATTAATATTGACACAAATTTCCATTTGAAGTTTTAAATTTTGAATTTTTAAATTTCTTTTATAAATTGTTAAAAGAAATTTCGGGCTTTAATATAAACTTGGCCCATATTTCTTTTGTTTGATGCTGTGAAGTTTTCGAGTTATAACCGTTCCCCTCTTCATTTCTGTTGGCTAACCCGATTCCTCTCTCTCATTTTCAATTATTAGAAACCCTAAACGAACGAAGAAATAAAAATGGCGGTGGTCTCGTTCGTCCTCTTCTCCAAATTAGGGCTCGGGATTGTGGTGGCCGACCTTACTCTCTCGTCGCTCTAGCGTCGCGCGTCTCCGTGATGCTTCAATTCGTCGACAAGGTGAGTTTACTCACATCTAATTCAACTCTTGCTTCGACCGTTTCCTTTTTGTTTGAATGTCGATGATGAATTTGGGTAAAATAGGAACGAAACCCTAAAATCATGTTCATATATTATGTTTTGAATTCTTCAATTTATCTGCTTGGCCATTTTATTTTTTTCTTTAATGTCTGTGATAAATCTGACTTGTTCATATAATCACCAGTTGAATATTTCTTGAGTAGTTTGAGTCGGTTCCTTCTTTTGCTCCTACGACTTTGGCATTTTAAATTTTAAGATGATCTGGACTTTGACTTGTTCAATCATTCAATTCTTTGCTGGCTTGACTTTCTAAAACAATTCTTACTTTGTTCAAAATGCATCTGTTTTTACTGTAAACATGTAAGCTGCTTTGATGTACACACATGCAAACCAATTCACTATTTTTGAAACATTTAAACTGTTCGAATTGCAATTGTTTGATCATTTCTTTTATAAACTGCTTCACCATTTTTTTGAAATATGACCTTGACCTTGCCTTGACCGACCAGGTATATATGTACATGATTTCCTTGCATTCATGTGCATATGAGCATGTACAGATTTGTGAGCATGTTGAATGTCTGAATGCCACTATTGATATATGTCTGAAATGATTCTTGTGTGTCACCCTATGTTTCCTTGTTAGACTTGAAGTCTAGTCTGGTGTAAGTTTTGCATTCATGTTATCTTTGTCATTCATGAATGTTTGCATGCTCCATTGTGTCTGAAACAATGCTTGTATTCTCTATTTTCATTTGCAGTTTGGTTGCCTTTGTCTGGTTCACGATTTTGTTATGTGAGCATGTTGAACTGAGTCTGTGTACATTTGGAGTCTTGTACATGCAGTCTGAAGCATTTTGTGAATCCATGTTGTATGTTGAAGTCTATTGTGTGACTGTGTTCACATGTATTCATGTTCAAGTTACAACTGAACTTAATTTTGAAGTCTGGTCTTTGTTAGCCTTTCTTTTTTTTGAATCCTTGCCTCATTGCGTTCATTTGATCTACACTGGGCATTTGGTCCACATGTTGTTTGGTCCGGTACACTTTGGTTATGATCTGATATATATGTATGTATATATTTGCATATATGCATACATGTGTCTTAGTGAGTTTGTAATTATTGTGGCTATGCTATGACCATTTCACTGTATTCTATTCGATGGCCATAAATTCTTGTTGGACTTGAATGTGTTCATGCCTTCGGTTTCCTTGATGTCCTTGTATTCACCACTTGAACCGGTTTGGTGTTTTGATATTGAATCTAGTTCCATGTACTTGTGATCAGTTTTATGGCAGTTTCTTTTTGTTGCCTTTTTGGATTTTTATTGACTTGAGCTCGGATTTGGCCTTGTGCCCGTTTGTGTACATCATCACTATAGTGGCAAGGCAGTGCACGCAAGCGTGAACTGCAGCCACACGGTATTGAGTTTTTGGGTACGACATCACTATAGTGGCAAGGCAGTGCACGCAAGCGTGAACTGCAGCCACACGGTATGGTTTTGTGATATTCTATTTTGTTTTGATTTATTAATCTTTTGCGTAGTTCATGTGCTGTAGTGGCGAGGCAGTACACGCGTGCGTGTACTGCAGCCCTACTCATCTTAATGTTTTAATTGATATTCCAATGGTTTGAACTGTTTTGTTTATTTCAATTCAATGTTCTGAATTGCATTCTGATTTGGTTTAATTACTATCGTCTATTCATTATTTAATTATTATTGCTTCTGTGCATTAATAACTGAGTTTGAATTAGACTGACCCGAGTATTATTTCTTTTGAATTTAATACTCGGGTCAGACCGAGTATTTCAGGTTGTAGATATTCTGCTTTGGGTTGCTGCTAGAGCTATGAAGTTCTTTCATATCTTTTGGAGTAGTCGTCGTCATTTGTAGTAGTATGTAAAATTGTATAGGAAGATATGTATTCATGTATATTATATACGTTAATGTACTTGTATATGTAACTTCCTTAGTCGACTGTTGTAGTTGTATCATATGTACCGTGTGAATGTACTGTAACTGACATCAGTTATTATATATATATGAGACTTTCCGTTTCATCTGTGTTCCGCATTTATATTATCTGTGTTGTTATTTTATATTTACTGTTCTAAACTATTACGAACCATCGTAGTTCGTTTTATACTGGAATTGGGGTATGTCGATGGGAGAAAATAAACCAGAGATGAAAAATGAAAGAATATATATATCACTCCTATCGAGATAACCAATACTAGTGTAAGGCCAACTATTGATGGCCGCTCCTCAACAGCCTTATTCTCCGTGCTAGTTGACAGCACTACACCGTAGTGTTCTTGGCTAGCGTGGGTATAGAGGTGGGGCGTCACAGCTTGGTATCAGAGCCTGGGGTTTAGAACAAATATAAAATGTAACTTAGATAGTACATGTGTTACAACTATTTGTCGACGTTTAATCTCTTGTATTTGCATATGATTGTCTTTGATTGTTAGGTATGAATTCCTAACGCTTATTCATATGCATTTGATTTTGATTCTTGTGATTTCGGCTTTGATTTGATTTAGCCGATGATTGATTTTTGTTCGAATCTCAGCGATTCCGAACTTGATATTTTATGTTTTCCTCTGATTGATTTCCAAGACTCTGACATTGTTTGCCGTTGAATTCTTTGTTGATGATGTTGAATCGTTTTGTACTCTATTATGGCCATTAATTGTTGACTTCGGCATTGACTTGATTTTTATTTTTGTTGAAGTCATTTATGCATTTATGCTCGTTTGGTTTCATTATTCCATTTGTCAATCGATTCTTCTTTTCCGATTAGTTGTTGTCATCTTTGTCGACTTTGATAACTTCTATTTCAGGAATTTCGGGTATTCCTACTTTGATGGATTTGGAATCGAATTCTTTGTATTTTATTCACGTCTTCGAATGTGAATCTTAGTGAATTGATTTGGTTTTCGAATTTAATCAATTCTTGATTATTTCCCGATTTGTTGCTATCATTTATTAGCAACTTTGATGACCTTTTCTTCGGGATTTTTGTGAACATACCTTTCGATGAATTCGGTATCGATTTCTTTGGATTCTATTCACGTCTTCGTATGGGAATTCTTGTGATTGATTGTTTCTACAATCATTTTTGTGATTTGTCACTTTAAAAATATAAAGGTTTCAATACTAGTAGTAAACATCAAAAACTCTTTTATCAAAATGTTTTCAACTCTATTTTCAATACCAAACTCGTTTTTGAAACTGTTTTCCAATCTATTAGTATATACAAATCTTTATTTCACTCGTATGAGAAATCTAATTAAACGGCTTAGTAAAACAAGTGGTATGAAACGCTTGCGTTTACTTCGTCGGTTAATTGTTGGACTTGTTCGATTGAACCTCTAGTGACAAATTTTATTAGTGAAGATTTATAGTTTGTTCGTAAATATTTAAGTTAAGTAAGTGGTTATGGGACATGATGCTAAACTTTTACATTTACTGACTTAGTGTAATTGACACTTCTCGTTGATCATGACGATCATTTTTACGGTTAGACTAGGCCTCATCGGTGTGATTTCGTCTCACACATATCTCTTGGGCTTTGAGGATTGTCTAGACACCACTTGTGTGATTTCATTCACACATACTTTTCTTTTGATTGTGAGGTTAGACTAGACACCACTTGTGTGATTCCACTCACACATACCTCTTTTGTTTTTTTTTTTTTTTTGGTTAGTCTGGACCTCAATCTGTATGATTTCGACTCACACATGTGGGGTAGCGCCCCACGGTCTTCGGGCCATTCGTGTGTCAAAATTAATGGCTTGCAACCATGAGATAGCGTCTCGTTATGCGTTGCACGTGTTGATGATTTTTCATGCTCGCGGGTAGGTGAGATTCCGTGCTCCCGTTCTCGCTTTGCGTTGCACGTGTTGATGATTTTTCATGCTCGCGTGTAGGTGAGATTCCGTGCTCCCGTTCTCGCTTTGCGTTGCCCGTGTTGGTGATTTTCATGCTCACGTGTAGGTGAGATTCCGTGCTCCCGTTCTCGCTTTGCGTTGCACGTGTTGATGATTTTTCATGCTCGCGGGTAGGTGAGATTCCGTGCTCCCGTTCTCGCTTTGCGTTGCACGTGTTGATGATTTTTCATGCTCGCGTGTAGGTGAGATTCCGTGCTCCCGTTCTCGCTTTGCGTTGCCCGTGTTGGTGATTTTGATGCTCACGTGTAGGTGAGATTCTGTGCTCCCGTTCTCGCTTTGCATTGCACGTGTTGGTGAGTTTTCATGCTCGCATGTAGGTGAGTTTTCGTGCTCCCGTTCTCGTTATGCGTTACATGTGTTGATGGATTTTCATGCTCGCGTGTTGGTGAGTTTCCATACTCTCCTTTGAGTTTTCATACTCTGTTCGAGTTTTCATACTCTGTTCGAGTTTTCATACTCCGTTCGAGTTTTCATACTCCGTTTGAGTTTTCATACTCAGTTCGAGTTTTCATACTCCGTTCGAGTTTTCATACTCCGTTTGAGTTTTCATACTCTGTTCGAGTTTTCATACTTCGTTTGAGTTTTCATACTCCGTTTGAGTTTCCATACTCTCCTTCGAGTTTTCATACTCCGTTTGAGTTTTCATACTCTGTTCGAGTTTTCATACTCCGTTCGAGTTTTCATACTCCGTTTGAGTTTTCATACTCTGTTCGAGTTTTCATACTCCGTTCGAGTTTTCATACTCCGTTTGAGTTTTCATACTCTGTTCGAGTTTTCATACTCCGTTTGAGTTTTCATACTCCGTTTGAGTTTCCATACTCTCCTTCGAGTTTTCATACTCCGTTTGAGTTTTCATACTCCGTTCGAGTTTTCATACTCCGTTCGAGTTTTCATACTCCGTTTGAGTTTTCATACTCTGTTCGAGTTTTCATACTCCGTTTGAGTTTTCATACTCCGTTTGAGTTTCCATACTCTCCTTCGAGTTTTCATACTCCGTTCGAGTTTTCATACTCGCGTTCGAGTTTTCATACTCCGGTTCGAGTTTTCATACTCGCGTTCGAGTTCTCATACTCTTAGCTTGTGATTTCTGGATTTCTTGTGTAGATTTCTAGAATTTGTGCTTCACCAACTTTCGTGATTTCTATTGATAAGTTTTATCAATTCTTGTGCATTGGTGAATTCGTGTGTTATTGACTTGTTATGAATACAAGTTTAGGGTATGATATCCCTTTCTATCTTTGAGAAGATTCTTGTGACATTTTTGATGAACGAAAATTCATTGATATTATATTTTGATGCCAATTATTTCGATGAAATTTTGACGTATGTCGAAGTTGCTACTGACATTGCTATTTTAATCACGTGTTTTAAAAATTTGTTATTCTTCAAAATATTTCAAAATATAAATCAAAATTGTTTTCAAAATCTTTACGATTTGCGCTTTCAAAAGAATGAGGAAGCGAATTAAACGTTTCAGAAAAATCGAGGACTATGATCCCTTTCTTTTACTGATTCGCTTAATTCCGGACTTGTCCGTTTGAGAACGTAAAATGTTATTTATTTAAAATACACAATTTTGCACTTTCAAGGAAACGATGAAGTGAATTAAACGATTTAGTAAAACTCGTGGTTATGGGTCATGTGCGTTTGCTATTTCGGTTAATTTCGGACTCGTTAATTGAAAATTTGTGATTTCTGATTATCGCTTGTGATAATCAGATAATTGAGATTTGATTATCAATTGTGATAATTAAATATTTATGATTTCTGATTATAGTTTTTGATAATCAGATATTTATTGTTTCTAATTATCGTTTGTGATAATTAGATATTTGTGGTTTAATTATCGTTTGTGATAATTAAACATTTGCGATTTGAGATTTGATTATCAATTGTGATAATTAAATATTTGTGATTTGAAATTTGATTACCGTTGTGGTAATTCCTGATTATCGTTTTTGATAATTAGATATTTGTGGTTTAATTATCGTTTGTGATAATTAAACATTTGAGATTTGAGTTTTGATTATCGTTTGTGATAATTAAATATCTGTGATTTGAGATTGATTTTCGATTTTTGATAATCGAATACTTGTTGATTTGATTATCGTTTTGGATAATCGAATATTTGTGATTTGAGATTTCTGAATTATCTATTGATAATTAGATTTTGATGATAATTTGTGAATTTCCTATATGAAATTAAAAGATTTCTTTGGCGTTTATATTGTACTACGCCAGTGTACCGGCTCAATTTTCTGCTATTCATGACGTTTTCCACGTCTTCTTATTACGGAAATGCCTTAGGGATTTTTGATTTTTATTCTTGAGCAACCTTCTATTCATATCAATGCTTCGGGGGTTCAGCACCTTCGAAATAAAGATGTTTTCCTCGTGAAAGTTTAGCGGTTCTCAAATCCTATGGATTTCACTTTGGAATCCAGAGAATTCATCGAGCAAACACATTCAAGCTTACTCTTTCATGCTCTTATGGTTGTTACCTTTTGTCCATTTATTCCTTATGATTGCGAGGACGCAATTTCTTTAAGAAGGGGAGTCTGTAACAACCCGGCATTTGCGTCGATTAATAATCGACTTTTAAATGATTAATATTGACACAAATTTCCATTTGAAGTTTTAAATTTTGAATTTTTAAATTTCTTTTATAAATTGTTAAAAGAAATTTCGGGCTTTAATATAAACTTGGCCCATATTTCTTTTGTTTGATGCTGTGAAGTTTTCGAGTTATAACCGTTCCCCTCTTCATTTCTGTTGGCTAACCCGATTCCTCTCTCTCATTTTCAATTATTCGAAACCCTAAACGAACGAAGAAATAAAAATGGCGGTGGTCTCGTTCGTCCTCTTCTCCAAATTAGGGCTCGGGATTGTGGTGGCCGACCTTACTCTCTCGTCGCTCTAGCGTCGCGCGTCTCCGTGATGCTTCAATTCGTCGACAAGGTGAGTTTACTCACATCTAATTCAACTCTTGCTTCGACCGTTTCCTTTTTGTTTGAATGTCGATGATGAATTTGGGTAAAATAGGAACGAAACCCTAAAATCATGTTCATATATTATGTTTTGAATTCTTCAATTTATCTGCTTGGCCATTTTATTTTTTTCTTTAATGTCTGTGATAAATCTGACTTGTTCATATAATCACCAGTTGAATATTTCTTGAGTAGTTTGAGTCGGTTCCTTCTTTTGCTCCTACGACTTTGGCATTTTAAATTTTAAGATGATCTGGACTTTGACTTGTTCAATCATTCAATTCTTTGCTGGCTTGACTTTCTAAAACAATTCTTACTTTGTTCAAAATGCATCTGTTTTTACTGTAAACATGTAAGCTGCTTTGATGTACACACATGCAAACCAATTCACTATTTTTGAAACATTTAAACTGTTCGAATTGCAATTGTTTGATCATTTCTTTTATAAACTGCTTCACCATTTTCTTGAAATATGACCTTGACCTTGCCTTGACCGACCAGGTATATATGTACATGATTTCCTTGCATTCATGTGCATATGAGCATGTACAGATTTGTGAGCATGTTGAATGTCTGAATGCCACTATTGATATATGTCTGAAATGATTCTTGTGTGTCACCCTATGTTTCCTTGTTAGACTTGAAGTCTAGTCTGGTGTAAGTTTTGCATTCATGTTATCTTTGTCATTCATGAATGTTTGCATGCTCCATTGTGTCTGAAACAATGCTTGTATTCTCTATTTTCATTTGCAGTTTGGTTGCCTTTGTCTGGTTCACGATTTTGTTATGTGAGCATGTTGAACTGAGTCTGTGTACATTTGGAGTCTTGTACATGCAGTCTGAAGCATTTTGTGAATCCATGTTGTATGTTGAAGTCTATTGTGTGACTGTGTTCACATGTATTCATGTTCAAGTTACAACTGAACTTAATTTTGAAGTCTGGTCTTTGTTAGCCTTTCTTTTTTTTGAATCCTTGCCTCATTGCGTTCATTTGATCTACACTGGGCATTTGGTCCACATGTTGTTTGGTCCGGTACACTTTGGTTATGATCTGATATATATGTATGTATATATTTGCATATATGCATACATGTGTCTTAGTGAGTTTGTAATTATTGTGGCTATGCTATGACCATTTCACTGTATTCTATTCGATGGCCATAAATTCTTGTTGGACTTGAATGTGTTCATGCCTTCGGTTTCCTTGATGTCCTTGTATTCACCACTTGAACCGGTTTGGTGTTTTGATATTGAATCTAGTTCCATGTACTTGTGATCAGTTTTATGGCAGTTTCTTTTTGTTGCCTTTTTGGATTTTTATTGACTTGAGCTCGGATTTGGCCTTGTGCCCGTTTGTGTACATCATCACTATAGTGGCAAGGCAGTGCACGCAAGCGTGAACTGCAGCCACACGGTATTGAGTTTTTGGGTACGACATCACTATAGTGGCAAGGCAGTGCACGCAAGCGTGAACTGCAGCCACACGGTATGGTTTTGTGATATTCTATTTTGTTTTGATTTATTAATCTTTTGCGTAGTTCATGTGCTGTAGTGGCGAGGCAGTACACGCGTGCGTGTACTGCAGCCCTACTCATCTTAATGTTTTAATTGATATTCCAATGGTTTGAACTGTTTTGTTTATTTCAATTCAATGTTCTGAATTGCATTCTGATTTGGTTTAATTACTATCGTCTATTCATTATTTAATTATTATTGCTTCTGTGCATTAATAACTGAGTTTGAATTAGACTGACCCGAGTATTATTTCTTTTGAATTTAATACTCGGGTCAGACCGAGTATTTCAGGTTGTAGATATTCTGCTTTGGGTTGCTGCTAGAGCTATGAAGTTCTTTCATATCTTTTGGAGTAGTCGTCGTCATTTGTAGTAGTATGTAAAATTGTATAGGAAGATATGTATTCATGTATATTATATACGTTAATGTACTTGTATATGTAACTTCCTTAGTCGACTGTTGTAGTTGTATCATATGTACCGTGTGAATGTATTGTAACTGACATCAGTTATTATATATATATGAGACTTTCCGTTTCATCTGTGTTCCGCATTTATATTATCTGTGTTGTTATTTTATATTTATTGTTCTAAACTATTACGAACCATCGTAGTTCGTTTTATACTGGAATTGGGGTATGTCGATGGGAGAAAATAAACCAGAGATGAAAAATGAAAGAATATATATATCACTCCTATCGAGATAACCAATACTAGTGTAAGGCCAACTATTGATGGCCGCTCCTCAACAGCCTTATTCTCCGTGCTAGTTGACAGCACTACACCGTAGTGTTCTTGGCTAGCGTGGGTATAGAGGTGGGGCGTCACATTGAACTTAAGAAAATTAAATGGAGTGATATTTTGAATAAAATTTCAAGTGTTGATTATGAATAAGGGGAGAACTAATTAGATAATAAATTAGTTAATGAGATTGAATTGTGAGTTTACGATGAAGTTTGGAAATAAACTCAAGCTATAAATTAAAAGGGATTCAAATTATTGATGAAGTGAAAGAAATTGAGAATGAAGCTGAATTGTGAGTTAATAAATTGGATGGTAAATAAAAGGTGAATAATAGAATCAGAACTTGAGTTATTGATTAAAATTAGATTTGAAGTGTAAACAAAGTAAATATAATTAGGGAAGTATAGAATAAAAATGAATTGGATTAAAATACTAATGGTATGAATTGTAAATATATATATATATATATATATATATATATATATAATGGTAATGAGTTGAATTGCATTCAACTTATAATTAAGTTTAATAATAGTGAATTGGATTTAAATCAAGTAAGAATAAATTTTAATTGAAATAAAATTCGGTGTGATGCCGATGATATTTAATGGAGTGAAAATGCTTAAATAAATAATTGTAAACCGTTTAAAATTATTAAGGGATTGAAATAACTTGAGACAATAAGGAAAATAGAATGTTTCTAGTTTATTAGAATGGTTTAAGTAAATGTGGGTAAACTAATTTTATTGAATAAATGAATGGATGAGATAAATAAGAATCAAATGAAATGTGGTTTAAATAAGTTGTGAAATGGTTATTAAATGAAATAGCTTGGATTATTTTTGAGCTAAATAAAATAGTTGGAATAAACAAATATGGAATGAAATGTAAATAAATGGATTAAAATAAAGAGGAACTTTAATTGGTAATTAAAATGAATCTAAATTGTTAATGGTTTTGAATGGACTAATTTGGTTAATAAAATTGAAATGCAATGAAATTGAGAATATATAGATTGTGGATAAATTTAAAAATGGAATAGAATTAAGCGTAAGTTGAGTTGGAGTCAATTGAAATTGATTATTAAACTCAAGTGCTTATTTATTCACATAAATCTCGTCAAATTGCAAAGAATAAATTATCATTTGGTGTAAATAGAAGTAATTAAAAATTTTATGAGTCGATAGTAGTAAAATAAATTAATTTTGAAAGCAATTGAATTAAATATGAGTTCAGTTTGCTTAAGAATAAATTAAATATTAGCAATTGAGTTTTAAATTATTCAAATTGATGAAGTTGTGTACGAATAGATGGAAGACCATTCAAATTGAATGAAAATGGTTTATAAATTAATTGAAACAGTGAGATTAGTATGAAAACTGTATAAGTTACTTACGGAAAAATGTTTGGTATGAGATTCTTTTAGAATTCATATGTTTTAACTAGTGTAAATAAGTGATATACTGTTAAACTTCATATATTCAGCACTTACATGTTTAAATTGAGTAAGTACAGGTACCTGGAAGCCGTGTGGCTGGATTTGGTAGTGCTATTTGCTAAAAATAATAAGCCGCTTGCTTAAAATGCTAAATAAGGTACGCCTACGCAATTAAAATAGGAAATATGAACTGTTTTTTGTTTTTCCGACCGTGTGGGTCGATGTATATATATTTATCTCTTTTGTCAAATTGCAAAAACTCCTCCGTACAAAGGGGACTCTGCCAAAAAATTTCAGAAATTTTGGGAGTTAGAAAACTTTTGAAAATTTTGGAAAATTTTGTTAACGACAAAACTATTTAGAATTGGAAACTAAAATAAGTTAGTAAATGAAACTAATTAAAGTAATGACTTAAATTAGTTATAAATGAAGGATAAAATTTAAAAGTTCAAAGTTGAAAATAAATGAAATACATATGTAATGTGGAAATCGATTTGAATAGAAATAGGTATAAACTACAAATGGTAAAGAGAAATAAAGATAAGAAACATATAAAATGCTTATGCTAAACTTAAAAAAGGAATGGTGAAGTCTTAATTGGAAATTGATAATATAAATATATTCCAAGTTAATATTTGGATAAATAGATATTGGCGTTTTGTGAAAAAGTCGATGAATTGTTTTGGGATGTTGTGTTTGGATATTGGTGCTAAGCAGGTATGAAGGTATTATAAAGGAAAACGAAATTGGGTTTGATATCAAAGGATAAAATTTGAACTTCCCGACAAAAGGTATGCATTTTAATTTGGTATGAAATTTGATTGGGATTTGGATTTGGATTTGGATTGAGCCACTTGGCCTTTTGTTTTCTTTTTGGATTTGGGAGGCCGTAGAACCATATTGTAGTTGTACCGAGTTAGCCGCGCAAAGGAGAGGCTGGCGAAATTTTTCGGAAATTTAGGGTGTTAGAAAAATTTTGAGAAAATTTTGATAATTCAAAATTGGTTTTATGATTAAAACTTGAATGGTTGGGTAAATAGGATAATTTGCAAACTAGGGAAAGATTTGGAAAGTTAATAGGAATAATAATGGGCCTTTTGTAAAAAGATAGTTGGTAAGATGTTGAATTGCTAGAAACTGTTTGGTTTAGGGAAATAATAAACGGGTATTGGACCATTTTTCCTAATTAGTAATTTCGAGGACGAAATTCTTTTAAGGGGGGAGGAATGTGACGACCCGGAAATTTAAAGCAATTTAAATCGGGATATTTAATCAATTTGGATTATTAAAAAGTTTAATTTTAACTTGAACTTCAAATATCAATATTTATTGGATAATTAATTGATGAATTTAATTTTTGGAAATTGGGTAAAATGTAAATCTGGAATTTTAAGCCTGTTAAAGATAAGTTGAAGGCTTGTAAAATTTATATTGATAACACTGGAAATCATTGAAGTTGTAAAATTTAAATTAACAGTGGTTTGTTCAGTTTTAAAATTTTATATCGTTTAAATTGAATTTAAAAATAACCTTCCGAGGCGTAGTCTCGGAATTCGACGAAACCAGTTCCATTGGATCCGTAATATTGAATTATTATCGGATTACAAATTTTGTATTGATCGGAGTTGTTGTATGAGTGTACGGTGTATAAACGCTTAATAATTATTTGAGACGGTTTAAATTTTAATTTGAATAGAAATGATATGTGTTGACCAGTCAACCCTCATCTTACTGTAGCTAGATTTTTTTTTTCAAACATGCTTCCTTTGCCTTCTCGAACACACTTCCTCATTCTTTTAAAAAGAAAATCGAGATGCTTCATTCTCGTTCGAAAAAAAATCAGAAAAAAAAATTATCATGGCTGAGAGTAATAAATCGCCGTTTTCATCTCGCTATCTGTTCGAAATCAAACCCCCACTCCTCCTTATCACCTTCGTTTAAAAAATGAAATCAAGTCTTCCCTTTTTGCAGATATGGCCTGCGAAATTCTTTTACCTTTCTTCGAAATCGAAATTTCCCTTCTTCGATCTCTCTTAAGGCGAATCGACAATAGAGGGCTCGAGCAAGGGATTGGGGCGAAGTCACGATAGGTTCTAGGGCTCTGCTAGTCTCGTATTCGAGAAGCATAGGGCATCGGACTCAGTGGCGTGGATGGTGCGTTCGTCTCTTCCAGTGCTTCGAGGTGGTAGGGCAGGTCGCTAGTGTCGGCAAACTCACGAGCAGGCCAGAAAGGATGATGCGAGGGTAGGGGTGCCGATGTCGTTTCGTGCTCGGCATTGATGGTGTTTCTTCTGTCTGGTTCGGTCGAGACTTTGGGGTATGGGTTCTTCCCTTTCCTTATAATTCGTATTTAAAATTTTGAGATAAGTAAAAAACTTTAGAAAATTATGGAATCTAGATATTATAGTTGCAGTTAAGATATTACATTTAGATATTACAGTGAATTTTGAATTTTGGAATTTACAGTATGAGATAAAATTTTCGTCTTAATTTAAAAAGTGACTGATAAGTAGATAAGAAATATATATATATGGAAATTTAAAATAAAAACGTTTTAAATCAAATTTTAATAAAATTTATTATTGGTTGTTTGAATTATAAAATGGAGATTTAATTATCCGAATGGTTCAAATATTAATAAATTATCTAAATTGTTATTTAAGGTCAAACACCTGGAAATCCAAGACAATATTGAAGTGGATTACGAATGAAAACCTAAGGTGAGTTAATCTCACTCAGTTTAAATTTAAATTTAAATGATTAAATTTAAATAATTGTTTAAATGACTGAATTGATTGATGTGGTATAATATGATATTTTGGAATTGGCATATTATATTGTGCTAACATTTGTGGATGCAGGGAAAACAGGTTGGAGGGATCCAACTGGATCCCTCACATTTATCTAAATTATTCAATATTCTCTGTTGTGATTATTTGATATCTTATGATGAGTTATATTGGGATATTGAATGTTATGGTTTGATTGGATATTTGGGTATAATGAATTACCAAATTATATGAATTGGATTGTTGAAAAGAAATTAAAAAGAAGTAAATTTGTAAGCGAAATAATTATAGAAAGTTTGTATAAATTAAGAATGAATTGTAAAGAAATAGAAGTAATATGAAAATAATACTAAATAACTTCGAGTATGAAGAGAAATGGAATTTTGAATAAAATGAAATTGATGCATTGTAAACATAAGTTATATAATTAAAGAAATAAAGAATTATTTTAAAATTTAAGGTTTAAATTAATGAAGAAGTAATTGAGAAATCTAAAAATTGGAATCAAGAAATGAGATCTGAAATTAATAGATTCTAAATTTAAAGGGAATAAATTGGAAATCAATTTGGAAATTGATTTAAGTGATTGAAGCTAGGATTTTACTCTGGATAACCAAGTACATGTTAAAAGTAAATTCTTAAATAAATTTAAAGGTTTTAAAGTTGTTGTAAAAAGAAAGTTTTAGAAATTTATTATTTCTAATTTTTAAACTCAATAGTATGTATTTTCCTAAATCTATTATAGTAGTAATTACTTAAATAGTGACCTAGTATTTTGTTTTCAAAAGTGAAAATTTAGTTTTATATTCTATTAAGTAACTTTATTTTCAAATACTCATATAGTAGGTAGTTTTACAAATTATTGAAGTAATTTAACCAAAATGTTTAAAAGTATATGTTTTCAAAGTAAAGTGTTAAAAATTATTTTAAAAATCTATTTTTGTGCTTGGTGATTTCAGTGGAAATATAAAATATTTGGGAAAGTTGATTTTGAGAAGAATGATGGTTTGAAACTGTTTTCAAAGGGTTGAAAATAGAAATAATATCTTGTGAAGATATTTTTGGGATTAATAAGTGATTTGGAAAATTATTTATTGTTTGATGGATGTTTGTGAATAGAAATTGATAGTTAAATCACCGACTATCAATATTGGACAAATGCGCTGATCGTTTCGAAGAGACCGGGATCGAGATTTATTTCTCGAAAACCACTTCGATCCGGTTTGTACGTTTCGTGTGAAAAACGTGTTCGGAGTCAAAGATGGAGCAGTGAAGTGCAAGGGCTAGTCGCTACTAATCCTGAGGATATTTCCAAAACGGATGTAGTAGGAATAGAGCCTTCGGTTCCGTTCGAACCCGGGACGGACTTGTATGGATGAATGCTTGCGAAACATCGTCAGGTGGGCGATGGGCATTCTAAGTGAAAACGTTCTAAAGGTAACGCTTAGCCTCAAGCCTCATCAAATGGGAATGACTGAAAATCAGGGGATATGCAGCAAGGTTAGGTGGGTCATGCCCAAGCAGGACAAGATAATTCCCCTGTCTAGATGTCCCTTATATATTTCGGCTTAGTGGGTGGTTGGTCGCGCCAACCACGGGGTTTATCTTGTTCGGGACTGTTCAGTAAGGAATGATTCCGGCCTTGTGTTGCAGGGGGTGAAGGGAGTAATCCTCGGTACGGTGATCTAGGCCCCGTACTGTGACAGGTGGTACCCCAGTGCCTAGTCATTGTTGGAAATCCATTTTCCTTACGAGCCTTGTACGAGTTTTGTTTGTATTACCCACTCTATGGCTAGTAGCTGGAATTTAATCATGTAACAATTTCGGCTATTTTATAAGTATTTGTATATAGACCCTATTATAATATCAGAGGATTTCTATAAAAATTGTTAGCTATCGTAAGGTAAAAACCCGACATGTATATTTGTGGCGTGGTCTTACGAGATGCTTTTGTTTTCAAAGGATTTTTGAAACTTTAATAATAAATTGGGTGTGATTTTCTCACACTGGTATTCCAGACTGACTCGGGTGTTATTCGACTATAATGCTCGGGTCAGACCGAGTATTATAGGATACATGATATGATGCTGTGGAGCTCAGGAGACGAGTTGGATGACGATTACGTATTCTCGTACTTGTATATATTTATATTTCCGCTGCGTTTGAGTTGTTGTGTACCTTGAATTGTTGTGTATCCATTATATTGTATTGATGTGAGCTGTGACTGATGTACTTCGATAATGTAATGTATGTAAACAGATATATTTGATTTTGAGTAAAGATTATTTATTATCTAATATATTTTATTCCACTGCGATGGTTAGATTCTGTTGTTGTTTTCAATTCTCTTCTTCTACCTCTTCTTCTAAGATCCAAATGGTTCGTATTTCTGTGCAACTTGATTTGATTGTTGTAGACTAGTGTTAACTCAAGGGGTACGGATTTGCGGGTTGTTACAAAAATTTTGGGTCGTTACACCTCTGATAGAACGCACTCCTTCGATATTATACTCTGACTTTTGGATTTATTCGGTGGCCACTATTGATTTTGATTTTGGGGGTGTTGTTCGAGGTGGGCGGTAGTAGCTGCTACGCGTTACCACCAGCCCGGATGTGTAATTGGTATATCTGCCCTGGCATTGCCTAGTTGTGCCATGTCACCTACCCTAGCGCGCCTTGTACAAGTTTGGTTTTCTCCCGTAGCCCGTGTGGTATCCTTTGGTGGCTTCCCGATCAGGAGGGACTATGATATTGGATGGACTACTGGGACTATTATGTGTTAAGGGGAATATTGGGTCACTCCTTGATGCTATTGAAAAGTAAGTTTATATTTCAATTAGACAATATTATAATAGAGAAATATACTATATAGTAAATAGTTTAACGGATCCTTAGGAGATGTAAATCCCGAGCATCTCTTGAGTTACTGCACTCATATTTATTTCTGTTAATTTAACTTACATAAGTCTTTTAGTTCTGACTCGAGTGTTTTGTCTTTTCAATTCGCTCGGGTCAATCCGAGCATTTCAGGATTTGAAGACTTATTTTGGAGGACAAAGACGAAGATATTATCACTATTATTATATTATATTCCACTACACACTGTATTCCGCTGCATTGATATTTATTGGTACGTGAACTCTGATATTTATTGTATAAAGAAAAATCAATTTTTTTGTAAACATTTTTACAAACTGTATATTGATTATTATGTTTTATCCTTCCTTTGTGAGATTCTGCTTTGTTTTTTTCTCCTTTGTTTTTCCTATTTACCCCATAACAATCCGCCTTTCCATTTGGTTTGGATTGGCAAGTGTGTCGATTTAAAGTGTGCGAATAGGCGGGATGTTACTAAAGCAGCTTTTACATTCAAGGACTTCTGAGATAAAACCATAGACATATGTGACAATTCTCGGACTAAAATTTAAACAAGTCACAAATGTCCGAGGATTTTAATATGGATGTCTATCATGGGCAAAACTGTCAAATCTAAAAAGACACACCTTTTTTGAAACGAAAGAAAATCAGCTTTCATCGAAAGGTTGCAGCCATCAAAATGAATAATTTTTCTCAAATAGTACCAACTCTTCATCTGCATCTTTTTGAATCTATAAGTGCCATTTTGATTGAGAAGTAGAAATCATCTAACTTGAATTAATCTATTCTTACTCTCTTGGTTTCTAAAGACTCTCTTGCATATACATTGTTCATTTGCTCTTAATCCGTTATAACCAAAATAGAATTTTGGTTAAATCACTTCCTACAACTCAAAGCATGCATATTCATATACTCAAAAGGAGATCATAAGAAGATCTGTAGCATAAGTCAAAAACTGTGTTATTTGGAACACAAGATTGTCAGATATACTTTTGTATTAGCCTATACCTCCAAGCGAAGTGAGGGTAGTTTATTCAAAGGAAATACCCAAGGGGAGCTTTGGGACTGGACGTAGGACGGGTGGTCCGAACAGGTAAAAAAACTCTGGTTTGCACGCTTTATATACTTTACTGTTTATTGTCTACTATTGCATTAACTTATACATTTGCATATTATACACAAGCTAGATGTTATACGATCCAAAAAATTTCCCATATCGGAGTACTTTCGATTTAAACTTACAATGAAATCGTAAATTATAATAAAACGTTGAGTTACCGACATGGTTGACACTTTTGAGATCAAGTGTCCTTGTCAATGTCGAGCATGCATAAGGAAATCTATCCTTCCATTATTCCTGCCTTGCACCCGTACCTGCCCCTCTAAAGCTATCTTGTGGGTCGTAATGAGAAATGGTTCAGAGCAACGTTATGGTGATTGGTAAAATACACATTTCATACATGAAACTAGTTTATGCCAATTGCCTTTCTTCACATGTTATATCGTTTTATTTTATTAGTTCTCTTGACTCCATGCACGCATATGATATTCCTCATCTACCCTAGGTGGACAATAACTACATACATGTATGTACGTATATATACATGTGTGTGTCTATATATAATGACCACAATCTCCACTTGGACCAAGATACTATCCCTGTCAGTATCTATTATTGAACAACTCGTTGGGATCCATCATCAATGCAGTATCACATCCTCATCATCATGCGTATCAAGGAATTCATGTATGCCTAATAATGGTGTCATAATAGTTTAGCTGCATTCTTGCTCATTTTGGGGATTCACCAAAATGTTTCATATTATGGACTCAGCTTCATGAACTATAGAGGACACGACTCCTCAGACTACTCCTTTTGTAACGACCCACCTTTTTGGACGGTTTAAATCGACTATAAACCACACATGTCAGACTTAAACCATTCAAAAGGGAGGATTGTTATGGGATAAATAAGAAAAAGTAGAGAAAGAAAAACAAACCCAGAATCTCACAGCAGAATGACAAAATATAATAATCAAATAAACAGTCCATGAAGCAGTTTTACACATATAAATTGATTACACTTTTGCAATACAGATCAGAGTTACATATAACAGAAATAAATAACAACGTAGTGGAACAACATGATGAGTGGAAATAATATAATAAATAAGAATAGTTTTAAATCTTTGTCTCGTCTTCTAGAAAAGTAGTCTTCGATACACTAAAAAGCTCATACTGACCCGAGCAAATTCAAAAGTTAAAACACTTGAGTCAGAACTAAAAGATCTTATGTAAGTTAAATCAACAGTAAATAAATATGAGTATAATGGCATTGGAGATGTTTATGGGTTTTGACATCTCCTATCCAGTGTCTAAATTGAATACAATAACTTAAGAGATGTTCAGGATTTCCATCTCCTAAGGGTCCGTTAATGCAACGACCCGAAATTTTCGACCTCGAAAATTCAACACTAATACATTCAACTATAGAAGTGCCGAGCAATCGAACCCCCGGAATTCCAGATTGTTAGAGAAAAGAGGGAGAAGGTAGATAAAGAATAGAAAACAACAGCATCTCACATTCACAGTGGATTAAATATAATGTCAAATAATAGCACTATACAAGAAAGTTGTAATTCAGTTTACATACAATTCATCAGAGTACAACCAATAAAAAATAAACTATATAGTTGTACACTTGTCCTAGACTAATATTACTACCAACTCAAATACGAAGCGGTAAACTCCATACGTTCCTGCCTTCCAACTCGCCTCCGGAGCTCCAGAACATCCTAACCTAAAAATTTGTAATACTCGATCTGACCCGAGCATTACATCAAAGTAACACCCGGGTCAGGCTGGAAGCCAGCGTGAGTAAACCCATCTAACATAAAGTACTAAGATATAAAACTTATTTGGAAACTCGGGTTAACTCGTACCTTATTACGAGTTCATAACATGCCATAGTCAAATACACATCTTAAGATCATATCTAAGCATTATTACTCGGATTAAATAAACAAGTTTACATCATTTATTCATTCCAGCCTATTTATTTCAAAATCACATCCATAAAGAATTTTGTAGATTGCAAAACGAAATGGTTTTGGGTATTTACTGATACCCGACCCCGGTCTCTTCGAATCCAATGTTTATTCCTTAAGCCAAATGTTTAAGTAAAAACAAATCAATTTATACTCAGAGTAACATAATTCACATAACGATCCTACTATAGATAGATAATCCATATCCAAACACCATAACATCACAATCACATACCAAGGATAACAAATAATCCAAGGCATTTAATATCATTTAATCATTTATAAGCAAGATTAATCAGTCACGGCATTTCTAATTAATTTAAATAAATTAAATAAATTACTTCAGTCACCTTTAAATCCTGCTTACTTAACATTAATTAATTACAGATCAATTAATTAATCATCTTTTAATTATCATATTTAATTACATTAAGTAACTAACCTTTAATTAATTACACAAATTAATTAACCTTCAACCATTCACATTAAGCAATCCTTTAATTACTATCATAAAGTAATTAACAATAATTTATTACATTGAACCTTAATTAGTTACTTTAATTAATTATTCTATAATCACTTATATTGATTAATTATCCTTTAATTAATCACATTAGTTAACTAACCCTAAATTTAATTTCCTTAATTAATCAATACTTTAATTAATTACTCTAAGTAATTAATCCTAAATTACTTCCATTAAGTTATTATCATTTAATAAATCACATTGAGTAATTACCCATTAATTACCCTCCTTAACTAATGACATTATGTAATTATCTTTTAATTACTTTCACTATGTAATTATCATTAATAAATTTCATTAAGTCATTAACCTTTAATAAATTAATCATCTTTCAATTAATTACCCTAATTAATTAATCACATTAATAAAGTAATCTTTTAATCAACCTTTAATTAATTATCTAAATAATTAAATTAATTAATTATTCCCTGATTACATAAATCAATTAACTATCCTTAATACATTAAATAATTTATAATTTATTTAATCACATCATTTAAATCACCTTTAAAAACATATAAGATTTATCCTATTATATAATTACTTTAAACAAACAATTTGAAAACATTTTAAATTTTTCGAAACTTGTTTAAAACTTGTGAATACTTTTTTTAGAACTTGGTTTACTTTTTTTGTAACAACCCGCATATTTATCGATTTTATATTTAAATATTTTATTTAAATATTTTGTCGTTAATCGGATATTGGTCTGAAAAGCTACTTTTTGGAAACGGTCAAATTAGGACTCGAGACCACTTCCATTGAGTTCGAAATGCCGTTTACAAATTTTTTAAGTATAAACATCGATAGGTTTGGAGTTAGTGAAATTTCACTAACTTTTCCCGCCTTGGACTTTGGGTTAGTTTAGCCTATTAAGCCCAAGTTCCAACCCCCTTCTCCTCACTCTTCATAAATTTCCTAACTAACTCAAGCTTTGGCATTAATGGTGAAGAGAATGGGAAATTAAAACTCCAAGCACAAATTCAATTGCAAATCCAACAATCAACTCCAAATTCAAGTATAAGATATTGGATTCAAGCTTTGGATTGCTTCTCCTTGCTTTCAAGCTTCATCTTCATAAATTTTAGTGCAAAGGTGAGATTTTTATCTCACAATTCTAGCCTATAACTATATTGGACCGATGGGAATGATTCCCTATCACTTTTGCATGCACATTTGCATTTGGTTTGGATTGGATTGGCGAAAAACTCCAATTTTTAGCGTTTTGGTGAATTTTCTTCATTTAGGTCGTTCTGGCCATTTTCGTGTGTTCGGAGTTAGGTCGTTCGCGACATAACCCTTAGGTCGCTCGCGTGTTAACGCGCTAGGTCGCACTGCACGTATTGTCATCTCGGAATTAGGTCGTTGGGCTTTAAGTCGTAGGTCGTTTGGCCCATAGGTCGTTAGGTCGCTAACACTTAGGTCGTTTCTGGCCTTAAACCCCCTCTGCAGTGTTAGGTCGCTCGCGAGTTGAGTCTTAGGCCGTAGGTCGTTCGCGAGTTAAGCTTTAGGTCGTTTGGCCTTTATAACGTTAGGTCGCTCGCGTGTTAAAACGTTAGGTCGCGTGATCTATATCCCGTAGGTCGTTGACCCCTTGAGTCGTAGAACTGATAGGTCGCTCGCGAGTTAAAATCGATAGGTCGCTCGACCACTAGATCGTATGACCTGTTAGGTCGCGTGGGTTTTAAGCCGCGTATCAGTTAGGTCGTTCCACCTTATAACCCTTAAGTCGCTCACCTCTGTTAGGTCGCGAGTCCCTTAAGTCGCTCTCCTCCGTTAGGTCGTGCATCCCCCTAACTCGTTCGGCCTTGCCTTCGTTAAGTCGCGTGACACATTAGGTCGCGCATCACCTTAACTCGCTCGACCTTGTTTAGGTCGTTAGGTCGCGAAGACCCTTAGGTCGCAACCATTAGGTCGCTCGACCCAATTCCCCGTAAGCGGTGGCGTTGCCCCCGCACCCCCACCTTGGGGGGTTGCCACCCCCCCTGGACCCCCCCTCCGTAGGGGCTCTTTGATGAAAGATGCATTTTGAGTTGATTTACTTGGATTTCATACATGTCTTTGAACGCGAAGTTTTTGTGATTTGTCACTTTAATAAAATAAAGGTTTCAATACTAGTAGTAAATATCAAAACTCTTTCAGCAAAACGATTTCAACTCTATTTTTAATAACAAAGCTTCTTCCTTAAACCGTTTTCCAATCTATTAGTATATACAAACCTTTACCTCACTCGTATGAGAAATCTAATTAAACGACTTAGTAAAACAAGTGGTATGAAACGCTTGCGTTTACTTCGTCGGTTAATTCTTTGACTTGTTCGATTGAATCTCTTGTGACAATTTTCTAGTGGAGATCTACAGTTTGTTAGTAAATATTTGAGTTAAGCAAGTGGTCATGGGACATGAAGTTAAACTTTTATATTTACTAACTTAGTGTAATTGACACTTCTTGATGATCATGACGATCATTTTTGTGTTTTAGACTAGCAACTGTGCGATGTCTCTTTGTCTGCGAGGGAGACTAGACCCCGCTCTTGTGATGTTTCGCCATCTCATTTGTGTGATGTTTCGCCATCACATATGTGGGGTAGCGCCCCACGGTCTTCGGGCCATTCGTGTGTCAAAATTAATGGCTTGCAACCATGAGATAGCTTCTCGCTTTGTGTTACACGTGTAGGTGAGTTTTCATGCTCCCATTTTGTGAGTTTTCATGCTCCTATATTGTAATTTCTGGATTTCTTGTGTAGTCTTCTGGAATTTGTGCTTCACCTATTTTCATGACTTTCATTGTTATGATTTTCCAACTTTTATGTTTAGGTGAATTTGGATCTTTTAGAAGATTCTTTTGATATTGTTTGATCTCTTGATGATCTTCATTTACATGCTTATCATAGTATGTCTTTATGGTTACTATATGTTCTTGCCATATCTATTGTTTATATCATGTTATCTGATATTTATAGCTAGACTGATCCATTTATTATTTTCTTATAAATAATACTCGGGTCGGACCGAGATGTTACAGGTGCTTCTGCTTGACTTCTCCCCCAGGGATTTACTACTCTGACTTTTGGCTGACCTTTTAGATTAGCAGTTTTTGTCGTTTACACTTGAGATATAGACTCATAGATGTATTCTTTTGCATAGCACGTGTTGCTATTCTTTTGTATTATTGTGGATCTTTTTGACCACTACTCTGATGTACACTTTCATGTGTTAGTTATATATTCATATCTTCTTCCGCCTTTGTGATATGGATGTCTGTGACTGATTTGTGTTATGCATATTTCTATGTTTGTTTCCGAAGATTATTATAGCCACCGCGTGATAAGAAATCACGAGGATGGTCGCTCCTCAACAACCTTATTCTCCGTGCTAGTTGACAACTCTACACCGTAGTGTTCTTAGCTAGTGTGGGTATAGAAGTGGGGCGTCACATTTTTCTTTCAAACTTACTCATTTTGATAAGCTTTAAATCTTGATTACTGCAAACTACAAATATCCGGGCCAAACCAATAAAATTCCCGAGCTAACCCCGTTTATTTCTCGCGTTAACTCAACATTGAGACAATCATCACACAGCTTCGAGAACGCACCAGAGTAAACTTCATCTTCCTCATTATTGCATAACAACCCAGACACACAAACCCACGTGTGCACGTGGACCACCAAATCCGACCAACTCCGACCCTCACCGAGACACCCACAAGTGGACGATTATCTAAACTAGTGCTCCGACCACCCAAATCCGACGAACTCGCCTGCAAACAAAATAGAGTAGATCGACCTTTCCTGGAACCAAGTTCGATTGAAAAAAATTAACCTCGCCGCCACCTCTGATCATCGGAGGAAACACCACTCTGCTCAGACCTTCGCCTTGCTCACTTTCTTCTTTTCCCCAACTACCGATAGCCTCCAGATCATCCATGACGATGCAAATGCCCCGACCTCGGCATCGACCAAGCGAGCACCTAAAACCCTACTCCCTCCTTGCCGCGCCACCACAGCTCGCCAAAAATTTCTCGCCAATTTTCCCAAACGCCCCGACCTATGATCTTACTCCATCAGCGAACTCGACGCCCCAAATCCTCGATCGTTGGAATTTGAAGAATATCCATTTCCCGTTCAACTCGTAATTCCCACCCATTTCTTTCCCACTTAAAAATCCAGATTTTTAAATCAAAATTTGTCATTTTATACAATGAACAAGTTTATGAAATCAATTCATGGAATTTCGAACATTGATTTTTGACATATACATGTTCATTACTTAATTTCACATTTTTCTAATGAAATACTAACTATTTCCATACTTAATAATTTTTTTAAATATTGTTTAGTTAATTCTAACATAATTCCTTTAAACATCCTAATCTAATTTGATTCATATGAAGAGATATTGATTCTTTGATTTAGTTTTGTGTTTGTAAACTAAGAACAAAGTTATATCTATGCATAGAGACATGAAAATCCATATTCACATACATATATACATGCAATAATCTCTAAACAAACATGCAAAAACATACTACTCATCAAAATTTCAAAAATTATCTCATGCAATCACATATATAGGCAGATTAAGCTTTAAGATAAAAGTTTACTCACTAGTTGATGTTGGACAGAGAGTTTGAAGCAATTTTGAATTTTGAAAAATAACTTGAATGCTGGAGTAAATGCTTTTGATCTCTTTCAAACTTGAAAAATGCTTGAAAATTTGTTAACTAGAACTAAAATGAAGTTTCTTAGTTGAGTTGAGTTGATCTTGCTACAGGTTGTAAATTGAAGATGAAATCTTGTTGTTGTTTTTAATTCTCTGGTTTTGAAAATGTATATAGGCTACAGGTTTGTTCTTTGAGTTTTATAATGTTTACAGGGCTTAGGTTTTCTTTGTTTTGAAAATGAGAAGATAGAAAAAGAAATGAAGAGAAGGGATAGATGCATATATTGATTTAATTATGATTTTTAAAAACATAAAAGAAAAATAAAATAAATTGGTGACACTTGTTAAATTTGTTAATATTTGTCATTTGCAAATGTTTATTAACTTACACATGTTATTAACAAGATTTTATAAATTAACACTTTTAATTATGCATGTTTTAATTAATTTTGAAATAGTTTATAAAAATTTTATATTAAATTTTCTATTTAGTAAATACATTTATCTTAATTTATATTAATAAAATCCTTTAAAGAAAATAATATAAAACCAATTATATTCTAAATAAAATCATATATAATATATTTCAAATCCAATATTATTTTAAGAGATCTATCTTTTGAGTTTCAAATTTAAATTCAAATTCAATTTAAAATCCACTCACACACACATATATATACAATTAAACGAACACATTTTTCAATTTGTTTGAAAATAATAATTTTTCTATTTGAAATCTACTTATCATTATATATATATAAACCATCATTATTTTTAGTTTAAAAGAATAATTTTTCAATTTTAAGTAACTATATTAGAAGATTATCAAATAAATATTTATCCAGATATTTATAATTCAACTTTTATTATTTTTTCAAATTAATTTACATAACCAGATATCTTCTATTATCAGAATTTTTATCTGTTCAATTGAATAAACCAGTTAGTTATCCAATTATCAGATGCCCAAAATACGGGTTATCACATTCCTCCCCCTTTTGAATCTATTTCTCCTCGAAAATGAACGAAGCCAGAATTTTATTAAAATGCTAATTATCAGTTAAATTACTTTTTTGATCATTTCAACTATAAATCCCTTATTTAAGAATTTCTTTAAACACTTTCGAAATTTACATAATATTACCAAAATACTTTTATAACTCGATGTTTCCATAAGTCCATCCTCGTTCTTACAGAAATTCGGTCATAGTTGATCAGGCGTAGGACCGAAAATATACAAATACTTAGTAAACCCATTTAAATACCCGGTGAAAATACAGGGAAAACATTTTGTTGAAAATATAAAAAAAATTTGAGAATAGAGGAAACATCTTTAGTGAGAATGCTATGGAAATCATCACCCCCTCCATGGTCCCAGTTAACCCAATGGTTACGTTGCCGTCCCAGCAAAATCCATAGATAACTCTAGGCACTCCGCGCCCCTCGTTATGCCATGGAACCTGCAACAGATCGAAGCTACATCCAGGTTACGTCGCAATCATGGAAAAAATCTATGTAACTGTAGGCATCGGTGCCCTTGCTTTTCTTTGCCAAATGAAACATCACCACTCCTAAATAGGTCACAGACTAGATCAGTCGAGTCCCAATGTAGTCATAGGCTCTCACGGCCTCTCGATTTTCGCTATGTATCCATAGATCGCAGTCTATCGATGTTACGTTTCCATCACGGAAAAATCAAATGTAGAACATTGGCTCTCACAGCACACACGACCTCCTCTATGGTCTACAGTAGATTGCAGTGATATCGAGTTACACTATCGTCACAGCATAACCCAAATGTCTCTGTAGGCATCAGCGCCCTCAACTTTCGCTACCCACAACAAAAAATCCTTAGGAACTTTAGTTTGTCCGTACTTCCTCCCAGGATTCAATTTAGAACCTCCCCCATAGGGCTCAAGGCAGACCCACCCCGTGGATCTTCTATGTTGTTCATTTCAATGGGAGCGCCTCTTCCCCCATTGCTAATCTCAAAACATTTTATACTATACACATATAGTATCTTTCAAATCATACCCTTTATGATTTATACAAAAAATCTAATTTACATAAAATCAATATCTCAAATCAATAGTTCCAAATTGGCTTTCCAAATTCCCAAAAATTTATTTTTCCTAAAAATCAGAAGCCTTTCCAAAATTCATAGGTTCTGAAACCCTTTCCATAATCATTCTCATTAAATCATTTATATATTTATACAACTTATCCTTTCCAACTTGAAAATAATCTTTGGATCACTTGTATAGATTGCCTTTTTATACTTTAAATATCTTTCGAAACCTTTTCTTCTGGTTTTAGATTCAACATAAGGGGAGTTTATCATATATATACAAATATATATCTTTGCTATGCCAAATCAACATTCAAATTTGATTTTCTTTTATAAAGTTACTTACCATATCACTTACTTTTCATAAAGTGAATTTCAAAAGATATCCAACTTCCACCTTTATTCATATATGCTTCTCAAAATACATTTCAAAAATCATTTCCATTTATTTCAGAATTTCAATATCTAGTTCATTTAAGCATAGTTCATTTAAGCATAGTTCATTTAAACATATACCACCCGTACGTAATATCAAATCTAATCGCTCAATCGATCACACTATTTCACTCCCGAACTAGTATCGTCCACTCGACTTCCTAGTGCGGACTCAGATATGGTTTCTTGATCAAAAACCGTCATTCTCCTTGCATAGCCTAACTATGATAGAGAATTTCCAAAATAAATCAAAAATCCATATCCAGAGTTCGCCGTCGAAAATCAAGTGAAAAATCCTAACTCGGATCGATATACTATCTCGAAATTCTGTGCTCGAATCTGGATCAAATCATCATGCGAATAAAATAATATACGTATATCATATGCATTTATCTTCATTGATCATTAGCTAAATCAATTCTCTTTTCTATTCACCTTCATTTTGATTCTATTCACTCATCCACAATTTGCTCCCAATTTCCATTTGGGTTAACACTTCAATTCTTATCTCAATTGGTATTCAATTATAGACAGTTTATACTCTGACCAACTTGTACTAAGAAAATAGCTTGAAATATTTTAGAATAAATAAGTAGTTGTAAAATAGTTATTAGTTGCAAATAGTAGCAAAATAGTTAAGTAATTTTAAAATAGTTGTAAAGTAGTTAAATAATTTTAAAATAGTTGGATAGTTGCAAAATAGTTGTAAAATAGTAACTAGTTTGTACATAGTTGTAAAATAGTGATTAGTTTATGAAACAGATGTAAAATAGTAATCAGTTTTCAAAATAATTTTAAAATAAGTATAAGATATTTTGGGTTTTAAAAAGAAAGGTTGTATAGTAAATAGCAAGGAAAATAGATTTAAAACAGTTTATATTAAAACAATTTTTTTGAAAAAAATAGTTCTGAGCCAAACTATTCAATTCCCAATCTCCATTTCCAATTAATTTCCAATTTCCACTTCCATTTAAATTGATTCAATTTCAATTCAATTTAAATTAAATTCAAATCCTATCCCAAATTCATATCAACCCCCCTTTGAAATTAAAACTTGTTCAACTTCAATTTCACTTCAAATTAATTCAATTCAAATTTTCCCTTTGTCTTTTTTTTTATCCATCTTCAATCACAATTCGAATTAATTCAAATCAAATTCAATTTGAACTTGTTCTATTCAAGTCTCATCTTTAAACCATCTCGAATTATATAAATTCGAGTTAAATTTTTAAATGTTGATTTAATCCTTTAAATCAAACCAATCTTTATTTTTAAATTAACAACTTAAAATTTTTAAACCATTTATTTTTGAGTCCAAATTTTAGAATTCCATTTTAAATTACCTTTACTTAACTTATTTCAAAGTTCAAATTAGAGTTCAAAAACTTTTAAAATGATTAAATCTTCAGAATCCAATTTATTACCCAATTTTAACTTCGAAACCAATCCTTAACAAATTTTCAGCAAGCTCATTTCTAAAATTTAAATCTTTAAGTTCAAAGCAATTTCCCTTTTCATATGTTCAATATTATTTCTATTTTATTTCAGTAATGGATGTATATTACCTCAATCCATTTCTTATTTAAAATAATCCAACTCTCAGTTTTATAGGTTATTAATAACAATAAGATGATGTTAAGATAAGTCAAAATAAATAAATATCCAAATTATTTAAAACATTCATCAATAGCATCTAATTCCAATTTCCAGATCTCAAACCCATTTTGAGATCACACATACTCCCAATTCAAATCAACCATTTAACTTCCTAAGTTAAATCTAAATTTCATCTTGAAATTTCCAATTCTGGATGTTTGTTCTATACTTATTTAACTTCCCCTAAGTTAAATTCAATTCAATTTAATCCAGTCAACTTTACCCAATTTGAATTCCCATCTCAAATTTTAAACTTCATATTAATAATCTTCCCACTTATAAGTTCAAAAAATTATCACTTTAGGTTTTCATATCACATTCCAAGGAAAAATTTAAAACTCAACACTTAGAGTTTATTTCAACTCATTTTTGATATTATGTATATCCCTCATATATACATATTTATTTCCTTTGCACACCAAGTTATACCTTAATTTTTAAACCAATTTTGGTTTTAATTCAAAACAAATTTCATTAAAATTTTCAAACAACTCTTGTTTGAAACAGGATCCTTTCATTCAAATACAATGTAAATATTTACTATTTGTTATTTCTTTTAGCACTTTGAAACAAATTCCAAATTTTCTGGACTTAGGTTTAAAACTTTATAATTTAAATTATCTTCAATTCCAATTTATAAGTCATACTCACCTAAATGTTTACTTCCCTAAACATTCCATTTTTTCTTAATCATTAACAAAGATTTCTTTATCAAGATACAACAAACATTTTAGAAAATAACCAAGGTTATCGTATCTGAAAACCAATTCATTATATATTATCTTATTCTGAAAACACTTCTACAAATTCAGGATTTTAATTTCAGTTTGGATCCATTTATTTTGTTTATATAGTTTATATTATCCAATTCATATTTGGTTGTATTTCTATTACCACTTTATTCTTATTATCTTACTCAATTTCAATAATCAACAACTAATTATCTAAATTAGAAAAATTATTGCTTTATATATAAAAATCTTTTAAAACCATTTTTAAAATCTTTATGTAAGAAAATAACAAATACGCTCTCATATATATTACACTCAACTCATTCTAGGGTACTATCGATTGTATCCTTAATAAGTAAGCACAGCATAGCCAAGGTTGTCACTTAAACTTCGGCTCTGATACCAAAATGTAACGATCCAAAATTTTCGACTTTCAAAACTTGACACTAACACGTTCAACTATAGAAGTGCCGAGCAATCGAACGCCGAAAATTCTAGATTGTTAGAGAAAAGAAGAAAAAGGTAGAAGAAGAACAGAGAATAACAGCATCTCACATTCACAGCGGGTTAAATATAATATCAAATAATAGCACTATACAAGAAAGCTGTAATTCAGTTTACACACAATTCATCAGAGTACAACCAATAACAAATAAAATGGACAGTTGTGCACTTGTCCTAGACTAATATTACTACCAACTCAAATACACAGCGGCAAACTCCATACGTTCCTGCCATCCAGCTCGCCTCCTGAGCTCCAAAACGTCCATACTTGAAAATCTGTAATACTCGGTCTGGCCCGAGCATTACATCAAAGTAACATCCAGGTCAGGCTGGAAACCAACGTGAGTAAACCCATCTAACCTAAAATACTAATACATAAAACTTATTTGAAAACCTGAGGTAACTCGTACCTTATTACGAGTTCATAACTTACCATAGTAAATACAGATCTTACAATCATATCTAAGCATTATTACTCAGATTAAATGACCAAGTTACATCATTTATTCATTCCAGCCTATTTATTCCAAAATCAATTCCATAAAGAATTTTTGTAGATTGCAAATCAAAGTGGTTTCGGGTATTTAGCACATAACGATCCTATTACAGATAGATAATCCATATCCAAACACCATAACATCACAATCACATACCAGGGATAACAAATAATCCAAGGCATTCAATATCATTTAATCATTTATAAGAAAGATTAATCTGTCACATCATTTCTAATTAATTTAAATAAATTAAATTAATTACTTCAGTCACCTTTAAATCCTGCTTACTTAACATTAACTAATTACAAATCAATTAATTAATCATCTTTTATTTATCATCTTCAATTACATTAATTAATTAGCCTTTAATTAATTACACAAATTAATTAACCTTCAACCATCCACATTAAATAATCCTTTAATTACTCTTATAAAGCAATTAACAATAATTTATTACATTGATCCTTAATTAATTACTCTAACTAATTATTTTATAATCACTTATATTGATTAATTATCCTTTAATTAATCATATTATTTAACTAACCCTTAATTTAATTTCCTTAATTAAGCAATACTTTAACTAATTACTTTAAGTAGTTAATCCTCAATTACTCCCATTAAGTAATCATCATTTAATAAATCACATTTAGTAATTACCAATTAATTGCCCTCCCTAATTAATGACATTAAGTAATTATCCTTTAATTACTTTCATTAAGTAATTATCATTAATTAATTTCATTATGTGATTGAACTTTAATAAATTAATCATCATTTAATTAATTACCTTAATTAATTAATCATATTAATAAACCAATCTTTTAAATTGATTACACAAATTAATCAAACTTTAATTAATTATCTAAATAATTGAATTAATTAATTATTCCTTGATTACATAAATCAATTAACCATCCTTAATACATTAAATAATTTATAATTTATTTAATTACATCATTTAGATCAGCTTTAAAGACATATAGGATTTAACCTATTATATAATTACTTTAAACAAACAATTTGAAAACATTTAAAACTTTGGAAACTCGTTTTAAACTTGCTAATACTTTATTTTAGGACTTGGTTTATTTTTTCCTTTGAAACTTACTCATTTTGATGAGCTTTAAAACTTGATTACTGCAACCTACAAATACCGGGCCAAACCAATAAAATTCTCGAGCTAACCCCGTGTATTTCTCGCGTCAATTCAACTTCGAGACAATCATCACATGGCTTTGAGCATGCAACTAAGTAAACTTCATCTTCCTTATTATCACAACAAAACTCAGACACACACAACCACGCGTGCACATGCACCACAAAATTCGACCAACTTCGACCCTTACCGAGACACCACAAGTCGACGATTATCTAAACTAGTGCCCCGACCACCCAACTCCGACGAACTCACCAGTAAACAAAATTGAGCAGATCAACCTTTTCAGGAACCAAGTTTGATCGGAAAAAATCGCCCTCGCCATCGCCTCCGATCATCGAAGGACTTGTAACTCCGCTCAGACCTTCGCCTTGCTCACCTTCTTCTTTTCCCCAACCACCGATAGCCTCCGGATCATCCATGACGATGCAAATGCCCCGACCTCGACATCGACCAAGCGAGCTCCTAAAACACTACTCCCTCCTTACCGTGCCACCACGACCAGCTAAAAATAATTCCCGACCAATTTTCCCAAACACCCCGACCTATGATCTTACACCATCAGCGAACTCGACATCTCCTAAATCCTCGATCGTCGAATTTGAAGAATATCCATTTCCCATTAAACTCGTAATTCCCACCCAAAACCCACTTAAAAAATTAGATTTTTAAATCAAAATTCATCATTTTCTACAACGAACTAGTTTATGAAATCAATTCATGGAATTTCAAACATTGATTTTCGACATATACATGTTCATTACTGTAATTTCCAAATTTTCTTATGAAATGCAAATTAATTCCATACTTAATTTTTTTAAATATTGTATAGTTAATTCGAACATAATTCCTTTAAATAGTCTAATCTAATTTGATTCATATGAAGAGATATTGATTCTTTGATTTAGTTTTTTGTGTCTATAAACTAAGAACAAAGACATATCTATACACAGGGCATGCATATCCATATTTACATACGTATATACATGCAATCATCTCTAAATAAACATGAAAACATACTACTTATCATAATTTCAAGGATTATCTCATGTAATCACATATATAGGCAGATTAAGCTTCAAGATAAAAGTTTACTCGCCAGTTGATGTTGGACGGAGAGTTTGAAGTAGTTTTGAATTTTGAAAAAAACTTGAATGTTGGAGAAAATGCTTTTGATCTCTGTGAAACTTGAAAATGCTTGAAAAATTGTTAATTGGAACTGAAATGAAGTTGCTTAGTTGAGTTGATCTTGCTACAGGTTGTAGATTGAAGATGAAATCTTGTTGTTGTTTTTAATTCTCTGGTTTTGAAAATGGATACAGGCTACATGTTTGTTCTTTGAGTTTGTATAGTGTTTACAGGGCTTAGGTTTTCTTTTTTTTGAAAATGAGAAGATAGAAAAAGAAACAAAGAGAAGAGATGGATCCATATATAGATTTAATTATGATTTTTAAAAATATAAAAATAAAATTAAATAAATTGGCGACACTTGTTAAATTTGTTAACATTTGTCATTTGCTAATGTTTATTAACTTACACATGTTATTAAGAAGATTTTATAAATTAATACTTGTAATTTTGCATGTTTTAATTAATTTTAAAATGGTTTATAAAACTATTATATTAAATTTTCCATTTAGTAGATACATTTCTCTTAATTTATATTAATAAAATCCTTTAAAGAAAATAATATAAAACCAATTATATTCTAAGTAAAATCTTATATAATATATTTCAAATCCAATATTACTTTAAGAGATCTATCTTTTGAGTTTTAAATTTAAATTCAAATTCAAATTTAATTTAAAATCCACTCATATATATATAAACAAACACATTTTTTAATTTGTTTGAAAATAATAATTTTTCTATTTAAAATCTACTTGTCTATATATATATATAAACCATCATTATTTTTGGTTTTAAAAGAATAATTTGTCAATTTTAAGTAATTATGTTAGGAGATTATCAAATTTATATTTATCTAGATATTTATAATTCAGCTTTTATTATATTTTCAAATACATTTACATATCCAGATATCTTTTATTATCATAATTTTTATCTGTTCAATTGAATAAACCAGTTAGTTATCCAATTATCAGATGTCCAAAATATGAGTTATAACACTTAAACTGTCTACATACATAGTACAATACGCTATTATTATAGTGTCTACAGTAAAGTAAAGTATTAAAATAGCGTTAAGGCGTTACCCATATCCCCCTTAACATATTTCATATAATGCCGTAGTATATATAGTACTATAATCTCCACCATAAACCGGCGGGCTATTAGGGAGCACTCCATAGGTATGACAAATCAAACTTGTAAAAGGCACGATGCGGCATGTGATAAGGCACGTGAGGCAATGCCGAGGGAGGATCCTACCATTTTCACTCCCGAACTGGTGGTAAAGCATAGCAGCTACTACCGGCCACTTCGGTACACACTCCCATAATCAAAGTTGAGGGGTGGCCACCAAATCAATCACAAAGTTATAATATGGTATCGAAGAAATGTGCCCGATAGGAGGAGCGACCTCATTTGGCCCAGCCACATCAAGCTGACTCACGTGAGTCAGGGCTATGTAAATACCTCATATAGAATCGTTCGCCAAACCATCTTACTTCATTCTGGAATCTCCACCATGTATACAGTTGTTAAAGTGGTTTTCGGTAGTTGCAACAGCCTTGTATTTCGTGCCATTCGCATCCGCACATGTCGGACTGGAATTGCTCAAAATATCAGATTTTTAATTTATATTGGCAAAACTCAGCATGCATAGTTAAAAAATAAATCACAGAATCACAGACATAGAGTAATGAAGCAATAAGCAGTGGAAACAAGAGAATAGTAGTTCATGAAGCTGCCATTTATATAACAGAGCTAAACAAGATGCAATCAAAGTACCAAATACACAGAAGTCTCAATACAATAGTCAAATACAAAATCTAAATACAACACTAGAATAACTAAATAATTGAAATATGAATCAATAGTTTGATCTCCAAGCGAAGCTCCAGACACCAAAGGCGAGTCGTGAATGCTGTGACACTCATTCTGACCCAAGCGTAAAGCAAAACACAAAACACTAGAGTCAGGATTAACATTCTTATGTCAACAAATCCAACTCAAGTGAAATATCAACTGAAATACAAGTAAATCAAAGGACGTTTGGGAAAAACATCCTCTAAGGATCCATGGAACTATCTACCATGTAGTAATATATGCTATTATAATAATGTCTATAGTAAAGCAAACTATTAATATAGCATTAAGGCATTACCTACATCCTCCTTAACACATTTTATACATTCCCATAGTCTATATAGTACCGTAATTGTTAGTCCCTGAGAAGATGGTTTTGATGACAACAACCATAGAATAAGATTATAAAATATAAATACTAAAATTATAGTTTAGATATATATGTATATGTAGGATTTAACCAAGTAGGTACTAAGAATAAAGACTGTATAGTATAGAGATTCAAGACTAAAAAAATCAAGATTGATGACTCATGAGTATCAAGATTATCAAGAGTTCAAGAATAAATAATTTAGTTAGGAATTTTGTTAAAACTCCTAAAAAACACTGGCATCTTAAAATCCAATTTATTCATGGAATGGAATCCACTTCGTCCCCTTTAATGGGATGGAACCCTAAGTTGGATGTAACCTACAAAAAAATCTAGTGGAACATTGTTTTGTATCCACTAACTTTTATTCAAATGTTTTTACAAAATTATATCTTGATTTCAAAATGATTTCAAAACCTTCCTTTTAAAGGAATCAAAAACATCTATCCTGGTTTTAAAATACTTTTAGCCTCAAAATAATCTTTATCTTTAAAATCAAATTATCCTTGGTTTTAAATTATCTTTTAATAATAATATATTTAACTTTTAATATTTATACTTAGATTTAAATATAAAATTATAGTAAAATTATATATATATATATATTATTCTTTATACATATTTATGTATTTTAACTATAGTTAAGTATATTTATAAAGTTTCAAAATAATTTTAAAACTAGATGAAAGTTATTTTTAAAGAAAAAAAATTATCAAAAATTACAAAGGCCTGTCGACAACCCCGATCTACCCTTGTCGACAAGGTGGCAGTTGATTTCAAAAATTCTAATTTCAAAGGAAGTGTCTATTCGTCATATCCTTTCACGAATGGACATGGCTGTTGTTCTACTATAAATTAGGGAGGTTTTAAACGAATTTTTATACATATTTTCTTTGGTTTCACTCCTCTTCTTCTTCCACATTTCTTTATATATATTTTTACCATTACTCTTCCGAAATCATCATTGAATCTAACTAGATCATCTCTGGTTTGATTCTCTGTCACTATCTCAACAAGATCTCAGTGCTATTTAGAGTTATAGGCTTCTTTGTAATAAATTAAGTGAGAAAAGCTGTTATTATAACTTGTAAAATCAATCAAGTGAGAAAAGGTGTGATTGTAGCCTGTGAAATCAATTGGGTGAACTTGTTGCCCGTAAAATCAAGTATCACTATCCAAAGGATGTGAATTTGGAGTGGTGTACCTTATGGCCTTGAAATCGAGGGCGTAATTGTAAAAATTATTTTTGAAAGGAAATCCATACTTGTTTGTGGGACAGGATATAGGGTAACTCCGAACCAGTATAAAATCCGGTGTTTTCTTACCTTTGTTGCTTTTACTTTATTTCTACATCTGTGTTTGATTTTGTGATCATATCTATGTCTGAATATTGCATACATTTGTATTTAAATTAACATAAACTCAAAAATATTTAGTAATTACTTAAAACACTATTCACCCTCCCTTTAATGTTAATTCTAGTCTTAAGATCCGTAATTCGCATTTCTCACATTTGGTATCAGAGCAAGGTTTTCAAAGTTTCATAATCTGAATTTTGAATTTTTTTCAAATTGGCTATCAACACTTGTACTGTTAATACTACCAACACTGGTTCTGTTATCCCTGTCGCTAGTTCATTTGCAGAAGGTCGGTCTACTATCAAACCACCATTTTTAGTGGCAGTAACTATGCATATTAGGCATGTAGGATGAAAATATAATTACAATCTGTAGGACTGGACACTTAGAATATCACACAGACTGAATATTTTGAATCCACAATTGATTTTGCACAGTGGACTGTTGCAAAAGACCATTGCACAAAACAACTCTAAATCTACGAATATTTTGTTATGTTCACTTGATAGGAATGAATTTAATAGAGTGTCAGTTTGTAAGTCTGCATATGAAATCTGAAAAACTTTGCAAGTTACTCATGAAGGAACAAGCAAAGTTAAGCAGACCAAAATTTCCATGCTCACAAACCAGTTTCATTTATTTAAAATGAATTCTAATGAGTCTATTTCAGATATGTATAGTAGATTGCAGAATATTGTGCATTCTCTAATATCCTTGGGAAAGGACTTTTTGGAAGAAGATCAAGTCAGAAAAATCTTCAATTCTCTTACTCCAGAATGGGACCAAAAGACACTTGCGATTGAAGAGGAAAATGACATCAGTACCTTAAAGATAGAATAATTAATTGGAAATCTAATGTCGTTTGAAGTCCAAATGATTGAGAGAAGATTAAGTAAAGCATCTGAAAAGAAATCAATGGCATTCAATGCATTGACGATGGATCAGAGTCAAACAGCGATAATGATGAAGAGACAGCCTTAATGACCAAGAATTTTCGGTATCTGAAATATAGAAAGATGAATAATCTCAAGAGAAACAACTATAAGAACTCTGGAAATCAGAATGTAGTGTCAAACTGTATCAAATGTTTCAGCTGTGATGAATCAGGCCATATCAAAAGAGATTGTCCACATCCAGATAGGCAAAATCTTCCTATAAACAATGATTCCGCAAAGAAACGAAAACGTGCATTTACAGCTACTCTATATGACTCAGACTCGTCTTCAAGCGATGATGATCAGAAGACAAATAATTCAGATATGTGTTTCACGGCTGTTCACGGCTCCGACGAATTCAGAGAAACGACTCAGAAAAAGGTACACATTTAAAATACATTGATTGAAATTGCACGCTTAGAATTAGATGCTTGATTGGTTGATTTTGAATTGGTGTGTTGTTTGAATTTTAAAATTTTTATTTTTATTTTTTACTATTATTTTACTATTATTTTTATTTTTTATTTTTTAATAGTATCATAATATTTTATGGAATATAATATAATTCTAGTAGTATTCCAGATATACATAGACATTAAAAATAATATATATATATATATATATATATATATATATATATTAGAATACTTAAGAGAAATAAATCATGAAAATTCAGAGACACCTGTCGACAAGGTCCCCACCATGTTGTCGACAAGGGTACAGAAATTTGAAATTCAAAATTTGAATTCGAATGTTGAATTTCCCTCCAACTTTTCACTTCATTCAAGTCTCTGAAAAGTCACCTTTTGACCAGAGTCCTTTGAGAATCTATTTATTCACTATCTCTTATCACAACTTTTCACTTTCACTTTCAAATTCAACCTCTTGTTCCAAAATATCAAGCTCTTTACTCTCTACTCTAATGGCTTCTTCAAGCAACCCTTCGACAATGAGAATTTCCAGAAAGATAAAAGGGCAACTTTACAATGATCCGAAGGCTATAAAAGCATATATCAACTATGCTAACTATGGAAAAGTCCATCCCGAGAAGTTTGCTTTATTTCAAGATTTCTCTTCTTATGAAATCGATTCTCTTTTTGCAAAAAATCAAGTTCTTAGTCTTCTTGATGCTTCACAAAATGATTTCGTTTGTTATCCAAATCATGTTAAAAATTTCTATGCAAATCTCAACCGTGGATTTTATACTGGAAATGATGATGAAATTTGGACTAGTGTCAAAGGCACTAGAATCATTTTAAATTGTGATCTTTGGGTACCATTCTCAATTGCAAGAGCATGGGAATGGACCTTTCTAGTTTTAATATCGATGAAAATGATCATGAGACATTTCATCACATTTTCGAAGGAGATAACTTTGATTTCATAAATCGAAACTTTCGACCAAAAGCTAGAATTTTTAATCTTCTTTTACAACATACTTTGACCCCATGATCGGGGAGTTTTAACAATCCAACTTCAATAGTTTGCAAAGCACTTTTTGCTATTTTTTAGAAATTATGATATTAATTGGGCGCAAGTTTTTTGGATGAATTTCATCCCAAAAATCTTGAAATGGGTGGAAACACTTTGTATCATGGAACCTATCTCACTTGAATTTTTAATTATTTTGGAGTAGATTTCAAAGGAGAAGAATTTGTTTCTGGAAAAGTTTTTAATCGCTCAAGCTTTTCTCTTATGAAAATTCCATATGTTTTTCAACCATATGAAACTCTTGCTGAAAAGGAAGAGCGTCTGGCTCATGAGGAGATGGAAGAGTTGGAAGAAGAAGAAGAATGGGATGAAATGGAAATAGAAGTAGAAGAAAGTGAAACATCCTTCGAAAGTATTGACTATTCCTCTAATCCAACCAAAAAAACTTTACTCAAAAATCAAAAGATCATTGTGGAGAATTAACGGACACTTAAACGTTCCGTTAGTAAGAAATTGGATAAAATGTCATACAAGATGAACAAGTTTTTCTCCAAAGTCAGCAACAAGCTTGGATTATCTTCATCTTCGTCATCCTCTAACTAGTTACACCTTTTCATGTCTTGTTGTATTAGTTTTAGTTTGTTTTGATTTGAATGTTCATGTAGTTCTTAATGTTTAATCATTGCATCATTCTATTATGAAATGAAATTGAATTACTTTTCTGTTATCTAGCTTATCATATCTCCAGAATAAATGTTAGTATATTGTACAAAAATATATATACGCACACATACACACAATTATTCACAAAATCAAAATGAGTCATCAAAGTAACAGACCCCTGTCGACACCCCCCTGACCATGTTGACAAGTACTGGTCAGAAATGACTTTTCATTTTAAATTTGAAATTTGAATAACTACCTTGTGTCTATTCATTTCAAATGAATTTCTACACCTATAAATACATATTTATTCCAGAATTCATCACTCAAAATTATTTCTTATCTACTTTATCTATATTTCTTCTCACAAACTCAAATATGGCCAATCCAATTCATAGTCTGACCGAGAATCCAGAAGAAACCCTTAACTCTTTCAAAAATGTTATCTCTTTCATTCTTCGTAATCAGCGACACTTAGAATTGAGTCAAATGCAGATGATCAAGGAGCAAGAAAAACATTTCGATACGATACGATGGATGATTTCTTCCCTGCACAAAGATGATAATGAAGCACATCCTCCAATCTCTCTCACCAATGAAAATGAAAATTGGGATGCCATTAAAGCAGACCCTGTATTTGGAGAAGAAGGATGAGTGGAAGTTCCTCGTAATGTTTGATTTTATTTGATTACTTTGTTTGATTTGAATTGATTGCTTGGATTGATTTTATTTGATTTGGTTTGGTGTGGATTGATAATTGTTGTAAAAAACATAATATGTATAAATACACATTAGTTTCTTTTCTCTCGTTATATGGTCTTACTTATATTTTCTACGCAAATGTAAATATAACAATATATAATTAATAAATAATTTGTGTTCTTATATTTAATTTCTCACATTCTCATTATTATAAGTATTATCATATATGGATTCTGAGTTAGGATAGTTAGTAATTAAGGACTAAGTTTTAGTTTTAGAACTAAGTGATGATTAAGGGGGAGTTATATAGTTTGGAATTAGTTTTTGTTGATGATAAAGGGGGAGAAGTTTAAAATAGGATAGTTAGGCATAGATTAAGGGGGAGTTATTAGTTTTAGGGGGAGTTATTAGGATAGAAGTAATATTTTATAAACAAAGGCCGCCATCATCAAAAGGGGTAGATTGTTAGTCCCTGAGAAGATGGTATTGATGACAACAACCTTAAAATAAGATTACAAATTATAAATACTAACAATATAGTTTAGACATATATGTATATGCAGGATTTAACCATGCAGGTACCAAGAATAAAGACTGTACAATATAGAGATTCAAGACTGAAGATATCAAGATTGAAGACTCATGAGTATCAAGATTATCTAGAGTTCAAGAATAAGTAATTTAGTTAGGAATTTTTTTAAAATTCCTAGGAAAGAACTGGCATCTTAAAATCCAATTTATTCGTGGAATGCAATCCACTTCGAGCCCGTTAAAGGGAATGAAACCTAAGTAGGATGGAACCTACGAAAAATTTAGTGGAACATTATTTTGTATTCACTAACTTTTATTCCAATGTTTTTACAAAATTATATCTTGTTTTCAAAATGATTTCAAAACTTGCCTTTTAAAAGAATCAAAAACATCTATCCTGGTTTTAAAATACTTTTAGCCTCAAAATAATCTTTATCTTTAAAATCAGATTATCCTTGGTTTTAAATTATCTTTTAATGATAATATATTTAACTTTTAATATTTATTCTTAGATTTAAATATAAAATTATAGTAAAATTATATATATACTATTCTCTATACTTATTTATGTATTTTAACTATAGTTAAGTATATTTATAAAGGTTAAAAATAAGTTTAGTACAAGATGAAAGTTATTTTTAAAGAAAACCAAATTAACAAAAATTACAAAGGCCTGTCGACAACCCTAATCTACCCTTGTTGACAAGGTGGCAGTTGATTTCAAAAATTTGATTTTCAAAGGTAGTGTCTATTCATCATTTCCTTTCACAAATGGACATGGCTGTTGTTCTACTATAAATTGGGGCAGTTTTAAATGAATTTATATACATATTTTCTCCGATTTCACTCCTCTTCTTCTTCCACATTTATTTATATAAATTTTTACCATTACTCTGCCGAAATCACCATTGAATCTAACTAGATCATCTCTGATTTGATTCTCTATCAATATCTCAAAAAGATCGTAGTGCTATTCAGAGTTATAGGCTACTTTGCAATAATTAAGGGAGAAAAGGTGTGATTGTAGCCTGTGAAATCAATCAAGCAAGAAATGGTGTGATTGTAGCCTGTGAAATGAATTGGGTGAACTTGTTGCCCGTAAAATCAAGTATCTCTAACCAGAGGATTGTGAATCTGGAGTGGTGTACCTCGTGGCCTAGAAATCGATGGTGTAATTGTAAAAAATGTTTTTGAAAGGAAATCCATACTTGTGTGCGGGACTAGATGTAGGGTAACTCCGAACCAGTACAAAATCCGGTGTGTTCTTTCCTTTATTGCTTTTACTTTATTTCTACATCTGTGTTTGATTCTGTGATTATATCTGTGTCTGAATATTGCATACATTTGTGTTCAAATTAACATAAACTCAAAAAGATTTAGTAATTTCTTAAAACACTATCCACCCCACTCTAGTGTAAATTCTAGCCTTAAGATCTGTAATCCACGTTTCTCACAGTAATCTCCCCCGTACTGGATGTCATCAGAGGGCACTCCATAGGTACGATACAAAACAAATTCGTAGTGGTCTCGATAAGGTAGGTGATATAGTACAACTAGGCGATGCCAGGGTAGATATTCTAATTACACTTCCAGGCTAGTAGTAATGCATAGCCGCAGCTACCGCCCACCTTGATCCACATTCCCAAAATCTGAAGGTGCACCCAATCAATCACAATGTAATAGAATGGTAAATGAAGAACTGTGATCCGATCGGAGGAGCTAACTACCTTGGCCCTTCAATTGCTTCTGTTTTAGCCATCTTAAGCTGACTCACGGGAGTCAGGTCCACGTATAAACCTCATATAGGATCGTCACCACTTTCCTACTACGTTTTGGAATCTCCACCGCGTACAAAGATTGTTAAAGTGGTTTTCGTCATTGACAGCGAGTATGACAATAACCGATCCCTCTCATTTTAACAACCAAATGTTATTATAACACCATGGTCATTTCAAAATATCATACTTCAAAACCAAAATACCATATCCTTTCAAACCATATCACCTTCAAAATCATTATTCACTTCAAAATAATATTCATTTCCAAATCAATAACACTTTCAAATTTATAACACTTTTGACATTATAAACTTTGAATTTATAATACTTTGGAAATCATAACACTTTGAAAACATAACTTCGAAATTTTTAACTTCGAAATCATTACTTCCCACCTGAATAGTTTAGATATTAATAATAGTATATATAATAAAATATTCTATAAAATAAAATAGTTTATATAATAATAGTTATAAGTTAAAATAGTAGATATGAAAATAATTAGTTTATTAAAATTGTTTATATCAAAATAATTTATAAAATATAATTTTAAAATACTTTATAAAATAAAATAGTTTCCTCATATTTCATAACCAATTCAAATCAATTAGAATTCCAAAAATTAAATTATAATCCAATCTCAATTCATCAATTTCAATTCAATTCAGTTTCTCAATAAACCATTTCAAATTATATCGATTTCAAATACAAATTTGAACCACGAAATAAACCATTTCAATTTCAATATATTTCAAAGCTTTAAATATTCCATAATTTTAGAACTAAATTCGATAATTTTATATATATCTTAATTTAACTTCATTATTATTTAGTTTTGAAACATTCACTTGATAAATCCAATATCATTTAAATAAAACCTCAAATTACAAATAAATTAATTTTTTCCTTTAATTTATTTAAAGTTGAAATATTCATTTAATCACCTTGAATCAAAATCAAGTTATAAATTCATTTCCTTAAAATATTAAATTCAATAAGTTTCAAATCGATTTAATTAAATAAATTCTTAATTAAATACAATTTCAAATAAATTCAAATTTACCTTCCCAACCTTATCTTTTAAAAATCATTATAAAAATCTATTTTTTTAAAATAAAGTTTTAAATAAATACTTAAATATGTTATATATTAATTAAATCAAACTTTATTAAATTAAATCTTATTAGTAAAATTATTTTATATTAAAACTAATTTATAGATATTTTAAATTTAGTAAAATTATAAGTAAATTCTTACAATTTAAAATTTAAAAACTAACTTAAAATTTGAAAGATTTCAAAAGATACAATTTTAAAAATCAAGATTTTAACTATATATAAAATAACATATATATATAATATTTAAAAATCAATATTAATATAAAACCATATACGTATACGTATATATATATATATATCTATTTATACCCTAGAAATCATTTCAATATATATATGTACCAACGGTGTCTGTATATAGTTTTCTATCCTATGGTCAAGTGATACAGATATCTATCATTTTAATCCGTAATTTAAATATATATATATATATATATATATATATATATATATATATGGGTATATATCTTTTCAGCCGCCCGCAATCCCAAATTCAGTTCAATGAAAATCTCTTAGGTTTATGATTTCAACCCATAATGATTTTCTACTATTCTACAAGATCGTTCGGGCATGTATCATTTCAACCCATAGGGAATTCTACACAAACAGGGAACTTGCAGAGTGAGAACAAATATATTATAATATAACAAGCATATATCATCAATATAAGTAACAGATAATGGTGTCAGATATCACATGTGAATAGATATAGATAATAACAAATATATAGCAATGTAAATAACTAACCGCAACATATTTCAATTGTCGTTTCAATTGAAATCAAATTTAATAAATATAAGAATGTTAATTATGAGCAATTGCTCGCCTTTCGAGGCTAGACAAATTCGACAAATTAAATGATTTACGAACCCAAGCACAAATCCCAAAGCAAAGCTAGATCGGCACAAATCAATGAACAAAGTTGATAAACAGGAATTAACGAAGTCAAATCAGAACTGGATTGATAGAGATAAATGGTATTAATGAACATATATAACGATATATAACTAGATATGAAATCATATTTTAAATTCAAATATTAAACTAAATATATATATGAATTTCAAAATCCATTGTTTAAAAATTAAAACACATATGTTAAAACCAAACATATATACATACATAATAAATTTGAAATAAATACTTATATTTATACTTATATACATCTGATATTAAAATACAATATAACCTTACTTTATTATAATATATATATATATATATATATAAATTCAAATAGGTCGTATATAAACTTATATATATACAATTATGTGTACAAACATATTATACGTACTTACATAAACTTATATATAAACTAATATAATACTAATACATTATAAATAACAGAATCCAAGATACAACAAATTTATATATAATACTAATATAAGTTACCCAAATAGATATTTATTTCTATACATATATTTAATATTATATATATATATTTAATTTAAATCCACCCATATTGTCACATTCAATAACATATTTATTTAACATAGTATATATACTAGTGGTTACACAAATCTGTTTAAAGATATTGATATAAATCAAAACAACATCTATAATATATAATATATGTACACTCCCCATTGCTATTAACAATATTACTAGCGGTTCCATTTCTTTCAAAACACATAAAAATTCCAAAATATATAAAACGATAGTAGGACTTCCACTGCAAATGAATTTGTAAGCTCGGATATAAATAAACAAACCTTGTCATAAAAATTATTATGATAACATATATATTGAAATAGCCGTGCCAGCAGATATATATAAAACAATATATAATTTACTATTTTCGAAATCCAGGGTAAGTTATAATATATATAGGAAATATATATATATATGCAACAGAACATCAAATCCCACATATGTTTGTTTCTAATTCTATATACATATTCCACTGTATATTTTTAAACTAACATATAAACTAGCATATAATCTTTAAATAACTAACAAATTATAAATATACACACACACACACACCTCTATATTTTATGTAACCAACATTACCGAAAGTAGATACAGAAATACATATATTTACATATAAATGAATACACATGACTAACATATACTAGGTATAAATATTTATATTTTGTAATAGAACGTTTGTAAACAAACTTACATTCAGTTATATATATATATATATATATATATATATATAGACACACACACACACACACACAAACACACACCAATAAGCTACACCAACACCTTATACAACTCAAGTAACTTATATATATGCATGTTACTTTAACTTATCAGTACATACTTATAAACCCAATTATATAATTAGTACATTATGAATAATAGATTCCAACATACCACAAATTTATATATTAGCTGAAGAGGCAAAGTGGTAGCAAGCAACATAAAGGAGGAGGGAAGATGATGTGGTGTGACTGGCTTTGGCAGCTCGTCAGATGGAAGGGGAAGTGGAAGGTGGATGGATGATGACGTCGAGTTCCTGGGCAAGGAGGGAGAAGAGAGGGAAAGGGTTGGAGGCGCACTTTTCGGTGTTGAGGATAGTGGGTACGCGGGGAAGAAGGGGGAGAAGAGGGAGGAGAGGATGCGCGCTAGAGGGGAAAATGGAGAGAAAGAAAGGTAGGGAGGAGAGGATCGGCTATGGGTTTCTAGGCAACATTTCTCATTTTCATTTGTCTTTTTTTCTGAATACAAAAAAGCAGAGTTAGGAAAGTGGCAATGATGAGAATTAGAAAGAAAGAATGGTTTTAAAACAAGGAAGATGAAATGTTAAAAGGTGGAATGACAAAAGCCGTACCTAAATTTCAGGAGATATAAAGTGTTAACGACAGTTGATATAATACGGTGGGAAAAAGAAAAACCAAAGGTTCAAAATAACCGGTATCGATACGGTTATCCTTTGCGCGGGTTCTGCTGCATTCTGGGCACCAAAATGCAGGAGTGAATATACCGTAGAAATCAATACGACAAGACGATCAAAATGGTATACAGATATCAGCTTACGATTATCCGAACAAAAATCAATATGGGTACCAAATTGTTGCTAAAACACCAGAATTAAGATAAAAAGGAGCAACAGTAGTCCAAATTTGAAGAAACAAAATATGACTACTCACTCAGAAGATGATTTACAAATTTATTGTATGAATATATTCAAGTTTGGAAAATATTATATTATCATCAATTTTTAACTGATTTAAATTCAAATAAAATTACATAATAAAATTTACTTCCATATTATCTGATGAAAATTTAGCATTTTCTGTATTAAAAGAGACGTATTCCAAATACTAAAATTTTATTTCCAAATTTAATCATTTAAAAATTCATGAAATTTCAATTAAATATATTATTAAAACCATTAAAATTTATGGGTCGTTACAGTATTAGCAGAGTATATGACAATATCCGATCCAGGTCTCTTTTACAACCAAACGCTTATATCACACCGGATGGTTCTTTTACATTTCTAAAACTGATTCATAATTGGTATCAAAATATAATATTCTCAAAATCACTTTCGAAATCATATTCACTTTCGAAAACATATTCACTTCCAAAAACATATCACATTTGAAATCGTATCACTTCTGAAATCATATTTACTTTCTAAATCATGCTTCCAAAATAAGTTAAACCCTCAATTTAAAATCATCGTATTCCTCAAACATGTCATTTAAATCCCAACTTAGGTTATAACATCATTTTACCGTATTCGCTTTTAAATCAAGGATTTAAATATAACCACATCCACTCTATAAAGTCTAAAATTTAGAAAATAGTTTTGGACAGTTATAAATAGTTTAGCATAGTTTGCATAGGTTTTAAATAGTTTAAATAGATTTGAAATGGATTAAATAGATTTGAAATAGACTAAATAGTTTTGAAATAGATTAAATAGATTTGAAATATATTAAATAGATTTGACAAAGGTTAAATAGATTTAAAATAGCTTAAATGGGTTATAAAATAGGTTAAATTAGATTAAATAGATTTAAATAGATCAAAATAAATTAAAATAGTTTAAATTGATTAAAAATAGTTGAAAATAGATTTAAGTTAGTTTAGTAGTTTGAAAACCATAAAATCAGGATTGTGAAATAATAATTTTTTAAACAGTTTGCATTAAAATAATTAATTTGGAATTAGTATCAAAATTAAACCATTTCTTCCATTTCAACCATCTGACCAGTTCCACCTTTCAAATCAACTAACAAAAATTGGTCTTTCATTTTAGAATCTCATTTAACCAATTAATCAGTATCGATTTCAAATAGCTGTTTGAATTATCAATTTAAAGCACTTCAAATTAAAAAGATTTCAAAGTTATATTCAAACATTTTCAATAACTAAATTTCGATAAATTTGATTTATGCTTCAAAATTCAACATTGAAATTTCAATTTTAATTCTTTAAACAATTCATTAAATCAATTACATTTTCATTATTTAAAGCTTGGATTTCGAAGAAAATTCAGTTTATACAAATCAAATTTTATTTCAAAGTATCATTTAACTGAATTCAAATTTTAAGGATTTAAAATCATTTAATTTAACCAATCCTGTGTCCGTATAAAATTTTCTACCTTATGATCAAGTGATATAGATATTTATCATTTCAATCCGCAAATACATTCAAATTTACGAGTATATATCATTTCAATTCGCCATCCCAAATTTAATTTCAAATCCATGAAATCGTTTGAGTCTATCATTTCAACTCATAACGATTTCTCCTTAATCTATCAGATCGTTGGGGTATGTATCATTTCAACCCATAGGGAACTTGCAGTGTTAAAATAATATTAAAATATAACATCTAGTCATCCAATATCAACAATCACCATTCAAACTAATCAATAAACAATACTAAGTGACTGATTATCAATAACAGGTATTAATTGGAAATTTAGAAATTTAATAGTAAATTAATGGTGATAATATTCAATAAAAGTCAGATTTAACTGGAATGACAAATTGAATATACCAAACATCAACCAATAAATTCCTAATTGCATCATAAATTCAATTCAACTAACATAAGCTAATTTAGTAGTTGTGAGTGGTTTAAAACAATCACCTTCGGTTTGTCGTCGATTTAAAATCCAAAATTAGCCTAAATTTTAGTAGTCTCAGAATGCAGCCAAACCTATTTCAAAATGTTCATAATTTGGTACGATCGCAATGGAGAAAACTGCGCGTGAATTCGAGCCCATATGCAAAAGTAATTAATGTTGGAAGATTGGAAAATTTTGACTTGGGGTTTTGTTTCAGTCCTGTAACGACCCATAATTTCGCTTCTTCGACAAAGAGATTTCGTTTGTTTTAAATTTAAAAAACATTTAAAATTTAAATAAATAATTTAAATATAATAGATAATAATAGAAAAATTATTTATTCTTGTATTTGTTAATTTAAAAAGTATAAATTTGGATTAATCAACGAAAATTAAGTTTTATTAAAAATAAAAAATGCTAAAATAAATAGGTTTAAATATTCATTTAAAAAAGATAAATCATATTGAAATTTTTTAATAAAGATAATAAAAGTTATTCAAATATTTAAAAGTATGTTAATATTCGTTTTACAAAAATAACAAAATTTTGTTACATTTCGTCAGTTTTACATACATTGTAAAATTAGAGATTTTGATATTATTTAAATATGAATTTAATATATAAAGAGACATGTTTCAATTTATTTGATGAAGTAAATAGTTCATTTTTAAATTTGGTTTACACAAATAAATAGTTTTACCCAAAGGTCAAAATTTGAACCGTAAAACATTTTGTCGAAACTCAATGTTTTGTCGACTAAAAGTTGTCGCAACGTTTTCGCATCTTTATTTTCTTATATAGGAACATATATTCAAATGGTATAAGTATTGATTAATTCGCTAATAAAGTTTATTTTTACTAAACATACTTAGAAAATTCTAGAATATAATTAACAAAAAGTAAGTACAAAAAGATAAACATGTCATTTCAAAGCAAAAAGTTAACATCAAATCAAACCAAACATAATTATTATACTCTTTATTTAATACTTAAGTGAAAATAACATAAAGTAATGATTTGAAATATGATTTTAAGTGTTGAAAAAATAAGTTTGCTAAAAAGGTAAGTAAAGTGTATCTTGATCCTTTTACAAAATATTATTTTAATCCAAAGCTTTTTCTCTAAATAATCATCCACTTTCTCACCTTTCTACACTTCTTCTTCTTCTTCTTTTTTCAAGCTTTTCTTCTACTCTTTAATGGTTTCTTCTTGACTCTTTTCTGTACTAACTTTTTCAAAACCATATCAAACAAAGTCAAAACACCACCAAACTTTGCCAAAGACCTTAGAATATCACCATAGCAAGGTTTAATATCTAAGAAGTGAAGAAATGATGGAGGAGAGGTTGGAACCATGGAGGCTGAACCTATGTAAGAAAAGGAAGCAAGTTGGAAAGCTACAGAGTGAGAAAAATAGATGGAAGTGCCGCCAATTTCATTCCAAGGAGCTAGGAGCAAATTCAAGATGCCGCGGAAGCTTCGTCGAATTTTCTGAATTTGGTAGAAGTTGAAAATAAAAGTGAAGTGTTTGATGATATGAATGTTGGTAGGAAGTGAATACTTTTATTAAAGGTAAGTACTCAATTTTTATTTAAAGTTAAATCATCCCTATAACTATTTTAATATGTCCATTAAAATCATTGAATACATTGTTTGAATGTTTGATAACTTGGATGCAAAATATGATTGATTATATGTTTTTGATATGAATGATAACTTGGTTTAACGAATGATAAGAGAAATGATTAGTAATTAAAAATAGTTAATTAAATGGAAATTAAATCCACACAAATATGTGTATGAAAGTTATTTAAACTCTTAATAATTTTAAATGATCTAAAAAGGTTAGAAATGATATTATGATAATTTAATATTATAAAGTGAAATGAAATGGAATATGAGTTTGAAATATAAAAATATTTTTTAAAATATGTTTAAAATAATTTAGAAATATTTTATAAACATTAAAAAGTGTTTGCAAGAAGTATGAAAAGAAATTGAACAACAGGTCAAAACTATGTGCTTCATGTAACAATAGTTAGCGATTTCGCGCCATAAAAATTAAAAGAGTGTACAAAGTGGAATATAGATCGGAATTCTGTAAGATAATAATTTTTCGGTCTATTATATTCATATTTTTCCAACAAAAAACAAAAATCAAAATTTCATCAAGATAGATTTTAAAATATATTCAAAATAATTTTCTAAAAACATCGTGGTTATGCAATTCGGAATCCAAAAAGGATTTTTTTATAAACGATATTTCTAAATGTTAAAAAATATGAAATAAATCCTAAAAATCCTTCAAACTGTATTAAAAGTGATTCAAGTTCAAAATATGGATTTCTAAATATTATAAAAGCCATGTGGTAGAATATAGCTTTTAAAACACTACTTGCAACACTTTCCGCAAAGCTTTCCGCAACAGTTTTAAATAACTTTTGAAATTTAGTTTTAAACTTAATAATTCTTTCCTATATCTTTTATGAATGATTCTAAAGGAATAATTATGTAATGTAAAGATGATTTGGAAGTTCTAATAAGAGTTTGAATAAATGGTTAAGAGTATTGGTTATACCGCTTAAACAAAAAGCGATGAAGATTGAATATAATAACAAACTGAGTAAGCGAAAACGATTAGTACATTTGTCCCGCCTGTGAGATCTGACAAGATAAAACAAGGTGTTTAACTAAGGTTAAGGATGGAGCAACCAGAGCCCTGAACTTACATGGCATATGTTTTCTCTATTTAGGCGAAGGGTGCAATAGATCAAAAGGAAAGCCCGAATGCTCTAAAAGATCATATTTAAGTTTTTCTAAGATAAAAGAAAAGAAACAAATTCTTTGAATGTTATTTAACCACCTAACATCTTTTATTCGATGATTGGTATGAAGGAACCGGGATCAGATTTGGGTGATTCCTATCCGAAGAACCATTATCAGATTTAGGTGAATCCTATCCGAAAATCACTTCAAACTAATTTTCGAACCCCATATGAACTTAACATCTTTTTATCGATGATTAGCACGAAGGAATCGGGATCATATTTGGGTGATTCTTATCGGAAGAACCGGGATTGAATTTACGTGATTCTTATCTGAAAACTCCTTCAAACTAATTTTTGAAACAAAAACATATTGAAGACAAAGATCTTCATGATGTATGATTACTTGCCATTAGTTCTTGGAGGCGAAATTTACCATATCGAAGATGGCAGTAGGGCTCTGTTATGAAAATCACCGATTTGGAAGAATATGATTTGAAGTTAAAAAAGAAATCTTTGATTGAGTTTTAGTAAATGATTTGGGAATATTTTCCATAAGTTAATAGTTATAACCTGAATATAAGTAATCTTTGATTAAGATTTAATGAATGATTTGGAAAAGTTTTCCTAAGTGAAAGAATAAATGATTTGGAATTATTTCAGGATTTAAGAAAGGTTAAATAAACCAAATGAATTGATAAATGAGGTTTAATGATTCTATATACTCTTGAAATGAAAATGAATAAATCGAAAATAATATATCTAAGAAAGATATTTGATTAAATAAAAGATGAAGTAATTGATTGATGACTGATATCCATATACGAACTTAACATCTTTTAAATCGATAATTGGCTTCGAAGGAACCAAGATCGAATTTGGGCGATCCCTATACAAAAATCACTTCGAACCAAGGTTTACGTTCGAAAGTGTAGACATGTTGAAGACGATGATTATTGAAGATCGAGGATCATCATAGCATGAGGACTTCTTGTCGACATGCTCTAAGTCGCTCCCATTATAAAATTATTTATAGCAGTGTTCTCCTCATTGTGGAGAATTTTCAGATTGCAAAGACTACTGGTGGTAGTAGGAGAGTGCCTTCGGTTTCGTTCAGTCCCAGAACGAACTTGTATGGATCTTTGTCTGACATTGTATTCTATATCACATTTGAGTGGTGTCTATAAATGCATATAAGTAGGTGGTGGTGAAGGCAACTTCTTTTAGCTTAACACCCTTTCCCAAGACATACGAGCTCGGGAATTTATACTTTTGTAGAAATCAGTCATGTGACATGGAATGACAATGTGGTATTCAAAAGTGGAACCTGTTATGATCAAAGCATGGTTTGTATGAAAAGTGTGGCTTTGAAGAAATTGAGTGTAGCCTCACCAGCCTCACATCTCGGAAGATGATATGGGATACTGTGTGGTTTGACAGACACAAATTTGGAATGAGTGAGTATGTAAGGTGGTTTCCAATACATAGGGCCCTTTGGAGGATACATCCCTCAAGGCATTTATTGCCCCTTTGGGATAAAGTGGTTAGCTCTAGAAAAGCAGGGAACTATCGGTTATAAGTGGTAGTATAGCAAATACAGTTCCAAGTGACTAGTTCCAGGAAAGCGATTAAGGCACCGTAGGAACTTTGTTTGTTATGCATGGATTGGGGAAAAGGCCATTAGTTTCCTATCATCTTGGAAATCCAATCCAAATACAAGATTTACTGTGACGAACGGGATTTTTCGCGCTCGAAAATCGACATCCATACTTCATATCGTATTCGAATGCCATTGATTCGACCGTTCAAATCCGATTCGCCGGAGCTTATAACAACATTAAGTAAAAAACACAGCGGAATAAAAGAATAATACATTGATATACTGCTTTGATACAATATCTGATACAACAGATGATCCAATAGATATCAATATACATCAGAGATATGATACAATAATATAGCACCGAAAAAGGAAAATAGATAACATCTAGACAATATAACTCTAAGATAGTCTTCAAAAGAGAACTCCAGCAGCAGCAGCTCGTTTCAACATCACGATACGCAAAGACAAGCAAGTCTCGTCCACATCCAAAGACTGAACTAGCTCCAGATAATTCACTGAACCTAACTATCTGAAAAACCCAACTCTAAACTGCTCGTGTAGAAAAATTTTGAGCACCTAGAGTTTAGGAAAGAAACAATAAACTCCGGATCAGTCATGGGATAGGTGTGAGCAACAAAAACAGTTTATCTTTTAAAACAATCAACAAAAGATTTTAAAGTCAATTCGCAATGCTTTTTGAAAATGAAACTACCATAAGACCTCCCGCCACACACACAATGCAAACGCAGAATCGGAGGAGATTTCTCCTTATGATAGTCAAAGATGCTTGATACGCATTAAAAGAAACATTTAATATTATTACAAGTGCATAGTGTAAGCAAAATTCATTTCGAAAGTAAAGATATAAATCTTAGCCAGCATAGGCATTCCGCACTTATGCCTACTATAACTACCATGTTCAATAGCAGGTTACCGCCACATTCCATGGCAGGTTATACAACTAAAAGCGTACAGGATTCGTATTGTTTCTTTGGATTTCCAACAAATGGTCAGGCCAAGGATCTTCCCAATGCCACATGAAAACGCCCTTGGAAGGACGTCCGAGAACCTAACCGGATCTTTGCCAACACAAGGTTGGGTTACCCCTAACTGGGTAACTACTGACACGAGTATGCCATTTCCCGGTTGTAACCAACCTTTAACCAGGGCCCCAACAACAAATCAAAAAGTAATATATATATATATATATATATATATATATATATATATATCTGCGATATCAACATAAGTTAAATATCTGGGCTCCATACCTTGATACCACTTCTATCCAGAAGGAAATGCACATACCCTAAGTGGTTCTACCCCCAATAAACTTGCTGCATCTTTCCTATTTTGACCATTCCGGAGTGTGAGGTCCGAAGTCTCGTCCACAAAGCCACGCTTTGGTACAAAGCCATGCTTTGGGTCAACAAATGATCAAAGTAACGATCACAAAGATAAATGATCAAACAAATGATCATATCACAAATGACCAAACAATGATCATTTCACAGCAACACTCAGCATGTCACATTACCAAATTGGGAATATATCGCTGATAACCATCAACTACATAACCTTTGAGCTCGTACGTCTCAGAGAAGGGTGTTAAGCTAAGAGAATAAATTCTCCGCCACCAACAGAAATATATTTGAAAGAAATCAGCTTTATATCTCAACTTGTAATGTCAGACATACAATCCATACAAGTCTATTCTGGGTTCGAACAGAACCGAAGGCACTTCCAAAGAAGTCCTTGCAATACGGGTATTTACAATCCCGATCGGACTTCCCATCACTTAGGGAATCTCTATACCGGCGCAACTCGGTGCAGAGGCAATCGATAGGTCATCCTATCGCTTTCGCAAATACCCGGTCTTCATCACCGGTCTTCAAATTCTATCCATAAAATCGAATCACATATTCGGAATGGGTTATACGACACAAAGGTCCTTTCTCGGCTAAACCGAATAGTTAGCGCAATATTTAAAACATATGGATATGGGATTTCAATTAAGTCACAACTTAAAAATTCCAAAACTTTCTTCCAAAATAGTTTAAACCAATTACCATTTTAATCTTTTAAACAAAAAGATTTATTTCATAAAGATTCATTCATAGATTTCAAAACAATTCCATTTCAATTGGATTTAATTCATTAAATCTTTAAATCAAGATTTGTTTCATAGCTTTCAAATCGTTCCTAAATATTCACAAAGAATCCGTTTCCGAATATTCATCTATAACTTGGAAAACTATTTTAGTTTACTTGAAATCCCTTTAATACAATTTGAAATTCATTTTCTCCTTTGAAAGCTTTTTATCATTTAGAACCAACAGTGTTATTTCGGAAAAATCCTATTCCATTTATACAAGTTACTATCTTTGGGTTAATTCAAATTCCCAAAAGAACAATACATTAAAAATGCTTTGACTCATATATAACTAGTATAATATCGTTAATCCCTAGTTTCAAATTATAGAATTCAATTACAAGTATTGAATTCAAATTTAAATCAAAATATTTAAATTCCAAAACTTAATTAAGTTATTCAAAATAAATTTCATCTTTGAAATTTCATTTCAAAAGCTTTTCACTTTTAAACACAATCCATTTCAAAAACATTTGAATTTAATATTCAGTTTTATAAATCATTTCAAAATCTGTGACTTAATCGATTTCCTCGTGGAATCCATGATTGTATGTGTATTAGTGTGGTCCAGGGGTTTTACACAATAGTGCACAATCATTTAGTCATCATAGATTAAAACACAGAAATATAATTGACAAGCGATATAAACTATAACGCTTATCGTCCATTCACAGATAATATGCAAATGTATCATCAATAAATGAATAAATACACAGCTCAATTCACATAACAAAATATCGCAGATTAGATAGGACAATTAATTTAAGGCATCTCGTATAATACGATCAATTATAAGTAAGTTCAAGCATTTAATAATCATTTAGAAGCTAGATTTAATGGTTTAATCCTAATTAATTAAATTTATGTCCAATTTAATTTAATTACTTATGAATTAATTATCAAATTCTGATTAAATAAATAAATTACAAATCATTTGATATAAATTAATTTATCAAACACTTAAATTAATTAATTAATTAATTTATTCTTAATTTATCATTTTAATTAAACTAACCTTTAAACCAATTTCATAATTAATTGACTCCTTAGTTAATTATTTTTAAGAAATTAAACCTTAATTATTCAATTATCTTATAATTTATTTCCCTTAGTTAATTCATTAAAATTAAATTAACTCTTAATTAATTACTATTTAATTAATTATTCTTAATTACTTGCAATAAGTGATTATCTTTAATTACTTATTTTAATGAATCACAATTTAATTGCATTGAGTAATTATAAATAAACCCCTTGATTCATTATCTTTAATTGATTTATCATTCATTAAGTTCTTTGTTAACACTAAACTTGTTTGACTTTATTAATTCTAAAATCTGTTGGGCTTAAACCCATTCAACACAACACCCGAGATCTACCCAGGTATCACTCGAGTGTTACTCGAGTTTTCCTCCATCCACCCCCGAGTCATCTCTCTTTCTCTCGCGTGCACTTCTCTCTTCTTCTCTGTTTTTTTCCTTTCTAGTTAAATTTTAAAATTTCAATATCAAGAGAATTAATTCCCAGGCAAATGCATACAATAACTCGAGCCAGCATAGAAAACACGCGAACCAACCTTTCCAGATACCCAAACATTGTCGTGCACGTGCACGACACGTCACCGCCGTTCTGGCGAACTTCTCCACCACTAGCAAGTCGCGTACTAACGCTATACTCGATTGCAAAGCTCGATTCGTCGCCAAAGGTTCGAAATCAATATTTTTCCTCTCGTTCGAAACTGTCACTTGATCACGCCGAACGAAAATGCCTCGTCCTCGAAGCTCCGATCACCTGACGTCAAGCGACTCCAGCCACATGTTATCTGACCATCGATGCTCCCCTCCCCCGAATCTCGTACCACTCGATCATCTAGAGAGGTCGCGGTGGCTTCACAAATCTCAGCGACCCAAAAAACCAATTCGAACCCTAAAGTTGCTTCGATACAACAATATACCCAATTGCAAAATTATTTGATAATTTTCCTAAGATCAATGATGTTCACATAGCTTCAACATGGTTTTCAACATTTATAATTGATTTAATGATTCGAAAATGGGAAAAATGCAACTTCGATTCACCTACAAACTGCCCTTAAAATCCCACTCTAAAAATCACTTCACCCATCTTAAAAATCACAGTCTTCAGTAAGGATTTGAGTTGTATACTTGAATCAATATTTTGCGAGGTTCAAAATTTCCAGATTTTAAAGTTTCACTGTAAAAACTTGATTTTTTTTTCATTCTATATTCATTTGTATTTCATGAAACCATTTTTAGTTTATAGTTCATTCTTAAATACGACAAATTTGTTCTAAAACCAAAGCCTAATATTGGTTAGAAAAGAAGAAATTGAATTTTCTTTGTTGTTTCATACCCTGTAACTAGACAGAGAAGAAGAAATACTGGCATAGGTATATATATACAGAACACTTTCAAAGTATATATACTTAAGTTTAAATTACTAATGGTTACTCATACAAAATATATTCAATTTCCAGAAATTAATATGCAACAGATACTTAAAATTGAAATGTGATGTTACTCACCGTTTTTAGCAAAGTGACAGAGCTTTTTATTGAAATTGGATTTGGTTTTTTTTTCCCATTGAAACTTTGCTTCCTTGATTCTCTGGCTTTAAGCTGAATTTGTTGAATTGTGTTTTAATTTTAAGATGATATCATTTCAGATTCTTTTCTTAACTTTGTTGAACGAGACTGAGATTGGGAAGGCTAACATAAAGGAGATGTGTATAGGGGTTACAATTTTATACAGGGTGATGTTATTTGTACAAAGTAATACTATTTTGTTTAATAAGCATGGTTGAGATGTATTATTTTATTTTGTACAAACCATACCAGAGATTTGTTTATACAATATGGTGGCTGAAAGGATCCTAAGCAAACTCGAATTGACTTTGTTTTGAGCTAGCATTAAATGCTTTAGTACCTTGTTTCCATGCTTAGCCCATGTCTTCATACTTTATCTTATCTTTTGTTGGCTGATAATTTGTTTATACAATATCAGGTACAAGTATTTTATTTGCTTAGTACTTTATGTTTTTACTTTGTTTTGTTTACTTGCATATTTATTTACAACTTTATTTCATATTTAAATGTTGTTTCTTTTCCTTTCTTACTTTTTGTACTTTTTATTTTATCTGTGTTCATACTTATTGCCTACAAATATTTTATTACTTTGTATATTCTAGATAATGTGTTGTTTTAAATTTAGCAAAAAATTTTATTTTATTTTAAAGACTTCATTTTGAATTTTCAAATCAATTTATCAATAAATTTCACCATTTTAAATCAAGTTAAAAATAATTTCATCTTTAAATCATTTAGTTAAAACCATAACTCAAACTCAATGTATGTACATATATACATATATATTCATATTATAGTAAATCCATTTTCTTGAAATTTAAATCCAAATCACATATGCACAATATTTAAATTCATATGATTTAATATATATTTTTATTTGAATCGGGGAAACTCGCTGCCATTTATAATCAATTTTACAATTTTAATAAAAAATTCATTTAAATTATCAATTTAAATTCATAAAAATCTGGGGTCGTTACAAACTTCCCCCCTTAAAAGAATTTCGTCCTCGAAATTCGCTAGCACGAAAACAACACAGAGATAGACAGATTCGATCTCCTATAATTCCTCAAACTTAAGATATGAATTCCAAACTCAAGTCGGAATATCTCAGAATACATACCAATTTGTCCCTCTTTGGACTTTGGTATTCACGAGAAATTTCAATAGAATTTCAAATTTGGTTTTAAACGAAATCGTTTTATTGATACAATTAAAATTTAGCTTCATATTCTATTAACCAATTTAACTCAATTTAAAATTTCCAATTTATTTAAAATTCCTAATTTCAAATTTCAAATTCGTATTCATTAAGGTTTAAATCCAAAACTGATAAGAAACCGATGAAGATACGAAGTAAGGATTTCCTATAACGATACGTAGGGCCATCATCACACCAAAACTCCTTCTGGAGCTGCCATGAAGCAATCAAAAGAATTTAGAAACGAATCAAAGAAAATTTGATAGAGAAAGATTGTTTCCATTGTTGTAGGGTATTGACCATTTATAGTCGTATTCCCGTCCCCTATCTCGTTTTCTTCTTGCACTCATACTCACTATCAGTGAATAGTAAGAGAATTTACTGAGGCATTAAAACAGATATCTTAGGGATATACTCATTCTAGGGTTTACTTCACCCTATCTCTAATGAGCTACTTAATGTGTTATACTCCTGAGCTAAAGTTTAACCTTAGCTCTGATACCACATGTGAAGATCTAGGCTTTTCAACCGTCGACAGCGGTCACAACCAGTAGGCTTTTCAACCACCCCAGCCCCACCGTGGCTTACATTGATATCCCAAACTTGCTTTTACGGCCAGCCTCTCGACTGTCTCAGTTACGCCTAACCAACCCCGTAAAGAGGACGTGTAGGGGTAAGAGTCTCCCGTTCGCCACCTAACCGAAGCGAGAATCCCCCATCACGTTTCACCTAGATAAGCAATACTGGTGTGAGAAACAAAAACAGTTTATCTTTTAAAACAATCAACAAAAGATTTTAAAGTCAATTCGCAATGCTTTTTGAAAATGAAACTACCATAAGACCTCCCGCCACACACACAATGCAAACGCAGAATCGAAGGAGATTTCTCCTTATGATAGTCAAAGATGCTTGATACACATTAAAAGAAACATTTAATATTATTACTAGTGCATAGTGTAGGCAAAATTCATTTCGAAAGTAAAGATATAAATCTTAGCCAGCATAGGCATTCCTCACTTATGCCTACTATAGCTACCATGTTCAATAGCAGGTTACCGCCACATTCCATGGCAGGTTATACAACTAAAACCATACAGGATTCATATTGTTTCTTTGGATTTCCAACAAATGGTCAGGCCAAGGAACTTCCCATTGCCACATAGAAACGCCTCTGGAAGGACGTCCCGAGAACCTAACCGGATCTCTACCAACACAAGGCCGGGTTACCCTTAACTGGGTAACTACAGACATGAGTATGCCATTTCCCAGTTGTAACCAACCTTTAATCGGCGCCCCAGCAACAAATCACAAAGTAATATATATATATATATATATATATATATATATATATATATATATATATATATATATATATATATCTGCGATATCAACATAAGTTAAATATCTGGGCTCCATACCATGATACCACTTCTATCCAGAAGGAAATGCACATACCTAAGGGGTGCTACCCCCAATAACCTTGCTGCATCTTTCCTGTTTTGACCATTCCGGGGTGTGAGGTCGGACGAAGTCTCGTCTACAAAGCCACGCTTTGGTACAAAGCCATGCTTTGGGTCAACAAATGATCAAAGTAATGATCACAAAGATAAATGATCAAACAAATGATCATATCACAAATGATCAAACAATGATCATTTCACAGCAACACTCAACATGTCACATTACCAAATTGGGAATATATCGCTAATAATCATCAACTACATAACCTCTGAGCTCGTACGTCTCAGAGAAGGGTGTTAAGCTAAGAGAATAAATTCTCCGCCACCAACAGAAATATATTTGAAAGAAATCAGCTTTATATCTCAACTTGTAATGTCAGACATGCAATCCATACAATTCTCTTCTGGGTTTGAACAGAACCGAAGGCACTTCCAAAGAAGTCCTTGCAATCCGGGTATTTACAATCCCGGTCGGACTTCCCACCACTTAGGGAATCTCTATACCGACGCGACTCGGTGCAGAGACAATCGATAGGTCATCCTATCGCTTTCGCAAATACCCGGTCTTCATCACCGGTCTTCAAATGCTATCCATAACGTCGAATCACATATTCGGAATGGGTTATACGACACAAAGGTCCTTTCCCGGATAAACCGAATAGTTAGCACAATATTCAAAACATATGGATATGGGATTTCATTTAAGTCACAACTTAAAAATTCCAAAACTTTCTTCCAAAATAGTTTAACCAATTACCATTTTAAATCTTTTAAACAAAAAGATTTATTTCATAAAGATTCATTCCTGGATTTCAAAACAATTCCATTTCAATTGGATTTAATTCATTAAATCTTTAAATCAAGATTTGTTTCATAGCTTTCAAATCGTTCCTAAATATTCACAAAGAATTCGTTTCCAAATATTCATCTATAACTTGGAAAACTATTTTAGTTTACTTGAAATCCCTTTAATACAATTTGAAATTCATTTTCTCCTTTGAAAGCTTTTTATCATTTAGAACCAACAGTGTTATTTCGGAAAAACCCTATTCCATGTATACAAGTTACTATCTTTGGGCTAATTCAAATTCCCAAAAGAACAATACTTTAAAAATGGTTTGACTCATATATAACTAGTATAATATCGTTAATCCCTAGTTTCAAATCATAGAATTCAATTACAAGTATTAAATTCAAATTTAAATCAAAATATTTAAATTCCAAAACTTAATCAAGTTATTCAAAATAAATTTCATCTTTGAAATTTCATTTCAAAAGCTTTTCACTTTTAAACACAATCCATTTCCAAAACATTCGAATTTAATATTCAATTTTATAAATCATTTCAAAATTTGTGACTTAATCGATTTCCTCGTGGAATCCATAATTGTGTGTGTATTAGTGTGGTCCAGGGGTTTTACACAATAGTGCACAATCATTCAGTCATCACAGATTAAAACACAGAAATATAATTGAGAAGCGATATAAACTATGACGCTTATCGTCCATTCACAGATAATATGCAAATGTATCATCAATAAATGAATAAATACACAGCTCAATTCACAGAACAAAATATCGCAGATTACATAGGACAATCAATTTAAGGCATCTCGTATAATACGATCAATTATAAGTAAGTTCAAGCATTTAATAATCATTTAGAAGCTAGATTTAATGGTTTAATCCTAATTAATTAAATTTATGTCCAATTTAATTTAATTACTTATGAATTAATTATCAAATTCTGATTAAATAAATAAATTACAAATCATTTGATAAATTAATTTATCAAACACTTAAATTAATTAATTAATTAATTTATTCTTAATTTATCATTTTAATTAAACTAACCTTTAAACCAATTTCATAATTAATTGACTCCTTAGTTAATTATTTTTAAGAAATTAAACCTTAATTATTCAATTATCTTATAATTTATTTCCCTTAATTAATTCATTAAAATTAAATTAACTCTTAATTAATTACTATTTAATTAATTATTCTTAATTACTTACAATAAGTGATTATCTTTAATTACTTATTTTAATGAATCACAATTTAATTGCATCGAGTAATTATAAATAAACCCCTTGATTCATTATCTTTAATTGATTTATCATTCATTAAGTTCTTTGTTAACACTAAACTTGTTTGACTTTATTAATTCTAAAATCTGTTGGGCATAAACCCATTCAACACAACACCCGAGATCTACCCAGGTATCACTCGAGTGTTACTCGAGTTTTCCTCCATCCTCCCCCGAGTCATCTCTCTTCCTCTCGCGTGCACTTCTCTCTTCTTCTCTGTTTTTTTTCCTTTCCAGTTAAATTTTAAAATTTCAATATCAAGAGAATTACTTCCTAGGCAAATGCATACAATAATTCGAGCCAGCATAGAAAACACGCGAACCAACCTTTCCAGATACCCAAACATTATCGTACACGTGCACGACACGTCACCGCCGTTCTAGCGAACTTCGCCACCACCAGCAAGTCGCGTACTAACGCTATACTCGATTGCAAAGCTCGATTCGTCGCCAAAGGTTCGAAATCAAAATTTAGCCTCTCGTTCGAAATTGTCACTTGATCAAGCCGAACGAAAACGCCTCATCCTCGAAGCTCCGATCACCTGACGCAAGCGACTCCAGCCACATGTTCCCTGACCATCGACGCTCCCCTCCCCCGAATCTTGTACCACTCGATCACATAGAGAGGTCGTGGTGGCTTCACAAATCTCAGCGACCCAAAAAACCAATTCGAACCCTAAAGTTGCTTCGATACAACAATATACCCAATTAAAAAATTATTTGATAATTTTCCTAAGATCAATGATGTTCACACTAGCTTCAACACGGTTTTCAACATTTATAATTGATTTAATGATTCGAAAATGGGAAAAATGCAACTTCGGTTCACCTACAAACTGCCCTTAAAATCCCACTCTAAAAATCACTTCACCCATCTTAAAATCACAGTCTTCAGTAAGGATTTGAGTTGTATACTTGAATCAATATTTTGCGAGATTCGAAATTTCCAGATTTTAAAGTTTCACTGTAAAAACTTGATTTTTTTCATTCTATATTCATTTGTACTTCATGAAACCATTTTTAGTTTATAGTTCATTCTTAAATACGACAAATTTGTTCTAAAACCAAAGCCTAATATTGGTTAGAAAAGAAGAAATTGAATTTTCTTTGTTGTTTCATACCCTGTAACTAGACAGAGAAGAAGAAATACTGGCATATGTATATATGTACAGAACACTTTCAAAGTATATATACTTAAGTTTAAATTACTAACTGTTACTCACACAAAAATATATTCAATTTCCAGAAATTAATATGCAACAGATAACAGATACTTAAAATTGAAATGTGATGTTACTCACCGTTTTTAGCAAAGTGATGAGCTTTTTATTGAAATAGGATTTGTTTTTTTTTTATTGAAACTTTGCTTCCTTGATTCTCTGGCTTTAAGCTGAATTTGTTGAATTGTGTTTTAGTTTGAAGATGATATCATTTCAGATTCTTTTCTTAGCTTTGTTGAACGAGACCGAGATAGGGAAGGCTGATATAAAGGAGATGTGTATAGGGGTTACAACTTTATACAAGGTGATGTTATTTGTACAAAGTAATACTATTTTGTTTAATAAGCATGGTTGAGATGTATTATTTGATTTTGTACAAACCATACCAGAGATTTGTTTATACAATATGGTGGCTGAAAGGATCCTAAGAAAACTCGAATTGACTTTGTTTTGAGCTAGCATTAAATGCTTTAGTACCTTGTTTCCATGCTTAGCCCATGTCTTCATACTTTATCTTATCTTTTGTTGGCTGATAATTTGTTTATACAATATCAGGTACAAGTATTTTATTTGCTTAGTACTTTATGTTTTTACTTTGTTTTGTTTACTTTGCATATTTATTTACAACTTGATTTCATATTTAAATGTTGTTTCTTTTGTTTTCTTACTTTTTGTACTTTTTATTTTATCTATGTTCATACTAATTGCCTACAAATATTTTATTACTTTGTATATTCTAGATAATGTGTTGTTTTAAATTTAGCAAATTTGTTTATTTTATTTTAAAGACTTCATTTTGAATTTTCAAATCAATTTATCAATAAATTTCACCATTTTAAATCAAGTGAAAAATAATTTCATCTTTAAATCATTTAGTTAAAACAATAACTCAAACTCAATGTGTATATATATATATATATATATTCATATTATAGTAAATCCATTTTCTTGAAATTTAAATCCAAATCACATATGTACAGTATTTGAATTCATATGATTTAATATATATTTTTATTTGAATCGGGGAAACTCGCTGCCATTTATAATCAATTTTACAATTTTAATACAAAAATTCATTTAAATTATTAATTTAAATTCATAAAAATCCGGGGTCGTTACATTTATGGTTTTGATTGTATTCCTAAAATAGCTATAATGACTTGCAAAATTTTCAGCTACCCCTCTTAGAATCGTATATTCCAAGGACCAAGTCTGAATATATTACCTTAGACTTAGTCCAGATATTGATAACTTATTTGAGAAAGTTCATTTGAAAAGCATTTTTAAAAGAATGTCATTAGAAATAATATCAAGTGTATTTTGGTATAAAAGTGTTTTGGTCATCATAAGGTAAAAACCCGTCCGTGTTTGTGTGTGGGCGCGGTCTTATAAGATCCCTTCTTTTCAAAGTTTTGATAACATCGTCATAACTATGCATATAAAATTTCAAGCATCTCACGCTGGTTTATTGAGCCTGATCTGCGTATTTTAATACCCGGGTCAGATCCGAATAGTTTCAGGTTTAGTTGAAGAAGGTTGGAGTTTCTAAAGGAGAGATGGAGATCTTTATCATCGTATGGATGTATTCTATTATCCGCTACTTCTATTGCATTTGTTTTGTTTTTTCAGCATTTGTAAGGATAGTGGTTTATAACTATCCAGGCTAAATCTAGGTTAGACTCTGATATTGTATTTTAAAATTTTCCGCTGTAAAGATTATTGTTGAAATAATATATGTTATTCCATTCGTGTGAGATTCTATTCTGTCTTTATTTTCATTCTACCCTTAATGATCCACTTATTAGTGCAATTTGAGTTGGATATGTGTGGTTTATTATTGGTTCAAAGGGTACGGAAAAACGATTCGTCACATTTGGCATCAGAGCATAGGTTCAGCGAATACCTAGGCTTTATAGGGGTAAGTCTCGTTAGAGATAGGGTTGATAATTCCCTAGGATGAGTAACTCATTAGAGATAGGGTTAGTTACACCCTAGAATGACTTTGAGTGTATTATATATGAGTGCGTATTTGTTCTTCGAAAAAAATGTTTTACGTTGATTTATTGGCTGAGCGGTTTATAATTTTTGGTCGATATGGGAAGTACAACTGTATCGATAGGTATTTCTAAACTCTTAATAAGGCATATCGACACACTGATTTTGTAAAAATTGGTAAATGAAATAATTTTACCTAGGATTATACAAAATATATATTTTGGAAGGTTCTATAGTTAGAAATCAGGATTAGTGAAATTTAAATATGAACATCTTGTGATTATAATTTCACAGTTTGACTATAAGATGCTTCAAAAGATGATCGGCAAGTAAGAAATCCGATAAGGTAGTTAAGATCTTTAACACTTATTCCACAAAAATAAATGAACAAATGGTAATATTAAGTTACTATCATAAATTGATAAATTGTGTGATTTAAAAGTTTAAGTACAATTACCTTGTGAATTAAGTTTCATGATTTGAATATAAGGTTTTGATAATATGATTTATTTAGGGAATGGAAATATAAGATAAAAATAATATAAGGTAAGTAAAAGAAAATGATTATGTGAAAGGAAAAATAATATAAAAGGAATAAGAATTCGAGTAAAAGAGTTGTGGAAATATAAGTGAAGTTAATTAAAATAAGATAAATTTATAAAAAGAACTTATGAGATAGGTTTTATAAACAAAAGTAATCTCTAAAGGATTTTGAAAATGGTATTATTTCAAATAAAAAGAGGTATTTTACGATAATTAATTCGATTGGCTCGAAAATAAACTAAAAATGGGCAAGTGATGTGTTCGGTTAGTAAACACATCTCTTAAGTATTACTCTTCTTGTTAAGAGGATATATGATACTATTGGTAGTACCCAATTCCTTGGATTGTTTTGGAGTTACTCGATCTATATAATTTTCTTAAGTTAAAGAAACAATGTGAATCATTGACTAGTAATCTTTATAAAAGTGTTAAAACCAAAAATAAATTTGGAATCACTAATTGATAATATAAAGCGAGATTCTTGACAATTTTGGACAGTTGAAATTTTCGAATCATACATAACTCAAAGCTAAGAAATTTGTGAAAACTTTTGGTAAAAGGTTGTGAAATACTTTGAGTAAATGAAATAAGATAAAGATAATTTAAAAATATAATTTATAAAGAAAATTTATGAGTTAAGAGGATTTAAATACGGGTGGTTTTTAAATTTGTTTTCTTCAAAGATAGAAAATTAATAATAGTATTAAATATGAAATAAGTTTTATAACTTAAGAATTGAAGACAACAGTAATCTACAACAAAGTTTAAATTTGTTAGACAAACGGATTTAAGTTAATCAATTTTAAATTTGGAATTTGTAAATACTCTTAGGATATAAAGGTATATCACACAAATATAGATTTAAGTCATTAACTATTAAGTGAATAATGACCCCTTAAAAAGGTAACTATAACCTAGAAAATATTTTAATGAATTCTAGCATAAATTGAGAATTTGGACTTAAGTCTTTAAAAGTGATTGATTTGCATAAGTTATAAGACGAAATAAACTTATGTAAAGTTTTACGAAATGATTCATAAATAATATTAGTGCTAAAGGAAATATGCTGAGTTAAAAGTTTATGGAAAACAATTTTATAAAGGTAAATTATCTTTTGAGCGAAAAATGGTTTCTTCATAATATTTTTCTTTAATAAAAATATTAAGGGATAAATAATTAAAGGAATTATGTAAAGAAGCACCTTTAGAAAATGTTTAAACTTAAGATAAAGTTTTTATGAAAGTTTGGAGGGTTAATAAATACATATGTTATATGTAGATCATCTCATCACACAAATGTTGATCTAACATTTGAGTTTGGAACATTAAGGTATTTACACCAATCCGGAAAAGGATTTATCACTCGATTCATGATGACGAACATTTATGAGTGTTTGGGGTTAGTTACTTGAGTTTTCTGTCGTAGTCGAGAGCTACGCAAGGAAAGCAAAGGTTTTGAGCAAAGAGGCTGATTAAAGTCCATACTAGAGGATCGGGGGATCGATACTAGTTCGAAAATAAAGTTGTGTATTTGAATAGGAGATCGAATAAGATATTTCATATGCATGATCTGCGTATATTTTATGGAATTAAGTTTGAAAATAGATATTTTGGGCAAACTTTTGTACGAGGTAATTTCGAGGACGAAATTCTTTTAAGTAGGGGAGAATGTAACGATCCGTAATTTCGCTACTTCGAAAATAAGAGATTTCGTTTGTTTTAAATTTAAAAAAGGTTTAAAACTTAAATAAATAAGTCATATATAATAGATAATAATAGAGAAATTATTTATTCTTATAGTTGATAATTTAAAAAGTATAAATTGGGATTTTAGAACAAATCAATGAAAGTTAAGTTTTGTTAAAAATAAATAAATGCATAAATAAATAGGTTGAAATATTTATTTAAAAAAGATAAATTTTATTGAAAATATATAATAAAGAAAATAAAAGTATATATAAATATTTAAAAGTATGTTAATAACCGTTTTACAAAAATAACAAAATTTTGTCGCATTCTGTCAGTTTTACATACACTGTAAAATTAGAGATTTGGTATTATTTAACTATGATTTTAAAATATAAAGAGACATGTTTTAATTTATGTAAAGAATTAAAAAGTTCATTTTTAAATTTGATTTACATAAATAAATGATTTTACTAAAACGTCAAAATGTGACCGTAAAACAATTTGTCGAAAATCAATGTTTTGTCGATTAAAAGTCGTCACAACATTTTCGCCCTTTTATTTTCTTATATAGGGACATATATTCCAATAGTATAAGTATTGATTAATTCAGTAATCAAGTTTATATTTACTAAGCATACCTAAAAATTCCTAGAATATAATTAAGAAAAAATAAATACAAAAAGACAAACATGTCATTTCAAAGCAAAACATAAACATGAAATCAAACGTAATTATTATATTCTTTACATAATATTTAAGTGAAAATGACATAAAATAATGACTTGATATGTAATGTTAAGTGTAGAAAAATAAGGTTTCTTAAAATGTAAGTAAAGGGCATTTTGGTCTTTTTATAAAATATTATTTTAATCCAAAAAAATTTCTATAAATAAGCATCCACTTTCTCACTTTTTCTACACTTCTTCTTCTTCATTTTTATTGCTTTTCTTCCGCTCTCTAATGACTTCTTCTCCTCTTTTTTCCTTACTAACTTTTTCAAAACCATATGAAATAAAGTGAAAACACCACCAAACTTTGCCAAAGACCTTAAAATACCACCAAAACATGGTTTAGCATCTAAGAATTGAAGAAATGATGGAGGAGAGGTTAGAACCATGGAGCGAGAAAAAGAGAAGGAAATGCCACCAATTTCATTCCAAGGAGCTAGGAAAAAATTCAAGGTGCTGTGGAAGCTCCACCGAATTTTTCGAAGTTGGTTGAAGTTGAAAACAAAAGTAATATGTTGGATGATATGAAATTTGGTAGGAAGTGAATAATTTGGTTAAAGGTGAGACTCAATATTTATTTAAAGTTAAATCATCCTTATAACTATTTTAATATGTCCATTAAAATCCTTGAATACATTTTTTGAATGTTTGATAACTTGGTTGCAAAATGGTTGATTATATGTTTGTTGTACGGATGATAACTTGGTTCGATAAATGATAAGAGAAATGATTAGTAATTAACCATAGTTAATTTAATGAAAATTAAATCCACACAAATATGCGTATAAAAGTTATTTAGCCTCTTAATGATTTTAAATGATCTAAAAAGGTTAGAAATGATATTATGGTAATATAATATTATAAAGTGAAATGAAATGGAATATGAGTTTGAAATACAATTGTTTAAAATGAGTTTAAAATGATTTAGAATATTTTACAAACATTAAAAAAAATTTCCAAGAAGTTTGAAAAGAAATTGAAAACCAAGTCAAAACAACATGCATCGTGTAATGGTAGTTCGCGATTTCACGATATAAATGTTGAAAGAGTGTAAAGAGTGGAATTTAGCTCGGAATTCTCCAAGATTAGAATTTTTCAGTCTATTATATCCATAGTTTTCCAATGAAGAAAGAAAATCAAGATTTCATCAAGTAAAGTTTGAAATATGTCCAAAACAATTTTATAAAAACATCGCGCTTTTGCAGTTCGGAATCTAAAAGGATTTCTTTATAAATGATTTCTTTAAATGATTAAAAACATGAAATAAATCCTAAAAATACTTTAAAATGTATTAAAAGATATTTAAATTGAAAATATGGATTTCTAAATAATATAAAAGTTTGTAGAATATAACTTTTAAAACGCTATTTGCAACACTTTTCGCAATGCTTTTTGCAGCAGTAAATGTAGTTTTAAACTTAACAATTCTTTCCAAAAAATTTCATGAATGATTTTAAACCAATATTTAAGTAATTTAAAGATGATTTGGAAGTTTTAATAAGAGTTCGAATAAATGGTTAAGAGGAATTGTTTTTACAATTTAAACAAAAAGTGATGAAGATCGAATATATTAACAAACTGAGTATGCGGAAATGACTAGTACATTTGTCCCGCATACGAGATCTGAAAAGATAAAAAAGGGGTTTAACTAAGGATAGGGATGGAGCAACTAGTGCAATGAACTACCTTTGTTTTCTTTTTTAGGCGAGGGGTGGAATAGATCGAAAGGAAAGCCCAAATGCTCCAAAGGATCATGTTTAAGTTTTTCCAAGATAAAATAGAAAAAAAATCCTTTAAATGTTATTTAACCACTTAACGTCTTTTATTCGATGAATGGTACGAAGGAACCGGGATCGAATTTGGGTGATTCCTATCCGAAGAACCGGGATTTGATTTAAGTGATACCTATCCAAAAATCACTTTAAAATAATTTTCGAAACCCCGTATGAACTTAAATATTTGTATCGATGATTAGCACGAAGGAATCGGGAGTGGATTCGGGTGATTCCTATCCGAAGAGTCGAGATCGGATTTGGGTGATTCCTATCCGAAATCCCCTTCAAACTAATTTTTGAAATAAAACATATTGAAGACAAAGATCTTCGTGATGTAGGATTACTTGCTGTTAGTTCTTGGAGGTGAAATTTGCCATATCTAAGATGACAGGAGTACTCTGTTACGAAAATGATCGATTTGCAAGAATATGATTTGAAGTTAAGAAAGAAATCTTTGATTAAGATTTAATAAATGATTTGGGAATATTTTCCCTAAGTTAACAGTTATAACTTGAATATAAGAAATCTTTAATTAAGTTTAATGAATGATTTGAAAACGTTTTCCTAAGTAAGAGAGAAAATGATTTGGAATTATTCCAGGATTTACGAAAGGTTTAAATAAACCAAATGATTTGATAAATGAGGCTTAATGATTCTATATACTCTTGAAAAGAAAATGGAATAAATTGAAAATAATATATCAAAGAAAGATATTTGATTAAATAAAATATGAAATAATTGAATGATGATTGATATCCACATATGAACTTAGCATCTTTTAAATCGATAATTGGCTTCGAAGGAACCGATCGGATTTGGGTAATCCATGTTCGAAAATCATTTCAGACCAAGGTATACGTTCGAAATTGAAGACATGTTGAAGACGATGATTATTGAACACCGAGGATCTCCATAGCATAAGGACTGCTTGTTGACATGATCTGGGTCACTCCCCTTATAGAGTTATTTATAGCAGTGGTCCTCGTTGTGGAGATTTTTTGGACTGCAAGGACTAATCGCTACTAGTGGTAGCAGGAGAGTGCCTTCAGTTTCGTTCAGTCCTAGAACGAACTTGTATGGATGTTTGTTTAACATTGTATTCTAAATCACATTTGAGTGGTTTCTATAAATGTATATTTGTTGGTGGCAGAGAAGAAAACTTCTTTTAGCTTAACACCCTTTCCCGAGAATACGAGCTAAGGAAGTTATACTTTTGTAGAAATCAGTCATGTGACGTGGAATGCCAATGTGGAATTCAAAAGTGGAACCTGTTATGATCAAAGCATGGTTTTGTATGAAAAGTGTGGCTTTGAAGAAACTGAGCATAGCCTCACTAGCCTTACATAACGGAAGATGCTATAGGATATTATGTGGTCTGACAGACACAAATTTGGAATACGTGAGTATGTAAGGTGGTGTCCAATACTTTAGGCCCTTTGGGGGATATGCCCCTCAAGGCATTTATTGCGCCATTTGGATAAAGTGGTTAGCTGGAGAAAATCAGGGAACTACCGGTTATCAGTGGTAGTATAACAAGTACACTTCCAAGCGACTAGTTTGAGAAAAGCGATTAAAGCACCGTGCGAACTATGTTTGTTATGCATGGATCAAAGAAAAGGCCACTAGTTCCCTATCATGTTGGAAACCCAATCCCAATACGAGATTTATAGTTTTGATTGTATTCCAAAAATAGCTGTATTGACTTGTAAACATTTCAGCTACCCCTCTTGGTATCATATATTCCGTTCGGTATATTCCGTTGACCTAGTCTGGATATATTACGTTAGACCTAGTCCAGATATTAATATCTTATTTGAATAAGTTTATTAGAAAAGTGTTTTCAAAAGAATGTCATTAAAAATAATATCAAGTGTATTTTAGTATAAAAGTGTTTTGGTCATCATGAGGCATAACCCGTCCGTGTTTATGTGTGGGTGTGGTCATATGAGATCCCTTCTTTTCAAAGGTTTTGGTAACATCGTCATAATCTATGCATTTAAAATTTTGAGTATCTCAAGCTTGTTTATCAAACTTGATCTGGGTATTTTCAATACTCGGGTCAAATGCAAGTAGTTTTAGGTTAAGCCGAAGACGATTGGAGTTTCCAAAGGAGAGCTTGAGATCTTCATCATCGTAGGGACGTATTCAATTATCCGCTACATCTATTGCATTTGTTATATTGTTTTCAGCATTTGTAAGGCCAGAGGTTTATAGCTATCCAGGCTGAATCTAGGTTAGGCTCTGATATTGTATTTTAAAATTTTCGCTACAAAGATTATTATTGAAATAATATATGTTATTCTATTCATGCGAGATTCTGTTCAGTCTTTATTTTCATTCTACCCTTAATGATCCGCTTATTCGTGCAATTTGAGTTAGACATGTATGGTTTATTGTCGATTCAAAGGGTATGGAAAAACGGTTCATCACAGGTTCTCCGCCATAATTACCGGTTCTTCGCTTTGAGTTTTTGCCAAAATGACCCAAGACCCGAGTCATTTGGCTCCTGACCTGAAGTCGCTGTAGGATTTTCGCCTCTGAAACTCAAAGCGAACCACTTCCCGAATGAAAGTAAACCTGAAGCAACAAATATTTTTTATTTTTTTATGAAATTAGGTTTTGGAATTTAGGAATTAGGTATGATGTTCTATCGTTTGAGAAGAAGGAAGAAGATGTACATACAAAAATAATAAAATGAGAAATAATTAGGGTTTATAACAGCCTATATATAGGCAGGATTGGATCGAAAAGATAAGAACGACCCGAAAAGTCTGTTTTGCTCCCAAAATGAAAATGTGTCATCCAATATATTGAAATATAGTCTTTTGAGGTTTTTAAATTCAATGGAATAAGTTTAAAGTATTAATTCCATTGTATACATAAGTTAGCTTTTAAAATCAACTTATTTAAATTGATTTCATTAAATTGATTTCTACGCGTTTCGAGCCTAGACGATCAACGTCATGTCTGATCGCTACGAAACCTGAAATCCTATAAGAATATACTGTTACAAATCCGATGAAATTGTGTCACGACCCGACTTTCCACTCCCGGAAAATCGCATCATGAATAAAGAAAGAAAGGGATAGAAAAGAGAATAGAAAGAAGAGAAGGAAGAAACAACACAAGAATCTCAACAGCGGAACGAATAAATTATATTTATAACAAAATATTACATAGTATACATCAAATATCAGAGTTACACAGACATATACAACACATACTAGACAGTTATAGACACCTGTCTAGTTATACAACTCAAATCAAACACAACACTCAGAGATACCAAACACAGCGGAATTATATAACTATACGCAGAAGCCTCCTGCTCCATATGCTCCTCCACAAATCGTCAAAGCCAATCCTGAATCCTAACCTGAATTCTCTTGACTACTCATAAAAATTTGAGTACCCAAGAGTTAAAGAAAAACAGAAATAACTCCGGGTCAGACATGGGTCTGGTGTGAGTAACAGGTTAAAGTTGCTTAACTTTTAAAAACCTTTGAAAAGAAAAGGTATCACGTAAGACTTCCCACACATAAACATGGAAAAGTTTTTACCTTACGCTAACCAAAACATTTGATAGGAAATCTGATGATATTATAATAGTGTCTAGGGTTTTCAAGTAAATAAGAAATAGCCGAAATTGTTACATCTATTAAATTCCAGCTACTAGCCACAAAAGTGGGTAATACAATCAAAACCGTTGGCACTTATTGGATTTTGGATTCCATACAATGGCAGGGCTACTGGGGTACCGCCCGTCACAGTACGTGGCCTAGATCACCGTACCGAGGAGCCACCCTAACTCCCCTGCAACACAAAGCCGGACCCATTCCTTACTGAACAGTTCCAAATAAGACAACCCCGACGGTTGTCATGATCAACCGTCCCACACAGCCGAAATATAAAGGGACCTCTAGACAGGGGTAAATCTTACTCTCAAGTGGGGGCTACCCACGAAGCTTTGCTGCACCTCCCCTGTTTTAGCCATTCCCGGTTGATGAGGCTTAAGGTTACGATTACCTTTATAGGACACAACACTTAGAATGCTCATCGTCCACCTGACGATGTTCTGAAAGCATTCAATCCATACAAGTTCGTTCCGGGTTCGAACGAAACCGAAGGCATTATCTCGTTACACTCGTATTGGAATCACCCTCAGAGTTAACGACAATAACCCTTGCATTCTGATTCACCATCTCGAATCTATAAGACCTATTCCGTCAAACTCATTACGGAATCACCCACAGAGTTATACTGACGTATAGCCCTTACACCTCGAGTCTTCACTCGCTCCACTTGGATTCACGACCTAACGTTATTTGGAATCGATGTGGTTTTCGGATGTCCAAATATGGAAACCCGATCCCGGTCTCATCGAAAACCAAAGCGTGTCTTTTTAAGGCCAAGTTGTTTTAAGTTTAAAACAATTTCAATCATTATCTAAATATACACAGATAGGTAATTCATAACACCACAGATAATCAACATTATCATTATCAACAGATAATCATATCATAATCAGATAATACATATTATCATCCAAAAGCAACCAATGCATCCATATCACATACTCTATTCATCTCATAACTGAGATTACAAACCATACTAACAACCAATACCAATCATCAAACATAAGCAAATGATCAAATGATCACACATTCTATAATTAATTTAAAATGAACTAAATTAATTACTCAATCTCTAATTAATTTAAAATGAATTAAATTAATTACTTCATCATCAAAATCCTGCTTAACTTAACCATCAATTGATTTCAAATCAATTATAAATCATCATCTCAATATTCAATTAATATTAATTAACTATCTGTAATTACAATAAGTAATTAGCATTTAATATTAATCACCCAAGTTAATTATATTAAACCCTATATATATTAATCACCCTTGATAAATAACCATTCTGTAATTAACTTCATTAATTACTCAACCCGATAATTAATTATTATTAATTAATTATCTAAATTAATCCCCTTGATTAATTTCAAAGTAATTTAAATCCAAATTAATTCTAAAATAAATATCCTTAATTACATTCTATAATTATTAATTAATTATTTCCTTAAGTAATTACAAATTCATTAATTACATAAGTAATTATCAACAATTCAACAAATGTTTAAATCAATTAAACTTAATTAATTAATCTAAACAAATCATATTAACCTTAATTAATTACATTAAGTAATTAATTCACTAATTACTTTCATTAAGTAATTAAAACTTAAACAATTGATTATTATTAATTAATTAATCTAATTAATTATCAAAAATTAATCACATTAATTAATTATCTTGAGTTAATGACTTCATTAACATTTCTTAATTACTTAATTAAGAGATTAACTTATATTAATCATCATTATTTATTAAGTAATTAATATTTAATTACTATTTAATTAATCTCTAATTATTAATTAACTAAGTGTTAATTAAAATCTTAATTATCATTAATCACTTGATAAAATAAATCTTAATCATAAATTAAAATTTAGTTAACCATCCTTAATTATAGATTAATTAAACTAATTAATTAATCTCAAATTAAATTAAATATCATTAATTATTTAATTAAACTTCCACATTATTAATTAATTAAATAATTAATATTCATCTTAATTACCTTAATAATTAATGAATCCCATCATTAACCTTTTATTTATCCTTTAGATAAACATTTCTATTTAAATTATGCATTTAAAAACAAAATGTTTTTAAATTTACATTAAACTCCATTTAACATTTCTTAAACTTAAGACTCACATTTGTCTTAAATAAGAGTTTAAAACAATACACAACTTAATCTTATATGTTTAAAAGAAACATATACTTTGTTAATAAGTTTAAAACAATTTAGATTTCAATTCAACTTGAATTCAAATCAATTTAAAAATTGCTTTAAAATCTCAAAATTTAAATACAACTTCCATTCTCATTTTTGTTTTAACTTTTTAAAACTCTTTCTATAATTTACACCTTCAATTCAAAAGAAAATCATTTAATCATTTAAAACAGTTTAAATTTAAATCTTTATTTAAAACTGAAAATTAAATTTTAAATCCAGATTTAAAAACTCAGATTGAATTCATTCGAAATTCCTAGTTTACATACTTAACCTTTCAATTCAAAATGCAAAACAACAATGCATTTACACTTGAAGGTTTAAAAATCAAATTTAAATTTAAAAACATAAATTTTTTTCAAATATCTGACAAACTAAATTTGAATTCATATTTATATTTAAATTTTAAAACTCCTTTTAAACCTTAAACTTCAGGTTTTAAAACATTTTATAAAAACACTTTAACAAAATCAAAGTTGTTAAAAACCTTATATTTTTATGAAACTTAAATATTCCTGGAACTATAATTCAAACTCATTTGAATTAAGATTTTAAGCTGGTTTTAACACCTTGATTTAAAACTTGCTCTATACTCTTTTTTTTTTTAAATTCAGTTTAATTTTTTTTTTTAAAAAACTCAAATATTTTCAGGTTTTATAAAACAGTTTCAGGTTTATCAACAACCTGTGAAAATAAATAAATTTCCTTTTTAACTTTATTTATTTAAACTGGAATATTAACTTAAATTGAATTCAAACAATTTCAGACTTGAATTCAAATTTGATTTAAGTTTTTCCTAATCATCAAAAGATTCAGGGCTTTTACAAATACTAGTTCCAGAAGTTACAGGTTTGTAAACCTGTAAACAAACACCTGATCTCCCACCACACAATCTACTTCGAGTTTGCAACTCCATTCCCCCGAGTCACATACCACAACACTTCGAGTCAAAAAGGAGTTCACCCGAGTCTCCCCACACTATCCAACATCTCCTGTTCACTACCTCACCGTGCATATGCACGGCGTCGCCGTCCATTTATGATCGCCAACGACCATCATATCTCATCAGAAACTCCCCTAACTACCCACTACAACCATCAATTCATGCATCAACCATCGAGAACGAAATCGAGCGCAAATACCCAAACCTGGAACAACAATCAGGTTTCACAATAAACCTGTCAACGGCAATCTAGTATTGCTCCGACCATCTGACGTTCTGTCACTTCGGCCTCGCCTTTAACTACGGCCACGCTACCCTTATCCAAAATATCTCAACACTCGATCCATTCTATAAAGTAAACTGATCGATTCTCCCAAACACCAAAACTAGGGTTAAAAAGTGAAATTCCCAAATCTGCCATTACTCTGAGAGTTTAATCAACATTCAAGATTTTTCCCATCATCTCCTATTCCTACACAATCACCCAGAAGTAACTCAAAGTTTCCAAATTCAAAAGTCATCAGATTTTGCCAGAAATTCTATAACAGTTGAAACCCCCACTGTAACTTCATTTATCACTATAAAATCCTAATTCCTGATCTAAAAATCAAGTGATAGTTAATGCTTTATATCTGTGAAACTGCATTACAAATTTAAGCTATTTAATTTTTTTTTGTTAAAATTATCCTATACTGATCTTCTTTGTTTTCAGTGACAAACACTTATATTATTTTGCTTACTTAAATTTAAGTATTGACTTAAGAGAACCAAACAATACTTCTTTATAAATTCCATTACATAAGGAATTAAAGTAAAAGATAAAGATTGTCATAGTTTCTTTAACAACAGAGACCACAGAAAATACTGCATGCAAACAATACATATCATAGCAACATTATCATCACACAGGAAATGTTTATCTATGTTAAACATTTAGCATGCAACTTTTTTTTTTTTTTAAATTTAAAAAGTTAGAAGTTACTCACCTGTATTTGCAGAATGCAGAGCACATCTCAATTTGCAGGTTTCAGATTAAAATGCAGACCTATGCTTAAAATTGAATTGCAGGCCTCAACTTTGTTTCCAGATCTGAGAATTCATGTATGCAGACCCTTTTGCTTGCTTGATGATTTCAGATGTAAATCCCAGGTTGTAGATTTTAAGAAAATAAAATGCAGGCTTCAAATTGTTTTCCAGATGCAAAGAAATGCAAACCCTTGCTTGCTTTAATCTTGATTTACCATATTTTGAAGATCCATGAATGCATGTAGATTTGTATATGTTGAAGGATGCAGATCTTTATGCTTGCAAATGAAAGGCAGGGCTTCAAATGGTTGTGCAGGTTGTCAAACTGTTGCATGCAGGTCTTTCTTGCATTTCCAGATTCAAATGCATGTTTGTATTTTGAAAAGAGGGATTTGTTTGTGTTTCAGATTTGAAATGCAGGTAGTAATTTTGGAAAGAGGAGTTTGAAAGCAAAGTTTTACAGGCATTTTGAATTTTCAGAAGATTGTTGTGCAGGTTTGCAATTTTGGGAAAGAGAAGTTTCAGATTTGAAATGGAAGATGCAGACTTGAATTTTGGAGGATGCAAATTTGAATATGGATGTGAGCATGTAATTTGGTTTTCTTGATTAAGGGATGAGAAAAAATAATGCTAATGAATGAAGAACAAAATTATGAATGTATTTTCAGATAATGAATTAAAAGAAAATGAAAAAGAAATATTGACATTTGTCATTTTAAATTGTGATAAGTCTACACATGTTAATCCTAGGCTTTAATATATGTACACTTGTCTTATGATTAATAAACATGTTTAATTAAAGTTAAATAAGTATTAAGCTTTGTCAATTAAATCTTATACATAATTATGAATTAAATAATTCTCAAGAAATAAAGCAAGTAATTCATTTGGAAAAGAAACTTTTAAAACAAATTATAAAAGAGCTTGTAACATATTTTAATATACAACTTGAATTAAAAATGAATTTTAAACTAATTAAAACATTTATCTCTTATTTAAAATCATAAAGTTATTTTAATTAAATATTTTTGAAAAGCTTAAATTAAAAATAAATCACCATTTCTTTTTTCAAAACATATTAAAATTATACCATACTAATTTAAATAAAAACAACTTGTCTATTTAAAATATATACAAATACATATACATTATTAAATAGAAAACAATTTATTAACTCATTAAAAATAATTTCACAAATTAAATAATTAAATAAAGAAGATTATTGAATCAATATCAAATTTATTAACAAAAATTATCAATTCAATATAAATTTAAATCCAGATTATTAAATTTATATTGTCCAAAATTCCGGGATATTACAATCCTTCCCCCTTAAAAGAATTTCGTCCCCGAAATTTAAAACAAAGGCAATTTAATAATCTATTTACAGATTTTATTTTAAAACACAGCATATGTTAAACATATGCCAACAACCAAAGCAACCAATTCACTCAATCATAACAAATCTAATTATCCAAAAGAATTTTGGATAAAACATTCACGAGTTTCCCCGGTATATATATATATATATATCGGGATACTCGCTCTATAAAATACAATCAATCAATACTACTAAGCTATAGAGCTCCTAACAACAATTCTATACAGAATATCAGACTACAAACGGGTCTGACTCAACAAACAAACCATCTTAAACTACTGGTTCTACAACCAGAAATATCAAACATGAACTCCCTCAGAGATACGTGAAATACCTTGAATCCCAGTTATCCAAACTGACAATCCAGTTCTAGAAAACCAAACACTGATCTTACCCAACACAGAAGAAACCAAAACACTACGGAGCTAGCATCCCAAACTTATAGCTCCTTGGATCAGAGAAAAACTTATCCAAAATCAAATCTCCAATTCCAGAATCCAAATTCTCTGCCTCTTATCCATAAAAACTCTTCGGACGATCCTGGGCTACCAACATCTATCCTAATCAGCTCAACTCTTGCTGATTCCAAAAGAAACAGACCGAATCAAAATAATCCAATGATCTCCTCAGGATCACGCAAAAACCAAGAACACAAACCCTGCTACTCAACAACAGAAGACAGAACAAACTTCTCCTCATTCGAGAAACAAACAGAAGCACCTCCAAACTGCTTCCGCTGCACAACTCTGATCCGAAATAGAAGAAAATGCTGACAAAGAACACAAGCACAGACTAGACAACCCAGCACAGAAATATGATTCCACAGATCCATAAAGAAAAACTCAGATGTTCCTCCCAAACCTGAGTTGCTTCACCAACTTTTATCTCAAGGAACCATCCATCTACTAACTGAACCACCAGTTCCAACCCTGGAAAGAAAACTCGATCTCCGGATGCAGACAAACTCTGACTTCCTAGAAGAAATCCGGACAATCTCCAACAAACACAAGAGAACATACTATCGCAAGTCACTTTTGCGATCAACTCAGCCTAAATCCATAGAAAACTGCTCTCTCTCAACCAAACAGAACAGCTTATGCTGACTTAGCCAACTTACCAGAGAAAAGATCCACTCTGCTGCTTCTGAACTCCACTTCAGAGAAACTACTCAGCCAGAAGACTCTTTACCAACTCAGAATACTCTGCTAAACTTAGCCACATCACCGTGCTGACTCACTTCTTATTCTTGTTCCAAAGAAAACATCTTCGGAAACATCCATAGTCACTGCATCTCATCACGCAGCTACTAATTCCTGAGATATCAAGATACCATCACTTGCTTGCTTCTGCCCAACCGACAGAGCCAAACTCAATTCAACACTTCAAAGATGAACTCCGAACCTTAACAGGTTACCTTCAGAGATCGATGAAGTCCTTCATCACAACAGAACTCACTCGAGACGGTATTAGGTCTACGGTCTCGACAAATACACTTCCAACATCATCCATTAAACTCCAACCAATGGTAGTTGTGTTACACACACTTCTACCTCATCTACCTTTATAACTTATATTGGAAAACTTGAACAGGTAATCCAACAAATAGGTAGAAATATATATATATACATATAAAATTACAAATACGCTCTCTCAAGATAGACACCACTACAGAGCCTAGGTATTCACTCAACCTAATGCTCTGATACCAAAATGTCACGACCCGACTTTCCACTCCCGGAAAATCGCATCATGAATAAAGAAAGAAAGGGATAGAAAAGAGAATAGAAAGAAGAGAAGGAAGAAACAACACAAGAATCTCAACAGCGGAACGAATAAATTATATTTATAACAAAATATTACATAGTATACATCAAATATCAGAGTTACACAGACATATACAACACATACTAGACAGTTATAGACACCTGTCTAGTTATACAACTCAAATCAAACACAACACTCAGAGATACCAAACACAGCGGAATTATATAACTATACGCAGAAGCCTCCTGCTCCATATGCTCCTCCACAAATCGTCAAAGCCAATCCTGAATCCTAACCTGAATTCTCTTGACTACTCATAAAAATTTGAGTACCCAAGAGTTAAAGAAAAACAGAAATAACTCCGGGTCAGACATGGTTCTGGTGTGAGTAACAGGTTAAAGTTGCTTAACTTTTAAAAACCTTTGAAAAGAAAAGGTATCACGTAAGACTTCCCACACATAAACATGGAAAAGTTTTTACCTTACGCTAACCAAAACATTTGATAGGAAATCTGATGATATTATAATAGTGTCTAGGGTTTTCAAGTAAATAAGAAATAGCCGAAATTGTTACATCTATTAAATTCCAGCTACTAGCCACAAAAGTGGGTAATACAATCAAAACCGTTGGCACTTATTGGATTTTGGATTCCATACAATGGCAGGGCTACTGGGGTACCGCCCGTCACAGTACGTGGCCTAGATCACCGTACCGAGGAGCCACCCTAACTCCCCTGCAACACAAAGCCGGACCCATTCCTTACTGAACAGTTCCAAATAAGACAACCCCGACGGTTGTCATGATCAACCGTCCCACACAGCCGAAATATAAAGGGACCTCTAGACAGGGGTAAATCTTACTCTCAAGTGGGGGCTACCCACGAAGCTTTGCTGCACCTCCCCTGTTTTAGCCATTCCCGGTTGATGAGGCTTAAGGTTACGATTACCTTTATAGGACACAACACTTAGAATGCTCATCGTCCACCTGACGATGTTCTGAAAGCATTCAATCCATACAAGTTCGTTCCGGGTTCGAACGAAACCGAAGGCATTATCTCGTTACACTCGTATTGGAATCACCCTCAGAGTTAACGACAATAACCCTTGCATTCTGATTCACCATCTCGAATCTATAAGACCTATTCCGTCAAACTCATTACGGAATCACCCACAGAGTTATACTGACGTATAGCCCTTACACCTCGAGTCTTCACTCGCTCCACTTGGATTCACGACCTAACGTTATTTGGAATCGATGTGGTTTTCGGATGTCCAAATATGGAAACCCGATCCCGGTCTCATCGAAAACCAAAGCGTGTCTTTTTAAGGCCAAGTTGTTTTAAGTTTAAAACAATTTCAATCATTATCTAAATATACACAGATAGGTAATTCATAACACCACAGATAATCAACATTATCATTATCAACAGATAATCATATCATAATCAGATAATACATATTATCATCCAAAAGCAACCAATGCATCCATATCACATACTCTATTCATCTCATAACTGAGATTACAAACCATACTAACAACCAATACCAATCATCAAACATAAGCAAATGATCAAATGATCACACATTCTATAATTAATTTAAAATGAATTAAATTAATTACTCAATCTCTAATTAATTTAAAATGAATTAAATTAATTACTTCATCATCAAAATCCTGCTTAACTTAACCATCAATTGATTTCAAATCAATTATAAATCATCATCTCAATATTCAATTAATATTAATTAACTATCTGTAATTACAATAAGTAATTAGCATTTAATATTAATCACCCAAGTTAATTATATTAAACCCTATATATATTAATCACCCTTGATAAATAACCATTCTGTAATTAACTTCATTAATTACTCAACCCGATAATTAATTATTATTAATTAATTATCTAAATTAATCCCCTTGATTAATTTCAAAGTAATTTAAATCCAAATTAATTCTAAAATAAATATCCTTAATTACATTCTATAATTATTAATTAATTATTTCCTTAAGTAATTACAAATTCATTAATTACATAAGTAATTATCAACAATTCAACAAATGTTTAAATCAATTAAACTTAATTAATTAATCTAAACAAATCATATTAACCTTAATTAATTACATTAAGTAATTAATTCACTAATTACTTTCATTAAGTAATTAAAACTTAAACAATTGATTATTATTAATTAATTAATCTAATTAATTATCAAAAATTAATCACATTAATTAATTATCTTGAGTTAATGACTTCATTAACATTTCTTAATTACTTAATTAAGAGATTAACTTATATTAATCATCATTATTTATTAAGTAATTAATATTTAATTACTATTTAATTAATCTCTAATTATTAATTAACTAAGTGTTAATTAAAATCTTAATTATCATTAATCACTTGATAAAATAAATCTTAATCATAAATTAAAATTTAGTTAACCATCCTTAATTATAGATTAATTAAACTAATTAATTAATCTCAAATTAAATTAAATATCATTAATTATTTAATTAAACTTCCACATTATTAATTAATTAAATAATTAATATTCATCTTAATTACCTTAATAATTAATGAATCCCATCATTAACCTTTTATTTATCCTTTAGATAAACATTTCTATTTAAATTATGCATTTAAAAACAAAATGTTTTTAAATTTACATTAAACTCCATTTAACATTTCTTAAACTTAAGACTCACATTTGTCTTAAATAAGAGTTTAAAACAATACACAACTTAATCTTATATGTTTAAAAGAAACATATACTTTGTTAATAAGTTTAAAACAATTTAGATTTCAATTCAACTTGAATTCAAATCAATTTAAAAATTGCTTTAAAATCTCAAAATTTAAATACAACTTCCATTCTCATTTTTGTTTTAACTTTTTAAAACTCTTTCTATAATTTACACCTTCAATTCAAAAGAAAATCATTTAATCATTTAAAACAGTTTAAATTTAAATCTTTATTTAAAACTGAAAATTAAATTTTAAATCCAGATTTAAAAACTCAGATTGAATTCATTCGAAATTCCTAGTTTACATACTTAACCTTTCAATTCAAAATGCAAAACAACAATGCATTTACACTTGAAGGTCTAAAAATCAAATTTAAATTTAAAAACATAAATTTTTTTCAAATATCTGACAAATTAAATTTGAATTCATATTTAAATTTAAATTTTAAAACTCCTTTTAAACCTTAAACTTCAGGTTTTAAAACATTTTATAAAAACACTTTAACAAAATCAAAGTTGTTAAAAACCTTATATTTTTATGAAACTTAAATATTCCTGGAACTATAATTCAAACTCATTTGAATTAAGATTTTAAGCTGGTTTTAACACCTTGATTTAAAACTTGCTCTATACTCTTTTTTTTTTTAAATTCAGTTTAATTTTTTTTTTTAAAAAAACTCAAATATTTTCAGGTTTTATAAAACAGTTTCAGGTTTATCAACAACCTGTGAAAATAAATAAATTTCCTTTTTAACTTTATTTATTTAAACTGGAATATTAACTTAAATTGAATTCAAACAATTTCAGACTTGAATTCAAATTTGATTTAAGTTTTTCCTAATCATCAAAAGATTCAGGGCTTTTACAAATACTAGTTCCAGAAGTTACAGGTTTGTAAACCTGTAAACAAACACCTGATCTCCCACCACACAATCTACTTCGAGTTTGCAACTCCATTCCCCCGAGTCACATACCACAACACTTCGAGTCAAAAAGGAGTTCACCCGAGTCTCCCCACACTATCCAACATCTCCTGTTCACTACCTCACCGTGCATATGCACGGCGTCGCCGTCCATTTATGATCGCCAACGACCATCATATCTCATCAGAAACTCCCCTAACTACCCACTACAACCATCAATTCATGCATCAACCATCGAGAACGAAATCGAGCGCAAATACCCAAACCTGGAACAACAATCAGGTTTCACAATAAACCTGTCAACGGCAATCTAGTATTGCTCCGACCATCTGACGTTCTGTCACTTCGGCCTCGCCTTTAACTACGGCCACGCTACCCTTATCCAAAATATCTCAATACTCGATCCATTCTATAAAGTAAACTGATCGATTCTCCCAAACACCAAAACTAGGGTTAAAAAGTGAAATTCCCAAATCTGCCATTACTCTGAGAGTTTAATCAACATTCAAGATTTTTCCCATCATCTCCTATTCCTACACAATCACCCAGAAGTAACTCAAAGTTTCCAAATTCAAAAGTCATCAGATTTTGCCAGAAATTCTATAACAGTTGAAACCCCCACTGTAACTTCATTTATCACTATAAAATCCTAATTCCTGATCTAAAAATCAAGTGATAGTTAATGCTTTATATCTGTGAAACTGCATTACAAATTTAAGCTATTTAATTTTTTTTTGTTAAAATTATCCTATACTGATCTTCTTTGTTTTCAGTGACAAACACTTATATTATTTTGCTTACTTAAATTTAAGTATTGACTTAAGAGAACCAAACAATACTTCTTTATAAATTCCCTTACATAAGGAATTAAAGTAAAAGATAAAGATTGTCATAGTTTCTTTAACAACAGAGACCACAGAAAATACTGCATGCAAACAATACATATCATAGCAACATTATCATCACACAGGAAATGTTTATCTATGTTAAACATTTAGCATGCAACTTTTTTTTTTTTTAATTTAAAAAGTTAGAAGTTACTCACCTGTATTTGCAGAATGCAGAGCACATCTCAATTTGCAGGTTTCAGATTAAAATGCAGACCTATGCTTAAAATTGAATTGCAGGCCTCAACTTTGTTTCCAGATCTGAGAATTCATGTATGCAGACCCTTTTGCTTGCTTGATGATTTCAGATGTAAATCCCAGGTTGTAGATTTTAAGAAAATAAAATGCAGGCTTCAAATTGTTTTCCAGATGCAAAGAAATGCAAACCCTTGCTTGCTTTAATCTTGATTTACCATATTTTGAAGATCCATGAATGCATGTAGATTTGTATATGTTGAAGGATGCAGATCTTTATGCTTGCAAATGAAAGGCAGGGCTTCAAATGGTTGTGCAGGTTGTCAAACTGTTGCATGCAGGTCTTTCTTGCATTTCCAGATTCAAATGCATGTTTGTATTTTGAAAAGAGGGATTTGTTTGTGTTTCAGATTTGAAATGCAGGTAGTAATTTTGGAAAGAGGAGTTTGAAAGCAAAGTTTTACAGGCATTTTGAATTTTCAGAAGATTGTTGTGCAGGTTTGCAATTTTGGGAAAGAGAAGTTTCAGATTTGAAATGGAAGATGCAGACTTGAATTTTGGAGGATGCAAATTTGAATATGGATGTGAGCATGTAATTTGGTTTTCTTGATTAAGGGATGAGAAAAAATAATGCTAATGAATGAAGAACAAAATTATGAATGTATTTTCAGATAATGAATTAAAAGAAAATGAAAAAGAAATATTGACATTTGTCATTTTAAATTGTGATAAGTCTACACATGTTAATCCTAGGCTTTAATATATGTACACTTGTCTTATGATTAATAAACATGTTTAATTAAAGTTAAATAAGTATTAAGCTTTGTCAATTAAATCTTATACATAATTATGAATTAAATAATTCTCAAGAAATAAAGCAAGTAATTCATTTGGAAAAGAAACTTTTAAAACAAATTATAAAAGAGCTTGTAACATATTTTAATATACAACTTGAATTAAAAATGAATTTTAAACTAATTAAAACATTTATCTCTTATTTAAAATCATAAAGTTATTTTAATTAAATATTTTTGAAAAGCTTAAATTAAAAATAAATCACCATTTCTTTTTTCAAAACATATTAAAATTATACCATACTAATTTAAATAAAAACAACTTGTCTATTTAAAATATATACAAATACATATACATTATTAAATAGAAAACAATTTATTAACTCATTAAAAATAATTTCACAAATTAAATAATTAAATAAAGAAGATTATTGAATCAATATCAAATTTATTAACAAAAATTATCAATTCAATATAAATTTAAATCCAGATTATTAAATTTATATTGTCCAAAATTCCGGGATATTACAAATTGGTTTCGTCGAAATTCATGGTAGCGGCCAAAATGACTCGTTAATTAAATAAATTATTATGAAATTGACTAAATCACTTTTCAATTTCAAATTTAATAACTAGCAATTTTTATCATTTTTGATTACTCAATAATATAAAATCTTTTAAAACAAACTTCCATGTCAAATTCAACTATTAATATTGCGCTAAATACAACGTTCCAATCCCAATTGGAATAAATTCATTAACTATAATTTAAAACACAATAAATTGATTCATTTTGATATCACTCTTTTTATTCAATCAATCATTACTTTATGGACATAGTTAACATTGGTTTACCATTTATTATATCAATATTCTACAGTTACTATCTTAATTCACATTAGCTTCCGTATTTAAATAGATTAATTGCAATTGATTTCCAAATAAATTTCTACGGATTAAATGGTGAAACGATAATTAAACAATTATTACAACTTATGATTTCAAACACATTTCTATGTTTATTGTTAACAAACAACACTAATAAACTCACATACAAATTGATTATTTTATTTTAATCAATTCCAATTAATTACATACAATTTCACCATTTAATACAATATTTGGTTTATTTACCATTTACACTTTATGAACAATTATAACTTTCCAATCATTCTAATTAATTGAGATTGCATTAAAATAGTTATTAATTGCCTTAAATTAACATTATTAACATTAAATTCTAGTTATTTTTCTTATTAATAAATCAAATTTTTTTATTTCTTCCAATATTAAATTACAAAATCTTATTAAATTCAATAATTTAATTATCGGAAACACCTATCATTTGAAAGACCTCTCAAAAGGGTTGACTTGCCTTACCTCCTAACAAAAAAACTGGCAAACAACTATGGCGCTGTAACAGCCCTAATTTTAAATAACATTATTCAAGAAATTTAATTAGATAAATTAAATAGAATAATGTAGAGACTAGTGTGATAAGAGAATTGAGATTTGAAAACTATTTAGGGTCATTCCTTAACCAAATGGATTTATAAAAATGGTTTATAAGATAAACACCAAAGAAAATTAGGCAAGGGTAATATGGGAATAACCGTATAACACCCAATAGCCCCTAAACCTATACCTCATTCTCATTCACGTTTCTCATAGAACGAAAACATAAACAAAGGAGTATCATGGCCGACTATTACCCTGAGGAAGAAGAGCCTAAAATAAATTAGAAGATAAGATTCAAGCTAGGAAGACTAAAGCAAGAACAAATCTCAAGTTCCTTATCCAAACAAGGTAAATAATGATCTAAACTATGTCATATAATTTGTTTTGAACTTTTAAATTTCTGGTTTACAATTTAAAACCATTTGGATGGATGAATGGTGATATGCTTTGATTATATACCATATTTCGACTTAAAAAGGGTTTTATGTAATGGTACAATTCGACTTTAAGGTTAAAATCGTGTAAATTGATTTCGATTCCCACAATGTCTGAATATATTATGTAATATTATTTTGGATAAGGGTTTAAATTTTCTTAATATTCCAAGCTATGGATAATTTATTATCAATTTTGGATGAAAGAAATAGATAATATGGGTTTAAATTATTTAAGGCAAATAAGTAATATATTTAGGTAACAAATTTATATATGTTAGAAAATATATTAAAAGCGAATACTTGTAATTTTAGGGATTTTCTCCAAGTGTTTATATGCTTATTAAATTATTTAAGTTGGAGGACTTGAATGTTTTGTTGAAGGGAATGGCATATTTGTTAAAATGATGTCAATTATTAATTATTAAATTCGATAGCCTTTTTAAAGAAGGATTTCGATAAAGAATTGACAACAAATCATATTTTGGAAAATTAGGTAAATTAGGTAAAAAGGAATTTTTTTGAAAGGCATACAAGTAGTTTTGGTTTTATATTTCATTTCGCCACTTTCATTTGCTAGCTTTCGTCACCGTACTTCTGCTAATGAACCCATTCGAAACCAATACACATGGTATCAAGCCATTGATATAGTGAATTGGAGAAAGATGGAAGGGGCTATGTCGATTCAAAGGGCTGAAGTCATTCTTATAAGGTTTCAAATATATTACCTGCCTTTGTTTTTAAAAGATGATTTCGAAGGGGTTGAAGCTTTCAAATCATTACCTATTTTCAAAAAGAGGCTTTCGAATAATTTACCGCTTACTTTAGTTTTAGAAACGAGCTTTCGAAAGAGTTGCCGCTTACTTTGTTTTTAAAGGAGCTTTCAAATAAGTTGCCACATTTTGAACCTATTCGATACCTAGCTGCCGCCTTTTTACCTTTCAAATTGGCTAAAGGCCGCTTTTACTTACAGACTTATAACAATGAGTTCGAAAGGAAGATTTTCGTTTTATTAATATTGAAGCCGCCTTCCCAATGCTTTCGAAAAGGACCTTGTAGCCGCTTCTATCAATGGTTTCGAAAGGTGGGTTACGAAGCTATCCTTTTATCTAATTCCTTTATTTAAAGATTAATTGTAAAAGCCCGCAAATCTATACCCCTGAGTCAACACTATTCTACATCAACCAACTCAAGATGTCCAGAAATGCGAACCATTTCGATTAAAGAAGAAGAGGCAGAAGAGGAGAAAACAGAAAACAACAACAGAATCTAACCATCGCAGCGAAATAAAATATAATATATAATAAATAATCTTTACTCAAAAATCAAATATCTCTGTTCATATAATACATCATCAGAGTACATCAATCACAGTTCAAATTAATTCATCATACAATGGATACACAATAACTCAACATAGCGGAATATACATATATAAACAAGTACGGGAGTACGTATCGTCATCCTGCTCGTCTCCTGAGCTCCACAGCATCATATCCCGTATCCTATAATACTCGGTCTGACCCGAGCATTACAGTTAAATAACACCCGAGTCAGTCTGGAATACCAGCGTGAGAAAATCACACTCAATTGATTAATAAAGTTTCAAAAATCCTTTAAAAAAAGCATCTCGTAAGACTACGCCACAAATAAACATGTTGGGTTTTTACCTTATGATAGCAAAAACAATTTTTATAGAAATCCTCTGATATAATAATAGGGTCTATATACAAATACTTATAAAATAGCCTAAATTGTTACATCTATTAAATTCCAGCTACTAGCCAAATACAAACAAAACTGGTACAAGGCTCGTAGGGAGAATGGATTTCCAACAAATGACTAGGCACTGGGGTACCACCTGCCATAGTACGGGACCTACTCCCATGCAACACAAGACCGGGACTACCCCTTACTGGATAATCCCGAGTGAGATCACCCCGCGGTTGGAATCAGCAACCGTCCACTAAGCCAAAATAAAAAGGGACATCTAGACAGGAATGACCTCACCCTGCTTGGTTGCTACCCACCTAGCCTTGCTGCATAACCCTGATTTTCAGTCATTCCCATTTGATAAGGCTTGAGGCTAAGCGTTACCTTTTTAGAACATATCCCTTAGAATGCCCATCGTCCACCTGATGATGTTTCGCAAGCATTCATCCATACAAGTCCGTCCTGGGTTCGGACGGAACCGAAGGCACTATTCCTACTACATCCATTTTGGAAATATCCTCAGGATTAGTAGCGTTTAGCCCTTGCACTTCACTACTCCATCTTCGAATTCAAAAATTATTTTCCCCGAAACGTACAAACCGGATCGAAGTGGTTTTCGAGAAATAAATCTCGATCCCGGTCTCTTCGAAATGATCAACTTATTTTGCCAGTATTGATAGTCGGTGATTTAACTATCAATTAATGTTCATAAACAACCATCAATCAATAAATAATTTCCCAAATTATTTATTTATCTCAAAATATCTTTACAAGATATATTTTCACTTTCAAACCCCTTTGAAAACAGTTTTCAAACTATCTTCCTTTCCTTAGAATAAATTCCGAGTATTTCCATTTTCACTGGAATCACCAAGAACAAAACTTTAGATTTTAAAAATAATTTAAACACTTTATTGAAAAATATATTTAACATTTAATTTAGAATTTTTTTTACTTAAGTATTTAATTTAAAATAATACTCTAGAAAAAACGAGAATAAGTTTATCTTATAACCATACATTAGATTTTCTACTTTAAAATACCAAATCATTCTTTATATAATTATTACGATAATAGATTGAAATAAAATACTTACTTTGGAATTACTTTAGAACATTTAGGTTAAGACTACTCAATAATTGGCTAAAAAATATATACTACATGAATATTTAAAAAGAAGGTTATTTTATAAAATATAAAACTAGGTTTTCACTTTTAAAAACAACATACTAAGTTACTTCTTAAATATTTACGGCTAAAATAGATTAAAAGAAAATACTACTTTAGATTTTAAATATTAGAAATAATAAATTTCACAAAACTTGCTTTCTTTGAAAAAAAACAACCTTAAAACATTTAATTTATATTTAAAAATTACTTTTAAAAACATGTACTTGGCTATCCAGAGAAAATTCCAACTTCAATCACTTAAATCAATTTTCCCCAAATTGATTTCCAATTTATTTTATTTGGAATAAGTTTCTTTAATTACTCAATTCATTTCAAAATTCATTAGTTATGGACTTATTTATTATTGTTTTTATTTTCCATTTGATTTAAAATCTTCTAACTGAAATATACCAATTTCAGATTTTCTCAAGTTCTTCTTTATTCTTCTTAAATAATTTAAATCTTAAATTTTAATTAAATGTTTTAATCATATTGAAGTTTAAAAATTCATTAATCTTCTGTTTATTCAAAATTTCCCTTCCATATACGGAATTTATTTATTCGAATTTAAAACTATTATTATTCTTATCCAATTCATTCCTAATTTATTTAAATTCTCTATAATTATTTCACTTACAAATTCTCTTCATTTTATTTCCAAAATCCAATTCTATATAACTTGATAAATTAGTGCACCGAAACATATTCAGGTAAACCATAACATCCAATATTCCAATTGTCAATAATATTCATCACAGAATACAAAATAATCGCAATAGAGGGTATTAACTAATTTAAATAAATGTTGAGGGCTCCAGTTGGATCCCTCCAACCTGTTTTCCCTGCATCCACAGACATTAGCACAATATAAAATACCAATTTGAAAATATACCATACTATAGCACATCAATCAATTCAACCATTCAAGCAATTATTTAAATTTAATCATTTAAATTTAAGTTTTACATTTAAATCTAACTGAGTGAGATGAACTCACCTTTGCTTTTTTGTTGCAATCCATCCTATCTCAACTTGTTTTTCCATGATTTTTTTCGACCTGCTTACCAACTGCTCAACTAGATCCACTGCTAACTCGTCGATACCCAAATGCAAAGGAGGCCCGGCCCACTCTGCTCACCCACTCCAACTTTTTCCCCTTTCCTTTGCCTATGCACGAAAATGAACCATGGTCGTGCACGGTCCGCTAACACCATGCTCCGGCCAACAAAACAACACTCAGACCATGCCAACGAACTACTCTCCTCACAATCGACTCAGCCATCACAATCTCCATGCCTCCGCCACCTCCCCGTCAAAAACGACCCGATGGTCATTGTCATTGCAACCACAAGTCGCGTCCTCCATTTCAAGGTCGCACCACACCAAACTTCGTACCCCGACGCGCCTCAGCATCATGAATCCAACGGAGCAAATGCTACATACCAACTCGCCCTACATCTCCTGAAATCGCTAACCCTAGTAGGCGCCACCTGTACGATTCATGGCCGAGCAACCCAAGTTGAAGCCGCACCATATAATTTTTCAAACTGAAGCCCTCTAAAAACTTAATTTTAAAAACAAGTTTGATAATTTTGATTGAGTATAAAAAGAGAGAATGAATTTTTTTCTGAAGTTGCCATTTTTTTTCTTTCTGAACGAAGATGGGAAGGGTTCGACTGTAATTATTAAAGAGGGAAGCTTGCTTCAGAAGACAGAGGAGAATAGGTCGGCAAAAGGAACATAGGGCGGCTGTGTTTGATTGGTGACATAATATATTATATTTAAATTAAAACGATAATTATCGTCTAGGCGTTTTTATCTCGTACGCTCACACAACAAACCCAAAAACTACGAAAATTGAAACCCGATAATAATTCAATATTACGGATCCAATGGAACCGGTTTCGTCGAATTCCGAGAATGTGCCTCGGAAGGCTATTTTTAAATATTATTTTAAACGATAAAATTTCAAAAACGAACAAACGACTGTAAAATTCAATTTTAATACTTCCTTTATTTTCAGTGCTATCAATATAAAATTTTCAAGCCTTCAAATTATTTTTAATAGGCTTAAAACTCCAGATTCAACAATTTACCCAAGTTCATTTATTTAAATTTATAATTCAATTATCAAATAAGTTGAGACATTTGAAATTCAAGTTTGAAATTAATCTTTAAATATAGAAAATCGACTAAATATTCCAATTCTAAATGCTCCAAAAATTCCGGGCAGTCACATTCCTCCCCCCTAGAAGAATTTCGTCCCCGAAATTACTAATTAGGAAGAATAGTACAATACCCGTTTATTATTTTCCCTAAATCCAAACAGTTTCTAACAATTCATCATCTTACCATCTATCTTTTTATAAAAGACCCACTATCATTCTTATGAACTTCTCAACTCTCTTATTGTTTCAAACTATACCATTTGTTTACCATTCAAGTTCCAATTTAAAACCAAATTTCGAATTATCAAAATTTTCTCAGAAATTTTTTTAACTCCCTAAATTTTCAAAAAATTTCGCCAGCGTCTCCTTTGTGCGGCTAGCTCGGTACAACTACAAAAGGCCTATACGGGCTCCCAAATCCCAAAAGAAAACAAAAGGGCGAAGTGGCTCGATAAAAAACCCAATCAAAATTCATATAGAAACTTAAACACATACCTTTTTGTCAAGCATTTTAAAATTTATCTTTTGAAATCAAATCCAGTTCTCCTTTCCCTTTATATTACCTGCATATCCTACTTGACAATAATATCCAATCATAATATTCCAAAAACATTTTATCGACTTCCTTACGAAATGTCAATATTAATCCATTCCAAATATTAACCTAGAATATATTTAAAGATCAATTTCCAATTAAGAACTCGCCATTTCTTTCTCAAGTTCAGTATAAGCATTTTATATGTTTCTTATATTTATTTTCACCTTACCATTTCAGTTTATATCTATTTCTATTCAATTTTGATTCTTTCATTTTCATATGAATTCAATTTATCTTAAACTCTAAATATTTAAATTTTATTTTTCATTAATAACTAATTCATATCATTACTTTAAATCAGTTTCATTTACAAATTTATTTCAAATTTCAATTTGAAAACATTTGTCGTTAACGAAATTTTCCAAAATTTTCAAAAAATTTCTAACTCCCAAAATTTCTAAATTTTTTTAGCACAGTCCCCTTTGTACGGAGGAGCTTTTGCAATTTGACAAAAGATATAAATATATATACATCGACCCACCCGGTCGGAAAAACTAAAACAGTTCATATTTCCTATTTTTATTGCGTGGGCGTACTTATTTAGCATTTTTAAGAAAGCGACTTATAATTTTAGCAATTAGCGCAACCCAATCCATCCACACGGCTCCCACCTATTTGTACTTACTCAATTTAAACATGTAAGTACCATATATAAAAAGTTTATCAGTATTTCACTTATTTGCAATAGTTAAACATATGAATTTTAAAAGAAATGCACATCAAACATTTTCCGTAAGCAATTTATATAGTTTTCATACTAATTCAACTGTTTCAATTAATTTATAAACCATTTTCATTCAATTTGAATGGTTTACAATCCATTCGTATACAACTTCATCAATTTGAATGGTTTAAAACTCAATCGCTTACATTTTATTTAGTTTTAAGCAAACCGTACTCATAATTAATTCAATTTCTCTCAAAATCAATTTATTTAAATTTTATCGATTCATAGAATTTTAATCACCCCTTTTACAACCAATGACAATTTATTCTATGCAATTTGGCGAGATCTATGTGAATAAATAAGTATTTATGTTTTATAACCAATTTAAATTGATTTCAACTCAATTTATACTTAATTCTATTCCATTTTAAATTTATTCACAATCCATATATTCTCATTTCATTGCATTTTAAATTTTAATCCATTCTCTTGCATTACATTTTATTAACCAAACTAGTTTCATTATTCAAAACCACTAACAGCTTAGGTTCATCTTTATTACAAATTAAATTTCCTTTTTATTTTAATTCATTCACGACCATTTATTTAGCTCGACACATTCCAAGCTTGCATATTATTAACCATTACCAAATTAATTCAACCCAAGCTTTAGTTACTTTACTCAATTTATTCCATATTTGATTATTCCAAACTATTTTATTTAGCTCGAAAACAATCCAGGCTATTTAATTCAATAACCATTTCAATTTTATTCACAATCTATTCATTTGCATTTCATTTTTATCCACATTGACTTAAAACCATTCAAGTAAACTTGAAACATTCTATTTTCTTATTTTCTCAAGTTATTTCAATCCCTTGATAATTTAAATGGTTTACAATTATTTATTTCAGAATATCTTTCCATTAAATATCATCTGTAACAACCCGCATATTTATCGATTTTATGTTTAAATATTTTATTTAAATATTTCATCATTAGTCGGATTTTAGTCCGAAAAGCTACTTTTTGCATACGGTCGAATTAGGACTCGGGACCACTCCCATTGAGTTTAAAATGCCGTTTGAGACCTTTTTGAGTATAAGCTTCGATATGTTTGGAGAAAGTTGATTTTTGCTACTTTTCACTTTGGGTTTGGTTTGGGCTCAGCCCTATGTTAACTTATGCTCAAATCTGAGCCACTTTTCCCCACTCACCCTCATTCTCTTCTCATTTCAGTTTTTAGAGTATTAATGGTGGGAGAGATTGGAAATTAAAACTCTAAAACCCTAGTTTCTCTTGCAAATCAAATTCCTAGCTCCAAACTCAAGAAGAACCCATTGGTAAGCTTCTCCCCTTCTTCTCCAACTTATTCTCTTACCAATTTCAGAAATTCCTAAACCTCATTTCGGGAATGTTCTTGTTTTGAGCTTAGATTCAAGCTCAATTGGGTTGAGTTGAAGAGAGGTTGATTCTCCATTTGCTTTCAAGCTTCTTCTTGTTTGATTTTGATAAAAAGGTGAGATTTTTATCTCACATCTATGACTATAATTATCTTTGGTTGTTGGGTATGAATTCCTAACACTTCTTCATGTGCATTTGCTCTTGATTTGGATTGGTTTTGTGAATATTCCCATTTTTGAGTTTTTAAGTCAATTTGTGTGAAAATCCTTTTATGGATGTTTGATCATGCTTTTGGTGATGCATCGGGGAGCATATAGGGTCGGGTTGCCGATTGGCCTAAATCCTTAGAGCCAATGTTCGTCCGGTTGCATTTTGGAAGAGTTTACTCTTCATTTGAATAAGGCTGAAAAACAGCCCAGGCATGATTCAGTCGACTGAAAACTCTGTTCAGTCGACTGAACCTGAAACACGAGAGTTTCCAGGCATGATTCAGTCGACTGAAAAACTCTGCACAGTCGACTGAAACTGGAAACAGAAAGTTTTCTGAACCTGGAAAATTTCCAGGCACAGGGCCAGTCGACTGAAAACTCTGTTTAGTCGACTGAACTTGCTGTTTGAGTCCAATTTGCCTTTTTGGATTGAATTTCCAATTTAAATCGATTCGTGATGATCCTATTTATTGTCATCATTTATTATCATCTTTGATGACTTATTTTCTTTGGGAATTTTAGGTATATCCACTTCGATGGATCCTTTATCGATTTCATTGGATTTTTATTCACATCTTCTAATGTGATCTTTGTGATTGATTGTTTCTACAATCCCCCTTGTGCTTTGTCACTTTAAAAATATAAAGGTTTTCTATACTAGTAGTAAATATCAAAACTCTTTCCTCAAATGATTTCAACACTATTTTAATACCAAATTCGTTTTCTTAAACCGTTTTCCAATCTATTAGTATCGACAAACCTTTACCTCACTCGTATGAGAAATCTAATTAAACGACTTAGTAAAACGAGTGGTATGAAACGCTTGCGTTTACTTCGTCGGTTAATTCTTGGACTTGTTCGATTGAACCTCTTGTGACAATTTTATAGTGGAGATCTACAGTTTGTTCGTAAATATTTAAGTTAAGCAAGTGGTTATGGGACATGAAGCTAAACTCATATATTTACTAGCTTAGTGTAATTGACACTTCTCGTTGATCATGACGATCATCTTTGTGATTTAGACTAGCAGTGTGCGATGTCTCTTTGTCTGTGAGGGAGACTAAACCCCGTTTTGTGGAGTTTCGACTCAAATTGTTGGGGTAGCAACCCATGGTCTTCGGGCCGTTTGTGGAGCTTCGGCTCAATTTGTGATGGTTAACAACCATGGAATTAGCATTCCGTTTGTGATACACGTGTTGGTGAGCTTTATGCTCCCGTTTGTGATAGGCCTCCCCCCCTTTGTGATTTCTGGATTTCTTGAGATGGTTTCTAGAATGTAACGATCCTGAATTTTGAACAATTTAAAAATGAAGATATTTAATTAATTTTAAATATTTGAGATAATTTTAAATTGAATTCCAATAAAACTATGAAATTTAGCGATTAAATTTTAGAATTTAATCTATTTAAAGTTAAACTAAATTTAAATTTAACTTTGAAGTTGAATATTGAAGTTGTATCTAAAATTCGAGCTAATGACTTAGAAAAAGAATTTAGGTATAAGAATTATTATTTATGAAAATTAATAAATTTGTGGTTAGTTATAAATAACATTTTTCTTTAACTTAAATAAAGGAATAAAATTTTAATCAATATAAAATAAATTGTAAAACACGTTAATATAAATTTATGTTTCATAATTGAACTGCAAAACGTTTATAAGTTTATTTAAGAAAAAAAAAATTAAACAAAACAATTGAATATAAAATGAAAAAAAAAATAAATAAGAAAAGATGTAGAATAAAATAAATATAAAAAGAAACATACTGCCTTACTCCTTTCAGCTACAAACACGCCGCTTTTCACGCCTTCCTCCATGCCTAAATCACGTTCCTTCTTCTATTTTATACCCGACCTCCTTTCCCCCTTTTCCCATTCGAAACCTAATCTAAAAAAAAGAAAATTAATGGCGGCCGCGTTCTTCTCTCGTCTCGATTCCTCTTCGTTCGCCTTTAGAAATTAGGGCTTCGACTTCAATCTCGCTCGCGTGCCCCAATTCGACTCGTGTGCTCTTCACTTCGTTTGCAAAGGTGAGTTCTTGGCTCACGATTGATTTTAAATCAAGTATTTGAATTTGATTGAATTGAATGCTTGGTTGCATGCTATGAATTGGTGTTATTTGGCTTCCATTTGCTCGGTTAATTTGCATGTATGGTTGTTGGGGTTATTTACTATCGTTTGCTCTGATAATTCGATATTAAACTGTTGAGGACAGATACTCTGTGTAATTTGTTTTTTTTTTTTATAAAAAAACAGATGCTGTAAATTTTGTTTTTAAACTGTTAAGAACAAATTCTACCCAATATTTGATATGTGTTTTAAATTGATAAGAACAGATGCTTTGTGAATTTGCGTTTAAAATTGATAAGAACAGATGTTGTTGATTTTATTTTTAAACTGTTGGGAGCAGACGCTAATTGATATTGTTTTCTTAAAACTGTTAAGAACAAATGCTATTTAAATTTTAATTTTAAACTAATAAGAACAGATGCTGTTAATTTGCGTTTGAACTGTTGAGAACAGATGCTACCCAATTTTTGTTTTAAATTGATAAGAACAGATGCTATCTATTTTGAATTTAAACTGTTAAGAACAGATGCTACTTAAATGTTGTTTTAAATTGATAAGAACTGATGCAAGATAATATCGAAGTAATTTGTTTGTATGTATATGAGTTTCTGGAAATTAGAATGTACTTATATAAGTATGTATACGCAGTTAGTATCAGTAATTGTTGATGTTCTTAACTTAAGCTTTTAAATCTAAAATTTTGGTTGCATGATTTTATGTTGAGATGAATAAGCATTGCATGTTATTATAAGTAAATACATGATGTAAGTATTATGTGTGTGCATGGCTGTGAAATTGCTTCTGTATGTTTGTTTTCCATCTGAAATACCTCTGTTCCTGTCTTCATCCCTCAGTGAGTAAGCTTCTTTTAAAAAAAACAGTTTTTCTTTTTAAATCAAAGTTTAACAAATTTTACAAAACACAATTTCTTATTTACATAAATCAGAAAACTACTATGTTCTTTGTTTAAAACTGTTTACCCTCAAAATGTTAGAGTTGATGTTAGCTGTGCATGTGAGTGAACTTATATGTTTAAAATCAGTTTCCTTGTAAAAATCAGAGCTAACTTATTGAACTAAGTTTTAAAAAAAAAAGAAATCCATCATAAACTAGTTGATATCAGTTTGGATTTGTTATAGAAATAGAAAATCTGTAGCTTTTGAACAAGTACAGCAGTCAACAAGTTCTAATACGTAAATAAGAAACTGCTCTGTGTTCTTTGTTTAACCTCAAAATGTTTTAAGTTTGTTAGCTGTGCATGTGAATATATATAGGAATAAGTATGTTGTGTGATTGTTTGTTGATGAATGTTTTTGTGTGAACATCCTATAATCTGAAAATAACAAAATTGACAAGTTTAAACCAATTGTTTGATGAAAATGATGCATGCTAAAGTTGTTGGAACCATTATGTGAATATGCATTTATGCATATGCATGTCACTGTGAGTAAACACTTACAAATTAAAGCTAAGTAGATAATTATATGGTTGATTTTAAAATCTGTGATGATAACTGTTATGTATGTATGCATGTGAGTAAGTCTGTGTTTATTTGATAAATGCTTATTTATAGTTTCTAACTTCTCTGTTCTTAGTTCAGAAAGATATGATTTTAGATCAAGTTTAAAAATCTTTGCACGTGAGTAAACTTTTTACTAAAGTTTAATTAAGTTATTAGCTGTTGCTATGAGATTGTGATGATGTTACATACATATACATATGCCACTGAAGTGTTTGCAGTTTCCCCGAGTTTTTGTGCTTCTGACCCGAAGCAGGGGATTGATTGACCCGAAGTGGTACTCGGGTGATTATGTTTTTGACTAGGAGCATAAGGTTTTAAAACCTGAGAATTTTGTGCAGGTTTTTGAGACTGATTTTACAGTTTTTAAAATCTTGAATGAAGCTCATATTTTAAAGATGGTAAATTGAATCAAGTGTAAGATTTAAACTGAATTCAAATGTAGTTTTGAAATTCAAAGTTTTTTTTTTAATGAAACTTTTAAATTTGAACAAGTTTTAAATTCTGTTTTAAATCAAGTTTTAAAACAAAACAGTTTCAGGTATAAAATCCTGTAGCTCTGCAATTTCTAACATTTGAATGAAATTTATATTGTTCATCAGTCCATTTTTATCTGTTCCCTATGTTGTTTGCAACTGTGTTGCACTTGTATCACTGGAATTTCCATTTTGCTGTCTGCATACAGTGGCAGTTCCATATATATATATATATATATATATATATATATATATATATATATATGTCCATGTCACTTTTTACTTGATGCTGCACACTTGTGTTTTGCCTTGATCACCTCTGCTTGTTGATTGCATTGTTTGTACCTGGGTTATCTCACTGATCATTTGTATACACACAGTTGTGTGCTTCTCGGTTGCACTGTAGTTTGGCCTGCATCCCTTTGTTTGATCATCAGTTGCAGCTTGTTATATTGTATCTTGAAGTTATTGCCGTAAGCTCTGTTGCACTTCGATGTGATCTGGTCTTTGACCTTATATCTGCAGTGGCATTGTACTGTTTATCCATGACATGCTTAACTGTAGCTTGTATCACCTGTTCCCCTGTACTTGTTTGGCTCTGCGATTCATCGCTGTTGCCTCTGTGTTTGTTGTGTCTGCTGCTCCCTGCATTTGTTTCACTGTACTTGTTCACTGCCCTGTACACGATCCGTGTTGCATGTTGCTGCTGCATGTGTTGTTTTCTACTGTGTCGTCTCTGATGTTGTTTCATTTGTGCACTAATTCAATGCTTAGTGCATTGTGCACCTGTTTTGGACTTGCAGTTTGAATTGCATTGAGTTGAGTCGAGTTTGCAGTGATTTGTCCGATTTGCGCTTGCACGCGTGTTGCCGAGGCAGTGCACATGTGTATTAATATACGTGTGTACTGCAGCCACACGGGATTGACAGATTTTTTTTTAAAAATTTTTTTTTATTAAAGTTGTTAATATGAAAATCCATAATAGATAAAATTGATTCGTCATCTCTGTTACCATTTTATTCAGTTCATTGCAAATTTAATTACTTGAATTAAGATTAATCCTGACTCGAGTGTTTTTGTGTTTGCAATTAACGCTCGGGTCAGACCGAGTATTTTGCAGCTTGAAGATTTTCAGGCCGCGAAGTTAGAGAGAGGGGATTTCGGCATTCATTAAAGTTTTAAAGAGATTTTTCTTTGTACTCTAAAAGATATATATATATATAGATAAATTGTTCCGCTGTATAAAAATTTAATGCATTGTACAAACTCTGATGTATGTAAGAAAAATTCATTTATAAATAATATTATGATTATTCTATGATTCTGTGGCTGATTCTGTTTAAACTCTATAAACTGACTAACAATCCGTCAATTTGAACGTTTCTAGTTGGTTTAATTACCGACTAGAGGCGGTCAGAGCGGCGGGTCGTTACAAAAAGTGGTATCAGAGCTTTGGTTTACTCAAAGCTCAGTTTATGATGTTTAATATGAATAGTTACTAGAACCACTATAAAGAAAGTGCTTTTCAAATTTAAAGAAGTTTAAAGTTGTTTTCTTTAAAGTAAAAGGTATTTTGAAAATTAAGATTATTTTGAAAATTCCCCTCTCTAAATGTGAGTTTGCGATAGTTCTCTTCGGTGAGGTCTCATTAGATTTGAGTTTCGATCGTTCGGAAACTCATTATCGAATTATTGAGATTTATGAAAAGTGAACTAATGAATTAATGAATTGGTTTAAATTGGTTTAAATCGAATAACTTGAATATTTCGAGTAATAATTGTGGAATAAAATGATATGTTAATTTGGTTATAACCAAGAGAATTATTGAATTATAACTTGGGAATTTGATTCTGAATTCTTTTGAAATTGATTTCAAATGTTGTTAAGAACGAATTAGTAAATAAATGAATTATAAGTATTTAACTTATAATATGAACTTTTAGTATATAACTGAGTTATATAAATTGAATTGAATTGAATTATAAGAAGATTTATAAATTGAAGTTTTATAAATAGAAAGGAATTTGTAAAGATTGTTTATAAATTCGAAATCAATTGAATTTGATAAGTAAATTGTTGTAGCTTATGAAAGGAGATATATCCACGATTTTGGACAGTGGGTAATCCTTTAAAAATAAAAATAAGTTGTAGAAATGATGAAATTGGTTGACAAAGCATATTCACGATTTTTGACAGTGAATATATTATTGAATAAAACAGATATGTTTTAGGGAAGTGATATTATGAAATGAAATTTAATTGTTGATTTAACTGTATGAATCAAACTGAGTTTGATGTAAAGTTTATATTTCAAGTTAAAACTATTGCCTAAAATAGTTAACGTGGAAATATGAATTTAATGGAACTAAATTGATGAATAATTTACTAAAGAACTAGTTGACTATTTTGGAAATAGAAAGTAAATGCAAAGTTCAAATGAAATTTAGATTTCAAATTTGAAGTTGTCAACATGATAATCTATAATAGGTTTAATAGATTCAATGATGAATTTGAATTTAAACGTGTGGAGAATTAAATTAAGTGGAAAACTTAATATGGAAAAGTTTGAAATCGGTTTAAAACCAATATTGTGAAAAATATGAGGGATTCAAACTATGAACTAAGTTGAAGTTGAAAAAGTTAATAGTTTTAAGATGTTTTAAAATGCATTAACTATTGAATACCTAGATTTCAACATTCAATTGTTGAAATAGACGTTTTCGAGAAAAATTAAGGAAATGGTAGACTATAACACTGTTGTTATAGTAAATGGTTTCCGGAAGGAAATGTTGTTTATAGTATTGAGATTTATATATCTATCTTAAATCCGAATCCCTATACTAGTGGTTTTGAGTTGTCGTAACGATGTTTTACGCAACATTCGTTTTAACTCAAATAAATGTGTTTAGAAGAATGATTTCCTTAAAGAATGGAATATATACTTAATTTTGATTCAAGTATATTGAATATTTTTCAAAGTGTTGAAAATAAAAGATTTGTGAATTACTTATTATTGAATAAGTATGGGAATGTTTTCCAGTATGAAATGAAAGGTTTGAAATTTTATCTTTTAAAGATAAATTGAGAAATGAATATTTGAAATTAGTTTCAAATGGCTAAGTGTGAAAATTATATATCTTGTAAAGATATTATTTTGAGAGATTTGAACAATTAGTTCAATTTGGAAATTTTTCAAAAGGATTGAATCTTGAGTTAAAATTGAGTTTAACTTTGACACCAAAAACAATATAAGTTCAACTTTGAATTTTGGATAGTCGATTGGGATTGTATGTCTAGCATTGTGAATTGATGACATATCATTTGATCTCTATTAAATATATATCTGTGGTGGCGGAGAATTTATTCTTTTAGCTTAACACCCTTCTCTGAGACATACGAGCTTAGAGGTTATATATCGATAGACATCAATTATGTGTTGAGAATTGACGATGTAACGTGAAATCCAAATCGAATGTGAAGTCGATAATGAATTGGATTGTGAATGTGAATTAGGTTTGAGATAACCTTAAATTTTCAAATCGATTTAGAGGAAAATTTTAAACGTGATGGAAAATTTGGAATCCTCTATTTGTTGTGAATGTGAATTGAGTTTTCGTAACTTATATATGTGAATATAATTGAAAACTATCAGTTTGGAAAGTCCTTATTATGAAAATCCTGTGTAGGTTTACATAGATATGATATGTACGAAATGTGAAATGAAGTACTATATGTATATGACATATGTTTTCTAAAAACTGAGGATATGGAAATGTACCTTCCATTTATTATATGTGAAAGTGATTGGAACTCGGTGGAGTGTCCATTGTAAATCATAGCTACGTAGAATTCCATCAGTGGAATGTCCAATGGGACTGATATGATATCCCCCACGATGGATCATCGTGTTTGGGATTATGTGATTGATGCTGGCGTAATTCGTGGGGCGTGATGCCTACAGTTACAAGCGATTCCACTGAGATAGTGGCGCAACCGCCGAGTAAACTGCGATCTGGAAACCGAAGCGTAATTCGAGGGGCGTGATGCCTAAGGCTACGAGTAATTCTACTGAGATAGTAGCGTAACCGCCGTGTGGACCGCGATCTAAGGCGATAACCATGGCGAAATTCAGGAGTGATGAGAAATCTGAGATTACAAGCGATTCTACTGAGATAGTAGCGAAACCGCCGGGTAAACTGTGATCCATGGGGGAACGGGCTTTCCATATCCATTTTTTAAAAGAATTTTTTAAAAAGTATTTTCACTGGGAGTTGAAGCAAGTATGTTTAGTACTTGGAGATTTTTAGTCTTGCGTCTGATCAGCGTATGCCTAAAGTCTGTGAGAACGACGATGGACCTGTTAAACTTTGAGTTATCAAGTATTTTCAAAAACTTTGAATAGAAAATCAATAATATGAAATTAGAATTACATAATTCTAACTTAATGAACTAAGGAAGAAGATCTTTTTGAATATCTTGAAAGTCCACAGCTTTTGGATAAGATATAATATGCAAATATTTAGCATGAAAGATTTCAAGTTTAAAAATCTAAGTTTTGTAAGTCAAAAATTTGGTAAAAGACTTTTGTGTCTTGATTATTGAAATTGATGAACAAAACTAGTGAAATGAAATAAATGGAATGAATCCTATATTTATTTATGAGTTTGGAACTTGGTAAAATTATGTAGGATATAAATATTGGTGAGATTTTAGCAAAACGTTTTTCCTAACTTATAATTTCGGGACGAAATTCTTTTAAGTAGGGGAGATTGTAATGATCCTGAATTTTGAACAATTTAAAAATGAAGATATTTAATTAATTTTAAATATTTGAGATAATTTTAAATTGATTTCCAATAAAACTATGAAATTTAGCGATTAAATTTTAGAATTTAATCTATTTAAAGTTAAACTAAATTTAAATTTAACTTTGAAGTTGAATATTGAAGTTGTATCTAAAATTCGAGCTAATGACTTAGAAAAAGAATTTAGGTATAAGAATTATTATTTATGAAAATTAATAAATTTGTGGTTAGTTATAAATAACATTTTTCTTTAACTTAAATAAAGGAATAAAATTTTAATCAATATAAAATAAATTGTAAAACACGTTAATATAAATTTATGTTTCATAATTGAACTGCAAAACGTTTATAAGTTTATTTAAGAAAAAAAAAATTAAACAAAACAATTGAATATAAAATGAAAAAAAAAATAAATAAGAAAAGATGTAGAATAAAATAAATATAAAAAGAAACATACTGCCTTACTCCTTTCAGCTACAAACACGCCGCTTTTCACGCCTTCCTCCATGCCTAAATCACGTTCCTTCTTCTATTTTATACCCGACCTCCTTTCCCCCTTTTCCCATTCGAAACCTAATCTAAAAAAAAGAAAATTAATGGCGGCCGCGTTCTTCTCTCGTCTCGATTCCTCTTCGTTCGCCTTTAGAAATTAGGGCTTCGACTTCAATCTCGCTCGCGTGCCCCAATTCGACTCGTGTGCTCTTCACTTCGTTTGCAAAGGTGAGTTCTTGGCTCACGATTGATTTTAAATCAAGTATTTGAATTTGATTGAATTGAATGCTTGGTTGCATGCTATGAATTGGTGTTATTTGGCTTCCATTTGCTCGGTTAATTTGCATGTATGGTTGTTGGGGTTATTTACTATCGTTTGCTCTGATAATTCGATATTAAACTGTTGAGGACAGATACTCTGTGTAATTTGTTTTTTTTTTTATAAAAAAACAGATGCTGTAAATTTTGTTTTTAAACTGTTAAGAACAAATTCTACCCAATATTTGATATGTGTTTTAAATTGATAAGAACAGATGCTTTGTGAATTTGCGTTTAAAATTGATAAGAACAGATGTTGTTGATTTTATTTTTAAACTATTGGGAGCAGACGCTAATTGATATTGTTTTCTTAAAACTGTTAAGAACAAATGCTATTTAAATTTTAATTTTAAACTAATAAGAACAGATGCTGTTAATTTGCGTTTGAACTGTTGAGAACAGATGCTACCCAATTTTTGTTTTAAATTGATAAGAACAGATGCTATCTATTTTGAATTTAAACTGTTAAGAACAGATGCTACTTAAATGTTGTTTTAAATTGATAAGAACTGATGCAAGATAATATCGAAGTAATTTGTTTGTATGTATATGAGTTTCTGGAAATTAGAATGTACTTATATAAGTATGTATACGCAGTTAGTATCAGTAATTGTTGATGTTCTTAACTTAAGCTTTTAAATCTAAAATTTTGGTTGCATGATTTTATGTTGAGATGAATAAGCATTGCATGTTATTATAAGTAAATACATGATGTAAGTATTATGTGTGTGCATGGCTGTGAAATTGCTTCTGTATGTTTGTTTTCCATCTGAAATACCTCTGTTCCTGTCTTCATCCCTCAGTGAGTAAGCTTCTTTTAAAAAAAACAGTTTTTCTTTTTAAATCAAAGTTTAACAAATTTTACAAAACACAATTTCTTATTTACATAAATCAGAAAACTACTATGTTCTTTGTTTAAAACTGTTTACCCTCAAAATGTTAGAGTTGATGTTAGCTGTGCATGTGAGTGAACTTATATGTTTAAAATCAGTTTCCTTGTAAAAATCAGAGCTAACTTATTGAACTAAGTTTAAAAAAAAAAGAAATCCATCATAAACTAGTTGATATCAGTTTGGATTTGTTATAGAAATAGAAAATCTGTAGCCTTTGAACAAGTACAGCAGTCAACAAGTTCTAATACGTAAATAAGAAACTGCTCTGTGTTCTTTGTTTAACCTCAAAATGTTTTAAGTTTGTTAGCTGTGCATGTGAATATATATAGGAATAAGTATGTTGTGTGATTGTTTGTTGATGAATGTTTTTGTGTGAACATCCTATAATCTGAAAATAACAAAATTGACAAGTTTAAACCAATTGTTTGATGAAAATGATGCATGCTAAAGTTGTTGGAACCATTATGTGAATATGCATTTATGCATATGCATGTCACTGTGAGTAAACACTTACAAATTAAAGCTAAGTAGATAATTATATGGTTGATTTTAAAATCTGTGATGATAACTGTTATGTATGTATGCATGTGAGTAAGTCTGTGTTTATTTGATAAATGCTTATTTATAGTTTCTAACTTCTCTGTTCTTAGTTCAGAAAGATATGATTTTAGATCAAGTTTAAAAATCTTTGCACGTGAGTAAACTTTTTACTAAAGTTTAATTAAGTTATTAGCTGTTGCTATGAGATTGTGATGATGTTACATACATATACATATGCCACTGAAGTGTTTGCAGTTTCCCCGAGTTTTTGTGCTTCTGACCCGAAGCAGGGGATTGATTGACCCGAAGTGGTACTCGGGTGATTATGTTTTTGACTAGGAGCATAAGGTTTTAAAACCTGAGAATTTTGTGCAGGTTTTTGAGACTGATTTTACAGTTTTTAAAATCTTGAATGAAGCTCATATTTTAAAGATGGTAAATTGAATCAAGTGTAAGATTTAAATTGAATTCAAATGTAGTTTTGAAATTCAAAGTTTTTTTTTTAATGAAACTTTTAAATTTGAACAAGTTTTAAATTCTGTTTTAAATCAAGTTTTAAAACAAAACAGTTTCAGGTATAAAATCCTGTAGCTCTGCAATTTCTAACATTTGAATGAAATTTATATTGTTCATCAGTCCATTTTTATCTGTTCCCTATGTTGTTTGCAACTGTGTTGCACTTGTATCACTGGAATTTCCATTTTGTTGTCTGCATACAGTGGCAGTTCCATATATATATATATATATATATATATATATGTCCATGTCACTTTTTACTTGATGCTGCACACTTGTGTTTTGCCTTGATCACCTCTGCTTGTTGATTGCATTGTTTGTACCTGGGTTATCTCCTGATCATTTGTATACACACAGTTGTGTGCTTCTCGGTTGCACTGTAGTTTGGCCTGCATCCCTTTGTTTGATCATCAGTTGCAGCTTGTTATATTGTATCTTGAAGTTATTGCCGTAAGCTCTGTTGCACTTCGATGTGATCTGGTCTTTGACCTTATATCTGCAGTGGCATTGTACTGTTTATCCATGACATGCTTAACTGTAGCTTGTATCACCTGTTCCCCTGTACTTGTTTGGCTCTGCGATTCATCGCTGTTGCCTCTGTGTTTGTTGTGTCTGCTGCTCCCTGCATTTGTTTCACTGTACTTGTTCACTGCCCTGTACACGATCCGTGTTGCATGTTGCTGCTGCATGTGTTGTTTTCTACTGTGTCGTCTCTGATGTTGTTTCATTTGTGCACTAATTCAATGCTTAGTGCATTGTGCACCTGTTTTGGACTTGCAGTTTGAATTGCATTGAGTTGAGTCGAGTTTGCAGTGATTTGTCCGATTTGTGCTTGCACGCGTGTTGTCGAGGCAGTGCACATGTGTATTAATATACGTGTGTACTGCAGCCACACGGGATTGACAGATTTTTTTTCAAAAAAAAAAATTATTAAAGTTGTTAATATGAAAATCCATAATAGATAAAATTGATTCGTCATCTCTGTTACCATTTTATTCAGTTCATTGCAAATTTAATTACTTGAATTAAGATTAATCCTGACTCGAGTGTTTTTGTGTTTGCAATTAACGCTCGGGTCAGACCGAGTATTTTGCAGCTTGAAGATTTTCAGGCCGCGAAGTTAGAGAGAAGGGATTTCGGCATTCACTAAAGTTTTAAAGATATTTTTCTTTGTACTCTAAAAGATATATATATATATATATATATAGATAAATTGTTCCGCTGTATAAAAATTTAATGCATTGTACAAACTCTGATGTATGTAAGAAAAATTCATTTATAAATAATATTATGATTATTCTGTGATTCTGTGGCTGATTCTGTTTAAACTCTATATACTGACTAACAATCCGTCAATTTGAACGTTTCTAGTTGGTTTAATTACCGACTAGAGGCGGTCAGAGCGGCGGGTTGTTACATAGAATTTGTGTTTCACTAATTTTCTTGATTTCTATTGATAAACCTTATCGATATTTGTGCATTGGTGAATTTGTGTGTCATTGACTTTAGTGATTTCTGGATTTCTTGTGTAGTCTTCTGGAATTTGTTTGTCATTGACTTTTGTGATTGACATTGATATTATCGTCAATATTTATGGTTTGGTGAACGAAATAAGGAGTATGACGTTTCTTTGATTCTTGTGTAGATTTGGTGACATTGATTAATCGGATTGATGATTTTCAACTAATTATATATATCACAGCTTGGCATTGAGATTATTATGTGTTTGGTCATATCTCTTATTCTATATCGTTTCATCTGATATTTATAGTTAGACTGATCCGTTTATTATTTTCTTATCAAATAATACTCGGGTCAGACCAAGATGTTACAGGTGCTTCTGCTTGACTTCTCCCCTGGGATTGACTTCTCCGACTTTTGGCAAACTACTTAAATTAGCAGTTTATTTTGTTATATACACTTGAGATATAGACTCATTGTTGTATTCTTTTGTATAGCACGTGTTGCTATTCTTTTGTATTATTGTGGATCTTTTTGACCACTACTCTGATATACACTTCCATGTGTTAATTATATATTCATATCTTCTTCCGCCTTTGTGATATGAATTATCTGTGACTGATTTGTGTTATGCTTATTTCTATATTTGTTTTCCGAAGGATATATATTGCCACCGTGTAGTAGCTTTGAGTTTGTGTCGGTATGTCGGATTTCCTCTTGAAATAGAATGCATGTTATATTATCTGACATATCGGTGCTCGCGCAAAGAAATTACACGGATGGTCGCTCCTCAACAGCCTTATTCTCCGTGCTAGTCGACAGCATTCACCGTAATGTTCTTGGCTAGCGTGGGTATAGAGGTGGGGCGTCACAGCTTGGTATCAGAGCCAAACTTCGGAACAATATGGAATATTATAACAAGGATCATCGTCCTAAGTCTTTCTTAGGAGTCGTGCTTTAGGATTTTATTCGGGTCTACGTACCGTCCTATCCTATTTTCATTTATGATTCCTTGTTTTGTCTATCAAGATTGCTTGATATTTATTTTGAGCATAACTTTTCTCCTTCTTTCTTTTCTAAAGGAAGGGAAATGGTTAGTTCTAGCAGTCCTAGCGCTGGTCAATCCAGTAGACCTTCTCTGGATGACGCATTCATGACTGCCCAACAACTTTTGGATCTTGTAAAGAATCAAGAGTTTATCTGTGCTTTGAGTAAGAACCCCGATATGGTTCTACCTTTGAAACTTGAAGTTTCTTTCAATCAGCTTGTGGATGTTATTCTTCTTCATGAAGAGGTTGGTAAAGGAAGTGTTTGTGATATTGGGACTTCCAAGAAGAGGCATATTAAGTTCAAGAGCCTTAATCCCAATAAGAGAGTGAAGCAAACTACTTTTGTAGCAGAGACTCCAATTCCTTATCGTGGAGGATGCTACAATTGTAATTCTAGGGACCACTATGCAAAGGAGTGTCCGGAGCCACTCTTTTGTCGCTATTGCAGAAATACAGGTCATCATATTTCTGTCTGCCCCATACTTCAAAGCAAGAAGAAGGTGGAACAAGAAATTTCGGTAGCCAAGACTCCTACCCCAAGTCGTAAACAATGCTACAATTGTGTTTCCACGGACCATTATGTAATTAAGTGCCCGAAACCCCCTATTGCCGCTATTGCAAAGGCTTGGGTCATTACTTATCTACATGTCCCAAACTCCCTAGCAAGAGGGAGGGAAAGTCGAAAGTCGTGCAAGCCCCTTGTGACACTTCTCTTGGTCAAGGTATTTCTTATTCAATCCATGATGACATTTGCTTTGTGATTATCTTGTTCGTGTTCTTTTTGATATGGGTTCCACCTCACTATTTTATATCAAAAGAACTTGTTGATTCTTTCCCTTTAAACAATTTTAGGCTTGATGTCTTCCTTGAGAATTGCGAATCCGGATGGTAGATCCGCAACACTCAATTTGCTTTCTATTGATGTCGAAATTATTTTATGTGATTTTTCTTTCCGAGCCGATATTTTTACTTAGGCTTCGGGATTGATTTGTGTTAATGGATTGGCTTTTTCATTACGAAGCCATATCCTTTGTCCCTAGTGGACTATTCATCTTCGACATTTTCTATCTGTTAAGCAGATTTCTATTCTTCTTGTGATTCCGATTTCAAATTTTTGAAGGCCTCATTTTATTCTTTAAGCCCGCATGATGAAGAAAGTGTTGTTTCTCTCATTCATGTAGTTTGAGAATTTTCCGGTAATTTTGAGTTTGTCTTAGAATTATCACATAAGAAATCTTTTGTGTGGTGATAAGGTCTTTCTAGTTCGACCTTGCCACCGATTTTCGTTTGGCTACGAGTTGCGGGAGTTAGCATTCCACTTACCGCATTCCGCACTCGTTACGACTCTTATGAATGACTTATTATGTCATTCGATTCGTCTAGCTTATTTCATCCATTTTATTAATCGAGTATTCTATGAATATTTCGGTGAGACTATTCTTGAATTTATTGATTTTGGATGAAAATAGAAATTTAAAATTTTGAAAATCTTTTTCATAAGATTTATTTATAAGTACAATTTGATTTTTTGTTCTTAAAACGAACAAAGAATATTCTTAGAGAATATGATTTTGTGATTGTATTGCCCATTTAGTGTTTTAAGAATTCTGGTCGATGCGCTTGATCAACGTTATCGATAGGAATCTCCTAAACGCTTTGATGAGACAGTCAGACACGATATATTGACTTGTAAAAATGTAAATTTTTGTAGAAAGATTATTACATAAAAATAAAAATGTAATTTTGAAAGTTTTAACTTTCGGGAAAGAGGATTATTTAAAAGAACTCTTCCTTTCGATACTCTTATTCTTGTGATTCCTGAAGGGGAACCAAGACTTTGCTATTTGTACCGATACTAGTCGTATTGGTTTGGATGTCATTCTCTTGCAAAGAAGAACGTGTTATTGCTTATGCTTCTAGGCAATTAAAGCCTGCTGAGACTAGATATGCCACTCATGATTTAGAGCTCGCGGCTATTGTTTTTGCTCTTCGGATTTGGCGTCATTATCTTTTAGGAGAGAAATTTGTTCTATATACCGATCATAAGTCCTTGAAGTATTTATTCTCTCAAAAGGAACTTAATTTGTGTCAACAGCGTTGGCTCGAATTTCTTGCACCATATGATCTTGATATTCTTTATACTCCCGGTAAGGGTAATCGTGTCGCCGATGCTCTTAGCCGTAAACAACAAGCTGTTGTTTCTATGATGATATCTGAATGGAACGATCTCGAAATCTTATCCACTTGTGAGATTCGAGAGCGTGTTCCCGATTTATGTTCATCTCTTGCTTTATGTAGCCTTGAGGCTCATCCTTCTCTTTTAGACCGCATTCTTGAAGCTCAAGGGTTAGATCCTGAATTGGCTCTTCTTGGCCAAAATATTAGGGATAAAATTGATATTGAAGGATTGAAAGACTTTGATATCAATTCTCGTGGCGGCATTTGGAAATTTGGTAGACTTGTCGTGCCAAATATTGGTGATCTTCGTAAAGATATTTTAGAAGATTCTCATCGTTCTAAATTTACCTTTCATCCCGGTAGTAGTAAAATGTACGCGGATATGAAGCGACTTTATTATTGGGAGGGAATGAAACTTGACATCGCTAACTTCGTTAAGCGTTGCATAACTTGCCAACTCGTTTAGGTCGTGCATCAAAGGCCCGGTGGGTTATTGCAACCTTTAGAAATTCCAATTTGGAAGTGGGACCAGATTTCCATGGATTTTATAGATGGCCTTCCCCGTTCTTGTTCGGGTCATGATAGCTTATGGGTGATTGTTGATAGACTTGCTAAATCCGCCCATTTTATTCCCATTCGGTCTAACCGAACCGTTCCTCTTTTGGCCAAGCTCTTTGTTAAAGAGATTGTTAAATTACATGGAGTTCCTACTTCTATTGTTAGCGACCGTGATCCATTGTTTACTAGTGGATTTTGGAAGAGTCTTCAAAAAGCTTTGGGGATGAAGCTCAATTTTAGCACCGCTTATCATCCCCAGTCCGATGGACAAACCGAGCGTGTGAATCAAACTCTTGAAGATCTTCTTCGTGCATGTGTTCTTGATTTTGGTGGAAGTTGGGAAGATCATATTTCACTTGTTGAATTTTCCTATAATAATAGCTTCCAATCTAGTATTGGTATGGCACCTTTCGAGGCACTCTACGGAAGGCCATGCCGATCTCCTTCTTGTTGGCTTGAGGCCGGTGAGAAGCTGGTTTTAGGTCCAGATTTTATTCGTGATTCCACAGAGAAAATTGAACTTATTCGACATAGGATGAAAGAAGCCCAGAGTAGACAAAAATCCTATGCTGATAACCGGAGAAGGAAATTAGAATTTTCTGTGGGAGATCTTGTGTTCATTCGTGTTTCACCTATGAAAGGTGTTGTACGTTTCAGTCGATCGGGAAAACTAGCGCCTCGATATATTGGGCCATTTCCTATCACCGAACGTATTGGTTCCATGGCTTATCGCCTTTTATTACCGGCTCAGTTTTCTGCTATGCATGATGTGTTTCACGTTTCTCAACTTCGGAAATGTCTTCGAGATTCCGATTCTGTTCTTGAGCCCGGTGTTGTGGAAGAGATTGAAGTTTCGCCTAATTTAACTTATGAGCAACATCCTATTCGTACCATTGCTTCGGAAGTCAAACGACTTCGAAATAAGGATGTTCCGCTTGTTAAAGTTCAATGGTCTTCAAATCCTAAGGATTGTTCTTGGGAATCTAGAGAGTACATCGAGCGAACACATCCGGACTTACTTTCTCGTGCTCTTTGAGATGAACTTCTTATTTCAAACTTCTTTTGTGTTGAATATGCTTTTATGGTTGTTACTATATATCTTCTTCTTGCAATATTGCGAGGACGAAATTTCTTTAAGGAAGGGAGTCTGTAACAACCCGCATATTTATCAATTTTATGTTTAAATATTTTATTTAAATATTTCATCATTAGTCGGATTTTAGTACGAAAAGCTACTTTTTGCATACGGTCGAATTAGGACTCGGGACCACTCCCATTGAGTTTAAAATGCCGTTTGTGACCTTTTTTAGTATAAGCTTCGATATGTTTGGAGAAAGTTGATTTTTGCTACTTTTCACTTTGGGTTTGGTTTGGGCTCAGCCCTATGTTAACTTATGCTCAAATCTGAGCCACTTTTCCCCACTCACCCTCATTCTCTTCTCATTTCAGTTTTTAGAGTATTAATGGTGGGAGAGATTGGAAATTAAAACTCCAAAACCCTAGTTTCTCTTGCAAATCAAATTCCTAGCTCCAAACTCAAGAAGAACCCATTGGTAAGCTTCTCTCCTTCTTCTCCAACTTATTCTCTTACCAATTTCAGAAATTCCTAAACCTAATTTCGGGAATGTTCTTGTTTTGAGCTTAGATTCAAGCTCAATTGGGTTGTGTTGAAGAGAGGTTGATTCTCCATTTGCTTTCAAGCTTCTTCTTGTTTGATTTTGGTAAAAAGGTGAGATTTTTATCTCACATCTATGACTATAATTATCTTTTGTTGTTGGGTATGAATTCCTAACACTTCTTCATGTGCATTTGCTCTTGATTTGGATTGGTTTTGTGAATATTCCCATTTTTGAGTTTTTAAGTCAATTTGTGTGAAAATCCTTTTATGGATGTTTGATCATGCTTTTGGTGATGCATCGGGGAGCATATAGGGCGGGTTGCCGATTGGCATAAACCCTTAGAGACAATGTTCGTCCGGTTGCATTTTGGAAGAGTTTGCTCTTCATTTGAATAAGGCTGAAAAACAGCCCAGGCATGATTCAGTCGACTGAAAACTCTGTTCAGTCGACTGAACCTGAAACCCGAGAGTTTCCAGGCATGATTCAGTCGACTGAAAAACTCTGCACAGTCGACTGAAACTGGAAACAGAAAGTTTTCTGAACCTGGAAAATTTTCAAGCACAGGGTCAGTCGACTGAAAACTCTGTTCAGTCGACTGAACCTACTGTTTGAGTCCAATTTGCCTTTTTGGATTGAATTTCCAATTTAAATCGATTCGTGATGATCCTATTTATTGTCATCATTTATTATCATCTTTGATGACTTATTTTCTTTGGGAATTTTAGGTATATCCACTTCGATGGATCCTTTAACGATTTCATTGGATTTTTATTCACATCTTCGAATGTGATCTTTGTGATTGATTGTTTCTACAATCCCCCTTGTGCTTTGTCACTTTAAAAATATAAAGGTTTTCTATACTAGTAGTAAATATCAAAACTCTTTCCTCAAATGATTTCAACACTATTTTAATACCAAATTCGTTTTCTTAAACCGTTTTCCAATCTATTAGTATCTACAAACCTTTACCTCACTCGTATGAGAAATCTAATTAAACGACTTAGTAAAACGAGTGGTATGAAACGCTTGCGTTTACTTCGTCGGTTAATTCTTGGACTTGTTCGATTGAACCTCTTGTGATAATTTTATAGTGGAGATCTACAGTTTGTTCGTAAATATTTAAGTTAAGCAAGTGGTTATGGGACATGAAGCTAAACTCATATATTTACTAGCTTAGTGTAATTGACACTTCTCGTTGATCATGACGATCATCTTTGTGATTTAGACTAGCAGTGTGCGATGTCTCTTTGTCTGCGAGGGAGACTAAACCCCGTTTTGTGGAGTTTCGACTCAAATTGGTAGGGTAGCAACCCATGGTCTTCGGACGTTTGTGGAGCTTCGGCTCAATTTGTGATGGTTAGCAACCATGGAATTAGCATTCCGTTTGTGATACACGTGTTGGTGAGCTTTATGCTCCCGTTTGTGATAGGCCTCCCCCCCTTTGTGATTTCTGGATTTCTTGAGATGGTTTCTAGAATTTGTGTTTCACCAATTTTCGTGATTTCTATTGATAAGCCTTATCGATATTTGTGCATTGGTGAATTTGTGTGTCACTGACTTTAGTGATTTCTGGATTTCTTGTGTAGTCTTCTGGAATTTGTTTGTCATTGACTTTTGTGATTGACATTGATATTATCGTCAATATTTATGGTTTGGTGAACGAAATAAGGAGTATGACGTTTCTTTGATTCTTGTGTAGATTTGGTGACATTGATTAATCGGATTGATGATTTTCAACTAATTATATATATCACAGCTTGGCATTGTGATTATTATGTGTTTGGTCATATCTCTTATTCTATATCGTTTCATCTGATATTTATAGTTAGACTGATCCGTTTATTATTTTCTTATTAAATAATATTCGGGTCAGACCGAGATGTTACAGGTGCTTCTGCTTGACTTCTCCCCTGGGATTGACTTCTCCGACTTTTGGCAAACTACTTAAATTAGTAGTTTATTTTGTTATATACACTTGAGATATAGACTCATTGTTGTATTCTTTTGTATAGCACGTGTTGCTATTCTTTTGTATTATTGTGGATCTTTTTGACCACTACTCTGATATACACTTCCATGTGTTAATTATATATTCATATCTTCTTCCGCCTTTGTGATATGAATTATCTGTGACTGATTTGTGTTATGCTTATTTCTATATTTGTTTTCCGAAGGATTTATATTGCCACCGTGTAGTAGCTTTGAGTTTGTGTCGGTATGTCGAATTTCCTCTTGAAATAGAATGCATGTTATATTATCTGACATATCGGTGCTCGCGCAAAGAAATTACACGGATGGTCGCTCCTCAACAGCCTTATTCTCCGTGCTAGTCGACAGCATTCACCGTAATGTTATTGGCTAGCGTGGGTATAGAGGTGGGGCGTCACATTATCTATAACTCACCGAATTTTATTTCGATTAAATTTATTTTCACTTGATTTAAATCCAATCCAATATTATTAAACTTAGCTTAAGTTGATTTCAATTCAACTCTCCTCCATCTATTAGCTTAAGTTAATTTACTTCAATTTTATACTTAAGCTCATTTCAATTGATTATAAGATAATTTCTAATTTATTTCCACTTATTTGGATTTTACTTGCAACTCCTACCATTGCTGTTTTAATCCATTTACATTTTTATTTATTCGACACATTCCCAATTATATTTAATTTGCTTACACTTCAAGTTAAAATTTTATTTACAACTCAAGTTCTGATCCCACCATTCTCTTTTAATTTACCAACCAATTTATTAGCTTACAATTCAATTTCATACTCGATTCATTTAATTAATTACAAGGCCACCTCCAACTATATTTTCTTCACTCATGATTCAAGTCGAATTTGATTTATAACTTGAGTTTTATTTCCAGTCTTCATTATTAGCTTATAATTCAGCTTCTATTTTTACTACATTGAACTCCATTTACACATTTCATTAACTAATTTATTATCTAATTAGTTCTTCCCCTAATTATAATCCAATACTTGATTTTTAATTCCAAATATCACTTCGTTAAATTTCCTTACGTTTGATTTGTTTTATAATTCAAGTTTGGATTTTTATTTTATTTTTAACTCGAAATTTGCACCTATTTGTAACTTAAGCACATTTTATTTCCATGGACTTCTAATTCTTTTATAAGTTATTCTCATTTATTTATTTTCAATTCAATTCTTATCCAACTTATTTCCATTTATTCAGATAAGAATCTAATTCCATTTCAATAATTCAATTGAATTTTTATTCCAATTCAATTTTATTTTAACTCAGATTTATTTAGCTCAATTCGATTTCAACTTAATTCGAATACAACTGGATATTATTTTCAACCTACTCAATTAATTTCAATCCAGTTAAATTTTGTTCCCCGATCCAAGTTAATTTCATTTTTAACTTTTCACTTTAAATTTAAATTTCAACTTTCAAAGCTTATATTTCCTTCCTGATTTAAAAATCATCTCAATTTATAAGCTGACAACTATCTCATCAGGATTTTTAAACCCCCGGCTTTGGCTTCAAATCATTTTGAAATCTCCAACATCTCAAATCACATTTCTCAAAAGTCATACCATTCCTATTTTATTCCCAATAAATTTCCTTTGAAATTTTCAAAACAACTAGCTTCTTTGAACAAATCAAATTTTTGCAGCGATTCATCACTTAGAAATTCGAACATGAATACTGATGATGCGGCCATCATCATCAGAATTATTTTCCAATAATCCAAGTGATTTCAATGCTATATCACTTTCAAAATCCATTTTGAACAAATTTCCTTTAAATTTATATTCAAACATTCTTTGGAATTTTATCTCATTTCAATTTCAAATGGTTCTCTGAAATTCTATTTCAAAATTATAATCACCTTTACAGTTTACAATTTCAAATCTCATTTATATATGAATTTTATTTCAATTTATAAATTACATTTATAATCTATATTCCAAATTCCATTTTGTTATATAAATTTATTCCTCAACTTTGGTTATAAGTTTTCAATTTCTTAATCAATTTGTACACAATAGGGTTAATAATTTAATATTATCATTCCTTAACAATTAAGCATCCAAATACTATAATACTTTACAAAAATTGTATTCATTTTATATACAAAAATAATTTGGGTAAATTATTTCATTTACCCTACTTTAAAATAATACTGTGTCGAATTGTTCTATTTAAGTGTTTAGAGATCCCTATCAATAACGTTAATTACTCGTATTGACCAGAATCTATAAATTACTCAATAAACCAATCAACACAATATTAAAACAATTTATATTCACTAGCAAATACGCGCTCATATTTATTAATACGCTGAAACTCATTCTAGATTATTACAGACTCTATTTGAGTAATTTCCCACTAGAGCCAAGGTTATCACTAACCTATGCTCTGATACTAAGTGTAACAGCCCGCAAATCCGTACCCCTAAGTCAACACTATTCTACATTAACCTACTCAAGATGTCCAGAAATGTGAACCATTTCGATTAAAGAAGAAGAGGAAGAAGAAGAGAAAACAGAAAACAACAAAGAATCTAACCATCGCAGCGAAATAAAATATAATAGATAATAAATAATCTTTACTCAAAAATCAAATATCTCTGTTTATATAATACATCATCAGAGTACATCAATCACAGTTCAACTTAATTCATCATACAATGGATACACAATAACTCAACACAGCGGAATATACATATATAAACAATTACGGGAGTACGTATCGTCATCCTGCTCGTCTCCTCAGCTCCACAGCATCATATTCTGTATCCTATAATACTCGGTCTGACCCGAGCGTTACAGTTAAATAACACCCGAGTCAGTTTGGAATACCAGCGTGAGAAAATCACACTCAATTGATTATTAAAGATTCAAATATCCTTTAAAAACAAAAGCATCTTGTAAGACCACGCCATAAATAAACATGTCGGGTTTTTACCTTACGATAGCTAAAACAATTTTTATAGAAATCCTCTGATATTGTAATACGGTCTATATACAAATACTTATAAAATAGCCGAAATTGTTACACCTATTAAATTCCAGCTACTAGCCACAGAGTGGGCAATACAAACAAAACTCGTATAAGGCTCGTAGGGAGAATGGATTTCCAACTAATGACTAGGCACTGGGTACCACCTGCCACAGTACAAGGCCTTGATCACCGTACCGAGGAGTACGCCCGCTCCCCTGCAACACAAGACTGGGACTACCCCTTACTAGATAATCCCGAGTGAGATCTCCCCGCTGTTGGGATCAGCAACCGCCCACTAAGCCGAAATAAAAAGGGACATCTAGATAGGAATGACCTCACCCTTCTGGGTGCTACCCACCTAGCCTTGCTGCATAACCCCAGATTTTCAGTCATTCCAATTTGATGAGGCTTGAGACTAAGCGTTACCTTTTTAGAACATATCCCTTAGAATGCCCATCGTCCACCTGACGATGTTTCGCAAGCATTCATCCATACAAGTCCGTCCTATGTTTGAATCGAACCGAAAGCACTATTCCTACTACATCCATTTTGGAAATATCCTCAGGATTGGTAGCGATTAGCCCTTGCACTTCACTGCTCCATCTTCGAATTCAAAAATCATTTTCCCCGAAACATACAAACCGGATCAAAGTGTTTTCGAGAAATAAATCTCGATCCCGGTCTCTTCGAAACGATCAACGTATTTTGCCAATATTGATAGTCGGTGATTTAACTATCAATTAATGTTCACAAACAACCATCAACTAATAAATAATTTCCCAAATTATTTATTTATCTCAAAATATCCTTACAATATATATTTTCACTTTCAAACTCCTTTGAAAACAATTTTCAAACTATCTTCCTTTCCTTAGAATAAATTCCGAGTATTTCCATTTCCACTGGAATCACCAAGCACAAAACTTTAGATTTTAAAAATAATTTAAACACTTTATTGAAAAATATATTTTACATTTAATTTAGAGAAAAAAATTGACTTAAATACTTAATTTAAAATAATACGCTAGAAATAACTAAAATAAGGTTATCTTATAACCATACATTAGATTTTCTTCTTTAAAATACCAAATCATTCTTTAAATAATTATTAAGATAATAGATTAAAATAAAATACATACCTTGCAATTACTTAGAACATTTTGGTTAAGACTACTCAATAATTGACTATAAAATATATACTATATGAATATTTAAAAATAAGGTTTTTTTATAAAATATAAAACTAGGTTTTCACTTTTTAAAACAACATACTAAGTTACTTCTTAAATATTTACGGCTAAAATAGATTAAAAGAAAATAGTACTTTAGATTTTAAATATTAGAAATAATAAATTTTACAAAACTTGCTTTCTTTAAAAAAAACCTTAAAACATTTAATTTATATTTAAAAATTACTTTTAAAAACATGTACTTGGCTATCCAAAGAAAATTCCAACTTAAATCACTTACCAAATTGATTTCCAATTTATTTTAATTGAAATAAGTTTCTTTAATTACTCAATTCATTTCAAAATTCATTAGTTATGGACTTATTTATTATTGTTACTATTTTCCATTTGATTTAAAATATTTAACTGAAATATACCAATTTCAGATTTTCTCAATTTCTTATTTATTCTTCTTAAATAATTTAAATCTTAAATTTTAAATAAATGGTTTAATCATACTAAAGTTTAATAATTCATTAATCTTCTGTTTATTCAAAATTTCCCTTCCATATAAGGAATTTATTTATTCGAATTTAAAACTATTATTATTCTTATCCAATTCATTCCTAATTTATTTAAATTCTCTATAATTATTTCACTTATAAATTCTCTTCATTTTATTTCCAAAATCCAATTCTATATATCTTGATAAATTAGTGCACCGGAACATATTCAGGTAAACCATAACATCCAATATTCCAATTGTCAATAATATTCATCACAGAATACAAAATAATCGCAACAAAGGGTATTAACTAATTTAAATAAATGTTGAGGGATCCAGTTGGATCCCTCCAACCTGTTTTCCATGCGTCCACAGACATTAGAACAATATAAAATACCAATTTCAAAATATACCATACTATAGCACATCAATCAATTCAACCATTCAAGCAATTATTTAAATTTAATCATTTAAATTTAAGTTTTAAATTTAAATCTAACTGAGTGAGATTAACTCACCTTTTCTTTTCGTTGCAATCCATCCTATCTCAACTTGTTTTTCCATGATTTTTTTCGACATGCTTACCAACTGCTCAACTAGATCCACTACTAACTCGTCGATACTCAAATGCAAAAGTGGCCCGGCCCACTCTGCTCACCCACTCCAACTTCTTCCCCTTTCCTTTGCCTGTGCACTAAAATGAACCATGGCCGTGCACGGTCCGCTAACACAATGCTCCGGCCATCAAAACAACACTCAGACCACGCCAACGAACTACTCTTCTCACAATCGACTCGGCCATCACAATCTCCATGCCACCGCCACCTCCCTGTCAAAACGACCTGATGGTCATTGTCACTGCAACCACAGTTCGCGCCCACCATTTCAAGGCCGCACCACACCAGACTTTGTCCACCGACGCGCCTTGGCATCATGAATCCAATGGAGCAAATGTGGTATACCAACTCGCCGTACATCTCCCGAAATCGCTAACCCCAGTAGGCGCCGCCTGTACGATTCATAGCCGAGCAACCCAAGTCGAAGCCGCACCCTATAATTTATCAGACTGAAGCCCTCTAAAAACTTAATTTTAAAAACAAGTTTGATGGATTGAGTATAAAAAGAGAGAATGATTTTTTTCTTCTGAAGTTGCCATTTTTTTCTTTTTGAACGAAGATGTGAAGGGTTCGGCTGTAATTATTAAAGAGGGAAGCTTGCTTCAGAAGACAGAGGAGAATAGGTCGGCAAAAGGAACATAGGGCGGCTGTGATTTGATTGGTGACATAAGATATTATATTTAAATTAAAACGATAATTATCGTCTAGGCATTTTTATCTCGTACGCTCACACAACAAACCCAAAAATTACGAAAATTGAAACCCGATAATAATTCAATATTACGGATCCAATGGAACTGGTTTCGTCGAATTCCGAGACTGTGCCTTGGAGGGCTATTTTTAAATATTATTTTAAACGATATAATTTCGAAATCGAACAAACCATTGTAAAATTCAATTTTAAAACTTCCTTTATTTTCAGTGCGATCAATATAAAATTTTCAAGCCTTCAAATTATTTTTAATAGGCTTAAAACTCCAAATTCAACAATTTACCCAACTTCATTTATTTAAATTTATAATTCAATTATCAAATAAGTTGTGACATTTGAAATTCAAGTTAGAAATTAATCTTTAAGTATTCAAAATCGACTAAATATTCCAATTCTAAATGCTCCAAAAATTCCGGGCCGTCACATTAATGCTTTCTAAAGGGTCACTTTCACTTTTGTTTCCTTTAACCAAGAAGTTATATTTAATGTTAAACCAAATGATTTCAAAAGAGATACTTTCAAGTGCCTTCGAAAGATAAGCTTTAAGTGTGTCAAAAGGTATATCTTCAATGGTTTCGACAGATAGGCTTTAAGTGTTTCGAAATGTATGCTTTTATTGGTTTCGAAAGGATGGTTTGAATACTTTCAAAAGATATATTTTTAATGGTTTCGAAAGGGAAGGCCTAAGTTTTCGAAAGCCATAGTTTTCAAATAAGAAACCAATAAAAAAGTGTATTGAAATGGCATTTAACTTTGGAGTTTTACATAAGCTTTCCTTGCTAAAGATAGTGGGTTAAGGGTGTTAACCATGTTTCATTAGAAAAATTATTAAAGGAAATTAAATCATGGATGTTTATATTGTTATGTTTTGATCAGTTATCATATATGCTTCTATGAACATATTCACTTCATAATTTACAATGATTGCATTTTAGAGTATTAAGGGCAAAATAACTAGCTAGGTTGACCTAGTAGTGAATATAAATTGAGTTAACTACTACGTGAGTAGAATTGCATCTAAAAGTTCATATAGTCCAGAGTATAAAATGCAAAAAAACTGATCAGAGAATTATTGGTTTAGATAGATTCTTAGTAAGCCCAAGAAAACGATATATGGAAATTATTATTGGCAGGAGCCAACAGGTTCTTAGTGATCGCATGAAAACTATGTCTGTAATACGTTATTGAAAGAGATCGGGTTCGTAGTTAGCCCATAAAAACTATGATATAAGAGATGTTGTTGGAGAATCCAATAGGTTCATAGTAAGCCTATCAAAACTATGAATGGAGACAATGGTTGATAGATACCAATAGGTTCATAAGATCCCATGAAGACTATGCTTGGATGATAGTAGTGGTAGGAACCAATAGGTTTCTGGTGAACCCATGAAAACTATGAAAGTGAATAGGAATTCCATAAAGAATTAACAAGTTATTAGTCCACCCATAGAAACCAATAGGTTAATAGGGACCCTAGAAATTATAACTTGAGATAGATAGTCGGGTAAATGGGAATGGGAAATCCTTAGCATATTGCATGTTTGCATATCATCATGGTATGTTTTATTATGTTATGTCTTAACCATTGTGGATACAACTGCACAGTATATGGTTATTATAAGTTGTTTTAAGATACTAGTGAGCGGAAAACCCGTTCCGCTAAGCCACATGGTCTCACTAGGCATCTATGTGGCTCGATTTGGTATTCATGCCAGACTTTTTGTCTGACCTGAAATTTATGTTTTCCTCTTAAACTCTCGAGTGCTCAGTTAATTTTGAGTTGTTTGAGAATTAAAGTTTCCAGGTTCTTTTTTAGCCAAATAAGCTTATGGAGACACGTAGGAGGCAATCTAGCTAGTAGGAGTTCTTTCTCTTTGATTGCACTATATTTTAGATGTTAAGGAAAAGTTGTTTAAATGCCTATATTTGGATTCTGATCATCAGATGGTCATCTTCATATGTCGCTCTTTGCGTATTTTGTAATTATTTTATTTCTCTAGATGTGGTTTATGAATTGGGAATATGTAATGAAATAGAAATATGATTTGAAGTGGAATGAGAAATTTTTTTATGATTTTAAATTTTTCGTATTCATGTGTTTCTATTATATCAATGTGTCTAACATTACCACATTTGGTCATTGAGAGTTAATTACTATGGATGATCACAACATCTATAGCAGTTAGATTTGGGCTTCTAAATGGGGGATGTTACAAGTTGGTATCAGAGCATAGGTTTATGTAAATTTAAAATAATTTCAAACCTAAAATATTTTCAAAGCATAATCCAAAGAATAAAAAAGAAAGACCTGGGTTTGGGTTAATGCCATAGCAACAAACTAGCATTTTTAATGTATATCTATAAGTATGTATTTCCTTCTCTTTTAAACTATTCTTTTGTATCTTACTACAGCTTATATGCATATTTAAGAGAAAGGAAGATATGGAGGTAGGAAACGAAAGAGGAAATCTAGTGGAAGAAGCACCACCACTAGTGGAAATGCTCGACCAACTACCAGGAGGAATCTGGGTCAACAGGCAAATACTAATCCTAATGCAAATACCACAATAGGTGTTGGAACCCCGCCAATAAATGTGGGGATGATGTATCGGTTCATTGTCAATCTGATGCAAGAACTGATGTAAGCTAAGAAACTACTGGAGTAGCTAGGGTAAATGCTGTGAATGCTGGAGGTGCTAATCCTGTGCCCTAGTTGGCCAATAACTATGCTAAGTTGAGCAGGGATTTTACCAATCTTGGTTGGAAGCCCTTTTTGGGAACATAGGATGCCATTGAAGAAGAAAACTAGTTATTGCACTGTGAAAGAATTTTTCTGACTTGGGATTAGATGGTAGCAGAAGAAGAGACTTGCTTTTAGACATTTGCAGGGAGGATCACTTTATTGGTGGAATAGTGTTACCATGGGAGTTCCCAAGGAAAAGTTGACTTGCACGGAAATTTAAAGGAGATTCGAATAAAGGATTTTGTTTGAAGTTGCCAAGTTAGTATTGCTGGGAAAGTTCATGGACTTAGTGCAAGGAGAGATGTCGATGTATGTTACGAAGTTTGATGAGTTGTCTAGATATGGATATGCTATCGTTGACACCGCCATTAAAAGGAACGCGAAGTTTGTTTGAGGGTTAAGACATGAGATTGCTATGGCGACTATGCCACACCTCCATGATCCAAGTACAGTTGTAGTAGAGATGGCAATACAGAATGAAGTGATGCTTTCTAGTTATGGGAAAGGTTTTTCTTTGGAACCATCTTGTTCTAGACCAAGCGCTACTTAGAAGGGAAAGAATGCGATTAAAGGCAAACTTTTGATTCATAGCATATCAGTTAGGGTACTACTTGATACCAGTGTATCCCGTTCATTTATATCTCAATGTTTGATAGATAAGTTATGTTTAGAACCCTCATACAATGTTACTTGCTTATAGGTTGTGAATCCGGTATGATGGTGTTCAACTCTCGGGATGAGATGTGACCAGTTAGAACATGAATTGTTAGATCATATGTTCGCATGCAGTTTGTATGTTTTTGATTTTGTAGGCTTCGGGATCTTTTTTGGCATGGATTCGTTAAATAGATATGATGATAGAATATTTTTCCAAGATAGGGAAATATTGCTAAGACACCTCAATAATCATAACCGACTTATATACTTGGCGGAGAAGTCAGCCTCAAATGCATATGCTGTGCTGAATGCTATGGAAGTAGAAGAAGAGTTGAATCACGTTGTGGTAGCAAGAGAGTTTGGAAAAAAATTTGAGCTAGTCATAGGACTACCATCGAAGCGAGCCATTGAGTTTCGGATAGACATTGTGCCAGGAGCAGAGCATGTAAGAGACCACCAAGCAGGATGACACCTATCGAGATGAAGGAATTGAAGTTGTAGCTAGTGGATTTAGAAAGAAAGAATTTCATTCGGTCAAGCAGTTCGCCTTGAGGAGCGATATCAATATTCATGATGAAACCGGATGGGTCGTTAAGGATGTGTATCTACATTCGAAAGCTGAATGAGAAGACGATCAAGAATTAGTATCCTTGCCAATAATTGATGATTTATTTGATCAGTTGAGCGAAGTTAGAGTATTTTCATAACTGGATTTGGCGATAGGTTTCCATCAGCTAAGAGTGGAAGAGGACAATATTACGTTGACGGTGTTTCGTACTAGGTATGGTTCGTACGAGTGGTTAGTAATGCCATTTGGGTTACTGAATGCGTCAGCTTTCTTCGTGGATTTGATGAACCGAGTTTTCCAAGTGCACTTAAATAGGTTCGTATTGGTATTTATAAATGACATTTTAATATACTCTAAAGATGAAAGAGAGTATGAAGTTCATCTTAGAGTAGCACTTGAGATGCTGAGGCAGCATTAACTGAAAGCGACATTTTTCAAAGTATCATTTCTAGAAGAAAAAAGTTAAGTTTCTTGGCCATATGGTTTCAAAGAAGGGAATATCAGTTGATCCGAATAAGATTAAGGATATTAACAACTAGAAGAGACTAGAGGCAGTGATTAAGATCAGAAGTTTTCCTAGAGTCGTTGGCTATTACCGGAGATTCATCAAGGATTTCACATGGATAACAACTCCTTTGAATAAGCTAACTAGGAAGGATGTGAAACTTATTTGGTCTGAAAAATGTGAGGAGCATTACTTAAGTTAAAGCATTTGCTGACCAATGCGACTGTTTTATTATATCCAGAAAGGAATCAAGGATTAGTAATGTATACCGATGCATCTGGAACCGGATTAGCGGCATGATTAATGCAAAAAGGCAAAGTTATTGCCTACGATTCACAACAGGTCAGACCGCATGAAGTGAGATATCCTACTCATGATCTAGAGTTGGCAGCGGCGATCTTCACATTGAAAGTATGGAGACATTATCTCTTAGAGGAGAGATTTGAGTTATACATAGATCATAAATCCTTAAGTTATTTATTCTCTCAGAAGGAGTTGAATATGAGACAACAGAGGTGTTTGGAATATTTAGCCGCTTATAATTTTGGTATAAAGTATACACCTGGAAAAGGAAATAAAGTAGCAAATGCTCTTAGCAGGAAACATAAGAATGTGGTGTTAGAGATGTTGATAGAATGGAAGGACCTGGTGGCTTGACTACTTGTAGTGGCAGTTAGGATCGACTACTAGTTCTAGTCAGAGCACTACCATGCTATCCTGCTTAGAAGTCCGGCCAGTTCTGATCGAAAGGACTACTTCTAAGAAGAAAGAGGATCCATTATTAGCTGAGAAAATTAAAAGGCTTTAGGTTGGATCGTAGATTCATCTAAAAGATTTAATCTTGACCAGAGGGATAGGTTGAGAAAGAAGGGAGGTTGTATGTTCTAAATGTTGTGGACTCAAGGAGAGAAGTCTTAAGGAATGTCATCGATCTAGATTTACAATTCATCTAGGGGAACCAAGATGTACCAAGACACGAAGAGAAGTTTCTACTGGGATGGTATGAAGAAGGATGTTAGCTTGTGGATAAAGCTGTGCGTGAACTATAAACAACTAAAGGCTGAGCATCAAAATCCAAGTGGGTTGCTTCAACCTTTGGAGATAACGATTTGGAAATGGGATTCGATATCCATGGATTTTATAGAAAGATTGCCATTGTCGAATTAAGGAAATGAAATTGTATGGGTCATAGTGGATAGGTTGACCAAAAGCGCCCATTTCATTTTAGTTAAGTCAACAAGGACGACACCTATTTTAGCTAAATAGTTTATGAACAATATAGTTAGACTACACAGAATTCCTAGTAGTATGTGAGTAATAGAGATAATTTGTTTACTAGTGAGTTCTGGAAGAGTCTACAGGGTGTGTTAGGTACCAATCTCAAGATAGTACTTCTTATCACCCTAAACAGACGAGAAGACAGAGAGAGTCAATAAGGTACTTGAGGATTTGTTAAGAGCTTGTGTGCTACATTTTGGTGGATCTTGGGAAGATCACCTACACTTAGTTGAGTTTTCCTATAATAACAATAATCATACTAGTATAGGAATGGCACCTTTCGAAGCCTTGTATGGAAGGCCATGCAAGTCACCAGCATGTTGGTTGGAAACTCGAGACAGATTAGCCATAGGTCCAGATCTGGTAAGAGAGGCAACAAAGAAGGTTGTGTTGATCCGAAGAAGGATAACGTTAGCTTAGTCTAGACAAAAGAGTTACTCAGTTAAGAGGCGTAAGGATCTAGAGTTCGCAATTGGAGATTGGGTTTTTACTAAAGTATCACCGATGAAGGTGTAATACAATTTAGATAGTCAGGGAAACTGGACCATTCCCAGTAAAAGAGAGGATCAGAACGCTCGCATATAGAGTAGAGTTGCTGAGCAGTTTGGTAGGTATCCGTAATGTATTTCATGTGTCTCATCTTCGTAAGTATGTACATGATCCAGAGACTACTATTCCTTCGACTACATTGGAATAATTAGTAGTAGAACCAAATATGACTTTTGTTAGACAACAAGCTCGAATTGTAGCTAGAGATGAGAAGAAGTTAAGAAACAAGTCAGTCAAGTTGGTGAAAGTTCAGTGAAGTGACAAGAAGAAGGATTGTACTTCGAAGACAGAAAATAAGATTACAGATATGTAACAAACCACTATTTTGCACTATTCAAATTCGACAATAAGTTAAAACACGTCAAGCTTGAATAGTTCAAAACAATAGATTGTAAATAAAGTAGGAGCAAATGAAATCAAATCACAGAATCACAAGCACAGAAATCAAAATACTCGCAGCGGAATTTAAAAATAACTTAGTGGTTCATGAAGCCACTATCAATAGTCTCAAAATAAGTATAAAGTAAAAAGCCTTAAAACTAAATGTACTTTGGAATCTCCACCGAAACTCTCAATCATAAATTGTCTTGATTACAAAGGCTAAAATAAGGACTGAACAAAACTTGATGGAAGCTTGAAAAGAGATGATCTGCTGAAGTCCTAGCTCCGAAAGTGAAGTTTGAACTAAAAATCGGCCTGACCCGAGAGTAAGATAAAACATAACACTCGAGTCAGGACATACATACTTATACAGTGTAAACAAATTCAAGTGAACTGTAATAAAGTACAAGTAACTTAAACGATGTTTGGGACCGCCCACCCTCTAAGGATCCGCTAAACTATTTACTATGTAGTGTAAGATCTAGATTAACCCTAGAGGGGGGCGAATATGGTTATAGCAAATTTTCTCGAATTAAACACAGAAACAAACTGCAGAAATAAATATGCTGAAAAGTAAATCACACACAAAATTTACCCAGCTTCGGCAACCCCTGCCTACTACTGCATTCCCAGATTTCTATTAGAATTAAACAGTATCCCGCTTACAAACACTCTACTAGACTCGCAAACACTTTTGCCCTCGCTCACAAACACTCTACTAAACTCGCACACCCTGCGACGCCTATAGAGTTTCGCTTACTCGCAAACTCTGCTCCGCCTATAGAGTTTTGCAAACTCGCACACCCTGCTCACTGAACTAATTCTAACCAGACAATCTGACACTACGTACAACCTAGGTGGTGATTTACAAATTCTTTGACTCGAAAAGAACAAACAGACTTCAAAAATAAAACAGGAGCAAAAATTAAAATATAAACTTGAATCCATAATTTTTGCTTAAATTAAAAATTAAAAGACCCCCTTTAATAAAACCCTAAAAATAACTAAAGCCCCTTTAATAAGAATAAAGGCCGGCCCAATTATTCTTGAACCCGATCCTTCTTTCTTTTGTTTGTGATGAAAACTGGCGGCCTCTGTTGTTTTGTTCGTTCTGAAATTAGGGCTTGCGATCCAAATTGGGGCTTTTCAATATTCGATTCCTCTGATTTGTGTTGCGGCTTTTCTGATGATCGATTTTGGTTTCTTTTCTCTTGCTCGTTCTCTGATGATCGATTCTACTTGCGCTTTGTTTCGCAGCTGCTCCTTTGATCGAGTTTGATAGATTGGTATGTATACTCTTTCGTTGCTTGTTTAATTGCTTCCTTGACTCGATGACGATGATGATCTTTTGGTTTGGTATTTATATGAATTCGAATGCACTTGATTCGTTCGTATTCACGTGTGCGACTTCATCACTTTCCTAATGTTTCAATTTCCTGATGCACACGGGTTTCCTGATATTTTTGCGACTTGTTTCTCAAGGCCTTGATTTTCAATCGTTTGATTTTCCTTGATTGATATGGCAAACACCTTCCCTTTTACTTTGTGACTTTTTCCACGATACGTATTTGATTTTCTTAACTTGGTCATCTCTAATCTTTTGTCAACTCTGACTTCGGCTTTGCTGTGAATTACGGCTTTGACTTTCTGCATTGTTAATCTTTCGACTTTCACTGTTTACATCACTGGACTTTGGCATCCTTTCATGATTTCGACTTCACTGTTGCACTTGAGTTTGTAGCTTGCCACTGACTGTTGCATTACTGTACACTTTTGGTCATGTTGTACATGTGTAGTTTGCAGTTTGACATCCATGTGCACCTGATATTCACTGGTTCTAGTGGCATTTGATTTTGCACTACTTACATATCCACATAGACTTGCTGTATCACCATATGTACACATGTTCATCAATGCATGCTTTGTACTTCATTTGGGGTTGTAGCCTTGGTCTGTTCTTAACTTTACTTGTGCATCACTGTCCGGTTCATCTTGTAGTATTTGGTATTTATTTTGATCCATGGTTTCTGTATGTCGAACTTGCTTGCTTTCATGTTTGATCACTGAGACTTTGTCATATTGCATACTCTCTCTGGTATATTTCACATACACAGCTTTTAACTTAAGTTGCATTTCTTGATTCCAGTTTTACTTGTCTGTTTATCTGGACTGCCTGTTGTTGAGTCTTTCTTGCTTTGTCACTTGGTCGACACTTGCATCACTCTGGTTATTCTTCACTGTTGTATAATTGCTGGAGTTTCAGTTTGGATTGTTCATGTATCTGCTGGCTTGTTCTTCTCAGCTTGTTTTCATTTGTTCATCTCGACTTGTTCTTGAATTAACTATCCTCACATGTATATGCTTCATGTCATACTATGTTATGCTTTGACACAGATGCTTCACTTGTTCATATTGCCTTTGTAAACTTGTTGCTTGGATTTGTTTGAGATTCTGGTGGTCATGTTGCTTTCATTGCTGTGCACATTGTTGCATTGTTGATGTTCTTTGTAGTATGGTCTGGTCTGGTCTGCATACATGATTATTGCAGTCCCTTTTGTTGTTGGTCTCCATTCTGGTTGGCACTTGTATGCATTGTTGTAACTGTGTTGGACTTTGAATGCATTCATGTTGATTTTTGAAATTTCACTTGAGTTGAATCCAGTTTCAAAACTCGGGTTTGACCTTGTGCTCGTGTCGTAATTTTAAATATATTGCACGTGAGTTGAACCCGGTTTTTCATCTGGGTTTGACCTGTGCTCACCTGTCCCTGTAGCATTATCAAGTGTATATCGATGTGCACGGCCTTGTGGCATGTACAGTGATACACTGTGCATGTCACATTGTTCGTGTGTGATGAATTCAAATGTAAATTATAACGAACAACCCAAATAACTGAGGCAAATATTATTTTCAAAAACCATATTTTATTTTATATTGCAAAAATATTTCTTTTTCAATTTTACTGCATTAGTGAATATTTTTGCAGATTGCTCAGATGCTGGATTCAAACTGGAATGCAGTTGAAGACAAAATACGAGTGTGAGTGATATGTAGTGAGGAAATTGTGTAAACTGAATTGTGATGTAATCAAAAATGTATATGTATAGTGAGAGCTTGAATTTTTACTATTCGAGATTGTAATAAATATTTGTTTGAATAAAATTTTTGTTTGAATTCAAATTCTGTGTAACTTGTTCTGTTTGAATTCAAATTCCGTGTAATTTATTTTATTCAACAAATATTTATTTAATCTATGAAAAACAAAATAGTACATTAACAAATACATTTAAATGAATATATATGTTTATTATCATCAAACAAAGACATATAAGCGCATATTCATACAATCTCCCCCTTTTGATGATAACAAACATATATTTAAGATTTTGACCGTGTTAAATGTATTTGATCAATGATATACTCTAATTGCTCCCCCTATTTAAATGCTTCCTCTCTACATGATGCTCCCCCTATATATATGCATACAAATAGAAATATATATATATATATATATATATATATATATATATATATATATATAAATGAGCCCAGATGCAAATGGAAAATTATTTGACCTTTGCTTGATTCTATTTGACAAAATCTTAACTTTTCTTTCCCCCTTTTGTTATCAGCAAAAGAATAATAGTGTTAGAGAAAAATAGAGATTAACTTAGCAATATTAATCCAACATTAAACTCAAATTGAATATAAATATTAAACTTCAATAAAAATCAAACAAAAATCATAACTACCCTTGTTAGGTGCATATTCCACTTTTAGAAATAATGTAAATGATATTCTCATATAAAATCATACAATTGTATCAACTTGTGGTACATTTATATCAGGAATTTGAATATCTACTAATCATGCATAACCGTTAGGACTTTTAAATGAGATTAGTAGTATTCCAATTTAATTTTAAAAAATGAAATCAAGTATCTTCTAACCACGCATGACCGTGAGGACGTTTAAATGGGATTAGAATAAACTTGTCTATTTAATCAATTAATTTTGATATGCGTTCCATACATGCATAACCGTAAGGACTTTTAAATGAGCATGGAAGCACATAATCAAAAATCCAAGTAATTCACCCATGCATAACCGTGAGGACTTTTAAATGAGAGTGAATACTTTGGATATTTATTTATTTTTACAAAAAAAATGTTACATGAAAAACAAATGATTCCTGATTATAGTACCACATATCGACGAACTATATTTAAGCTATGATAAACCATGGTCGATAGAAATACGATAGATATAGAAATGGTCATGGAATCTTTACCCAACAAAAAGTTTTATAACTCTTGTTTGAATTCCTAAAGAAATTTTCCAAATATACTCTCTTGAGTAATGTATGTTAAATATCAACACTTATCATCTTTTCAATCACTATTTATCTTTTTGATAATTAGTAGGGAGTCGGATTAGTCAAAATTTGTCATTTAAAATCAAATAAAAATGACTAATCTAAAAATATGGTCAAAAATGATTTTCTCAAGGGGGTTATATAAGAAAATAAATTTATGCTAATTGAAAATTATTTGTAATGAAAAATATGCAGATATTTTCTTTGCAAAACGATGCATTTACTAAATGTCTCACAAATCACGTTCAACTAGTAATTTTTCTATCAACTATATTACCAGTGTAATCTACATCTGAGTTTCTCTTTCAATCCAAAATATCACTAACTAAAATTGATAAACCAGACCATGAAGTGTGCATCAAAAATTTCAAACACAATTTTAGCAACAATTTAAATGACATTCTTTGAATTTGAATTGAAGCCATGTAAATAATCAGAAACTGAGAATATAGAGTTAGCCGAATTATGACCAAATGTATCCAACAAAACACAATGTTTAATCCAAACAAATATGTATGATGTAATTCAAAGAATAGTGTTTTTGGCATAACTGTAATTGGCTAATTATGTAGACCAAGTCAGAATCAAAAAAAATCGTCATCTATTTTCAGCATCTCGATATTGGCTGATTTCATTCAGAATACGGTGCAGATTATCACATTCAATATATCGAATAAATATACCTTTATCTATTTTACCTTTACGATAATTTTTCATGATTACCCATTGTGATTCTGTCGCCTTTGTACTAGGCTAAGGAACTTTGCTTTGTTGCCCGTTGTGTTTCTGGACCAGCCAAAATCCAGAGAACACTGTTGTTGTTCCTTAGCCTGCCACCATACCTACACGATAAAAGATTTTTGTGACCTATTTATAGGTCCATGATTGTTAGTGGCAGAAGCATTATGAATAAAAAAACCCTTTGGAACCCAAACTTGTTTAGTCCTTTTATTCTTGTTCCAATAGACATGAAATTTGTTTGTAGAATTCTGAGGAACCCAAACTTGTATAAATTTTGTGTTCTTGTTCCTATGACTACAATTTTCAAAACGATGTTCAATTATTTCACATCTAACAAAGATACTCTTCCCTTTTGCGTTATCCTCAACTTGTGTTTTCCCAAAACCTAGTCCTTCTCTGTAGTTAGCAAAAATTTGATTTTCCAATAGCATGTTGAATGATTTTTCGCCTCTTGAAAAGTTATTCAAAGATTTCTCAAGATTTTGGACTTTGGTTTTTAGAGTTGTGTTTTCAGTTACAAGTGAGGTGCGTCTATTTATGAAATCCTTTTTCCTAGTGTCAATGGTTTCCTTAAGACTCAAGTTTTATTTTTTAAGATTCTCAAAGCTATTCTTAAGTCTTGCCAATTCTGAATCTAAAATTTTACATTTTTTACATTCTAGGTTTTGAATATTTTCAAGTTCAGTTTCTAACCTAAAATTTTCATGAGAAAGTTCTCTCCTATCAGATTTCAGTTTTTCAATTTTAGATTCAAGAGTATCAACTACTTTAGTGAGATCAAGACACAAAAACAAGATCTCTATAGGAATACTCACCTGCCTCACTAGATTCCTCGGAGCTTGGTTCTGATTCTGATTTTGCTATGAGACACAAGTTAGCCTCCTCTGAGCTACTATCCGAAACTTCCTCTCCTTCTTCATCATCTCAAGTCCTGCAAAGACCTTCTTCGTCTTTTTCTTTCCCTGGTTGTATTTGAGAAGTGGGCATTCTTGTTTAAAGTGGCCAGGCTTGTTGCAGTTATAGCACGTCAATTCATTATCGGAATTGTTAGACTCTCTTAACCTATTACCAGATGTTTTCTTCTTACGTGGCTTGAATCTTGACCATTTTCTAAGATTATTGACAGCCATTGCAAGCTCTTCAATCGGATCTTCTTCTTCTTCATCGCTCTCTTCTTTGCTTTTTAACGCAATCGTCTTCTTCTTTGGTTTGGAGTTGTTGCGTTCCTCCTTTGCTTTTAGCTCAAGCTCATATGTCATCAAGTTGCCAACCAACTCCTCCATGCTTAGTTTACTCAAATCTTTCGATTCTTGTATTGTCGTGACTTTTTCCTCAACGTTCATCGGTAAGACTCGTAGTATCTTCCTCACAAGCTCTACCTCGGTGAATACCTTCCCAAGCGCTCTAGCGTTGTACACCAAAGTTGAAAAGCGTCCAAACATGTCCTTTATGCTCTCGCCTTTGTCCATCATAAAGTTCTCGTATTCATTGCTGAATAGGGCTAGACGAGACTCCTTGACTTGAGAAGTTCCTTCGTGTGTCACCTCCAAAGTGTGCCAAATTTCCTGTGCAGTTTTACAATGAGAAATCCTATTAAATTCATTCTTATCAAGAGCACAGATCAAAGCATTCATGACTTTAGCATTTGTAGTTTTTAATCTCTTATCGTTAGCATCCCACATATCCTTAGGTTTAGGAATCTCAGTACCACCAACAGTTATAGTGGGAGATTTATAGCCAGTTTCAATAATATCCCAAACATCATAATCAACAGAACTAAGATAAATACCCATCCTAACTTTCCAATAAGCATAATCATTCCCGTTAAACATGGGTGGCCTAACAATAGATTGCCCCTCAGAAAAAGAATTATTTGATGAATTCATGACTCTAGAGTTAAAGAAAAAAATTACCTTGCTCTGATGCCACTTGTAGGATCCAGATTAACCCTAGAGGGGGGATGAATAGGGTTATAGAAAATTTTCTCGAATTAAACACATAAACAAACTGCAGAAATAAATATGCTGAAAAGTAAATCACACACAAAATTTACCCAGCTTCGGCAACCCTTGCCTACTGTTGCATTCCCATATTTCTATTAGAATTAAACAGTATCCCGCTTACAAACACTCTACTAGACTCACAGACCCTTTTGCTCCCGCTCACAAACACTCTACTAGACTCGCACACCCTGCGACGCCAATAGAGTTTCGCTTACTCGCAAACTCTGCTCCGCCTATAGAGTTTTGCAAACTCACACACCCTGCTCACCGAACTAATTCTAACTAGACAATCTGACACTACCTACAACCTAGGTGGTGATTTACAAATTCTTTGACTCGAAAAGAAAAAACAGACTTCAAAAATAAAACAGGAGCAAAAATTAAAATATAAACTTGAATCCATAATTTTTGCTCAAATTAAAAATTAAAAGACCCCCTTTAATAAAACCCTAAAAATAATTAAAGCCCCTTTAATAAGAATAAAGGCCGGCCCAATTATTCTTGAACCCGATCCTCTTTCTTTTGTTTGTGATGAAAAATGGCGGCCTATGTTGTTTTGTTCGTTCCGAAATTAGGGCTTGCGATCCAAATTGGGGCTTTTCAATATTCAATTCCTCTGATTTGTGTTGCGGCTTTTCTGATGATCGATTTTTGTAGCTTTGCTCTTGCTCGTTCTCTGATGATCGATTCTACTTGCGCTTTGTTTCGCAGTTGCTCCTTTGATCGAGTTTGATAGATTGGTATGTATACTCTTTCGTTGCTTGTTTAATTGCTTGCTTGACCCGATGCCGATGATGATCTTTTGGTTTGGTATTTATATGAATTCGAGTACACTTGATTCGTTCGTATTCACGTGCGCAACTTCATCACTTTCCTAATGTTTCAATTTCCTAATGCACACGGCTTTCCTGATATTTTTGCGACTTATTTCTCACGGCCTTTATTTTCAATCGTTTGATTTTCCATGATTGATACGACAAACACTTTCCCTTTTACTTTGTGACTTTTTCCACGATACGTATTTGATTTTCTTAACTTGGTCATCTCTAATCTTTTGTCAACTCTGACTTCGGCTTTGCTGTGAATTACGGCTTTGACTTTCTGCATTGTTAATCTTTCGACTTTCACTGTTTACATCACTGGACTTTGGCATCCTTTCATGATTTCGACTTCACTGTTGCACTTGAGTTTGTAGCTTGCCACTGACTGTTGCATTACTATACACTTTTGGTCATGTTGTACATGTGTAGTTTGCAGTTTGACATCCATGTGCACCTGATATTCACTGGTTCTAGTGGCATTTGATTTTGCACTACTTACATATCCACATAGACTTGTTGTATCACCATATTTACCCATGTTCATCAATGCATGCTTTGTACTTCATTTGGGGTTGTAGCCTTGGTCTGTTCTTAACTTTACTTGTGCATCACTGTCTGGTTCATCTTGTAGTATTTGGTATTTATTTTGATCCATGGTTTCTGTATGTCGAACTTGCTTGCTTTCATGTTTGATCACTGAGACTTTGTCATGTTGCATACTCTCTCTGGTATACTTCACATACACAGCTTTTAACTTAAGTTGCATTTCTTGATTCCAGTTGTACTTGTCTGTTTATCTGGACTGCCTGTTGTTGAGTCTTTGCTTGCATTGTCACTTGGTCGACACTTGCATCACTCTGGTTATTCTTCACTATTGTATAATTGCTGGAGTTTCAGTTTGGATTGTTCATGTATCTGCTGGCTTGTTCTTCTCGACTTGTTTTCATTTTTTCATCTCGACTTGTTCTTGTATTAACTGTCCTCACATGTATATGCTTCATGTCATGCTATGTTATGCTTTGACATAGATGCTTCACTTGTTCATATTGCCTTTGTAAACTTGTTGCTTGCATTTGTTTGAGATTCTTGTGGTCATGTTGTTTTCATTGTTGTGCACATTGTTGCATTGTTGATGTTCTTTGTAGTTTGGTCTGGTCTGGTCTGCATACATGATTGTTGCAGTCCCTTTTGTTGTTGGTCTCCATTTTGGTTGGTGCTTGTATGCATTGTTGTAACTGTGTTGGACTTTGAATGCATTCATGTTGATTTTTGAAATTTCACTTGAGTTGAATCCAGTTTCAAAACTCGGGTTTGACCTTGTGCTCGTGTCGTGATTTTAAATATATTGCACATGAGTTGAACCCGGTTTTTCATCTGGGTTTGACCTGTGCTCACCTGTCCCTGTAGCATTATCAAGTGTATATCGATGTGCACGGCCTTGTGGCATGTATAGTGGTACACTGTGCATGTCACATTGTTCGTGTGTGATGAATTCAAATGTAAATTATGACGAACAACCCAAATAACTGAGGCAAATATTATTTTCAAAAACCATATTTTATTTTATATTGCAAAGATATTTCTTTTTCAATTTTACTGCGTTAGTGAATATTTTTGCAGATTGCTCAGATGCTGGATTCAAACTGGAATGCAGTTGAAGACAATATACGAGTGTGAGTGATATGTAGTGAGGAAATTATGTAAACTGAATTGTGATGTAATCTAAAATGTATATGTATAGTGATTGTTTGAATTTTTACTATTCCAAATTGTAATAAATATTTGTTTGAATAAAATTTTTGTTTGAATTCAAATTCTGTGTAACTTGTTCTGTTTGAATTCAAATTTTGCGTAATTTATTTTATTCAACAAATATTTATTTAATCTATGAAAAACAAAATAGTACATTAACAAATACATTTAAATGAATATATATGTTTACTATCATCAAACAAAAACATATAAGCGCATATTCATACATTTAGTAATATTTAGCTATTATAATAGTGTCTATTAGTAAAATAAACTTATTTTTAAATGGCGTTAAGGGGTTACCCATATAGCTCTTAACACATAATATATTCCCATAGTCTATACAGTACCGTAATCTCCCCTGTACTGGGGGTCATCAGAGGGCACTCCATAGGTATGGTACAAAACTAAATCGTATAAGGCTCGCTGTGACGTCCCGGAATTTTTAAGCATTTAAAATTAGAATATTAAATTTATTTGAAATATTTAAAAGTGAATTCTTAACTTGAATCTCAAATATGACAATTTATTTGATAATTAAATTATTGAATTCAATAGTTTGAAGTTGGGTAAATTGTTGAATCTGGAGTTTTAAACCTATATAAAAAATAATAATTTAAAGGGCTTGCAAAATTATATCGATAACATTGAAGATAATAGAAGTGTTAAAATTTAATTGAACAGTGGTTTGTTCATCCTTAAAATTTATATCTTTTAAATTGAATTTCAAAATAGCCTTCCCAGGCACAGTCTCGGAATTCGACGAAACCAGTTCCATTGGATCCGTAATATTGTATTATTATCGGGTTTCAAGTTTCGTAGCATTTGGAGTTGTTATGTGAGTGTACGATTTATAAACGCGCTGGAATTTACATCGAAAATTCAATATAATAACTGGTCCAAAGGGGCTATCCTCTCCATACGATCGAATTAGGACTCGAAACCTTTTCCTTTGTGTTCGAAATAAGGGTATAACATTATGAAAACCTAGCGGTACACCTCGATAGAAAGTCAGAATTTCGAATTGCATTTTTCGAGACGTTTGAGGAAAAATTTTTATATAATAATAATAAATATCTCTTAATAAACTTACATCAGCCGTCTTCCTTTTCCATCACAACTTTTCTTTAGCATTGTAGCTGGTTTCCTCAACAAGCTTCCCTCTTTAATAATTACAGTCGAACCTCTTCCCAACTTCGTTCATAAAAATGGTGGAACGAAAGGAAGTTATAATCGAAAAAAAACAAATATAAGGGTGCCAAGCAAATCTCCCCTTCATTCCCAAAATTTCGTCTCTCTGGAAAAAGAAGAAGAATCGAATTGAGTTCGAATTCATGGCGAACGATAACCGAAGCTTATTTCCTCTTCTAAAATCAATTGATCGGAGCGTGAAAGGATAGGACGACTTTGGAATCGAATACGATTTCGTATTCAAATCGACTTGATGTCGAAAGGAATCGAGCGCGTGCAGGTGATTCGCGACCAGGTGAGTTCATCATAGTGGTCACGGAGGCAGGTAGAGGGGTGTTTCGAGCTTGGTGTCGTCATGGCAGTGGGGTCGATCATGAAGGCCGCGTTCGTTGTGCAGTGGATTAGGGTTTCGAACTCGAAACGTGTTCGGCGAAATTTGAGGCGCCGCGACTTCGACGTTGTGGTCCGGAGACAAGGGTTCAGCGATGTCATGCGGACGAAGCCTAGGTTGACCTTTTGCAGTAAGATATTTACCTGTTTTGTCCAATCTTGCACGTATATATATTTGTATATGGTAATTAGGAAGGCATTTATGTTACAACAAGACATAAGGCTATTCTGTTTTAATATGTTACAACAAGACATAAGGCTATTCTGTTTTAATTATATAAGGTGAAAAGAAGCATGAACGGTAAAGGAAAAGGAATTTATTCAGGAAAACAAAAATGAATAGACATGTATATATATATTAGATTTAGGAATAGGAATTTTAAAAGGTATATGGATTATTTTGTAAATATGCATATGGTTTCAAATGAAGAAAATAAATTTAACTATTTTAATTAACTTATTTAAATTTATTGGGTTACTAAAGATAATGTATTAAAGAAAATTATTAGTTTAAAGATGTTAAATTAAATTATAGGTTAAAATAAATAAGTGAATGTTAATTAATTTTTGGATCAATTCAAGTGTTAATAAACTATAAAATGTTTATACAAGGTCATAGATAATGGATACAAGACGGATTGGATCGGGTTGCAAAATAAAAGCAAAGGTGAGTTAATCTCACTCGGTTAAATTTAAATTTAAATGATTAAATTTAATTAATTGTTTGAATGGTTGAATTGATTGATGTGCTATAGCATGATATATTTTGGAATTGGCATATTATATTATGCTAACATCTGTGGATGCAGGGAAAACAGGTTGGAGGGATCCAACTGGGTCCCTCAACATTTATTTAAATTATTTAATACCCTCTATGGTGATTATTTTAAATTCTGTGATGAATATTATTGACAATTGGAATATTGGATGTTATGATTTACCTGAATATGTTCCGGTGCACTAATTTATCAAGATATATAGAATTTGATTTTTGGAAATAAAATGAAGAGAATTTGTAAGTTAAATAATTATAGAAAAAATTAAATAAATTAAGAATAAATTGGATAAGAATAATAGTACTTTTAAATGCTAATAATAAATTCTGTATATGGAAAGGAAAATTTGAATAAACAGAAAGTTAATGAATTTTATTCTTCACTGATATTATTTAAAAGAACAAAACAATTATTAATATTTAAGAATTAAATTATTGAAAAGAATAAAGAAGAAATTGGGAAAAGCTGAAATTTGTTTATTTCAGTTAAAAGATTTAAAATCAAATGGAAATAACAACATTTATAATAAGCCTATAACTAATGAATTTTGAAATGAACTGATAAATAAAGAAATTTATTTCAAATAGAGTAAATTGGAAATCAAATTGGGAAAGTTGATTTAAGTGATTAGAATTGGGATTTTTCTCTGGATAGCCAAGTACGTTTTCAAAAGTAAATTTTTTTTATACAAATTAAATGTTTTAAAGTTGTTTTTAAAGAAAGCAAGTTTTGTAAAATTTATTATTTCTATTATTTAAAGTCTAAAGTTAGTATTTTCTTTAATCTGTTCTAGCAGTAGTTATTAAGAAGTAACTTAGTATTTGTTTTTTTTAAAGTAGAAATCTAGTTTTATATTTTATTAAGTAACCTTATCTTCAAATATTCATATAGTATGTATTTTTAACAAATTATTAAAGAAATTTTAACTTAAATGTTTTAAAGAATATTTTTAAAGGTAAAGTATTTTAAATTAATTTAGAAAAAAATCTAGTTGTGCTTGCTAATTCCAGTGGAAATAGAAATACTTGGAATTTATTCTGAGAAAGGCAGATAGTTTTGAAAAGTGCTTTCAAAAGGATTTGAAAGTAAGAATATATCTTGTAAAGATATTTTGAGGTAAATAAATAATTTGGGAAATTATTTATTGGTTGATGGTTGTTTGTGAATATTAATTGATAGTTAAATCACCGACTATCAATATTGGACAAATGCGTTGATCGTTTCGAAGAGACCGGGATCGAGACTTATTTCTCGAAAACTGCTTCGATCTAGTTTGTACGTTTCGTGAAAACGATTTTGGATTCGAAGATAGAGCAGTGAAGTGCAAGGGCTAGTCGCTACTAATCCTGAGGATATTTCCAAAATGAATGTAGTAGGAATAGTGCCTTCAGTTCCGTTCGAACCCGGGACGGACTTGAATGGATGAATGCTTGCGAAACATCATCAGGTGGACGATGGGCATTCTAAGGGATATGTTCTTAAAAGGTAACGCTTAGCCTCAAGCCTCATCTAATGGGAATGACTGAAAATCAGGGGTTATGCAGCAAGGCTAGGTGGGTAGCACCCAAGCAGGGTGAGGTCATTCCTGTCTAGATGTCCCTTTTTATTTCGGCTTAGTAGGCGGTTGTTGATCCCAACCGCGGGGTGATCTCACTCGGGATTATCCAGTAAGGGGTTGTCCCGGTCTTGTGTTGCAGGGGAGCGGGCGTGCTCCTCGGTACGGTGATCTAGGCCCCGTACTGTGAAAGCTGGTACCCCAGTGCCTAGTCATTAGTTGGAAATCCATTCTCCCTACGAGCCTTGTACGAGTTTTGTCTGTATAACCCACTCTGTGGCTAGTAGCTGGAATTTAATAGATGTAACAATTTCGGCTATTTTATAAGTATTTGTACATAGACCGTATTACAATATCAGAGGATTTCTATAAAAATTGCTTTAGCTATCGTAAGGTAAAAACTCGACATGTTTATTTGTGGCGTGGTCTTACGAGATGCTTTTGTTTTCAAAGGATTTTTGAAACTTTAATAATCAATTAGGTGTGATTTTCTCACGCTGGTATTCCAGACTGACTCGGGTGTTATTTAGCTGTAATGCTCGGGTCAGACCGAGTATTATAGGATACAGGATGATGCTGAGGAGCTCAGGAGACGAGCTGGACGACGATGCGTATCCTCGTACTTGTTTATATATATATATTCCTTCCTTTTGCCACATTTCGCTCAAAGCAAAGGGTTGAAGGGAGATAGTGCATCAAGCTATTCGCAAGGTCCAACTTGATCCTCTTCCCCAGGGATCCCAGATGATGGAACCCTAGGAGAGCCGCCGACTCCAACAATCGTCCATGTACGATCCATGCTAGTTCTGACCAACTTCCCATCCTACCTCCTCTACGTTCTTGACAGCCCATCTTTTTGTCTCAGTAGATCGGAATTAAATTTGGAATGGGTACATTTGACGATATGAATCACTTAAAAAATAAATGTATTCGTTATATATATATATATATATATATTCCGCTGTGTTGAGTTGTTGTGTATCCATTTGTATGATATTGATGTTGAGCTGTGATTGATGTACTCTGATGATGTAACATATAAACAGATATATTTGATTTTGAGTAAAGATCATTTATTATTTATTATATTTTATTCGGCTGCGATGGTTAGATTCTGATGTTGTTTCATATTTTCCTCTTCTACCCCTTCTTCTTTAACCCAAATGGTCCGTATTTCTGTACAACTTGAGTTGATTGTTGTATAATTGTGTTGACTTAAGGGGTACGGATTTGCCGGCTGTTACACTTGGTATCAGAGCGAGGTTAGTGATAACCTTGGCTCTGGTGGGAATTACTCATTTAAAATAGAGACCGTAGTACTCTAGAATGAGTTTGAGAGTATTAATAAATATGAGCGCGTATTTGTTAGTGAATATAAATTGTTTTAATATTGTGTTGATTGATTTATTGAGTGGCGTATGAACCTTCGTCGACACAGTCTGCGCAACTGTATTGAAGGGTTTCTGAACACTTGAATAGAACAGTTCGACACAGTATTGTTTTAAATGTGGGTAAATGAAATAGTTTTACCCAAAATATATTTTTGATATAAAGAAAGTTTTTGTAGACTGTTTTAGCTAATATATGGTTGCTTGGATGTTAGAAAGAATAGTATTAAAGCATTATCATTGTTAAGTGAAAATTTAACTAGAAATTGAAATATAACTAAAGTTCAAGGGAATAAATTCATTATAAAATGAAATTTATAAATATGAATTATAAACATGATTTATAAATTGAAATATAATCAAATGAGAATTTGTATAAGCCTAAATTATACAAATGTTTTATAGTTAAAATTTGAATTAAAACAGAATTTGAAACTTTAAAATCCCAGAGATTTGGAAGTATTTGAAGATAAATAATAGTATTATTGTTTTGAAGGTATTCCTGAAAGAAAATGTGTTTTGAATGGATTTTGAAAGTGATATAGTATTGTAATCACCTGGGTTATTGGGAAATAATTCTGATAATGACGGCCACATCATCAGTATTCATTTTCGAATTGCTAAGTGAAGGATTGCTGCCAAAAATTGATTTGTTCAGAAAAGTTAGTTGTTTTTGAAAATCTTAAAGGAAATTTGTTGGGAATAAAACCAGGGTTGGTTCAATTTTTGAGGATTGTGATTTGAGATGTTGGAGATTTCAAAATGCTTGGAAACCAAAAGCCGGGTGTTTGAAAATCCTGATGAGATAGGTTGTAAGCTTATGAATTGAGATAATTTTTAAATCAGGAAGGAAATATAAGCTTTGAATGTTGGAAATTTAAATTTAAAGTGAAAGGTTAAAAATGGAATTATCTTGGATTGGGAAATAATTTTTTTTCTGGATTGAAACAAATTGAATAAGCTGAAAATAATATCCAGCTGTATTCGAATTAAGTTGAAATCGAATTGAGATTAAATAAAACTTAGTTAAAATAAGATTGAATTGGAATAAGAATTCAATTGAATTAATGAATGGAATTAAATTCTTACCTGAACAAATGGAAAATAAGATGAATAAGGATTGGATTGAAATAAATAAATTAGAATGACTTGTAAAAGAATTAAAATCCATGGAAATAAAAATATGCTTGAGCTATAAATATGCGTAAATCTTGAGTTAAAAATAAAAGATGAATATATTCAAGCCTAGAATGAATGTGATTGTATAAAATAATAAGTGTGACTTATATAATTGGAAAATGAAATGGAAATCCAAACTTGAATTATATAATAAAATTGAACTAAGAAAATAAAATGAAGTGGTATTTGGAATTAAAAATCAAGTATTGAACTATAAATAGGAGAGAACTAATTTTATAATAAATTATTTAATAAAATGTGTAAATGGGAACGTAATGTTGTTTAATAAATGTTGAATTTTGAGTTTATGATGAAGTTTGGAAATAAACTCAAGTTATAAATTGAATTCGACTTAAATTGTTGGTGAAGTAATTGTAATTGAACCGTGAGTTCATAAAATTGGGGTAAATTGAAAATGGATAGTGGATTCAGAATTTGAGTTATAAATTAAAATTTAACATGAAGTGTTAACAAATTAAATATAATTGGAAATGTGTCGAATAAAGGAAAATGAAAATGGATTAAAATTGTAATGGTTTGTATTGCGAATAAAATCCTAATAAGTAGAAATAAATTGGAAATGACCTTGTACTCAATTGAATGAGTTAAATCTGAAAATTAAATTTTATAATAACTAATCAAAAGAAATTGTAGATTGGAATGAGATTTAATTGTGATAATGTTAAGTTGAATAGAAAAGAGAAAAATCCACTTGTAAAGTGAAAATGAGCTTAAGTATATAATTTAAATAAATTGAAGTAAATTAACTCAAAGCTAAACAAATGGAAGACAATTGAATTTAATTCAACTTAAACTAAGTTAAATGATATTGGGATGAATTTAAATTGAGTAAAAATAAATTTGAATCGAAATAGAATTGAAATGATTATTGAATGGATTAGCCAGGATCAGATTCAAGCTAAATAAAATAGTTTCGAATAAAAAAATATGGAATAAATCGAGTAAAGTAACTAAAGCTTGGGTTGAATTAATTTGGGAATGGTTAATAATATGCAAGCTTGGAATGTGTCGAGCTAAATAAATGGACGTGAATGAATTAAAATAAAAAGGGAAATTTAATTTGTAATAAAGATGAACCTAAGCTGTTAATGGTTTTGGATAATGAAACTAGTTTGGTTAATAAAATGAAATGCAAGTGGATGTATTCAAATTTAAAATGCAATGGAAATGAGAATATATGGATTGTGAATAAATTTAAAAAATGAAATAGCATTAGGTATAAACTGAGTTGAAATCAATTTAAATTGTTTAACATTAATATTTATTTATTCACACAAATCTCGTCAAATTGCATAGAATAAATTGTCATTTGATGTAAATGGAAGTAATTAAAATTCTATGAATTGATAGGAGTAAAGTAAATTGATTTTGAGAACAATTGAATTTAATATGAGTTTAGTTTGCTTAAAATTAAATTAAATGTAAGCGATTGAGTTTTAAACCATTCAAACTGATGAAGTTGTATACGAATGGGTTGAAAACCATTCAAATTGAATGAAAGTGGTTATAAATTAATTTGAACAGTAGAATTAGTATGAAAACTGTATAAGTTGCTTACGGAAAAATGTTTGGTGTGAATTTCTTTTAGAATTCATGTGTTTAACTTTTGCAAATACGTGAAATATTGTTAAACTTTATATATATGACACTTACATGTTTAAATTGAGTAAGTACAGGTACCGGGAAACCGTTTGGCTGGATTTTGGGCATGCTAATTGCTAATAAATTAAGCTGCTTTCTTAAAAATGCTAAATAAGGTACGCCTACGTAATAAAAATAGGAAATATGAACTGTTTTTTGTTTTTCCGACCGTGTAGGTCGATGTATATATATTTATATCCTTTGTCAAATTGCAAAAGCTCCTCCATACAAGGGAGACTCTGCCAAAAAAATTCATAAATATTGGGAGTTAGAAAATTTTTGGAAAATGTTGTTAACGAAAAAATGGTTTCGAATTGAAAATTGAAATAATTTAGTAAATGAAACTAATTTAAAATAATGACATGGATTAGTTATAAATGAAAATAAATTTCAGTATTTGGAGTTGAAAAAAAATTAAATTCATATGATAATGAAAGAATCAATTTGAATAGAATTAAATATAACTAAAGTGGTAAGGTGAAAGTAAATGAAGAAGCATATAAAATGCTTATACTAACTTAACAAAGGAATAGTGAATTCTTAAATGAAAGATTAATACTACAAATATAATCTAAGATAACATTGGAATGAATAGATATTAGCATTTTGTGAGGAAGTCGATAAAATGTTTTTGGAATATTATGATTGGATATTAGTGCTAAGCAGGATATGCAGGTATTATAAAGGGAAAAGGAAATTGGGTTTGATTTCAAAAGATAAAATTTCAAATGCTCGACAAAAAGGTATGTATTTAAATTTGGTGTGAAATTTGATTGGGATTTTGATCGAGCCACTTGGCTTTTTGTTTTCTTTTTGGATTTGGAAGGCCGTAGGGCCATTTTGTAGTTGTACCGAGCTAGCCGCGCAAAGGAGACGTTGGCGAAATTTTTTGAAAATTTAGAGAATTAGAAATTTTTTGATAAAATTTTGATAATTCAAGATTTGTTTTAAATTGGAACTTGAATGGTTAAACAAATAGTATAGTTTGAAACTTTGGAAAAGTTTGGAAAGTTAATAAGAATAATAATAGGTCTTTTATAAAAAGATAGTTGGTAAGATGTTGAATTGTTAGAAACTGTTTGGTTTTGGAAAAAGGAAACGGGTTTTGAACCATTCTTCCTAACTAGTAATTTCGGGGACGGAATTTTTTTAAGGGGAGAGGAATGTGATGACCCGGAATTTTTAAGCATTTAAAATTGGAATATTAAATTTATTTGAAATATTTAAAAGTTAATTCTTAACTTGAATCTCAAATATCACAATTTATTTGATAATTAAATTATTGAATACAATAGTTTGAAGTTGGGTAAATTGTTGAATTTGGAGTTTTAAACCTATATAAAAAATAATAATTTAAAGGGCTTGCAAAATTTATATTGATAACATTGAAGATAATAGAAGTGTTAAAATTTAATTGAACAGTGGTTTCTTCAGCTTTAAAATTTATATCATTTAAATTGAATTTAAAAATAGCCTTCCGAGGCACAGTCTTGGAATTTGACGAAACCAGTTCCATTGGATCCGTAATATTGTATTATTATCGGGTTTCAAGTTTCGTAGCATTTGGAGTTGTTATGTGAGCGTATGATTTATAAACGCGTTGGAATTTACATTGGAAATTCAATATAATAACTTGTCCAAAGGGGCTATCCTCTCCATACGATCGAATCAGGACTCGAAACCTTTTCCTTTACGTTCGAAATAGGGGTATAACATTATGAACATCTAGCGGTATGCCTCGATAGGAAGTCAGAAATTCGAATTACATTTTTCGAGACGTTTGAGGAAAAAAATTATATAATAATAATAAATATCTCTTAATAAACTTACATCAGCCGTCTTCCTTTTCCATCACAACTTTTCTTTAGCACTGTAGCTGGTTTCCTCAACAAGCTTCCCTCTTTAATAATTACAGCCGAACCTCTTCCCATCTTCATTCAGAAAAATGGTGGAACGAAAGGAAGTTATAATCGAAAAAAAAGCAAATATAAGGGGGCCAAGAAAATCTCCCCTTCAGTCCCAAAATTTCGTTTCTCTCTGGAAAAAAAAGAAGAATCGAATTGAGTTCGAATTCATGGCGAACGATAACCGAAGCTTATTTCCTCTTCTAAAACCAATTGATCGGCGCATGAAAGGAAAGGACGACTTTGGAATCGAATACGATTTCGTATTCAAATCGACTTGACGTCGAAAGGAATCGAGCGCGCGTAGGTGATTCGTGACCAAGCGAGTTCATCATGGCGGTCACGGAGGCAGGTAGAGGGGTGTTTCGAGCTTGGTGTCGTCATGGCAGTGGGATCGATCATGGTGGCTGCGTTCATTGTGCAGTGGATTAAGGTTTCGAACTCGAATCATGTTCGGTGAGATTTGAGGCGCACCGACATCGACGTTGTGGTCCGGAGACAAGGGTTCAGCGATGTCATGCGGTCGAAGCCTGGGTTGACCTTTTGCAGCAAGATATTTACCTATTTTGTCCAATCTTGCACGTATATATATTTTTATATGGGAAGTAGGATTGCATTTATGTTACAGCAAGACATAAGGCTATTCTGTTTTAATTATATAAGGTGAGAAGAAGCATGAACGGTAAAGGGAAAAAAAATTTATTCAGGAAAACAGAAATGAATAGACATGTGTGTGTGTGTGTGTATATATATATATATTAGATTTAGGAATAGGAATTTTAAAAGGTATATCGATTATTTTATAAATATGCATATGGTTTCAAATGAAGAAAATAAATTTAACTATTTTAATTAACTTATTTAAATTTATTGGGTTACTAAAGATAATGTGTTAAAGAAAATTATTAGTTTAAAGATGTTAAATTAAATTATAGGTTAAAATAAATAAGTGAATGTTAATTAATTTTTGGATCAATTCAAGTGTTAATAAACTATAAAATGTTTATACAAGGTCATAGATAATGGATACAAGCCGGATTGGATCGGGTTGCAAAATAAAAGCAAAGGTGAGTTAATCTCACTCAGTTAAATTTAAATTTAAATGATGAAATTTAATTGATTGTTTGAATGGTTGAATTGATTGATGTGTTATAGCATGATATATTTTGGAATTGGCATATTATATTGTGCTAACATCTGTGGATGCAGAGAAAACAGGTTGGAGGGATCCAATTGGATCCCTCAACATTTATTTAAATTATTTAATACCCTCTATGGTGATTCTTTTATATTCTGTGATGAATATTATTGACAATTGGAATATTGGATGTTATGGTTTACCAGAATATGTTCCGGTGCACTAATTTATCAAGATATATAGAATTTTATTTTGGAAATAAAATGAAGAGAATTTGTAATTGAAATAATTATAGAAAAATTTAAATAAATTAAGAATAAATTGGATAAGAATAATAGTAGTTTTAAATGCTAATAAATAAATTCTGTATATGGAAAGGAAAATTTGAATAAACAGAAAGTTAATGAATTTTAATCTTCAGTGGTATTATTTAAAAGAACAAAACATTTATTAATATTTAAGAATTAAATTATTGAAAGAATAAAGAAGAAATTGGGAAAAGGTGAAATTTGTTTATTTCAGTTAAAAGATTTAAAATCAAATGGGAAATAATAACATTTATAATAAGCCTATAATTAATGAATTTTGAAATGAACTGATAAATAAAGAAATTTATTTCAAATAGAGTAAATTGGAAATCAAATTGGGAAAGTTGATTTAAGTGATTGGAATTGGGATTTTTCTCTGGATAGCCAAGTACGTTTTTAAAAGTAATTTTTTTTTATATAAATTAAATGTTTTAAAGTTGCTTTTAAAGAAAGCAAGTTTCGTAAAATTTATTATTTCTATTATTTAAAATCTAAAGTAAGTATTTTCTTTAATCTGTTCTAGCAGTAATTATTAAGAAGTAACTTAGTATTTGTTTTTTTTAAAGTAGAAATCTTGTTTTATATTTTATTAAGTAACCTTATCTTCAAATATTCATATAGTATGTATTTTTAACAAATTATTAAAGAAATTTTAACTTAAATGTTTTAAAGTATATTTTTAAAGGTAAAGTGTTTTAAATTAATTTAGAAAAAATCTAGTTGTGCTTGGTGATTCCAGTGGAAATAGAAATACTTGGAATTTATTCCGAGAAAGGCAGATAGTTTTGAAAACTGTTTTCAAAAGGATTTGAAAGTGAGAATATATCTTGTAAAGATATTTTGAGGTAAATAAGTAATTTGGGAAATTATTTATTAATTGATGGTTGTTTGTGAATATTAATTGATAGTTAAATCACCGACTATCAATATTGGACAAATGTGTTAATCGTTTCGAAGAGGCCTGGACCGAGATTTATTTTTCGAAAACCACTTCGATCCCATTTGTACGTTTCGTGAAAACGATTTTGGATTCGAAGATAGAGCAGTGAAGTGCAAGGGCTAGTCGCTACTAATCTTGTGGATGTTTCCAAAATGGATGTAGTAGGAATAGTGCCTTCGGTTCCGTTCGAACCCGAGACGGACTTGAATGGATGAATGCTTACGAAACATCGTTAGGTGGACGATGGGCATTCTAAGGGATATGTTCTTAAAAGGTAACGCTTAGCCTCAAGCCTCATCAAATGGGAATGACTGAAAATCAGGGGTTATGCAGCAAGGCTAGGTGGGTAGCACCCAAGCAGGGTGAGGTCATTCCTCTCTAGATGTCCCTTTTTATTTTGGCTTAGTGGGTGGTTGTTGATCCCAACCGCGGGGTGATCTCACTCGGGATTATCCAGTAAGGGGTAGTCCCGGTCTTGTGTTGCGGGGGAGCGGGCGTACTCCTCGGTACGATGATCTAGGCCCCGTACTGTGACAGGTGGTACCCCAGTGCCTAGTCATTAGTTGGACATCCATTCTCCCTACGAGCCTTGTACAAGTTTTGTTTGTATTACCCACTCTGTGGCTAGTAGCTGGAATTTAATAGATGTAACAATTTCGGCAATTTTATAAGTATTTGTATATAGACTGTAACGAATCGCTTTTTCGTTGCCGAAAAACCGAATAGTTAGGGTTTTTAAAAAGAAAAGAAAAAGATAGAAAGAGAAGATAAGAAGAATAGAAAATAGAGAGGAAAGAGAAAACAGAAAATATACAAAATAGAACGGAACGGAAAACAACAGAACAATATCAGAATCTCACAATTCGCAGCGGAACAACATATAATAATAAATGAATAATCTTTAAACAAAGAACTATATCAGTTATTACATTTTATACATTTACATTTCATAACATCATCATCAGAGTGTACAACAACAACAAAAAACAGCGGAAAAGAAATACTATATAAACTAGTAATACGCCATGCCATCCAGCTTGCCTCCAGCAACTCCAGAATATCCAGAATATCCTGATAAACCTTAACTCTTGACTGCCCGTGTGGAAATAGGTGGGCACCCAGAGTTTAGGAAGGAAAACAATAAACTCCGAGTCAGTCATGAGACTGGTGTGAGAACTCAAAACAGTTTATTTAACTTTAAAAATCAAAATAGAGGAATATTTTTAAATTCAATTCGCAATGCTTTTAAGAATGAGACTACCATAAGGCCTCCCGCACACACACACAATGCAAACGCAGAATCGGAGGAGATTTCTCCTTATGATAGTCAAAGATGCTTGATACGCATTTAAAAGAACATTTGATATTATTACTAGTGCATAGTGTAGAGAAAAATTTATTTCGAAAATAAAGATATAAATCTTAGCCGACATAGACATTTCGAACTATGCCTACTATAGCCACCATGTTCAATAGCGGGTTACCACCATATTCCATAGCAGGTTATACAACTAAAACCGTACAAGGCTCGTATTTGAAGAATGGATTTTCCAACAAATGGTCAGGCCAAGGAACTTCCCATTGCCACATGGAAACGCCTCTGGAAGGACGCCCCGAGAACCACCGTTCTCCGCTAAACAAAGCCGGGAATCCCTTTTCCCAAGGAATATTACAAACCCTCAGATATGCCACCCCCGGTCCTTTGGAACCTTTAAACGAGAGCTCTCTAACCAACATCACACCATAATAATAAGTGTTTCAACATGAGTAAGTGTCTGGGCTCCATTCCATGATACTACCCTTTTCCAGAAGGAATGGTCATACCCTAGGGAAGCGATCCCTGAAAACCTTGCCGCACAATTCCTGTTTCGACCATTACCGGTTTGTGAGGCTCGACGAAGTCTCGTCCACAAAAACATACTTTATACAAAAGCCATGCTTTGGGTCAACAAATGATCATAGAAATGATCACCAAGATAGACGATCAAATAAATGATCCTATCACAAATAATCAACACAATGATCATTTCACAGCAACACTCAGCATGTCACATTACCAAAATTGGGAATATATCGCTGATAACCTTCAACTATATAACCTCTGAGCTCGTACGTCTCAGAGAAGGGTGTTAAGCTAAAAGAATAAATTCTCCGCCACCAACAGAAATATATTTGAATGAAATCGGCTTTATATCTCAATTTGTAATGTCAGACATACAATCCATACAAGTCTGTTCCGGGCTCGAACAAAACCGAAGGCACTTACAAAGAAGTCCTTGCAATCCGGATATCCACAATCCTGATCGGATTTCCCATCACTTAGGGAATCTCTATACTAGGAGCTACCCAGTGCAGAGACAATCGATAGGCCATCCTATCGCTCTCGCAAATATCCGGTCTTCAACACCGATCTTCAAATGCAATTCATAACGACGTATCACATATTCGGAATGGGTTATACGACCCCATGGTCCTTTCCCGGTTAACCCGAATAGTGAGCGCTTATTCAAAAATAAGTGTGGCATTCAAATTCAAACAAATCACATCAATTACCCATTCAAAGGGAAATATTGATAGTCGGTTATTGAACTATCAATGGATATGCACACATCACCAGTTTCCAAATAATTTTCCAAATTATTTATTTTCCAAAATATCTTTACAAGATATATTATTTCACACTTCAAAAATAAATCAATATTTTTTTTTACAAATTCCACTTTCTTTTATAAATTTCTTAGTGAATTTATAATCCAAAATATCTATGAATATTCGATTTCAATTATTCATTTCAATTTATCTTCAAAAAGATAAATTCTCTAATATTCACTTTATATCGGAAAACAATTCCATACTTATTAAATAAGTAATTCACAAATCTATTTATTTTCAACACTTGGAAAATATTCAATATACTTAAATCGACATTAAGTATATATTTCATTCTTTAAGGAAATCATTCTCTTAAACATATTTATTTGGGCCAAAACGAATGTTGTGTAAAACATCGTTACGACAACCCAAAATCACTAGTATAGGGATTCGAAATTAAAATAGATATATAAATCCCATTCAAAACAATTTTCTTTAACATATTATTCACTATTCAAAAACGTGAATATACTACATTAACAAATTTCATCCTTTTATTCATTTTATTTCAAAGTATTATTCACAGTCAAAAATGTGAATATAACTCCATAAATAAGTTATAACAATTTACTTATCAAAATAAGTCGTTTGCGAATTTATAAAACAACGTTTATAAATTCTATTTCTATTTGTTTTATAACTACTTCCTTTTTATACATCTCCTTTATTAACCTATTTGATTTATAACTCAGTTATAAACTAAAGGTTCATATTATAAGTCAAATACTTATAATTTATTTGTTTACAAAATCATTCCTTTAAACTTCACAATTATAAATCTTATAACTTATAATATTCATTTATTTATCCAAATATATATTCTTTAATAACTTCACAAAATTTATAAATCTTACTATTTATAAATTTCATTTATAACTTCACCATTTATAATTTTATAAATTCCATTCACTTATGCAATCCATTTTCACTTCATTCAAACACTTATAAAAACTCGTTTTATAATTCAAATGTTTTAATTTATAAATATCAATTTATAAATCCTTTATAAAAATCAATTTATACTATTATTTTAAAACATCTTTAATCTCCTTTATAATTTCACCATTTTGATTTATAAAATAATCAAATTTTATAAATCCTATATTTAAACTTTTCACAATAAATTCAAAAATTCCGATTTAACTATTTTATAAAATCATTAGCATCATATTCTCAAAAATCAGTTTTTAACTATATTTCTCAAAAATCATAATTTTTATAACATTAAAATTATACGTTTATTTATTTAAAATGGATCAATTCCAAAAATATTTTATATTTTCAAAAATCACTTTAAAAATCATTTTAAAGTTCCAAATTTGGTCCAATGATGCTACATACCAAATAGTCAATCACGACAACAACGATATCATATATCGATATGATAATCCATCAAATATCAAAATATCTGAAATCAAATAAATACTGTTGAGGAATCCAGTTGGATCCCTCCAACCTGTTTTCCTGCATCCACAAACATTAGCACAATACCAATTTCGCTCCAGTACGAAATTATCGCGGTATATGGGATTTAAAATATTATCCGCTTAATAGACGGCGCAATAGGGTCTCATCCGCTAAACAAATGCGGGAAATCAATAACTCCAATATATACATATGCCAATATATATATATTGCTATTATATATAATACCAATTTCACTGTTTATGAAATATTCGCGGTATATGTTTCTAATAAATAACATCCGCTTACTAACGGCGCATAATGTCTATTTTAACAATCAATAGATAACAATCATCATTCAAACATGCATTCAAATATTTTAAATCTAACTATTTAAAATAATAATCGAAACTGATTCGATTGAGCGAGAAGTTCTCACCTTGATTTCAATTTCGTTTTAGCGATTTATTTCGAATAAAATTAAACGAGCGTTTAATTTTACCCAAATTCTCACTAACTCCAAACGACTCCAATCCAACTCCATCGCGTAGTGCTCGTCCATACGATTCCAACGCAACTGGTTTCGCGCGTTTTCGACCTCGTATGAAAAAGATACGAATATTTGAAGTTATACGAATTTTATAACTTAATTTTACAACATAATTTTAGAAATTTTTAACCTAAACTTAATCTCGGCCACTGGATCCATCAACATGCCATCACGACCGCTCCTTTCTTTCTTCTTCATTCACGCGACCTACAGACAAGGCCGAACCCATTATCCAAGATTAGGGTTTGAATTTGCAACCTCCATGTTGAACTTGAACTCGATCAAACACCTCCATGTTGCGCGCCTTGCTCCACTCCATGCTCGGCCCCAAAGGCTCTGAGCTCGGCCACCATCCTAGCACGCACTTCGAGGCCGAACGGCCACACTTCCAACTCAACTCGCCACCAATCCACAACTCCATTTGCAATCATAACCGTTGAACTTCAAGATCTCTCTCTCCTCTACAATATTGTAGTTGAAGAATTCTTCAATCGATGCTTGGATCGAAAGATTTTTGAGGAAGAAGGGGAGACAATTCTGGCCGTTGTTTATATTAGTGGCGTCTAGGGTTTCATATTTTCTTTTTTATTTTTTATTTTATGAAGGGTTGTTGGTCTATTTATAGGAAAAAATCGAACACTATTCATCCGGAAATTCCGAACTCCGATTTACGCGCCGTAACCAGCGTTTCTAGGGTTTACCCCGCGTTCCGGACACAATGGAACAGGTTTCAGAAGCTAATTCGGACATCTGTGCGAGTTATGGCAATAAATGTTCAATTTAAATTAAACCGATTTAAGCGATTTTCTAGGCGTTTTAATTTGTACCGGACAAACGGTAAATCCGATTGACTTGAAATTTGAAACCTTACAATAATATCACATTACAGATCCGATGAAACTGGTTTCGTCGAAATCCGAGATAGTTTGAAAAATGGCTATTTTAACTCGCCAAATTAATATTAAAAACAATTCGATGCGTTTCGAGCTGCTACGATCAAACGATAACTCCGATTGCTACGAAAATTGAAATCCGGTAATAACAAACTATTACGGATCCAATGGAACTGGTCTCGTTCAATTCTGAGACTGTTCAAAAATTGACTATTTTCACTAGTCGATTTTAATATTAAATATTCAATTTTCACAAATTAACTTTTAATTCGATTTTAAAAGTCTAAAATATCTTTCTAACTCTAATATGATAAAATAAAATTTTACAAATCATTTTCAATCATATTTAACTCAATTTTCAATTATTTCCTAAATTTAACATATTAAATTATCGATTTAATTATTCAATTAAATCCAATTATTCAAATAAAATTTATTCGACTTATAAATTCACTTCTTAATATTTAAAATTAATTAAATATTCAAATTTTAATTAATTAAAATTCTGGGTCGCTACAATCTTCCCCCCTTAAAAGAATTTCGTCCTCGAAATTAACAAGTAAGAAAAGTTATAGAATTTATTAACTTTCCCAAAATCCATAGTCAAACTTCTTACAATACTTTACTAAGTTTCCAAATCATACTTAGTTATCTTTTCAAAAAAAAACTACTATTGTTTAACTTTCAATTCCAAATCAAAATTAAAGTTTTTAAAATTTTCCAATTTTCTCAAATTTTTTCTAACGCCTTAAATTTTCGGAAAAATTCGCCATAGTCTCCTTTGCGCGGCTCGATCCGAAAAAAAAATGACAGTATATATATCACAAATATACATCTCATCAAGTAATGAGGCATCCCGAAGGGAAAAAGTATAAAAGTACGGTATTTAATCCGAGATATGTACCTTATATTTTATTAGCAAGCATATACGGCTAATATAGCGCGAAAGCGAGCTCCCAATGCGAAGCAAACGCGATCCGCACCTACTAAACACTCAACAAACAACATGAGAAACATGAATATAGACAATAGTATCAATATACAACATATAGCAACATAATAACTATACATGCTAACATAGAAATGCATTCAAACAACAAATGCAAACATCAACCAACTATCATTCATAACCAATAAATATTCATTCATATTCTCATTAATATTCAATGAATTAGGTTTTCAATTTAATCACATTTGATTCATTAACAGTGGATGTTTACTAACATTCATTTTCAATTAGTTTATATTCACTAATTCATATTCAAGTTGGTTCACTTCCAAATCAAATTCAATTTATTTAAGATTCACTTAATTTCCAATTGGATTTCAATTACTTTAGCTTTCAATTTCATTAATACTTAATGAATTATATACAATCAATCAACAATCATATAACAACCAATGTATATTAATTACAACCAAATTCCTTTGCTTATATTCATTTAATTTGGTTTAACACCATCACTTTCAATTGATTTAATTAAATTGATTTTCATCCAACTATTCAACTTTCAATAATATTAGATTTTAATGAATTACACTTACATTTAATTGATTAATATTCAATCCATTCATTCAATTCAATTACAAAAGTTGAATTTCATTTTTATTACAACTCATATTCATAAATATATTCATATAGTTTCACTTCTTATATATATAAGTTTATTTCTCAATTGTAAATCACTTTAATTATAATTCAATTCTTATAATTCCTTTTTACTTATACAATTATTCTTTTAATTTAGATTATTCAAACAACTAATTCAACAACTTATATATACTTTAATAATTCTGAAAAATTATTTCTTTATATATAAAAATATAATCAAGGTAAAATTATTTCATTTACCCAACTTAAAATAATATTATGTCGAATTGTTCTATTCAAGTGTTTAGAAACCCCTTCGGCATAGTCTTGCGGACCACGCTGACGAAAGTTCATATGCCACTCAATAAACCAATCATCACAATATAAAACAATTTTATATTCACTAACAAATACGCTCTCATAGCTATTATTACACTCAAACTCATTCTAGAGTACTACTGACTCTATCTCTAATGAGTAATACCCAACAGAACCATGGTTGTCGCTTAACCATATGCTCCGATACCAAATGTAACGAATCGCTTTTTTCGTTGCCGAAAAACCGAATAGTTAGGGTTTTTAAAAAGAAAAGAAAAAGATAGAAAGAGAAGATAAGAAGAATAGAAAATAGAGAGGAAAGAGAAAACAGAAAATATACAAAATAGAACGGAACGGAAAACAACAGAACAATATCAGAATCTCACAATTCGCAGCGGAACAACATATAATAATAAATGAATAATCTTTAAACAAAGAACTATATCAGTTATTACATTTTATACATTTACATTTCATAACATCATCATCAGAGTGTACAACAACAACAACAACAACAAACAGCGGAAAAGAAATACTCTATAAACTAGTAATACGCCATGCCATCCAGCTTGCCTCCAACAACTCCAGAATATCCAAAATATCCTGATAAACCTTAACTCTTGACTGCCCGTGTGGAAATTGGTGGGCACCCAGAGTTTAGGAAGGAAAACAATAAACTCCGAGTCAGTCATGAGACTGGTGTGAGAACTCAAAACAGTTTATTTAACTTTAAAAATCAAAATAGAGGAATAATTTTAAATTCAATTCGCAATGCTTTTAAGAATGAGACTACCATAAGGCCTCCCGCACACACACACAATGCAAACGCAGAATCGGAGGAGATTTCTCCTTATGATAGTCAAAGATGCTTGATACGCATTTAAAAGAACATTTGATATTATTACTAGTGCATAGTGTAGAGAAAAATTCATTTCGAAAATGAAGATATAAATCTTAGCCGACATAGACATTTCGAACTATGCCTACTATAGCTACCATGTTCAATAGCGGGTTACCACCATATTCCATAGCAGGATATACAACTAAAACCGTACAAGGCTCGTATTTGAAGAATGGATTTTCCAACAAATGGTCAGGCCAAGGAACTTCCCATTGCCACATGGAAACGCCTCTGGAAGGACGCCCCGAGAACCACCGTTCTCCGCTAAACAAAGCCGGGAATCCCTTTTCCCAAGGAATATTACAAACCCTCAGATATGCCACCCCCGGTCCTTTGGAACCTTTAAACGAGAGCTCTCTAACCAACATCACACCATAATAATAAGTGTTTCAACATGAGTAAGTGTCTGGGCTCCATTCCATGATACTACCCTTTTCCAGAAGGAATGGTCATACCCTAGGGAAGCGATCCCTGAAAACCTTGCCGCACAATTCCTGTTTCGACCATTACCGGTTTGTGAGGCTCGACGAAGTCTCGTCCACAAAAACATACTTTATACAAAAGCCATGCTTTGGGTCAACAAATGATCATAGAAATGATCACCAAGATAGACGATCAAATAAATGATCCTATCACAAATAATCAACACAATGATCATTTCCCAGCAACACTCAGCATGTCACATTACCAAAATTGGGAATATATCGCTGATAACCTTCAACTATATAACCTCTGAGCTCGTACGTCTCAGAGAAGGGTGTTAAGCTAAAAGAATAAATTCTCCGCCACCAACAGAATATATTTGAATGAAATCGGCTTTATATCTCAATTTGTAATGTCAGACATACAATCCATACAAGTCTGTTCCGGGCTCGAACAAAACCGAAGGCACTTACAAAGAAGTCCTTGCAATCCGGATATCCACAATCCTGATCGGATTTCCCATCACTTAGGGAATCTCTATACCAGGAGCTACCTAGTGCAGAGACAATCGATAGGTCATCCTATCGCTCTCGCAAATATCCGGTCTTCAACACCGATCTTCAAATGCAATTCATAATGACGTATCACATATTCGGAATGGGTTATACGACCCCATGGTCCTTTCCCGGTTAACCCGAATAGTGAGAGCTTATTCAAAAATAAGTGTGGCATTCAAATTCAAACAAATCACATCAATTACCCATTCATAGGGAAATATTGATAGTCGGTTATTGAACTATCAATGGATATGCACACATCACCAGTTTCCAAATAATTTTCCAAAATATTTATTTTCCAAAATATCTTTACAAGATATATTATTTCACACTTCAAAAATAAATCAATATTTATTTTTTTACAAATTCCACTTTCTTTTATAAATTTCTTAGTGAATTTATAATCCAAAATATCTATGAATATTCGATATCAATTATTCATTTCAATTTATCTTCAAAAAGATAAATTCTCTAATATTCACTTTATATCGGAAAACAATTCCATACTTATTAAATAAGTAATTCACAAATCTATTTATTTTCAACACTTGGAAAATATTCAATATACTTAAATCGAGATTAAGTATATATTTCATTCTTTAAGGAAATCATTCTCTTAAACATATTTATTTGGGCCAAAACGAATGTTGTGTAAAACATCGTTACGACAACCCAAAATCACTAGTATAGGGATTCGAAATTAAAATAGATATATAAATCCCATTCAAAACAATTTTCTTTAACATATTATTCACTATTCAAAAACGTGAATATACTACATTAACAAATTTCATCCTTTTATTCATTTTATTTCAAAGTATTATTCACAGTCAAAAATGTGAATATAACTCCGTAAATAAGTTATAACAATTTACTTATCAAAATAAGTCGTTTGCGAATTTATAAAACAACGTTTATAAATTCTATTTCTATTTGTTTTATAACTACTTCCTTTTTATACATCTCCTTTATTAACCTATTCGATTTATAACTCAATTATAAACTAAAGGTTCATATTATAAGTCAAATACTTATAATTTATTTGTTTACAAAATCGTTCCTTTAAACTTCACAATTATAAATCTTGTAACTTATAAGATTCATTTATTTATCCAAATATATATTCTTTAATAACTTCACAAAATTTATAAATCTTACTATTTATAAATTTCATTTATAACTTCACCATTTATAATTTTATAAATTCCATTCACTTATGCAATCCATTTTCACTTCATTCAAACACTTATAAAAACTCGTTTTATAATTCAAATGTTTTAATTTATAAATATCAATTTATAAATCCTTTATAAAAATCAATTTATACTATTATTTTAAAACATCTTTAATCTCCTTTATAATTTCACCATTTTGATTTATAAAATAATCAAATTTTATAAATCCTATAATTAAACTTTTCACAATAAATTCAAAAATTCCGATTTAACTATTTTATAAAATCATTAGCATCATATTCTCAAAAATCAGTTTTTAACTATATTTCTCAAAAATCATAATTTTTATAACATTAAAATTATACGTTTATTTATTTAAAATGGATCAATTCCAAAAATATTTTATATTTTCAAAAATCACTTTAAAAATCATTTTAAAGTTCCAAATTTGGTCCAATGATGCTACATACCAAATAGTCAATCACGACAACAACGATATCATATATCGATATGATAATCCATCAAATATCGAAATATCTGAAATCAAATAAATACTGTTGAGGAATCCAGTTGGATCCCTCCAACCTGTTTTCCTGCATCCACAAACATTAGCACAATACCAATTTCGCTCCAGTACGAAATTATCGCGGTATATGGGATTTAAAATATTATCCGCTTAATAGACGGCGCAATAGGGTCTCATCCGCTAAACAAATGCGGGAAATCAATAACTCCAATATATACATATGCCAATATATATATATTGCTATTATATATAATACCAATTTCACTGTTTATGAAATATTCGCGGTATATGTTTCTAATAAATAACATCCGCTTACTAACGGCGCATAATGTCTATTTTAACAATCAATAGATAACAATCATCATTCAAACATGCATTCAAATATTTTAAATCTAACTATTTAAAATAATAATCGAAACTGATTCGATTGAGTGAGAAGTTCTCACCTTGATTTCAATTTCGTTTTAGCGATTTATTTCGAATAAAATTAAACGCGCGTTTAATTTTACCCAAAATTCTCACTAACTCCAAACAACTCCAATCCAACTCCATCGCGTAGTGCTCGTCCATACGATTCCAACACAACAGGTTTCGCGCGTTTTCGACCTCGTATGAAAAAGGTACGAATATTTGAAGTTGTACGAATTTTATAACTTAATTTTACAACATAATTTTATAAATTTTTAACCTAAACTTAATCTCGGCCACTGGATCCATCAACATGCCATCACGACCGCTCCTTTCTTTCTTCTTCATTCACGCGACCTACAGACAAGGCCGAACCCATTATCCAAGATTAGGGTTTGAATTTGCAACCTCCATGTTGAACTTGAACTCGATCAAACACCTCCATGTTGCGCGCCTTGCTCCACTCCATGCTCGGCCCCAAAGGCTCTGAGCTCGGCCACCATCCTAGCACGCACTTCGAGGCCTAACGGCCACACTTCCAACTCAACTCGCCACCAATCCATAACTCCATTTGCAATCATAACCGTTGAACTTCAAGATCTCTCTCTCCTCTACAATATTGTAGTTGAAGAATTCTTCAATCGATGCTTGGATCGAAAGATTTTTAACGAAGAAGGGGAGACAATTCTGGCCATTGTTTATATTAGTGGCGGCTAGGGTTTCATATTTTCTTTTTTATTTTATTTTATGAAGGGTTGTTGGTCTATTTATAGGAAAAAATCGAACACTATTCATCCGGAAATTCCGAACTCCGATTTACGCGCCGTAACCAGCGTTTCTAGGGTTTACCCCGCGTTCCGGACACAATGGAACAGGTTTCGGAAGCTAATTCGGACATCTGCGCGAGTTATGGCAATAAACGTTCAATTTAAATTAAACCGATTTAAGCGATTTTCTAGGCGTTTTAATTTGTACCGGACAAACGGTAAATCCGATTGACTTGAAATTTGAAACCTTACAATAATGTCATATTACGGATCCGATGAAACTAGTTTCGTCGAAATCCGAGACAGTTTGAAAAATGGCTATTTTAACTCGCCAAATTAATATTAAAAACAATTCGATGCGTTTCGAGCTGCTACGATCAAACGATAACTCCGATTGCTACGAAAATTGAAATCCGGTAATAACTAACTATTACGGATCCAATGGAACAGGTCTCGTTCAATTCTGAGATTGTTCAAAAATTGACTATTTTCACTAGTCGATTTTAATATTAAATATTCAATTTTAACAAATTAACTTTTAATTCGATTTAAAAGTTCTAAAATATCTTTCTAACTCTAATATGATAAAATAAAATTTTACAAATCATTTTCAATCATATTTAACTCAATTTTCAATTATTTCCAAAATTTAACATATTAAATTATCGATTTAATTATTCAATTAAATCCAATTATTCAAATAAAATTTATTCGACTTATAAATTCACTTCTTAATATTTAAAATTAATTAAATATTCAAATTTTAATTAATTAAAATTCTGGGTCGTTACATAGACCCTATTATAATATCGGAGGATTTCTATAAAAATTGTTTTAGCTATGGTAAGGTAAAACCTGACATGTTTATTTGTGGCGTGGTCTTTCAAGATGATTTTGTTTTCAATGGTTTTTTGAAACTTTAATAATCAATTGGGTGTGATTTTCTCACGCTGGTATTCCAGACTGACTCAGGTGTTATTTAACTGTAATGCTCGGGTCAGACCGAGTATTACAGGATACATGATATGATGCTGAGGAGCTCAGGAGACGAGCTGGACAACAATGCGTATCCTCGTACTTGTTTATATATATATATATATATATATATTCCGCTGTGTTGAGTTGTTGTTTATCCATTTGTATGATATTGATGTTAAGCTGTGATTGATGCATCTGATGATGTAACATATAAACAAATATATTTGATTTTGAGTAAAGATCATTTAATATTTATTATATTTTATTCCGCTGCGACGGTTAGATTCTGATGTTTTTTCCTATTTTCCTCTTTTACCCCTTCTTCTTTAACCCAAATGGTTCGTATTTCTGTACAACTTAAGTTGATTGTTGTAGAATAGTGTTGACTCAAGGGGTACGGATTTGCGGGCTGTTACACTTGCTATGGTAGGTGACAGGGCACAACTAGGCAATGCCAGGGTAGATATACCAATTACGCTTCCGAACATGTGGAAACGCATAGCTGCTACTACCGCCCACCTCGAACAACACTCCCGAATCAAAGGTGCGCACCAAACAATCACAAAGTAATAGAATGGCATATGAAGAAGTGTGTCCGATCAATGGTGCTACCTCATTGGTCCGTCGATCGCTCCTGTTTTAGCCACCTTATGCCAACTCACGGGAGTCGGGTCTACGTATTTACCTCAAAGGAAACGTCACCACCATCCTACTTCATTCTGGAATCTTCACCGCGTACACGGTTGTCAAAGTGGTTTTGGTATCGACAGAGAGTATGCCCATATCTGATCCCGGTCTCCTTAACAACCAACGTTATTATTACCCGTGGTTATGGACCTTTAAAAATAGTTTATATTTCAATCAAAATACTCTATTTTAAACTGTTTAAAGGTGAAGTTATTATTCTTTAAAGACAATATAAATTTCAAGGGTTTAGCCTTAGTTTGTCTGCATTATTATTCAACACTTTGCTAAATGCGGAAATATCCTTTCAACAATTTGAGTAAATCAAATTTTAGACTTCAATATAATTTTAGAAAAATTTAAACCTCTATTTAGACAAATTTACTTATAAAATCAAATTTCCACCTTTAAATAGTCATTTAAATTTCTCAATTTTTAAGATTTTTACAAAGTAAAATTTACAAATATATATCTAACTTCTTTATACTTTCTTTCAAGTATAAACATTTCTATGATTTTTTCTTAACAATTTAGTTTCATTACCGTTTCAAAAATAAACTAAATTTCCAATTTATTTCTAAACCTACCTTTATTTTTTAAAACCAACCTCCAAATTTAAATCAAGTTATATTTTAACTTCCATATTTTCCCAAGTTTACCTATTTTTTCATAGAAAACCTAACCTTAATTAATTCGCTTTATATTCAAGTTATACCAAATTTTCCTATATTTTCTTAACTTAAATTCTGTTTATTTTATAATCAAAATTTACAAGATAAATTTATACTTTAAATTTTAGCATTCATTTATTTACATATTTATCTTGTAAAATATAACTATACTTATAATAATCATTTTAATCCACTTTTAAACAAAGTATTTTAATTTACAAAAAATTTAATATTTCCAGAAAATATATATATATATATATAACCACGGGTCTGTATAATATTTTCTAACCTAGTTCAAGTGATACGGATAATATATCATTTCAATCCGTAATTCACAAAATAAATCCGGGTTCTATCATTTCGAACCCCCAATCCCAAGAACAAAATAAACTAAATAAATAAATGAATAAATAAATATCGTTCAGGCCTATCATTTCAGCTTGTGATGATTTCTATTCTACAGGGAACTTGCAGTGTGATTAACTATAAATAATAACTAAATAGTGTAACAGCATAAATAAACAATGCATAAATAAGCAATATATAATATAACTAATGATGTATAGGTTTAATAACGGGATTTTTTTTACATCATCAATTTATATAATAGTCAAATAAAAATAATAATTATTCTACAATCACACTTGTTATCAATTTACAGATATATATAAGTACGTTTGTCAGGTGAGAAAACTCACCTGTACGAAGCTGAAGATTTTGATTCGAAACTACGGTAACCACAACAGAACAGCATATAGAAGGCACGATCAATGATTGGAAGATGAGCCAATCCGATTCAGATCTTGAACAAGATAAACGAATAACTAATTACGCGAAATTCAAAACGATCAAAATTTTAAATAACAACTGGAACGAGATTAAAATAAAAGGATGATTGCCATAATTTCTCGACCACTCCACCCAAGACTTGACCCCATTCTCAAAGCTCGGCCTAAATTTCTATTTGGATTATATGAATGCTAAAGAGTGAACAGTGGGAAATTTAGTTATAAAGTCTATGATCAAAAAGTGGTGCACGCACACTTATTTTTTCCAACAATGCAAAGGGTGATGAAACTTTGGTTTAAAATTTTGAGCACGCAACTACTATTCTCGGCCATTTATGCAAGCTATTATTATTTTTCTTTCTTAAATTAAAACCAATATTTTAACGTGCTCGATAAAAAAAAAGAAACAATAAGCTAAACTTAGATGGCTCACGCCTATATCCTATTCACATGCAACGTATTCACGTTGAAAATTTATGAAATCCAGCCTATAAACCACCTACATTTTCACCGTGCTTATGCAAATTGATTTCCCTTTTTATTATATTTTATATGCACACGAGTTCACATAGTAAGATACTGTTAGGCATAAAGTTTGCAAAAGGTGGAGAATGAAAATGGAATTTCAAAGCTTCAGGTGGAGCAGCCGAGTGAAGTAAAAGAAAACAAAGAAAAAGAAAAAGAAAATAAAAGGAAGAAGAAAGAAAATAATTGCCATTACCTGAAGCTCCACACAAGCTAAGAGACGAAGTCCAAAAGATGAGGTAAAGAAAAAGAGTTCGTGACTGGTATTTATCAATGAGCTATGCGTTGATTTAGGCAAGAAATAAAGTTTTGGGCAAGAAGAATATAAATATTTTATAAAGGGCCATGAGTTGATTGAGCACAGATTTATTCCTTGTTATACACGGCCACTTGGTTCTATTCCTATTATAAGCAATAGGTAGGAAATCTGTCGTGTGATGGAATTATGCCATGGGTTTCGTAATTAAGGAGAACATAAAACGGAAAGCAATCAATTTGCTTCAAAACGGAAATGGAAAATTGAACAAAAGAACAATTTGTGCAAACGTGTAAATATTAAAGAGAATATCTTAGGTTGATTTTTAAGTAACCATGGCAAGAATAAAATGTGAACGGTTATGAAATTTGAACAATATGCGAACGTGCTTAATAAGGAGAAGAAAGTAGTGTTGATATCGGAGGAAACGACCATAATATTAGATTTGAATGTTACTTTATTCAAAGATTTTACACTAAATAAAAATAGTTGCAGCACAAGGGAAGTGGGATGTCTTTAAAAAGGTAAATGTCCAGTCACGGTCAAAGGAAAAATTGAAACAGATATGCTTCTCTCCTACTTGAAAATGCACGTTTACTGATTTATTTAACAATTTTCAGTTAAGGTATATATTTTTGGAATGCGCACTATAGACGCAATAACCAACTCAAAATTTACGCTCATATTTATAAAAAAATAATGCTTAAATTTTTATACATTTTAAGAATATTTAATATAAATACGTATCATTTATGTCAACCAAATTTTATCAAAACGGATATACACATACAACTTAAAGGTGTAATTAAATAGATTATTTACCCCATAAAATTTTTTATTACTTAATTGACCTTTGGTTTATTTACCATTTATTAAGAACTAATGTATATGTGTAAAATTATATTTCTTTCACCCAACATAAATTACTTATACTAAAGGTATATAACCAAATTTTGAAAAGGACAAAAGTGAAGTTATAGAATGCTGTTACAAATATATTAAAGAATTAGAAATTAGAGTTTAAAAGATAAAAATTCCAATTAGAGTTAATCTTTAACTAAAGGCAAAATTTTAGAAATCTTATCTTTTATTTAAAAATTTGGGCAGTGATATGATAAATTTAAAATTTAAATTTTTATATAATAAATCCCAAAGTTCTAAAAATAAAATGAAAAATACTTATTAAATTTGTGCTGTTACACTCTCCCCCACTCAGAACTTTTCATCCTCGAAAAGGAACGAAGGAAGGAAAATAAAGGATGATGAAATAAAAGGGTAAAGTACCTTAAACGAATAATTCTGGATTCGAAGAACGAATGCTCTCCTCCGTCTCCCAGGTGCAGTCCCATTCATCAGTGCTCCATTGCACTTTGACCAGGCGGACAGACTTTCTTCTTAGCTGTTTCGTATCTTGATCGACGATACGAAGCGGCTTCCTTTCAATAGTTAGGTCAGGCTCGATGTCCAAACTATCAAGAGCACTGGATAATAAGAGATGGATCATGTAGACAGCAACGCAGGTGGGATACATGGAATACATTGTGTATTCCAGTGAATTTCTCGGGAAACTCCAATTGATAAGCAAGAGCCCCAATCCTTTCCAAGATGCGGAATGGACCAATGAACCTAGGAGCAAGCTTCCCTCTACGCCCAAACCGAACCACACTTCTTAAGGGAGAGACCTTAAGAAAAACCAAATCTCCGACTGCGAACTCCAAGCTTCTTCTACGACGATCCGCGTACTTCTTCTGCCTATCCTAAGCAATCCTTAACCTTCTCCTAATCTCCTCGACTTTCTCCGAAGCTTCTAGAATCGTATCGGGACCAAGAAATAAGCGGTTATCGGATTCAATCCAGCAGGATGGAGATCTACAGGGTCGCCCGTAAAGAGCAGCAAACGGGGACATCTTAAGACTAGCCTGAAAAAGATATAATGAGATAGATAGGGAATTAAGATAAGATGAGAATAGAGGATTGGAATTTATACCTGATAACTATCGTTATAGGTGAATTCCACATGATGGAGATGATCTTCCCAAGATCCTCCATAATCCAAAATACAGGCACAAAGAAGATCCTCTAGAATCTGATTCACCCTTTCTGTTTGACCGTCAATCTGTGGGTGGTAAGCAGTGCTCAGATTCAGACGAGTACCCAAGGATTCCTAGAAAGCTTTCCAAAATTTGCTGGTAAAGATAGGGTCTCGATCACAAACTACGCTAAGGGGAACACCATGGAGGCGAACAATCTCCCTTATATAAATCACAGATATCCCTTATATAAATCTCAGATAAGCTCAAATCCGTACGGGTAGGCTTGATCGGAATAAAATGAGCGGACTTGGTCATTCTATCCACGATAACCAAGATGCTCTCATTTCCCCTCTTAGATCTCGGTAAACCATCGATGAAATCCATAGAAACTTGCTCCCATTTCCAATTGGGAATCTCCAGAGGCTGCAACAACCCCGATGTCTTCTGAAGATCCGTCTTAACTTGTTGACAAGTCGCACACCTACTAACAAAGATAGAGACATCGCGCTTCATCCCTTCCACCAATAAAGTATCTTCAAATCCTGATACATCTTCGCTACATCAGGATGAATGGAAAGTATGGATTGATGACGTTCCCGAAGTAATTCCTGTCTTAAACCATCAACATTCGGGACACAGTTCCGATTATTAATCCTCAAGATCCCTTTGTCATCAATCTGAGCTCCCTTACCAATAATACTATTTCCACCAACTCTGCTACGGACACTTCCCTTCATACGCCTAAGCATCTCACCTTCATCCTGCTTAGCCTTGATGCAACCCACAAGAGGAGAAGAAACAATAAGCTGGCACGACAAGGATTTCGTCCTACTCAACGCATCCGCCACTACCTTTGCTTTCCCAGGAGTATAGTTTATGTCGAGATCGTAAGAAGCAAGGAACTCGAGCCACCGAACTTGTCTCTGGTTCAAATCCTTCTGTGTGAAGATATATTTCAAAGACCGATGATCGATGAAGAGATCAAACTTCGCCCCCAAGAGATGATGTCTCCAAAGCTTCAACGCAAAGACAACAGCCAGCAATTCTAAATCATGAGCAGCATAATTAGCTTCGTGAGTCTTCAACTGACGGCTAGCACAGGCAATCACCTTTCCATCTTACATTAATACTGCTCCCAAACACTCTCGACAAGCATCGGTGAATACCGTTAATCTCTCATTTCCATTTGCAACGGTAAGCACTGGTGCAGAGCTAAGCTTGTCCTTCGACTCTTGGAATGCTGCTTTACACTTATCGCTCCATATAAACTTAGCATTCTTTCGAATCAGAGCAGTCAGAGGTGCAGAAATCTAAGCAAAGTTCTCAATGAACCTCCGATAGTAACCGGCAAGTCCTAGAAAACTGCGAATATCAGTTGGAGTCTTAGGTTCTTCCCAATATTGTTTATAATAGGGAGATATAAGGACTCCAAAAAAGGTAGAGTGATTAAATTTAGAAGAGAGAGAAGGGAAAACTTACATTGATCGCAGCGATCTTGACTGGATCAACAGAAACTCCTTCACTAGAGACAATATGTCCGAGGAATCGGACTTCCCCTTCCCAGAAATGGCATTTTGAGAATTTTGCTTTTAATTGGTGACTCCTAAGGGTCCCTAAAACAAAGCTCAAGTGGGATTTATGCTCTTCCTCAGATTGGAGAACACAAGGATATGTCAGTAAAAACTAGAACAAATTTATTGAGCACATCGCGAAAGACCCGATTCATCAAGTCGACGAAGTAAGCAGGAGCGTTGGTCAGGCCAAAAGGCATAACAAGCCATTCAAAGAACCCGTTCTTAGTACGAAAAGTAGTTCTGGGAATGCACTCCTCAGCAACTCTAAGCTGGTGGAAACCTATGGCTAAATAAAGCTGAGAGAAAACAGTCGCTCCATAGAGTTGATCGAACATATCATTGATGCGGGGCATAGGATATCTGTTTTTCAAAGTGAGCTTGTTTAGCTCCCTATAATCAACACACATGCGGAGAGAACCATCATATTTTGTAACGAAAACTACGGGTGCTCCCTATTCCGAGAAGCTAGGTCTGATCAGACCTTTAGAGGACAAGTCTTGAATTTGATTCCTTAATTCGATCTTCTCCAGGGATGCCATCCTTCTGGGTGGAAGAACTACAGGTCATGCTCCAGGAATGAGATCGATCCTGAAGTCAATTTCCTGCTTCGGAGGTAGAGAAGCGACTTCACCAAATACGTCGGGAAATAATCTGACCACATGAGTGGACTCAATATCACCATGGAAAGTATCGAGAGAATAAATGAAGCTACCAGCGAATTCCTAAGGCAAGCTACACTGAATCACTAAAGAATCACCCTTATCACCAACCAGAGAGATAGTACGGCAAGTACAAGAAATGTGGGCATCATGCCTATCCAACCAGTCTCGTCCAAGTAGAAGATCGAAAGCGTCATAACCCAGAACATAAAAGTCACTAGTGAATCGATAATTACCGAGGAAGAGTTTCACATCCCTACAAACCTTACTAAGGTTCGCAGGACCATCGATGGGGTTTGAAACACATAAAGGTATAGAAGAAAACTTGGGAGAAAGGAGACGCTTAAATTTATTACAGAGATCCGACGAGATGAAGATATGGGAAGCTCCGGTATCGAATAAAACACGAACATGAGATTTAAACAAAGTAGAAGAACCCTGAAGTGTACCTTGAGAATCGCTAGGAGCGGGAGTGGGTGCAGATGCTGGCTGTGGGGCTGGAGAGGATGTAGAAATAACAGCGAAAATCCATGATGCATTGCCCTTCTTCTGAGTAGGGCAGTCTCTCTTGAAATGTCCCGGCTGAAGGCAAATGTGGCAAAGGTCTCGCCTAGCCGACTGAGCGGGATGTGGAATCGCAGCACCCAAGGTAGGACAACCATTAGTGTAGTGTCCTTTCTGGTTGTATCGGTAGCAAGTAATGGTAGATAGATCCACAGGCTGCCCCTAGGATGACGAAGACGATGATCCAAGCCCTGGAGTCCTATTCTTCTTATGTCGGTAGAAGTTGGACTTCCTTTTCTTAGAATTTCCAGAAGACTGATATGGTGCAGACTGGGAAGCTGAAGGAGCCCTAGAGGTAGGGTTCTCATACCGGATAGCCATGTCCATCAGAGCGGTAAACGTACCATGCACGTGCGTAATAAGAAGATCATAGTACTCGGGACGTACACCGGCGATAAATTTCTCGTTCTTCTTCAGCGGGGTGTCTATCAGATTTAGGCCATACTGCGAAAGCTCATTAAATTTTCTCCCATACTCGTAAAAGGACATATCGCCCTACTTCAAATCCATAAAGTCATGATATAGCTGAGGCTTACCCGCTTTGGGCATCCATTTGACAAGGAAAGCCTCCCTAAAGCACGATAAGAGATATAAGACAGGTTTCAATAAATGGAGGAATTTAACCTAAATTTGATCAACCGAAGAAGATACCTAAATTGCTTCCAGGTGATGTCAGCCTCATTGGTGTGAGCAGTAACTGACAGCCACCAATTTAAAGTGGCTCCTTTCATCTGCCAGGCCGCCAATTGCCGCTGCTGGGCATTAGTGATTTCGAGACAGAAGAAGATTCTCTCCAAGTCTCTCAACCACTGTTGAGCTTCTATTATGGTTTCAGACCCCGTGAACTTGGTGCCACCAAGCTCGGTATAATCTTTGCAAAACTTAGTAAATCTAACTGGGGCAGCATGAAGGAGCTGGGGCAGCAGCTCGTTCCCTATCTCTGGTACTTCCTCGATTCATCCTGAGAAATCAAGAATTAATTTAAGGCTAAAGGAAAATAGAGGCGAATCAATATTAGACGGATAAAGTTTAACTACACAGGCATTTAACGAAGGACTTAATTATATAAGATGGAGAAAAGCGAAAGTAGTTGGAAAAATTAAATTACAAAATAGGAATTTTTTTATATCAAAATACTTCTGTAAAAAACCCTTTAAAAACCATTTTATATTTTAAAATACGTTCTCCCACAAGGAAAGGATTCTAAGATTTGACTTCACTCATTCTAGGGTATTTCTACCCTATCTCTAGTGAGTTTTGTTCCTCAGGCTATGGTTAAACCTAAGTTCTGATACCAACTGTTACAACCCACTATTTTGCTCTATTAAAATTCGACAATAAGTTAAAACATGTCAAGCTTGAATAGATCAAAACAATAGATTGTAAATAAAGTAGGAGCAAATGAAATCAAATCACAGAATCACAAACATAGAAATCAGAATACTCGCAGCGGAATTTAAAAATAACTTAGTGGTTCATAAAGCCACTATTAATAGTCTCAAAATAAGTATAAAGTACAAAGTCTTAAAAATAAATGTACTTTGAAATCTCCACAGAAACTCTCAATCATAAATTGTCTTGATTACAAAGGCTAAAATAAGGACTGAACAAAACTTGACGGAAGCTTGAAAAGAGATGATCTGCTGAAGTCCTAGCTCAGGAAGTGAAGTCTGAACTGAAACTCGGGCTGACCCAAGCGTAAAATAAAACATAACACTCGGGTCAGGACATAAATACTTATACAGTTTAAGCTAATTAAAGTGAACTTTAATAAAGTACAAGTAACTTAAAGGATGCTTGGGACCACCCATCCTCTAAGGATCCGTTAAAATATTTACTATGTAGAAATATTTCGCTATTATAATAGTATCTATTAGTTAAATAAACTTACTTTTAAATAACGTTAAGGGGTTACCCATATAGCCATTAACACATAATATATTCCCATAGTTTATACAGTACTGTAATCTCCCCCGTACTGGGCGTCGTCAGAGGGCACTCCATAGGTATGGTACAAAGCTAAAATCGTATAAGGCTCGCTTTGGTAGGTGACATGGCACAACTAGGCAATGCCACGGTAGATATACCAATTACGCTTCCGGACTGGTGGAATTGCGTAGCTGCTACTACCACCCACCTCGAACAACACTCCCGAATCAAAGGTGCACACCAAACAATCACAAAGTAATAGAACGACATACGAAGAAGTGTGTCCGATCAAAGGTGCTACCTAATTAGTTCGTCGATCGCTCCTGTTTTAGCCACCTTATGCCAACTCATGGGAGTCGGGTCTACGTATTTACCTCAAAGGAAACGTCACCACCATCCTACTGCATTCTGGAATCTTCACCGCGTATACGGTTGTCAAAGTGGTTTTCGGTATCGATAGAGAGTATACCAATATCCGATCCCGGCCTCCTTAACAACCAACGTTATTATTACCCGTGGTTATAAACCTTTAAAAATAGTTTATATTTCAATCAAAATACTTTATTTTAAACTGTTTAAAGGTGAAGTTATTATTCTTTCAAGCCAGTATAAATTTCAAGGGTTTAGCCTTAGTTTATCTGCATCAATATTCAGCACTTTGCTAAATGCAGAAATATCCTTTCAACAATTTGAGTAAATTAAATTTTAGACTTCATTATAATTTTAGCAAAATTTAAACCTCTATTTAGACAAATTTACTTAAAAAAAATCAAATTTCCACCTTTAAATAGTCATTTAAATTTCTCAATATTTTATGATTTTTATAAAGTAAAATTTACAAATATATATCTAACTTCTTTATACTTTCTTTCAAGTGTAAAAATTTCTATGATTTTTTCTTAACAATTTAGTTTCATTACCGTTTCCAAAATAAACTAAATTTCCAATTTATTTCTGAACCTACCTTTATTTTTTAAAACCAACCTCCAAATTTTAAATCAAGTTATATTTTAACTTCCATATTTTCCCAAGTTTACCTATTTTTTCATAGAAAACCTAACCTTAATTAATTCGCTTTATATTCAAGTTATACCAAATTTTCCTATATTTTCTTAACTTAAATTCTTTTTATTTTACAATCAAAATTTACAAGATAAATTTATACTTTAAATTTTAATATTCATTTTTTTACATACTTATCTTGTAAAATATCACTATTAATAATCATTTTAATCCACTTTTAAACAACGTATTTTAATTTAAAAAATATCTAATATTTCCAGAATATATATATACATACATATATATATATATATATATATCTGTATAATATTTTCTAACCTAGGTCAAGTGATACGGTTAAATATCATTTCAACTACAAAATAAATCCGGGTTCTATCGTTTTGAACCCGCAATCCCAAGTCTAAAATATACTAATAAATAAATGAATAAAAAAATATCATTCAGGCCTATCATTTCAGCCTGTGACGATTTCTATTCTACAGGGTACCTGTAGTGTGATTTACTATAAATAATAACTAAATAGTGTAACAGCATAAATAAACAGTATAAAACATAACTGATGATGTATAGGTTTAATAACAGGATTTTTTACATCATCAATTTATATAATAGTCAAATAAAAATAAAAATTATTCTACAATCACACTTGTTATTAATTTACAGATATATATAAGTACGTTTGTCAGGTGAGAAAACTCACCTGTACGAAGCTGAATATTTTGATTCGAAACTATGGTAACCACAACCGAACAGCGTACAGAGGGCAGATCAATGATTGGAAGATGAGCCAATTCGATTCAGATCTTGAACAAGATAAATGAATAACTAATTACGCGAAATTCAAAACGATCAAAATTTTAAATAACAACTGGAACGAGATTAAAATAAAAGGATGATTGCCACAATTTCTCGACCACCCCACCCAAGACTTGACCCCATTCTCAAAGCTCGGCCCAAATTTCTATTTGAATTATATGAATGCTAAAGAGTGAACAGTGGGAAATTTAGTTATAAAGTCTGTGATCAAAAAGTGGTGCACGCACACTTATTTTTTCCAACAATGCAAAAGGTGATGAAACTTTGGTTTAAAATTTTGAACACGCAACTACTATTCTCGGTCGTTTATGCACGCTATTAATATTTTTCTTTCTTAAATTAAAACCAAATATTATAACGTGCTAGATAAAAAAAGAAACAATAAGCCAAACTTAGGTGGCTCATGCCTATATCCTATTCACATGCAACGTATTCACGTTGAAAATTTATGAAATCTAGCATATGACCCACCTACATTTTCACCTTGCTTATGCAAATTGATTTCCTTTTTTTTATTTTTTTTATATGCACACGAGTTCACACAGTAAGATACTCTTAGGCATAAAGTTTGCAAAAGGTGGAGAATGAAAATGGAATTTCAAAGCTTCAAGTGGAGCAGCCGAGTGAAGTAAAAGAAAAAAAAGAAAAAGAAAAAGAAAATAAAAGGAAGAAGAAAGAAAATAACTTCCATTACCTGAAGCTCCACACAAGCTAAGAGACGAAGTCCAAAAGATGAGGTAAAGAAAAAGTGTTCGTGACTGGTATTTATCAATGAGCTATGCGTTGATTTAGGCAAGAAATAAATTTTTGGGCAAGAAGAATATAAATGTTTTAAAAAGTGCCATGAGTTGATTGAGCACAGATTTATCCCTTGTTATACACGGTCACTTGGTTCTGTTCCTATTATAAGCAATAGGTAGGAAATCTGTTGTATGATGAAATTATGCCATGGGTTTCGTAATTAAGGAGAACATAAAGCTGAAAGCAATCAATTTGCTTCAAAACGGAAATGGAAAATTGACCAAAAGAATTATTTGTACGAACGTGTAAATATTAAAGAGAATATCTTGCGTTGATTTTTAGGTAACCATGGCAAGAATAAAATGTGAATGGTTATGGAATTTGAACAATTTGCAAACATGCTTAATAATGAGAAGAAACTAGCGTTGATATCGGAGGAAACGACAATAATATTAGATTTGAACGTTACTTTATTCAAAGATTTTATACTAAATAAAAATAGTTGCAGCAAAAAGGTAAGTGGGATATCTTTAAAAAGGTAAATGTCCGGTCATGGTCAAAGGAAAAATTGAAACGGATATGCTTCTCTCCTACTCGAAAATGCACGTTTACTGATTTATTTAACCATTTTCAGTTAAGGTATATATTTTTGGAATGCGCACTATAGACGCAATAACCAACTCAAAAATTACGCTCATATTTATAACAAAAATAACGCTTAAATTTTTATACATTTTAAGAATATTTAATATAAATGCGTATCATTTATGTCACCCAAATTTTATCAAAACAGATATAAACATACAACTTAAAGGCGTAATTAAGTATACTATTTACCCCATAATTTTTTTATTACTTAATTGACCTTTGATTTATTTACCATTTATTAAGAACTAATGTATATGCGTAAAATTATATTTGTTTCACCCAATATAAATTACTTATATTAAAGGTATATAACCAAATTTTGGAAAGGACAAAAGTGAAGTTGTAGAATGCTGTTACAAATATATTAAAAGAATTGGAAATTAGAGTTTAAAAGATAAAAATTCCAATTAGAGTTAATCTTTAACTAAAGGCAA